>CATOUR010000127.1:6361369-7633643 GCA_951848785.1 Callosobruchus maculatus
CTGCAATCTATAATGATATTGGAAAGTGGATATTGCTTGTACCACGACACACAGAAAAGGAAAATTGCTCATTTGAGCAAAAGATCAGAAATGCACAAGCTGCAAATTATTCTGCTGTGATAGTTTATAATATTAGGTAAGTTGTTAAATATCTGTTATGATTCATCTATTATACTTCCTTTCACATGTCTTATCTGTAATAATTGATTACTTTTATAGGATGAAAATGAAATAACATAATTAGCCACCATAATTATTCACTAAAATGTAGCTGTTATCAGCTTTTTATAGATCATGTAGGAGAGTAACACTACTTAAGACTATATTTGTTTATAAGCAACACAAGATTTTTGAGCTAACTTTGATGTCTTATAACCAGTTAAAATTTTGTGACATTAATAGGCAACACTCACCTAATGTGTAAATCAAGTAATGGCATGGAAGTAATTTACACTCTATATGAAAGACACATTTGTAAAGGGTATTTTATTTTTTGATCATTGAAAGAACTATCTGAATTACAGCATCTTTGTTGAAGCCATCTTAAAAATACATCCATTGTAGGATGTTTCTCATCTTAATAAACACTGTTATTGCCATTGCCATACTAATGAATTTGTTATATGCCTCTTATATTTCAGCCTTTGATTCTAAGACTTTAATATATTATATAAAAAAAGATCCTAGTAAATGAAATTACATGATATGACTCAAATAAATCATACCACATACTGTAGCAATTATGTAAAATTTAAAAGCTACCAGTTATTAAAAACAATAGAATGTTCTTACAAGAGTCTTCTTCAAAGTCTTGCAGAAATGATTGATAAATTAATTCAAGAGTAAACAAATAAAAATATAAAGCAATCATTCAGGTTTAACTCACAAAAATATTCCACTACCAGTTATGGCAGTTACATTAGAAATCAAGTCTGTTACTTGTCATTTGTTTGAACTAAATATGGTTTAAAAAAAAGTCCCAAGACTTATTCAGAAAATGGATGGATATAAATGATGTTATATTGGGACCCCTTATTTAAATTTTGTAGGTCTGATGAGCTAATTCCAATGGCAGCTGGTAACAAAAGTGGAATCAGGATACCATCTGTGTTTGTAGGTGGAACTTCTGGTATAGCTCTGAAGAGATGTGCCAATCCTGAGTACTTTATAGTTATAACAGGAGATTCTCCATTCAACATCCAGACACAACTACTGATTCCATTTGCTATTGTAGTTGGTATTTGTTTTATAGTGATGATAGCTTTCATGGTAAGTGATATAAATGGATTAAGGGTTTCAGAATATTCAATTATTGGGTAAAATATTAAAAGGGTTGAAAACATTTACAACAAAATTTTTGGGTTTTTAAGTGTCACTAAGCAGTGAAAATCAAATTATATAAGATTGATCATAATGTTGTGGCTTATCAATATTACATTTTTTTAATGGAATTTCTTGTATATTATTACACAGTTATAGTAGTAGTAGAAAAAAACTATAAAGGTTTTGCATCCTTGCCACAGCAAAAACCTGTTATGTAAGGTGACCATTCGTCCTGGATTTTGTGGGATTGTCCCATTTTCAGAAGAGCCATCTTGCATTTAAACTGTCCATGAAAATGTCCCGGATTTTATATATTTCTTTTTCATATATATTGTTTCAGTTTATAAAACAATTTCATCTCTACTTCACGGCTGACATCACAGCGGAAGATGGAAACACCGCCACAGATGCGTCATTTTGACGTCACATAACCCAAAGTGACATAAATTTTGACTTATAGTATGACGTCACAATAACGCGTCGGCGGCGGTGTTTCTACCTTTAGCTGTGACATCACACAAGCAGTGTCCAGGCTATCTCTCATTAGGCTACGTGCCGCGCCATCCTACATTGGTGTCAGAAAAAAATGGTCACTTTACTGTTATGTAAATTTCATCAAGATTACTTTAGCATTTTTCAGTTTACAGGAAAATATAATATCCTAAAAACATTAATTTGTAAACTTAACAGTGTGTAAACTGAAACTTTGAGGTGTGAAAATACAATTAAAGATATCCAGAAAAAATGTGAAAAAAAGAGATCAACCTTTTGATTAATTTTTTATTACATTTTCAATTTCCGTATCACGACTCCATGGGTTCACGCAGTTGTAAAGCCATAGCTTGATCATTTATCGACTGATTCATGATTTTTTGCACTCATTTTATAGGAGAATGACTGGGCATATCAACTAAAGCAAAAAAAAATAATATCTGACAATTTCTAAGGCTAAACAAATTTACCAAACTGAATTTTTTTTTGTAATGCACTTGTTTTGGTTACTTGCAAATAATTTGAAAAAAGTGGTATTAGTGCCTATTTATTAAGACAGTTCAATGTTTAGCAGGATGTTCCCTGTCTAACCACATGCAATTCGTGTGTGTAGCACTAAAATCTTCGACAGAATAGGCCTTTTTGTATTATGACTTCTGTATCACAGCACCATGTGTTCACACAGTTGTAACATTATATCTAGATGATTTATCGAGCAATTTACGACTCTTTGGACTCATTTTATAGGAGAATAACTGGGTATATCAACTAAGGCAAAAAAAACTATATCTCATAATCTCTAAAGCCAAAAAAAATGACCAAACTAAAAAAAATTTTTTTTGGAATGGGCTTGTATCGGTTAATTTCAAATAATTTAAAAAAAAAAGCTTTATTAGTGTCCATTTATAAAGACAGCTCAATTGTTAGCAGGAAGTTTCCTGTTTAACAAAACACAATTCGTTTATGTAGCACTAAATTCATCGGCAGAATAGGCTTTTTTATTATGACTGACAAATTTACCAAACTGAATTTTTTTTTGTAATGCACTTGTTTTGGTTACTTGCAAATAATTTGAAAAAAGTGGTATTAGTGCCTATTTATTAAGACAGTTCAATGTTTAGCAGGATGTTCCCTGTCTAACCACATGCAATTCGTGTGTGTAGCACTAAAATCTTCGACAGAATAGGCCTTTTTGTATTATGACTTCTGTATCACAGCACCATGTGTTCACACAGTTGTAACATTATATCTAGATTATTTATCGAGCAATTTACGACTCTTTGGACTCATTTTATAGGAGAATAACTGGGTATATCAACTAAGGCAAAAAAACTATATCTCATAATCTCTAAAGCCAAAAAAAATGACCAAACTAAAAAAAAAATTTTTTGGAATGGGCTTGTATCGGTTAATTTCAAATAATTTAAAAAAAAGCTTTACTAGTGCCCATTTATAAAGACAGCTCAATTGTTAGCAGGATGTTTCCTGTTTAACAAAACACAATTCGTTTATGTAGCACTAAATTCATCGGCAGAATAGGCTTTTTTATTATAACTGATTTTGAAATAAACAAGAATTTGGTATGCACAATGTCTTTATTGGTCTTTGGTACAGATTATTACTTAAATGTAATTTACATGAACAAATGTGATTATTTAGTATTTAAATTAATTAATTAAATTTTCAAAATGTCCGCCATTTTCATTTAGGCATGCTTGAGTTCTGAAACTAGTGCTCTGGGTTACTCGACTTAATTGCTTCTGATCAGTCCTGATTTGTTCAGCAACCATCAATCAATTGCTCAATAAATAATCAAGATATGGGGTTACAACTGCGTGAACACATGGCACTGTGATACAGGTGTCATACTACAAAAAGGCCTATTCTGTCGAAGATTTTAGTGCTACATACACGAATTGCAGGAAACATCCTGCTAAACAATAAACTGTCTTAATAAATAGGCACTAATACGGCTTTTTTTCAAATTATTTGCAAGTAACCAAAACAACTGCATTACAAAAAAAAAAAAATCAGTTTGGTGAATTTGTTTAGTCTTAGAAATTGTCAGATATTTTTTTTGCTTTAGTTGATATGCCCAGCCATTCTCCTATAAAATGAGTTCAAAAAGTCGTGAATCGGTCGATAAAGAATCAAGCTATGGCGTTACAACTGCGCGAACCCATGGGGTCGTGATACAGAAATTGAAAATGTAATAAAAAATTAATTAAGAGGTTGAACCTTTTTTTTTCGCATTGTTTCTTGATAACTTTATTATTTTCATACCTCAAAGTTTGTAGACATGAGGGCGGAACACATTGTATAATAATGCTTTTATAATCAGCAAATTTGCAAATGATATACACATGAATTTTTAGTGAGTTTATTGGAATATGCTAAATCAGTGACTTTTGTTTATAAAGTCGTTATTACAAGCAAATTTAAAGATGCAGAAGTGCTTAAAGAAGTTGGAAAAAGTACTAATAAATACAAGTCCTGAAATTTTTTGTTAAGACATAGTTATTCAAAAATGACCTCTAGTGCTTTGACTCAGTACGCTCCCTTTTTAAAGGTACATAAAAAATGCTCAACATCATGAAAAGCTTGCGACAAAGAATGAGCAAAATCTGATATGGGCAAACCATCCTATAATGAAGTTGTTAAACCATTTATGCTATGCCTAAATGAAAAAAGTCCAAAATAAAAATGGAGCATCCTAATGGAGAAGTTTCCAAAAAATAAAATTTGGAAAATTCATTACTATCGGATAGTCTATTTCTTCACTTGAAGAACGTCGAAAAAATCATCTGAATATTCCAAAAAGAGTTATTCCATATTTAATTTGCGTAAAGCGACCGCGGAGGTGAAAATCTGTATGACGTCACATTAATTGTTCGCGGCTGCCACAGTTTGGTCGGGACTCCGTTATGCATACGCTGCGCTGTACAGTATGCGACATTTAGACTTGAGTGGAACGGCGAAGGTGTTTGTTGTAACGGGCAGACGCCAGTATATTTTTGAAGTATGGAGGAAGGTTACGTTCGTGGTGATTCTAGTAATCTTCCTAAATTAGATGACATGATTATGGACTTTTACTTCCCACACCGATAGGTGAGGGGAGTATTGTGATCGTGAAAATTTTCGATTTTGAGATAATACGCTTTTGGGTGTTTTATGATGTCTACATAACAAAAATCCACACAACTCATTTCCGTCGGTCTGTCTGTACGCGTTTTTCTAGCCACGTAATCTCAGTAACCGCTGCATGGATTGTTATGAAATTTGGCAGCGTGCTGTGGGGTACTAGTAGGTAATGTTCTTATAAGTTTGAAAATCGGTGCATGGGCGGTGGAGTAATTAGCAAAAAACCAAAAATTTTAAATATTCCTCAGACTTTGTTTTTAGGCATTTTAGACGTTCCTGATCATTTTCTACTTTTTTGGATGGGGGTGATATTGGGGTGGTTGGGGGGTGGGGGGTTGTAAAGCTGAAAAATTATTGTATTCATAACAGGCCGTCCACTAACCTGTGAAAGAAAGGCCTAGCGTCATAATACACTTTTTAGGTGCATCCGAACATTACCTTGGCTATTACGGATCGTCAACTTTTCGAATTTTCTGATGTATACATGCGAGAGTATTGCTTCTGATCATTCTGTATGGTATAACTAGGAAACTATAGGATTGATTTCAATCAAATTTTCACACAGTATTACTAAAAACATAAAACTCAATTTTTTGTATTCATAATAGGCTATCCATTGAAATATTTGTTTGGTGTTTTTATGGTGGTTTTTCTCGGTCTGCTAGACATATTCTAATAATACGAGTACCAATAAACTGCAGAGTATCGTTTTGTCACCGTCGGCGTCGCCTACCCTACTGAAAACAAGGAATAACAACATGAACGAGGAGGCCGGCGGCGGCGCGGTGGCTTGCGGGAGCAGCATCCTCGACAGGGCATACAAAGGCTTGCGTTGTGTCGTGTGACGTCACAGCGGCTTCGCGCGGAGGATACGGCAATTCAAACTTTGAAGGACTATAACTTTTCTATTAATGGAAATAATTACAAAATTTTTTCGCCGTTGTTCTCTAAACCTTTAGGACTATCTGATTAACTGAAATTTGAAAAAAATGTAAAATTCCTCATTGATTTGCTGTGCAGCTGATGATTAGCAACAGTTTACCAAAAAAAATATATCATTTAAATTCTGGTAAATTTCAGATTGTCAAATTCATTAAAGATAGAAGAAGACAGAGACGTTACAGGTTACCCACATCTGCTCTGAACAAAATTCCTACACGGAAGTATCAGAAAGGTGACCCATATGAAACATGTGCAATTTGCTTAGATGACTATATTGAAGGGGAGAAGATCAGAGTGTTACCATGTAATCATGGTAGGTTGATATGGTAAAAAAAATTGAACACAAAAGAAGGTAAATACCCATATACAAATGAACGTAGTATTGGACTGTCCATGGCACATAGGCGTAGTTAGGTCCCTGAATCTGAGGGGGCTCAAGTCCCCACCCTAGATACAATAAACTTAACAGAACGAATTATTTTTGGATTTTTGGGGTGGCTAATTTCATTCTTGGAGGGGCTAAGCCCCCCCGAGCCCCCACCTAACTACGCCTATGCCATGGCATTCGGTTAAAGCCAATCTTTGAAGAGTTTGTGGCTAGTTACTCTACATTAGGCTATGAGGAACTCTAGTACCTGTTAAACCTGAAGTAAAGAGAATAATGGTATTAATAAAGGCACTTCTATTGGGTGTTTACCCTTTTTTGTCACTTAGTATATTATGAACCTGCTATTAATCTACTGCAAAATATTTTAGCCTATCACTCAAAATGCATTGACCCATGGCTGACAAAAAACCGAAGAGTGTGCCCAATCTGCAAACGAAAGGTGTTTGCTCAGGGCGAGGCCCATCATGACTCGGACAGTGATACTGACTCAGACAATGACACTACCCCTCTTATCAACTCCAACAATCGTGGTACACAGGGTGGTACCTTTGAGGAGGCAACTCAGAGCATCCTGTCATCCCTTGTGAGGGCTCATAGGTCAGTTTGACTCCATTCTCTTTATATTATTGTCTGCAATGCTATGATACATCAAAGCTAGATAATTTTTAATTGGACTGCGATGTTCTGTTTCTTTAAGAGTTTTGCAAGCAGAAGCATATTTATGCTAACAATAATAATAAAAAAATAACACAATTCATAAATCCACGTGGCTACTGGCTTCACACCGAAGAGCTGGTTGCATTCAAGGGTCGTTTTTATTCCTAAGCCGGGCAGAGGCAGCTATACTCGTCCGAAGGACTTTAGACCGATTACCCTTTCGTCGTTTTTACTAAAAACACTGGAGAGGTTGGTTGATAGATATATCAGGGATGGGCCCTTACAAAGGGTTGAAATCCATGCCTATCAGTTCGCATATCAGGCGGGAAAATCAGCTGAGCTGGCACTTCATCATTTGGTCAGCAGGCTGGAGAAAACGTTGAATCAACGGGAAGTGGCTATGGTAGCATTTCTTGATATCGAGGGTGCGTTCAACTGTACCACTACCAATTCGATAAGACGCGCCCTAGAGAGACATGGAATTGCTCCAATCCTAGTGGAGTGGATTCTTACTACTCTAGAGGGCCGAGTGGCTTCTGCAACGCTTAATGACATAAACTATAGCGTTGCAGTGGCGCGAGGCTGCCCACAAGGCGGTGTTCTTTCACCTCTATTATGGTGCTTAGTGGTGAATGACCTACTCGTGAGACTAAGCAACACAGGGGTCTACGTACAGGCCTATGCCGATGATTTGAGCATAGTGGTCAGGGGTAGATTCATTAATACAGTCTCCGAGGTAATGCAAGGCGCGCTGCGTGTTGTGGAAACGTGGTGTAATGAGGTGGATCTGTCAGTCAACGCTGAAAAGACGGAGCTCGTTATGTTCACTAGGAAAAGGAAGATGGAAGGCCTCGTGAGGCCTACCTTTTTCAGAACGACACTTGAATTGTCTCAGTCAGTAAAGTATCTAGGAGTCATACTGGATCACAAGCTGACTTGGAGGCTGCACGTGGATTATAAGGTAAGCAAGGCTCGAAACTCATTATGGGCCTGCAGAAGAGTTGTCGGTAGTAGCTGGGGCCTGAGCCCAAAAGTGGTGCACTGGCTCTACACTACAATAGTCAGACCGTCACTAATATATGGCTCCATAGTGTGGTGGACCTGTATAAAGACGGAGGCAACAAGAGCCAAACTTAATAAGGTCCAACGTTTGGCATGTCTTAGTATAACCAGTGCAGTGCGCACAACACCCTTGAGTGCCATTGAAACACTATTGAATCTTCCTCCTTTGGATCTAGTAATCCAAGGGGAAGCTAAAAAAACTGGGTTCCGTCTCTGGAGTCAGGGTAGCTGGACTTTTATGAATCCAGGCAAAGGACATTCGACGATTCTAGCAGAGTTGCATGAGGATTGTCCTATTTTGTTGGCGAGGAGCGATACAGTTTCTCCTACGCATCGCTTCAATCGCAAATTTACGGTGGTGTTTCCGTCAAGGGAAGAATGGAAGTCTAGGGAAAGACAGCTCATCGAAGGAGGAGGACAGGTCTGGTACACAGACGGTTCACTCGCTAGAGAGGGCTCGGGCTCGGGAGTCTACGGGCCCCGTACAAGACTTTCATTCCCTCTTGGGGGGCACACCACAGTATTCCAGGCTGAGGTCTATGCGATACTTGCCTGCGTAAATCGTATTCGGGAAATTGACGGGTCTAGGAGGCGGATTACTATCTGCTCTGACAGTCAGGCAGCCATCAAAGCACTGAGTGCTTGGAAAATAACGTCGGGACTGGTCCTGGAGTGCAGGAGGGCTCTTGACGACATCTCAGCTAAACACAAGGTATCACTGATGTGGGTACCTGGGCATGCTGGGGTAAAGGGTAATGAAATGGCGGATCATCTAGCCAGGATGGGATCCGGAAACAGTTTTGTGGGCCCGGAACCAGCCTTAGGACTGTCTGCAAATTTGGTTAGGAAAACAACTGGAGAGTGGATCCAGAATCAACACTCTCTGAGATGGAACAACATCTCTGGTCATCTCCGTCAGGCTCGGGAGCTATTAGCAGGGCCTGAAGAGAGAATAGGACGGTTCTGTCTCTCTCTGGATAGGAGTAACTTGAGATTGTTAGCAGGCTTATTAACGGGTCACAATACCTTCAGGCGTCACTTGTTTGTGATGAGGGTGGTCAACGACCCAACGTGCACGTGGTGTGGTGAAGAGGAAGAATCCTCGGCACACATCCTGTGTCGCTGTGAAACCCTGGGTTATCACAGGCAGACTATGCTGGGCTCAAGAACCTTGGAACCAATAGAGATAAAACGGATAGGACCTAAGAATGTACTTGCCTTTGCCAAAAGGGCAGGTCTTAGGAACTAGCGCGGATAGAGGCGCAAAAGGGCCCATCGTGTGGCCTATGCACCAGCCACATTCCGTGCTGGATAGCCTCTGGTTCTTATTCATTCATTCATTCAATCCACGATTACCAAAGATTATAATTATCTCTTTCTCAATGCGTTTTTGGAAGAAAGTATATTTCTAGAATTTTTTATACATATGTTGGTCCAGGCGTCATCTAATTGTAAGTTTTTTTTAAATAAGGTGGTGTTAAATCTATTATATTCTAGTGGGTGAAAACCAATGCCAAAGTCACTCATATACATCTTGTTTAATTTAGCATGTAATTTATGTGACACTAATTTTGGATTTTTAACATAAATATATGCGACCAATAAAAACACATGCAACATGTAGTATCAGATCATCAGGATACACAACTCCAACCATTATTATTCAGTTCACTACTTTATCTATAGTGCTTTATGGATACAGTAAAACTGACATATCAGTTTTCAAACAAAAAGTTGAGTTTTCTTTGTGCATTTGAGGCTAGTCTCTTGGTCATCAGTTTTCTCCAAGAAGTTAAATTTAGAGTAGTGTTATTTAGAATTGATCTTCTAGGCTGATCCAAAATATCTGTAATGCAAGGCATAGAGTATTTATCTGTAATAGTTTTTTTTGAAGTACCAATTCTCTATTTTAGTTTACTGGATCGTACTCACCGTACTCCAAAATTAACCTACAAAATCGCCTTGGCTGCAACGAAATGTTACCTTGGCATGCCATGTTGACATTTTGTTACTTGAGTATTACTCAAGACATGACCGACTCTACACTAGGCCGGAGCCTTAGATGTGGCAACGTGGCTTAGCTGTCAAATAGTGGCCCTATAGTTTCAGAATAATTATTACATTTTATATGTATTAGAGTTCATCTCGGTTAATAAATTAAGAAAAATACTCTTTAGAACTATTACTACTAATACCACTTACATCTGATGTCTGTTTCATCACAGTCAGACACTACAAAATAAAAATAAACGCAACCTGTTTCCTGCTGCCACTTCCACTTTCACTTAAATGAACACTCAATTTACTTTGTAAATTATCACTTGAGCTAGAAAAATTCACTATTAGGGGACTGTGAAGCCATTCTTGCTGGTCTTGATTTCCCTTTCACTATCAAATCCTTTCGTAGGTATGCCCCAGGCCATGCCCAGATGAGTTCTATTAACTGTATTTTCTGTGATATTTGGGAGGTCCAGAAAACATTATAGGTACCACATTGTGCTTTAAAATAGGTCTTATCCTTTGAAATGTTTGTAAATTATTGTCTTTATCCTTATAAATATAACCAGCCCTTCCGAGGAATACCTTTCACCCACTTCTGTTTATGTCCCTTATTGGACGCACAATTGCTAGTGCAACCTGGTACTACACACTTTGCAGGCATCTTTTTATCTTTATAGTTTCATTTGTGCAGGTAAATAAGTAGAAACACATTAAAAATCACCTTGCAACGTTCTTTTTAATCTGGAATAAGGTTATGTTGGGCCATGGTTTGGTAGTCCTCTACTGGGCTGCAACCTGGTACTACACGCTTTGCAGGCATCTTGTTATCTTTATAGTTTCGTTTGTGCAGGTAAATAAGTAGAAACACATTAAAAATCACCTTGCAACGTTCTTTTTAATCTGGAATAAGGTTATGTTAGGCCATGGTTTGGTAGTCCTCTACTGGGCTGCAACCTGGTACTACACGCTTTGCATGCATCTTGTTGTCTTTATAGTTTCGTTTGTGGAGGTAAATAATTAGAAACACATTAATAATCACCTTCCAACCATATTTTCTACTCCTGTAAGAATACACATGACATAACAACAAATGAAAACTCGGCCCGCTGATTCAGTGTTGCCATATTTCATGCTCCGGCCTAGTGAGTAAAGTCGGCCATGCTAAAGAGAGTCTTAATACAATCTAAATACAAAATCTTACTTAAGGGACCCTTAAGTATCGACTATGAATACAACTCTGAGGCCCGATTTTATCAACATGCATCTTTTAACAAAGACTTTGACCATTCAGAGCAGCCCTTTCAAGAACATGCACCTGTCAAAGTTCTCCGAAAATTATTGATTTCTCTTGGAAGTTTACCTCAAAAAGGTCAAAAATGATATACTTTATATACAATCGACCATTGTGAACCATCTAGTATCTTTTCCAGTCTGATTTTTCATCCTAAATGGGTGAAAAACTGCATTTTCTTGTTTAACAAACAGTTTAGCAATTGCTAATCTTAACCAATCAGATTCCACAGAAGCGGTACATTTCATCACTGCATTATTTAGATAAAACAATAATTTATTATCGATAATAATTATAAATACATGCAGTATATCTTTGTTTTATAGTAAAAAGGGGCAAAAATAGCATTTTATTACATTTGAAAATCTAAACACACGATTTAACTACTAGTCAAGCTATTTTCCAAGTCTGCATGTACATTACTGGTTGCCTATCCTGAACGGCAAATCGACAAAGCTCGCCAGCTGGCGTATTAACATTATTTTATGTACCTAAACAAGAAACCTGTCGTATAATTTGTATAGTAAAACGTGAATCAGTTGCTTGATATACTTTTGAGGGAGAAAGGGAGCAACTAGCAGGAGGGGTGGGATTTGTAATTATTAAATAAGGTAGTTGCTGTGATTGATACTACTTTTATGATTCTGTCACAAATTATCGCAGTTTCCAATTAGTAATTATACAATAATTATAATGTATAAATGAAAAATCTGGCATTAATTTGCAAATCAATCGTTTTGTTCTGATATCCTGCTATGATTTTGATCCATGAATCACCATGAGTTTCTAAAATATTTTTGACAAAAGTGTCATCTAGCTTTGACGTTTTGTTTTCAATATTGATAAAATACTGTTGTATGATACTTATTAACATAGCAGTCAATACCCAATAGAAAGCTTTTGCTAAATAACATCCAATAGAAAAGCTTTGTCAAAGCCTTTGTTAAAATATGCATGTTGATAAAATCGGGCCTTAGTCTAGTTACTGCTGAGGACCTCTACACTTTTGGAGTGTTAAAAATGACTTGCTGATACAAAATCATATGTTTAATACTTGAAATAAATTTACCGAACTCAAAGTGGAATATGTTTCTGTCTGAATAATCATAACCAATATATTAAAATACAATAATCTAGCACAACAATGCCACCGTACCATAGGTCAATCTCCCAGCAAAGCGGCGCTGGTACAATTGTGACCATAGTGACTACATCTGATCACCACAGCATCAACGGAGACTATCACAGTATATCAAGCAATACTCATAGTACCGACAGCTCAGAAACAGATGAAGGATCTGCCTACGACAGCCTTGAGGTAATTCTTCGTTACGTTTTTATAAACAAATACGTTGTATAAACCTGTATATTACCTATTGTAAAAGTTTTGTTAATTTATAAAGCAGTTGAGTATGCCAGTGACAGATAGACGTTTATGCATCTCTTGGCGACGTGTAAGATGTACGCCGGTACGGCTTATGTCCGTTGCCACAGTGACATTCATACGATATATACTCACCGGCACGAAAAATGGAGATCTTGAGATTTTATGATTATTTTTTTAAAATACAATTTTTGTAATGTTTCATTGTTCTAAATACTTACCCACAAGCAAAACATCAATTTTTAATTAATTTCTAACAACACTCAACCGCTTATTTGAAAAACAAATCTAGATTTGATAAAAAAGTGTACTAAAATGAAAATTGCATCACTCAAAACTGCATAGTTGGACATGGGCTTTTTTATTGTTTTTAATCAATTTGACAAACGTTTGATCTTATTTGTACTGAAATATGATTGTATTGCATTTCCTACTTAAAGTTATAACTTTACATTTATTGGTATTCAAGTATAAACAGTTTTGAACACACCAACTCTAGCAAAATTATCAGGCCCTGTAAGGCGATACAATCATTTTCTGATTTTATTGTTGAATATAATTTGAGATCGTCAGCAAAGATTAATTTCTTACATGTGAGGGACTGACATAAATCATTGACAAATAGTAAAGATAATAATGGACCTAAATTAGACCCCTGCGGTACGCTGCTTGTGGAAATATAACTATAAGAGTCATAGCCATTGCAGGAAACATACTGCTGCCTATTAGATAAGTAAGATTTAAGTAGCATAATATAGCCATCACTATTATAACCTAAACTTACAAGCTTCGAAAGAATGATATGATGGGAAACTTTATAGAAAGCTTTGGAAAAATCAGTGTACATCGCATCAACGTGCCTCCTGTCATCCAAAGTCTGGCATAAATGCTGGCCAAATAATACCAGGTTAGTTACAGTTGACCTACATTCCATAAAGCTATGCTGATCTAAGGATATACAGTTTTTGGTGGATATAGAAATCTTCCATTCTTCGGGAAAAACTGATGTCACTGATGTCATAATTAGGTTATAAAGAATTTGTAGGGGTTTGACAAGTACACGTAACAGTCTTTCACGAGAAATGAAGGAAGCTGGTCAGGTCCCGATGTGAACTTGTTTTTTAGTTTATTGCCAGCAAGTATGATTTCTTCTGAAATTGGTTCGCAACTAATATCTATTGAACTATTAACGTTCCTATCTAAATTTCTTTTTAGTTTGTCTAAATGGCAAGTTTCAGATGTATCATAAACACTTTCGAAGAAATCATCAAATGCATTTACAATAGCTTTAGGATCACTATAGAAATTACCATCATCATACAGGTTTCCGGGCGTTCCAGACATTTTTTTCTTTTGATGTATGCACGACCAAAAATACTTTTTTATTAATTTGATTTTGAACGTTTTGCAAATAGTGTTTACATGCCTCTTTTATGTTTTGTTTGACTGCAACTCACAGTTCACAAAAATGCTGCAGTGATTCATATTTCGTGATATCTTCCACCTTTTGTGTACTTTGGCCTTTTCATTTATGAGTTTTATCGTGTTACTATTGTACCAAACTGGATATTTACGTTTAAATTTCTAATGCGAGGTACTTGTGGCTCAAATATCTCGTGAAGTTTGTCATAAAACATTAGACCTTTACGGAAACAGTGATCTGGATCCGGATCGATCAGCTATCTGTCAAACAGCTGTCAAGTGAGATTTATGATTTCGTGGATTAAACGAATATCGAACAAGGAAAAACTTAGTTTAAGAATAAAAAACAGATGGATAAGAAAAAAGCTACTGATCTGTATAACCAAATCGGGATCACTTACCGTACAAGAGTGAACTGACCTTGTTTCTGACTGATCCTAGATCACTTTCCGAACCTGAGGATCAGTGATCCAAGTGATCGAGTTAACCCGATCATAGTTTACGTAAAGGCCTCTTGTTACGACAACATGACTGTTGATTGTATTATTCAAAAAGCTCGAATTTGTAGTTCACAAAGCATACTAAATAGTAATATAATTCGCTCTCCTAAAATTATAGGTACAATTTGAACGATCATTATTGAGAGCAGACAGAAAGAATTCTGCCGGTGCGCCACCTGGTACCCGAAGGTAACGGCAAACCAAGGAAATCGCTGCTTAACAGCAGTAGACTTCTTGGTGGGACGCCAAGGTGCGTCCGCTTGGCCATCAGAGAGCGCGGGTTCTATACGCCGCCGCGTATGAAACGATATACGAGGGCTGCTCTATACCTCCGTCAATCCACCAGTACGCAGACAGCTGTTTCACGCTTATTAGCGATTATCAGTGCACCATAGGTCGATTGACGGAAATAGAGAGCATCAATTTTTCCATGTTTACTAAACATGTGAGAGCAGACAGAAATAATTCTGCCGATGCGCCACCTGGTACCCGAAGGTAACGGCAAACCAAGGAAATCGCTGCTTAACAGCAGTAGACTTCTTTGTGGGACGCCAAGGTGCGTCCGCTTGGCCACCAGAGAGGGCGGGTTCTATACGCCGCTGCGTATGGAAGCCGATATACGAGGGCTGCTCTATACCTCCGTTAATCCACCAGTACGCAGACAGCTGTTTCACGCTTATTAGCGTTCGTCAGTGCGCCATAGGTCGATTGACGGAAATAGAGAGCATCAATTTTTCCATGTTTACTAAACATGTGAAACATGTGAGAGCAGACAGAAAGAATTCTGCCGGTGCGCCACCTGGTACCCGGAGGTAACGGCAAACCAAGGAAATCGCTGCTTAACAGCAGTAGACTTCTTGGTGGGACGCCAAGGTGCGTCCGCTTGGCCACCAGAGAGCGCGGGTTCTATACGTCGCTGCGTATGAAAGCCGATATACGAGGGCTGCTCTATACCTCCGTCAATCCACCAGTACACAGACAGCTGTTTCACGCTTATTAGCGATCATCAGTGCGCCATAGGTCGATTGACGTAAATAGAGAGCATCATTTTTTCCATGTTTACTAAACATGTGAAACATGTGAGAGCAGACAGAAAGGATTCTGCCGGTGCGCCACCTGGTACCCGAAGGTAACGGCAAACCAAGGAAATCGCTGCTTAACAGCAGTAGACTTCTTGGTGGGACGCCAAGGTGCGTCCGCTTGGCCACCAGACAGCGCACCGGCAGAATTCTTTGTCTGCTCTCACATGTTTCACATGTATAGTAAACATGGAAAAATTGATGCTCTCTATTTCCGTCAATCGACCTATGGCGCACTGATGATCGCTAATAAGCGTGAAACAGCTGTCTGCGTACTGGTGGATTGACGGAGGTATAGAGCAGTCCTCGTAGATCATTATTGAAGTTTGAGGATTTTTTACGTCCAAAAGATGTTTTAATTTCTATCGACAACGATGGATGATAGTCGTCTTCATTAACTAGCGGAACATAATCTTTTATTACAACACAGTGTATATTGCCTATTACCAAATTTAGTATTCAACCATAACTGTTTAGAACATTGTTGACTTTTTGAAAATCATGTACTGAGAAAAAAGTAGTTAATGTACGTGTTTTCGCGTCGTCGAAATTATTGCTAACAAAATGAGTACAATTGAAATCGCCCAAGAACAGTAGGCGTTTCAAATGTAAGAGATTTGCTGTTCCAAGCAGTTCAAAGAACTCTTTATACCTTTCGTTGGAAATGTTTGGTGGTTTGTAAATTACAGCAACATAAAACATAAAAACGTTGATAAAGCATCTACACACTAACAGGTCAATGTCTAGAAACATCAACTCAAATTGAAAGGTATCTACAACATTTGATTTCATTGTCGAACCTATGGCTAAAAGAACACCCCCACCAGTTGACACACCAAGTGACTCAAATTTACGATCATGTCTGTGAACATCATTATGATCTGAAAATAGTTCAGAGCTGCTTATTTCCGGTTCTAACCACGTTTTACTTAAAGCACCGTACATTCAAAGACAAGTAGGGTCACTCGGCGTGCCGACTTTGATGTGAGTCTCACAAACGCGAGCCGCCTCGATTTCAGAGGGGTTCCCTTCGTGTCGGCTCGTTTACTTACAGGGAATCCAAGGCTGTGCGTTGGGCTGTGCGATATTTACTACGTTCCAAAATCCCATCAAAGACCTCGATTTGCTCTGTAGCGTTTCAGTATTCACTCAACATCAAACTGTCAACAAAAATCTGTGTTCCATTATTGCATTTCCGAGGCCATGGATGTCATCGTTTTGCTCGGAAATCAAATTGAGATTTTAGCGATCTTTGTGTCAAGACTGTCAAGAGATATTTTTCACTTGACAGCTAACAACTTAACATAAGCCTCTTCTGCTTTATTTATATGCTTTCCCTTTATTTTTATCTATGGTCTAGAAGTAAATACAATGGAAAACGGAGTTCAATATGTTTTGGATGGAAATAATCAAATTATTACCGGAACTGACAAAGTTTTAGTTGTAAAAGAAGGTGGGTACTTCATGAGAAAGGAATTTTATTGTTATAGAGAACTGCTAGCAGCACTATGCAGTTTTCATGATGTACTTATAATGATGCAGTGCTCATACATTTTTATATTTTCAATATTTGAATCCATTTGAATGTCCTTTCAGTTTCACCACAAAATATTTTCACAAAAGCAAAACAGCCTCAGGGCTCAGATGGTAAAAACTGTGACTGAAAACTGAAACTACTCACTCGTCTAAGACTCACTCACTCTGACTCTGAGGTTATGTGATATGTCAAAATTGTCAAAAAAAGATCTTTGCCGTTTCAGAAATATTCCAACCTCCCTAACATCTGGAATCACGTGACTATCCTCGAACATTCATCTGCTCACTCGATAGATGGGATTTTGGAACGTAGTAATTGTCGACGTTCACTTAACTTCTCATACGGGGGTCAATAGAAATGAATTCTATAGTATAGATAGAATATAATTTATGATTGAATAAACCATTCAACTGAATCGACAATACATACTATTAGTTCCTTGAAATATAAATGATAAGATAATGAAAGGGAATAGTACTCTTAACAACATATTTTGTCTATATCGAATAAATTATATACAAAACTTAACAACCTCCTTAAAAAACAAAGGAAACGGCAATAAGGCAAAAAAGAATACGAATACTGGAAGATACATAACAGACACGTTTTTATACATTTTATATTTGGTTTTATTTCTGTCTTGATTATTATTTAACGTCAACAATAGATTTGGTCGCACTCTTAATATAATATAGGACTACAAAATATTGAAGAGTACAGAAGACGTGGCCAACGCCATTATTAATTTATGGATGATTTCAATACCATGGGGTTATAAAACCCTAAAAATATGTGTGTCTGGTTTCTTTGAATATCGATAAGTTACTCGTATATCGTGTGATTGCTGTAATTTTGCTATGAACATGTTCTATGTGTACAGCATGCTTCCATATTTTTTATAACGTCTTCAGAACAGAAAAGATGTCTGACTTTATAATATACGTATATGTATTTTAAGGTAAGGTTGGCATATTTATGGGTACCCATGAACCCCAATGCCCGTTTCTAATTTTCACATCTAGAAACAATATTTATTTTTCAAATATATAAACTTTATCGAGACAAATTTGCCAGTATAAGTTAATAAACTATCTTACCCAGCTTCCTCTTTCGGAAATCGAAAAAACGATTTTTCCATTCCTTGTTATATACACACAAACACTACTTATTTAGGCACCCCGGTAGATCCGACCGATTGTGTCGCGTGTTAGGTGAGATGTCCCTGTAAACCACAGCTGTTATTAGCGTTCGGCTACTGCTCGAGATCACCGGGCGCCAGAATTCGCCAGATTGCGTAATATCCGAAAGCAGAGCGGGAAAGACAACATTGGGGGCGGAGCTTAGAGTGACCCTACTTGTCTTTGTTAATGTACTGTGCTTAAAGCTACTATACTGTACGCACAGTTCTAACATTGCCAGAGGAACTTGTTGATTTTGCCTCGTAGTCCCCAAACATTCTGATAATATACACTTTCAGTGCATCATCACTTATACTGTTGAGCCTCTTCAGTTTAATGAAACTATCCTAGTCACGGCGTTGATATATATTTAATTCGGCAGTTCTGTATGGCCAAAATTCTGCCTATTTATAAGTTGTTTGTTTGTTTTCCCTTGGTCAGGGCATCACGTGAGAACGGCTTTACTAATTTCATTCATCTTTTCTGTTACTTCGTAGAAGATAATTACAGGAAGAAATCTAAGAAAAATTACACAGCATATTAGAAAATTTAGAAAAATGTGAGAAAACCTAACAACTACGAAGGGTGTAACATACAGTATAGTGTCTGTGATTTGTTTTTGTCGTCATGTATGACGTTGCTGTCAAAAATACAGGTTAGATGTTTAAACGTCAAGGAATAATCTATATAACACAGATTATCAGACTGGTTGGATCTATAAATTTCATATATCAGCGTGTTAATTAATGATGTACCGTAATTTCAAAGGAATATTTATGACTTGAATTCATATAGAAAATCTCATATCAGGGTGTCCGGATAATCGACCGGCAATGCTTGACAGGTGAGTAACCTTACATTTTTATGAACATTATAGGAGCAAGAAGCCTTAAAATGCTTAACTTTCAAGATACAAGGTGGACAAGTTTTACTTTTGTTTTGGTTTTTTCTCAATTATTTCGCAATAAAATGGCACAACGATCTAAACTTACGTATCGCGCGGTTTTTAAGGTTAAAAATCCACATTATACCACAGTTTTGCTATCATGGATAGATGGCGCTGTCTACGGCACATTGAACTCATTTAAGTTATCAAAACTTTTTTCGGGTTTGGTGCATCAATGCGAATATCAAAAAAATCGTTTCCTCAATATGTTCTACGTGAAAAAGTTGTAATTTGTTTGAGTACCTAGAGGTAACCGTTTTCGAGATAACCTTCATTGAAGTCTCCATTGCGACTGAATTGTAAATTGCGATCGAAAGAATGATCAGTATTTCCGCACGAATGAATATTAGGCTTTTTTTTAACCTTTTTTATTCTTAAGCTTCAACACCACCTATTTTAAAAATTAGATAATTTGGAACATGTTTTTTAATTTACCAAATATTAATTCATGCGAGAATGCCGATAATTCGTCGATCACATTTTTCAAATATTTCAGTAAAGATTATCTCGAAATCGGTTACCTCTAGGGACTTAAACAAAGTATGCCTTTTTTACGTAACACATATTTTTTTATACAGGGTTGGGATAAAGTATGGAACCAAGCAAATAACTTTGGAACGGAAATAATGATATTGCTGAAAATTTGCAGGCAAGTGTAGTGACGTATAATGCATGCTAAGACATTATGCTAGCTGTTAATGTACTTCCGGTTTAACCGGAAGTACCGTCAACATTTTTAATTTAAATAGGACACCCTGTATATTTTTGCAGATTTTAATACATCTTTTTGTTCCGAATACGTCCATAGTGGGTTTAGTATTAGTTTCTGCAAAAACGGGAAAGATAAAGCTTCTTCAGATGTTTAAAATGCTGGCCATTTACCTCCTGACGTCCTGATCCTGACGTGAATATATTCGTAGAGACATCTTGGAAAAGGCAACTCAGCAATTTGTTAACAGACTTGCATATTATCAGGAAGTAAATGGCGGGCATTTTGAATATCTGAAATAATTCATTTTAAATTTTCTTATTTTCTTACTTTAACACATCAAATAAAATTAACGTTTCAATAAATAAAAAAGCTTTACCTTTCCTATTTTTACAGAAACAAATACTAAACTCACTATGGACATATTCGGAAAAAAAAGATGTAATAAAATTTGCAAAAATATACAGGGTGTCCCATTTAAATTAAAAAAGTTGACGGTACTTCCGGTTAGACCGGAAGTACATTAATAGCTAACATAATGTCTTCGGATGCATTATGCTTCACTAAATTTACCTGCAAATTTTCAGCAATGTCACCCTTTCCGTTTCAAAGATATTTGCTTGGTTCCATACTTTATCCCAACCCTGTATTTACGTTTGATGCATCAAACAGGAAAAAAGTTTTGTTAATTTAAAGGAGTTCGATGTGCCCTAGGTGGCGCCCTCTAATTATGTTGGAAAAACCGTGGTTTGATTTGGATTTCTTGCCTTAAAAAGCCCCCGATATGTAATTTTAGTTCGTTGTGCCATTTTATTGCGGAATAATTGGAAAACAAACCAAAATAAAAGTGAAACTTTGACACCCTGTATCTTGAAAATTAAGCATATTAAGGCCCGGTTGTACAAATGCGGGTTTAACATAAGCTTTGTTAAACCTAAGCTTAGCTAAGCTCAGGCTTAAAGCCGACATCCGTTGTACAATCGTCGGCTTAGTTAAACCTGGTTGATAATGCAATTCACTACGGATGGCAAGGTACTGACATAATCATCTGAAAAATTACCTCTTTTGGTTAGTCACTTGTGACAGTTTGTGCCAAATTCGGGCAATGGCCGTTTCTGTCTCTGTTCTTTTATTTGCTCTCTTTGTTAAACTAAACACAAAATCTTTCAAAAAATATAACTTAATAGAGTGAAAAGCAATTTGAAGGTTCCTCCTTAACACATCATGCCATTTGTATCAGGTTAGATTTAAACCTCAGCTAAGCTCGCGTTGAGCTTCGGCTTACGTAAGCTCGTGTTACGCTTGGAGTGGGGGGCTAAGCCAGCAGTGTACAACGGGCGTTTTTCAACTGACGTGGTTTAACGTCGGCTTACCTTAAGCCGAAGCTTAAGCTTGCATTGTACAACCGGCCCTAAGGCTTTATGTTCCTATCTCAATGTTCGTAATAATGTGACGTATATCACCTGTCATGCGCTGTCTGTCGAATATCCTGACCTGAGATAAGGAAAGAGAACGGATACCGCACGCCCGTTTGATGCTACATGAATTAGCTGTGACCGAAAATGAATAGCTATTTGACAGCTGTCAAAACATTTTTTATGATATTTAGCGTTTTTAAGACCAATCATTGTAAAATATTGAGGTGTGCATAATGGTAGGGTGTGCAGCTTACGGTTGTAAAAGCAACAGCAGCAGGAAGGAGTCAGGAATCACGTATCACATTCAATATCTCCCAAGCTTTGACACCATGTATCTTAGGAGACATGTTTAAGTGAACTTTTCTATTTGAATTTGGATCAGAAATACGCCCTCGAAATTACGGCCTATCATTAATTAACGGTTGATGATAACGTTCAGAGAAGAAACGTAAAATTGATTAGAAAAACAAGCAAATATATAAGCGAAGACGTCTTGATTCCACGCATCCCTATGATTCTAAACAATATGCCATTCAACTTTAAACGATTGGATTTGCAATGACGATAACTAAATCGCAAGGGCAGTCGTTGAACGTTTGTGGGATCAGTCTTGATAATCTATCGTCTTCACTTTGTTGTTCAGGCGTACGGCTTTGATTAGGCTCAGGCACGTTAAATAGAACTACGTTGTTTTTTCTCTTCTGTCGCCGATAAATGGTTGATTAATGTTGGAAATTACTTAAAACATGTTGCTTTATTTGTGTATAAGTTATTAGAACAATAAAACATCACCAAACAATAAAAAAAGGATTATATATAAAATATCAAGTGCTCCATTTTTCGTACCGGTGAGTATAGATGAGACACCGGTAGGTACTGCCATAAGCTCCATCAACAAAAGATGATGTTCGTTTTCGAATTTTTGGAGTCTTCCGAGGTGAACTTCATCTCAAAGGAGGAGGAAAAGCGGAAAAAGTATCAGTAGCCTCTGACTACTTCAAAGGCCTTGGTCACTCATTGGATCCCTAGGTGGTATGAGGAATACCCTGTTCTCTGCACTGCGAGCAATACCGGTGTGACGTGCAGCAGTGCACATCATTGCCGCGAGAATAATACGCAGGTATCCTTGACTCCCTATGTCTGCTTAGGAGATAGCAATGTTACATCATTGAGATTGTTCTTAGAGATAATTTAAGTGAGTTTGCTTAGAGGTTTTTTTAGGCGTTTTTTAAGATTCTAGAAATCTATATTTATCTTGTTTCTCTTCGACTAGGTGCACGTCCACAACCCTGATACACAGAGTGAGGTTAGCGAAGCGACAACAGGTGGAGATGGCAATAACGCAGAAACTGGCAACACTGTTCACACTTAGAACAGGTCCATTACTCAGGTTGTCCAGTTCTAGTCGAATCACGCGTTCCTGTGTCGTAGACTGAGAGTCACCACGGTCTATATTATCCAGAATACAGAATAGAAATTATATAAAACTTATTCCATTTGTTAATTATATGGCGGATATACAGAAATACGAATAAAAATTTAGTCACTAAAGAACACGGTCCTGTTGTGAGCGGATATCAACTTGTATTGTAATTTTGCAATCTTTTGGGTTCTGCGTTTGTGGAATGGAAGTAAAAAAGTGTTCTTTTTTGGAGGCTATCCAATCTCAATACCAGGTTATTCACGTTATTCGACACGGAGCATTACGTCTAAAGTATTTGATGAAAAAGAAAATAATTATTCGGACGGATAGGGACCCATTAAGGCTACATTTTAAAATATTTTGATGTTATTCAGGGTGTCCCCAAAACACGAAACGTATCAAAGTTATATTTTTTTAAATAGGACACCCTATATATAATACCGGGTGTCCCAGAATTTCCTTGACACGTGATATTTTCGTAACAAAAAACGGTTCAATTAAGAACTGAGTGGTACTTTTGAAGGTACTATAGGGTCTATCATACCATGCATTCAAAACATTTTTTTTTTTGTACGTCAACCCCTAAAACTCACCCCAACTTTTTTTTTCAAATAGCACCAGATAGGTTTTCCTACATAAATGATATCCCCATTTTATCTAAAATCTTGTGCTACCTTAGTTTTTCCGTAAAATCATAAGCATACGACAAATGAAATGATAATTTGTTCGACCCCTGATATTTTTGTAACAAAAACGGAAAGAAAAGAAAAGTAAGTGGGTTTCTCAAGGATAGTGAATGACCTATCATTCCTTGCTTATGAATCATTTTTTTTTACTTAAACCCCTGGAATCCCCCCTAGCTAGTTCTTTCAAATTTCAATCCACAATTTTGCCTGGAAAATAAATTCTCTACTTGAATTTAATTATCGTAGTGCCTCACTTTTTATGTCCCTACTGCAATTTATCGTTAATTTTGGCGCCCGTGTGCGGGGCACACCCTGCACACGGGGTTGGGGCGACCCGATGCAACCATAAAACTTTTTCACGTTTTTGCACTTAGTTTTGTTGTCACATTTGTTTTTTATTAGTTGATTCATGATAATAAAAAAATATTTTCCATACATGTGTTTTAATTAATATATGCTTACGATTTCATGGATTAAACGAAAAAAATTTACGATAAATTGCAATAGGGGCATAAAAAGTAAGGCACTACGATGATTAAATTCGAGTAAAGAATTCATATTTCCAGGCAAAATTGTGGATTGAAATTTGAAAGAACAAGCTAGGGGTGGATTCCAGGGGTTTAAGTAAGAAAAAAAATGGTTCATAAGCAAGGAATGATAGGTCACTCACTACCGTTGAAAAACCCACTTCCTTTTCTTTTCTATCCGTTTTTGTTACAAAAATATCAGGGGTCAAACAAATTATCATTTCATTTGTCTTATGCTTATGATTTAACGGAAAAAATAAGTTTGCATATAAAATTAAAGGTACCACAAGATTTTAAATAAAATGGGGATATCATTTATGTAGGAAAACCTATGGGGTGCTATTTGAAAAAAAAAAGTTGGGGGTGAGTTTTAGGGGTTGACGTACAAAAAAAACTGTTTTGAATGCATGGTATGATAGACCCTATAGTACCTTCAAGAGTACCACTCAGTTCTTGCTTGAACCGTTTTTCGTTACGAAAATATCACGTGTCAAGGAAATTCTGGGACACCCGGTATATTATTGCATATCAGATTGCTTGGTGAATTCTAGTGTGACTTCTTGCATCACACAATGGGACTTAAAGCGAACCATTTGTGTGTAAATCACAATTTCGGTATAAGTAGATATCAGAAAAAAATTTAATGTCGCAGAGATTATAAAATTTAGGATGTGACTTTGCCGTATTACTAAGCATGAAGTGCGTCAGCTTCGTAACATGAAAATATTTTTAAAATGTAGCCATAATGGGTCCCTATCCATCCGAAGTTATCATTTTCTTTTCCATTAAATACTTTAGCCATAATGCTCCTTGTCGAATAACATGAATAACCCGGTATAGCTAATTTTTTGACATACTACCAAAAACTAACTATTTTTATATTGTTTTGACATTATTTTGTTAGTCCCACATCCTTTTATCGCAAATACAGAGAGAGAACATAACTGGGAAATAACAGAAATCTCTTAAAATCGAGAGCACCAAAATGTAGACATAGACTTTCAGGATAAACCTCAGGTTCTCAGGTATAAATGTTTGAATGGGTTGATAATAAACATACACCCTCTTTGTATGCTTTTTATTCAAACTCATGACTGGTTGCTCAACTTATTCATCATTCCTCTTTTAATGCAGTGCAAGCAAGATCTAGAAACCGGTAGCCAATTTCAAATTTGAATTGCCCTATCTACTGTGTGACCAGCGCGGCATGAGGAAGGGTAGCGGGAGGGACTTAAATTATCGTCTGCTGCGATCATCCAATGCCGATGATAGACAGTCTTTAAGGTGAGGAATAAGGTCTGCTGCCGGTTATAATTATAAGTTTTATGAAGTAGATATATAGGATATTAAGTGAATATAAATTATTTGCAGTTTCAATTATATATATAACAAATTCAAGTACAAACTGAAACAATTGTTGATCTGTAGGCAGAATAGATGACATCGCCCTGCAATCCTTTGGATACATAATTATTACATTACACTTATAATCTACATAGTTTCATTAACCATGGTAATTGTGCACTTTAATTTCGTACACTTCTGCTTAGTACCTGGCACAGTACTACTTCATTTTCGTTGGCATTACTAATTGGTATAATTTGTTTTTTCTTTGGTGAGTGATCACCTCTGATGGTTAAGTGGAATAGCATTGCTAGACTTCGCCATCAGTTTAGTAACCACAATTGTGAAACATTTTTATTTTATTTTGTCAATAAAGGCGGTTTATTATTATTATTATTATTATATACAGAATAAAAAAAGTCGTAAAAGATAGAAATAGATTGAAATTATTAAGTTATGGCAACGTCCCTACTTTCACCGAATTCCTTTCGCTGGTCAATTTACGTTGGTCACACCATACTGAGTGTAAAAAATAAACCCTCCAAGGGCTTATTTGCTCATAGAAAAAAAGGATGGTTCGTATGAAGATTGGTTTCGGTAATTCCTCGTAAAGATATGATGCATTCAAAATAGAGATTATCTCCAAGATTGTATTCATGACAGTCTTTTTTTTATTTTGCTGTTATACTTAAAATGTTTGGTAAATTGGTTTTTTGTTTCATGACCTTCATATACATCCAATTTCAAATGTTCCATTTAGACAGCTGTTACTATCTTTTCGTTATAGATGGCACAGCATTGACTTAACATTTGCAGGTAATTTATTTTTTTTACGTTTGGCGATAAAAACTTATCAGTCATATTTTATTTCTTTAATTATAACAGACTGGTCATCAAAAACTGAGTCAAACATAGACTGTCCATTTTTTATGTTTGTTGTAACAACTGGCCGCTTCATTGAGACGTAATAGAAATAATAAGTACGATATAGCTTGTAATTGCCCTTTCCTTGCTAGGTCTCCATACTTACTCATATAGAATAACACAGCTAGTGTATTAAACTGTTTCCGAATAATTTTATACTTTTGAGCTCAATGATTTTTATCAATGAAATTTATTTTGAAAACTGACAATGCCTAGGAGGTAAAAGTAAAGTGCTTGATACATACTAAACCTTGGTGGCTCTCGGTTGGACGAGAGTTAAGCTCCTGCACCTCTCATATGTCTGATAAAAACAGGATTGTGTTTCATAATTATTATCCTTTCCAGCTAAGAAGTGGACTATTAAACGGATAATTGACAGCACTGAGTGATTCAAATACTGAATTGAACAAAATTATGTTGTTAGTGGGGGGTGTAACTGACTATGAGTGACATACGATAATTTATTCAAAAATAAGGTTGATTTGCTGAAACAATGTGCTTTAAGATAATTTAACCTAGAAATCGAATTACTACTGTGCAGAGAGACTACTAAGCAACAAAATCACTGATTACCAAGTTTACATCAGGCTGTTTTTGTTTGTATCTAGCCTCGTTCTGTTTGCATGGTCTCTGACGCCTCCTGTTAAGAAAAAACAGATTCGTCTTTTTTACTTACAGTGTTTTCAATTTCGCTGAATTAGAACAAACAGCTGGATGATTATTGATTGATTACATAATTCGTTTGGTTCTACCACTACATCACATGTTTAGGGCGTACAGTTGACATTCGGCGTGGTGCTAGAAAATAATTATATTATTAAGAGATGTTATGAACACTTTAGTTAAGACTAATGATTTTTGTCTTAGAACATTTACATTATGTTAACCAAAGACCCATTTATTATTGGTGTAAATATATGTGAATTTTGGGTTTCTTTGATGGGTATGACCTATGTCTATATGTACGATAATCAGTGATATTTATATTATAATTAATTTAGTAATTCCGTATCTAATAATGATTTAAATGTACTGTAATTAACTACTCAAAGACGTGATTTGATTGTATAGTTCATTAGCATGAAGTGAGAAATAAAAATTATAAAATTTGTAGATGTGTCTCTATCATTTACACACTATCAAATACACAATTGGATTCAATATATCAACATTCGTATTTCGAATGTTATTAACCTCAGAGTGACAACTAAACAGCTCAAAGTGTTGAAAGTAAACATCGCAGTTGTGCAAAATATTTTTTTTATGGTCAGCCTCCCGCAAAGGCCTATATTATTCCATATTTAGATTCTACTAATATTCCCCCTTCTTACAATATAAGGTATTGCAACATTATACAGGGTATTTCAAAAGTTATGACCATCTTTATATCCAAATCGCTGTCAAATGAACATACTGTATATTGAAAAACAATGAAAATATCCTCTAGCTTTAAAATCGGCTACAAAAAAGGCCGACGAGGAATATTCATATACAGGGTGTGATATAAAATGCAAAATCTAGATTTTCTCTTTTTTTTCAAATGTAACCCCCAATATTTTATTTACCAAAGAATTACTTTTAATATGCTCTTTCATCTTTGTATAGCACTTGTTATACTTACATCCATAAGTTTCAGAGATATTTCAATTTTTAGGTAAATTCAAAATATACCTTCTACTTATGTACTGAAATTTATTTATTTTGTATGTGAACTATCGGGGAAATGTCAACGACGTTGGAGAAATGTAGATAACCAGGTTAGTTTAGGTTGAATGTGGCTCATGCAGGCGTAGTTACTAAATGCCTGGGTGGTCCAGCCGTCATGAAGATGAGGATCCTGAGGTTCTCATTTCAGCAGGTCATCTGTTCTTGACAGCCCCCTATTGCCCTAAGGCAGATGTGACCTCCTTGGACAAAATCCGTTAAGAGATATTTTCACAATCTCTAAGAAAGCCAACTTTCGAACTGGCCTCCCTAATTTCAACAAGTGCAGCTACTAGACAACATATACTGCGGGTGTATCTTCAAATCCAGGGCTGGTAATCATACCCAAAGGATCCTCTGATCTGGGGTTGGAGGAGGACAGTCTCTAGATTCCGCCCCATCATAAGGAGGAGCCAGCGCCAGCTGAAATCCTTAATAGTGAGTCCTGCAAATGTACAAAGGAGTACAGGGAAGTGCAGCTGCCGAAAAGTAGGCATGACATGCTCAACAATATGCCTCAACTGCAACGGCCAGTGATGCTCTAATTCAGCACCCCCCTAAGATGAGGATGAAAGGTACATTGCCGTAGAAGCAGAAAAAGTTGAAAATAGTTCCTTTGAAGATGATCCCGATGAAGAGAACATCAATATGCAACCGCGCCTTCTGATTTTCTCAGATGGAGGACCATCAACATCTAAGAAAATGCGAACATAAGTGCTGCCACATTTTGTGTTACATGTCTGTCGTCTGACAGAAAAATCTGTCGTGTCATCAAATACTCACGCTGTGATTTAATGAGATCTTACTTCAGTATTCCTTAAAATGCAACAATGCCTTATCCAGAGTTTTATCCAATGGGAGAGGGGGTGTATTTGATAACTAACTATTCATTGAATCGAACTCATGTTTTATAATAAGTGATTCTAAAATACTTTCACATCCATGAAGAAACACATTTTTTTGTAAGGACAGAGTATCGAGTTGTTAGGATGCCTCACGTAGTTGAATGTAGACCGGGTTTATCGCATTGTTGAATATTGAAGTATTTGAATGTATGTATTGTGTTTTCATATTTGCAGTATTATCTGCACTCAAATTAACCATAATCCATAATTGTCAGAATAATAGATTTTGTGCATAATACAAGCTGAACTTGTTTATGCTATAATTAACTAAACAGATAAATCAAATCAATGGAAACTGTTTTTTGATTTGAACACTCTTAATAGTGCTTACTACTACTTTTTTCATAAATATGTATTTGATACATTATGCTATAATTACATCAGCAAAGTATTTTTGAAAGTCGTCGCCACCAACGAATGCGAATAGGTTAGAAAAAGCAACGCCCATGCTCTAACAGGCAGTTGAGTGTGCCCAAGATCTCGTTATTATTTACTGTGTTCACAAACACAGAAATCTGCGGGATTTAAATTTTATGGAGTTATTTAAAATAGTCTTTTTACACTTATGCACTGTTAAAACCCAAAATTCAGTGAAAACTATAGCAATTAACCCGAAACGATCAACCAAAACAAAGTAGCTATTTATATTATGCCTCTAAATGAGTGCTGTTATTTTTAGGGTCCTTTAACTGCTATCTGTACAAAGGGTATATATATGGGTTTATCAGTGATTCAGCGGTCAGTGTGCCAGCCGCCGCATTAGGATTGTGGGCACAAACAAAAACCTTGTTTACTTCTTCTAACCTATTCGAATTCGTTGGTCACCACAAATTTAAATAAGGACATTACCATATCAGTAAAATCTATTTAAACAAACCAATTCTTTTGAAATTCGGAAAAACACTATTGATTTACACTTAAATTTCGATACTGTCATACCAGATTAAAAAAATAACCTTATTGTAAATTGTTATTTGAGTTTATCATTAAGAATTGTCCAAAATTGACAATCCGTAAACTGCGCCAAGGACATGATAATGGAACCGTAATTTGGAACAGCCTTGTTGCTAACAACGACCCCCTCTTTTTTTTGTCACTCCTTCAATCTCGGTATTAATCCAGCCGAGTACATAGAAGTTGAGCCAACGACAAGGATAATTGGATTCAATATAAGATACTTTTTGTTCAAATACTGCTTACTAATGTCTCAAATAGCATAGACAATGTGGTAAAGGCATGAGTTGTTGTGTCTATTATAGTTGCCTTTTAGACAAGATGAACTTTTTATTGAACTAATAATTATCAAGAAATGCTAATGTAAGAATAATTTTTTACATCAATCAAATGATATGCTTTGCTTAAACGTAATTCCAAGGTGTATATTAAAAACAAAAAGATGCTTTGAATGCATTATATGCTAATATTAGTATTGGAATGATACTAGATATCATTAGAACGAAATAACCTATCTTAAAATTATTAGCATACCTGCAGTGCCTCAAACCTGAGGAGTAAATTGGTTGAATGACACTGTTTTGAAACAACTGTAAATATATTTGAAGTAATAGGAAAACATCCAAATACTAACAATTAATTAAAAGCGCAATACATTTTTTTCTGTGCGCCTACAGATTTATGGCCCTGGTTGGTATTAATATCAACTTTTGCTGCTAGTCCTGTTTATTTTCTTTTCTTTCTTTCTTTCTTTATTTATTTATACCGTGTTTACATTTATATTAAATTTCAATAATAAACTTGTAGTGATATTGTTAATTCATTGCACCTAAACTATTAAGAACTATGATTAATTTACTTATTACCATATTCTTATTGATAATACTTATTAAAGATTTAATCGCAATAAAACATTTTAATAAACTTATAATCTTAGTCAGGTTGTGCTATTTTGGTACAAAATTTTGATATGATTTCACCTTATATGACTTCAAATGACTCAAAATGACGAAAAAACGATTTTGAATTAATGAAAAATTTCGAATTATAAATGACTAAATTTAATAACTAAGGTATCTATTTAACGTGAAATTTCATTCTCTACAACTTTTGTTTCATGCATTTTTTGATGGGAGTATCTCTTTCCAAGATATGTGGTCTTGGAAAGCTGCAAAATGTAAGTTTGCACGTAAATATGATTTTTTTTATCATTTTTAGCATTAGATATCGGCTATACCAGTAAACCAAAGTTGATGTTTTATATACCATTTGATGCAGCATTCAGTCTTCTGTACTATTGAACGCTGTACTTAAAACTGCCGTTCAACGGCAGCCTACTAAAATGCCGTTAACAAATGTGACGTCATTGAAGTTAACGTATTTGACGGCTTTGTAATCGCTGTTCTTAAACTGCCGTCAAAGGAAAGCCCACTGAAATGACGTTCCAACAGCTTCATCAGTATTCCTATGATCAAATACCTACTCTTTATGAGCAGTAAGACAGACAAGATGCATTTAATCTCTGTGCTATTCGGTAGGAAATCATACTTAGATTTAATCTGATTTGACTGAAGTCCATGGATAAAATGCATTTTGATTGTGATTTTCAGGCTTGGGACGGAATGCCAAGAGATGTATTTATTGGACCTGGCCCATTGGTATTGGCCCATTCAAATCACGCGTTAACAAACTTCCCCTAACATAACCTCTTCACAGCAGCCGCAGTACTCTGGTATTTAGGCTCTGCCTGCGTTGTCTGCACTTCATCATTGTTTACAATGAAAAACTGAGTCTGATTCTCGCCACTATTGTTTACATTTACAATTACAGCATCAGTATCATTGGCCCGTACCATTTTAAGATTTTTCAATACATTAGGTCCTTGCTCAATCAACAGGTCTGTCCATTGAGCGGCTCAAAACTAATCAGAAAACTTACTCCAGTCCAGTCAATACCAATAATATCTGGATTTCCATAATTCAGCAAAAATTGTCACAACTATAATGCAAACAAGTCAAAAACAATATAACCGATAATGAAATATAGCGATTTTTACAAGAAATAGAATAATTTTGCTATTAGCAGCATCTCAGTGCCTCAGTGGGCTACCGTTTGACGGCAGTTTAATCACGGCGAATATAAGGTCTGTTTTTACAGAGAATCACAAACCAGTCAGAGCCAATCAGTATTCCCCATTGCAGTTGTCAAACTATTTCTGATTACTACTGGCCAATCAAATTGACGCTGCCTAGTTTGTGATTGCTGTAAAAACAGACCTATAAAGCCGTCAAATACGTCACTTCAATGATGCCACAGCTGTCAACGGCATTTTAGTGGGCTACCGTTTGACGGCAGTGTCAAATACGTCACTTCAATGACGTCACATCTGTTAACGGCATTTTAGTAGGCTGCCGTGAATGGCAGTTTAAGTACAGCGTACAGCCATTATTGAATAGAACGAAATTTTCCATCTGATGTACCATTTTCCAGCTACAAGCAAAAAACAGAAAAAGGAGCAAAAATTTGACAGTTTTTTGGCTGTCAAGAGTCAAGCTCACCACCTACGACGGTGCAAATTCAGAGTACATGTATTAAGGACCCAATATAGGCATTAAGATGACTTCCAGCCTGCTGGGAATTAATTCCAGGAAGCCTATTTGCTACCTCTCGTTCCGCGCGGATCGACACGGAAGTCACCTACTGCCCGGGAGTGACGTCACTTTTCGGACGGACTACCGCCAAGTGGATTCGCTACTTTCGTGCACTTTCCGTTGACCTCATAGTCGCGGAAACCCTCGCAGAGTGCGGATAGACGTCAGTGTCATTGTTGACAACGTGTCATATTTGTATAGTTTTCACCTTTAAGTGAGTTTTTGAAAGCAAGGTAAGTCTATTTTCCTGTATTTTGGTCTCTGTATTCCTCAAGTATTCGTATTTTTACAACCAAGCCGTACACATGTGCGTGTGAGGTTCATGCAACTTGTGTACCGGGTGTTTCCTTATAATTCGCCACCCCTCTTATCTTTTTTATTTGCAGAGATAGAAAAAAAGTTCGTATACGAAGGTTTTATAGCCTTTTCTTAGCAAAATGTAAGAATGACACAAAACATTACCGTATTTAATTGTTTTTCAGTCACCATGGCTATCGTGGATAGAGGTTAACTCCCAGATTTTAGAAACTTTGAAGCTAAATATTTTCAGAACCTTTCAAAATAAGGTGATCGAACACGATATTTTTGACAACAAGAGAAACATATATTTCTTTCCGTCCCATAAAAATATAACTTTATACGAAAAACAGGATTTTCTATTATTTTTTTTTTCGTATTTAATTCGAAATGACAAGAGAAAACTATAAAACTTTCATACAAAAACGTTTTTCTATCTCTACAAACAAAAAAGATAAAGAGTGGTGGCGAATTATGAAGAAATACCCGCCACATGTACGCTGTGTTTGGATAAATTATTGTTTGAATGGCAATGGAAGAAAAAATCGTATTGTGTTGTATTTAGAGGTGTGCGCCGACGTCCGTCAGATCGGTGGCGGCGTTAGACGTTAAATTTGTCGGCGGCGGCGTCATCGGCATAAATGGTTAAAATAAAAGGTGTTAAAACAAAAAAACGTATATATTTATAAACCATACAGAAATGACAGATTTGCGTTCAACAAAAGTAAACGAGAACAGGCTCATGCCATATATCACTCGAAATAAAGGTACAATCTAAAAAATAGATATACAGGTGGATTCTACTTTGAAAACAAGACACAAAACCCTCCTTTGTAAAAACATAAAACATTTAATTATGAAAACTATTCCTTTTGTTGTTTGTTGTTAGTTGTATTTTCCGTCCTGTGACTGAAAATACTCGTTCGCTCGGCGTGCTTGTAGCAGGAATCGCCATTAGAACTTTGAAACAGCTGAACAGCCAAGGAAAATTATGTTTCTTTTCCTGCCAGTACCGAAGCAAGTCTCCGTCAGACAAATTGTTTGATTTACATCCTCCAAAATATTTCAAGCATTCAGTTTCTATAGGATTAGCACCTACATTGCTGCTGGTTCCAAAAATTGAATACTTCTGTAACATGGCTGGAAGTAAGTCTGAGGAAGAACTTGTTGAAACAGAATGCTCAAAGACATTCTCATTCTTGTCTTCCCGATAAACATCAAATTTTCTAATGTGCTTTCTCACATAGGCAGATAAAAAGGAAATTGTAGTTTTTTCTTTTTCTTCCAAATATTTATCAATTGCACAAAGTCCGTTGTCAACGAGGTGTTGGCGCCGTTGACGCCGATATTAAAACCGGCGCGGCGGCGACGGCGTTGGCAAAATCATCGGCGGCGTGCGCCACGCCGATCGGCGCACATCTCTAGTTGTATTTTAACATGTGCTTCTTGTTTTAGATGGAATTTGTACTTACTGATGCTGAAGCCTTGGAGCTGATGGGGGAGGAGGAAGAATTTGAGCATCACAGGGCAAATCGCATAAGATTGAGGATGCAAATAGTGTATATAAAGCTAAATTACTGCAAAATAAAAATAATAAATAATGAATTAATTTTCTTTATTTTATGCATGCTTAACGATGATGATGAAGTGGACAAATTAAATTTAATGTTGTTTGTTGTACCAAGGCAAGTGTTTGACAGGGTGGATTATTTTGATAAACTTGACGAATTCACTCTTTTCACTCTAGTTAACCCTTAACCAATCATGCAATAATTTATGACATCGACGACCATGTGGCGTCTGACAGACTTCAACTGTAAACAGAGCAAAATAGTTTTTGTTTTCTGGAAAATGTTTATCACATGAGTCAGTAAACGAAAAATGAGCATATCCCCACACATAACTGAGTGAATTTTGGCACCTTCTTACATGAACAATTGTGTACAGTCATTGTTTGATTATGAAAATTCAGACACGCCACAGCTCGACTACCATCATCAGATGCATGAAAAAAGCAATTGTAACTCAAAATGTTTTAATTATTTCATTATGAAATGAACTTAGTAACACATTACAAAAAAAAATGGATATAATATCAAATTTTTCTCCCACTTCTCTGATTTTCATGAAACTCACAGGTGGCGTCTGGTAGACTACGGCGGAAAAAAAAGCGCTCTCTTTCGTGTTCAAATGCCGCGTACGTAATGCAAATCGGACGCCTTATCCTTTACCAATAAGAGGAAGATTAGGTGACGTGATTGGTTGGGGAGCGTAACCGCTTCGAAGATATAGGAGAGTTTGTTTTTCGCGTAGTCTATCAGACGCGACATGGTTAGTTAAGGGTTAACCTAATTTAACAATAAAATAAAAATTCATTCATTCTTTATTATTTTTATTTGATAGTAATTTAGCTTTGTATACACTATTTGTATCCTCAATCTTATGCGATTTGTCATGTGATGCTCAAATTCTGCCCCCTCCTCCATCAGCTCCAAGGCTTCAGCATCAGCAAGTACAAATTCCATCTAAAACAAGAAGCATATGTTAAAATATAATACAATACGAATTTTTTTCCATTGCCATTCAAACAATAATTTATCAAACACAGCGTACATGTGCCAGGTGTTTCCTCATAATTCGCCACCACTCTTATCTTTTTTATTTGTGGAGATAGAAAAAAAGTTTTATATAAAAGTTTTATAGTTTTCTCTTGTCATTTCGAATTAGACACGAACAAAAAGAAAAAATAATAGAAAATCCTGTTTTTCGTTTAAAGTTATATTTTTATGGGACGGAAACAAATATTTGTTTCTCTTGTTGTCAAAAATATAGTGTTCGATCATCTTATTTTAAAAGGTTCTGAAATATTTAGCTTCAAAGTTTCTAAAATGTGGGAGTTAACCTCAATCCACTATAGCCATGGTGGCTGCAAAACAATTAAATATGGTAATGTTTTGTGTCGTTCTTACATTTTGCTAAGAGAAGGCCATAAAACCTTCATATAAGAACTTTTTTTCTATCTCTGTAAATAAAAAACATAAGAGGGGTGGCAAATTATAAGGAAACACCCAGTACACAAGTTGTGTGAACCTGACACCCAAATGTGTACGACTTGGTTGTGAAAGTACGAATACCTGAGGAATATAGAGACCAAAATACAGCAAAATAGATTTACCTTGCTTTCAAAAACTCATTTAAAGGTGAAAACGATACAAATATGACACGTTGTCAACAATGACACTACGTCTATCCGCACTCGGCGCGGCTTTCCGCGGGTACGAGTGCAACGGAACGCGGGTACGAGTGCAACGGAACGCGGAAAGCGGCGGATCGACAGCAGAAAGTGCACGGAAGCTTAGCAAATGCACGGCGGTAGCCCGTCCGGAAAGTGACGTCACTCCCGGGCACTAGGGCGATCCGCGCGGGACGAGAGATAGCACTCAATTGTGCACTTGTACTTAAAAAATGCGCCATAGACAGAAGTGCAAAGAGAAACTGCCATCTAAGGTCCACCTAAGACACAGGTTGACCCATCCTCTCACAAATAAAATGTGTAATCACAATAAATTCACAACGTAATAATTTCACTTCCCGCCTTCACTTCTTCCGAACACTACAAGCATACTCACTACAAGGTGACCGACTATTGTGGTAGTAACCACGGAAACGAAAACGGGAACGGATCGGCGGCGGGTGGCGGACGGCAGAACGGGAGCGGGAGAAGCAAGATCGACAGAGTTACCGAATAGGGTTCCAGAATTCAGTTTTTTCCAACTTAATTTGATTGGCCTATAATATTTATGCTAACAATTGTTTTGCTAACCTCATAAAAGAAAAGTTGCTCAAATAATATACTAACAGATTTTGGTGTCTTTCCCCTTTTTACAGACTGAATAAATATATTTGTAAAATTATGGATAATGGTTAGGTATCATGATGTAGATTGTAGAAAATACTGTTCAATAAAAACACCTGCATGATACTTTAGTCTGTTAAAATTTGAGGTTTGAGCTGTAGGCGATCTATAACATGCTGTGGCATGCAGAATGTTGGATTCACTTTTTGCACAGACTCGTATCCCAGGAGTGACATAGCTGCAATTCCAAATAAGGTATGGAAAGGATCAGCAACATCCCCTGGTCTGTCTGCAAATCCTCCAGTATCAGTATCTTGACAGGCCAGAATGAACTTTTTCAGAGCCTCTGCATCTATCCAGTGTAGCCTTCCTAGGATGCTTAGTGATGATAGCACCCACCATGAATAGCAAACATCTGGTAGCTTTTCTGGTCGCCCATTCAGACCTCCGGAGGGTAACTGACGCTCACATAACCACCAAGCCAATGTATCTCTGTCTACTAGGTCTAGTCTGAAATTAAGTAGTAGTATTTACACAATACAAGGGATACTAGGAAAATTTTTCCAATTCAATTTTATTTCTTTGAAGATCATAGTCAAATTGCAATATAGCATTAATTATTTAATTTTTTTAAAAGCACCAAAACTTTCTCATTTAATACTAACAATGAGCAACAACCCTTACTTTATCATAAAACTGCTTTGTGCCAGTAAAAACCAAGTGAATCATGCAGATAAGCTTTATAAATTACGCCATACTTATACACACACTTACCTGTTAGTGATTGACAAGAATCCAACACAACAATAAATAAGTCCAGCATGACTTTCTGAAAGAGGCCTAGATCCATAACCTCCATCAAAGTTTTTACAAGACATAACAAATTCAACAGCCTGATTCATGTCAATAGCATTCAATCTGTCTAACAGGGCCAAGGTAGCAACTGCGCAAAAGGAAAACCTTGTGTCTACTTCACCCCATTTGTCTCCCATAAAACTACCATCTGACAGTTGTAAACTGACTATGTACCTTACAACTCCATCAACATCAATGGCATTCAAGTTATCATAAATACATAAAATCTGTATAGCGCTTAATGTGTGCAATATGTGAGGATCATGTTTGACGCAAGCACTTATTCCTCCGCTTTCTGTGTCTTGACAGTTTTTTATAAATTCTGCTATCTGCAACAAATAACATTTTGTTTGAATTAGTTAACCCTTAATAGCTACCCACGGGTCAAAATGACCCAATGACATATGGCAACCTTGCGTAGCATCTAAGATAGTGAAGCGCGTAAGCCGCCGTCTTCAGTATTCTCACATCAGGTGGTGAGGAAGGTGTTCGTCATAGTTTTGCTCTGCTAGTGTATAGCATACGCCGTCAATAGGCAACTCTGGGTCATATTGACCCGTGGGTAGTAAAACCGTCTGCATTTTCTCTAAAGGCGACTGGTTTGAGTGCACATATTGTGAGACCTGGTTGAGTGCAAAGGTAAATATAAACTTTTAGCGTATTGAAAACAAAAAAATCAAGTATGTTGTTCTTCTTTTGCAGACAGAACAATGAATAGGCCGCTATCCGATAAAGAGTTACAGCAGATCATTGAAAGTGAAGATTTTTGGGAAGAAGAACAGACTGACCATGTGAAAGACACAACTGATAAGCAAAGTATCGACAAGGAAGACAAACGTAGTGCTTGTGAAAGTATTTTTACCTTTGGTGACCAGAGTGATCAAGAAGAAGTTGATGAGCAAGAAATAAGTGCCCACGATTCAGACAGTGAACAAGAGTGGGAACCCCCCAATAGTGATGAAGAAAGTGAATCAGACAATGATGAAGATCTGCCAGAAGAAAGAAAACAGAATAATGGACGTGCATTTTATGGCAAAGATAAAACAAAATGGGCAACCGATGCACCAGTAAGAGGCAAGATTGCCGCAAAAAACATCATAAAAATTTTACCTGGTCTAAAAGGAACTGCTAAGCAAAACAAGCCTAAGTCTGCATTAGAGTCCTGGAGGTTACTAGTAACTGACAATATTATAGAACAAATTGTAGCTTGCACCAACGCAAAAATCAGGTCTGTGCAGCAACGATATGGCGAATTTAAAAAAGGAAAAGACAGCAGATCTATTTAAATCTGGTCATGAGGATCTGCGATCTCTGTGGGCAACAGATGGAACTGGGCGTGACATATTTAGGTGCACCATGCCTTTAGCAACGAGGAGTCTAGGAAGGACAGAATAAAAGAGAATAAGCTAGCAGCGATCTCTGAGGTTTTTGACCTATTTATTCAGAATTGTCAAGAAATGTTTTCTCCAGGAGAGTTCCTAACGGTGGATGAAATGTTAGTTCCTTTTAGAGGACGTTGTGGATTTAGAATGTACATCCCCAGCAAGCCTGCAAAATACGGTTTGAAGGTACAAGTTCTTGCTGATGCAAAAACTCATTATTTAGTTAATGCAGAAGTTTACACCGGAAGGGATACCAAAAAAATTCAAACAAAATTATCGCATCCAACACAGGTTGTGCTCCGTTTAGCAACTCCAGTAGCTGGAACAAACAGGAATATCACCAGCGATAACTGGTATTCTTCTTTGGAGCTTGTCGATGAACTGAAAAAGCTGGGCCTCACTTTTGTAGGTACGTTGAAAAAAAATAAAAGATTTATTCCTGGTGAACTGTTACCATCGAGATCTCGACCAATATTGTCATCAGAGTTTTGCTTTATGTCAGATAAAACGCTTGTTTCATTCGTTCCAAAAGCAAATAAGGCAGTCATATTGATATCAAATATGCGTACTGGGAAAGTGGTGGACAGTACAACAAAAAAACCAGAGATTATCTTGTTCTACAATGACACAAAAGCTGGAGTTGATTCCCTTGACCAAAAATGTGCAAACTACTCTACTTCCAGGAAAACTCGCCGTTGGCCTATGGCATTATTTCATATCATACTAAATGTGGCGGGCATAAACGGTAGTTTTATACCAATTTTCTAACCCCGGAAAGGAAATAGAGAGAAAAGAATTTCTGCACAACTTGGCTTACAGCTTAAGTCGCCCGCATATGATGTCCCGCATGTATAATGTAAAAATACCTCGAAAACTACGAAGTCTCACAGCAGATATCTTAGGAGTTACTTTGGATGCTGAAGCAATCCCTGATCAGCCAACTACAGCATCATAAAGAAAACGGTGTGCCTTTTGTCCTTCAAAAAAGGATCACAAAACAAGTACATCTTGCCACAACTGCAAAAAACCGGTTTGTCGACAATGTGCTAAAAATGTGTGCCCAGATTGTGTATAGATATTAATTTTGTCATCAGCAAGTTTGTTAAGCTCTACTTTCTTAGAATGTATCATTAAAAACTTTTTTTAAATTCTTTTAGTATTTTTGTTCACCTCCAAAATTGAGGGTCAGTTTGACCCGTGGGTAGTGGCAATTGTTCACTTTTGGGTGGGTAGCTATTAAGGGTTAAACATGAAAGTTAAGAAGTCATAGGGGTTTTACAATAACAATATTACTACATATAGATTATAATATGAAATACTCACTTCATCTTTACTTTGTGTAGGTAATGTATTCATCAATTCTAAAGCTGTGAGACCCCAAAACATACCAGACATTCTCAAATAATCAGTCATTCCATACTCATAGCTGTTTTCCTTTTGGCTATACTCTTTTATGAAATTTGCATGTTTTTCAAAAAGAACACTAGTAGGAATGTTTGGTTGTAGTTCGATGTCTTTCATAACTGTAGCCATTCTTGTAACAATAATTGAAGTACTTAGTAGGGACTTCTGTAATACAACAATGAAGTTTGTAGGTACTTTTATAGTGAGGTATAGTTCCAGTTAGATACGTAAAAAATATTTATCAATAAATTCTTGAAAATTAAGGCTACAAATCAAGGGATGCGTTTGGAACTTGTTCAAGGTAAATTATACTTAATCAAAAAGAATCTTATACAAAACTATAATCAAAATCACAAAAGGTAAAATTTATAATACAGTAACACAGTGGAAGTGTGGAAGGTTATGATATCTTGACAGCCACAAAACAGGTACTGTTGACAGCAGGACAGCCTGACAGCACCTTGAGCTTGACAGTGGACATAGATAGGGGTGTACGATATTTTTCGATATTTAAAAAATATCGACATATCGGTACCTAAATATCGATAGTTTGCCATCGATCATGGCCGACTCTACACTAGGCCGGAGCATTAGATGTGGCAACGTCGCATAGCTGTCAAATCAAAAATAAGAATGGTGAAAAATGTCAGTAGTAACAGTACAAAAATGTACATGTATTTAGATTTAGAGATTTTCCCTTCTGTTAGATATCCATTAGATTTCCTCCTTTTAGTTCTGTCAGTCTGTATTTTGTCTTGAACTGTTTCAGTGTAGTTATTAATAAAAATATTTGCTACATTAACAACATTAATTCAAGCAGAATTTCATCAGTTTGGGGTTGATTACATGAACAAATATGTCTAAACCAAACTCATCTATATGTATATTGATGTATTCTTTTGCAATTTTCATTAAAACTGCTTTGTGCAATTGCCCAAAAACTTACTTTTATACCTATTGGCCTGAAATCAAAATTTCAACAATACTACCTATTGTGAATAAGGACTATAATTTGAGCTGTATACTCTGATGGAAGAGTTACGCCTACCAACTATAAGCTGTATGTATTTAATACTCGTATAGGTACCTATCAAATAATTTTGTCCTTCATGTTCTACCTATAATTTTTGTAATGACAAGAACATTTATACAGGCTGATATTTTATCAATTTGTAAAACAATGTACTTCTCCGAGAATAATAAACCCTCTGCAACAGTTTTAATGTAAGGCTATTTTCTGTCAGGTGCAATTTTTAAAGAACTGCAAAGTTTTGAGGAATATGTAGGATGATGGTAAAATTGGCAACTTATTCTCTCTCACAAAATTGTAAACTTTTTTTGGCTGGACATAGAAAAGGTTTTAACATTAAATCAACAGAAAACCTATTTGAAAATAGTGTGCCAAAATATTTTCTATTTGAGACCAACAGAATATTCTTAATGACAGTGGTAAAATCTGACTCAAATCACCAACAAATTATGATTTATTGATTTAAAGGAATGTCTATATTCATTGATACTAATACCACCTACATCTGATGTCTGGTTCATCGTAGTCAAACACTACGAAATAAAAATAAACGCAACCTTTTTCCTGCTGCCACTTCACTTCCACTTAAATGAACACTCAATTTACTTTGTAAATTTTCACTTAAGCTAGAAAAATTCACTATTAGGTCACTTTGAAGCCATTCTTGCTGGTCTTGATTCCCCTTCACTATCAAATCTTTTCTTAGGTGTGCCCAGATGTGTTCTATTAGAACTGTATTTTTCTGTGATATTTCAGAGGTCCAGAAGACATTGTAGGTACCACATTGTGCTTTAAAATAATATCCTTGGAAATGTTTGTAAATTATTGTCTTTATTCTTATAAATATAACCAGCCCTTACGAGGAATACCTTTCACCCACTTTTGTTTGAAATACTCGCCTTGAGGAAAATTGAACACCCTAATATGTCCTTTATTGGAAGCACAATTGGTAGTGCAACCTGGTACTACACACTTTGCAGGCATCTTTTTATATTTATAGTTTCGTTTGTGCAGGTAAATAATTAGAAACACATTAAAAATCACCTTCCAATCTTCTTTTTTACCCTGGAAGATTACAGTAATGACTTAACAACAAATAAAAGCTCAGCCCAGCTCGGCCCGCTATTCAGTGTTGCCACATTTCAATGCTCCGGCCTAGTGAGTAGAGTCGGCCATGCATCGATGGATTTTAAGTCGATATTATCGTACATCGATGGATTATGGATTTAATAACGATATTTACGATATCGGTGTATATATCCATTAAAGAAATAAATCTAAGACTAGAGAAAAGAAGTGAAGACGAGATTACGTTCAGAAAAGTTATATAGCCATACTTATAACACGCAGTATGTCTCAAGAAATCTGACAAATAATTTTGTTTATTTAGCCACAGCCACCTTCATGCATTAGAGACGGCCGTGAGTTAGCAATTGTTTCGCCTGTGAGCCACGCATCAGCCCGCCACCTACGATTTTTCCAATTCCTACGCGCCATTACGAATTAATTACAGAATCGTAAATAACTTGAAAACCATCAAAGATAGAACCACATATGCCTGAATAAAACCGAAAGAGAATTTAATTTCGCATCCACTGATGTGAAACTTATCATAGCATCCCATTTGAAAAAAGTTTTTAACGTCCTCACCAAAAATTATTATTATTCCTTTTGAAGAACGTACTGCCATGTGTGTATGACGGATCCTTTGTATCAGAATATTCATTCTGAGTAAATCACTCGAACTAGTTCTGATAGTGATGTTATAGGTTTACAAATTGCCTATCCCATAATTCAAAATAAAGTGGACCGACCAATAAATATGGAAATCCTTTCGATGGAATTCAATCTGTAACCCGCCGATACATAGATAAATAATAGGTGGATCAACTAGGTGCGGTAACTCGGTTTTTGTGTAGCAAATCGGACGTCGAAAAATAGGTTTCATCAACAAAATACGAGTACATTGAAATTATAAATTAAGGGCTCGAAATAATATATAATATTTACAATAATAATATAAACTGCTCAACTGAATTAAATGAACGCTTTTTGGATGCTTTGTTGTTCTCCACCTGTATGTTCTCGATGAAATTACGGTTTAAACGTAAATATAGCCCTGAGTTTTCTCCAAATAGTAGTGTGATTTGCGTCGCGATCGCGTAAAATGTGCCGCTGCTAAGACAAGTAGAATTACCAGGTGTCCAAAATAAAAGTTGCAAGATTTCTGCTGCGAGTTTGACCATGAAATTCACTGAGTTATGAGCCACTTTCATTACTCTTTGGTAATGCTCAGATGGTATGAAGTTCCCTACAACTGTTCGTTTCATCGTAGCGCCGTATTTGAAAAATATTAAATATTCACCACCATCACCGAAGTGGGTGAACTTCACGCGTCCCCACAGACTCTCCTATGGTTGCGCACCATTGGAATCCCCGTACGTGAATTGTCTAAATAGCTGGACCTGACATATGATGAATGTTAGATGTCTAGCCCAATATCTCTGTATCACACTTCTGTGTTACATTTCACGTCTTCTCGGTAGAAAGGTTTACAACACCTCCGTCATACTACCACGCAACATATATTGTGCCAGTCCGGCCCTGTCTCTTACGTAGACAGGTAATCAATAGAGTGCAGTGCAGTGAAAAGTAATACACGATATACCGGTGGCGCGCGAAAATAAATGAGCTGTGACTGTAAATAAATTAGACTTTTAAGTACTAGTAGTGTTATATACACCACTATAGTTAGTGCAAATAAACAGTTAAATCTGTACCAAGTGTTTTCTTGCCCAATCGAACTAAAGACTTGTAACAATATGTCGCTGTAGTGCTTTCACCTGACTGAGGATAGCCACTTGACAAGCTTCGCGAGTGTTAAACATTGAGGGAGCCCATTTTAGCAATGCGCTAAAACTTTCAGCACGAAGTTTACAATACTGTAACTTTTTTGCTGGAGCTCAGGCAGAGTTGAAATTCATAATGCATAATAGCACAAGCTTTCGTCTACAAAGTATCAGAACGATAAGAACTCTGGTACATCTTAACACAGTCAAAAAAGCTCCTTCCTCTAGGTCCCCTGTCTCCTCCCCCGTCTGGGACTCGGACAGCACAATGAGTATCCATTATAGACTAACAAACTTGCCGCCTGCTTGATCACTTGTCATGTTGATCGTTCAAGTTGGCATGACATTTCGGGTAAGCCTTATTCTAGAGATAGAGGGATGTTATTCTCCATCATCCATTTAAATGCGCCGCCTTTCAGTCGGATTTGGTCAGTATAGATGAGGTAGACGTAAGACGTTTGCGGGTTTGAATGTTATATTAATTTTTATGCATAATTAAAGTTTAAATGTAAGGAGGCATACATAAATTTGACTAATATAAGTAAGTAATTGAGTATGCAGCCTTTGAATTAAACAAAAAAAAAGGAGTCAAGTTGATTGACTCAGTACTTCCCACACATGATAATGATACCATTTTATTGTTTTCCCATTGCATGAAGCTAGAGTCTGAAATCCTCTTGCAACCAAATCATCGCCCAACCGCTCGCAAAAAAACATCCAAGACAAAAACACCCGTAAATCGCCTCGTGCGTCTCCCTCCTTAGGAACTAGGATGACGCTACAGTTTTTATTCTGCATGCTTCAACTGGACGATGCGCAAAGATCAGGAGTCTCCAAACCGTCTAAAAATGAAATATGAGCTGTTTTTATATTTTTAGTTTTTTGGTTATTGTTGCGTCGCCATTGACACGATTTTTCAGAATCTGGCACGTTTTCCAGTCTCGCCGCGATATTAAATGCTGTGTCGAAATGTCTTAAAAACCAATTCAATAATTTCCGCTTTACGCAATATACATAGAACGAAATTACACTCGTATATGTATACATCACAAAATTCTAAGTCCCTTGGTTTCTGTAATAGGCAAGCCAATGTTCAGATGGACTTAAAAATGAATATGCCGCTAGGTATTTCTTCCATAGAGGTCAATGGATAAACTATTATGAATACAACAAATTTTTCAGTTTTACAATCCCCCACCCCCCAAACCGCCCCAATTTCACCCCCACCTAAAGAAAGTAGAAAAGATCAGGAAGATCTAAAATGCCTAAAACCATAGTTTGAGCTGTTTTTATGTTTTTAGTTTTTTATTATGGCTGCGCCGCCACTGACACGATTTTCCAAAACACGCGTTTTCCATCCTCGCCGCGGTAGTAATACTGTCAAAAATTCATTAAAATCAATTCAATTATGTTCGCGTTACGCAATATAGAACGACCTAAAAGAATACTCGTATGTATACGTCACAAATTCCAAGTCCCTTGGTTTCTATAATGAGCAAGGCAATTTTCGGATGGACCTAGAAAAGTGTATTATGCCGCTAGTTTTTTCATTCACAGTTCAATGGACAGCCATTATGTATACAACAAATTTTTATGTTTTTCATCCCTCCACTTCCCAACCACCCCAAATTCACCCCGACACAAAAAAGTAGAAAGTGTTCAGAAACCCCTAAAACGCGTAAAAACAAAGTTTGAGCTGTTTTTATATTTTTGGTTTTTTTATTATTGCTGCGCCGCCACTGAGACGATTTCTCCAAAACATACGCGTTTTCCATCCTTGCTACGGTAGCAATACTGTGTCAAAATTTCATTAAAATCAATTCAATCATTTTCCCGTTACGATATATAGAATGATCTAAAACAATACTCAGGGCCGCCACATCGCAAGGTTGGGCCCAGGACCAGATTCTGGCCACGGGCCTCCAATACCATAGCCGTCTCAAGTGATGAGGCCTTCGAACTGGCAACGAGATGGTTATGCCAATATCATGTTGAAAAACTACTGATTTCCTCTCTCCACACAAAAAGTCATTTGTACTTGCTTTCAAGTTTCAGTGATTGAAATGTCTAAATTTTTACTGAACTATGTTTTTTATCCTTCATATTCTCAAATAAATTTAAGAAACTGTAACTGAAAATTGGACACACTAGTATTCACGTACATTAAGTAGTTATATTAGTTATGGGATTTTGTTACTTTTTCGTCTTGGAATAGTACGAATTGTAAATAGAAGCCTTATTCAGAGAAATTCATAATCACTCATTTATTAAGAGTAGCTGACAGAAAATAATGATTGACTAAATTTTATAATCAACACATTCAATCTATGTTCAAATTGAAACTTTGTGGACTTATTGGAAAAGAGAGTCTATGTGTACAACATGACTGAAGGGTTTGATTGAAACAGCACTTGAGAGAATATAGAATATGTATTAAGTGATAAACCGGAACAAAAAATAATTGCCACAAAAATGATGTTGCTTATTACACTTTATTCACAATTCATTATAGTTGTTTGTAATAAAGTTACCCAGAAAAGAATTAGATTATTAAAAAAACAAATCAATCAGTAAAATATGATCTTCGTTTTGTTGAATAACATAACATACACTGTTAAGAAACAGTCGCCTGCGCGACAGCGTTTATTAAGATTCAGGCCCGGACCGTGCCCCTACGGGGCCCGGGCCCGGGGCAACAGTACCCAGTTGCCCCCCCCTTGTGGCGGCCCTGACAATACTCGTATTAATGCGTCACATATTCTAAGTCCCTTAGTTTCTATAATGAACAAGGTAATGTTCGGATGGACCTAAAAAAGTGTATTATGCCGCTATGTTTTTCATTCACAGATCAATGGACAGCCATTATGTATACAACAAATTTTTATGTTTTTCATCCCTCCACTCCCCAACCACCCCAAATTCACTCCGACACAAAAAAGTAGAAAGTGTTCAGAAACCCCTAAAACGCGTAAAAACAAAGTTTGAGCTGTTTTTATATTTTTGGTTTTTTTATTATTGCTGCGCCGCCACTGAGACGATTTCTCCAAAACATACGCGTTTTCCATCCTTGCCCATTAAGCATATCTACAACAAATTTTTCAGTTTTGCAACCCCCCACCATCCCAATCACCCCAATTCACCCCCACCCAAAGAAAGATAGAAAATGATCAGGAACTCCTAAAACGAGGAATACTTCTTTTTTGTTTTTTGCTAATTACTCCGCCGCCAATGCGGCGATTATCAAAACTTTAGCAGCATTACCTACTAGGACCCCACATCATATCGCTGCCTAAATTTCATCACAATCCATGCAGCGGTTACGAGATTACGAGGGTAGAAGAACGCGACAGAGACTGACCGACGGAAATGAGTGACGTGGATTTTCGTTATGTAGACATCATGTAACGTCCAAAAAGTGTATTATCTCGAAATCAAAAATTTTCGTGATCACAGTACTCCCCTCACCTATCGGTGCGGGAAGTAAAAACATCAAAACAAGAATAATAAATATAAAATATATCAAGTAACTGTACAGGGTGGTCCAATAAGCGCGCGGTGCTTCCTAGCGGCCATACGGTTTAAATTAGACAAAAATGTTTTAAATAAAAAACGTTTCTTTTCAAATGCTCTACATTTAGAAATTAATTTCAAAGATGGCGGACTTCCGGATATACCGGAAGTAGGTATCAACTTCCTTATTTTAAATGGAACTCCCTGTATATTATTACGTTTTTGAATTCAGCATCGATTTTTAGGTCCAGTTTGTTAACCATTGCTTATACCTACGAAGCCTATTTTCGGAGTTATTCAGCGATTTTTACAAAATTTGACGTTTGTAGTACTTTACAAGAAACGTTAATATCTAGAAAACTAAACACGATAGAAAGATGCGGTTTTCGGTTTTGAAACAGCAAGGAACGTATTTGTGTTTCAGTAAGATCGTTGTTTCAAAAGAACATAAAATCAATGGACTAGAAATTTTCAAATTTGAGAAGTTAAAAACGTTAAAAACTTTTATTTTTCGAATGGGATGGTATCATAAGTTTCACATCAGTGGATGCGGAATTACATTCTCTTTCACTTTTATCTAGGCACGCAAGGGCGTACCCAGGTAGGGGCAGGGGGGGGCAGCTGCCCCCCCCTAGAAGATTAAATAAATGTAATTTTTTTTGGCAAATAAAAATTAAAAACGTGTTACCTACTCTGCGCAAAATGAAGTGTTGGAAACAAAATATCTTTTCAGCCAGATTTGTTCTTTATTTTCTATAGTTAAATATTCTACAACATTCGATATAGAGTCTGTATAGTGAGTCGTGTCGGTCGTGTCACAACGTATTTATTAGAATATTTTATATGGCGACCTTCAGCCGCCGTCAAACGAAACGCAAAATGTTTTGATCAAGTTTTGATACACTTTATTTATTTCTTTATTTCGTTTTTATTATTTGTTAGTTATCACTAACAAATGAAAGTGTCAGTAATGATTTATAGTCGATAATTTAATTTCTAGAATCTGATTTTGATTACGAGACAGAATAAATAAAAATTAAGTACGGTTTTGATGCAAGTTTGGTTTTATTATATAATTTTTGTTTTCAATGCTATGCTAAAATAAAATAATATTCAATATGTTGCATATTATTTTAAGTAGTATATATCTGTACAGATTTAGTTTAAGATTCTTAGTGTTCATAAAATAAAATAGTGAAAGTATCAAACTCAAATTTCATAGCATATTCTATTCAGTGCTTACAACTAAATTATTTTTAAATTTGCCGCGGTTATTTCTGTGCCGCGACTCACTAGACAGACTCTAGTATACTGTTAGCGATGCAATATAATTTAAATCTCCCACAAAACCGTGGTATCTCGTAGTTTCCGCTTCCGACGAGACAATCAGAGCCATATAGGATTAAAGCTGAATATAATTGGAAGAAAATAACATCTAACGCCATCTAGTTTCGGACGGCAGTACTTTTTCCAGTAAAAAGAAATAGGCTCAATGTATACTGTATACGGTCAATAGAGACGTCTAGTATTGAATAGCAATACCACGAAGAATATTCTAGCATGGACTATTCCGGAAAGAAAAGACAGTGATAGCATGTATTATAAGACAAGGATGGAAATAGAGTCGAGCTCGAGTATTTTCTACATATTTCGGGAGCGAGAATATTTTCAATATATAAGCGGAACGTAAGGCAGAGCACGTGAATTTAGTTCGAATACAATTCAGTTCGGAGTGGAATACGAGCGAATATTTCATACGCCATAGATAGTGTCTTATAGTTTCGTTGCGGAGACACGAGATTTACGTTTACTGCGCAACAACTGGAAATATTACTCCGTCAAATGGATATCAGGAAATTCTTTGAAAGAGGTGAGTCAAAACAAAACACTTAAGTACATACTTAATATGATTATTTGATTTGTTTAAGGGGGGCTATGACTCTCTTGTAAGTGTATATCTTAGGCATTACTTACAATATTTAAATTTATTAATTACAACACGTGGTTTTGTTATAATAGCTAAAATAACATTTGTGAATATTTTGTGATAAAAAAGTTAAAAAAAAAACATAAAAGAAAGATCCTTGCAATATTTTGGATTTATTAATAAGATCATACCGACAACAAAATCCCTTTTCTCTAACGTCACAACAAGTGTATTATTTCAAATTACTTACCTAGTTTTGATTATTTGGCGTTCAAACCATATGCAAGAGAATGTGAAACTTGATCTTTGATTTTCGTCCTATGCAACCCGCCTAAACACTGTAAGGGTAATTCTGTGTATCCATTTTTTAGGGAGGCCACGCGAAAAAAGAAAAAAAGGTCGGGAAAGTAGCAGTGGAAGCGATGAAAATGACAACCATGATAAAACCACTCATGTAATGCCAATATCATTGCATGCTAACATTGGACAAGCGTCAAATTCTTCAGTAGAACCTCTTAATATATCTGTTGCCGACTATTCTTCTCCATCGACATCCCAACAAACTTATGACGTCAACGTCGATCCTGAAATTATAGTGGACGATGGCTGTCATGAAAATGATCTGGGTCGTTATGTTGGATTGGCTACCCAGCTATCGACGGAAAAGAAGAGGGAGTTGTTACAAAATCCTTGGATCCCGCCCAGAAATTACGATTTTGAAAGTGATGCAAGCCATTTAAAAAGAAAATTTAATCATGCTTGGTTGGATCAATATTCACCATGGCTAGTATATTCCAAGCGACTAAAAGGTGCTCTTTGTAAGTATTGTGTTTTGTTTCCTCCGCCCATTAGCACTGTGAGAGGAATTTTGGGATCGTTTATGGTCAGGCCATATTTAAAGTTCAAAAATATGCATGAAGACTGCCGAAAGCATGCAACGACCAACCTTCACCAAACGGCGACAAATGCTGCAAAAAATTTTCTTGAAAATGTTCCTGTAGACATCCAACTGCAAAGTGGACACCAAAAAGCAATCGATGAAAACAGACAAATATTGTCATCAATTATTTCTTGTATAGTATTTTGCGGTACACATGATATGCCTCTTAGGGGCAAACAAGCAGATGAGGGTGTTTTATTAGATTTATTGAAGTTGAGAATCGATTCAGGGGACAACAAATTAAAGAGTCACTTTGAAAAGTGCCGTCGAAATGCAATTTATACTTCGCCAAGAATACAAAACGAACTAATAAATCAATCTTAGCTGATGAAACAGCAGACGTATCTGGGAAAGAACAGCTGTCAATAGGCGTGCGGTTCTACGACGAAAGCAAAAGTAAAATCAGAGAAGAATTTGTAGGGTTCGTTGAACTAAAAGCACAAAATGCTTCCGCAATCGCCGAAGCAATTGACAATTTCTTAATTAGTTCTAACCTCTCCAAAGAAGATTGCGTAGGGTTTGGATTCGATGGCTGTTCTACAATGGCAGGAAAAGAGGGTGGCGTACAAGCCATTTTGAGAAAAAAATATCCTCGTGCTTTATATTTTCATTGCTCAAGTCACAAACTCAACCTTGTTGTGAATGATGCGAACGCAGTGCCAGAAATTAGAAATACTGTCGCCACTGTAAAGGATGTTATAACGTTTTTCAGAGAATCGACTACACGTCGAAACTACGCTCCAAACCTATCACGATTATGTGAGACGAGATGGTCCGAAAAATATAAATCAATCAGAAAGTTTTCTCAACATTTTTCAGAGCTCGTGAAATCTCTAGAAACGTTATCTGTAGAGGGAAATTATGCCACCAGAAAATCTGCATATCAGTTGCATTCAGCCGTTACAAAACCAGTGTTTATTGTTTCTCTACAAACAATAGCCAAATATTCAGCAGTTATAGAACCAGTAGTTAACGCACTGCAAGCTAAATCGATCGACATGATCTCGGTAGGAAAACACATTAAAAATATCAAGGACATTCTCAGAAATGACCGCGAGTTTCCTGATAGAATAAGTAATGAAATACTTCAAAAAGCACGAGCTGTTGCAATGGATTTGAACATAGAAATTTCGGTTCCACGTCTTGCTCATAAGCAAACACATAGAAGTAATCCGCCATCAGACAATGATAACGAATATTGGCGGCATTCCCTGATAATACCATACATTGATTCACTCATTTCATCATTGAATATTCGATTCTCCCAAGAAAATACTCCGGCGTTTGCTTTAAGCAGGCTACATCCCTTGTATATGACAAAAACCAGCATTGCAGACCTACACAAAAACGCAGAATCATTCCAAGAATTTTATAACCTGGATATCACCGGGGAACTGAACCTTTGGCATAATTTATGGGTGACGAAGGCTTTATCAGATGATCAATTAAAGGACATAGAAGTAGTTGATCTGTTCAAAGAAGCGAACATTTTTTACCCTGCTGTCAGAAAGGCATTAATTATTTTAAGCACTATCCCATGCACCACGGCGACCGTAGAACGGTCCTTCAGTACGCTGCGAAGAGTTAAAACGTGGCTAAGAAGCACCATGGGTGAAGAAAGGCTTACGGGTTTATGTCTGATGAGCGTACATCGCAATTATTTAAAAGACAACAGTGAGTTTATTGAAAAGATTGTCATAGACAAATTTTCGGCAAATCCGAGAAGATTACTGTTAAATTAAAATAAACATATATAATATTATATATTATACATAATGTATAGTATAATTATTATGTACTTATAATATTTGTTTTGTGTCATCATAAAAGTTAATGAATAAAAGTCAATTTTCGAAACAGGTATAAGCACTAAGCAGCCCCCTGCCCCCCCCTAACTGAAATCCTGGGTACGCCCTTGTAGGCACGTGTGGTTCTATCTTTGATGGTTTTTAAGATATTTACGGTTTTGTAATTACTGCGTAGGAATTGGAAAAATCGTAGGTGGCGTGGCTCGCAGACGAAACAATTGGCAGGAAACCTTTCATCCAAAGTGTTTCGGTCTCTAATACTAAAATGTGCTTTTGCTCCATCTAACTGTAACCACATTATTCTTAAAAACTCCAGTGGTGAAGTTTTCAACAGGATTTCCAAATTTTCATGTGGAAAATATTGGAAAACATTAGTTTATTGTGCGGTTTCCAATAATACCGCCCCAAATGCTTAGACTTCATGCTGGTTGTCAACAAACTTCTCAAAATTTGGATTTACGTGGGCGTAAAATACGAGAGAAGGAAACATGCAGTAGTAATACATGAAGATAGTGAGTTTGACATTCTCGCAATTGTGGTTAAAGATCCGTATCGCAGTGCTACAGCAGAAATTAGTCGCTCTTTGGGCATTGGTCAAACATCTGTGAACATGATCTTAACGGAGTACATATAGCATCCTTATCACGTGCAGCTAAATCAAGCAATTGAAAGACAAGACTTTGAAAACTGAATGAATTTCTGTAACCGGAGTCGTGCTCAAGTCCAAGAAAATGCACTCGTTTCTAACATACATTTCTTATGAAATTCTTTCATTTTCTTTGTTATGAAATGTAGCTACAGCGTTATCATTATCGGTCATGTAAACTGGCATAACTTACATTTTTATACCGACGTAAATCCAAATTTTGAGAAGTTTGTTGACAACCAGCATGGAGTCTAAGCATTTGGGGTCATATTACTGGAAACGGCATATTAAACTAAGGTTTTCTAAAATTTTCTTCGCGAAAATTTGGAAAATCTGTTGAAAAATTCACCACTGGAGTTTTTAAGAATAATGTGGTTACAGTTAGATGGAGCAAAAGCTCATTTTAGTATTAGAGGTCGAAACACTTTGGACGAAAGGTTTCCTGCCAATTGTTTTGTCTGCGAGCCACGCCACCTACGATTTTTCCAATTCCTACGCAAGAATTACAAAACCGTAAATATCTTAAAAACCATCAAAAATAGAACCACATGTGTCTAGATAAAAGTGAAAGAGAATTTAATTCCGCATCCACTGATGTGAAACTTATGATACCATCCCATTTGAAAAATGAAAGTTTTTAACGTTTTTAACTTTCCAAATTTGAAAATTTCTAGTCTATTGATTTAATGTTCTTTTGAAACAACGATCTTACTGAAACACAAACACGTTCCTTGCTTGTTTCAAAGCCGAAAACCGCATCTTTCTATCGCGTTTAGTTTTCGAGATATTAACGTTCCTTGCAAAGTACTACAAACGTCAAATTTTGTAAAAATCGCTGAATAACTCCAAAAATGGGCTTCGTAGGCATAAACAATGGTTAACAAACTGGACCTAAAAATCGATGCTGAATTCAAAAACGTAATAATATACAGGGTGTTCCATTTAAAATAAGGAAGTTGATGCCTACTTCCGGTATAACCGGAAGTCCGCCATCTTTGAAATTATTTTCTAAATGTAGAGCATTTGAAAACGTTTTTTATTTAAAAAATTTTCGTCTAATTTAAACGGTATGGCCGCTAGGGAGCACCGCGCGCTTATTGGACCACCCTGTATATAATATACATATATGTAATATATCAAGTAACTATAAAACTAATTCAGTAGCGTGTTTGCTACCACGTGCTGCAATTACAGCCTAGCAGAGCCGCGTCATGTTGCCAGTTAGATTTTATTGATGCTCCTGAATGGTTTAAGCTGCGGGTTGGCGCCCCCGCAACCTACGCGGCTCAACTCACAGGCACAGTAGAGTCATAACCAGTAAATTCACTCTCGCCAAAACACGCATTCATTTTTCAGCCAATCTACGTATCGCGCTCACAGTCTGAGTTAGAAAAAATTCACCGCCGTCGCCGCGGCCACAGCGCATCATCAGGCTTATATGCCGCCGCTTCCGTTCAGAACCCCATTGAGTAGCATGGTAAATTTCTGTTAATCGGGTACATTGCAAAATGATGCTCTTACTCGATTGCTCTTACCATTCTAACAGAAACTGTGCTATCATAATACAAAAAATGCACGAGAGCTCGGGCTGCTTCTCATCATACTTAGAAGGGTTATCAGACTAAACTATTGATATACGGTATTTTTATTTGTGAGGCTTTTTATTAACATAGAATTTTTTACTTTTGAATCCTGACCGTCGGTACCAAATATTTAGTAAAACAATCTTGGGATGCGGTCAATTATTATATTTCTAAAATATATTTTTTTTACGACGTTTCGACGCTTCTATTAGGCGTCATCTTCAGGTATTAAAAGTAAAATAAAATATCAAAAATGTCAAACAGATACAAAATAATTAACGTTCACAATTAATTTTTTTTTAACAAAATTACAATTTAAAACAAATAATTAAAATGCAACAGAAAACTTACATTATACCACAACAGTCATATGTATTATGCCGGGTGGTGTTGGCAATTTGGTTTTCTGTGAGGGACTGGCGTGGTGGAACAAAAATATCCAGCTGATAAAATATCCGTTAAAAAATATATACAAGTACAAAACATAAGAAAATAATTAAATATCGAGGAAGGTAAATATTGATAAGATGGAAGAAAGTATAGGCCATGTTTCATTTATTAAATTTGCATATATGCATGAAAGATTGCTTGTATCTGTCCTGAAATTCATGCTGTTAGAACTTCTTTTTATATGTATCATCTATAAGATGTTTCTTTTATACCAATCTTTTTCTTTGCATAAAGTTCTAACGTTGTTAAAATCGATGGTATGTTTATTTTCTATAGCATGTTTGCTGAGGGCGGTAGAATTCAGGTTCTCATTTTTAATATCATACTAGGCATTGATGGTTGTATTGAAACAAATTGGTTTACAAAATCAATATGGTCGGGGAGATACCTTAACTTCAATTCTAATGTGCCGAAGACATATAAAACCAGTGTAATAAATAGTCTCACCGATCGAGCCATTTTGCTTTCTGAGGCCAAAAACAGACCTGACAATCTCAGAAAGGTAAGGAATATCCTGTCCCAAAACAACTACCCCCAGCACTTCACAAACACCACTATCAAGAAGAGAGTTCATCAACTTTATAACCGCCGACAACGTTCAAATAATGATAATAATAATAAAAAGAAATATTTTTCAATGCCTTATACACCTGGACTCTCCGAAAACATTAATAAAATTTTCAATAAATTCAACGTAAATGTTGCCCATACTGCCACGACAACAACCCGTATAGTATTTTCAAGCCTGAAACCTTCATTAGAAAAGGACATGCATAGCAACTTGGTTTATGAAATACCTTGTAAAGATTGCCCCAACTTATACATAGGACAAACTAAGCAATATTTAAATAAACGCATATATAAACATAAGTATGATATTAAAAATAAGAACCTGAATTCTACCGCCCTCAGCAAACATGCTATAGAAAATAAACATACCATCGATTTTAACAACGTTAGAACTTTATGCAAAGAAAAAGATTGGTATAAAAGAAACATCTTAGAGATGATACATATAAAAAGAAGTTCTAACAGCATGAATTTCAGGACAGATACAAGCAATCTTTCATGCATATATGCAAATTTAATAAATGAAACATAGCCTATACTTTCTTCCATCTTATCAATATTTACCTTCCTCGATATTTAATTATTTTCTTATGTTTTGTACTTGTATATATTTTTTAACGGATATTTTATCAGCTGGATATTTTGTTCCACCACGCCAGTCTCTCACTGAAAACCAAATTGCCAACACCACCCGGCATAATACATATGACTGTTGTGGTATAATGTAAGTTTTCTGTTGCATTTTAATTATTTGTTTTAAATTGTAATTTTGTTTAAAAAAAAGTTAATTGTGAATGTTAATTATTTTGTATCTGTTTGACATTTTTGATATTTTATTTTAGTTTTAATACCTGAAGATGACGCCTAATAGAAGCGTCGAAACGTCGTAAAAAAATTATATTTTAGAAATATAATAATTGACCGTATCCCAAGATTGTTTTACTAAATATTTATTAACATAGCAACAGTTTCAATCAAATTGCTTGTAAAGGTAGTTCATCTTAAATGTATCTCATTCATAGAAGCAGTGAGGACTACTTTAACAGCTAACAAGAAAAGTATTCACTCCATCAAATTTGACATAATCGAAGAATCATTGGGATAAACTAAATACTATTTATTCAAGAAAGAAACGATATTTTTGCAGTTAAACATTAAAAAATTAAGAAACGACAAGAAAACCTAGAGTATTACGTTATGGACTTGATGAAAGGTTTGACAAAAGATAAATAGCTATACAATACAATAGAAAGTGCATTCGCACATAAAAATAAATTGCGGATTTTTTTAGCCTATGACAAGGATTTATTAGGTGAAGGATGAGAAGGGATGAAAAGCTTTGAGGCAATTGTAATAGTGACTTCCTTTATATCATTGACTTTTCCTGGAATATCCTTATAAAAATCTTTGTTAATGAGCTTATAAATGACCGAAAATTCACTCACGTCGCCAAACAACCAGTTTCCTATTTCGATTGGGCAGTTTAAAGTTTCTGTTAGCATATTTTATACTATAATAAATCCTTATCCTAGCATATATGTAAGTTGTATAGAAATTCGTAATTGAAATCTTTACAGGGATGACGGAGGTTTAACAATTTAAAGGCACATACCAACCTCTTGACAGTATTATTTTTGACACAAATGTTTTCGAAATTTTTCTGAAATATAAATTCCATTGATGCAATCTGCTGAATGAAACCATCATGTGGCATCTATAAATCACCAAACAGGTGTAATTACGTTTTTCTGAAGGCCTTATAAAGCGTAAATATAGAAGTTCCATCCAAGTCATCGCAGCAAGCATTCGCATAAGTGATGCACGTTTGACACGAATGCTTAGCTAGACATTTTCGGAATAAATATCTACCGATGTATTTAATGAAGTTTTTTCCAACTCATCTGCTGCACATCGCCTTACACTGCTCATCGTCGACAAAAATCAAAATACGGCACTGTATCGCTGAACCACTCTCGTGTAGTGGCGTCGCCTGCTCAAGTTCGACTGATACGTCTGGGTCCCCAGGCCGTCCCGCCAAGGATGCGCGCGGAAATCCACTCGTCTGACAAATATTGGCGAGAGTGAGAGTACTGGTTATGACTCTACTGTGTCACAGGTGTTCGACGGAATTTATATCTGGTGACATTGCCAACTATTCCATGACGGCCTCAGAGCTATTGTGGAAACTCGTGAAAATGTAGTAAATACCTATGTAGTCAAGTGAGGAAGAATTGCCTGTCGAGACTGGTTGTCAAAGGCTTATATTTTCAATTTCTTGTTTAAACGTTGTTTTGTATTTGGAGTTTAATTGGATAATAAAATTACAAAATGTATTACGTATTTTAGTATTTATTCAAAATTAACCACATTTCAATGCCAGAACGGGTAAAAAAACAAACGATCCTGTCATTGGCAACTACGGGGAAGAAGTAGTAAATAACAATGGAAGTCGACTAATAGATATATGCGAGTCCTATCAACTGAAAATAATAAATGGACACTACCAACACCGAGACATACACAAATTTACATGGTGCCAGCCAACAAGAGGATTAAAATCTATTATAGATTATTTTGTTGTCAGACAAGTATCACAACTATACATCCAAGATGTTAGAGTATTCAGAGGCGCAGAATGCGGATCAGACCACTACATGCTGAAAATGACAACGTATCTGAAACACAAAGCAACTAAAAATCTAAACATAAATAATGACAACGACAATAACAGTGAACTTAAACAGAGAAAATACAATCTTAAATTGTTAAATGATAATTCAGTAGAGTTCCTGTATAGATTAAGACTGTCGGCTAAACTAGAATACAACTTAACAGGTACGGCTGAACAGGAATATGATAAATTAAAAAACGCTATTCATGGTGCCGCATTTGAAGCCCTTGGAGAAGAAAAAAGCACGGACCATAACAGGGAGTATTGGTGGAATGAGGAGGTCGAGAAACTAATATCGGAGAAAAAACACATGTACAAGAAATGGTTGGCCACAAACGATCCTAGTGACCGAAGGCTGTACCAAGAAAAAAGACGAGAGGTCAAACAGAAAGTCACTGAAGCTAAAAATAAGCAATGGGAGGAAAGCTGCGAAAGAATTGAACGATACATAGGCGGCACAAGAACGAAAGAGGCATGGAATGTTATCAAAAATATGAGAAACGACCATAAGGGCAACAGTATCGACATGATAAGTATCAATCAGTTCAAAAATTATTTCTCGCAAGTATTGAAAGAAGACAGGAAAGAATACATCAGGCAAGTACAACCAAGGCAACAAGTAATTCAAGAAACCGTAGAAGAAATAACATATTCAGAAGTACAAGAAGCTGTCCGGGAAATGAAAAATGGAAAAGCATCCGGTCCTGGAGGTATTCCCGCTGAGCTACTGAAACACGCTACGACAAGCTTATACGAAATCCTCGCCTACATATTTAATAGATGTCTTTTATATCATGACGAGTTACCCTCCGATTGGAAGGTAGGATACCTGACACCAATCCATAAAAAAGGATCACGTAGTAATTGTGGAAATTATCGAGGAATAAGCGTGTTAGCTACAACAGGAAGACTGTATGGACGAATAATAAAAAAGAGAATAGAGAAGGATGCAGAGATAAGTGAAGAGCAAAGTGGTTTTACCGCGGGACGTTCTTGTACAGATAATACTTTCTCCTTAAAACAAATAATGGAAAAAAGAAAGCTAAAAAATTTAGACACCCACTTAATATTTGTAGACCTGGAGAAAGCGTTCGATACCGTTCCAGTTCAACGACTCTTCGAAGTGCTTGAAAATACATCTATCAACCCCCATTATATCTCCACTATCAGAGAAATGTACAGAGATCAGACAAATGCAATAAAAATATCAAACAAAGTCCCAGCTCCGTTTACAACCAATAAGGGCGTACGTCAGGGTTGCTGTCTATCTCCCACTTTATTCAAGATATATTTGGAAAGCGTTCTGAAAGGATGGAAGACAAAATGTAGGTGTATGGGCCTACCAGTAGGAGATGATTACATGTATTCCTTATTATTTGCAGATGACCAAGTAATTATAGCAGGCGAAGAACATGATATTGAATATATGATGAGAAAACTTATAGACGCCTATGAAGCTAACGGGTTGAAAATAAACTATAAAAAAACCAAATATTTAACAACAGATATTAATGGAAGTGATCTGCAAATATATGGAAACACAATACAAAAATGTGATGATTTCAAATACCTAGGAAGTATAATATCATCGGATGCCAACTCAAAGAAGGATATTTCAAACAGAGTGGGACAGGCCAGACAAGCGACACAAAAGCTGAATTCATTATTATGGTCAAAGAATATATACATAATAACACCAAACTGAGAATTTATGACACCATTGTTCAAAGCATACTAATATATGGCTCGGAAACTTGGGAAATGACCGAAAGAAACAGACAACGGATAAACGCAGTAGAAATGGACTTTTTGCGAAGAGGTTGTAGAGTCTCAAGACTACAACACGTAACAAATGCTGCGATTAGAGATAGGATGAAGAAGACCTGGACGACTATAGATGAAATTGAGAAGAGAAGACTTGTATGGTATGGGCATATACAGAGGATGGATAATTGCAGATGGCCAAAGCGGATATTGGAGTGGAACCCACCAGGAAAGCGAAAGAGAGGCAGGCCACCAGAAACGTGGATGAAACAAATAGAAAGGGACATGGCAAACAGGGGGAGGAGGGGTCATGGCATGACAAGGACCAGTGGCGTTTGGGATGCGAGAGACGGCGGAGGCTGTAACAAACTCGCTGTATATATATATATAACCACATTTGTGTAACAAAAATAAAAGAAACACTAAAAACTACATATTTACTTGAAGTTTATATTTCAAATAAAACTATTAAACATTGTATCCACTATTGCTTGACGTTTTTGCGAACCTCTTTGACGAACATTATCGACTTCATCATACTCCAGGATGTGGGGGTCATCCGGGAGTTCCATTTTCCAGGGAGCTCAAAATCATCTCGTAGATGTTTGCACATATATTATGTAAGACAGCACAGCAAACAATAATTTTTGGAACTTTGGCCAACGATACTATCATCTTATGTCTTAAAATAGGAAACCTCTACTTCAGCTGTCCAAACACTCTTCCAAATATGAGGCCGTTCTCTGGAATGGGTGAAATTGAATAATTCTTCACTTCTGTTTTGAGGGTTTTTTAATGGACATAATAACCATGGTGCAATCCCATATCCACTCTCTCTGGGAAGGCAAAAATTACCTCGAAATCTGGCTATAGTTTCATATATTAAACTTTGTTTCCAAATTCTAGAATCATGGACACTTCCCAGCCACTGAGCGTCCACAGTTGTAATTACTTCACTCGCATCACAAGTTACTTGTACATTTAAGCTTGAAAATCCTTTTCTGTTTATAAATTCGTCACCAAACTCTGAAGGACATTACATGACTGTAGGTATTTGAAATCTGTTTGACCATTTGCTTCTTGCTTCTTCAATACCTTCTAGGTCAGATGGAAACTTTATCCATCGATGGGCTTTTGCAAATATCCTATCAGCTACATCATTTATGGTTTTAGATACTGCCGTATGGTGCACGCCGAAGTCTTCAGCAACACCTGTTTGAAATCCAGTAACACTAACATATCGCAGAAATATCTCCATTCTTTGTCGAGGGCTAAGTGCACCTGCTCTGGCTTCATCCAGCTGAGATAAAAAATGATCCGCAAGATAGTCTACACTTTCACTTTCAAAACGCAATAAAACCTTAGATTTACTGGAACTTATGCTTTTTCTTTCCTTGTACTGTTTAGTATTACAAACAGGTATGAAGTCCACCATGATGTAAATCCAAGAAATGTATTTAGCATAACCACTCTCTCGTAGCAAGTATGAGTTAGAGATGCCTCAAGAAACTTCAAGTTAATACTTACCGGTTTAAGATTACTCTGATTTTTATTCAACTAAGCAGGAGTAAATACTGGAAAATTTCAAGTGTATCCTTATACTCACAGTAATTACATGAAAATAGAAGAGTTTACTTAACGTTATAAGTAGGCTCATTGACAACAAGTTATCACTGACATTTTATTCAATGCATATCAAGTAAAGACTTATATCAGAGGAAGAGTAAGCGAGTACCTACTTGTTTTTATTCAATAGGCCCATTATTGATGTTGTATTTTTTTTATAAACTAATTATGGCAATTGAGTTCGTTTATTACTGTATTTTTAGTCCTACCACATTTCATCAACTGCAGCCCTTTTTTTTCTAAGTGTTCAGATTACACTTGTGAGTAGTATATATTGGGATTAGGTAACAAAATGTACCTACAGAAATGTGCGAGTGATAATGTATAATGAATTATACATCAGTATAAAATAAAAATGAACAAATTTCAGTTTGTTTTGCCTGTCTTTGGACTTATAATTTGCCATTTTATTAGTTGCGCATAGGCGGTATTACCGCAACTTTGGCCTTTTTTAATCGCCTTTGTATCCCTAACAGTTTTTAAGATGAAAATATTGAGGTTTAAACTTGAATCACCCAATATAGTAAAGTGATTTTATTCAAAGTATAACTTATGTTTATAAGTAATAAATTTTATGGTTTTGGTTTATCATGTATTGTCAGTGGACTATTAAATTGCTGCCACAATTCAATAGATTTATTCACAATAACGTCCGCCGTCTCTTCTGTGATCTAAAATTCAGAAACGATTAATTTAAATTTCAAATTAGATTAACTACTGTTTCATTAACTTACATATTTCACACATTGTATAATATCCTTATTATTTGTGCACTTTATTAGACGATGTTTCAGGTTTGTTATTAATATCACAGCCACATAAACCAATATTTTATTTGACCCTCCACATATTTTATCCCATATTCTAAAAACAAAGTTGTTAAATTTTTGCAAAAAGTCTATAATCAATAAAATTACTTTGCCAAAGCAGAATCATTCAAAATTCCTGCAAAGCAACAGTCAAACCACTTGTTAATAGGCAAATTGTCCAATATCCCATTGTTAACCAAAACTTTGTAATATGCTGAATCCTCTCTTTCTAGCAGAATATGAGTTCTTTCAACCAGTTTTGGAATGTCAGCTTGAAACTTACGTACATTATCGTAAAAATTCTTGGCTAACCAATATATATCTGTATTGTTATCAAAGAATTGCATAAAGCACTGAACAATAGGCAAAAATCCATTATCCGCTAATATGTTGCAGTCATAGGTGAAGTTACCAGTGTGTAAAAGCCACATAGCTAGGAATACTTGTGCTTTTAGGGTGTTTTGATCTACAATTCCCATAACATTCAGAGCTCTGAGCAAATCGTTGTATTCTTGCTCTCTTTGCTCCATTATAAATGCATGGCACTCTACATGAACAGGAATCACACCTGAAATTCAAATATTCCCACTATTTCGAAGACACCAACTTAACAGCAGATAAATACCTAATAAGATCCTCCATACTAAATTTCTATACGCAGCAGGCACCGAAAAGCGCAAACAAAATTGTTTGAGTTTACCGCTATCTAAACGCTTGTCTTTGAGAAGGATTTCCAAAGATTTCTTTTCTTCTACACTCCTAAAACCAACTTTTTCATAGTACAGGGAACGAAAGTTCCTTTCATCAGCGGCCATGTTTTGGAAACACTATTGCCAGGATGGGCAAGATGAAGATGCCAGGATTGCCAGGGGTAAAAATAATTTCTCTAGTATTGAGAGGAATTTGCTGTTGGAAACATTGCTGCATAGGCTTTTGAAAATTATTATAAAATATGATTACATCGAAACACTGGTTTATTATTTTGACATCGAATAAAACATTTCTGAACATTTTGACAAATAGGTATCCGACTATCCGTTACTCTGGAAAAGACATGAAACAAACACGTTTTAAGTTCTAATGGCCTGAACTTGAACATTGTTAAAATACTGGGACAAAGCAAGTTGGTATTGATTCAGTATACTCAGTTGATACTTTCCTAATTCTCATAGTAGAAACAGAAATATGTAATTTTTAGAATAACAGTATACACAATGCAGTGATAGTCGGCGAGTGGCATGCTACCCCTACTAAAAGATCTTGATAAAAATCTGAAATTTGTGTACACATGGCAACTGTGCGACACTACACAACACCAAGGATGCCAACGTAAATATCTAAATGACACTACTGTTGTTAATATTTTATAGTAGGAAGTACCTAATTTAACAATTTCTTTTGAATTCCCTAATGCATATTGGAAAAATAATAAAGTAATAAACAAATTTTTAAAAGGAAAGTATTGAAGCTAAGTAGACGCTTAATAAATATTTATTGGCTATATGCTAAAATTAAATAACAATCTTAATATACATGTACCATTCCATACATAAACGTCCAACACAAGATGTAGGTGAAGAAATGACCAAATACTCCATTTAACAACAAGGACTTCCTCGATATGAAATATTTTTTCCAGCTATCAAGGCCTGCTTTGAATAGTAACATAAACCAAAAGCTGGTTACTGCAAACATGAAAAATAGTGCTCCATATAATCCTGTCAATCCAAGTACTCCTGTAAATTAATTAGTGTATAAATTGTTAGTTAAACCGATTATTTTATATTTTACCAGCTGTACAACCCGAAATTGCCGAAACTGAGGTTCGGCAGTATTCTACAATCGATAAATTGTTTCTTATGGCAGCTTCACTATACGCAACATGGTCCTCATGCTTACTTTTAGACATTATGATTGCTTTTTTAATCGATGATAATAATAACAACCTCACGCCCTAGACAACCTAAATCCACATATTATTATTTGCACTTTGCAGGCAAATTAAAAAATAATAAATTCTAATACAATAACAACACAGACAAAACACAGATTATACAATTACAAATTACAAATTGACACGGGACACGGTCTGTGATCAGTGTGATCTGTAATTGACACCACAAAATTGACACTACCCTACTACTGACCAACGAAATGTCACCACAGATGGAATGGAAGGGGCATGCGTTCATTGGTTTGAAACTAAAATGAGATAGCGCTATTCAGGGCAGACGGCAGAAGATTTGAATTTAACATGGCCGACTTTACTCACTAGGCCGGAGCATGAAATATGGCAACACTGAATCAGCGGGCCGAGTTTTTATTTGTGGTTATGTCATGTGTATTCTTCCAGAGCAGAAAATATGGTTGGAAGGTGATTATTAATGTGTTTCTAATTATTTACCTGCACAAACGAAACTATAAAGATAAAAAGATGCCTACAAAGTATGTAGTACCAGGAATAGAGGACATACCAAACCATGGCCGAACATAACCTTCCAGAGTAAAAACAACATTTCAAGGTGATTTTTAATGTGTTTCTAATCATTTATCTGCACAAACGAAACTATAAAGATAAACAGATGCCTGCAAAGTGTGTAGTACCAGGTTGCACTAGCAATTAGTGCTTCCAATGAAGGACATAAACAGAAGTGGGTGAAAGGTATTCCTCATAAGGGCTGGTTATATTTATAAGAATAAAGACAATAGTTACAAACATTTCAAAGGATAAAACCTATTTTAAACCACAATGTGGTACCTACAACCAGTGGCGTATATAGGGGGGGTGGCAATCGGAAAAATTAAAGTTGGGTGGTCAATCGGGTGACGTTATTAATTTTTCTTTAAATAGCCTGTACCGAGACCTACACAAAACATCCCCATGTACGTGTAGCGACTAATCGAATAATGATAGTTTTCGAGTTGATTTATTTACTGGAATATTTAGAGATTTTCCAGTGCTTTCAAGAAATAGTCAAAAACAAAAGTGCTTTTTGGCTTTTATTTTTTCTGTAATTATACTCAGTATTAAGCCTACTTTGATATCCAATAAAGAACACACATTTTGGGCCCAAAGTTTAAAATCTCTGTTTTAGTCAGGAGACCAAAACATTCAAAATAAAATTAAAAATACGTATGCCTGGTTCTGGAGCTCCAAACTAATCTTAAAAACTTTGCAAGATATAATGATGATGAAAAATTAGCACTTATGCACGTACTTTGCGCCGTACGTGACTGTTAAAGGTAAAAAGGTGGTAATTCACGAATTTCCAAAATGATTTAAAAAACTATTATTTCACTTTATTACGACAAATTAAATAAAAAAAACTCATAACACCTAATAAACCCAATAATCATTGATGTTTTTATGACTATTAATGAAAAAAAAAACTAATACCCAAATTGTGATTTTTGGCGTGTTTTTATCTTCTGCTAAATTAAGTTGTATGGAATGTTAACAAAGGAAAGAAATAATAAAACAATAACCTGATTTTCAGTTCCATTGCAGAATTACCTGGGAAGCGGTGTCGTAGCATACGCCGTCCCTTTCTTTCAGAATAGCTTTTTGCGAGCTCATGTTACGAAGGAAATAACAAAATCTTGTGGACCGATGAATCCCGGTTTGCGAGGACAGGGCTGTTTAATATTCACAATTACCATTATTGGGCAACGGAAAATCCTCACATTGCACGGCAATCGAACTTTCAGAACAGATTTAGTGTCAACTTGTGGACAGGAGTAGTGAATGGACAACTAATAGGCCCCGTCGAACTACCATCTTAGGCTGAGTGGAGCGACCTATTTAGATTTCCTGCAAAATAGCTTGTCCGACTCATTAGAAGATGCAAACCTAGAGATACGAAGGAATCTAATACTCCAACAAGATGGCGCTTCATGCCACTACGCTAGGGAAGTGCGCAACTACTTGGACACAACCTTCCCAAACCGGTGTATTGGTCGTGCTGGGCCGATTAGTTGGCCCCCTTCGTAGTCCAGATTTAAATCTCATTGATTTCTTCATCTGGGGCTATTACAAGGAAATCGTCTACGCTCGTGACAGTAACACCGCGGAAGAGCTCAGATAATAATTAGAGGTATGTAAAAGGAAAATTAATGAAAACACAGCTGTGTTTCGCCGACATGAGCTTGCAAAAGCTACTCTGGAAGAAAGGGATGGCGTATGCTACGACACCGCTTCCCAGGCAATTCTGCCACGGAACTGAAAGTCAGATTTATGTTTTATTGTTCCTTTCCTCTGCTAACTTTCCTTACAACTTAATTTAGCACAACTTCAACAGTACATAGCAAAAACACGTCAAAAATCACAATTTGAGTATTAGTTTTCTTTATTAAAAGCCATCAAAACATCAATGATTATTGGGTTTTTATTAGTTGTTATGAGTTTTTTTCTTTAATTTTTCATAAAGTAAAATAATAGTTTTTTAAATCATTTTGGAAATTCGTGAATTATCACCTTTTTACATTTAACAGTCATGTACGGCGCAAAATGCCCCCATAAGTGCTACTTTTTCGTTATTATTTCGAAAGTGTAATGTCTTGCAAGGTTTTTAAGATTAGTTTGGAGCTCCAGAATCAGGCATATGTATTTTTAATTTTGTTTTGAAACTTTTGGTCTCCTGACTAAAAACAGTGATTTCAAACAAAATGTACCTATTTATTATTGGTCGGATGTACAGGTTTTCTTTATTGGATATAAAAATAGGCTTAATACTGAGTATAATTACAGAAAAAAAGTCAAAACGCATTTTTGTTTCTGTTTTTGAAGATTTCTTGAAAACACTTGAAAAGCTCTAAATTTTTCAAAAATAAATCATAACTCGAAAACTATCAATATTCGCTACACATAAAAGGGGTGTTTTGGATAGGTCTCGGTACGGGCTATCTAAAAAAAATTAATAACGTCACCCGTTGGCCACCCTGTATATAACACATGCATATTAGAAATGTAGATTTCTATTTTTATAGATAATAATTCTAAATTGAAGCAAAGAAACCAAGGTGTACTTCCTAATCAGACATCTATGATCGTTAAAGTTGCCCTATTTGCTTTATTATTAGATTACATTTTGATGTCGCTGCTAATTTTATGCAGTACTATATTTTTTGACAACTACTTCAGCCTCTTTCCAGACGTCAAAACTGAACGCATGGCTGGTCTCGGGGGGGGGGGGGGGGGGGGCCCCGGCCCCCCCCCTTATATACGCCACTGCCTACAAAGTTTTCTGGACCTCCCAAATATCACAGAAAAAGACAGTTAATAGAACTCATCTGGGCATGCATCTGGGCATACCTACGAAAAGATTTGATATTGAAAGGGAATCAAGACCAGCAAGAATGGCTTCACAGTGACCTAATAGTGAATTTTTCTAGCTCAAGTAAAATTTACAAAGTAAATTGAGTGTTCATTAGCAATTGTGCTTCCAATAAGCGACATAAACAGAAGTGGGTGAACGGTATTCCTCGTATGGGCTAGTTATATTTATAAGAATAAAGACAATACTTTACAAACCTTTCAAAGGATAAGACCTATTTTAGAGCACAATGTGGTACCTACAATGTTTTCTGGACCTCCCAAATATCACAGAAAAATACAGTTAATAATACTCATCTGGGCAAGCCAACGAGGGCTTGCATCTGGGCATACCTACGAAAAGATTTGATAGTGAAAGGGAATCATGACCAGCAAGAATGGCTTCACAGTGACCTAATAGTGAACTTTTCTAGCTCAAGTGACAATTTACCAAGTAAATTGAGTGTTCATTTAAGTGGAAGTGGAAGTGGCAGCAGGAAACAGGTTGCTTTATTTTTATTTTGTAGTGTCTGACTATGATGAACGAGACATCAGATGTAAGTGGTATTGGTAGTAGTAGTAGTTCTAAAAAGCATCTTTTTCTTAATTTATTAACCCAGATGAACTCTAATACAGATAAAATGTAATAATTATTCTGAAACTATAGGCCCACTATTTGACAGCTAAGCCACGTTGCCACATCTAAGGCTTCGGCCTAGTGTAGAGTCGGCCATGAATTTAAGCGTCTTCACCCATAATAGGGAGTTATTGAAGAAGGGATGCAGCAAGGCACTAATAATTCCTGGCCGTATTTGACATCTAAGCATGCGCACTAGGACAAAAATAGTGCCTGGCAGTAATAAAGTTAGTGCCTGCCGCTATTTACGGACCCCTTGTGTGCCCCTTGTGCCGTGGCACTGCCAAGGCACTATTTTGACGTATGTTTCTTTTCGTTGTTTTCAGACACGAAATTTGTTATTTTATAGATGTGACATGTGACTGGTGAAGTGGTGAACAGAACACTTAAATACGATAACCTTTTTGCGAAGATTTTATATAAAAGGCTTCATGTAATCCACGGCAGCATTTTTAGGTCAGAGGTCAGGCAGTGCCTGCCACTATTTGTGTAAGGAGGGCAGTATTAGTGGATGGCACTATTTCAATAACTCCCTAATATCAGTGATATATTTATTAAACATAATATATTACCTTATATTCCTGAATGAGTTTTGAATCCCGTTTTCTTTTACAAATCCATATATTATTCTGTTACGCACTCCATTTAAATCTTAATGGTTCCCGCCACAGCTTACGCGCCACATAGCTGGTTAGGAGGTAGGTTTTGTGGGAGGTAGGTGGCTGTGCTCACTGACCTCTCTTTCTTATGTCGTCCGCCAAGGCCAAGGTGGTACATATGGCAGGGGGGGGGGGGCATTGTAGGGGTGGGCGATAATTATCGATGTTTGGAGAACATCGATGTTTCACGTCTGATGATCGATGTTTTTACCATCGATGTTGTTAACTTGAACCATCGATGAAAACATCGATGTTTTTAAAAATTTGCATCGATGTTTTCTCAATTACAAATTGGAAATATACAAAAAAGTAAACTTAGCGAGTCTGCAGTTTTCTGGTCTTCGGTTTTGCCCCATGATTTTAAATACCAATTGAAGGCGCTTTGGGTTCCTTTGTAGAAGTGTGCGTTCTACTTCCTTTCAGTGAACTAGTTATTACTATTCTGTTCCAAAACAACACCGACGCGATGGTGACTGATTGACGTCATTACGAATTTATGGGAGGGGGGGTATAATCACAAGCTACTAGATTTGGCAAGTTGATAAAAACCTCGGCTCACATCCTCACAATGTAGTTTTCTATGTGAAGTGTTTTTGTTTGTCCTATTTTAAATTGATTTGAGATGACATTTGACATTGGTTGATTTCATCTTCTCAAATTCGCTAAAGTTGCACAGCAATTTGAAACAGGAAATAGACAACCACAACTTATTTTTATTTTTTTTATTAAAATTCAATAAAATTTGTTAGTTTAGCTAGTTTCTGGTCTTTATTATTTCCTCTTAACTATGCTGTGAAATTTGAAATGCTTAGTAGTAAAATACATATCATTATTTATTTCTAACATTTAAATTGAAGAACAGCAATACCCGAATATATCAATGTTTTTTCGATGTCCAAACATCGATGTTTTGAATACGATATATCGTAGTTATCGGTGGCAGACCGTCGATGTTGATATCGATGTCCAACATCGATGTTTTCTTTCGATGTCCCATCCCTAGGGCATTGGCCATTCCGTGGTTAACGAGAAACTTTAACGTCTGTCCATCTGTGTTGACATTTTGGTCAGAGGAGAGAAATACTCTGTGCCACTGACCATGGCCGACTTTACTCACTAGGCCGGAGCATTGAAATATGGCAACACTGGATATCGGGCCGAGCTTTTGTTTGTTGTTAAGTCATTAGTGTAATCTTCCAGAGCAAAAAATAAGATTGGAAGGTGATTGTTAATGTGTTTCTAATTATTTACCTGCACAAACGAAACTATAAAGATAAAAAGATGCCTGCAAAGTGTGTAGTACCAGGTTGCAGCCCAATAGAGGACATACCAAACCATGGTCCAACATAACCTTATTCCAGAGTAAAAAGAACATTGCAAGGTGATTTTTAATGTGTTTCTAATTATTTACCTGCACAAACGAAACAATAAAGATAAAACATGCCTGCAAAGTGTGTAGTACCAGGTTGCACTAGCAATTTGTGCTTCCAATAAAGGACATAAACAGAAGTGGGTGAACGGTATTCCTCGTATGGGCTGGTTATATTTATAAGAATAAAGACAATCATTTACAAACATTTCAAAGGATAAGACCTATTTTAAAGCACAATGTGGTACCTACAATGTTTTCTGGACCTCCCAAGTATCACAGAAAAATACAGTTAATAAAACTCATCTGGCCATGCATCTGGGCATACCTACGAAAAGATTTGATAGTGAAAGGGAATCAAGACCAGCAAGAATGGCTACACAGTGACCTAATAGTGGATTTTTCTAGCTCAAGTAACAATTTACAAAGTAAATTGAGTGTTCAAAGGACATAAACAGAACTGGGTGAGCGGTATTCCTCGTATGGGCTGGCTATATTTATAAGAATAAAGACAATACTTTACAAACATTTCAAAGGATAAGACCTATTTTAGAGCACAATGTGGTACCTACAATGTTCTCTGGATCTCCCAAATATCACAGAAAAATACAGTTAATAGAACTCATCTGGGCATGCATCTGGGCATACCTACGAAAAGATTTGATAGTGAAAGGGAATCAAGACCAGCAAGAATGGCTTCACAGTGACCTAATAGTGAATTTTTCTAGCTCAAGTGACAATTTACAAAGTAAATTGAGTGTTCATTTAAGTGGAAGTGGCAGCAGGAAACAGGCTGCGTTTATTTTTATTTTGTAGTGTCTGACTATGATGAACCAGACATCAGATGTAAGTGGTATTAGTAGTAGTAGTAGTTCTAAAAAGTATTTTTCTTAATTTATTAACCGAGATGAACTCTAATACATATGAAATGTAATAATTATTCTGAAACTATAGGCCCGCTATTTGACAGCTAACCCACGTTGCCACATCTAAGGCTCCGGCCTAGTGTAGAGTCGGCCATGCACTGACTGACTGACTGATTGTCACTCATAAAACAGAAAATATATAAGGTCAATGGTCAATGGATTGTTGCTGCGGTGTAGAGATGGGCAGAAACATTAATTGGGGGTTTTACAACTCTGGAGTTTCCCTATCATTCCTTTTGCAATTTCACCCGCCCCTCTAGGAAAACATGGAAAATGATCAGCAACCAGGTTTGGAGCGGTATCTAAGAATTTCTGATAGTTACTCTGCTGTCAATGCACTGATATTCAAAAATCGCTTCCAGCGGTTACTGCAATTACTTTGGTGAAAACATGACAACAGACATATCGACTAATAATAATCTATCATCTAAATTATCTTAAAAACGAAAATTTTTGGAATTACGAATATACCATGGCCGACTCGAGTCGGCCATGAATATACTCATCTCTCCTCACCCACTAGTAAAACCTTAGACAAGGAAAGAGAGAGGACGGAACGCGCGACTGACATTTCTGTTACCAACTGGCACCAAAAATGTACCAAAATTTACCTGTAACAAGTGATTCCTGGCTCCTTCCTGCTGCTGTGGCTTTACAACCGTAAGCTGCACACCCTACCGTTATGCGCACCACAATGTTTTACAATGATTGGTCTTAAAAACGCTAAATATCATAAAAAAAATAATTTGGTGGCTATTCATTTTCGGTAACAGCTAATGACAGCTAATTCATATAGCATCAAACGGGCGTGCGGTATCCCCTCTGTTTCCTTATCTAAGAGTGAATCCAAAAAGGATATTTATTTGTTGTTTATGCAATAAGCAAGCTGAGTGACAGCCACAAAATAGGTACGGCACTGGCAGCGCCGTCTCTACAGACTACTTACACTGCGTTATATACAGGGTGGCCAATCGGGTGACGATAATATTTTTTTTTTAGATAGCCCGTACCGAGACCTATCCAAAACACCCCCATGTATGTGTACCGATTATTGATAGTTTTCGAGTTATGATTTTTTTTTGAAAACTTAGAGATTTTCCAGTTTTTCCAAGAAATCGTCAAAAACAAAAACAAGAATGCTTTTTGGCTTTCATTTTTTCTGCAATAATACTCAGTATTAAGCCTATTTTAATATCTAATAAAGAGAACCTGTACATCCGAACAATAATTAAGTACATTTTGGGCCCAAAGTTTGGAATCTCTGTTTTTAGTCCGGAGACCAAAACCTTCAAAATAAAATTAAAAATACTTATGCCTGGTTCTGGAGCTTCAAGCTAATCTTAAAAACTTTGCAAGACATTGCACTTTCGAAATAATAATGAAAAAGTAGCACTTATGGGGACATTTTGCGCGGTACGTGAGTGTTAAAGGTGGAAAGGTGATAATTCACGAATTTCCAAAATGATTTAAAAAACTATTATTTTGCTTTATTATGCCAAATCAAAGAAAAAAAACTCGTAACGACTAATAAACCCGATAATCATTGATGTTTTGATGACTTTTGATAAAAACTAATACCCAAATTGTGATTTTTGAAGTGTTTTTGCTATGTACTATTGAACTTCTGCTAAATTAAGTTGTATGGAAGGTTAACAACGGAAAGTAATAATAAAACAATAATCTGACTTCCAATTTCATGGCAGAGTTACCTGGGAAGCGATGTCGTAGCATACGCCGTCCCTTTCTTTCAGAGTAGCTTTTTGCGAGCTCATGTCGGCGAAGCGCAGTTGTGTTAATTAATTTTCTGTAATAGGCAAGGCAATGTTCGGATGGACCTAAAAAGGTGATTTATATCGCTAGGTCTTCCTTGACAGGTCAGTAGACAGCCTATGATGAATACAACAAGTTTTTCAGTTTTTCAACCCCCCAAACACCCAAATTACACCCCCACCCAAAAAAACGCAGAAAATGATCAAGAACCTCTAAAACACCAAAAAACGAAGTTTGAGGAATACTTGAAATTTTTGTTTTAATTACTCCGCCGCCCATGTACCGATTTCCAAAATTATAGCAGCATTACCTACTAAGACCCCACAGCATATTGCCGCCCAAGTTTCATCACAGTCCGTTACTGAGATTACGAGGCTAGAAAAACGCGTACAGACAGACAGACCGACAGGCAGACAGACAGACCGACAGGCAGACCGACAGACAGAACGACGGAAATGAGTGACGCGGATTTTTGTTATGTAGACATTATAAAACGCCCAAAAAACCTATTATCTCAAAATCGAACATTTTCACGATCACAATCGATCACAATCCTCCCCGCCTATCGGTGTGGGAAGTAAAAGGGATGGCGTATGCTACGATAACGCTTCCATTAAATTCCGCCATGGAATTACAAGTCAGATTGTTGCTTTATTATTCCTTTCCTTTGTTACCTTTCCATACAACTTAATTTAGCAGAAGTTCAATAGTACACAGTACACAGCAAAAAGCACAGGTATTAATTTTTTTTATTAAAAGTGATTAAAATATCAATGATTATCGTGTTTATTAGTTGTTATGAGTTTTTTTTCTTTAATTTGTCATAATAAAGTCAAATAATACTTTTTTAAATCATTTTGGAAATTCGTGAGTTATCACCTTTTTTACCCTTAACAGTCACGTACGGCGCAAAATGCCCCCATAAGTGCTATTTTTTCATTATTATTTCGAAAGTGCAATGTCTTGCAGAGTTTTTAAAATTATATTGGAGCTCCAGAACCAGACATAAGTAACTTTAATTTTATTTTGAAGGTTTTGGTCTCCTGACTAAAAACAGAGATTTCAAACTTTGGGCCCAAAATGTACTTAATTGTTGTCCGGATGCACATGTTCTCCTCATTGGATCTTAAAATAGGCTTAATACTAAGTATAATTGCAGAAAAAATATAAGCCAAAAAGCATTTTTGTTTTTGTTTTTGACGATTTCTTGGAAAAACTGGAAAATCTCTAAGTTAAAAAAAAATCATAACTCGAAAACTATCAATAATCGGCACATATACATGGGGATATTTTGGATAGGTCTCGGTACGGGCTATCTAAAAAAAAATTATTATCGTCACCCGATTGGCCACCCTGTATAAATTAGGCTGCGCCATCTGGTGGTTCCTTTTTAAACGACAGAAGTGAAATACAGGTAGGGACGTTCGATTCACGTGAAAAGGATCGACCTTCAATTCGGCATCGAAACCTGATGAAAATAATCCATCCAAAGAAAATCGTCGTCGAAAGAATCGATTCCCTCAAAATCGATTCTTCTGATCTGTACCTATGGACTGAAGGTCAATACTCAACACTGAACAGCAGTAAACACTGAAACTGATTGATGGCACTTTGCAATTTAAAAATTGAAAGTGCGATTTTAAGTGATTACTTATCTTAAATCTCTTAAAACAAAATATTATACAGGGTGACTTCAAAGTTGAGTCATTAATTTCAACAGCATATAGACTACAAAAAAATGAAATAAATAGTTATTGTTTTTGTAATTTTATTGTTATTCGGTTGTCATTTTATCGTTGTTTTATTATTTCTTCAGTGTGTTCAATATGGAAAAGATGTAGAGGATGTCACTGAATCTACATTATATACTCATTTACGAGCTTACCATCGTAGTGAAACTCATTTGTTTGGAGCATTAAACGTGCCTGATATTAGTTTTGTTTATTTTATAAGCTCCTTGGAAGCAATATTCCAGGAACACTTTGAAGACTTATCTATTCGAGATGGTATACCAATAGTCACCAATTTAATAGAAATATTCAAAACAATACCGACCATTTTCAATTTTATACCTAATGACTTATGCCCGAATAAGAAGTTATTATACTCTAAACGATGTGAACAAAAATTTGAGGCAAACAAACAAAAGCAGGAAAACCATCATTTGGCAAAATTCCTGATTATACTTCTTCATTTTATCTCATAGACCGAATGTACAATAAAATTTCAGATCTTTAACGACATGTAATCTAATTGAATGTATGTTGTTTTTTTTCTTGTTCTTTTTCTTTAATATGTATTAAATGTTCAGATACTGATTCAAAAAACAGTGTTCCCGTATTATTTATTATCATAGCAGGACAAGCATACATACCCAAAATCCAAATGTATTTGCATATCAGCGACAAAAATAAGGTCATTTTTCATTTTCAGTCTTTATTTTTCAATATATTTTAATTTCTTAATAGCGATAATACAGCCATTTTTGGTGTTCGAATCACTACTGTGTTAGAAGAATTGTGGAATTTTGCCAATTTGCGACAATTATGGCAATGTTCATGCAAAAATTTTAGGCAGTTGTCAGTCAAAAATTGAATGAAGGGCTGCGAAAGTAGATCTGCGTCGGTACTCTCTGACTTAAGAGATAAAAACATGTTTCTATCACCATGACGACCATGACGATCGGGCAGTTTCGGGTGCCTACCACGTATCTACTACGCTGTCACGGCACGCCGTCAAATTTACGAGGCCACCCGATCCCATAGTAGATAGTGCATAGAAACACGTTTCTAAGTTAGAGAGTACCGGCGCTGGCCTTTTTCTATCATCTTCATAAAAAATCGTTCTAATATCTTAGAATACGAGATTTTAAAACAAAAAAATAGAAACCATATTTCAGCGCATTTAATTCTAGGTAGCATTCCACCTCAATCTATAGAATTAATCACATACTTGTCACCAAGATTCATCGCGTTTCAATTTTTAAGTTTCAATTTATTATTGTTGAGCAAGCGCCATGAATCAGACTAACAAAAAGTTGAATGCGGCTCTGTGTTTTGCAATCCTCATAAACAAGCGAGTGCTGCATAGAATAAACGGAAGAACGGAACAGCGGTGTATTTGGTTTTCAATGAATGCTGTTATGTTTTCGTCGTCCGTCGGGACATTATCGTGCAGGCCACGAAATCTGACCCCCTACGGATCAAAGGGACCGCGGTAGAGTGTCGCGGCTATATTCTTATGTAGGCTGTGCTGTCCATATACTTTCCACATGCAACGGAGAGGTGGCTCCATTGCGGTCTCCTTGCTGGATGCGCATTTTTAACGGATCGACGCGCGAGAGCCGAAGAGGGGAGCAAGGCGATGCGCTGCTGGGCCGGCAGAATTGCCGCTACTATTACACCTACAATTATTGATCTATTGCGAGCTATTCAAATAATTTGAAATTTTTTGACTCTTTTTTTACTATTGCTATTGAGTATCATCTGCGTCAAGCTAACCGAACGATATTTTTTCAGAAAAATAACTACGGGAGTGTATGTAGAAGGCAGTCATCCTTGGGTCCCTGCCGTCGGCAGGTAGCTATAGCTGGCCTCCGTGGCGACGTTGATTGTTGTCTCGGAAGGCGAGATCTTTCGGCCGAAGCCACAAATGTGCTGGCTGGCTCTTGTCGGTGGCTTCTGGCTTGATTTTTCCATCATTGACTCCCCAGGTTACACCCGAAACCAAGTGTTATGTTATGTGACCTCATCTAGATGTGGGCACATGACATTCATTTGGGCCTGATGAAGCCAATTAGCAGAAACACGTGTCGCTCGGGTTATCATCCTTTAAATGTTCTGCTCCTCAACCTCTTCCTTTTTTGCGGATTCGCCCCATGATTCTCTTTCTCTCTACTTGTTTGTGATCCGCACGACCATCTGTCTTTGGAGTGTATGTATGTATGTCGAGTTGGGCTACATTTTAAAAATAATGACTTTATTCAGGGTGTTTAATAAACACAACATATTTAGAAATTGAGCATGTCGGAATAGTTATTTTTTACGCATTTTTACAATTATGGAATCAAATCACAGAGCGTGTTAAGAGCAGCTCGAAAAATAATGTGACGTCATTCTAAATCAAATATGACGGAACATCTATAGGTGGCGGAATAATATTTTTTTAGCACTTTTAAAATATGGGTATCAAATGAAAGGGCTTGTGGAGAGTAAAGTGTTTACGAAGTCACTTGGAACAGCAAAAAATGCCTGGGCGGCATCTCCTTTGTGAAACGCGGCAGCACCGACACTCGGTTTATCGTCGGTGCGCGGCAGGTATACAGGATCCCGGAGGCGTACTTCGTAAACACTATAACTTGAAAAGCAATGTGACGTCATTGTAAAATCGAATGCAGCGGAACATCCAATATGACAGAATAGTTATTTTCAATGCATTCCGAAAAAGTGGGTATCGAGTAATAGGGCTTGTTGCGAGTAACTCGAAAAATAATGTGACGTCATTCTAAATCCAATATGGCGGTACATCCAACATGGCGGAATAGTTTTTCCTATGCACTTCTACAATATGGATATCAACTGAAAGGGCTTGTTGCGAGTAACTTGAAAAATAATGCGACCTCGTTCTAGTCCAATACGGCGGACCATCCAAGATGTCGGAATAATTATTATTTATGCATTTCTGCAATATAGGTATCAAATGAAAGGGTTTGTTGCGAGTAACTCGAAGCCAAGGCGGCGGGGCGTATCGATGACGGCCGAACAGCCCACGAACTAACAGTCGATCGGGTCATGGCCGCGAAAGCCTTACACAATGCAATAGCTAATGTATTGCAAAAAATTATTATCCTAATTCACTAACATACAAAATAATTATTTTGCTTTAAGAATCATAAATTTTGCACTCAGGACGACTTATACTTATATTATATGTATTTTCAAACAGACACAAACGCCTGACTTTTGGAATTCTGATTGCATTTTATCAAAGTTTTTCCCCAAATGCAAAAATATTAATTTTTTTTTCGAAAATACTACTACTCAACTTACTTAATTCCACAAAATAATAAAATCAAATATTATAATTTCAAATCTTCAATGAAACAAATAAATTATTTTGATCCTTAATTTTCACTTAAAGTGCTAACATTATAATTTACACAATTTCGATTTTTTTAAAAATAGTGTATGAATTCATTTTCTTGAATTATCTATTGAATAAAAAAAAAATAATTATATTGTGTAACTTTGATAACGCTAGAGTTTTTTCCCACTTTTTAAATTTTGCCGCCCTAGAATATAATTATGTCGCCCTGTAGTAGGTTAGTAGTAGACTACTAGGCTGTTTTCGCGGAGCTAATCCCTAACGTGTACGGAACATTACCATAATAAACTAGGAATTTATCAAATGCGCATGCGTGTCTACGAATTAGTTCCGAATTTTACAGCTCCGCGAACGCTTATCTAAGTTCTATGAGAAAAGAGCTTTTAAACAGAATAGAGAGATATCGGCAAACCGAATAGCGCCTACTGGCGGTAATAACTTTAGGTATTTTTAACGTTATTAGAGAGATATCGGCACACCGAATAGCGCCTACTAGGCGGTAATAACATTAGGTGTTGTCGTCCCTAACGTAATGCCACATGCGGTATCTTTAACCTAAATGCCTCTTATCGGAAAACATTTTAACGTTCTGTTAAAACAAATTTCTTTCTTTGACAAGTGACAATCGTTTTGGTTTACTCGGTGAGGTTACTCATTGATTAGTTAGCTTATTATTATTTTGTTCGGTGTACCCAGAAATAATAACTTTCTTATCTATTTTCACATCTTGCACATAAACAGATTTACGGTTAATATCTTTAAGATAAGTGGCTGAACTGTATACATACATAAGCAGGACGTAACTTGTATTTTGCTTTATTTCATTTTGCAATCAAACGGAGCAAGTTAATAGAACGTTGATATGGATATCTTAATTTTTCCGCATTCTCAAGGGGTTCACATTGCTAATTTGTCACCGGCTTTAAACCTTAATCTTTTCACCCCTTTACCAATAATGTTGATATTTTGAGATATTTCAACAAAAGACTAATAAACATTTATCATCAGTTTACCAGGTCGTCCCATCTCGAAACCACAGAACATATCCACTTTTTAAAAAAAGTTGTACGTACTGCGCATGTATGTTCACATTATTTGGCGAATAGCGCTTTACCCTACTCATCCGCAAATTACGTAATGCGGTTACGTTATTTACGAGCATGGTGCAATTCTCAAATTTACGTAGGCGCAAATAGCGCATTACAGTGTTTGGATCACCGATATCTCTCTAACATCGCCCAGTATATGGCGAACTGACACGTCGTGTCAAAATTTCGACGTAAAGATTTTATCGAATCATTTGCGATAAAGGTTGTATTTAATATGGAGAATGAGTTTGAGGGGAGGCTAACACTGAGAGCTCTGGAACAGAACCTCAAATCTTCCAGAAGATCATAGCAGACCAAGCAGCACTAATTAAGGACCAGGCAGAGCAGATTAAGCGACTGACGGACTGCGTTGAACAACTAAATACCCAGGTTTTTAATTTAACCAATATTCTTAATGAATGTATGCCTAATGACAGTTGTTAGCAAAACGTAGGCATGACAGCCCAACTAGTGACCTACATACTTCCACTACTTCCCGTCGTCGCAAAAAGCGAATTGTTCGGAAAATCGACGAATTTCCACCTTTGCTGACACACAAATCCCCAACTAATGAAACTTCACTTAACCAAATACCATCTGTGTCCGTTCCTCCTACTTCTGCCAGCCAACCAATGGTTGTACAAGCTCCAAAAAAGGTTAACATGCCTATGTCACTATCATCTGCTGCTCCATCGGCAGGCAGTAACATCGCTGCTTCGCTGTCTCAAGCTACCATTGATACACAGGCTCAGAAAGCTCGCCAAGGTCGAGTAACTTTAAGGGATGCAACGAGATGGCTCATATTAACTATTCCTTCATTAGCCTTGGAATGAAGATTACGCGTGCAGTTGCTGTTGATGCTGGGATACGTATAGTACCCAAAAGCGAGGACGTATTCGTATTTTTAAGAAGGAAAATATTTCTCACCACACATTTCCTCTGCCCCCCAAAAGAAATATCCACGCAGTCATCAGAGGAATTCCAGCATCAACTAAAGAGCAGGAAAAATCAAAGTGGAGCTCGAACAGAAGTGTTATGCTCCCCACCACATGCCTTTGGTGTGGTGATTCTGCCAAAAACAAAAAAATCTCAGCAAGTTTTTAGTGAACATGAATTTCGAGGACTGTCTGTCAGAGTTGAGGTACAACAGAACTTCCGATTGATAGGACAGTGTCACCGCTGCCAGAAGCATGGACACGCTCAGTCATACTGCATCTCCAAGCGGTCTGAAATGTGCCCAACATCACATGACACATCTGTACCTTCAAACAGGACAAGAGGTGCGCAAGTCATCGCGCAAAGGCGAACCTCATACGTGGTCGCCGCCAAGGTTGCAACCTTGACTACTCCTGCTGCCTCGAGCTCACCTTCGACTGCTCAAAGCGTGGACTTGGCAACAGCGCTCAAGTCCTTGCAGCAAGTAATTAGTACTCTGATAAGCACCAGGCCTTGCAGGCGATTTTTCCGGTAAATGTCTAGGTACAATAGTAGACAGCCTGCTTTTATCAAAATTCTTTTTTTGGAATTGTTTAGGAGGAGGAGCAAACTCCTCCAAAGAAACGCATTGATTGGGAACTATAAAAGTTCCTTCTCAGATAGAATAGAATGGACAGGGTTTGTTCAACAAGCTTTACAACTGTAACGGTTCACCCGTTTTCAAAATTATTTTTATATTATTTACTTGGCTACCATATACAAATAGTTTACAACTTCCATTTTTAGCAACTGTTTCCTCATTATACTAGTACATTTTTATAACTATTTTGCTTCTCACCGCTACCTTTTTCCCATCTCTACTTTCTTTCAGATGGAAAGATTTTTATATTATACCGTCTGCGCATATTTAATGAGTGGGGGTATGCCACGGTTACCTTTATGTCGAAACACATACCTCCTTCCTTTTGCTTTCTGAACTCATACAGTTAACAGCTAATGTAATTATGTCTCTCTAAGACAATCTTTTGTGTCTGTGCCAATTATGTCTTAATCAAGGTAACGATAATGATTTGATTGCTATAGATTCGTGTATTTTTAGTGCTTTTATTCTTTATCTTACAGCTATGTGTAGGAATGTGATTTTTCCGATTTATACATTTCTTTTCATGAACATGTGATGGCGGACATTTTAATCTTTAAATATCAAGTCAATCATACACTGTATATTTATGAATTATCTAACAAAAGAGTCGCTGAACACTATTCTTTGTTTCTAGCCATATATTTTTGTGTTAAGATGCCTTATCTTGTGTGTATTTAATGTTTCACATTTTTTTTATGACATTCCTTACGTAAAAATACCTATCACTCAGATTTGCTAATTGAGAACGCAATGAAAAGATCTTTTGGACATTTTTGTAATTTTGTTTTACAAGGCGTGAGGAGAAAGTTTGTAAATTTTTGAACATACTTTGTACGTTTATTTTATTTATCACTATATATCTGAAGATCCGGTAGGACTGGAAATACAAAGCATTTAAGAATCTTTTTTTACTATTGTTCCATCTATTCGCTCTTGTATATACCTATATATTTTTTTTAATCTATACCATGTGAACATTTGAAAGTTATCTGCTTTTTGGCTTTTTATTCCCCCATGCTACTTCATAGATTTGTTTCTGAAGTATATGAATGCAATTTATCAAAATGTAAGAACGCATGAAGATCCATACTTCAGGAACAGATCGTGAAGTCCTTTGAAGTTCTCCACAAGGTGCTAATACCAGCCATAACTCTTTCACAGGAGAACCACCCTTTTTGTCCGGGTGTCACCAAGTACACCTTTTTGGTCGGGGTGCCACCAAGAACACCTTTTTGTCCGGGTGCCACCATGAAGACTTAACTTTTTTTTTCGGGGTGCCAACATCGAAGCCACCTTTTGTCGGGGTGCCACCATGAAGAACACCTTTTGTCGGGGTGCCACCACCAAAGCCACCTTCTTTTTCTCGGGGTGCCAAAATGGAGAAAACTTTTCTTTGGGGACACCACACCTTTGGGGCACCACCTGAACTCCTGAAAAAGCCAGCCTTCTCTGGAGCACCACCTTCCTTTCGGAAGGGCACTACTACCAGGACTTCCCTTCGAGATAAGTGTTCTTTAAAAAAAATAATAATAATAAAATGTACTGCAGTCATATATATTCTGAAATAAATCTTTATTAAACCATTGTTGTCCTAGTTTTCATTACTTGGCGGCTAACGAGACTCACACATTCACGCACACACGCACGCACCTACATACCCTAGTCTCATGCAAACCTACTGAGCTACTGGTTGCTACAGCAACATTTTTATTGTTACACAACATGCAGCCTTTCTTCGTGTACGGAAACCGGGCAGACTTTTCCTCCCTGTTGACATAAGGCAAAACATTTCTGACAAAAGGTCAGGTCAAACAAGAAAAAAGTACTGGAGCGACTTGTTGGTGGGAATACTTAACTCAAGTGTTCCTCTCTGGAAAGTAGTAAAATCGCTCAGGAATGGCAAACGGGAACAACTTCCACATATCCATGGTCCTGCCTCCTGATGGTATTGTCATCACGACTGAGGAAAAGGTGGAGGTCTATTCTGATGCCATGGAAGATCCGTCCTCACCCAACTGTGATCTGAATAATGACCTCGACGAGGAGCGACAAATTGTGAGATCCGTCAGAAGATATTTCGGGGCCATCAGTGGCGATGATGCATCTATTTGTGATTCCTCTTCTGAAGATTCCTCTTCTGAAGATTCTTCTTCAGAAACTCTACATAGCATACCCAAGGAGTCACAAGTGATTCCTCATTGCACACCAGCAGAGCTTCAGGGACATATTAAAGACCTCAAGATGCGTGAGCGTAAAGCACCTGGAGAGGACTAGATCAAAAATAAGGCGTTGAAGTTACTTTCGCCAAAGGCTTTGACATATCTGGTGGCAATAGTTAACGCAATTCTCAGAACTCAGTACCTTCCAAAGGCGTGGAAAGTTGTTGATATCATCATGATTCCAAAGAAGGTGCCAGAAAAGGTAATCAAACGTCACCTCGAGAATTGCTCGCCAGATCACAACATGATTCAATTTAGGTTTCGGTCTGAGCATAGCACGAATTTGGAGGCAGTCAGGCTGGTGGATTCACCCAAGACAAAAGTACTGGCACCTTGCTTTTGGATGTATCAAAGGCTTTTGACATGGTGTGGCATGAGGACCTCTTCTATAAAGTAATGCAAAAGCGCTTTCCATTTTTTCTAAAACTTTTAAAATCCTTTCTTGAAGGAAGGAAATTTATAATCAACATTAACAATACCTTTTCCACATTACGGTCTATCTTTATCGGCCGGAGTTACTCAGGGTTCGGTCCTTGGGCCAATACTTCACACTACAATACCTTTTCCACATTACGGTCTATCTTTATCGGCCGGAGTTTCTCAGGGTTCGATCGTTGGGCCGATCCTTCACACAATCATAATCACTTTTTATACACGATGTCCCTTGCCCCCGCAACTGTGAGGTCTATCTCTACGCTGACGACACTGCAATTGTAGCTCAGTCGCGGATTGGAAAGCTAACCCGCGATGAGTTGCAGCTTGCGGTGGATGAAGTGTTAAGAGTGGGCGGATCGTTGGCTCATCAAAATTAATCATTCGAAAACGCAGGCTATATTTCGTACCAAAAAACGTCGCGGTGCCCCGTTAGAGGTCTCAGTGAACGGTGCTAGGATTACATGGGAAAATTCTGCCAAGTACCTAGAAATTATCCTCAACAAGGGCACGACTTGGCAGAAACACACTCAAGCGTTAAAAACAAAAAATTCGAAATTACGTTTCGTCAACTCTACCCTATGTTATGTAGAACATCAAAATTGAGTTTGGTGAATAAAATTCGACTTTACAAGATGATTATTAGACCAGCAATCAACTACGCATGTGCGGCTTAGTGTTTCCTTGCCAAAACGCACATGCGAAACCTGCAGGTTCATAACGCTCCATGGTATGTTTCTAACGAAACCTTTCACAGGGACCTTGACATCCCTTACTAGAGGGATTACATTAAACAACAGGCGCAACGACGTTATAGTCAAGCGAAATCGCACAGCAACCATCTGTTGCGCGAGTCAGTGGACTACACAGTCGAGCAAGTTTGCAAGCACACAAGGCTGCGGCTCGCACTGTGATAAAAATCAAATCGTGCAATTTTGGAAACAACTAAATTTTTGCCCTTTTAGATACCGAACCTCAAAATTAACTCTTTTGGTCAACTGACACACTTCCTCCTTTTTGCTCTTCTTCTTCCTTCCTCTCTTTTTCTTCTCTTACGTCTTCATGAGCTTATCTGGTCTCTGGGTAACCAGACCTGACAGACCGATCGACCGATATGACCGCAACTAAGAGCAAAGGTCCACCGGCCCTAAACCATTTAATACAGAGACTACGTACCACACTAAATGCCCAGCATGACCTGCATTGTCCTTGGTTTTTGGCGTCCGTCACCGCACCAGCTTTCCTCCAGTCAACAGAGTCTGGAAGATCGCCTTCACCATCAAACTCCATCAGCGTTTCGTCCAGTTCTGGTGGCCTCTCCATCATCATCATTTCTTTGAACTCCTCTTCAGTCAAGTCGCCAAACTGGTTGATTTTCATGCTATAGCTGCTTTCACCTCGTGAGAATCTGTCGTTGTGACCTTCAATGAAGCGCAGGTTTGATTGGAAGATGGAGAAGCGCTCTTGATCTTCCGACATGCTTCTGTAGGTTTTGCCATGTTCGATCTGTAAAAAGACAAGTACAACTATACAGGATGCCTGTAAATGATGATACCCAGCTAGATCAAATTTAGTATGGGACCCTCTATACATCTCGGTTGGGTACCAGGTCACGCAGATATTGGAGGAAGCATGCAGCTGTAGAGTAAGCAAAGCTACCGCTCACTAGATCATATCGACACATCATTTTGGAGTGAGGAGAAGGATTGTGTTTGGTGTGACGCAGCTAGATGACGAAACCGACCATAGCATTAGGGAAAATCCCCTAGACCTGGTCAAGGGCAGAGGAATTGGCTGCTGTTTCACGACTGAGCAAAGTTCAGCCCTCTTGACATTTACATAAAGGGAGAGGAAAAAATGGCTGCATATAGAAGTGGCTTTACCAAAGTTTACGAAATACATATAAGTTGGATCACTCTCCGTCTGCACTTTGAAGATCTCACATCAAAGCGATGCCGCGGCCGCACGCGCCAATTAGTTTTTGCGTTGGTTTTTGCCCAAGTACGAGGGTCTTTTAGCGGGGACTTGCTAGCGCCTGGGTTTTACGTATATACGAGGGTCATTGAAAGACTAGGTATTGACAGCCGATTTAGGCATACAAATACAAATATAACGTTTATTTTGCTAATGCACTAAGTTACATAAATGGATATCAAAAATAAAACCTAGTAAAACTATTACTAATGAATCTCAAATGATTTCACATATTGTAGCTATTTCGTAGATAAGTAAAAATTGTTTCAAAGGTGCTATAGTATTTTTAGCTTAATGTTTTGTTTATTTGGCTTATTTTTGAGACCACAGCTTACAAAATTTATGGTATAGTATATACGAATTCGTAATACGTACATACTATGTACAATTTTAAAAGATAATGATGTGGAAATGCTTTACTTGGATGTGTAAAAATTATTTTTGACATTTTGCTTTTCAGTGTCATTCCATTTGCTACTCTAGAAACTAAATTGTTAAAGTTATCAATAAAAATATTTTCGATTTTAAAATATAATTTAGGATGTCCCTGGGTGGTATGGTAATACCACCGAATGAATATTTTGTCTCACTATACGCTTTTAGCATGATACAATCCTTTTAAGTACCTGTAGGTCTTGAATTAATCACTTTATACCCCACGGTGTTATGTCTGGTCGGTACTCCTCTACGGACTGGAATCTTGGACATTGAAAGTTGGTACAATGAATCGTCTTGAGGCTTTTGAGATGTGGTTACATCGGAGAATGCTTCGCATACCTTGGGTGGATCACGCCACCAATACGGAAGTACTTCGAAGAGCCAATACTAACAGACAGATATTAAATACAATTAAATGCCGCAAAATCGCCTATCTTGGTCATATATTGAGAGGAGAAAAGTACCAACTACTCCAACTTATCATTAAAGGAAAAATAGAGGGGCGCAGAGGACCTGGGAGGAGACAACATTCGTGGCTACGTAATGTCCGTGATTGGACTGGAATAAGATCAGTGGGAGAATTGATGCAGGTAGCACAAGACAGGGATGCTCTCGCCATAGTGATCGCCAACGTCTGGGAGTCCGGACAAGGCACATGAAAGAAGAATACCCCAAGTTTGCTAGTTTGTTGGAATTGTTTTATCGGGAGGAACACAGAAAGGCTCAAATGTACAGGGTGTCTCATTAATAATTTTGAATCGAATGTCACGTGGCCAAAAACAAGTACCTTATTGGATAGTACAATGACAAAAAAAGACACAACATCTGCTCTAATTTACATCCTCAAAATTATAATTCTCTACTACTGCCCAGTTCCGGCATGTTGCTTGTCTTAATCGTCGTGAAACACCCTGTATTTATATCCTTTACATTTCAAGGTTTACCACAAAATAAGGATGGATCTGATTGTCATTTTCCGAGTCATTTTCCATCCGTTAACAAATTTAATTGATAAAATCAAACTTCTAAAAATATTATCCATTTCCTGCAAACAAATCCGAGATAACAAAATCCGATATTTTTGAGACACTGTCTACACTTCGCGTTAAACACGTTCAACCGCTACTTTGCGCCGCCCCGTATCTCCCGGCTGACGTCGGTACACTGCTACCGGTGTACCGGGGTGACGGAGCAAGGGGCAAGCCGTTTTGGTATTTTTGCGGAGTGATCCAACTTATATGTATTTCGTAAACTTTGGCTTTACCACCTTGCCATGAAACACACCACGATACAACATGCGGTGCGACATACTTGAGAAGCCACCCGACAAAATGCTATCACCTGGTACACTGTTGGCTACAAAAATTCATCAGGTAAAAGAGGAGGTATATATGGTGGTCGGTCTAGGCGGAACGTAGCATCCGCCTAGATAAACTGGGGCTACCGTTTTCCAGGCAGAAATAGTAGTAATTTTGGAATGCGGCAGAATAATATGCATAAATAAATGATACAGCAAAAAGACCATCTAAGTAAACATAGACAGCCGGGCAGCTCTGATGGTCTTGGCAAGTGACCATTTGAAAAATATTGTGGGAATTGCCATAATACCCTAAAGAGACATTATCTTGGTTGCCTAGTCACATAGGAATGGGTGGTTATGAGAGGGCCGAAAAGTGCGGCAAGGAAGGCGCAGAACTTCCTCGCATCGGGCCAGAATCAGCATGTGGTATATCATACAACATGGTACGGACGGCTGTCATCGGTTGGGTGTCAAACACATCAAATGAGGAGCAGAAATGCTGGGACAGTGCATACCTGCAAAGGCTAGGGCTAAGACAAGGAAAAAGCACCAAAGAACTACTAAAATTTACCTGTGATACGTGATTCCTGGCTCCTTCTTGCTGCTGTGGCCTTTACAACCCTGAGCTGCACACCCTACCATTATGCACACCACAATATTTTACAATGATTGGTCTTAAAAACGCTAAATATCATAAAAAAATATTTTGGTGGCTATTCATTTTCGGTAACAGCTAATGACAGCTAATTCATATAGCATGAAACGGGTGTGCGGTATCTCCTCTCTTTCCTTATCTAAGAGCTAGGGATTGTGGTGACAAACCCATTATGCAGGAATGTAAGGATCTTGGACACAATATCAAATCGCAGATATGTGGGGCATACCATGATCGATGCACGGAAGGACCCCATAACTCGGAAATTTGTTTTCAACAAGAATTTCTACACGATATCAAAAACAGCCTGAAGAACAGATCTCCGCTAATTGGAAACAAAATAAAAGTTTATATAAAAGCTTTCATTACATACTTTGAACTTTTCCCATGCCTCTTTTGGTCAGATAATGACCTAGCTTCGGCTGTCAAAACCACCGCAGCAATCACAAGTAATAATTTCATTGTTCGTATGCCGATCTACTTTGAGACAGTAACACTATGAACATGATTTTCGTTCACATTCGACTTCCTATTTATACAGAAACTAACGATTTTTTTTCAGTAAGTGCGGATTCCATATGAAGTGGTTCTGTCTGAACAGGGACTTCAAATATAGATATAAGCACAAAGGAAATGGGTATACAATACTTAGTTTCAAAAAAATCTGAAAGGCTGATTAGAATTTTCATCCAATGTTTTCGTAAACACTATGAGAGCATAAGTGCCTATTGACGCTGACCTTGATGCGAAAGTTGTAACCAAGGGACTTCCTTTATTTCTCAAGCCAAGAAAGATCAACGAAAAAGAGATACCTGTAATATTTTCCTTGTCCAGAAAATCAAAAGCAGCATATACAGTCTGTTTCAAAATTACACATTGGAAGCCAAAAAATTCCAGCTTTCAGAATCAAAAGTAATCTTAGGCGTGACAATATACAGGGTTGGGATAAAGTATGGAACCAAGCAAATAACTTTGGAACGGAAAGAGTGATATTGCTGAAAATTTGCAGGCAAGTGTAGTGACGTCTAATGCATCCGAAGACATTATGTTAGCTATTAATGTACTTCCGGTTTAACCGGAAGTACCGTCAACTTTTTTAATTTAAATGGGACACCTTGTATATTTTTGCAGATTTTAATTCATCTTTTTTTTCCGAATACGTCCATATAGTATTTGTTTCTTGAAAAAATTGTCTCACAAATTCGTCCGTGGCGGTCTGCGGTCTTCCCGTTTGAGGTAATTTTTTTGTATTTTTTATTTTAGTCACCGTCAAACGTGTTATAGGACCCCTGTCGGGACGTAAATCATTAAAAGTTGACACACTTCTTTGTGAGTTCTCACGCCATCGCCAAAACCGACTTTGAATGACCGGCATTTTAAACACCTGAAATGATAAAGAAGCTTTATCTTTCCCGTTTTTACAGAAACTAATGCTAAACCCACTATAGACGTATTCGGGAAAAAAAGATGAATTAAAATCTGCAAAAATATACAGGGTGTCCCATTTAAATTGAAAAAAATGACGGTACTTCCGGTTAAACCGGAAGTACATTAATAGCTAACATAATGTCTTCGAATGCACTAGACGTCACTACACTTGCCTGCAAATTTTCAGCAATATCACTCTTTCTGTTCCAAAGTTATTTGCTTGGTTCCATACTTTATCCCAACCCTGTATAATAGTTAATAATGTATTGTGTAAGACTTTAGCGGCCATGATCGCTTACCTGTTGGTTCTTGTGCTCTTCGACCGGAGTCGACACGGTCACGCTCCGCCGCCTTGGCGTCGCTGGTCGCGTCGACGCACTTCGCTGCTTGACGTTTGGCTAAACGACTTCTTCCTGAATTTGCCTCTGAACTACCATCGTAACATTCGTTACCATGATACTACGACACTGACAGATATGATCACTTGGCGGACAGATTTCGAACCGGTCTGCGCATGACGTCACCGCGTGACAAAAGTGTACAAGCACATGGCGCCAAAGCATTGATTTTTGAAAGTTTTATTTCGTTTCCTGTTGTATCTGTCTTAGATCTTTAATATTCATACAAAATGAAAATGGCTCATGCACAGTATAATATAAACAATACATTTTGCTCTGTATCTGAATAAAAAACTGGTGAAATAGTTATACAGAAAATTGATATTAATCGACGCCTGACCCGTTTGCAGTAGTTCCGAGCGTTCTGAATTTCAGATACAAAAATTTGAATCTATCTACTCAAAAAAAAAAAAAATTACATTGTGGAAAAAGAACAGAGCCAGAGCGGTCTGGACGTATTTTTCTGAAATCTCATATAAGAGGTTGATTGGAGTGCCTAGTGAAACCTTTTTGTGGGAAATTTTCTTGGGTAGGGGGTGGAATTTTTATATACTCCATTCAGGAGCCTTTGATTACCGTTCTTATTTTTTATATATAGATTATGATGTTGCGTCACCAGCTCTTCAAGCCATTTTGCATATGTACTTACTGTATAATTCTCTTAATAAAAGGTAGACAAGAAATAAATAACATGATTTTGTCATTAGAGGTTTTTAAAAATCATGAACAAGCATAATGGCATTATGTTTATGACGAATGAATATTGACTTTTTTCTGCTAATGATTGGTGGAAAAATACATTACCAAATTTTCTTATTTTTTATTTATTCAAACATATGTCACAACCGCGTATATGTTAAGCATAAAATAAAAACATATCACAATACAACAATACAATATCTTTCTGGGCATTGTATTTAGCTAGTACAGGTGAATTCTCGTATACTAAAGATTCCTAGTTTCCTTCCAGGTTTTCCCTCAATTTTTTTCAAAATGTTTTCACACGATGTATCTGTTTAATAATATGTTTGAATTAAAAAGTTTGATCTACTTGTAGTGATGGTTTCTGATGGCGTGGGTATAGGGCACATTATTTGCTGCTTTCTTGTGTTGTAGTTAGGTATTGATTCTGTATATATGAGTCTATGGGGAAATATATTTTGGACAGACAATAAGAACTGAAAAAGGGGTGAATAAGAGCATATAGAACTAGCCTTTCTCTATATGAACTGAAAATGAAATATCAAAATACGTTCTGCAATCTGTAAATCTCCAACCATCTTTTAGCGCATTTTTATTTTATGTAGCTTTTTTTTATTCCAAATAGGAAAGGCGCTAGGAAAGCTGGATACACCGTCGCAGGACCCTGTACACTTATTACTTTATACTATTTTACAATGTTAGTGAATTTTAGTTTTCTAATATTCGAGGTCTCTCTAATTCCCCTATCAAGAATTCGTATTCTGAAATACATTTTGCATCTCGAAAACAAGCTCATCTTTGCTTCGTCAGTCACATATACATTCTCTGATAATTTGTTTAAATTCGCAAGATAGTTTTTTTCAATTTTCAAAGCGTTTCCATTATACTTGGAAAATATATGGCGGAGCTCATTACATTTTGCCAAGAACACATCTGTATGTTTTTGTAGTCCACCTTCTGTTAAACGGTTGACCCAACTGAGAGAAGTATCTGAGCAATCTGGGCTATAACCCAGTTTCTCCTTATTTTTCAACTTAAATGCAATGAAACCTGCCAAATTTTCCAAACCATCCCAAGTAGCGGTAGTGTGACGAAAAGTTTTTACTTTTTTATTATTATTACAACTCCAGAATCGCAAATAATTAATGTTTTATCAAACTTTATTACGGTAAACGAGTAAACCCAAGAAAATAAACTAAAAATGTTCGGCTATAACCTGTACCTAAACGAGTAAACAAATCCCGTTTGTCACACGCTGACGTCACAGGTGGAAGCGAGACGGAAGACATCATGCGCGTGAGCATACCTTCTAAAGTCGTAGTATCATGTTCGTTACCGAGTAGTTCGAATGCTCCATTTTGGTCGCGTCAGTTTGACAGTGGTCGGGCAAAATCATCAGAATATAATTTCAACAGTTCTTTTCTGAATATTTTCAAAAGTTTTCGTGTGATTTAAAATTATGACAGGTAAAAAGTAATACACGACAAACCCGAAGTTAAACAGTTCATTTCAGGCTTTGAAGATGATGTGATTGAGATAGAATTGGAAAAGAGCGTCTATGTAAATAAGCGAAATGAGTTGATGCAAAGTGACCAGGTATGTCTGTCGTGGAATGTTTGATCATTAGTATTTGAGTTTTGAACAACGTTAGAGCAAGCATAGCCCTAAATGTTGAAAAGAGAATCTTTGTTGCTACACACAGACAGCCCCAAAAAAGCTAGCTTCTAACTTTTGCTTGGTGATCTGCCGGTGAATCGAATTTCTTTGTAAACAGGCGGTTATACTAAAACTAAACTGCTTGAAGGATGAGGCAGGCATGGTTGAATCTACTCTCTGATGAGGGCAACGCAACCGCAACATATTTTTATATGCCATATAAAGTGGAAGATACAAGTTGTGTTCCAACCAGTGGCGGTTCCTGAATTTTTGAAAGGGGGTACACAAAATTTTAAATACAAAAAACTACACGAAAATGCTACCTGAGATTGTTGAGGCCATAGCTGCACCCTGCACGTAATAAGAGTTTTCAATTACACAGTTATTTCTTAAAAATGTTTTCCAGCCAGTATCACAAAAATAAGTCACTACTTATTCTTCTTAAGAGTGTTCTACTTAACACTCATCACATAATTTTATTTCTTAAGAGTTTTTTACTGATCAACCCCGCCTAACAAAGAAAAATAATCATCTAGCTTGGGAATCGAACTCATCCCAACGCCTGAATGAAACACTACTGAATAGGGGCGCCGGGTTTTGAAAATTCTCGTGGGTGCTGCGCTTTTTTGTAATTACAGAGCTATACCTATATTTTTAGTTATTTATATCAGTAGCATATGATGAAGAGTCAAACGATCCACATATCAAAGTCATCTCCATAAAAGTTTTTCACATAATTGCTTGTATCATTATTTTTCTGAGTAAGAAATAGTTCCATGTTGCTCAAGTGTGTCATGGTATCTTTAGTAAAGCGCTGTTCAATACAGCCTACGACTTCTAACACTTCAAAATACATTTTAGATAAAAGTCAGCTGCATAAGAAAATTCGTGAGGTTCGCTTGTAGAGTCGTCAGTTCTTTGGAACGATATAACTTCCTTGCCTGTATTAATATTATTAAGGGCTTTTTGCAGGTACAGAGATGTCTTCTGTAATGTAGCATTCAAAGCTTCAGTATGACCAAGAATTTCTATCAGTAATTTCATGATAAATAGAGATTCGAAAGACTGAAGCTGAGAATGAAAATTATTTTAGATACATAGCCGTGGGTGCTCGGCACCCACTATTTGCCTCTCGTGGGTGCTGGAGCACCTGAGCACCCACGGAGTCGGCGCCCCTGCTACTGAACCAAGCAGCCGTCTGCATCATTTTGTCAAAACATTATACATACATTATACAGGGTGTCCCACGACGATTAAGACAAGCAATGTAATCGGAACTATAATTTTGGGGGTTTAAATTACAGCAAATATGGTATCTTTTCTTATTACTGTGTCACCCAATGAAGTATTTGTTTTCGATCACGTGACGTCCGATTCAAAATTTTTAATGGGATCTCCTTTGCTCCTTCTACACTGGGGATCATCTGTATGGATATTCTTTACAGTGCAGATGAGGTAAGTCTTCTTTAGGGCTTCATTTGAATCTGGCTGCCATGTTTAGTTTGGGCGTCATTGTCTCCGCTCTTCACTCTCCTTGGCTGAAAGAATTTTCCGCACCATTTCATGAACGACCTTCCAGGCCTCTTCACTGGATGTCATCAGCGGTATGATATTTTCTGGGGTCAAGCCTGCTATCATAGGTCCAGCACTCTCTCTATATGGCCGCCATTTGCTACATACAAAGAACGCGTGGTCGGGTGCATCCTCGTCGTTGCAGTGTAGGCATCTAGAGTCTTCAATTCTCCCTATCTTCCTCCTATAAACTTTAAAAGGGTCATGGCCAGACAATGCCTGCGTTAGGAAGTAGCATGTCTTCCTGTGTTTGCAGTCGACCCATTCTTTTATAGAAGGGATCAGCCGTTTGGTCCACTGCGCGACGTCGGTCGTGTCATCCCACAAAAGCTGCCATTTCTCCATGGTACGGTCTCTGATGGAGGCGCGGCGCGGCTCTCCGAAGTATCTTCCTTGGCGGTGTATAGATGTCTCCGCACTTCTGCCAGCAAGTGCAAGGGTGGCGTTGCAGTTATGACTTAGAGCGCCCTGTTGGAGATAGTCCGACAGGCACTAGCCATTTGCAATAGTGTCTTCCTCTGTGCTCGGTCCAGCGTCTGTCTGTGTTACTCGCTTTTGAGCGCACGATACTATACGGGTGCTCCGTAAGTAACGTTAATTGTACCACATTATTCAGCATTTGGCGTTTCCTGATACTAGGTCCACCCACATTTGGCATTAGCCGGGATAACATGGCCTTCTGCTGTGCCTTTTCTGTGCCCCTGTTAATGTGCTCTCCAAAACACACTTCGCTGTCTATGGATATCCCTAGATAGACTAGCGACTTCCTCGGTTTGATGAGGATTCCTTTGATGTTGAATTTAACAAACGCTCTTTTCTTACGTGACCCATTCAGGGTGACGGTTTCCGTTTTCTCCGAGGCCTGTTCCAGGTGGTGATCCTACATCCACTTGTCAATCCTCCAGAGTGAATCGTTCGCTCGTCGCATTAGCTCGTCTTCTTGCTTGGCACAGACTACAAGCGCCAGATCATCTGCGAAGCCCACCGTCACTGCCTTTCTAGGGAGAGCCAATCTTAGCACACCATCGTACAGAATATTCCACAGAAGTGGACCTAGCGCGGACCACTGTGCTACACCCGTGCTGATTTCTAGTACCTGCTTAGCTATTTGTATGGTTCTTACCTTAAAATAGTTGCTGACCAGGTTTATTAGGTAGTTTGAGATTCCTCTGTGTCCTAGCTCCTGTATAATAACGGCCCATGAAGCTGTGGTGAAGGCGTTGCGTACATCCGTTGCCAGCAAGCATCATTTGCCGTTTGCTTGTTTTACTATTTCTAGTACCTTTTCAACAGCATCTATAGTCGATCTGCCGCGTCGGAAACCGAATTGATGCGTTGACAAATCCCCCAGTGTTTCCAATTCGATCTCGAGTCTCCTGCGTACCATCGCTTGAAACAGCTTACCTATGGTATCCAGAAGGCAAATAGGCCTATATGATGAAGCCAGTTCAGGTGGCGTGCCCCGTTTGCTGATAAGCACGACCTTAGCTTTCTTCCAGGCTTGCGGAAACGTTTGGGTTCTAAGCAGGCTATTCAGCAAACCTAGCAGATGTTGGGGTGCTATGCATATGGCTTCTTTCAGCACATCCGGCGTGACTCCATCCAAGCCCGGCGCCTTACCACTTTTTAGTTTACTTCTGGCTTCTGTCAGCTCTTCGAGGGCGAACGGCAAGCAGTCTTCGTCCACGGGTCTCTCGGGCCAGTTGTCCTGGCGGCTAGGAAAGGGTTGGCGCACTATACCTACTTTCGTGTCAGGTTCCAAGTTACAGGTCAATGTCCCCCCGGTAAGCTTTTTCATCACTATGCGATAGCCTTCTCCTCAGATGTCGTTCTCTAGCTCATCGCATAATTTCTTTCACCACTGTTTCTTGGCATCGACTACCCGTCTTGCTCGTTGCAAAGCATGCCTACTAGAAACACATTCGCTTCGAGTCCCCTCTATGTCAGTAGTCCACCAATACCGAACTTTGGCTGCTCTTGTCCTTCTTTTGATGGTGCATGCTTTGACGATGTTCGCCATAGTTTCGCTGTATTGGTCAACCGTGAGTTCATCGGCCTCTAGTACTTCGAATTTGTCTGCTAGCATGTTCCTCGCTGTCGCCATGTCTATGAAGTGACGTCTATGTATGAATAGCTGTTATGCCTGCAGAAAGTTGGATAAAGTCCGTCATTTACGACCACCATGTTACTGGCGCCGTCTGGGTCTCGGGTTAGAATGGTCCCAGGGTTTAACCTGGCTGTCGTAAGAGGCGACTAAAAGATTGGTAGTCCTTGCCTTAAAAGGGCCAATGGTGGTCACCGGCTGTGAAAGCAGGCGTATGAACCTACATAGTGAGGAAACGGCTGAACCTATTTCAAGGACGGTTTCCCGACTGCGAGTCGTAAAAGGCGACTAAAAGGAACCGAACTACTGTCGGTATAAGCAGTAACCTCTTCTCAACCAACAGCTTTGGGTGGACGAGTTGAGAAGAGTCAGGACACCTTCTTGTCCTTGGGGTGAGAAATTGTCCCTAAAGGCGGATAAACCAGTAGATACATCTGGTCAACGTCATGAGGATGCAGAAAGCAAATGGGAAACTACTGCATTAAAGATCTCTAAGATATCCCAAGAGAAATTCGTAAAATCAGTAACGTGAGAATCAGCGAGGCCTCGGATGTGATGCCTCGCGGTCCGACTGGCAATCGGCGCTGTTCCTCGTCCGGGGAGGTCAGTGTGAAATTGGTGTCCGGGCATAAGGAGTGCGACCATCAGGCTTCTTGTGCGAAATTAACTACTGATGCCATTTTTAAAACGCGCCGAAAACATCGCCTGGCAACTTGGAACGTTACAGGTCTTCAGGCTATAGGAAAGCTCGGCATCGTCGAACAAGAGCTTACAGCAAATAAAATAGCCATTGCTGGATTATCTGAGACTCATTATAGAGACACAGGTCATTTTACTTCTAGCAAGGGGAATTTAAAGTATTAACGGTGTTGGCTTTTGGGTGGCGAAAGCGCACGCAAGAACCATTCTTGGTTACAAGTGTATTAGTGACAGAATTATAACAATACGTATCAATGCCAACCCTACACCGATCAACATTGTGCAAATCTATGCGCCTACGTCAAATTCGGATGAGGAAACGATCGAATCTTTTTACAACGATATTGAGTTTGCACTTGAATCTCTTTCGAATCGGGAAATGGTCCTCATTTTAGGCGATTTTAACTCTAAGGTTGGTCAAACCATTGATGATGAACATCTTAGGGCACATATTGGTAAATTCGGTCTTGGTGTCAGAAATGAAAGGGGTCAACGTCTGCTTCAATTCTGTATTGACCATAATTTCTCAATTGCCAACACTATGTTTTCACAACATCCACGGCGCCTGTATACTTGGACCTCTCCCGACGGACGATTTCGTAATCAAATTGATTACATTTTAGTTCGTACACGGTGGAAGTCATCCATTAGCCTTTGTAAGACTCTACCAGGCTCAGACTGCGGCTCAGACCATCAATTGCTTCTGTGCGAACTTCAGTTGAAACTGAAGGTATGTCCACGTTCTAAGCGGATAGTACAGATGGAGATCGCTGACCCTTCTTCTTTTCGGTCAAAATGTTCAGAGCTTTTTCGGGATGCCTCTATAACAGATATGTCAAGTTCAAATGATATGTGGCTATCATTAAAAAAATGTGCTTTTACATGCTGCGCAGATAAGCCAACCAAAGGGTAGCACTCAACCAAGACAACAATGGATTAGTAGCCACACACTGTCCGCTATTGAGGCACGTAGAAGCCTTAAGATTTCAGGTCTGGATTCAGATACAGAGCAAAACACATATAGACAGCTCTCACGCGAGATTCAAAGATTATGTTGGAAAGATAAGAACTCTTATCTACAGCAATTGTGCAGGGAAATAGAGATGCATGCCAATACTAACCATCCGAAAGAGAGGTTTTTTAAGGTCAAATGCCTCATTCGGGATTTTAAATCCAAACCTTGGGCTGTTCAAAATCCTGAGGGATAGCTAATTACCAATTTGCATGAGGTTATTGAGGTATGGCGAAATTATTGCGAAAATCTGTACCATGAGGATGGCCTTCACGCCCTCTCATTGGATTTTGAACACGAACCGGATATTCTTTTGTCTGAAGTGGAACATGCCCTCAACAAGCTAAAAACCAACAAAGCTACAGGCATTGATGTTATTTCTGCTGAAACGTTGAAATGCTTGGGTGACGACGGCATCTCCCTTTTACATAATATTTGTAAGAGTATCTGGTCCTCCGGTGTTTGGCCAGATGAATGGTGCACATCAATTTTTGTTCCACTTCATAAAAAGGGATCTCCAACAAATCCAGACAATAATCGCCTACTTTCGTTAATCTCTCATGCAAGTAAGGTTCTACTGTATATTTTACAATCTCGTTTGGAGGGTTTTATTGGCTGGCAAATTTCTTAGGCGCAGGCAGGTTTCGTACGCGGTACGCGTGAACAGATCTTAAACTTAAGACAAATTATTGAAAAAGCCAGAAAGCATTATTTTCCGGTTTTTATCTGCTTTATGGACTATTCTAAGGCGTTTGATAACGTAAAGTGGCCTAGACTGTGGGAAATCCTCATTTCTATGGGAGTTCCTTATCACCCAGTGTTTCTCATACAGCAACTCTACGAGTCTAATTCGGCTCGTGTAAGAATTGATGGTAACCTGTCTAGTCAAACTGCAACCAGAAAAGGAGTTCGTCAGGGATGTGTATTATCTCCGATGTTGTTTAACATTTACTCTGAATTTGTGATGAGACAGGTATTAGACAACTGGAATGGCGGTGTAACTATTGGCGGAAGCAAAATATCCAACTTAAGATCTGCTGACGATACAACCCTTATTGCAGCTTCTCAGGAAGAACTAGTAGCTCTATTAAACATCTTAGAACAATGTAGTGCAGAGTATGGGCTTGGTATTAACTACAATAAGACTAAGGTTATGATCGTAGATAGAGAGCATGATAATTATCGAGAAATAAAGTCAATAGGCCGTTGTGAAGTAGTTCAAAGTTTTATATACCTCGGTTCTTTGACCTATAATTCGGGAAGCTCTGAAAATGAGATTCGACGGCGCATTCAACAGGCACGTGTGGCCATGACAAAGCTTACTAAAATATGGCGTGACCATAACATCACTAAAGCTACAAAAATGTCGCTGGTTCAGTCTCTTGTGTCAGTCCATATTTTTGTATGCCTCGGAAACTTGGACTGTTAAAAAGGCAGATCGAGCTCGCATAGACGCTTTTGAAATGTGGACATGGAGGAGAATGCTGAGAGTTCCTTATACCGCCCATCGAACTAACGTCTCCATACTGGATGGTTACAATTCGATCAATAAAGTAATTGTATCCAATTGTGAAGGACCAACTAAATTGGCAAATAACCGCAAATGACTCACGAGAATCGAAGGTTAATCATGCATCGGTTGACTCACCCCTTGTTGGTTGGCGTCGGATGTCTTCCCCAGCTGGGTACTGCGTTGCTCTATCCAGATTCCTAGTTAGCTGAGCGATGTAAGGCTGTGGTCGCCCTTGTTGGAGGTACCCGCTACACACGGGGTGACGGATATCACGCACACGTCCGTTCACCTCGGTAGTTGAAGTACGACTCGACTCTTTCTTCCGCGTCAACCGTCAGACTTCAAACTCGCAAGTCAAAACGCGGGAGATTCGAATATACAAAATTATTTAAATGGTAAATACCAATCGTAACCATTTTCCGCCCACCAAAAAATATATAAAAAAAAAAAATATTTTTTCCAATCATAGTAATTCCTATATTACCCACAAAAGAAAATTAGTGGAATTATCCCACCCATAACACAACACGAAAAAAAAAAAAAATTATCATATACAAGCAAATCATGGCCTATTGTGCCGGCAAAGGGCACAGTTTCAATAAAGGACGGTCTAACAGCCCTTTACTCGTCTTAACTTGGGCGACTCTCGAAATGTTTCCCGTACCGGGATATAACTTAATAATCCTGCCTAATGGCCACTGTAAAGGACGGGTATTTTCATCCTTGAGAAGAACCAACTGGCCGACCGAGGGAGGATTATGTGGTGTATTCCACTTATGTCGTTGCTGAAGGGTGTGGAGGTACTCCATATGCCAGCGCCGCCAAAAATGTTGCTGCATCTGTTGCACTAACTGCCACCTGTTCAACCGACTATGTTTCACACACAACAAATCTTCGTCAGGCGGAGCATTCAGGGGCTCTAATGTCAAGAAATGACCCGGAGTCAAGCTGCCTACATCGTTAGGATCAGAACTCAAACTACACAAGGGTCTCGAATTTAACATTGCCTCAATTTGGATTAAAGTGGTGCTCAATTCCTCATAAGTCAACACTTGCGCACCTATCACCCGCCGCAAGTGAGTTTTCACAGATTTCACTCCGGACTCCCATATACCTCCAAAGGAAGGACTAGCTGGAGGATTAAAATGCCACTTAATTTGCAAAGCTTCAGAAGCTTTAGCACCCAATAACTGTAAAGTTTTATAAGCACCAACAAAATTCGTACCTTGATCACTATAAATATCACTGCAACGTCCTCGCCGCCCTATAAAACGCCTAAGTGCTGCAAGAACAGCTTCACTAGTTAGATCTGACACAACTTCTAAATGTATTGCTTTAGTAGCCATACACACGAAAAGACACACATACACCTTTTGAGAACTAATGCCTCGTCTTTTACCTAAAGACATCCTCAAAGGACCAAAAAGGTCTACGCCACTATGGGAAAAAGGTTTGACTTCCGAAATTCTAACGGAAGGTAAATCACTCATTATGGGGACCACTGGAGGAGGCTTAACTCTAAAGCATTTTATGCAACGAGATAACACTGAAGCTATAGCCCGTTTGGCAGATAGTATCCAATATCTCTGCCTTAACAGATAATGCGAAGTTTGTGGTCCAGGATGACAACTCCTATTGTGCACACTTTGGATAATGAGATAAGTCAATCGATGCTTCCTAGGGAGCAGAATTGGATGCTTCCGATCATAGCTTAGACTAGACTGTCTCAAGCGACCGCCCACCCTCAGGACACCCTGGGAATCAATGAAAGGAGCTAACTTCTGTATAGCTTTGGGACAGACCTCCGCTCGACGAACTTTCCGCAGTTCATTATCCAATTCAACTCTTTGCACGTCTTTGACCAGAACCACCATAGCCTCATACAATTCAGCCTCGGATAAATTACCTATCTCACGCGGGTAACCCCTTTTTCGACACAAACAATTTTTACGAAATCTCAAACAATAAGCAACAACACGCTCAATTTTGCGTAAGGAAGAATATCTATTCAACAATTCTGAAACAATACTAGAGCCGTGAATAGTAATACAAACAACCTTTGCTTCTTCTTGTACATCTGTACAGGAAGGCTCACCTACACAAGTTACAGGCCAATCATCCCGAGGAAGCTTAAGCCAAGTTGGCCCCTCCCACCACAAGGGTTGTTCTAGAAATTGCCGAGGAAAAGTCCCCCTAGAAGCACAGTCACTAGGATTCTCTTTCCCAACCACATGATACCATGAATCAGGAGCTACCTTCTCCTGGATTATAGCTACACGATTGGCTACAAAGCTCCGCCACCTATGCGGAGAAGATTTGACCCACGTCACAACTACCTTCGAATCCGTCCAAGCACAAACATTATCTATTTTCTGTGTTACCATTATATGGGATACACAATCAATCAGCTCTGCGGCTAATAAGGCTGCACACAATTCCAGTCGTGGAATCGACAGTCTTTTCAAAGGCGCCACTCGAGTTTTGGCACACACCAAATGTACAGAAATACTGTTCTCCGTGGAAACCTGTCTCAGATAAGCTACAGCTGCATACGACTTCTCCGAAGCATCGCAAAAAGCATGAATTTCTGTAAACTTTGCCTCTATATGAAGTATATGTCTAGGAATTTTCAACGAAGATAGCTCAGGTAACTCAGCCACAAAAGTTTTCCACTGGTTTGCAACTTCCAGCGGTGGCTCATCATCCCAACCTATCCCTAAAGCCCACAATTGCTGAAGTATTTGCTTGGGAACAATGATTACTGGAGCTAAGAATCCTAGAGGATCATACAGTCTTGCTATTTCTGACAAAATATTCCTCTTTGTACAGGACCGTATCTGAGGATGTACAGAATAAGAAAAACAATCCGTAGTGGGACACCACTGCAAACCCAACACTTTTATTCCAAGAGAATCCTTATCAAATACAAGTGGCTGCTGATGAACCTCAGGTACCTGAGCAAGTACTTCAGAACAATTACTTGCCCATTTCCTCAGTTCAAACTTTCCCAACGCCAATAATTCAATCAACTGGTTTTGAGTATCCAAGGCAATTTCCTTGGAGTTTGCTACTCCAATGGCGTCATCAACATAACAGAAATTCTCCAAAATATTTACAGCTAACGGAAACCTTTCACCCTCATCCCTACACAGTTGCAGCAACGTCCTAATCGCTAGAAAAGGACTAGACGTTACTCCATAGGTAACGGTCTTCAACTGATATTTCCTTATAGGCTCGTCACCGTTAGGTCTCCACAAAATAATTTGATAACTAGTGTGAGACTCCTCAACTAAAATCTGTCGATACATTTGCCGTATATCCGCGGTAAACACATACAAATACAACCTGAAAGATAACAATATTGAGACGATATCATTTTGTAACTTGGGACCTGCTAGAAGAACATCATTCAAGGACTTTCCATTGGTAGTTTTAGCTGAAGCATCAAAGACAGTCCGAAGCTTTATTTCACCATTCGCATTCCTTTTCACCACCGCATGATGAGGAATGTAATACTCACTATTAGACCCCACTTGGTTCCCAACTTCAGACATGTGGCCTTGCTCCAAATAGTCAGCCATAAAATCACAATATGCTTCATGTAAGACGGAATCACGACGAAAACGTCCTTCCAACAGCTTAAATCTATGTAAAGCCTGTGAATAGGAATCACCCAGAACTGGGGGGAATTCAGAAAAGGGAAGCTTCACCACATATCTTCCTGAGTCCATACGCCAACAAGATGACGTAAAGAATTCCTCAGCCTGCTGTTCCTCTTCAGACAATGCGACACACTTAGGGATACTTTCAATTTCCCAAAACTTTTTCAATGTACAATCCAATTCCCCCACAGAAGTTAGAAAATTCAGCACACTATTAGTGGAAACACCACCCAACTTGCCCATTAACACCCACCCAAATACGGTGTTAATAGCATGTGGCCCACCATTCTGTCCTCTCACATAACCGGAACGTAAGATCTCACCAAATACTTCTACCCCTAGAAGCAGATCAATTTCCATTTCATCATGTGCAGCCAAAGGCTCTGCGAGGCAAAGATTTTCTAAATACTTCCACTTCTGAACAACAGCAGGAATTTGAGGTACCTTCTCACAAATCTGAGGTATCACAATAGCTTCCAAATTGAAGCTAGAATACGGTTTGCTGTAGGGAAAGATAACACAAGAGACTTTTCCCGAACTCACATTCGATGACATTCCATTAATGCCAACAACAGGGGTTGAATACTCCTTACGAGTAAGATTCAACCTTCTCACACAAGATTCACTAATAAAATTGGCTTGACTAGCAGAATCTAACAAAACACGACATTTGGTGGATCTACCCTCAGAATCCAATATTGAGACTAGTGCAGTAGCAAGCAACATTCTAGGCTGCACAGACAACTTACTTGCCATGACTTGAACATGACTCTCAGATTCATTAGAGGTACTACCACTGACATCACAATCTGTCACTTTAGTGTCCGGAAAATGCAATAGTACATGGTGTTTTCCACCACAAACCCCACAAAGTTCTTTTGATTTACATTTATTTACTAGATGAGTAGCTCCCAAACAATTAAAACACATTCTAGTCCGCTTGACAAAGGCATGCCTCTTGCGACATTCTGCCTGCAAGAATCTATCACATTTGATCAACGAATGTGGTGAACCCTTGCAAAAATTACACTTTTCCTGTGTTAATGTGCCAGTCGAAAAACTAAGTGTCTGCCTTCCCTTGGGATTAGCAGGACTATTATTCTTTCTAAACCCACCACTAGCATTAGACACATTACTCCCTTGATATGCGGAAGTAAGGGATGTATTTTCCAGAGCTCGACAGGTTTTCTCAACAAATCCAAAAAGCATGTCAAACCCCGGAACATTATTCCCATTATGTTCTAGTTCAAATCGCGTTTTAAGGGAAGAAGGTAATTTCTGCAACAATAAATTGAATTTGGTAAAATCCCATAGGTTCAAGTTACTCATCTCTAAAGCCACCAAATTTTCAGAAAATATTGACAACAATTTTCGAAGTTCAACTGCAGAATCATGCCTAGAGGGAGAAGCATTATAAATTGAAAACCAATAATTGCTCAATAAAACACGTTCACTCTGATATCGACTCATTAATGCATTATAGGCTATTTCATAATTATCCTCAGTAATGGGCACATTCCTTACTATTAGACCTGCCTCTTTTTCTAAATAAGAAATCAAGAACTGAAACTTTTCTATTTTTGACAGCGAATTATTTCTATGAATAAGAGTATTGAATAAGTCGATGAACGTAGGCCACCTTGTAAGGTCACCATCAAACTTCGGTATTTCAATTTTGGGAAGCCTCAAACAATTTTCTCTTACGACCACTGCAGATGTTTCATGCTCACTACGAGCCATCATCTCATCACAAAGATCTTTATGAATGCCCCTTATTGAATATCTCATATCATCAAACATTGTATGAACTGCTTCCTCCTCCTCTAAGGCAGACTCATCTACCAAGGCTATTATTTCATATTGCAAATTCTCAAACCTCGTTACATACCCATCCAGCTCTCCATACCTGAGAAAAAACTCCGTCCGATACTCGCCATTATCACGAGCCTTCTTGGCCGCCTCAAGAACATTTTTAATAGATTTTAAAACTAGCGCGCGTTGCCGTTGCAACTTCACAACATTTGCATTAGGCATGTTCAGGTATCAGGTAACGATTCAATGTAAACACAAGACCAAAATAATCAAATTTAGAATCAATCTGCTAGTAAACACAACTTCTTTACACAAACAATACGGCAACCACACACAAATCACAAAATTTTCAGTTGTTATTCTTTTTCGAAATCTCCGTCGACTACACCAATTGTCGAAACGCCGGTTTTCGAACCCCCAACCGAATGTAACCACTGAATCAAAACAACTTTGCGCTCACGCAATTCGCAAAATGTCAATTTCAAATGCCCAGAAAACTCCCCAGATATGTATTACCAACACAATACACCAAAAGTTGCTTGTTTTCGAATATAACCAATTTTTACAAACAGCGCGCAACACTAACAAATTCCGATGTCACAAAAAAACTCCGTTTTTTGTCAAGGATACGTACCAATTTAGATTTTACGTAGACTATTTTACTATAGCGCGATTTATTTATCCGTGCTCGGAGGGCCAAAAAATGGTTACAATTCGATCAATAAAGTAATTGTATCCAATTGTGAAGGACCAACTAAATTGGCAAATAACCGCAAATGACTCACGAGAATCGAAGGTTAATCATGCATCGGTTGACTCACCCCTTGTTGGTTGGCGTCGGATGTCTTCCCCAGCTGGGTACTGCGTTGCTCTATCCAGATTCCTAGTTAGCTGAGCGATGTAAGGCTGTGGTCGCCCTTGTTGGAGGTACCCGCTACACACGGGGTGACGGATATCACGCACACGTCCGTTCACCTCGGTAGTTGAAGTACGACTCGACTCTTTCTTCCGCGTCAACCGTCAGACTTCAAACTCGCAAGTCAAAACGCGGGAGATTCGAATATACAAAATTATTTAAATGGTAAATACCAATCGTAACCACTGGATGAGGTCGGTAGTCCAAAGAGACTATCCTCCATTGTGTAGACGAGAATGCTTACATTCTTCGGATATATACACAGAAGCGATAATATGGAGAAACTTATAGTTCAGGGTCATGCCCCGAGTGGGCGGCGCCGTGGCCGTCCCCCTACACGCTGGGTGGATACGATGAAACAGTTGCTGGATATGAGTGTCAAGAGCGCCACTAAACTGACAACAAATTGCAAACGATGTCGAGCTACAGTGCTCAAAACTATTGATAATATTCGTGTCGGCAATACTCTAGCTCCGACTTAATGCATTTTACGAGTTCACAACATGTCTGTTAAGACATTGTGACTATGATGATGATGATGATGATGTTACTGGCTGCCAACCATTCACACAGGCCGCCTCCTTTTTGTCCGTAGCCCCAATCAACCGCTTTCGCATTCAGATCGCCCAGGAGTATGGCTTCCTTCCCTTGCGCTAATAGATCCTCCCATAGTACCTCTATAAAGTCCTCCTACTCTGAGAAGAGAACGGTATATCAGGCGAGCAGTAGCAACCACCATCACCACTTCCTTCATATGGATACACAGAACCCCAGACCCTTTTCGTATAGATGTGACAGTAATATGCTTGTTGCGAATATAAACTGCCACATCGTAGTTGTCGTCTACATGCCATGTGGATTTAGCGTTTACTAACTTCCTATTTGGTTCAGATGTTATAAGAATATCCACGTCTTTTTCCATCATCGTCGCATAGGCCACGTCGTGCGCCGATCGGGATGTGTTTAGGTTAATTTGAAGTACCTTGATCATCTGAAGCGTGTGTGCCTTGCTTGCGTCCCTCGTCACCGATTTTCTCCTGCGTCTGGCTTCCTTTTGCCGATCTTTAAAGATGCGCCCAAAGGTCTGCCATGCGTAGGAACCCGCCCTATGTCCAGCCTGATCACATATAGGGCAGAAGGCTTCACCCGTACATTCTGTCTTTTTGTGACCTTCTTTGCCACAATTTAGGCAGCAATTTGCTCTATCGGTCCCCTCGCATTTGCTGGCCGAGTTACCCGTCTCCCAACATCGGTTACATTTTTGTACGACTATTCGCTCTTCCACCGCACATTTCACTAAACCTATCTTAATTCTACCTATGTCTAATAATGTGTCGGTAGCTTCTTTGGAGGCTACCACAGTTCCTCCTTGATTGCCACTCAGTAAGTCTGAGAGAATTCACCAGTATCCCCTGGTCCCTGTTTGGTACGGCCTTCCACGTCTTCCACTTCTTTGGCCGTCCATGCCACGTATATGTAGGGTAACACGACCTCCACCTCTCGCAGAAATGCCCGGTATATCCAGTTTGCTGATAGCTTCTTATAGCTGCTCAGCGCCGCTGTCTTCTTTAGGAACTATAAGCAGTAGCTCCCGTTTCCGAGTCTGCCTAACTCTATTGACGTTACCACTAGATCGTCTATCTTCACGCCTTCTTTTACCTTCTTCAGAAGCTGGGCGTAGTTTAGGCCTTCGGCTGCGACAAGAGGGCTTAGATGGGGAGAGCGGTATCATGGGGACAGCATCATCAACATAATCACCAAGGCTGCAGACATAGCTATACCAAACAGAAAACCTACAACGAACAACGTTCCAAGAGGTGGGATGAAGACTGCTCCACACAAGTTAAACGACGAAAAGAACAAATCAAGAAATTTAAGGAGACACTAACTATGGAAAATTGTATAGAGACAAAAAAATCGTTGCACAGGTTAATAGATACCTTAAGAAAAAGAAAAAAACAAGTTTCAGAAAATTTTGCGAACGGCTTAACAGAAATACAAACACCTCTTTTATTTGGAAAACATTGAAGAACTATGACAACAACAGACAAACCTATTCAAGATGTACCCTTCCAAATTCTGCAACAGCACAGAGTATTCTTCATATAATAATAATAATAATAATAATAATAATAATATTTATTTGCAGCAAAATAATATCAGAAAACGTCATTACAAGAAGGGCTTGAGTGGCTACAAAAAGGACTAGTAGGCAGTCGAAGACTGATCAGAGTACTAGCCCTAATTAAAACTAAAATATTAAAAATAACAAGCAATTTTAAATTAGAACTACAAAAACAGAACGTAAATAATAAATCACAAATGAAGGAATTTAACTTACCTAAATTCAAATCAACAAAAAAGAGGAGAAAAGGAAGAAAATAAATATGTAGCGGCTAGGAAGCTACAAGCTTTTAGAGAGAAGCAATTCTTTAACTTTCTTTTTGAACGCGATAGGGCACAAAGTTTTGAATTGGAGTGGCAATTTATTATAAAAAAAGTACACATTGTATGAGTATGATCTTTTGAATAAAGCTGTGTAATGTTGTGGTGGAGATATTAAACCTCTAAACCTGACATTAACATTATGGACATCACTACGGTACTTAATTTTGTGATATAAGTAGGGAGGACACTTATAAATAATAATTTTGTGAAATAATACCAGAGCATGTAGTTCACGTCTGGATTGCATATTTAACCAACCTGTGTCTGAGAGTTTGTGTGAAATGTGCTCATATTTCCGTATTCCATAAATATACCTTAAACATGAATTTTGTACACGCTGAATGCGATCCGTATCAAAGTTAGTGAGGCAGGGCCCATATATTACGTCACAATAATTGAATAACGATAGTATAAATGTTTCCATGAGCATAATCTTAATCTTAATAGGCAATATGTACCTGTGAGAAAATAACATTTTCAACCTGCAGTATGCGTTATTTATACACTTATCAATGTGGTTAGAGAATCTTAAGTTAGTATCTAACTCTACACCTAAATTTTTTGCTACCTTAACATTGGGTAATACATTGCCATTAATACTAAGCTTCAAAGATTCTGAAACCACATCCTTATGCTTACCAAAAACTAATACCGCAGACTTCGATGGATTGAGAAGTAGATTATGCTTCATGCTTCGTTCTGCCAGGTTATTTAATTCATTATTCAATACCCTATTAGCTTCCACGACGTTGTTGAAGGAAAAGGAAAACTTGATCTGAGTGTCATCTGCATATGTATAAGATTTAGAATACTGTAAGCAGCTACAAATATTTAAAGAATAAACAGTAAATAGGACAGGCCCCAAAACTGACCCTTGAGGAACTCCACAAGAAACAGTTTTTCTACTGGAGCAGCCAGTATTAGTTTCTACAAACTGAAGACGATTCAACAAATACTTTTTGAACAATTCAATTGCTTCTTTAGAACACCCTATATAATGTAAAATAGAAAGCATCATCTGATGATCTATCGTGTCAAAGGCTTTCGTGTAGTCCAGCAGCACGAGTGCGCTAGACTGGCCTTCATCGATGTCTCTGATAATATCATCAGTCACATCCAACAACGCCGTAGTACAACTGTAGCCAGCTCGAAATCCTGACTGATAAGATGGAAGTATGTTATACTTATTTAAGTGAGACACAAATTGGAACTTCATAACTTTTTCAATTACTTTAGAACAAACTGGCAGGATAGAAATTGGCCGCAAATCAGAAAAATTATGTACAACTTTCTTTTTAGGTAAAGGAAATATTTTTGATACCTTCCATGCATCTGGAAAGGCATTATTCAACAAACAAGTATTAATAATATGTGTTAGCACAGGTAAAATGAACGGACAACACAATAAAATCATTTCAACGTTTAAACCATCTGCACCAGTGGCATTAGATTTAATTTCTGTTAGGTACTTGTAAACTACAGACTCAGACACAGGAGAAAAATAAAATTCAGTTTCAAACGACGTAAAGCTGTTTTCTTGATAGAACTTAATTGTGTTAGTATCTACAGTTGAATCTAAATTTGAGCTTAGAATAAAATGATTGTTTATATCTTCTGGTACATCGAAATCAGCTGGTATACTAGTGTCCTTTACTTTCTCGACTATGCCCATCTTTTTTAATCCATTCCATAGTAACTTTTGACTACCATTAGAATTATTTATACAAAATTTAATATAGGCTTTTTTTTCATTACGTATCGCATTAGTGGTGAGGTTCTTTAAGGTTTTGTAATATTCCCAATGTTGAGCATTACGGGTGCGTTTGAATTTATTTAACGCCTTGTTGCGTAAAGATATCATCAGCTTAATTACATCTGTAATCCAGGGCAGCTTATTCCTTTTACCTCTAAATTCCTGCATTGGTGCTAAGGTGTCAAATAAATTCAGCATAATAGAATTGAAAAAAGCCACTTTTTCATTAATATCTTCAATGTAGAAAATATTTTGAAATGGAGATAAGATTAATAATTCAGTAAGTATATCCTTGTTAATGTTCTTCAGATTCCTGAAACTAAATTTTTTTTCTGAATTAGGTACTTCTAAACTCGCCTGACAGTAAACCAAATGATGATCTGACAAATTAATTACCTCCTCTGCCCCTTTTTTTGTAATGGTTAGGTTATCTGGTACTAATATTACATCCAGAAGGGAAACACTGTTTCTAGTTAAACGGGTAGGCGTCTCTATGATTTGTTTCAAGTTAAAAATTCCAATACACCTGTAGAAGTTAATAACGTGACAATTTAGCATGTCCAAGCAATTGATGTTAATATCTCCGCCACAGACAATATCAGTAGAACAGGGAAAAAAGTCTGTAAAATTTACTTCTAGATTATGAATGAACTCGTTTACATTTTTATTTGGAGGTCTATAAACAGTTCCAAATATTAAGATTTCCTTATTCAGTTTAAATTTAATCCATATCTGTTCTACAGCTTCACAATCAGTATATTCCACCGTTGAAAAAGACAGACGATTATTTACATATATTGCCACCCCACCACCTCTCGTATTCCGATCTTTCCTAACTAAATTATACCCTTCCAAATCGATACTCTGATCAGAAATACCATCATGAAGCCAAGTCTCACATACTCCAATGATATCATACTTCCTTTCTAATACAAACTCCTTGAAATAACAAAATCCATTTGTGAGTGATCGAACATTAATAAAACAAAAGCTAAACTCCTTCATCAAAAACTATTGGCATACAGCAAGGAAAAATTGATTAAAATAACACCAGAACTGCTGTACATAAAAATATTTATAGCTAAGTAAACATAGATATATAATACCACGCGCAGGTAACAAGGATAACCGCGGAGCCCACTAACAACACTTCACTTTACACCTTATACCTTCCCACTTTTACATGCTAATAAAATTACAAAATACGTGTTAAGGTGCACAAAAAAAGAAATAGTGGTATATAAACAGTAGCAATCAAGAAGCATCATCAACATCAATTTTTTATAAAAAAAAAAAATACTTAAACCGAATATTATTTACAGGTAACTAGAACAGACAGGAATTTTTTTGTACAGAATACCTATTTAAGCATCTATACACTTGCCACGTGCAAAACATTGAGAAAAAAAAAACATAAGAGATTAAAAAAAAATCGTTACAAAAGCTTTTATCCTTCATTATCATATGCATATGAAACATCCTCAAAAAATAATAGAAAAGAAAAACAAAACATAATATCCCATAATGTGCTCAAGCAAGCCTTAAGCTAGGCTTAATCGTTGCTAGCACATCAAAAAGTTGCAATTTACAACTTACAGAGATCTTCTTTCGTTTTAATGATCACCCTCTGATTGCCCTTCATCGCCATAATGGTCCCATGGTGAGTCCAGACGCTCCTTAGTGACGTCTTTTCAATGGCGGCCTCCATTAGTTTTAATCTGGCATCAGTTAGGTCCTCCTTTACAACTACTCCAGATCCTTTGAACATCTTCTTTTTACTATAAATATTCTGCTTTGTACCAACCTTAGCAAATTTCAGAAGGATTCCTCTAGACTGACTATCTTGCTTCTTCCCAAATCTGGTACAGAAAACAATGTCATCTGGATTAAGTTTTGTACTCAAATGAGTTTCAAACAAGTGGATAACAACATCTTTAAGATTTTCCTGCGGGTTCTCTTTAACTTTGAATAATCTCAAATTACAGGATCTTGCTTCTTGCTCGTAACTATCAAACTTTTGTGTAAGATATTCGTTCTCGATTTTCAGCATATTGGTCTCCTCTTTTAATTCTCGTATCACTGTACTATTTTCTTGGCATACCTTATCGAAATCTCGCCTCAGCTGGTCAATTTTTTCAGATATGGTTTTTGCCAGGTTGTCCGACACTTTTTGTACCAATTTGTCGATAAATCCTTCTTCCGTTAATATGGAATTAATGGTATAGGTAACGGAATTTTTAATCTCCTCCCTAATGAAAATGTTGTGCAAAGCACGCGTTCCCCAATTAAGGCTCTAAAGTCTCAACTGGCGAAAAAGTTAACTCCAGAGGAGAGATGAATGGACTAGTATATAAGATCCTTTCGACAGTTAATTGTCCAAGCGTTATAGAATAATAATTTAGAAAAGAACGTAGCGATATAGTAATTAAAAGAACGAGTAGAAAGATAAGTCAAGGCACAGTAATTCCCTTACCTTGGCTTCGTAGCGTGGTCTGGCGGCGTCTAGCAGGACAATCCTGGTTGCGGTCGGAGTTGGGGGGCCCCCTGATGCACTCCGTGGGTCTTCTATGACCCTGGACCGTTGAATCCGATCTTAGCGGCGTGGCCGTAGTAAGGTTATAGCGAGGGTTAGAGCGTTTAGCGGAGGTACATGTTATGCGGAACGGCGACGTGCGGCGACTCGTCCAACAGGTCCGGCTACAGCGACTCGACTCCCATATTACTTCCTTCTTATTTTTGACACTTATGGCTGCTTCCTTTTTAAGAAGAAAAAGGAGTGGCGTAGCATGCGGGAAAAGGCAAAGGCAAAGGGAAAAAATGCCTTGACATCACGCGAATAGGGTAATAATAAATTTTATAACAAAATAAATTTAACGCTTCGACTGAAAGCAGAAATAGCAAAAAAAAATATATATATAAAAAAAAGGAAAATAGACGACATGGCCACAACATTTCCCGGCCTCCCGAAAACGCGTTAAAGTAGAAAAAAGCGTTTTCCAAAACTTAAAGAAAAAAGAAAAAGAATACTTAAAATTAAGTGAGGTACGGTAATTCAGATTTGTATTGTTGCCAAACGCGCATTATATCAGGCGGTGGACTTTCATCCCAACCAATTTTTGCGGACCAAAGACGCTGGATGAGATATTTGACAAGAAAGCTAACGGGGGCTAAAAAGCCCAGCGGATCAAATATTTTAGCAAGCTCAGACAGCATAGTGCGTTTAGTACAAGGAACTTCGGTTGGGTGGATCGAAAACGAAAAGCTATCCTTGGAAGGATTCCACTTGAGACCCAGAATTTTCAAACAATGATTTCCCTCTAAATTATTATCAAAAGGCATAGGATTAGCACATAAATGTTCAGGCGGCAAATCTGACAAGACTGACATATTGTTGCTTGAAAACTTGCGTAACTCAAAACCGCCCAATTTTAGTAAAGCTATGAGTTCATGACGTAACTGTATAGTTTCTGGTATAGAATTAGCTCCGGCAACAATGTCGTCGACATACATACATTCGAGCAGCGCTTCTGAAGCTAAAGGGAAATTTACACCTTCGTCATTTACTAACTGCAATATGGTTTTGATAGCCAAATAGGGCGAGGAGGAAATACCGAAAGTAACTGTTTTTAAACGAAAGTCTTGAAGCGGTTCTTCTGGAGAAAATCTCCAAATAATACGTTGGAAATCTTGATATTGTGGCGAAATAAGTATTTGGCGGAACATTTGCTTTATATCACAAGTTATGACATAAGCATGGCGGCGAAAGTTTAGCAAAATCGATACTAAGTCTTGCTGTAACTTAGGACCAGCTAATAAATTATCGTTAAGCGATAGCTGATCAGGTAGTTTGGCGGAAGCATTGAAAACTACTCTAACGCGAGTAGTTTGACTATCTGGGCGTACTACGGCGTGATGCGGAATATAGTAAGTATTAGTTGCGGAATTGGAGTCATATGAGACGGGTTCCATATGTCCTTGGTCGAGATAATCTCGCATTAGGGTGCGATACTCGTCATAGAGTGAAGGAGATTTTTCGAGGCGTTTTTCAAGCGATGCGAAGCGTTTTATGGCCAAGTCCCGCATCCCAGGAAAGGAGGGATGAGCGTTTTCACGAAAGGGCAACGGAACTATATAGCGACCAATTGGAGTGCGCGAATGTAGTTTTTCAAAAAGGCTATTACAATAGTCATCATCCGGAGATTCTATGTGACAATGCGGTACCGACTCGATTTCCCAAAACTGCGTAATTGGCTCGAAATTAGTTTCCGAATCAGAACAGAAAAAGGCATTTGAGTAATTACCTTTGGTTTCGATTTTTCCCATTATCACATAACCAAAAATAGTGTTTATAAAGTCAGGTCGGCCTGGTGAGCCGGTGATATGTCCATCGCGGATTATTTGAGAAAACACATCACCACCTAACAAAATGTCAATTTCACCAGGTACGTTGAAATGCGGATCAGCTAACTCTACGGTCGGCACAGAACTACCAAATATAGTTTTTTGTTCAATTTTGTGGAGCGGAAGCTTGTCACATATGCGAGGCAATACGACGGCGGATAAATTCAAAATAGGCGAATCTTTTGAGACAGGTTTAATTTTGAAATTCACTGATCCCCCATTGGCTACGGTTTCCATCGAACCCAAGCCTCTAATGTTAAGGGACTTCGCAGTTTTCGGTAACTGCAGAATATTGGAACACTTCTTAGAAATGAAAGAAGTCATACTACCACAATCTAACAAGGCGCGGACTTTACGATAAATTCCGAAATTATCCAAAACTTCCAATTGTACCGTAGAAAGAAGGACTTGCGTGTCTTTGGAACAAACTCCGGCAGCTACTAAAGAGTCACTGGTACTTGGAGCATTATTTTCCGAGGTAGCGGTAGCGGCATGGGGTGCGGCGAAAGCGGAATTTGAACGAGAAGCGTTTTGATGATTTTCAAAATGCAGCAGCGTGTGATGCCTGCGGCCACATTGACGACAACTGATTTTTGATTTACATCGTTTGACTGAATGTACAAGACTTAAACAATTGACACAAGCGTTGTTACTTTTGCAATAATTATAACGTTCCTGGGGTGTCTTGCTTTTAAATATAGCGCAATTATAGGGCGGATGCATTTCACCACAGAGTTTACATGTTTTTACATTAGGAGAATTAGCAAACAAAGACACCCTATTAGCGGGTCTATTGCTGTGTGGGGTAACCGTAGTTGGGCGAAAGTTAGGATTTCTTGCATAATTGATAGTATCTAGGGCGGTACAGTGTTTTTTCAAAAACAATTTTAATTGCTCATAAGTAGGAATTTCTTGCGAACTGAGAGACAATTCAAATTTAGCGACGATACTATGATCTAACCGTTTTAGGAGCATATTGACCACGATAAAGTCCCATTCTTGAACAGAAAATCCTAAAAGTTCAAGGGCAGTTAAATTTTCGGAAAATGTATCAAGAAGTTTCCTAATAGCAAAAACATCATTTTCATGGTTCATCTTTTTGCAATTGTCAATTGCGTTCCAATGAGCGAGGGCTCGCAAACGCTTGTTAGAGTAACGCTCAACGAGACTGTCATATGCAATTTGATAGTAGGAACTTGTCATAGGTACACTTTTTGCGAGAGATAAGGGCTGACCCTCAAGCGAAGTTAACAAATAATTGAACTTCTCGATAGGAGAAAGCGAAACATTATTATGAACTAGAGCGTTAAATAAATCAATATAAGTCTGAAACTTTGTAAAATCTCCATCGAACGATTTCAGTTCTATTTTAGGTAGACGAGCATTTGAATGATTTGAATGGGTAGGGGCAACATGCGAGTCATCTGATTGCGAGGAAGGATTATTGAATATCTGCGAATGCAATGCTTCGACTTCATAGTACGCGGCAAAAAAGCGGTCTCGTATACTATCTTCTACCTCAAGGTCAGACTGTTCATCCTTGGCTAAAAGAGACAAAACAATCAAATGCTGCTTATTGAATTCCTCATGAATATTTTCCATTTGGGCATATCTAGCGTTAAAAAGAAATTTTTGAGAAGGATCAGTAGAACACTTTTGAGCAATAGTACACAAAGTGCGAATATCGTTCACGCACTGCGAACGCGTAGCCTTAGCGAGTCTGAGTTTATCCATAATGCGTCTGAAATAAATTAATAGCGGCGATTTACGAATAAATATAAATCCAAATTGGCGAAAACGTTGTAGAACGGTTGTAGCGAGGCAACAGTAAAAAATGCGGCAAAAAAGCGGTAAAGAATAACTAGCAAAACAAACGGAGGCGATTTCTCGGGCGATATATGGGCGATGTTATAAAGCGTTTGAGGTTAATTATTATTTATCAAAATGAAATAAATGAACAATCTGCCAAAAGGGCCTTACTAATCCGGCTCGAAGGACCAGAAAATGTTGTGCAAAGCACGCGTTCCCCAATTAAGGCTCTAAAGTCTCAACTGGCGAAAAAGTTAACTCCAGAGGAGAGATGAATGGACTAGTATATAAGATCCTTTCGACAGTTAATTGTCCAAGCGTTATAGAATAATAATTTAGAAAAGAACGTAGCGATATAGTAATTAAAAGAACGAGTAGAAAGATAAGTCAAGGCACAGTAATTCCCTTACCTTGGCTTCGTAGCGTGGTCTGGCGGCGTCTAGCAGGACAATCCTGGTTGCGGTCGGAGTTGGGGGGCCCCCTGATGCACTCCGTGGGTCTTCTATGACCCTGGACCGTTGAATCCGATCTTAGCGGCGTGGCCGTAGTAAGGTTATAGCGAGGGTTAGAGCGTTTAGCGGAGGTACATGTTATGCGGAACGGCGACGTGCGGCGACTCGTCCAACAGGTCCGGCTACAGCGACTCGACTCCCATATTACTTCCTTCTTATTTTTGACACTTATGGCTGCTTCCTTTTTAAGAAGAAAAAGGAGTGGCGGAGCATGCGGGAAAAGGCAAAGGCAAAGGGAAAAAATGCCTTGACATCACGCGAATAGGGTAATAATAAATTTTATAACAAAATAAATTTAACGCTTCGACTGAAAGCAGAAATAGCAAAAAAATATATATATATAAAAAAAAGGAAAATAGACGACATGGCCACAACATTTCATATCTTGGCAGCATGTAACATGGACCCAGAATTTGAAGTATTAAGCATAACAAACAATTGGCAAATACTTCACCCCACAGAAGTTGTGAACGCTGTACGAAATAAAAGAGATACTGCAGGAAGAATGGATGAGGTAACATACTCCATGCTACAACACTTACCTGATGATGCCCAAAAGGAACTCACCAGATTCTACAACAAGATACTGCAAGGGGAACAGATCCCATCAACATGAAAAAGCTACAGAATAGTACCCATCCTTAAATATAATAAAACCCACAAAATCAGAACAGTAACAGACCTTTAGTATTAAGGTCATGCTTCCTGAAAGTTTTGGAGATACTCCTGAAAAATAGGATTGATTGGATGCTGATGGAGAACAGCAATACATTCAACTGCCAACAAACGGGCTTCAGAAGGGCGCATTCTACATATGACAACTTAGCTATGTTAATTACCTATATTCAACAGGCAATTTCACAGAACCGAGCAGTCCTAGCAATATTTATTGATATTAAGGCTGCTTGCGATAACATAAATACACAGTTGCTTTATAGGCAATTCGTGGAATTAAAAATCCCAACTCACATGTGTAACCTTATATATAACATCGTATGTAATAGAAGACTCCATATTATAGACAAGGAGGGGAAGACGCATGGACCAAGAATCACTTCAACTGGTATCCCCCAGGGATCGCCGCTAAGTCCTCTACTATTTAATATTTATATTAAGGAAATTTTTAATACAACAGTCAATGGCACTCAAATATTAAATTATGCAGATGACCTAATAATATTCCTTAAAGGAGAAGACACCGATAAGATGATTGAAGAAGTCACCACCACACTAAATACAATTAATGAGTGGATGATACGGCACAATCTACAGATTTCAATAAAAAGATGTTCAACAATCAATCAAGTCACTAAGCTAAAAGGATAACGGCATTCCCTCAACTCAAACTACAGGATCAAGTAATTGAAATAAAGAACAGGTAAAATATTTAGGTACGACGACGCAGTACAACCTGAAGTAGGACAGCCATGTTAACAACATCGTCAACAAAGCCAACAAAGGAAACAAGCTGATGAAAATATTTAGCAAAGTGAAATGGGGAATAGATCCTGCTACCTCATAGCTAGCATTTAATCATTAAATGCTAATGCTGTATTATTTCATATCTGATATTTATCGCTAAAAATTATGAAAAATGCTTTAAAGTGCACTATTTTTGAACGCGGCCCGCGAACGTATTCGCACACCAAAGTTTGGCCCCCAACATATCAAAGGTTGCCCATACCTGATTTAATGGATTACTAAGATCACAATTGGATTATGGATGTATCTTCATAGAACCATGTAGCCAGAAATTCATCAACAGATTGAACACCACTTTTTATCAAGGCTTCAGAATAATAACAGGATGCATGAGATCGACGCCTACACCTACAAGAGAAATGGACCTGAACCATGGCTAGGAAAAAAATATCTATTGAAAAAAGTAAGGATGCAAAATCACCCTTTAGTACAAATGATTGATATACTCAAAAACGGCTACAGGAGAAAGGGACCCGAACCATAGGAGATTGTGGCTAGGAACAAAATATCTATTGAAAAAAGTAAGGATGCAAAATCATCCTTTAGTACAAATGATATACTCAAAAACGGCTGTATACAAAGCAGGGGATACTGGAGGACCAGGGAACCCCTTCTACTAGTAAGGGCATTGGATTACATACCCAGAACAGAGATCCCTATAGGCGAGAAATTGCCATGCTTTGAATTTGATTATGAGCTACAGATCAAGGAGATATCTATCTTCAAAACCTCAGTTAAAAAAGGAGAAATCAACTGTAAAGCATTATTCAACGAATATACCAATAACATGAAGAACACAAATACATTTGTATTCACAGATGCTTCAAAAGAAAGCACACAGACAGGAATTGGAATACATATTCAAGCATGGAATACAATTTCTCAGCTAGACTATCCAACAACTTGAGCATATGTTCGGCAGAAATAGCCGCAATAAACAAGGCATGCTGTACGATCCTCAGTAATGGTATTAATAATGCCATTATATTCACGGATTCTAAAAGCGGACTCCAGTGTATTGGTAGTACTGGAATTCTTAAAGTAAAAATGACTACATTGGGTTACTTACAAATAGACTTATACATGAGGCAAAGATAATGACATCAACATTACTTTAGCATGGATATCAGGCCATTCGGACATAGAAGGCAACGAAACTGTGGACCAATTACACATAATAGGAAGATCACTCAATATCCCATTAGAAATGGATACACCAATATAAGATATATTCTCAGAGCAGTCAAACAGAAGATCCATAACAAATTCAAAAAGACGTAGAAGGAAAACTTTAGAACCAAAGCAGATGGTATGGAAGTATACAGTGTAATTTTCCCAAAACTCCATGGTTTAAGGCACTTTTACAAATCGGAGACACTTCACCAACATTATACGCCTTAGAACAGGACACGCCCTATACAAAAAACATATGAATAGGGTTGGTATAGAAGACGACCCATACTGTGAATGCGGACAAATAGAAGATCTGGACCATATATTCTTTGGATGCCCAATCAACCAAACAAGACAGTTCAACCTATATGAAGGACTTAGGGAATCTGCGCTTACTCTACCTATTAATTTACAAACAACGCTACATATAATAAATGCCCAACGTTTAAAACTACTAAATCTGTTCATTCGGATTAACAGAATCAACATATAAGTGGAAAAAATAACTAATCCCTACTATTAGCATAATCATAAAATCTAGGTTTGCAGCATGACCTAGAGTCAGACCAGCCTGCAAACCGGCGAATGAGCTGGCGAATTGCCTGCACATGCAAACGTAATGAAACAATAGGAGAAGGAGAAGAAGGAGAAGAAGAAGAATAAGAAGAAGAAGATGCCTAACCTCAATAAAAACATAACGTCCAGTGTCACAACCAAAATTATCGACCAAAAAATGTCTATGATACGTCAAATCCCTTCCCCATAATGTCTAGTGACGTCAGAGGTTGTTTTTGCGCCGTTTTCACGAGTTCAAATTTATATGAAGAATAAGTCGCATAAGCAACTCAAAAAATAAACAACTTCTATTTTATGATGTTTAATACGTTACACGGAATGCTTCATAGCAATATTTTTTTTGAGTGCAAGGGCCCTATTCCAAACTGACCATTTCTGCTTTGAAAGATTGCCGTAATCGTTACACGAAGAAACGGCTGTTAATTTCAGAGGTGCAACACTCTTACTAACGTGAAAATATCCAGGTACCCACCCTGTCGGATGCCACGAACGTCCTAGGTAGGCCTTTGGCGAATCTAGTTTTCGACCAATGTCATCATGCGTTGAAGGTTGACTTCGGCTTGGAGCCGCCATTAGAGGGGCCTAAAGGAGACTTGTGGATCGCACCCAGCGATCTACTCATAGGAAAAGTGGCCTTGACTCCTCCGCTAACTAGGAAACACATTCAGGCGCTCACCCACGAGGGCATCATCGGTATGTATAATAATCATTGATATGCTTATAAATTGGGACTTCTCCCTTCAGAAGCAACTGCATTTCAGAATGACAAAGCTAATGTACGGTAAATCAGCAGCAGAAGAATAACAAAAAAATGGAGTCAAGTTGATTGACTCAGTACTTCCCGCACATAATGATGATACCATTTTATTATTTTCCCATTGCATGAAGCTATAGTTTGAGATCCCCTTGCAACCAAATCATCGCCCATCCGTCTGCAAAAAATCCAACACAAAAACTCTCGTAAATACGTTCTTCCGTCTCCCTCCTTAGAAACTAGGACGTCATAGTTTTTACTTCATGCTTTAAGTGGACGATGTGAAACGATCAGCAGTGGGGGAATTCTATAACTCTAAGGCCCGGTTTCATCAAACCCATACTAATCCCGTATTACGTAATCTTGGATAAAATTAATCGAAGTATTTCTTCCGCGATTAGATTAATTTCTGTTTCACCTGCGCAAATATATCTAGGATTAACTAATCTCGGATATATTCAAACTAAGACGTGGCAACAGCGTAACGGGTGCGTTTATAACCTCACAATTTTGAGAATTTGACATGAATTTGACATAATTCTGGGAGTGGTCATAGCGGATAGCGGTGTTCATTTTCAATTTTGTGTTTCCTTTGTTCTATTGAGATTTTGTTGTGGTTTTTTCGTTGTGTCTTGTATAATGGCTAAACAGACGAGCTCACAGTTAAAGAGAAAGAGGAGAAGAGATCCCAATATGGTATACAATGAAAAACATATATTACTGGAATTAATCAAGAAATATTTCGATTTGCTGATTCCACTGAAATCACCAACTGTTATTTGGTGGCAGCCAGTTGCATAATATCTCCGTGTGCATAGAAGCTGGTTCATAGGCGACACTGCATCATTCCTGTAAATTTGAAATTTAAGGTCTGGACGTTTCATACATCAAACAACTACTCACTTATCATTTGGAAATTCTATACCATCTATGATCAGGTCCAGTATTTCCACAGTCGCAGCTTTTGATAGTCTGAATCGCTGTGCAAAGTCGACATCATCATATTTTTCAAAATTCTCTTCACGTTCTCGGATCCATCGTGAGCGGCGTGATCGCCGGATTAAGAAGTCCTCGTCCTCACTACTATCTTCTTCCATCGCCAAGTGGTATAACCTCCTCAAAGCCATTCTCGAAGATAATCAAACCCAAAACACAACTCGAATAAATTTAAATAGGTTAGGTTTTGAGTCAACTGTCATCTGCATTCTAAATCTCTGATTAAACATTTTATTCGCTTAAATACGGGAGATTAAATCTTATCTCGGATATACGTGCTTAATCCTGGATAACAATGTGGTGAAACTCGTCTATAAAATTATCTAGGATTTAATCCCAGATAATATTTTAATCCTGGATAAAATATTGTGGTGAACCCGGGCCTAAGCGAAGCGATAGCGAAGCGATAGCGACATTCTTCAACGCTTTCGCTCGTTTCGGTATTCCATAAATGTCTTCGTTCCGACTCGGACATAACGAACGCAGACGAACGGTATAAGCGATAGCGAAAGATTTTGAATCTCGTTTGTCAAGCTTTGACGTTATTATTGCTGTGTGTCAAAGTGACAATTTGCTTAAATTTATTTGTGTACTTAATTAACAAGCAATGAATCGAAGAGAAAAAACTAATCCTTCGCAATAGTCGACATTGCTGGATTTTGCAGAGTCTCATCCAGAGATATTTAAGCCAACTCGTGATTGCTGGTGAGTCATCGAGCTCCATGCCGAAAGCGTAACGAAGCGTTAAACTTTAGTTATGGAATGTCGTCAAAAATCGTTTTCGTAATTGATTAGCTTCGTCTTCGCCTGCTTTCGTTACTATAGCGAAAGTTACAGAATCGATCCACTGGAGCCTCCAAACCATCTAAAAACGAAGTTTGAGCTGTGTTTACATTTTTAATATTTTTTTGTTATTGCTGCGCCGCCACTGACATGATTTTTCCAAAACATACGCGTTTTCCATTCTCGCCGTGGTAGTAATACTGTGTCCAAATTTAATTAAAATCAATTCCATAATTTTCGCATTACGCAATATAGAACGATCTAAAACAATACTCGTATGTATACATCAAAGATTCTAAGTCCCTTCGTTTGTATAATAAGCAAGGCAATGTTCGGATGGACTTAAAAAGTGTATTATGCCGCTAATTTTCACAGGTCAATGGATAGCCCATTATGAATACAAGATACTTTTCAGTTTTGCAACCCCCCACCCCCCGACCACCCCAAATTCACCCCCACCCAATAAAAGCAGAAAGTGGTTAGGAACGCCTAAAACGCCTAAAAACAAAGTTTGAGCTGTTTTTATATTTTTGGTTTTTTTTTATTATTGCTGCGCAGCCACTGACACGATTTTCCAAAACATACGCGTTTTCCATTCTCGCCGCGGTAGTAATACTGTGTCGACATTTCATTAAAATCAACTCAATTATTTTCGCATTACGCAATATAGAACGATCTAAAACAATACTTGTATGTATCGTCATAAATTCTAAGTCCCTTTGTTTGTATAATAAGCAAGGCAATGTTCGGATGGGTCTAACAAAGTGTATTATGCCGCTAGGTCTTTCATTCACAGATCAATGGAAAGCTCATTATGAATACAACAAATTTTTCAGTTCTACAACTGCCTACCCCCCAACCACCCCAAATTCACCCTTACCCAAAAAAAAGTAGAAAATGATCAGGAACCCCTAAAACGCCTAAAAACGAAGTTTAAGGAATATTTGAAATTTTTTGTTTTTTGCTAATTACTCCGCCCCCCGTACAACGATTTTTTTTCCCAGGAGCCGTCCGACATTGCTGTCCCCGTCAATACTTAAGCCTTAAGGCCTATTGTATTATTGCTCCTCTCTTTTACAGTATCCACTCCAGCAATCTGGATCCCTGCATAAGTTTATGCAGTTTACGTACTGGTCCTGGTGCTGCCGTACTCCATTGGTTCTAGCTTGGTCTTCCCAAAGAGCTGTTGTCTCTTGTGATCTAGCGCTTCGCACTCACAGAGCACATGTAGCGCTGACTCAGTTCCTCTTCCACACATTTTATTTAGGTGTTCCTTCAGGCTACAATGTCCTGTGAGGAGACCCGTCGTTATTCGGAGCTGATTTCTACTCAAGGAGAGCAGCTATTTTCTTGCATGGAGCTTTAATGAATGTTTTTCCATGAACACATCCTGGCAACAAGTTCCACTGCTCCTTGTGCTGATGTTTCATCCATTCTCCCACCTGGTGTCTGATTGTGCTTTTAGGCACCCCCATGGCGGGTTCTGCTCCAATGTATAGAGCAGACGAGCCTAGTCTTGCTAGCTCGTCCGCCCTTTCATTGCCTCTTATACCTGAGTGTCCAGGCACCCACTCCAAAGTTACTTTGTTGTGTTCTGCCAGTCTCCCCAGTTCCTGTAAGCATTCCCAGACTAGAGCAGACGTAACTTTGGGCGCTTCTAGTGCGATTTCCAAAATTATAGGAACATTACCTACTACGACCCCACACCATACCGCTGCCCAAATTTCATCATAATCCATGCAGCCGTTACTGAGATTACGAGGGTAGAAAAACGCGACAGACAGACAGAGAGACAGACCGACAAACAGACCGACGGAAATGAATGACGTGGATTTTCGTTATGTAGACATCATAAAACGCCCAAAAAGCGTATTAACTCAAAATCGAATATTTTCGCGATCACAATACTCCCCTCACTTGTCAGTGAGGAAAGTAGAAATATTAGTACATACTTATTATTGGTTCGCTGCGAAGTTTTAAATGCGGTCCTGTCACATGAATCTTATAGATACGGTCCGAAGTTTGTGCCGCGAGACTGAAAAACGCAAGTATTTCTTCTTCGATATGGACGATTCGAAGTTGTCTAGATCTTCCACCATGATGTCGGTGCAAACATCCTGCGTTTAGCTCTTTGAACAAGATAGACAAATCGACGGGATGCAGGGTGAATATGATTAGGGAAACGGTAAACATACCCTCCCGAAGTGTGAGAGGCATTTTTACCTAATTCACCCGAAAATAAAATCATGTCGACCAATCAGAGTGTTTCCTAAGATGAGACTTTTCTTCATAGAACATAGAACCCGCCAAAAGGAGTGATTTTTCCCAATAACATATAAAAGAAATGTTTAGGGATATCAAGATATTGACCGGTAATGAAATTCTCATTTCTAATTTCGCCCCTGTGCGATTATATCAAAACAGATATAAACAATGCAGGTGGTTACGGAACATACGTAGCAATGCGCGTTTCAGGTCTCTCGAGTTGTTGATCTGCTATGTTGGACATTGAAAATAACGAAAGTGGTGCAACCGTTATAACTTTAATGTACTGGTGAAAATGATTTCAGTGTACGGTGTATGATTAAAATGCCTCTTGGAGGAACTCGCGGGTGTTTGCTGATCGTTTCCCTGACCGTATTTACTCTGCATCCTGTCGATTTGTCTATCTCGTGCAAAGAGCTAGGGACACAGGATATTTGTATCGACATCATGATGGACACGCTGGAAGACCTAGACAGCTTTGAATGGTCCAAATTGAAAAAGAAATACTTGCGCTTTTCAGTTTTGCAGCGAACTGTATCTATAAAACTCACCACACAGGACCACACTTAAAACTACGCAGGGAATGAGTAGTAAGTGTTGTCGTACACATTTTTTTTATTCTTCTGCTGCTGACTCACCGCACATTAGCTTTGTCATGTCAAAGGCAGTTGCTTCTGAAAACGAAAGTCCCAACTTTGAAAACACCCTATATATATATACTTATATCACATGCTGTATCCCTAATTCGACAAATAATTTCAAGCAATCGGCCATGAGATCGAGCAGAAGTTCATAAACGAAATGGAAGAAGAGAAAGCGCTGGCGTTAGCGCATCAGAAGAGAATCCTGCTAGAATCATTCGATGACATCATCAGGGCCGAAGTGAAAGACGCAGAAGCCAGAGAAAAAGCAGTTGCCAGAAGAGAGATCGAAAGGCTGACGCAGGAATTCGAGAATACTCTGGTGATGTCTCTGAACAACTTGGAGCAAAACCTGAGACATGAATACGAGACGTTGATCCATCAACAGGAGGAAGTTGAAGAACAGAGGTATGTACACTATCTCTACATGCAATACACATCTCCATCTTCGGAAACCATACTTTCAACCACTTCTGCCAAGTGTCATTAAGGATTACATTTGTGGTCACAAGCCCGCAGAAGGTCTTCATCACTGGCCTGACGCTGGTCAGCTTAAACGATGTCTCATTATTCACAAAGGTACTATTAAACAATCCAATCGAACACATCAAGAACATATTTCCAGACGTCCATGGAAAGCCCTCTGAGCCCAGTAGTAGCGAACTTTTTAATGGAGAAAATTAAACAAGCAGCTTCCAAAAGTGCTCAATATAAGCCCAAGATATGGTTCAGATACGTGAATGATCGTCATTTGGAATCACGGAAGAGAAAAGCTAGAAGAATTTGCAATATACCTGAACAGCGTGCATGAAAACATCCAGTTCACCATGGAGGTAGAAATCTAGCCTTCCTTGATGTTCTTCTAACAATAAAAGCAGCCACGTTGGGACACAAGGTATATAGAAAACTAGCGCACACTGACCCAGTTCTTACATGAAGAATCGAACTACCACCTATTTGGAAGTACGACGGAATTATTAGAACTTTGATAGAATGGGCTAGAAAAATATGGGAACTAGAGAAACTCGACACCTAAAGAACGGTTATACAGAAAAGAAAGTAACAAGAATAATGAGAAGAAATAGGGCAAACCAACAACCTGAAGCAATGGCAAAAGCTTTTTATCCTAAGTGCCTGTAATAACAGACAAAGTAGGAAAAATGCTACAAAAAGAGAACATCAAGACCATCTTCAAGCCTACAAAAAAGGAATAAAGATAGAGGAGTATTTGAGAACGGTCACGGATGAAAGAGACCCACTCACAACACCGGGGGTTTATTGCATACCATGCATATGTGGGAGTGTATACGTAGGAAAAAGGATTGCAGAAAATAAAGCTACACTCACCGGCACGAAAAACGGAGCACTGCCCTAAATACTTACCCACAACCAGTATATCAATTTTTAATTAACTTCTAACAACAACAAAAAAGAAAACTGCATTTGATAAAAAGTGTACTAAAATGAAAATTGTATAATTGTATCAGTCAAAACTGCATGGTTGGCCATGGGCTTTTTATTGTTTTTGATAAATTTGACAGACGTGCCTCAAGGTTTTGTTGTATTTAGCAAGTCGTGTACAAGTTCGAAGGTTGTGTTGTGCTAAGACACTTAAAAGTAGTTCATGTGGTGATACTAAGTCAGTGGTTATGCTTGTGGGAGTGATGTAAGGAAAGTTGTGGCAGTGCCTCACAGGTAAACACATATGACACGTGGCTATTTTTTCGCAGTGTCTGCTACAAAGACCAGCTCGGCAACACTGCCGTGATCTAGTAGCGTACACATCCATATTGGGCCCCTATAATTGGACTAGGGGACCATATAATAGACTAGGGGTCCGATAAGCTGAAATAATTCATGCCAGTGTTTCTTGTTCAGAAGCATACAACATTTTTTGGATATTAAGTAAAGTCATAGGCGTTTCACAAGAATGTCCTCGCAGGTGTGCAGCTGCTGTTCCAAAAACGCTGAGACACATCTGCTGTTAGTATGCTGTGTTTGCAAGAAAAACTTCTTCCACGGATGTGTTGGTCTAACTACTACAGAAACGAGGCTAATAAACTCTAAGAAATCTGTGTCCTGGACGTGTACCAAATGTGACGAGATGGGAAGTAGTATAAATGACCTCAAAGCTGCCATAGTATCTCTTCAAAATCAGATTAAGTCCATCACCGCTAATAATACTAGTGCCACTGTATCCCAATCACAGTTTGAGGACATTGTCCAAGAAGTTTTCGAAAGGGAGAACAGGAAATGCAATGTAATAATATTTGGCATGAAAGAGCAAGCAGCTAAAGACAAAAACGACAGACATACATTGGAAAAAACAGATGTTATGAAAGTGGTAACTCATCTTTCGTCATCTGTAACGGTAAACAGTATCAGGCGGATTGGGAGGTACGATAGCAACAAAACTTCAGGTCGGCCAGTGAAAGTAACATTAGCAAGCCCTGAAGAAGTTCATGAGCTCCTGAGAAAAATTCCTGAGTTAAAGAAATCAGATGCTCTCAAAAGGATTTCAATTTTTGCTGACAAAACTCCGCGCCAGATGCAATATTACAAAGACGTCAAGAAAGAGTTAGAGGAAAGGATGGGTAATGGTGAAACGAACATCAGGATAAAGCACTTCAATGGCACCCCAAGGATTGTGAATTTTTAGATGGACCACCCAATTGCAATGTCAGAGCTGGGACCTGTTGCTACTACCAGAATGTCTGTTATAAATATAATGTATTGTATAATGCAGCCCTCGTATATAATGTATTGTAATGTGCAATGTATTTCTTATTTATTTATTGGTTTTGTAACATGTGAAATAAAGGGAAGTACGGCAACGTCGCGACCGAAGACGAGACGCAAGAAAAAGACAGACCGAATCTGGACAGCAGACAGTACGTACGTGGCGTTGCTGTACAAAAAGTTTAAAGTCGTACAAAGTCATTAAATATCCGAATTCTGAGCAAAGCAAGTCAAAACATTGGTAGCAGAGCGTGGTTTAATAACTCAAGGCAAATAAGTCGATTAAGATATACAAGACAGTGAAAACAACAGATCGAGAAACCGAAGCCGTGTTGAAGCCATTGTCCCCTAGCAACAGACGAACTCGAGCCGTGGCGGCTGGCGGCGGCTACTTCTAAAGCGCTAACTCACCGGCTATCCAGCGAGTTTCCAGGCAAGCAGTGGCGAACAGACATACCGTAACATAGGCGTGCTGCTAGATATTGTTCCAACGCACTCAAGTCAAGGTAAAGGCAGTATATTCTGAATAGTTCGTCAGCTTGAAGTGGCTTTCCTTACTCTAACTGTTTCTTTGCATCCTTTCCAGAGTTTTTGCTTATCTCAACTTGTGCTTATCATTTTATCGTAAAATATGAGTGACGATATGATACGTAAAAGAGCTTCTGTCAAACAAAGACTCACGATATTTTCTAAATATGTCACTTCAATGCAGGCCAAATTGGATGTCACTGATTTAGAAGTAGTAGAATTAAATGAAAGGCTGGATAAAGCTTATAAATTGTTAGAGGAATTTGATAACATACAAAATTCAATAGAAGTCGCGGTGGCTGATCTGGAAACCGAGCTTTCTGAAAGGGAAAATTTTGAAGATAAATTTTACCGTTCTATTTCTGTCGCTAAGAAAATAGTACACGATTATGATAAAAAAATATTAGCAGTTAGAAGCGCTGACGGTACACCTCCTGAATCAATTGCGAATTCTTCTGCGATTTCAGGTGCCTCAGCGAATTTAAGTCAAGCATTACAAAGCCAGATCAAGCTGCCAACAATACAGTTACCCAAGTTTGATGGCCAGTACTCAGGCTGGCTTGAGTTTAGGGAAACTTATTTATCTCTCATCCATCAAAACGAATCTATAAACGATATTCAAAAGTTTCATTACCTACGAGCGTCTTTAGAAGGTAATGCAGCACAAGTCATAAAATCTCTACAGTTTACTGCTGCAAACTATCAAGTAGCATGGTCAACGTTGCTTGATCGTTATGACAATAAAAGACTACTGGTTCACAGTCATGTAAAGGCGCTTTTTAATCTCGAAGTCATTGTCAAGGAATCTTCTAGTGCATTGCGCAAATTGATGGATTCTTTCCAAAAGAATCTTAGATCTTTAGAGCAGCTGGGGCAATCCACTGACAACTGGGACACTTTGATCATTTATTTGGTTATGTCAAAGGTAGATGTGGTCACTACGAGAGAGTGGGAAGCATACAAGGCCAATAAAGACTTACCATCTCTTGAGGATTTAAAATCATTTATCAAGGCCAGGGCTGACTTATTAGAAACCTTACAGTTTAATAGTATAAATAAACCAAGCGTCAAGTCTGGTAGCTCTAGAGGATTCCTAGCAAGAGATAATAATTCAAGTTCCAAGCCGAAATGTCATTTTTGTGGCAACGACCATTATATTCAAAATTGTACTAATTTTCTAAAATTATCTGAAACTGAAAAGCACGAAAAGGCAATCAGCCTCAAGTTGTGCCTAAACTGTCTGAGGCCAGGCCATGGAGTAAAGGACTGTCATCGCGGTACGTGTAGAAAGTGCTCACAAAGGCACCATACCCTTTTACACAAAGAAAAAAATAATGAGAGTAAGTCGGAAGTTGAAGAAAAGGCGCAAACAAGCACAGCATGTTCTGCGTGTGTCTCAGACACACATGTATTGTTGTCTACGGCCTACGTGCAAGTTTCAGATGATGAAGGCAATTCATGTACTGTCCGTGCTATTCTAGACTCAGGTTCGCAGTCCAGTTATATAAGTCAAGACATATGCAAAAGATTACATTTTAACAGTGTAAAAACAAATGTAACTGTTCTCGGCCTGAACAAGTCCTCCTCTTGCGTGGAAGCCAAATGTTACGTCACAATGCAGTCTCTGCATACTAACTTTAAAGTCAATCTATGGTGTTTTGTTCTGCCTCAAATTACGGAAAGATTGCCGAGCATCCCTATAAACACGACAGATTTAAAAATTCCTAAGAATATCAAGCTCGCTGATCCTTCATTCTTCATGCCCGAAAAGGTAGAGTTGCTTATCGGGGCGGACCTATTTTGGAGCTTAATTTGTATAGGGCAAATCTCTCTTGGCCCAAATAAACCTCTTTTACAAAAGACAAAGTTAGGTTGGGTAGTTAGCGGTCCAACAAGTTTATCGCAACCAACCATGACGCTGTGCAACTTCAGTCAAGAAGCTGACATACAAAGGCAACTTTCAAAGTTCTGGGAGTTGGAGGAATGCTCTCCCTGTCAGACACTCTCACGCGAAGAACACGAATGTGAAGAACACTTTAAAATTAATACAAAACGCGATATAAATGGTAGGTTTATCGTAACTATACCTTTCAAAGATTCACCGGAAATGTTAGGCGATTCATATAACAAGGCACGCAACCGGTTTTTGAACCTAGAGAAAAAACTTAGCACAAAGCCTGACATTAAAGCCCAATACATTGAATTCATCAACGAGTATAAGGCATTAGGTCATATGACTAAGGTCAAAGTTAACGAAAGACACGATCCCCCTATTACTTACTACATGCCTCATCATTACGTGTTGAAAGAAGATAGCTTAACTACGAAGCTGAGAGTGGTGTTTGACGCGTCGGCTCCCTCCAGTAGCGGATACTCATTAAACGATCTCCAAATGGCAGGCCCTGTCATTCAACATGACATTGTTACCATTTTACTTAGATTTAGGGTACATCGATACGTTGTGGCTGGTGATGTGGCAAAAATGTATCGCCAAGTTCTAGTGACTGCTGAGCAAAGGCATCTGCAGAGAATTCTGTGGCGCGAAAGACCTAGTGATCCCTTGGAGACATATGAGCTCAACACTGTCACATATGGAACCAAGGCAGCGTCATTTTTGGCCATTAGATGCCTATTGCAGTTAGCGTATGAGAACGCTGAGCATAATCCAGTGGTGTCGGACATAATTACCCATGATTTTTATGTCGACGACATGCTCACCGGTGCGAGCACAATCGAGGATGCGGCTGCCCTGGCAAAAGGCGTAACAGATGTTCTAAGGCAAGGTGGATTCGAACTTCGTAAGTTCTACTCAAATAATCGTGAAGCATTGAAATACGTGACTGATGACCAAAGCGACGTGTCTACCAAGGTCATTGAGTTTGGAGCTGGTGATAATGCCAAGACTCTTGGACTTATTTGGTGTCCAACAAGTGACCACTTGATGTATAGCATCCGTTCGAATCTCGAAAACGAAAAAATCACAAAGCGCACGATACTTTCAAATATATCGCAAATTTTTGATCCCCTCGGACTTTTAGGTCCCTGCATTATTAGTGCTAAGATGCTCTTGCAGAGCATATGGTTAGAAAGACTAAACTGGGATGAATCACTCCCCCATCATCTTCATACTTGGTGGTCCAGCTTCCGTCAAGAGTTGCCACTACTGAATGAAATAAAAATAAACAGGTTCGTACTTTCAAGAAAGCCTAAGCGCATAGAAATGCACGGATTTTGTGACGCTTCTGAGAAGGCTTATGGAGCGTGCATATATCTTAGGACTGAAGACTATAACGGAGTTTTCCATGTAGAATTACTAGTATCAAAGACAAAGGTCGCTCCGTTAAAAACGATAACACTCCCGAGGTTAGAGCTATCGGGAGCCCTAATCCTGTCAAGACTAGCAACTTCAGTTAGTAGCGCATTGCGAGTCAAGATCGATAGGCGTGTCTTTTGGACAGACTCTATGATCGTTCTAAGTTGGCTGAAAATAGCGCCAAATAGGCTACAAACATTCGTTGGTAACCGCGTCAGCGAAATTCAGCAACTTACGGAATCTGATGAATGGCGTCATATTCCTACTAACGAAAACCCCGCAGATTATTTATCACGGGGAGTTAGGCCAAGCCAAATAGCTGATCTTGAACTTTGGTGGAGGGGTCCCTATTTTTTGACCAAACAAGAATATGAGTGGCCGGAATCATTAGCTAGCACTAAAATGCAAGCTACGTCAAGTTGCGAAGTCCCAGACGTTCGTCAGAGCAGTAAGACATTCCTTTCGACCGCAAAATTATCATTTCCGTTCGAGAAATTCTCCAAACTTATAAGGCTGGAACGCGTTGTAGCTTGGATATTCCGATTCAAAACAAACTGTTTTTCCACTAAGGAAAGTCGTATTTCTGGTCCCCTTACTGTGGAGGAGGTAAATACGGCATTCAAGCGTCTAATAAAGATTGCGCAGTATGATTCGTTTCAGCAAGAAATAAAGAATTTACTTGAGAAAAAATCCCTAAATAATAAAAGCAGATTGCTTAGTCTCAATCCGTATATCGATTCTGACAACATCTTACGGGTTGGCGGTAGGTTAAGTAATACTCATTATTCGAATGACAAAAGACACCCAATAATATTATGTTCCAAACATATCATGACTAGACTTGTATTTGAGGACGAACATAAAAGGCAGTTACATGTAGGCCCTCAACACCTATTGGCTTCCGTCAGGGAACAGTTTTGGCCTATATTAGGGCGTAATTTAGCGAAGAAAGTGGTAAGGCAGTGCCATACTTGCTTTCGTCACAATCCTACTACTGCTCAGCCGATTATGGGCAATCTACCCAGATGTAGAGTTGAGCCAAGTTATCCTTTCAAAAACACGGGTATTGACTACGCCGGTCCCTTTTTTGTTTGTAGCAGTAAAGGACGTGGTGGCAAAATTACTAAATGTTACGTAGGTCTATTCATCTGCATGTCAACAAAGGCTTGCCACATCGAGCTGATATCCGACCTCACTAAAGACGCTCTCATTATGGCTATTCGTAGATTTATTGCTAGACGAGGTCGTCCAGCATTGATAATGTCTGACAATGGAACTAATTTTGTGGCAGCTTGGTCTGAAATAAAAACTTTTAAATCATTTCTTTCTGGGTTAGCCCCTGAGATAGCTGATGAATTGGCAAAAAATGATATCCAATGGAAATTTATCCCTCCTTACTCCCCACACTTTGGTGGAGTATGGGAAGCTGGTATAAAGGCATGTAAAAACCATTTAAAAAGAGTTGTAGGAAAAACAAGCTTAACTTTTGAAGAATTAGCGACTCTTCTCGCACAAGTTGAGTCGGTTTTAAACTCGCGCCCATTATTTCCTGCTTCCTCCGAACCTTCAGACCTAGCACCCATAACCCCCGGTCACTTCTTGATAGGAAGACCAATAACTGCCTTACCAGAGCGAGACTATACAAACACACCTGCTAATCGCCTAACGAGATACCAACTAATCCAGCAATGTCAACAAAATCTGTGGAACCGATGGCAAAAGGAGTATGTCTGTGAATTACAACAACGCACAAAATGGAAAAAATCCAAAGGACAGCTAAATGAAGGAGCAATGGTACTTATAAAGGAAGACAACTTACCACCGCTATGTTGGAAGTTGGGTCGCATAATCCAAACTTACGATGGTAGGGATGGAATTCCAAGAGTGGCTACTATTAGAACTTCAAGTGGCGATATAAAACGTTCATTCAGCAAGATATGCCCTCTTCCGGAGCCAGAGTCGCCCAGGGAGGATTAGACGAAGACAAAGAAGCTGTTGAAGGTCACCTCGAGCCCTTCAAGGTGGGGGGCATGTTATAAATATAATGTATTGTATAATGCAGCCCTCGTATATAATGTATTGTAATGTGCAATGTATTTCTTATTTATTTATTGGTTTTGTAACATGTGAAATAAAGGGAAGTACGGCAACGTCGCGACCGAAGACGAGACGCAAGAAAAAGACAGACCGAATCTGGACAGCAGACAGTACGTACGTGGCGTTGCTGTACAAAAAGTTTAAAGTCGTACAAAGTCATTAAATATCCGAATTCTGAGCAAAGCAAGTCAAAACAATGTCAATGGATTGAATTCAAAGACATTAACTTTCTTCAATAACATATCTACTCGTAGTGACATAGACATCATATTTTTAACTGAAACATGGTTGACACAAAGTGTGTTTGATTCAGAATTATTTCCTTCAGATTATAAGGTTTTTAGGAAGGATAGGGACTTATCCCTCACAGGGCTATCTAAAGGTGGAGGTGTTCTGATAGCGGTTAAACAATCATTGTTGTTTAAACAAATAGATGTATCAACCATTGTTCTGTCTACTCCAAATATTGATTTGATTGGGGGTAAGTTATACTTAGGGAGTGACATTGCATATGTTTACGCTGTATATATTCCTCCTGATACAACATCAACAGACTATGAGCTATTTTTAGATCAATTCATTCTCTTTAATTCAACACACGATAACCCAATCATACTTATAGGAGACTTCAATGCCCCGAGCTATTATCTTCAAAATAATGATTTAAAACATATTCTTTTAAATAATTTAATGGAAACATGTGATTTTGAACAGTATAATCATATACCCAATGTTAATGGAAGATATTTAGATTTAATTTTTAGTAACATTAAATGTAGGGTAGAAGCTGATGATACGCCTCTGGTCACCGAGGATAGGCATCACCCTTCACTTATATTTCAGTTTAGTATGGCGAGTCATTGTACTCCTAACTTTTTTCCTAAGAAAGGTGTCAAGGTTTATAATTTTAGAAAAGCGAATTATCCCCTAATGTATGAATTAATTTCAAGTTTAAATTGGGACGAGGTAACTCAATGTCTTGATCCAAACACTGCTTGTCGAGAGTTGGATAAAAAAATGAATCAAATCTTCGAAGCTACAGTCCCCCTTAGACTTATTTCGCGCCGTAAGTTTCCACCATGGTTCTCTTCAGACACAATAAGAAAAATTAAACAGAAAGAACAGGCGCATAGAAGCTATAAGATTTTTAAAACAGAATTCTATCGTCTGAAATATGTTTCTCTGAGAGCGGATGTAAAAACTCGAATAGACATTGACTACAGAGTGTTCATTTCTAGTGCAGAAAATAATATAAGGTCGGATCCCTCCAACTTCTGGAATTACGTGCGCTCACGGAAGTCAAATTCCAGAATACCAGGTGTAATGACGCTAAATAGTTGTACATTATCAAGCCCTCAAGATATTGTTAATGCATTTGGCAACTATTTCTGTAGTGTATATACAATGCCGGACGAGTATTTAAGTGAAAATTTAGCGCTTGATTATGGAGAGCATTGTACTATAAATTTGAATTGTATTACTGATGCAGACATTATAGACGCATCAAAAAAATTGAAAAACAAATTAGTCGTTGGTCCTGACCAAGTACCAAGTTTTTTAGTGAAAGATTGCATACAAGTATTACTGCCACCTTTACGGCACATTTTTAACCTAATATTAAGTACTTGCGAATTCCCATCAAATTGGAAGCTATCAAGAATCTCTCCTATTCTTAAAAAGGGTGACCCGTCAGTTATAGAAAACTACCGTGCCGTATGCATTTTATCGAATTTTGCTAAAATTTTTGAAATAGCTTTATATGATATCATTTATGCTGCCACCAAGAGCATGCTCGTTGATGAACAGCATGGGTTCTTGGGAAAAAGGTCGTGTACCTCCAACCTTGCATGTTTGTCCCAGTATATCAGTGACTGCTTGGACAATCAGGGTCAAACTGATGTCATCTATATGGATCTCCAGAAAGCCTTTGATCAAGTTGACTTAAATGTGTTGATAAAAAAGCTAGAACTGTTTGGTTTTTCACCTAAAATGATACGCTTGTTCCGATCGTACCTCTTTAATAGAAGACAATTCGTTGAGTATGAAGGTTATTGCTCTGACACTTTTGTATCAACATCTGGGATTCCGCAAGGATCGAATCTGGGACCTCTGTTATTCATCCTATATATTAATGACTTAGTACCATTAATTAGGTCTGAAAAGTTACTTTATGCGGATGACCTAAAAATTTTCCTAAATATAAATAATGTCTCGGATTGTTTGCTTCTACAAGATGACTTACTATCTATCCAAACATGGTGTGATAACAACCACCTTAAACTTAATATACAAAAATGCTTCGTTGTCTCTTATTGTAAAAGAAAACAGATTACACATTTCGATTATAAAATAGGCTTTGACATACTACAAAGAGTGAATGAGATAAGTGATTTGGGTGTTCTGTTTGATAGCAGTTTATCTTTCGGTCCACACATCAGTAGGATGGTATCATCAGCGAATAGAATGTTAGGATTTATAATTAGAAATGGTAGAGACTTTACTGATTTGAATGTAATTGGAATTCTTTACACATCATATGTTCGGTCTAAGGTTGAAAGTAATTCACTTATATGGTATCCCATATATGCTGTTCACATAAGTGCAATTGAACGAGTGCAACGGAAATTTTTGAAGTATTTGTCTTTTAGAGTATCAGGAGTTTACCCTGACAGGGGGGCTGATTACTCTGCATTACTAAGCACTTGTGGATACATTACGCTTAATACTAGGCGAATTCTTAGCTCAATATCCTTTTTGTTTAAACTATTGCATAATGAAATCAGTTGTCCTTATTTATTAAGCAAAATAAACATCCATGTACCACGCATAGCCACTAGACACGGCAGTACATTTTACGTTGAAACACCGCGCACAAATATTTTGCGCAAATCTCCTGTTGCTGTGATGTGTAAAAATTTCAATCTCATTAGCAGAACATGTGATATACATTTCTCGCCCCTAAACTACATGCGAGAATGTGTACTGGAAATAAATAATCATCTGTAGTGTAGCAAACTCCTTGTTTTTTGTTTTCTTTTTTGGTTTGGTTTTTTCGTACTACTAGAGATAAGTTTATCTATATTGTTATTCATATACATAATTCATTAATATATATTCATTCATATATGATGAAATTGTACTAGTATTTCAACATTTCCTGTAATTGGGTGCACTTGTACCTGTTGGAAATAAATGTCTATCTATCTACAAGTTTTGCTGTGTTTATTTGAACTGAAAATGCCTGCTATTAGTCCCCAAATCGGGCTGCTACGGTTGCGTTGATTCAAGATGGAAGAAGCGAGCGATATGTTGCATGTTGCCCAACGCTATCATCCCGTATCAAATAGCTATGTGCACCGTACTTATACAGGTTTTATGGAAACTGGATGTGACTTGGTCCTGGCCCCCAACGAAGGACTAACGCTCATGATGATCGCTTTATCATCTTACAAAGTCTACGAGATCGTCATGCTACAGCTATAGCAATCAGAAATCGACTTCATCACGTCCGAAATACCAATGTAAGCAAACGGACTGTCAGACGAAGACTTAGCGAAGCCAATCTTGGTAGTTATAGACCCGCTACAGGTCCAGAGCTTCTTAGACGTTATCGTTTAGCGCGACTTCAAGTTGCGAGAAATCATGAACACTGGGATGAAAATCAGTGCGGGCGTATTTTGTTTATTGATGAGTCTAGATTTAGCCTGCGGTCTCCAGATGGTCGTAAAAGGATATGGCGAAGACCACAAGAACGTTCTGCAGAATGTACCTTTAGTCCTAGGGTAGGCTACCAAGCGGGTTCACCTATGGCGTGGGCTGGAGGTGTGGGTTGGAATTTCTCTGGAGGCACGCTCACAGTTGTATCATTCCAAGAGGGTCTATAACTGCTATCAGGTACATTGATGAAATCCTGCTAGGTTTTGTTGTTCCTTATGTTGATTTAATTGGAAATAATTTTATTCTGATGCATGATAACGCCAGGCCCCACACCGCGAGAATTACTCAACGATGTAGACATAGATGTCTTGGAGCGTTAAGTCCAGATGCGAAGCCGATTGAACATGTCTGGGACATGCTTGGGCGAAGAATACGAAGTCGTGTTCCTATTCCCTTAACCTTAAATGAATTTTAGCACGCTTTTTTTAAAGGAATGGGACCTTATTCCTCAAGAAGACATTCGTCATTTGATTTTAGATATGCCAAGAAGAATGCAAGCAATCATTCCTGCACGCGGAGGTAACACTCGTTATTAAAAATGCCCCGGCCCAGTTTTTCCTAGCAGTGCGTTTCATTTGTCAATAATCTAAGGTCATTTTAGCAAACCACCAATTTATGTTTTTTGTAGTGTTGTAACAAAAGCTTTTTTTTCAAATAAATGGTTGATTAATGCTAGAAATTACTTAAAACATGTTGCTTTATTTCTGTAAAACTTAATAAAACAATAAAACATCATCAAACAAGAAAACGAGGGAATTATATATAAAATGTCAAGTGCTCCTTTTGGCATGCCGGTGAGTGTAGCTGTCGACTAGGTTATACAGGCAAATCCGCGGCAGCTGAACATGCGGTTGAGGAACGAGGCCATATAGGATTAATTTTGAAGAATATCAGGTTCTTGCCGCAACGTCTTCATACTGTGGCAGACTCCACAGAAAAGCCATCGAAATACAAAAACATCATAACCATTTCGATAAGACAGAAGAAATACAGAAAGTCAACCAGACATGGTTACCCATCCTAAAGGACCTGAAGACACAGTCATATCGCTAGGCGACGAGGTTACCAACGCTACCTAGTTGGGCCACGTCACCGTTAACAGCCGCAACTGCACGAGCCGTCAGTATTTCGGAAGTCGCCGAAAAGTGAAATAGCTTCTGAAGATGCCATCCACTCGTGGTGGCGAAACGTGAAGCCTCAACGCTCCACTACGCCGGTCTAAAGACATTCTATCTCACTTTTTTTTTGTTGCAGGTGGTTGAAGAAGATGGAAGTTGAGGTGAAGAAGACTGTCGAGGAGATCTCCTCAAAGTATTTAGAGAAAATGGCTGTTCAAGAGGTAGTGCTGTCGAAGTATTTCAAACACGAGCTATCGTAAGTATATATACCGGGTGAACCAACAGACAGTGCATAGACTGAATCAACGACTTCGAATTCGTTGGACTGAAAACATTCCAGAAATTGTCACTTGATAATGCTAGGGAGCCCTGAAGGCTACAACCAAGTTTCATTTTTTTTAAATACACGAAAATCCTACCAGAGATTGTTGAGGCTGCAGCTGCACTCTGCACATAGTAAGAGTTTTCAGTTTCCACACAGTTATTTCTTAAACGTTTTTTCCAGTTAATATCACAAAAAGTGCTTCTTAAGAGTGTTTTGCTTATGACATCATAAAATGTTATTTCTTAAGAGTTTTTTACTTATCTAACCAAGAAAAAAAGTCGTCTAGCTTGTGAATGGAACATCCAACGCCTAATTGAAATATGTCAGCGTTATAGTAAAGCCCAGAGATATACCATTTGTTTACAAAGTGAGGATCTCCGCAAAAAGTGCCGACAGAGAAAGGGAACGGGATCGGACTGGGCATTCGAATTCGTTGGAGTGGGCAACAACGAAAATATTCATTCCATCCAATAAAGTGCTCATACATCAGTTTGTTGGACAAAATGTTTGAAACTTTATTATCTGTTGATAAATATATGGTAGAGACATTTCAATATAACCGTATAAACCATATGGTAAATTATTCCTTTCTACACTCAATTTTAACGTTCGATTCGTTGTTTTAGTTGTCCCCAAATTAAGTCTATAGGACTGAAAATGCAAAAAAAGGGAGGCAACCTTAAGACATCATGACCATACTTTTTAGCTATGCTTTCTATGGAATATTGTTTTTCAAACTGTTCAGTGTGGAGGACTTCCAATAATTCAGTTTTTTTTTGTAAGTTTCTTCATAGTACAAATCTTGTTTTATGAGAAAATCTTGTATTTCCGCCTTCGATAACGTTGAATTCGGAATTTTTACCTTTGTCTGGAGTGATAGCTTGCGTTGTCCATTACGATGACGCTAAATGGCTTTAAATTGGGAATAAGGGTGTACTCAAACCATTGCTCAAATATTCCCGAGTCCATATTTTTGTGGTAGTCTATATTGCAGTCTTCAATTTTCTTTCCGCAGTGTAAGATAACTATACGGAATCCTTTATTTGGTGGAACGCCTTTTAGCTAACACTTCTTTGTACCGTCGGTCCATTCCTTTTTAGCGGTATCATGGGTATCATACCAGGTCTCGTCAAGGTAGTACACTGACCTCCCCTCGTTCCGGTATTGCTCTATCTTATGCAAGTAATCGTGCCGCCATCCCACAATCCTTGCAGTTTCCATTATAGCCATTCGTTTGTTCACAGTTCTGTACCTAAACCCAATCTTCCTAATCCATCGCTGCAATGTACTCCTTGGATACTGTTACCCCATTCTAGCCAATTGTCTTTGAACGGATTCGATTGTGGGTAGTTCATTAATTTTGTACTTTTCGTACACAATATTCCTCAATAATTTTGTGATCGTGGGATCTAGTTCTTTTGAAACACCAGCACCAAACCTACGCTTCATCTTTTGTGGCCCCTTTCTCAAAATTTCACATACTGTTGGATATGGAACGTGTGTCAGAATTGACGTCTTTTTGAACATACTCCCCTTATTTTCATTCTCCGGATCCTTCGTTAGTTCATTATCATTTAGTACTATTTGTTTTGCTTCTGCGCTAAGATGTGACCTTTTGTGAGGTTTTAATTGGTCTACCTGCACCTCCCTCTGTTCAAATTCATTATCAGTGTCCGTACTATAGTCACTCCTTTCACCACCGTAATGACAAACCGCCGACGTAGCTTCACTGCTGCAGGGTAATTAACATCGCTGTGAAATCCCATTATCTTCCCAAGGCCGAAACATACTCTAGCTGTCACACTTCCGAAAAAAACGTCCGATTCAGACAGAAAAGTAACGCACAAAAGTAAAAGCAGATTGGCGTTGCTATCAATAACGGTAGTAATACTTGCCTAAACAATTTGACTAAGTCCGGTCCTCTTCATCGATCGAGTCGCTAATAATCCTGGAATGTGTCGGTCTTGTCATAGTTCAGTCAAAATATACATCGTGAACGTCATCCGACAGGATTTACGTTCAAATACAACTTAGTGTTTCATTTTCACCATTCTAAAAGGTTACGTTTTGTTCGAAAATTGGTTAAAAGCACATTCCATGAATTGGTTACGAGTACGAAAGTAAAATAATGGTAACCATCGAATATTATCAAAATTGTATCTATTCCAAATGATGAACTGTACTAAGAGATGGTATGCAGTTTTTATATAGCGCAAAACGTACAGAAATGGTATATCTCTGGGCTCTACTTTACCTACTGAACCAAGTAGCCGTCTGCCTCATTTTGTTAAAACATTGTATTATACTCGGTTCACCGAAGAAATAGAGCGCAAAAAATTCATGGTGTTCACGTGCTCTCGATATTTGGGAGACCTGTTTGCACGGTAACCACCGACGCAACGGTAACAGTCTTTCCAGGATCGCCAAATGGACGGTGTTACACAATAGTGATGTCAGCCACCGATCTGTTGTTTTGAGAAAATTAGTTTTGTATTAAGCTGCCTTCTGGACTGTACTAGTTAAAAATCACTCTTATTATAATTTTTTATATTCAAATAAAATTAGAAAAAAATTACCAAGCCAGACATAACATTTATTAGTAGGAATTGACTACCTATCTCCCAAATAAGCTGAGGTACGCTGAGTTTAACAAAGTTGTTTTTCCTCAATCTATGAATCTGAATCACGACCACTTCTTCCAAGATGTGTTCAAAATCTTGACTTTGGAGATACTTCCAAACCAGAGATGTTCATTTGTATTTACATCATATTTACGTGAGCAGGAATCAACTTGCTCTTGCGTACTCATCGTAGCTTCATATTCTAATCAAATATTGAAAATCCCCTAACTGGTCTGCCGACGAATATACCTTCAAGGAATACGTTCAACCTAACCTTGTACAGTTTTGATATCATATTTCATCTAGTAATCTACACGAACCACTTATAGTTTTTCAGTAATGGTGTATATCTCACAGATTGTGGATTATAATATTGCTATATCTATCCAGCGGAGAAACAGGGCACAAAAAATGTGGTGTTCATGTTCATGTGTTTTCGATATTTGGCAAACCTGCTTAGACCACAATACGACCACGGCCATATTATGAGGAGGCGTCGACAAACAGCTGAGTATTTATTTCTTCAGGAAAGGTGGCCTGTGCTCCAAATATGTCGGTGCCAGGCGTGCGCTTAGGCATGAGCATAAGTGGTGTAAGCTTGCGTCTGACCAAGCCACGAGAACTTACTTTGTGCTAACCTGTTTTCCCGTTTCTCCGCTGGATGGATATTAATGAACTTCTTCATTAGGTTATTGGTTTGACAATATGGAATAGGAACTTGCTCACAGATGTCGCCAAAATGTGAACAGTGGTTTAGGACATTTATGCTCAATGTAGAATGGAACGTCCAGGTTTTGGTATCAAATAACCGATTATAACCAAAATTGAGATTTTGAATCAATTTTTTTTTTGTCATAAATCGAGAGATCATATATAAGTTTTATAATAAAACTGTTTTTGTTTTCTTTTTTTCGCAATAATTCAAAAGTTATATCAAAATAAAAATGGGTTTTTGAATCGAGTACCGAAAACACGCCGACGGCTCCCGAACCCGTGTGACGTAATGATAGCGGTTAAGATGCTCCTTTGACCAACGACATCCTACATCGATACTAGATTCTAGATTCCCAGCCAAACGTGAAAATACTTGCTAGTAACTAGTGTATATTTGTTGCAATATAGCCGATGAATGAAGTTTGCAGCTCAGGTCGACCTCTACGATCGAAATAAATATCCTTTTGAATGTTTGAAATCAGATTACAGATTCCAGTAAGTAAGTACCTAATCAAATATGTCTTATTGAAACTATCTGGTGCACGTTCGGCTGGCCTAGTCGTTAGTGTTGTTGCTAAAAATTGTTGCTAATGGATCCGTTGGTCTGGGTTCAAAGCTCAGCCTGTCCAATTTTTTTTTTATTTTTTTTATCAAATAATTCATTTATGTGCTTTTTGCACTTGTTATGTACATTTTTTTCTACGATCAACATATATATATATTTTTGAAACAAATTCTATCAGACATATTACTTGCACTGCATAGTGCAAAAACTAAGTACAGGACGCGGTGGACAATTCAAAAAATCAGTTCAAATGGTGTTTGTCCGTCAATATCAACCGCCAATATTTTTTTTAAATGTAATAGTTGGTTAATAACACAAAATCCATTCATTTTTTAAGTTTTTAATATAAACATAAAGTAAGTCAAACTCGTAATCACAACAGTCTTCTGTTTATCACTTGGTATCTTTATTTATTTAACTTTGAGCAATGAAGCTTAATAATTAAATTTTCATAAAAATTTAACAAATAAAAATATAAAAATGCAATGCAAACAAACAAAACTTATTTTTCTATGAGTTTCAATGTTATAATTATCTTCTTGACCAAAACTTCAAATAATTATTTTATTATTTAATATTATTATTGATAATAAATACTTATACGATAAATAAACTATAAGTATAATTATTTTACATAAGAGCTAGCACTTCAAGTAAACAAAAATAAAACTATATTTTTTAGTCCCGAACATAGAAAAAAGTATAAAGTATCTAGGAATATATTTAGACACACTTACGTTGGGATGTACATATTAATAATTTATTAAAAAAAAATTGGATTCATTTCATATAAGATGAAATTACTAACAAATATTTTAACAGAAAAGCATCTACGTACAGTAAAGATAATTATAACATTGAAACTCATAGAAGAATAAGTTTTGTTTGTTTGCATCGCGTTTATATATTTTTGTTTGTTAAATTTTTATGAAAATTTAATTATTAAGCTTCGTTGCTCAAAGTTAAATAAATAAAAATACCAAGTGATAAACAGATTACGAGTTTTATTTTATGTTTATATTAAAAACTTAAAAAATGAATGGATTTTGTTTTATTGAACAACTATTACATTTAAAAAAAATATTGGCGGTTGATATTGACGGACAAACACCATTTGAACTGATTTTTTGAATTGTCCACCGCGTCCTGTACTTAGTTTTTGCACTATGCAGTGCAAGTAATATGTCTGATAGAATTTGTTTCAAAAATATATATATATATGTTGATCGTAGAAAAAAATGTACATAACAAGTGCAAAAAGCACATGAATGAATTATTTGATAAAAAAAAATAAAAAAAAAATTGGACAGGCTGGGCTTTGAACCCAGACCAACGGACCCATTAGCCAATACTCTAACCACTAGGCCAGCCGAACATGCACCAGATAGTTTCAATAGACATATTTGATTAGGTACTTACTTACTTACTGGAATCTGTAATCTGATTTCAAACATTCAAAAAGATATTTGTTTCGATCGTAGAGGTCGTCCTGAGCTGCAAACTTCATTCATCGGCTATATTGCAACAAATATACACTAGTTACTAGCAAGTATTTTCACGTTTGGCTGGGAATCTAGAATCTAGTATCGATGTAGGATGTCGTTGGTCAAAGGAGCATCTTAACCGCTATCATTACGTCACACGGGTTCGGGAGCCGTCGGTGTGTTTTCGGTACTCGATTCAAAAACCCATTTTTATTTTCATATAACTTTTGAATTATTGCGAAAAAAAAGAAAACAAAAACGGTTCTGTTATAAAACTTATATATGATCTTTCGATTTATCACAAAAAAAAATATATTTTTTTCTTTATTCAAAACCTCAATTATGTTAAATTACTTATGGCACAACGCCATCCACATAGTGTTCATTTCAAGAGGCGGTCTGCTGTGGTGTAAAGTTGCTTACGGCCTTTGTTAATGTACGGTGCTTACGGCCAAGCGACAAGACGTCACTCATCTTGCGCGAATTATGAAATGACAAGCGACGAAACACTTTTTAAAAAACGGTCTTTATTCAGTTAAGGACAGATGGAATACTGGTCAATGCATTACATGTTACACTCATATTTATAAGCTAGCCTAGACAAAGCATGATACATAATATCATAGTGCAAACCTCAGCGTCTTTACAAGTCGTGACCTGAGAGATGCAGTGCCGTAATTCCTCCCTCTTTAAGAAGATTGAACCTCCTGGTTCAATGGAAAAATATTATTAAATTGATTATCGTTTGATTCGATTGATTCTTTTTTTGGTTCTTTCTTCTGGAAAAGGGGGAATAATATTTTTCTGAAACGAAATAAACATACAGTTATAATAAAAATACACAATATAGAAACCATGCCAAATGTGGAAGCCTTATGCGAAAAATCTAAGTTCTTTAATTTTTTATTCAATAAGACATTATCTATCTGAATATCTGAATAACCTTCCACATCCATGCTTTCGTACAATTCGTTCTTAGCGTAATTGACATCAATGTTAGGTATATGAAGAGGTTTAGAAAGATCTGTGGATTCTAAATACTCAATATGATTGATAAAAGTTTTACATTTCAGGCTGATAATAAAAGGAGAACCAATTTCCTTTCTTTCTTTCGTACAATCTTCATACAAAGGAACGTTCTTGTTCGTATTTACCAAATAACTATTATTTTTTAGTTCGATTACTTCTGAAAACAGACCCTTGGTCAAAAAGGTACAATTTTCCATCTTGATTAAATTACAATTCGATGAAATTATTTCAGTACAGTAGTAGTAGTTATTACTTAGTAATTTACATTCATTACAGAAGTTCATGCTTTCATTCTCAATTACATTCTTATTTTTTAATACCAGAATATTGTTATGATGTATAATTGGATAGATATATGAGTAAATGAAATTTCCAATATTTAATATAGGTATATGTAGAACAAATACAATTTCTTCTTCAAATATTATGACACTTAACTGGCATAGCTCAAAAATTTCGAAGTTATGCAATTTGTCAAATGGCAGAAGCTCATCCTTATTGAACAAATCAAATAACAATGAATAGATATAAGTGATTTCTTTCCTATTCAGCTGTAAGAGATTTATGCCTTGGTTTGTACTCAGATTGATAGCTAATAGTAACTGAGATAGAAAATTTGTGAATCTTTGAATAATAATTATTTCATTTAAAACATATTGTGAATTAGCATATTCGTTTCGTAAGTTATTAAGGTTATTCAAATTATCTCGTAAGTTTTTCTTAATAATCATTGTATTATTTTCAAACCTGTCTTGCAATTGTTTCGCAATAGAAACAGTTCGAGAATTTTGAAGTGACAGAGTGTCTTGATTTTCTCTGAGAATTTTCATATTTTTCATTATTTCGTCTAAATCAGACTGACCCAAATTTCCTGATATATACTTTACGATTGTACCAATACCATTGAATAATCCACGTTTAACTCTTTTAGACTTTAGCATTTCATATTTATCTAGTCATTTTCGAGTTGCGTCACCAAGATATCATTTATTTTTTGTCTTGCAAAATAGACATTAGAAGTAATCTGCTTAATGTTTTCATTAATCAAAGTCAAATTGATGTGAAAAAACGTTTTATGATATGTCTTGAGCAAGTAAGCATTACCTAGTACTTCCTTATAGTATGGAGTTTTATTCTCGATCAACTGTATCTGTAGGCCGGCTACCTGAAGGGCCGGGATCAGAATCCTGCAAATTAGAAATTAAACGTTGTGGTTTTACCCTATTTAATCTATGCTTTTTTCCTTTAGTTTTCAAATTTATATGGGCTTGTTCCTGTTCATAAGAGATTTCTTTTGAATACAAGGGTTTTGTTTTGTGAGAGCGATTTGGTTTTGCTCTAAGATAAACAGGACCTTCCAAAGTTGGAATATCTGAATTTCGATTTTTATTCGTTTTTTCTAATCTGACTGTGGCTTTATCTTTCACACGATTAGCTAAGTCTTCATAAAAAGGCAATAATTCCTTATAACCTTTTCGTTATATTCATCGTAAATTTTTGTAGGGGTGTCAATCAAATGTTTATTCAAATCGTCATAAGGGCCGTAAAGCAAGGAAAATGGAGTATATGAAGTGGTTGAATGAACACTTTGATTATATATCAATAAGGCTGTAGTCATCAGATCAATAATTGAATCAATTTTATTTTTTTGACGTAAAATTCTAAGTTTTTCTTTTAGAGTACTGTGAAATCTTTCAAGGGGTGATAATGAAGAGGGGTTGCTTACACTTGTGACGTGAACTTCAATTTTATGCATTTTACAAAATTCTTTAATGACATTCGTGTTAAGCTCTTCTGGATCAAAACTAATTTTTTCGGGATAATTGTGATGAGAGAAGAAATGTCTCATTTTATTCAAAATTTCAGTGGATAATTTTGATTTCAGATTATAGGCCTGGGCGTATTTACTAAATAAATCAATAAACGTTAAAAATATCTGCTGTTCTATTTGAAAAATATCTAAAAATATGTGTTCAAAAGGTCTTTTGGCAATTAAAGGACCTTCCATAGGGAGTTCGATAGGTCGTCTCTCGTATTTCGAAATTAAACAAATATTGCATTGATTGATATAATTTGAAATTAATTTTTTCATGTTCGGGGTGAACACTTTTTTCTTGAAGTGATTATGAGTTTCATTGATACCATTATGTGTTTGGCTGTGATAAAATGATAGTTGTTCCATAAAATTTTCTTTAATAAGGTACATAGGCTTATAGGAAGCTTTGACTAATTTTATTCCGCTATTTGAAAAGTATTGTTCAAGAAGCTGGTTAACATAAAATTCTATGCGTTGGTCTTCATACCATATACCGTATGTGTGATCAGGTTGAAGGTATTCCTTCATAAAAGTAAGAAGTTGTTCTTTTTCTGACCCAATTCTTACAGTTACTAAAAATGTTCCATTATGACATTTTGTTACTTTATATTGATTTTTAAGTTGAAAATGAATTCGATTTTTAAAATAATAAAAATTCTTTTCTTGATACGTTATATGCTTGATAGGATTTTCTGTAGATGAATGACGAGTTACATCAGATTGCTCCATAATTTGTTTCAATTCATTTAATGGAATTTCGTCCATTAAATCAGCTAAGGGTATATTATCTTCATTTAAAATTTCGTCAAGCTCTTCACTAGTCAAATCTTCAACTTGGTCTACTTGTGGGAAGAGTGATAAAAGATCATCATCATTATCATTTTCCAAAGCATTGATTTCGATTCTACTGTCAGCTACAACGTTTTCCTTTCCTTTTTTATATAATATGGTAAAGTTAAACTCCTCTAATTGCAATTTCCATCTAATTAATCGCTGATTGGGTTCTTTTAATGAGTTAAGCCATACCAAAGGTTTATGATCTGTTTCTATAACAAATTTTTGACCAAACAAATAAGGGCGGAATTTTTTACAAGAATCAATTATAGCTAATAATTCCTTTTCGATAGTACTATAATTTCGCTCAGCGGAATTCAAAGTTCTGGAATGAAATGCAATTGGTTTATTGTTCTGACTGAGGACACTACCTAAAGCTACATTGCTGGCATCAGTTGTCAAGGTAAATGTTTTTGAAAAATCTGGATATGCCAAGATAGGTGGATTACAAAGAGCTTCTTTACATATTTTAAAAGCATTAATATAATCAGGATTATTAGGGTTAATTTTTTCGTCTTTGCGTAAGCACTTAGTAAAAGGCTTAGTGAGTTCAGCAAATCCTTTAATAAATTTACGGTAGTAATTCATAAGACCTAAAAATGATTGAATTTCTTTGATTGTAGTTGGCAATGGATAATCTTGAATAGCTTTAATTTTGTCTGGGTTCGGCAATATACCTTGCGGTGTGATAACATGACCTAAGAAGGGGACATCTTTCCTCAAAAATTCGGATTTATCAAGTTGAATTTTTAAATGATATTGTTCTAGTTTTTTGAATATTTTTTGAAGGTGTAAAATATGTTGATCTAATGATTTTGAGAACACAATGACGTCATCCATATAGGTAAAGCAAAAAACATTTATATACTCTAATAAAACAGTATTCATCATACGCTGAAAAGTTGCGGGGGCGTTCTTTAACCCAAACGGCATACGGACATACTCGTAGTGGCCATTTTCTACAGTAAAAGCGGTTTTTTCTATAGACTCAGGATCCATAGGAATCTGATGGAATCCTTGTGCTAAATCGATAGTCGAAAAATAAGTACTTTTCCCTAAATTTTCTAAAATTTCCTCTATTCTTGGTAATGGGTATTTATCCTCAATCGTAGACTCGTTTGATTTTCGAAAATCTATAACCATTCTATACTTTTTTTCACCTGACGCATCCATTTTCTTTGGCACAATCCAACATGGGCTCGAATATGGCGAATTTGATACTTGAATAATTTCATCATTTAATAATTTGGAAACTTGCTTTTGAATTTCTTGCTTTAAGTGATAAGGGTATCGATAATTTTTTACGTAGATCGGCTCGTCGTTTTTTAATCTGATTTTATGAGAGGTGGCGTTACATGCACTTAATGGTTCACCAGAATCATAAAATATATGCCTAAATTGCTTACAAAGTTTAATAATTTTTTCTTTCTCCTCAGAGTTCATGTGAGAAGTACGAATCAAATTTTCAACATTGACTTTTGATTTTTCTGAAGGAATATATTTTTCAACTAAAAAGTCATCAATTGGTTCAGAAGACATTGGGCTAGAAGTATCAAGAAGATTTATGTCAATAGGATATTGAATGATAGAGTTTTCTACATTGCAAATACATTCTGGAAAATATTCACTAGAATTTTTAAATTTAATTGGAGGTACAATAACAGAGCCATTATCTAAATTACTGATAATCAAAGATTTCTTTGGCGTTCTGTACTCTACTGTATTGTTTTCTCTGGTTGGTTTGAAGGAAGTGTTATAGGTTATTTTACATTTATCGGTAATAATCTGATGTTTAGTTAAATCAATAGAACAGTTGAGCTTTTGAAGATCATAAAATCCTAATAAACAATCATAGCGAGTGTGCCAAGGAAGAATCAAAAATTCAATTTCTGTTTTATTTTTCCATTCAGAAAATATAGCAATTTTACAAGCATATTGACCTTTGAATTTTGAAGTACAGGAATTAATTTCAAAAGGATGATAATAAATACGATCTGAAAAATATTGGAATGCAATTTCTGGATTTATTAAAGAAGATGATGCTCCAGTATCTATTAGTATTATGAGATTAAAAAGAGAAGAATAAATATAAGGGAGATGGGTTTTTTGATAACTATTTATATCTAAGTCAAATCGTTGGACTGGGTCGTTGGACAAAAATTTTCCTCACCATTAGTTTCGGACGCAGCTTGTTCATCATCAGGGATAAAATTAGTGTGAGAATCAAATTCTTCGGAATTTTCGATTTCGTATTGTTGAGAATCGTGATAATTTTGTTCATATTCATTTTCAAGATGAGTAATTTCTTGAATAGAATAATGGTTTGGCTTAGGACCAATAGGGAATGAATTTCTCGAAGGCATTTGTGCACGATGAACATTTTGTTGTTGTTGGTGCCTAGAAGTATGAGCAGTAGATACTGACATAGGAGTGGGATTAATTCTTGGCTGATTTGGAATAGGCTTTTTGGAAAAAACATTTTGCGGTTGCCTAAAAGCTTGAATATTAGTAGGGTAACGAGGTTTATAATCTTGTCTTGGAGGTGGTAATTGTATCGGACCTGTTGGGAATGTCGATCGGCTGAAATTTTGCTGTGGAGTGTGGTTCTGCACTGAAGGAAAATTGAAATTACTATTTTGAAAATTTTGACTTGTGTTACTGATTTGTGGCTTACTTTGTGTTTGTACCTGTTGTCTTTTATATAGATTAGTTCGAAGAAAATTCTTATAATCGACCTGCATCTGTAAATTATCATAATCTCTACAAAACTGAACGCAAGAATCGATATTTTTTGGGTTCTGCTATCTAACGTAAGACCTATATGGTTCGTTTAAACCAGAAATAAATGAACTCAAAGATTGTCTATCATAGTCTCTCAATTTAAAAGCAATATGATCGGGGTTATCGCGATATTCTAAATGTGCAAATTCTTTGAGACTTTGAACTTTAATTTTTATTTCTTGGAAAAAGTCTTCATACTTTTGGTTCGGTTTTTGTACAGCAGTGTATAAAGCAGTTAACAAAGTTTCCTCATTTCTGGGGTCTTTGTATTTTGAAAGCAATAATGATTTCAAGTCAGGCCAAGTCTGGGGACTACTTAAATGGACTAAATCTCTTACTTCGCCTCGTAACTGTGAAATTACAAATTGAAATGCATAAGGAACAAATACCGTGTTTGCAAATTCTCCGATGAACTTCTCTGAATTTGACAAAAAGTAAATTAAATCTCTATGCCCACCATGGTATTCTGGTACCATATACTTTGCTACGTTAAATTTAATTTGGAGGTCTTGCATCGACATTTCTGTTCTTTGTGGTATAACCAAACGTGAAGGTGTTAATGAAATAGGTCTACTGATAGTGATAGGAACAATTTCTGATTCAGAATCACTAGACATCAAATATTGGAAATAGGCTTAATCGTAAATATATAAAAAAAATGCTTAAAAGAAAAATCCAACATTCAAGAGAGATAAATGTCAAGTTCAAATAACACTGTAAACGTCTAAAAATCAAAACGAAGGAAAAATAGGAGCTTAAAAATACACTTCACCAATTCACTTTTAAAAATCTAAACTTATTTCTTACGTTACAATGGGCACTAGCAGCTTCATGGGGAGAGATCTGTGATACCCTCTGGTGGTCAATACAGCTCCTCCTGTTGATAGTCTGCCTACCGTGGATCCAGCACCTCTGTCCAGCCTTCCCGTCGTTTGCCTTTTAGTGTCGTCACTTGCACACAGGTACCTCGTCGAAGGTATTCTTGAATGGGTAGATCTAGTCGGTCCAGCCCACAAGTTCTTTCGGATTAGCGTTAAAACGATTGGAACCGTAAACCGAGCACCGGACCTTTCGGCACTTAGCTCTATGCTTTTTACCGACGAATTACCGATTTTTTATTCGGCCACGCTAATCCTGTTCGCAGCGCCAATTATGAAATGACAAGCGACGAAACACTTTTTAAAAAACGGTCTTTATTCAGTTAAGGACAGATGGAATACTGGTCAATGCATTACATGTTACACTCATATTTATAAGCTAGCCTAGACAAAGCATGATACATAATATCATAGTGCAAACCTCAGCGTCTTTACAAGTCGTGACCTGAGAGATGCAGTGCCGTAATTCGCGTGATCACTCTTTTTCTTCGCTGGACAGAGAATAGTATTCACTTATCTATTTTCATCTTGGTAATGTTATTTATAATTTCCTTAATTTTTATTTTGAGCTCCAAGAAAAGTCGGTCAAAGTTCATCTTAAGCAACGCGCTCACCTGATTATCCATTTTAAATAATAGGTTAGTAAGTTAGAATCTCCGATGTAAGCAAACGCGTAGCGACTCGAACAAGGCAAGATAACTGATGCGCGTCAACAGGAGCGGCCTCCGTTAGTATTGGTTCCTATATCACCAGTAACCTTTTGGTTTTCGTTGGTCATTTTCAAAGTCCATTGATGTGTGATAAATCAATAGGAGCGCTAATAACGTGCGATTCACCAATAGGAGCGCTCTCGATCCGCTATCCGTGCCTTTGTGCCTTCAGTGAATCACGTGATGAGACAATGGTTAAGTTCGAGCTTAGTGTGCTGCTAGTTTTTATAATCTGAGCACTGTGTGCTACTTACAAATCAGGTAACCGAATAGGTACATACCAGCACTGCATACATATCTACTGAAAAGTATTTTTTTCCCTTTTGTTCAGGGGGAGGGGGCGGCATTGCGCCATAATTTTGTTTATTTTTTCTAAATTAAAATAAAATTAAATTCTTAACGTAAACTTTAGATACTCTTTTGAATTTCTACGTTTAACTTCAAACTTTGAACAAATATTTATAGATATATCCCTATTAATATTTGTATTACGTAATTATTAATTGTTTCGCCACTTTGTAGTAACTGAGGATATTGAATTTATATTCTAGGCTCGTGAAGTATTCGTCAGGAGCTTCAGAAAGATGTCTCAGGAACCCCCTTTCAACTTTTTTCCCAGATGGCGCCCAGTCGCTGTCTTGAATGCCTCGTCTGCCAATTTTTTTCCAAAATAATATCCGCGCATCATTGTTCCAAGTGTTAGTTTTTTGAGTTGACCCGTTAAAAAAATAAAAGGGGGACATTAAAGAAGAGCAATGTGTATAAGATTATCAAAACCAATACGGCTTTAGAGCATGTTTTAGTTTGTCAATTTTTTCAAGAATTTGTTCGTCAAAAACTCGATCGATTTCTTGACCCGTGTAAAGTCCTAAGCTGGATCTCTGAATAATACATTTTATATCGTTCATAATACAGTTTCCTGAATATCTATCCGCAGTAAAGCCGAGGTTCACCGTCAGTACGACTTAGGAAAGCAGGACGCGAAGTTCAGGTACCGTCTGAGGCAGCTGAAGCACAACCTCGAGTGCAAGAATCTGGCCAACATGATGTACATAATATGCATGGAACGGCGCAAGTGCTACGAGGAAAAAATGAGGATCGAGAAGCACTACCTGGCCGAGATCGAGAAGCTGAAGGATACCATCCATAACAAGAAGGCGGTGATCAAGAAGTTGAATACGGATATGGCCGTTGAAAAACAGGAGGTTTGTCTTTAAGTATCCAGATAGCAGACACTGAGCCATTGGATGTAGAGTGCGGTTGCTCATATTGAACTGTCTCCCAAATTAAACCCTTTTGTTACCTCCCGTCAAACTTGGCTATGTTGCCATCAGGTATTCGACCACACCTTTGACCCTTCTTACGACTCAGTTGATCTTTGAATTAGGACAACATAATACAGATCTGTGCAGGGTTGAAGATTTCGACCACGCGCATAGTAATATTTTATGAACTTGGCGAAGGCTTCAAATCTAACTTAAACAGTGTAGGTTCTTTCAATTTTATATTTTTTTATTAGATAGCAGTGTTTAATAGTGCCACCTAACAGTAGCGTTTTCTAAAACTTATTTAAATACGGGCTTCATCGTGATTTTGGAGCTAGTTGCGGTTGGAAATTTGTTGGAGTTGGACGAAAAAAGAAAATATTCAAGTATTCATCTCTTGCAGTACAGAATTTTTTCACAAATTTTTATTAGGAACTATTAGAGAAAAATATATGTTTTGGTATTTACCAACTTCTCTTAAATAGGCACTAGTTCAATTTAATTTCTTTTCCTGGAAGTATTATCCCTAATTTATCAAGATCTGAGGGCAGGTTCAATTTAAGAGATCACGAATTCAATTTGAGTACCACGTTGCCTAAAATCAACCATTTGCAACACCATTTTAATTTTGCCTTTCTCTTGTTGTTAATAAAAGTAAAAATAATTTATGCTACTCAAAATATTCCTCAAGGTTGAGAGATTTATTATGTATTATCAAATTTTTTTTATATAACACATGTACGGACAATTTTTCAAAATTTAGTTCAATATGGACAACCTCAACGGATACCCGCTTTTCGATACATAGGCTGACCCATGAACTTTGGAAGTTGTGCAAATAATATCCATTATACATCCAAACGACACACCTTTGGACGTCCGTCTGTATGTATAATTCGTCCAGTAATGCATTTGGATACATTCTGAACACTGTAAGGACATTTATTAAATGAATGCGTTTATATGACAGAACAGGTCTTTGGAGCAGGGATGTATGTGGAAAATCGAGGAGTATGGGAAAGTTACTCTCTAGGCACGAACACAATGATTGTTGGAGCAGAACTACATGCAATAGTCAATACTCTCTGCTGCATGCAGTGAGGAGGCGAGAAAGGGCACAGAGCAGAAGGTTCAAATCTGCTCTGACAGTCACGCGGCACTGAAAGCCATCTGCAGGCCAGAACCAGGACACCCCTGGTTTAGGCGTTCGTAGAGAGACTGGAAGAGCGGGCGAGGCTGAAGGAAGTTACCTTAATGTAGGTTCCGGGTTATACGACAGAGCTGGTAATAAGGAAGCCGATAGGCTGTCCAGACAAAAAGTGGGTGAACGATACCAGATGAAAAGTTTAGGCAAAGTAAGAGCTGCAAATAGGCCAAGGATCTTATAACCGGGCTAAAAAAAATCTAGATCAGACTGGCTACGGCATCCAGGCCGATGGGCTATCAGAAACCTCATGGGTGTTCTAACGGGGCATCGCAGGCTCAGGCGACATCTATCACTATTAGAGATTGAAGAAGACTCCCTATGTATGGGCTGTGAAGAGGCCGATGAAACGGCCTACCACTTCCTTGCGGAATGTGAAATGATAGGCGGGTTGAGATACGAGATCTTTGGATCCGATAGACTCGAGCCAGAGGAATCACCCTCCCTAAGCTGGGCCGACATACTGGCCTTTGTTAAAAGGTCGGGAAGGTTTGGCATTGATATACTTAACCCTTCTTGGAACTCATAACAAGGATTAAAAAAAAATGGAGTCAAGTTGATTGGATCAGTACTTCCCACACATAATGATTTTACCATTTTATTATTTCTCATTGCAAGAAGCTATATATAGTCTGAAATCCCCTTGCAACTAAATCATCACCCACCCGCCCGCAAAAACAACATCCAACACAAAAACCCTCGTAAATAGTTTCTTGCGTCTCCCTCCTTAGGAACTAGAATGCCATTTTTTTCTGCATGCTTCAGCTGGACGATACGAAACGATCACGAGCCTCCAACCCGTCTAAAAACGAACTTTGAGCTGATTTTATATTTTTGGTTTTTTGATTATTGCTGCGCCGCCGCTGACCCGGTTTTTCAAAAACAGAGTCGTTTTCCAATCTCGCCGCGGTAATAAATTCTATGTCAAAATTTTATTAAAATCAATTCAATAATTTTGGCTCTACGTAATAAACATAGAACGAAATAAAGCAAAACTCGTATGTACTCACAAAATTGGTTTCTGTAATAGGCGAGCCAATGCTCGGATGGACCTAAAAAAAGTGTAATATGCCGCTAGGTATTTCTTCTACAGGTCAATGGACAGACTATTATGAATAAAGCAATTTTTTCAGTTTTACACTCCACCCAAAAAAAAAAATTGAAAATGATCAGGAACCCGTAAAACGCCTAAAAACAAAGTTTGAGCTGTTTTTATATTTTTAGTTTTTTTATTACTGCTGCGCCGCCACTGACACTATTTTTCCAAAACATACGCGTTTTTCATCTTCACTGCGGTAGTGCGGTAGTAAGACTGTGTCAAATTTTGATTAAAATCAATTCAATAATTTTCGGGTTACGCAATATGGAACGATCTAAAACAATACTCGTGTGTATACACCACAAATTTTAAGTCCCTTGGTTTTTATAATAAGCAAGGCAATGTTCGGATGTACGTAAGAAGTGTATTATGCCGCTAGGTTTTTCATTCAAAGATTAATGGACAACCCATTATGAGTACAACAAATTTTTCAGTTTTACAACCCCCCACCCTCCAACCACCCCAAATTCACCCTCACCCAAAAAAACGTAGAAAATGATCAGACACCCCTGAAACACCTAAAAACAAAGTTTGAGCTGTTTTTATATTTTTAGTTTTTTATTATTACCGCGCCGCCACTGACCCAATTTTTTCCAAAACATACGTGTTTGCCATCCTCGCCGCGGTAGTAATACAAACAGGAATAGTATTTTACACCGGGCTCCGTTTATATTCGTTGTTGTATGGTTTGTTCTGAAGCTGAAAGTGCATCATATATTGGAGGTGAAACAGAAGAATTCGTCAGTAACAGTAAATAGTAGCTACATTACATAAACAGGCATCCACATAAAAAACAAATTTGCTCTGCTTGAGAAAAACAACTATCCAAAGACATTACAGTTCAACGACTAGAAATTCGTGTTACTATAGTGAAGTGGCTTGAGACCAGTTGTATAACTTCCAGTCATGCTACCAGTCGGAGTTGTCTATTTAATGTGATTACTCGCAGCAAAACCCGACTGCTGTCAAAAGTGCAAACGTATAATTGAAGGATTTTACGAACAAGGTATGATCATTATAAGCATTGATTAACACATTTAAAATACTTTAATCAATGTTATAAGTCACTACAAGTCTTCATAACTATCATGGAGAACCTCAATAAATTCAAATGCTGCAGCAAGCCTTTCAACTACCTATGTTGCGCTGGCTGCTTAGCCATCTTACATGGAAGCTGTGCGTCACGAATGAGAAAAATAATTAACATCGATGGCTTCAGAATATATTGCTCCGAGACATGTGAGAAGACATCAAAAGACCAATCTCTAGAACTAGAAAAGCTGAAGAAGGAAAATCATCAGTTGAAGCAAATTTTGAAAAACAGTCAAGACAAAGTAGAGGAAGTCGAAAAACTAAAAGAAATTGAGTGTGAACAGATGTCGCAGGAAATAGAATCATTGAAAAAAGATATTACAGAAAGAGCTAAGCATGCAGAGAAACTGAAGAAACGGATTACGGACTTTGAAGATGAAATTCTTGCATCTGAATCATCCAGTATGGAAGAGATAAAGGATTTAAGAGATACTATATCAAGATTAAGCAAAGACATCTGCCTTCTGAATGAAGCCAATGATCAGCTACAGGATAAAATTGCTAATCATCTAGAAGAAATCGATAAGCTTAATAGAGACATACAGGAACTGACGGATATCAGTAGAAACATGGTATCTACAATAAGTATCCTAGAGGAAGAGAATAAGTCTCTTCAATTGCATGTGAAACGGAGCAAAGAGCTGCTTTCAGCGCAAACACTAGGAAATAACAGTAGTAAGACAGCAGTAAGTGACAAGCTGTTACATCAAATAAACGACGAGCTACACGAGTATTGTCAAAATATGGCATCCCCTACATTGATTCACCTAAGCCAAAGCATCAGACACCAAACAGAACCTGATATAGATAGTCTTAAATCTGCGACTGAAACTATAGCTTCCAGTCATGTTGTACAGGGAAGTATTCAGAAAGATTCAGAAGGTAGTCTGACTATTTTAAACGAGTCAATAATGACCAGTAATACTATAGTGAATATCCAAAACCCTATGATAACTTCAGTACAGAAGAAATTGTTGATACTAGGAGATGAGTCAGCAAAAAATTGCTCTTGTTATTTATCAGCAAAGTTAGACAGTTCTGAATTTACTGTATATGGTACTGTTAAACCTTATACAGAATTAGCTGAAATTACCAAAAATATATTCACTGACACAATGTTTCATGGACAAAAGGATTATGTAGTAATTATTTTTAAAACAAGCAATGTGTCTAACCATGCAACATTAAATCGCTTCTTACGCAATGTCATCCCAATAGGCAAATTCACTAACTTAATTATAATAAGCAAATGCAGTATAGATCGAGATACGCCCATTATTAAATACATCAACAGATATATATCTACATGTAGGAAAACTAATCGTAACTCATCAGTTAAGCTTGTATGCATTGAAAACATTCACAATCCAAGCAAAATTGTCGAGAAGTTTATTCGAAATAGTCTAGATAATAGAACAGCTGCTGTATTGAAAACTCTATTTGCACAACCATCACTACAACAGGAATGCACAAGGGATCAACATAATCAAGAAGATTTAGATGATCAACTTCCTTTTTTAATGACTACAGTGCGCGAAACAGTGGTAGTATAGCATGTAGCACTAATAATGTGGTGCGTTCTATGTCTGCTTGTGTAAGTGAGAATGGAACAATTATACACAATAGGAATAAGCTAGCTACGATTAGAGACAAGGTAACTCTTAATATTTTACATCAAAATGTCCAATCTTTATCAAATAAGTTACTGCAGTTAGAGATATTTCTTAATGATACCAACTGTGATGTTTTTTGTGTGAGTGAACACTGGGCAACAATTGCCCAGCTACCATCACTACAATTATCAGGTTATGATTTGGTAAATTTTTACAGTAGAAATAATGCTATGCATGGGGGGGTAGGAATATTTGTAAGAAATAATATGTCTGTTACAAACATCAAATGTGATTCTATAGAAATGCAGTTTGAATGTGTGGCCACTTGTCTTAGTGATTTTAGCTCTGTACCGTAGTCCCAGTGCAGATTGTAATGTATTTTTAGAAAACCTAGATATAACCCTCACAAACATAGCTAACAAGTATAAGAACCATAAAATAGCAATATGTGGAGATTTCAATGTTAATTTTCTGGAAACGAACGCACAACTTAATAAATTCCTTCCTGCATCTGGGAAATTGTACCAACTATAGCTTCACCAACTAGGTTAAATAGATGTCTGGATAACGTGTGTGTGAACTTGGAGCAAGGCACATATAAAGCTGCAGTGATTAATGGCAACATCAGTGATCATTTAGGGCAAATTATCAATATAACCTGCAAACAGCACACGGAACATGACAAGCAAAAACAACAATTCCACTACAGGCCATTAAAAAGTGCTCAAAATAGGGAATATTTCTTGCAGTTATTAGAGCAAGAAGATTGGGCTGAGGTTTATAATACGGCTGGAGATATTAATATTAAATTTGGATTATTTCTGAAAACATTTAACTACTACTTTGAATTGGCATTTCCGCTAAAGACAAAAGTGAAGTCCACATCTGTTAAGTATAGAAAGCCGTGGTTAACAAAAGGCTTAATGATCTCAGGTCAGAAACTGAAAGACCTATTTCCTCTTACTAAGCACAGTGCCATAATTAAAGACTATTATAATCGTTATAAAAAAATATATAGAAAATTACTTTATTTGGCGAAACAACTACACAATAGAAACAAAATTATTAATTCAAGTAATAAATCCAAAGCTGCATGGAATATAATTAAACCAAGTAATAAATCAACCCACCGTAGTTTTGCTCTAAATATTGATAATAAAAAAATAGATAATCCTCAAACAATCTCGACAGCATTCAATGAACATTTTTCAAATGCAGCAAAACACTATCAACAAAATCCTACGCAAATAAGTGAACCCTCCTTTTCTAGCAACATTCATAGTTTTTTCTGGCCTGCTGCTACGGAAGACGACATCAAACAAATTGTAAAAAATTTGAAGAATTCGAACTCTGTTAGTGATGATGGCTATAGTACTAATGTCATTAAACAGTGCTATGTGCACATAACACGGCCGCTGACATATCTATTAAACTATTCACTGGAGAATGGTGAATTCCCAGACACAATGAAGATTGCAAAAATCGTCCCAATTCATAAATCAGGAAGTGCCAGCCATATCGAAAATCACAGGCCTATATCCCTTCTTAGCCCCTTTTCCAAAATCTTTGAGAAATATGCTGCTAACTGCATATCAGGGTTTTTCAAAAAATATGACCTATTCAATAAAAACCAGTATGGCTTTCGTAGTGGCTTATCTACATCTAGAGCTATTATTGCCTTTGTCAATATGCTATTTGATAGACTTGATGAAGGCACTTTGCCAATAGGTATATTTTAAGACCTGAGCAAGGCTTTTGACCTAGTAAACCACTCATTGTTACTTAAAAAATTGGAGAAGTATGGTATTAGAGGTTTGCCACTTAAATGGCTAGAGAGCTACTTGTATAACAGAACACAGTATGTGGAAATAAACGGAGTTAAATCTGATACAATTAATAGCCAGGTTGGAGTACCACAAGGTTCGATATTGGGGCCGCTACTTTACATCATTTTTGTGAATCATTTTGTCGGTGATAATTACGTGATGTATGCAGATGACACTTCCCTTCTTGTCCATTCCTCTGACATTAAACAGCTAATGCAGTCTGCAAACACTTATGTGAAGCGAGTCCATCAGTGGTTTTCCAATAATGGCTTAGTACTTAACAGTTCAAAGTCTCTGTTTCTCCGCTTTTCATACTCTCACAATACCTATGACCACAGTATGTTGCTCAAGTCCTTGAATGGGTCTATAAGGCAATGTCATTCTGCCAAATTTCTAGGAATTCACATCTCAGCGAACTGCAAATGGAACATTCAAGTAGAAAGTTTATGTCGCAAATTAGCTCCAATATCATACTGCATCAATCAGCTGAGACGGGTAGTAGACAGGCCAATTGTAATGATGTACTACTATGCATATTTCCACTCAAATATCTGCTACGGCATATCCGCCTGGGGAGCAAGTCAAGAGGCCAACAGAGTTTTTATAATTCAGAAAAGGGTACTAAGGCTTATAGCTGGGGTAGACATCAGGAAAAGCTGCAGGGACATTTTTGTGAATTTAAGAGTTATGACAGTGGCATGTGTCTACATATATGAATTAGTACTGTATGCTAAATCTAATCCTAACGATTTTAAAACTTTAAGCTGCCATAGTACATATGAAACAAGAAACTCACTCTTGCTGCACATAGGCTATCTAGAACAAAACTAAGTCCAAGGCATATGGCCATTAAGCTTTATAATAAGATGCCAAAGAGTATAAAAGAACTTGACAAATACTCGTTTGCAAAAACTGTTAAAAAAATGTTGCTGGACAAAGCTTATTATAATGTGAATGAATTTTTGAATGACCAGCTGTAAATAAACAGCATTAAAATAAGCTTTAAATTCTTACTGTATTTTTTATATTTATTTATATACCTATATATGTATATGTGTTGATAAGTGTGTGTTGGTAAACGTGTGTTTATACATATACTTTAATTATTGTTTGTGTTCGTTAAATTTACATTTACAAAATAACTTAGCAAACATTATTACTAATTTATTGTAGACCTGTCTTATGTCACTTAATGTGATCTACAAGACCAATAAACTTCTATTCTATTCTATTCTATTCATTTTTGTTTTTGTGAAGCAGCCTGTACGGGTTGAGAGAGCTGAATTCAGCTAGAGGGTGCTTCTCAACAACAAAAATTTTATAGAAATGTAACCGACATCTGATATTAATACTTATTAACCTGAAGATGGTTTAGATTGAAATAAACCGAAAGGTAGGTAGGTGAAGAAAAATGATAGTTTCAATGGTTGACCGAAACACATGAAAAACAACCATATATTTGTTTACATTATTATTGTACCATATACCTAGACAACCAGTTTTACGCTAAGTGTAACAGTTTGGGTAGAATTGAAGTTACTTGTCTCTTGTCTAGGTCGCTCCATAAGAGCGAATACTCCTTGATGTTGATTACAGGTGAGCCTACGGGAAAGATGCATCCTGGAGATCATCAAGCAGTTCCAGAAGTTCATAAGCTTTGCCCTACGAGCTGCGCCAACTCAGGCAGAGTTTTTGCTGTCAGTAGAGAAGATGATGGTGTTCGAACTGGTGGACGCCATGTTGAAGTCGAAAGTGTGTGCGACTCAGCCCCCTTCAGACGCCATCCAACCCTGGTTGACACCTGAACGGTATGTAGTAGTAGTAATAGTATACAGGCTGTTTGGCAGAGGGTTAGCCAAACATCGTGGGAGTATAGATAGGTCCATTTCGAAGATATTTTATGAATAGGCTTGTGCTATAGAGGTCCCTGTTTTTTTTAAATCATTGGTTTTGTAATAGGCCAATAAAATTAAGTAGAAAAAAACCGGATTCTGGAATTAACTCCCAGCAGGCTGGAAATCGTCTTAGTATCTTTATTGGGTCCTGGATACGTGTAATCAGAGTTTGCACCATCGCAGGTGATGAGCTTAACTTTTGGTAGCAAAAACTGTAAAATTTATGCCCTTTTTTGCTTGTATCTGGAGAATGGTGCATCGGACCGAAAATTTCGTTCTATTCAATAATAAGGAAGATTAAATTCTGCGTCAAATGTTATACAAAACGTCAACTTTGTTAGGAAATTAATAAAATGTGATACCTTCAATAATTAAAGTTAAAGCTATTGGTGAAATATAATAGATATGTGAATTCAAGTTATTTTAGGTTAAATTAGGTTTGCGCCAGGTGGCTCCATGGGGGCCTGCACCCCAGAGGATATACTGATTTCAAACATTTCACTCTAAGCAAAGATCCCCTCAGGTAAGGTTGTCACTGGTTCGGTTTTTTCATAGCATGTCCGGGGTAGGTCCTACAAGATCTTTGTTATACCCAGTTTGAACAATTTTTTTCTCAGAAAAAACGTGCTACGACCGTAAATTTTCTGGTGCTGCAACACTATATGAAATTTTCCCAAATTACGTGGGGCGTTATTGTGTTATAGCACCCTTATCCCAATATGAATTTATACTTTTGTTCATTAAAAAATTGTTTTTTATGCGATAAGGTTTTTATTTTTGTGTTAAAAATCGGCAACTCTCAACACTACACCGGTATGTTAAGAGTACATCAAGCAAGGGAGGCTGGGGAAACTTGTGGCTCTTGTTCATTCTCGGCCATACAAGAGCAGCATTTACTTATAGGTACTCAATATGAAGGAAATGTTAAAATCAGTACGTAATTTCCACGGTTAAAACTAGCTTTTTATCCATTATGACCCCTAAAACTAAGTTCATGCTCGCCCAAGAAGCACATGGCATCAACTAACCTAACCTTTCAACTATTTTATCTATTTTTTTCGAACCAATTCATTATGCCTCCTGTGATCTTCCCTTAGTTCGCGGTCCAAGGCATTCTCTATTCGCGAAGTTCCAAAACGTTTTACTTCCCACAACTATCGGTGTAGGAAAATGAAAAGGGTTTATAATTTTTAGGAATCGTGTGAGTACAACTATAGCAGCAACTATAATAAAAAAACAAAAAATATAAAAATAGCTCAAACTTCGATTTTAGGCGTTCTAGGGGTTCCTGATCACATTCTACTTTTTTTGGGGGGACGTAAATCTCAAAAAATTTTTAATTCATAATAGGTTATCCATTGACCTGTGAACAAAATACCTAGAGCATAATAGACTTTTTAAGGTCCATCGGAACATTGTCTTGCCTATTGTAGAAACCAAGGAACTTAAAATTTTCTGACGTATAGGTACATACGAATATTGCTTTAGCTCGTTCTGTATTGTGTAACGTGGAAACTATAGGATTGACTTTAATGAAATGAAATAATGCTGTGGTATTATTACAGTGGCGAGGATGGAAAACGTTTATGGATTTTAGAAATCGTGTCAGTGGCGGCGCAGTAATAATAAAAAAACTAAAAATATAGGAACAGCTCATACTTACTTGCTTATATTAGTCAAATTTATACGCAATTGTGTGCCTCGTTACACTTAAACTTTAATTATGCATAAAAATTAATAAAATATTCAAACCCGCGAACTCTTACGTCTACCTCATCTATACTGACCAAATCCGACTGAAACGCGGCGCATTTAAATGGACGATGGAGAATAACATCCCGCTACCTGTAGAATAAGGCTTACCCGAAATGTCATGCCAACCTGAACGATCAACATGACAAGACAAGCGATCAAGCAGGCGGAAAGTTCATTAGTCTACACTGGATACTCATTGTGCCGTCCGACTCCCAGACGGGGAAGGAGTCAGGGGACCCAGAGGAAGGAGCTTTTTTGACTATGTTAGGATGTACCAAAGTTCTTGTCGTTCCTATACTTTGTAGATGAAAGCTTGTTCTATTATGCATTATGAATTTCGACTCTGCCTGAGCTCCAGCAAAAAAGTTACAGTATTGTAAACTTCGTGCTGGAAGTTGTAGCGCATTGATAAAATGGGCCACCTCAATGTTTAACACTAACGAGGCTTGTCAAGTGGCTATCCTCAGTCAAAATAAAGGTGAAAGCACTAGAGCGACAGGGTTGCGGAGGTAGAGGTGGGGCGGAGCCCTGGGAGCATTACAAAAGAATAATGAAGGTGGCTCATAACTCAGTGAATTTGATGTTCAAACTCGCAGCAAAAATCTTGCAACTTTAATTTGGGACATCTAGTAACTCTACTTGTCTTAGCAGCGGCACATTTTACATCCAAAAAATCCAAAAAAGCGTTCCCTTAATTAAGTTGAGCAATTTATACATATCGCTGCCAAAATTTCATCACAATCCATGCAGCGCTTACTGAGATTACGAGGCTAGAGAAAGGCCAAAACAGACAGACAGGCAGACCGATGGAAATGGGTCACGTGGATTTTCATTATGTAGACATAAGACGCCCAAAAAGCATATTATCTGAAAATCCAAAAATTTTCGCTATCACAATACTCCCCTCACCTATCGGTGTGGGAAGTAAAATGTAAGAAAAATACTGAGTCAACCTATTTACCGTATTTTTTGTGAACTCATGTGAGACTAATTCTCTTGATTACTATCAAGTTTTTGTACTTATACGTTGGAAATAAATTGTGGAGCTGTTCGATACAGGGACGGCTTCAAATATTTGTTTTGTTGCAGGTACCTTTCCGAGGGCGAGATTCCTGGATTGGACCTCGAGGACTTTCACGATTGTATGAACGAGCTTACGCCCCCAAAAAAGCCTCACGAAGCTGAAGAATTTCTGCCGGCGTTCACTTACAAGAACAGGACCTACGTCAGGGAGGACTTCAGAGACATGATTTTGAACGGTACGTCAAGCACTTCAACGGAATGGCCCGATAAAAGGACAATTTAACTAAAAAAAATGGAGTCAACTTGATTGACTCAGTACTTCCCACACAGAATGATGATACCATTTTATTATGTTCCCATTGCATGAAGCTATAGTTTAAAATCCCTTGCAACCAAATCGTCGCCCAGCCGCCCGCAAAAAAACATCCAACACAAAAACCTCTCGTAAATAGTTTCTTGCGTCTCCCTCCTTAGAGGCTAGGATGCCACATTTTTTTTCTGCATGCTTCAACTAAACGATGCGAAATGATCATGAGCCTCCAAACCATCTAGAAACAAAGTTTGAGCTGTTTTTATATTTTTAGTTTTTTTATTATTGCTGCGCCGCCACTGACGATTTTTCAAAGACAGACGCGTTTTCCATTCTCGCCGCGGCACTAAATTCGGTGTCAAAATTTCATTAAAATCAATTCAATAATGTTCGCTTTACGCAAAATACATAGAACGAAATAAAGCAAAACTCGTATGTATACATCACAAAATTGGTTTCTGTAATAGGAAAGCCAATATTCAGATGGACCTAAAAAAGTGTAATATGCCGCTACGTATTTTTTCAACAGGTCAATGGACAAACTATTATGAATACAACAAATTTTTTCAGTTCTACAACCCCCCACCCCCCAACCGCTCCAATTTCACCCTTACCCAAAAAAGTAGAAAATGGTCAGGAACCCCTAAAACGCCTAAAAACAAAGTTTGAGATGTTTTTACATTTTTAGTTTTTTTTATTATTGCTGCGCCGCCACTGACATGATTTTTCCCAAAACATACGCGTTTTCTATCCTCGCCGCGGTAGTAATACCGTGTCAAAATTTCATTAAAATCAATTCAATAATTTTTGCGATACGCAATATAATAATATATCGATCTAAAACAACACACATATGTATATGTTAGGAGCAAACACCGATTTCGGCCAATGGACGGAAAATATGGTCAAAACGCGTTTTGGCTGCTACCGTTTTGCCAATGTCCGAATTATCGCTTTCCGGCTGTTCAATGTAGCCCAGAACGCGTTTTGCGTCAACTACGATTGCCAGAACACGTTCTATATTCTACTACGAATAAATAAATCTCAATTATTTGCCGTGTTGCGTTACAATATTTCCTCTGAGCTTAGAATCCATAACTAAAATGAATAAAAACACTTGTAGATCTTAGGTCCGTGAAAAAAAAGACTGAAAGAAACATACCTCACAATCTCTTATGTCCAGCTCCCACATGAGCGGAATGAATAATGTCAAATAACTCGTGGGTCATGCAAAAATAACGCAGTTCGGCTGTTTCGTCTGTCCTTCTTTCAAATATAGCCAATTTTTAAAATATCATACCTTTTCAATCGTTGTCGTTGTTTCGAAGATATTGTATCACCGTTACTTTTACCAGCTTTTGCCGCCTTTACCTCTGTGAGTGTTTGGTCGTATCTTTCTCTTGTACAAATATTACTACGATCATTGCTACCACTTATGACTGTTTGCAGATCGTCATTAAAACATAACCTTAGGTCTTCCATGGCACTCTCTAGCTACTGTCTAACCCGCAAAAAGATCAAATACTAAATGAATACACTAGCTCCAGAGGTATCGGCTGAGACACACACAAAATCCACCACGCGTTATGGCAATCGCAGTAGAACAGGACGCGTTTTGGCAATCGTAGTTGAGCCAAAACACGTTCTGGGCTACATTAAACAGTCGGAAAGCGATAATTCGGACATTGGTAAAATGGTAGCTGCCAAAACGCGTTTTGGCCATATTTTCCATACATTGGCCGAAATCGGTGTTTGCTCTTAACATATACACCACAAATTCTAAGTCCCTTGGTTTCTGTAATCGGCAAGGCAATGTTCGGATGGACCTAAAAAAGTGTATTGTGCTGCTAGGTCTTTCTCTCTCAGGTCAGTAGACAGCCCATTATGAATACAACAAATTTTTCAGATTTACAACCCTCCACCCCCCAACCACCCGAATTTCACCCCCACCCCAAAAAAAAGTAGAAAATGATCAGGAACCCCTAAAACGCCTTGGTTCCTGTAATACAAAAGGAAATGTTCCGATGGACCTAAAAAAGTGTATTATACCCTTAGATAAGGAAAGAGAGGGGATACCGCACGCCCATTTGATGCTATATGGATTAGCTGATACCGAAAATGAATAGCTGTCAAAATGCTGGTGGAAAACTAACGGTAGTGTCAAGGTGGTGTTTTTTGCGATATTTAACGTTTTTAAGACCAATAATTGTGAAATATTGTGGTGAGCGTAATGGTGGGGTGTGCAGCTTACCGTTGTAAAAGCCACAGCAGCAGGAAGGAGCCAGGAATCACTTTTCACAGGTAAATTTATGATCTTATTTTTTTGGTGTATCCGAAATTCATGCAAATATCTCGATATCTAGTTCAAAGATATATGTGTATCCGAAATATAATTTGGAATGTACCACTAACATGCGAATCATAATGTTTTTGAGCACGTAAAGTCTAAAAATTATGTTTTTAAGGGATTTTTTGGTTCAAATACAATCAGTTTTCCAGTGGCGTATCTATTATAGCTTACATTTTGAATAGAAATATTATGACTTTGCATTGTAATATATAATATACCAATACCCTTATACAAGGTGTGCATTTCAAGGGTGGCCTTTATTTGTAGTTGTATGAATAATAAAATTAATTTTCTTTCTTCCTCGACAGGTTTCCTAAAGATCTTCCTAGACATGATTTATGGATCAAAAATATGAGGATCGAAGGTTGGAAGCCTACAAGCAACGATAGGCTTTGTTCTAAGCATTTTGAACAGAATTTCCTTCATCAAACAAATCAAAAAGTATATCTTCTGAAAGGAGCAGTCCCCACCATATTTGACGAGCCTCCGGAATACTTACGTCCAAAAATTGTAAGTTATAATTCCTAGCTTACATTGTCTACGCTTAATCAATATTAAAATAATAAACATTCTAGGATTATGATAGATGGATAGATGGATAGATGGATAGATGGATAGATGGATAGATGGATAGATGGATAGATGGATAGATGGATAGATGGATAGATGGATAGATGGATAGATGGATAGATGGATAGATGGATAGATGGATAGATGGATAGATGGATAGATGGATAGATGGATAGATGGATAGATGGATAGATGGATAGATGGATAGATGGATAGATGGATAGATGGATAGATGGATAGATGGATAGATGGATAGTTGGATAGATGGATAGATGGATAGATGGATAGATAGATAGATCGATATACTTTATAGTCTAAGAATTTACAAGATTCTTATTGACAAAGCTATATAATAACAAACAAAACTTTTGGGATATTCACTAAAACCTGTGAGGAGGAAGTTTGTTATAAATCTTCACTCCATTGTATATAATTGGATCATTAATGAGTTATGATTTGGGTGTGATATTAATTTAAAATCATTCTTATGCCTTATGCCTATATTCTATATTTATGGTCTCAAATTTGGTTTTATATTTGAGTATTAGTGATGACGTTTCCAAAATAAATAGTGCAATAAAGTAAGGGGAAATACGATTACGAATGGCTGAATAACCATTTAAAGATTGATAGCTATGAAAATCAAAAGGCAGCTAACCTCAAAAATGTAATAATTTCTTGTGTTACAGTTACATTATTAAACAACTATATTTAGGTGTGTTTACTCGATACGAAATCAAAACAAAATGTTACTGTCACTTTTCCTATAAGATTCAGTCACTCATTCACATCTACTTAAATCATAAATTAATTTGTTCTGTCTTTCTTTCGGAAATAATGTTTCAAACATTGTCTAATATACAGCTCTGTTATTTTAGGCAAAAGAAAGAAAAAGACCCCGTGAACGTGATGTTCATCCAGAACCATCGCCATCAACCTCAGCTCTGGCTGCACAGGACGACTCTCCCCGGAAAAAGAAACTTAGAAGAGAACTGCTGCTGCAAAAAGATAAGAATAAGGAAAAAACGAAAAAAATCCGTGCCCTTGGTCAGTCACTGAAAAGAGCACACAAAAAAGTAGCCTCTTTAAAAATAATTGCTGAGGAATTAGAGCGACAAAATTTACTATCTCAAGAAAATTTAGTTTTAGTTCAAAATGTGAGCAAGGTTAATATAGAAATATTGAACAGAAAAATGGGGAGAAATGTTCAATATTCACCTGAACTTAGGAAATTTGCCCTGACATTAAATTTTTTTTCACCAAAGGCATACAACTATGTGAGAGATGTTTTTGACACTTGTCTCCCGCATAGCAAAACTATTGCTAATGGTTTCAGAATGTGGATGCTGAGCCTGGTTTTACCAAGGAATCAATAAATACCTTAAGAAATAAGGTTCAATCATCTGACAGACCAATAATTTGTTCATTAATTATCGATGAAATAGCCATACGGAAACATTTAGAATGGGATGGAAAAAAATTCCATGGTTATGTGAACTGTGGTACAAATTTAAACGATGACTCTAATGCTTTAGCCAAAGAAGCTTTTGTTATAATGTTGGTTTGCATCAATGGAACTTGGAAATTACCTGTCGGTTACTTTCTTACAGATTCTTTGAATGGCAGTCAAAAACATTCAATTGTATCTCAATGCATCCATCTGATTGAAGATACGGGAGCCAAAGTTATGTCAATCACATTCGATGGTGCTCCATCTAATACCGCTATGTGTCATAACTTTGGATTCTTATTTAACATTTCAAATATACAGACAAGTTTCAGAGTTACAGATCACAATGTATATATTTTTTATGATCCATGTCATATGATAAAACTTGTTCGCAATGCATTTGGTGAAAAGAAAATCCTAATTGATTGTGATAACAATTTTATTCAATGGAAATACATAGCGCTTCTAGAGAAGCTGCAAACTAGCGAGGGCTTACATTTAGGGAATAAGTTACGTCGCGCTCATATTATTTTTTTCAAACAAAAAATGAAGGTTCGGCTTGCAGTTCAGTTACTTAGTGCATCAGTAGCCGATGCTATTGAGTATTGCGAAAAAAAGCTGAATCTTGAGGATTTTAAAGGTAGTCAGGCAACAGTTAAATTTATTAGAATTGTAAATAGCATTTTCGATATTTTAAACAGCAGAACCCTAGTAGCACCAGGTTATAAAAAAGCATTATGTCAAAAAAATATAGATCGATCTGCGGAATTTATCAATAGTGCAATTTTTTATCTTTCAAAGTTGAAATTATCTAATAATGAGCAAGTAATCATGTCTAACAGAAAAACTGGGTTTATTGGATTAATAATTTCATTATCAAGTTCTTTAGGATTGTACAAAGAACTTGTTTCTGAGAGAAAAACATTACTGTACCTTCCGTTGTATAAGATTAGTCAAGATCATTTAGAATTATTCTTTTCGTCAATTAGATCAAGAGGTGGCTGGAATAATAACCCAACCGCTCGACAGTTTCTAGCTGCTTACAAAAGGCTTCTGGTTCGAGCAGAAATTAGAGAGGGCGGTATGGGTAACTGTATTCCATTAGATCAAATCCCTATTCTAAGTAGTTCTACAAAAAATGTAAGGTCTGAAGATGTAATTAATAGTAGTTTATCTAACCATAGTTTAATAGACATAAATGAGCCTTCTGATGATCTAGAAACTATTTGGAAGGATCATGACTACATCATGAATGCACCTGTGATAAGTGAATGTTCATCCCAAATTGTGCAATATATTGCTGGTTATGTTTCGCACCAATTACAAAAAACAATAAAATGTGAAACATGTGTCACAGCACTGATTGGTACTAGAGATCGGTTTCTCAATTCCCTAATTGAATTTAAAAGCCACGGCGGTCTGACTTACCCATCAAATGATGTTATCAAGATATGTTTGAAATCGGAACATTTTCTGAGAGTTAATGAAAATTGTATTCACACCAAACATTTTGTACCTTTGCTGATAAGCAAAATAATATCAAGTTTTCTAGGCACCCCTATTTTCAGCTGCTTAGAACGTCACGTATTAGAAAATGATGTAAATCATATATATTTTTTAATAAAAGCTGTATGCACAAAATACTTAAATATCAGAATCCATTTTATTGTAAAATCTCGATCACAACAGGACAATCCAGTTCGGAGCCAATTAACAAAAATGATTCTGTTTAAAGGGCAGTAAAATATTGGTAGTTTTTGACCTTCGTGACTGTAATATTGACTGCCATCAATTGTAGGAGCAAGCGAAATGCCACGTTCCTACAAAAAATTTATTTTTGTTGAAGCACACAATACTGAGTTTCACCCAAACTTCCCCATAAGTAAATACATAACTGCAATAAATTAGAACTTACTGGAAGCAAGGGGTTAAGTGATAAAATAGAGTTGTAATTTCTATGTAAGTTATAGGACCTCACCTATATTGAATGAATTGTTCGTTTTTATTTACTACTAGCTAATCTAGGGGTCATTTTCTAATTTTGTAAATGTTTTGATTTTGGATAAGATTAAAGGACCTTTGTATTTCTAGCCCAAAACTTACTTTATTTCATGTCTGAGATAATTTTTATGTTTAACCCCCCAGCTTTTTCATTAATTATTGCCACCGTCGCAAAAAGAAGTTATGTATAAAAAAGCCTCGTTGGAGTAATTAAAAATACTGCTCTTCATTACACACTACAAACAGCAAGTAACAGCGTAACAGCAAGTAGATTTTTTTACTGCATATGGGGACTCCGAGATTGAAGGCATCAAATTCCTCAATCTCGTAAGCTAATCTATAATAACAAAAATGTTTTATTGCTGCTTCTGTTTACAGTATGTAATAGACAGTATTTTATATATAAACATAATGTCAATAAATATAAATATACTATAGGTATTATGTGTTCTTTAATAATAAAAAATTGATTTACTACAAACTACAAGCAGTTTTTTTCTTTCTGGGTAGAAGTATAATCGTGTCTTCCATCAGTCATATACTGCAAATGAACATAACATGTTCATGACTGAATAAAATATATACATTATCAATTTTTATATATTATTGGCCACAAAACAGCAGTCGAATGAAAATCACGGTTACGGTAATGTTAGTCACTTAAGTTTTAATTGTGGATGGCGAAATTGGCCATATAGAAACCCTGAATAACAATATTTCATTAAATTTTATTTGAAAAAGATTATTTCTACAAATAGCTCAACCAGACCGTTAATCCCATTAGTTACGCCACTGGGAATAGCGCTTTGGTGCCATTTGGTATCAGAAATGTCAGTCGCGGGTTCCGTCCTCTCTCTTTCCTTGTCTAAGATTATACCGCTAGGTCTTTCTCTCTCAGGTCAGTAGAGAGCCTATTATGAGTACAACAAATTTTTCACCTTTACAACCCCCTACCCCCCAACCACCCCAATTTCACCCCCACCGAAAAAAAAGTAGCAAATGATCAGGAACCCCTAAAACACCTAAAAACGAAGTTTGAGGCATATTTGAAATTTTTCGTTTTTTGCTAATTACTCCGCCGCCCATGCACCGATTTTCAAAATTGTAGCAACATTACCTACTATGACCCTATACCATATCACTACCCAAATTTCATCAAAATCTATGCAGCGGTTACTGAGATTAGGAGGCTAGAAAAACGCCAACAGACAGACAGACAGACAGACAGACCGACAGACCGACAGACCGACAGACCGACAGACCGACAGACCGACAGACCGACAGACCGACAGGCAGACCGACGGAAATGTGTGACGTGGATTTTCGTTATGTAGGCATCGTAAAACGCCCAAAAAGTATATTATCACAAAATCGAAAATTTTCGCGATCACAATACTCCCCTCACCTATCGGTGTGAGAAGTAAAAAATATCGAAAAGATGAGCATTTGTTGTATACACACACAGCTTGTTTTAATTTCATTTCAACATCCTTTATGTGTGCATCCACCTGAAATAAGTGGTGAGATCTATACAGGGAGTCCCACGACGGTTAAGACAAGCAATATATAGGAACTGGTGAAGAATTATAATTTTGGTGGTGTAAATTAAAGCAAATGTTGTCTTTTCTTATTATTGTGTTACCCAATGAGGTATTTATTTTTGGTCACGTGACGTCCGGTTCAAAATTATCAATGAGACACTCTGTATCTTACTGCCTTTCTGTGTCGGTTGTTCGTCCCGACAAAACAATTCAACAAACTAGCACACTCGAGGTCTAAAGCGATTCGTTCAACAGCTACAGGTACCTACCACTACGATTGATTATGGGTCGTATTCATAGTCGATACTTAAGGGTTCCTTAATACTTGAGGGTCCGTTGAGTAAGGTTTTGTGTTTCGAAACCTTACTTCAGGGTCCCTTACGTAAGGCTCCCTTGAGTAATACTCAAGTAAGGAAATGTCAACATGGCATTTCGTTGAAGTCAAGGCGACTTTGTAGGTTAATTTTGGAATACGGTGTTGTCAGTTCCTGACACAAAACACGAGATACTGACACAAAAAGATAACAGAAGACGTCAAAATGCCTAAGCAGGGGCATAACAAATTGACTTATATTTGAAATACGACAACGTCGCCAAATTATGCCATCTCGTATTTCTTGTTTAAGGGGCCTGGGTGGACACATTTATACATACGTATGATCGCCCTGTATAGGGCATTCTGGGTAAACGTCACTAAATTGCGCTCCAGAAAGTTTTTACGATAGTATTGAGAAAACTAGATTTTTTGAATGGAGATCGACTCTGATGGATCAACTGGGGATCCCACCATCCATCCCAGTGCAGAACATCCGGCAAACACCCAAATAAGCAAGAAAAAAGAAGCAAATTCACCAGCTGTCAAAACCGACGATGATGAAAAGTCACTGCTGTACAAAATTATCCAGGACCAGGCGAAGCAGATTGCTGAACAAACTACTCAAATTACCACCTTACAAAAACAGATTGAGAAACTGACCACCCAGGTGAGCCTTCTTACTTCCCAACTAAGTCCTTCCTTTCCACTTGACAGCTCAAACACTAAAAGAAAACTTGACAGCCAAACGCCGACAAATAACTCTACTGCCACAGAGGACGAAAACACCACTCAAGATGACGAATTTGCCACCGTTCGACGTCGTAAACGACGAACAATACGTTCTCTAGACGACTATCCGCCTTTACCTTCAAAACCTGCTACTCCTTCTGATTCCCTATGTCCTACAACTAAACAGTCTCTTTTGCAACCTTCTGCTTCTATACAACAAAGCCATCCAGTCACACCTCCATTACATATGCAAATTACTGACGTGAATACTCGTTTGGCTGGTGATATTACGCCTACACCATCCCGCGCAACCCAAGTGACAACGGAGTTGTCATCCAAACAACGTCGTGTCACTCCGATAGTCCTACGAGAGGTGACTGGTTGGCGGACACTTAATGACAAATTTGTTAGTCTTGGCATCAAAATAGAACGTGCAGTAGCCGTCGATGCGGGGATTCGCATTCTTCCTAAGTCGGAAGATGACTACAGGAAAATCATTCGTTTGTTCAAAGAGGAAAACGTCCCACATCATACGTTTCCTCTTCCCTCTAAAAGAAAAAATGGAGTCAAGTTGATTGACTCAGTACTTCCCACACATTACGGTGATACCAGTATATTATTTTCCCATAGCATAAAGATTTAGTCTGAGATCCCCTTGCAACAAAATCATCGCCAGTACCCCCCCCCCCCCCCCCCCAAATTATTGTCATATGCCGCTAGGTCTTTCCTGCACAGGTCAATGAACAGCCTATTATCAATAATACAAACTTTTGTATTGAATTTCACCTCTTCAGCTGTGGCAGTTTCGGAAAAATTTAAGCGTTCCGGTACCGTTTACTGAAAAAGCGTTGTTGCCGTATCTCATTAATTAATACAAACAAAATTTTGAAATTGTGAGATCTTACTAAATTCGACATGCGCAATTCATTGCAATAAAAATAAGTAGAGGATTCTATTTAAAATAAATTAAAATCGGGGATACTTGTTTAAAAATTTGGGAAAATAATTTATAACTTGGCAACGTCGAAAACGCGAAAAAAGAGTATTTGTAGATATTTCGATTTAAAATAAAAAAGACAGGGTGTTATATTTAAAAAAACAAAGTAAAGCGACCTTTAAGTTGCCGGAATTTAAAATTCTGCCAAAAACACCCTGTAGATACAAATTGCGGGTAGCATCCAGAATAATATCCGCTTAATATTCAAGTAACTCGCTGTGTAATATTGTTGAGAAAAGTTAAAGGAATATATCAATTTGAACGTATTACTTGCGACCTTGCAAATGCGGAAATTAATAGAAAATAAATTATTACTTAGCAACGTCGCAACCGATTCCAAAAATATTTTAGGGTTGAATAGAGATCAATGATGGACACTAGAAGAACTTGAGAGAAAGTTATAGTTCCATATAAAAAAATCAAGTTGATCTCTATCCTACTTTCCCGCAACACCCTGTATATTTCAAAATATTTTTAGGATATGCATCTCAAGTAACCAAATAACTTTTATATTTGAGATTTTCTTCTATCAGCTATACCTTGCGAGATATCGAAGAATTACACACTAAATGGACAGCCTGTATACATCGGAAAAAATTCTTTTTAGTTTCTGTAATAGGCATAAGGCAATGTTCGGATAGACCTAAAAAAGTTATTTATATCGCTAGGTCTTCCTTCATAGGTCAGTGGGTAGTCTATTATGAATGCAACAAATTTTTCAATTTTACAACCCCCCAACCCCCAACCACCCCAATTTCACCCCCACCAAAAAAAAAGTAGAAAATGATCAGGGACCCCTAAAACGCCTAAAAACGAAGTTTCAGCAATATTTAATTTTTTTTGTTTTTTGCTAATTACTCCGCCGCCTATGCACCTATTTTCAAAATTATACGAACATTACCTACTACGACCCCACAGCATACCGCTGCCCAAATTTCATCACAATCCATGCAGCGGTTACTGAGATTACGACGTTAGAAAAACGCCAACAGACAGACAGACAGACAGACAGACAGACAGGCCGACCGACAGACCGACAGACCGACGGAAATGAGTGACGTGGATTTTCGTTATGTAGATATCATAACATGCCCAAAAAGCGTATCATCTCGAAATCGAAAATTTTCGCGATCACAATACTCCCCTCACCTATCGGTGTGGGAAGTAATATCCACGCAGTTATCAGAGGGATCCCCGCATCCTTTTCAGAACATGATATCAAGGAGGAATTAGAGCAGAAAGGCTATTCCCCTCACCATATTATCTGCTTCAAACGTAGCGGAGGCGTGCCTATGCTTTTGGCGGTGGTGATACTGCCAAAGATAGAGAAGTCCCAGCAAGTATTCAATGAACACGAACTGCTGGGCCTAGCGATAAGAGTCGAAGTTCAAAAGAATTCTCGACTCATTGGACAGTGCCATCGCTGCCAGAAATATGGACACGCGCAATCATATTGTACTGCGTCTCCTAAGTGTGTCAAATGTGCTCAGGACCACATGACACATTTGTGCCCTCTAACAGAGCAAAAGGCGCGCAAATGTGCAAACTGTGGTGAGGGGCATTCAGCGAATAGCCCGACATGTAGGTATACTCCTCGAAGGAACATCCAGGTTATCACTGAAAGGCGTAATAAATCCTATGCAGAAGCAGCCAATGTCACACCCTTGTCCGCCCCTCCTGCTCAAAGTTCCTCCTTGACTTCTCAAAACGTGGACCTAGCAACAGCGCTAAGGTCGCTACAGCAAATAATCAGTCCCCTGATTAGCGCCACTCAGGCATTGCAGGCGATCTTTCCTCAGCCACTAAATGGCTAGGTATAGCAGTAGACAGCCTGCATTCATCAAAATTCTCTTTTGGAATTGTTTGGGCCTAAAGGACATCCCCAAAAGACGGGAATTTCATCAAGCCATTTTGGATGAATGCATAGACGTAGCTCTGCTGCAAGAGACATTGCTAAATCCTGGGGACCGCTTAGTTTTCCCGAATTACGATGTCATACGCGCTGACAGATTAACTGGACGCGGCGGCGGCTTGGCCGTGCTGGTGAAACGTGGTATTGATTACCATAGAAGCAGCAACGCTGAGATGCAAAGCATTGAAGCGGCTTCTGTTGTAACAAATATGGCTGGAGGTATCCCATTAAAAATCACATCGGTGTATGTCAGGTGTGGTTCCAGGCTGCGAGAGGCTGACCTTGAAGTTCTATTGGACTGCTCGGGTCCTCTGATCGCTGCTGGGGACTACAACTGCAAACATCGCGCATGGCACTCAAGGCTTAACTCTACTTGCGGTGTTCGCCTATACAATCATGTGATGCGAAATGGGTGCCTTATCCACAGCACTGAGGAGCCTACGCATCACCCTTTTAACCACTTGCAAGCACCTGATGTTATAGATTTCGCAATATCTAGAAATTGTAGATTCCGTGTTACTTCTAGGGTCATGTATGATATTTCAAGCGATCATCTGCCTGTCATCTTGGAGGTGGGGAATGAGCATAACTTGGAGGAGCAAACTCCTTCAAGAAAACGCGTTGATTGGGAGCTATACAAGTCTCTCCTCAGAGAGTTTCCCAGTATCCCGATCATAATTGATGAGAATGGAATTGATGCCGCTCAAGCGGAGTGGACAATTTTCGTTCAAAACGCTCTACAACGCGCAGCGGTGCATCCTGTGCAGCGCCCGGGTAGACCTTTCCTTCCAGCCGATATTCGACAAAAAATTTCGGATAAAAGATCTGCTATCAAGCAAGCAAAGAGGTCCTGTCATACTGATGACATCCGGAGAGCGACGAATCTTGTCCATGAAGTGAGAAACGCACTCCACGAATTGCGCAACGAGCAATGGAACCAGTTTCTAATGGGAATGCTTGACATAAGTGCTCCCCTATGGAAAGTCGCGAAAGCGCTCAGAAATGGCAAACGGGAAAAACTTCGCCATATTCATGGTCCTAGAGGCATGGCCTTTACGACTAGTGATAAGGTGGAGGTTTTTGCTGATGCTATGGAAAATCAGTTCTCCTCCAATTATGATCTTGATAATGACCTCGATGAGGAGCGACAAATTGTAAGATCCGTCAGGAGGTACTTCAGGGCCAATGGTGGGGACGGTGACAATGTTTCTGTTGGTGGATCCTCTTTCGAAGATACTTCTTCGGAAGATTCCTGCACAGAAGCTCTGCATAGCACAACAGAGGAATCACCAATGATTCCTCACTGCACACCAGCAGAGCTTCTCGGCCATATTAAAGACCTCAAGGTACGGAAAGCACCTGGAGAGGACCAGATCATTAACAAGGCGTTGAAGCTACTTCCGCCAAAAGCCGTGACATATTTGGTGGCAATAATTAACGCTATGCTCAGGACTCAATACTTCCCCAAGGCTTGGAAGGTTGCTGAAGTCATTATGATCCCAAAGAAAGCGGGTTCGATATTTCCCCAGGATTATCGTCCCATTAGTTTGCTGTCAGCACCTTCAAAGCTCGCCGAGAAAGTGATTCTCCGTCGCCTTGAGAATTTTTCGTCGGATCATAACGTGATTCCTGACGTCCAATTCGGATTTCGGTCTGAACATAGCACTGAGCTGCAGGCAGTCAGACTGGTGGAGCGTATAACCGGGGGCTTTACCGAAGACAAGAGCACTGGTGTCTTACTTCTAGATGTATCGAAAGCCTTTGACAAAGTATGGCATGAGGGCCTCCTCTATAAGTTAATCCAAAAGGGCTTTCCTTTTTGGCTCCTAAAACTGTTGAAATCCTTTCTAGAAGGAAGGAAATTTCGGATCAAAATTGACAATGTGTTGTCGACAATACGGCCTGTCAAGGCCGGTGTTCCTCAGGGTTCGGTCCTTGGACCAATACTTTACTCTTTTTTCATTCATGACGTCCCTAGTCCCAGCAACTGTGAAGTCTATCTCTATGCTGACGACACCGCACTAGTGGCCCAGTCATGGTCTAGCAACCTAGTCCATGACAGGCTACAGACAGCGGTGGATGAAGTACTAGAGTGGGCGGATCGGTGGCTTATCAAAATCAACCATTCTAAAACGCAGGCTATCTACTGTACCAAAAAGCGTCGCGGCACCCCGCCAGAGGTCTCTATTAACGGTACTCTATTACGGTGGAGCTCTTCCGTCAAGTACCTTGGTGTCACCCTAGACAAGGGTATGACATGGCGAAACCATACTGAGATGTTAAAAACAAAATTCCAAATTACATTTCGACAGTTTTATCCTTTGCTATGTAGAACTTCAAAATTAAGTCTGGTTAACAAAATTCGGCTGTACAAAATTATTATTAGACCTGCAATTACTTACGCATGTGCGGCTTGGTGTTTTATAGCTAAGACGCACATGCGAGCTTTGCAGGTACTCCAAAGTAGGATCCTGAGAACTGTTACAAATGCCCCTTGGTATGTTTCAAACGAGACCCTGCATAAAGATCTTGATATTCCTTACTTAAAGGACTATATCAAAACACAGGCGCAGCGGCGCTATGAACAAGCGGAATCGCATAGCAACCATTTGCTGCGTGACTCAGTGGACTACACGGTCGGGCAAGTCCGCAAACATTCCAGGCCGCGGCTCATACTGTAACCAAAAATTAAGTCGTGGAATTTTAGATCATATAAATTCCCTCTTTAGCAATATCCGATCCCAACAAAATTGCGTTTAGAGCATCAAAATTAATTACCCTAGTTATTTTAACGATGCCTATTTTAACAGTTGCACTTCTCTCTTTGCTCTTCTTCTTTCTTCCTCTCTTTCTTCCTCCCTTTCTTTTTTTTTCTCTATAACATTTTCTGGTTTCTGGGTGACCAGGCCGACAGGATGACAAACTGACTGACGAACTATGACATAAAGGCAAAGGTCCTCCGGACCGCCTTCACAGTTAACGACGAGTAGTAGTAGTAGTACATACGTATTTGCCACATAAAACACGGACTCACAATTTCCCGCACAACTCACTTTATTTTCAAGCTACATGTATAATATTTCAGAAGGCGATAGTTAACACCTTGAAAGACAATTATTTTTCTCAAAAGTTTTTTAATGTGGAAAAAACTCGCAATGCAAAATTATACATTCTATAAATGCCTGTAATTTAACAACCAAACACGATATCAAAAAAAGGTTAAATAGGTGCACAAGCGCAAGCTTTCTTCTTCCATTTGCGCTTTGAGTCATTACTGTAGCTTTAAAGGTAATGTCAGGAGCTTGGAAATGCGAAATTCATTTTTATGGTGACTCTTGGACCTTACCTTTGGACCCTTTGACCCTACCTTTGGATTTTTGGACTTATCTCGCCTCATCTTAGACACACACACTGGAGAAAGGGAACAGGCGGTCACGCTTCCTCGCTAACACGGGAATAAGTCTTTTCTTGGATTCTCAATTTCACGCGCTATACCCTAGACCCTTAAGCCCGTATTTGTAAACGTTCCTTAAGGGAGCCTCAAGGTCGCCTTGATGCTTGAGGACGCTTTAGCGAAAAAATCCAATTTATAGTCGCTGAGGCTTCCTTAAGTCTTCGGTTGACATTTAAGAGTAAGGTTATATTATATTAATTAAAAATATTGTTTTGTATTCACCAAAAAATAGTGTTTTGAACTGTTTTCCAGAGTTTTGCTCTTGATTTTTTGGTTATCTATGACCATATACAATTGAGATAGTAGGTGTATGGTGCGTTAGTACCTATTTTGCGGTGCGTTATTTGTAATAATGTTCTCTCCAAAGTCCAAACCAAAAGAAGCCAAGGTTCATGCAAACTAAACTGAAACTGTACCAGTATGATAAAGGTTATTGAAGGAGAAAAGTTATTAGAGGCTTGGATTAAAACACACTATGCTCATGCAACATATACAGGGTTATTCACGTTATTCGACACGGAGCATTATGGCTAAAGTATCTAATGAAAATGAAAATCATAATTTCGGATGGATAGGGACCCATTAAGGTTACATTTTAAAAATGTTTTCATGTTATACAGGGTGTCACTAAAACAAGAAACGTATCAAAGTTATTTTTTTTTTAAATGGAATACCCCGTATATTATTGCACATTCGGATTCCTTAGTAAATTCTAGTGTGACTTTATGTATCATACATGGGGTCTAAAACCGTTTAGGTGTAAATTACCATTTTCGGTATAAGTAGATGTCAGAAAAAAATTGAATATCATAGAGATTATAAAACTTAGAAGGATGTGGCAGTTTATTATTTTCATAATGAAATATCACATTTAATGCCCGTGTGGTTGGGTGCCTATCGGGTGCGTCCCCAGGTGGCGGATAGGGGAATGGCCGGGGGAAGAGGAATCTCGGAACCCGGTTAGTGGCAGCCATAGTAGAGTACGAGGGCTTAAAAACCTTCAATCCTTTTGCGAAAGCTGTCGCCGTGGACCAACCCACCCAAAGCTAAGGTGTAAGGTATCGTGCTGAGGGCTGAATGGTCGCAGGGTGATATGCGGCCACAAACGATCCCCTTGGGGAACCAGGCGACACCCCATTGTAATAAGCCTTACCCTGGCATGCGGGGCTCTGCCAGTGGTGGACTCATTCTTTCCCTTGCTACTCGTGGGAACGACTATGGATAACACAAAAAGCAAAACACTAAATCCCGAGGCTGGACCATCAAGCTCACCTCAACCTGAATCTGCAGCTAGGGCTGGACAATGTTCACCTCAAGCTGCGGCACAGACCGAGGCTGGACGAGAGGGATCACCTCAAACACAATACAAAAAACAATGGCCAAAGCGTCGCCGAGTTTGTGGTGCTGAGGCTAAAAGGAGAAGGAAGGCGAGGCAGGCGAAAGAGGCGGCATCCACAGGAACTACCTCCTCCTCCTCAGCCCCTTCAGAACTAAAGGAGAAGGCGCCCAGTGAGTCAGGTGGCAAAAACCTCGCCTCCAAAAGAGGCCAGGAGGTAGCGACACCTGGGAAACGCCTTCACCCAAGTACCTCCACAGAGGGCACGCCGAGAAGGATTAAGAAGGTTCGCAGTGACACAAAAGCCGCTGCACCTTCCCAAACCTTCGCGGAGGCAGTCTTAAAGCATCTTAAGGTTGCCATAATAGATAAGGATAACACCTACGGCAAGGTCTCTGTAGAGCGGGCAAACCTTATCAAAAGACGGCTAATGGAGGAGCTGGACAAGTTAATCTTGACGCCCTCCAGCAGCCAAAACAAAGTGCCGACATTCAAGTCGTGGACTCACTCTGGTGAGATCATCAGGATCGTCTGTGACGACGATGGGGCACTACATTGGCTTTCTGGGGCTGTTAAAAACCTTAGGCCATGGGAGGAAGCGTCACTGGCGGTCGTCAGTTTGGACAAGCTCCCAAAGCTCACCAAAGCCTCTCTTTGGGTCCCGGAGGATGACGCTACCGCCACCTCTGAAGACCCGGAGAGGGTGCTGCGGCGGCTGACGGTGCAAAATCCGGAACTGTCGGTAGCCAAGTGGTGCCCTTCCACCATGAGGTCAAGAAAAGCCCTCCAGGACACCTGTTCGTCTTCGGTGTTGGAGACGAGGATATGGCTGTCCTAAAGAAGAGGTCGATGAGGATGAGCTATGCGTTCACCTCATTGACCATCAGAGCCTCCAGTAATAGGACGGGAGCTTCTGCAGAACCAAGGACCTCGGATGAGGGTACATCCAACGCCGAGGCCCCCTTGGAGAACGCGGAGGGCCTCGAACATATGGACGCCATCCCTCCTCGGACGGAGGAGGAGATGGAGTCCTAAAGAGGCAAATCTATGACATCTGAGCCATGGGCAAGGACGTCATAAAAAAGGTGAAAATCCTTCAATGCAACCTCCAACACGGTAGGTCGACGACAGCAACTTTATGCCGCCGACTTGATGTGCTGGAGGATGCAATAGCACTAATCCAAGAACCTTGGATCATAAAGACCAGAATAACAGGTCTAAGCGCACTAACTGGTCAAATTTTCAGCTTACCAAGCAACTTACAACCCAGGACTGCAATATATGTACCTAGGAAGATTAAAGCCACCCCAATGGCACAATTTTGTACCTCCGATTTAACTGCGGTTAGATTGGAATGTCCATGGGAAAGAGGCAACAGCAGGGCGTTGGTCCTAGCATCGGTCTACCTTCCTTCAGATGCAGCCACCCTACCACCAACAAAAGAATTGGAAGAGCTAGTAGACCACTGCCTCAACCAGAAATTGGAGCTTGTCATTGGCTGTGACTCGAACTCCCACCATCTGGGATGGGGCAGTAAGGACATTAACTCTCGAGGTAAGTCTCTTTATGACTATATTGTTAAGAAGGATTTACGAATCTTAAATAGAGGCACGGAACCGACTTTTATTAACGCCCCCAGCCAAACTGTCATAGACATTACGCTGGCAACAGCCAAAATCTCCAACAAAATTCTGGACTGGCAGGTGTCAGAGGACATTTCGATGTCTGACCACCGCTGGCTGAATTATACTTTAAGTCTGGAAATCAAAACTCTCGTAAAGTCTCGCGACCCGAAGAGGACTGATGTAAATCTCTACAATCGACTCTTAGAAGGTGCTCTGCGTAACGAACAGGTTTTGACTCCGTGCACTAACGAAGAATTGGAAAGATATACAATATCTATCCAAGATAAAATAAGTTATGCTTATAAAAAATCCTGCCCCATAAGGATGGTCCAGGAAGGCGGCAAAACCAATATTTGGTGGTGCAGCGAACTGGAACACCTCAGGAGAGCAGCAAGAAGAACTTACAACAAAGCAAAACTTACCAAACTCAAAAAGGGACTTGTACCAATCCAACATCAAAGAGTTTAAGAAAGTCTGTAGACAAAAACAGAGGGCTGCCTGGAGAACCTACTGTGAAGAAATAGAGGATTTCCCACAAGCATCCAGACTGCAAAAAATGCTCTCTAAAGATCCACATCGGTGCATCGGCATTCTAAAAAGGGAGGATGGAAGTAAAACCTCCAACCTCCGGGAAAGTGCCGAGCTCCTGATGGACACACACTTCCCTGGTTCGATTGTCACTGCGACGTCGAACTGGATGGAAGACATCAACACACCCTCACCGATTGACTGGCAATTCACCAGAGAAATAATCAGTGAGGAAAAGATAAACTGGGCCATATCCTGCTTCTCCCCCTTCAAATCACCAGGGCCAGACGGCATATGTCCAGCCCTACTTCAATGGGGTCTGGATCATCTTATGCCGCACTTGGTGGGAATATTCAGAGCCTCCTTGGCTCTAAAATATATTCCCAAAAGGTGGAGAGAGGTGAGAGTGGTCTTCATACGTAAACCAGGTAGGATGGACTACACCCTACCGAAGGCATTCCGACCAATAAGCTTAACATCGTTCTTCCTCAAGACGATGGAACGGCTATGCGAGAGGTATATAAGAGATGAGGTACTAATTCATTTCCCACTTCATCCAAATCAACATGCATACACTCCAGGCAGATCCACCGACTCTGCACTACATCAAGTAGTTGGCAGAATTGAGAGATCACTGGACAACAAAGAATCCACCCTTGGTGTATTCATAGACATTGAGGGAGCGTTTGACAAAACAACATTCCCAAAAATTAGCCAGCAACTCCAAGCTAGGAACGTGCCTAGCACTGTAAGCGAATGGATACTTAGCATGCTCTCCAACAGAGCAATAACAATCAACGTAGAGGACATTTATGTTAAAGGTGTTGTTACCAGGGGTTGTCCGCAGGGAGGTGTTCTGTCACCACTGCTTTGGAACGTGGTTCTGGATACCCTCATCAATCACCTCAACAGCAATGGACACTACACAATAGCATATGCGGATGACATAGTCATCCTGCAAACAGGTAGATTTGAGAACACATTGGGTGAACGCACCCAAGTAGCACTCAAATCAATAGAAAAGTGGTGTCTAGAACACTCATTGTCCATCAATCCCAAGAAGACTGAGATGGTTCTGTTCACCAGAAAAAGGAAGATCAGGGGCCTAAACCCCCCTGAGCTTCTCAGTGTCAAGCTACATTTCTCTGAAGAGGTGAAATATCTTGGTATTACCATCGACAGAAGGCTGACGTGGAACTCTCACTTAGATAGTAGAGCCAAAAGAGCATATGTCGCTTATGAACAATGTCGGCGAACAGTGGGACGCACTTGGGGCCTGTCGCCAAGAGTTACCCACTGGATCTATACCACAATCATTAGGCCTATGCTAACGTATGGAGCCATTGCCTGGGTACCTAAAGTTCTGTAGGCGACGGCGATTAATAAATTATATAAAATACAACGTATGGCCTGCATTAATATAACAGGAGCCATGAGCACAACACCGACTGCTGCTATGGAAGTAATAATTGGCATTACCCCTCTAGATATTTACATCAAAGAGGTTGCGTTACTGTCAATGTTACGACTTCGCACAGTTGGTATTAATCCAGATGTAGGTATGGGACGACTGAGGCAGCTGGTATGGCGGGAAGCGCTAAAGGCACTACCCATGCTACAAGCAACCAGCGACTCAATTAAACCAACTTTCGTTTTTAAGAAACCCTACAAAATAGAGATTAAACAGAATGTTGAGCCAAAAGTGACAAATGCAATTTACATATACACAGATGGCTCCAAAACAAGGGAAGGCACTGGATGTGGTGTATACTCCAGGTCTTTAAACCTAAGAACAAAGTGGGCTATGGGCAAACACGCCAGTATCGTTCAAACGGAACTGGCTGGCATATCGATAGCCGCAAATGAACTAGCCAGGAGAGATGTATCTGGCAAAACTGTAGCAATCTGCACTGACAGCAGACAAGCACTTCTAACCCTGAAAAGACCTTGTATCATCTCAGGGCTAGCAATGGAATGCAACCAATCTTTAGCCCATGCTTCGGACAAAAACAATATTGTCCTGAGGTGGGTTAAAGGGCACAACAACAACAAAGGCAACCGTATAGCGGATGGTCTAGCCAGGAAGGCCGCTGACCAAAGAATTTTAGGACCATGTGACCTTTCTGGAATGTCGACAACCACAATTTCGGAAATAGCCAAAAAACACTCCCATGCCCAAATGGTAAAACGATGGGAAGAACTACAAGGATGTCGATTTGCCAAGGAAACCCTTGCAGGTTTTGACATGGCAATATCCAAGAAGTATTTGGCGATGACCAGACCAAACCTACGTCTCTTAGTAGGATTCCTGACTGGCCATTGTCAACTCAGGAAACACCTCCACACTATGGGGTTAAGTGACACACCGATATGTAGAATGTGTGAAAGTGAAGACGAAACTGTGGAACACGTCATATGTGAATGCCCAGAGTTATCTTCTATTAGAGAGTGTGCGTTCGGCGAGTCTTGGCCTACACCTGCCCACATAAGGGAGATGTCCCCTAGCGACTTGTTCACCTTCCTACAATTGGCAGGATGGACGATGACCTGAGGGAACAACTCCCTGGGAGGATGCACAATGGGCCAGTTGTGGCCTAAGTGCAGTGGGACCACTCACCCTCCCCACTTTACAGATACAGATCACATTTAATGATTTGAAAAATATGCAACTCTGTCAAAAGTTAAGTCAAAAGTATGTCTGACTGGAGCTGTGAAAATTCTTCAGTACCTATTAGCAAGATCGCAGAAAATGAAGAATAAGTAAAATTTGTAAAATTTGTAAAATTATAAAACATAACTTAAATGGCAGAAAATTTAAATCTGATTTGTCAATATTCCTTTTTTTGCAATACTGCTAATAGATATTGAGAAAATAGAAGGGTTCCAGTCAGAGATATCGTTCCTTCGATTCAAATTACTACTTTTTACAGCGTTACATGTGATTCATAACTGCGTGCTGGAGCAACAATCGCTGGTTGTTTTTGTTTCATTTCAGGGTTTTCAAATATCTCGGAATTTTTTAACCTCTAATAAATTGCGGTAACCGGTAGACTGTAAAACATATCTATTACTGTCATACTCCAGCTTCTCTTTGACATTAGTGATGTTATCGCCGTTGTTTCTGGGAGAGTTGATTTGTTGTAAGGAATTTTTGTGTCTCTTTATTCTGAGTCGTAGGTACCTTTTTTTTAAGTTACTTGTTTTCTTCCATCTGAACATGTTTTTTTTATATTTCATGACCTGCAAGGTTGTCTATAGGTAGGAAAACTGAGAAACACCGATTTGTTTGAACATTTAAAATAAAACGAAAACTACCAGAGATTGACATTCACAACCTTATATCATCAGAAAGGTTATAAAATTCTACATTTAACCGTGTAAAAAGAATTAGGCATTCCCATTTGAAAAAATCAAGTTATCTCTGATCGAAGTTTACTTAATTAATCGACTGATTTATCCAAGCATAAACGTAATTTAAATTTGACAGTCTCATCAAAGCTGACGCATTTTATGCTTAGTAATACGACAAAGTCACAGTCTTCCAAATTTTATAATCTCTGCGATATTCAATTTTTTCCTGATATCTACTTATACCGAAAGGGATGATTTACACATAAACGGTTCGCTTTAGACCCCATGTATGATACATAGAGTCACACTAGGATTCACCAAGGAATCTGAATATGCAATAATATACGGGGTGTTCCATTTAAAAAAATACAACTTTGATACGTTTCTGTTTTGGGGACACTCTGTATAACATGAAAATATTTTTAAAATGTAGCCTTAATGGGTCCCTGTCCATCCGAAATTATTATTTTCTTTTTTATCAAATACTTTAGCCATAATGTTCTGTGTCGAGTAAGGTGAATAACCTTGTATACCCCACTCCCACAGGCCACAAATGGATAAATAGATAGCGGGCCCATATTTATAGTCCCGACCTTGAGGCTCCCTTAAGGAAGCCTTATTCAAGAACGCCTTACAATGTTCTGATTTGTAGTCGTTCCTCAAGTCCTCCTTACCCAAAGAGGAAAATCTGGCAACGTTGCAAAGAAATCAGAGAAATAGCAAAGTCCACTGTCATTAGTGTCATTTTCTGTATGGCTGTCTGCACTGTCCACGAGAATTATAATTATAAATTTGAAAACATTTATTTAAAAAATATGGAGAACTTGAAATCCCAGGCACTTACAACAAATAATGGACTGCAGCAAGGAGGAGCTCTCAGTCCTTTGTTGTTTATAAGGTTTATGGGTGAAGAGAAGTACACAAAACTGTGAAACCTGTATATTTGCTTTATTGGATATCGAAATTTGGATAAGAGAAGGAATTTCGCAATGTGCATTTGCAGATGATGTATATGATGTATATAGATATGCAACATTTATTCACAAATTGGAATGAAGTTTTAAAGAGAAATGAAGAAAAAACAAAATTAAAGTGTTAGTGGTATCCGTAAAAAGAGGTGCAAATACAACTACAAGGAGTTCAAATAGAGCAAGTTGATTATTATAAATATCTGGTTGCAGTATTAGAACAATCAGGGAGTCAACAACTAGAAATAAACAAGAGAATTGAAAAAACCAACAAGATTCATCACTACCTAAAAAATCGTTTTCTAGGCATAAGGAAACAAGCAGATGGACAAGGATGTCAGTTTATAAAGCGATTTATAGGCCAGTCCTGACTTACGGTTGTGAATCGTGGATATTTACAGTATGGAGTAAAAGCAAGTTACAAGAAGTAGAATTGAAATACCTTAGGAAGGTTAAAGGAGTTACCAGAAGAAGCAGACTCAAAAACGGTAGTTGGGGGCTGGAGACATTGGAAAAATGTATAGAAGACAGCGGTGTGCTTGCTATTACAATTGTACTAAATCTATTACATTTTGCCCATAGCTATTACACTGTTACTACAATAGCGAAAATGCCGAAAATCTATTACATTTTAAAAAATTCACAAATTTCAGAACATATTTCAAAAATATTAAAATTACGGCTACTGTCCTAAGTTATGCGACTCTATCCGGTAAGTGCACGGGACGACAATTACCGATCATTGACACCGATCTCGTGTACAGTGTACTGTTCATTTTACAGCAATTTGAAATTTCTAATTTTCTTGAACTCCACTATACAGAGTGTCCCTGAAATTCCGTAACACGTGATATTCTAGTAACAAAAGAAAGTTCGAACGAAAACTGAGTGGAATTTTTTAAAGTACTATCGGGTGCACAATCCCATGCGTACAGAATTTTTTTTGTACTTCATAACAACATATATCAGTCAATATTTTCTTTAAAATCTCGTAGTACCTTAGTACGGTAGTATTTCATACACAAACCATTTTTTCTCAATTTTATAAACATAAGATAGATAAATAAAAAAAGGATAAAAAGACATTTGTTTTCGAAAGTGTGTATCAAATACCCTTTAAAACCCACCTAGTTTTCTTTTTTTGTCTGTTTTTTGCGTCAAACAAATTCCTCCATGCCCCCGACCCCCTACTAATTTTATTTTGACGCCCTTGGACGCTATTGCAAGCATACTTTTCACATCACTGAATAAAACTGATACTATAATAAGTCGAAATTTATGTTTCTCATGGCTAGATGGCGCGCATCTTCGAATCTATTACAATTTGTTGCAATCTATTACATTTTCTAGTACAATTTGTTTACACCAAAAGCACAACACTGATAGAAGAGCGACAGTTAGGATGATAGGGGCACCTACGTAGAATGGATGGAAAACAGGGCTTCCAGAGAAAAGGAGAAGACCAAAGGATTCATGGAATGATGTAGTAGGAAAAATGTCTGGAAAAAGATAAAAGACATGAACGGAAGCGAAAAGAATTGCAGGAGATTAAAAAGAATGAAAGAAGTTTGTTTATGGACAATAATATGTTGTTTTTTTATATGAACTGTAACTTTTGACACACTCTACATCATACTGTGTGAAAGAGTTTCTGATTATATAATTGTAAGCATACCTCATTTTAACCACCATTCTGCATGAAACTTACCCTGTAGGTACCCGCCTATGTTTACGAAAAGTTTGGAACCATGTGTTTAGTTTTTATGGCACTTAATAAAGATAGTACCGAGGACCTATGAAGGGTCTTTGTGTTATGAGTTATGGGTGCCTGTGAGAAAAATACGAAAAAAATGTAAATATACGCTGTGAAATCAACAAAAACTAGGTTCGTGATAGATCACTTAAAATCACTGTCAGCAACATATGGAGTACCTAAAGGGTATGGTTCTCGAAGAGGAATTGACATGTCACTAAAGGACGAGGTTGGTCAAATTCCCATGCTCCTCAAAAACCTAGTTACTGCAAGAGAGCAAGTAGCTCGGAAAATAGAGGCAGCGCAACAAAACCAGAAACGCGGTTTCGACAAGAAGCGAAAGGCCCCGCGAAAATATAGACCAAGCGATTTAGTCCTTGTTGAAAAACAACATCCAGCTACGGGGGGCGCGTCGAAAGTTGCAAAACCCTTATAGTGGACCGCTGGTGGTAAAGGTGGCTTTACCAAATGATTGCTATATTGTTACCGATATGGCGGGATCGTAACGAGCCGAAAAGAGGACGAATTATGAAAGGAATGTCGCGGTAGACAGGATGAAACCTTGGTGCACACCAAGAGGTATTTCTGACGATTCAGGCAGTGAGATTGGTGACGACGGAGTTTCCCTTCCGAAGTCGCAAGATAGCGACTAACCACCTCGGGGCGAGGTGAATGTCGGATGGGCGAATGTACGCATACTTCATTTTTACCATCATTCTGCATGACACTCACCCTGTGAGTACCCGCCTATGTTTATGAAAGGTTTGGAACCATGTGCTTGGTTTTTATGACACTTAATAAAGTTAGGTCCGAGAACCTACGAAGGCTTTGTGTTATGGGTACAGTGTACCGCTAACTATCGTAACGCGTGGTGCCTCAGTGAGTGAGGTTGTGGTTGCACTTGGTGAGTTTTTCACTGAGTATATTTCTGCATTTATCCGTATATCATTGCATGCATGTTTTAACCATTGCTTTGAAGCTATAGCTGATTGAAATATAGAGATACAAGGTAGCTAACGAGAATCTCTGCGGAGGATCCCCTAATATGACCTAGAATAAAGTTGAAGCAGTATGATTATGAGATTACTGGGATCAGGGTGGAGGTTACTTATGTATTATTCGAAATACCTCACCCTCTCCGAAGTAATCAGTAGCAGTAGCGTACCTGTTTAACTCCAGCCCACTACTTTAATTGACTTGCAGGACCCCCTAATATGACCTGGGGTACTGTTTAACTCCCTAATATGACCTGTGGTTTAGTAACAGTTAGGTATGATCATGGGATTGCTGGGGAGCACGATCGTCTCTTTCTCTCTCTGCAATAACCTCTAGCATTAGCGTACCTGTCTGGCTCCAGCTCAATTAATGAATTAAGGACCCCCTAATATGGCCTGGGGTAGTGTCTCAACTCCCTAATATGGCCTGGCAAAGTTGAAACAGTTGGGTACAATCACATGAATCCTGAGGAGCACGGCGTTGTGGTGCTTAGTAACATAAACACCTCATCATCTCCGCAGTAATCACTAGCTGGCGTACTCGTCCGGCCTGGGAACAAGATATATTAGACAATTCGTGAGGGTAGGATGCTTTCCGCCCATTGCACTCATGGATTCATATCTTGGAAGTCTTCCATGCGGTAGGAAGCTACCATTCTGTATCAGTTGTAGGGCATGTTCTCAGGTAAAAGTCTTCACTTATTTATAGAGGTGCGTACCTAGATAGATCTATCGCTAAGCAGAATACTGATATGAGTTGCGAGTCACATTTGTAGGTAAGGCGCCGTAAATCGATGTAGCGGGTGTGGTCAGTTGTGAAGCCAAGACACACTTTTGCCATCCGTGTGGCACCTTTGGGTTTGCGCTCTCTTCTGGTGTGCATATATAACGGACGAGTACCAAAGTGGCCTTATATCTTAGAAAATACTGAGATCATCTTCAAGCTATGTTCGAAGCCTCTGATGTAGTTCGAAAGCATCCTGGGCCTCTCAGCATGGATTGGGAGATAATATCAGTATCAGAGCAGACTAACATAACAGTAGAATGTGCATTGTAGTGTGGCGGTTGAATGTGGAAGTTACTCATGAGCATTTTCAAAATACAGGCCCGTCTCCGACTGTTTCCGTCAGCTCTTGTCCAGCAGATCTTTCCTGTCGTCTTTTCACCAAGTAAATGGTCTCCTCAATATCCTGACTATTCGAGAGTATCAGAGTTCTTTCCGTATCACCCTCGTAAAACAAATCTTATAGTACAGGGTGTTACGTTACATTTTTATTGTATCTTTAATTATTCTATTCTATTATTTTACATTTTATTATCTACGTCCTTTCTAGATAATATATACTATTTTAAAAAAATGGAAAATAAAAAAGTTTTTGCAACACTATCCCATTTATTTTACACACCTTTTTACAGGTTTTGATTACTTTTTATCACAAGCAATTGCCACAAAGTGAATATATTTGCAAGTAAAGGTTCTTACGGATAAACAGCTATGAGATTCAAGTTTTTTGATATAGTAAATTTGTCCAGTTTCATTACTAAGTAAAAATCAATAACAAAATTACTCGATACAGTAGCTCCATGCCCAGTAGCGGACTTAGACGGTGGAGGGGGGAGGAATGCTATACGAAAGCATATTATATTTATATAAATATCAAGAGTTAAGCTTTTTTTGCTCTTCATACCACGGCTGCACTGGTCCGCCCCACCTAGACCTGTTATGGAAACAGGGAGTAAATAGCAAAAGTAGGTTTGAGAGCTTTTTTTCTCTTCAGACACTATTAGCGCGCGTCCAGGGCCAATCTGAAATTCGAGCGGCACTGCTCCGCTCTCCCCTAGAAGAGGTCCTAAATCCGCCCCTGTCTATATGCCTTGATGAAACATTTTTCGTATGAATAGTGTCCTCGCCTTTAATAACCAATGAACAGACATCCCTAACATATTCCAGGAGCTCATGCAAGCTGTTATTTAACTTTTTCACTTTCTTTCCATCCAAATAAAAATACTTTATAAGTTTGTGAATTTATTCTAACCACATAGTGACATAGTGTTTATTATACATGTTTTGTTTATGATACAATGTGCCAAAAGCCAAATTATGGGTTTCAATATCTAGGAGCAATTGTGAAATATTATTTTGCAGGTTTTGGTTAAATTGACGATTCGCGGACCCAGTGATTGCTCACCTCACGGGGTGAGGACTAGTCATTGGGTAATGGAACAGCAGCTCGGTGTGTCGGAGCCCGGGCTGCGCTTTTTTGTTTTTTAAATAATAATAATAGTACTCGAGAACAATGAATACAAACTGTACTAGAACGTTGAAATACATACAGATAAGACTATCTCGGCAAATCGGCCAGATATAGTTTTCCAGTCGAAGGCAGACAAAGTTACCTATTTGATAGATATTGCTATTCCCAACGATACGAATATACAAAACGCCTACGCTGGGAAGATATCTAAATACACTGACCTTGCGATAGAGATAAAACGATTCTGGAAGCAAAAAAAAGTTACTATTGTCCCCCTAATTATGTCTGTCTCAGGCCTTACACCAAACTTTTTGCACCACACCTACAACAGTTAGGCCTGGACGAAAGGTTACACAAAATATTTCAAAAGTCTGTAATACTGAAGACCTGCAATATTGTACGATACTTCCTGAATTCCGATCCGTAATAGTTCAGGTGTTGACTTGGCATAGCCCGTCAACACCTGTTGCTACCGCAGTCATGAAAAAACTTGAGAAATAAGGATGATAATAATAATAACACGTCTTTATTATCATACTATGTATATCACAATAGGAGGAATCATCGTGGCGACGTTTAGCAAGTGCTACTCTTTCACTTAACCACCTATAAATCGCTCTCGTACCTCGTCACATGTCTCTTAAATGCCTAGATGACTGCACTATATCAGTAAAATACCATCTAGATCTGTGCTATAACATTGTCTATGACAAGACGTCATAACCGTTATTATAATTTAATTCGGTAAGACTTCGTTTTAGCGGAAACCGAAATAGGGGTCGAGAGTGGTGTCAAACGACGTGGTTTGACGTCCTGAATCGAACGAGACCACTCCCAGACCGAGGAAACGTTCTGGTGAAGAGCTACAGCATTTTGAAGTTTCGTTACCTAACCTAACTTATCCAGAAAAGTTTACTGGTTGAGCTCAAAATGAGTGTTAATCGACGTGGTTGGACATCGTGACTCGAACTTGACCACTTCCAAAGTGAAGGAACATTGCAGTGAAAATCTACGCTACTTTAAAACTTGGCAATTTCGATATCTTACCTGATATAACATAACTAATACGGTCGGGCTAAAAAAGGGTGTCAATCAACTCGGTTTGATGTCCTGACTCGAAATATATCAACTAGTAGACTGAAAAAAACGTTTATTTTGATTCTCAGTTTAGGAAATTAAGCCAAAAAAGGTCTTCGAGGGTCTGCGCCTGGGGCCTATAACAGCATACTGAAAAAACTGAACAGGTGACCTACCCTACTTACCTGGGAGTATATTACATGGAGTATTCAAAATCTACAAAATTAGTAACGTCTGGGGGGGCCAGCCCCCCCAGGCCCCCCCGTCTATACAAGTGAACAAACCTAATCCAACTTATTATTTCTAGGAACATTAAGAATTCAAAGTATCATAACTTTTTTATTTTCCATTTCTTAGTGTTGCTTCTGGTGTCACTGTACCCTACTCGTCAAGAACTTTCGAATTGATCATATATTTCGTGGCAAAAATATAGAAATTTCGAAGTCGTTTTTAGGTTAGGATTGAAATTTCAAAGAGGCATAGATTTTTATCGGGCTGTTTTCTTAGGCTGGGTATGGTCTAATCCCACTCGAGGCGTCAAACCGAGTCAATTAACAGTCCTTTAAACCCCATTTAACCTATTTTGACCTCAACAACTTGATCCGTCGGGTTAAGTTAGGTTAGGTACTGAAACTTTAAAATGCTGTAGTTTTTCACCGGAGCGTTTCCTCGGTCTAGGAGTGGTCTCGTTTTACTCAGGACGCCAAACCGAGTCGATTGACACTACTCTCAAGCCTCAAATCGGTTTCCGCTAAAACGAAGTCTAGCCTTTAATTCTTTTGACCTCATTTTAATTATTAGTATAAATATTCTCGTAATTTTGTATCCTGCAGGTATTGAACTGAGACCCAGCGACGAACTGTGGAGTAAAGACGTGGAAATCCTGATGAATGAGCTGAAGCAAGTTGTGAGTACCAAGGATTCACATATCTCCAGAAAGCCTTCTAAAGAGTACGTAAGCATTGAATACGCTTCTACTGTAAGACGTATGATTCTTTTCACGTTTCCGTTGTGCTTGGATATTTCGTGTTGTATTTAGTCGTTTTCTGTTATTTCCAGCTGTTTTTACTTCCCACACCGATAGGTGAGTTTTACTTTTCTGTTGTTTTGATCTGTTTTCAGTTCTTTTCTGTTGTATTCGTTGTATTTGGTTGGTTTTGGTCTTCTTTGGTTGTTTCCAGCTGTTTTCTGTTTGTTTTCTGTTGTATATTCGGTTGTATTTGCTAGTTTTTTTACGTCTTCTGTTCTTTCCAGCTGTATTCTGCTTGTTTCCTGTTGTTTTGACCTGTTTTCTGTCCTTTTACTTCCTACACCGATAAGTGAGGGGAGTATTGTGATCGCAAAAATTTTCGATTTTTAAATAATATGCTTTTTGGGCATTTTGTGATATCTACATAACGAAAATCCACGTCACTCATTTCCGTCGGTCTGTCTGTCTATCTGTCGGTCTGTCTGTCTGTCTGTCTGTCGGTCTGTTTGTCTGTCTGTCTGTGCGCGTTTTTCTAGCCTCGTAATCTCAGTAACCGCTGCATGGATTTTGATGAAATTTGGGCAGCAATATGCTGTCAGGTCGTAGTAGGTAATGCTGTAATAATTTTGAAAATCGGTGCATTGGCGGCCGAGTAATTAGCAAAAAACGAAAAACTTCAAATATTCCCCAAACTTCGTTTTCAGGCATTTTAGGTGTTCCTGGTCATTTTCTACTTTTTTTTGGGTGGGGGTGAAAATTGGGGTGGTTGGGGGTTGGGGGGTTGTAAAATTGAAAAATTTGTTGTATTCATAATAGACTGCCCATTGACCTGTGAAGGAAGACCTAGCGACATAAATAACTTTTTTAGGTCTATCCGAACATTGCCTTATGCCTATTACAGAAACCAAAGGACTTTTTTCCGATGTACACATACGAGTATTGCTTTAGATCGTTCTGTATTTTATAATGTGGAAACTACTGAATTGATGTTAATGAAATTTTGGCACAGTATTACTAGTTTGGCAAGGATGGAAAACGCGTATGATTTTTAGAAGTCGTCTCAGTGGCGGCGCAGCAATATTAAAAAACTAAAAATATGAAAACAGCTCAAACTTCGTTTTTATGCGTTTTAGGGGTTCCTGGTCATTTTATACTTTTTTGGGTGGGGGTGATATTGGGATGGTTGAGGGGTTGTGGGTTGTAGAACCGATTTTTTTGTATTCATATTAGGCTGCCCTTTGACCTGTGAAAGAAAGACCTAGCCTAGACCAAGGGACTTGACATTTTGAAACAGATTTATTACCGTGACGAGAATGAAAAACGCGTATGGTTCTTAGATATCATTTCAGTGGCGACGCAGCAATAATAAAAAAACTAAAAATATAAAACACCTTAAACTTCGTTTTTAGACGTTTTAGGGGTTCTTGATCATTTTAAAAATTTTTTTGGGTGGGGGTGAAATTGGGGTGATTTAGGGGTGAGGGGTTATAGAACTCAAAAATTGGTTGTATTCACGACAAATCGTTCATTGGCCTGTAAAAGAAGTATCTAGTAGAATAACACACTTTTTTTTTGGTCGAGCAAGCGATGATTTGGTTACAAGGGTATCTAGACTATAGCTTCATGCTATGAGAAAGTGATAAAACTGATATTATCCGAATGTGTGGTAAGTACTGAGTCAATCAACTTGACTGCATTGTTTCTGCTGTATTCGCTTGTATTTGGTTGTTTTCTGTTGTGTTTAGTCATTTTGTGTAGTTTCCAGCTGCTTTCTGCTTGTTTTCTCTTGTTTTGAGCTGTTTTCCGTTCTCTCTATTGTATTCGATTCTATTTGGTTATTTCCTGTTGTATTTGGATGTTCTGCGTTGTGCTTGTTCGTTTTTTGTTATTCACAGCTGTTTTTTGTGTTTTCTCTGTTGTTTTGAGATTTTTTTGAGCAAAGTAAGGACAGGTCTTGTGTGTAGGCATATTTGAAATAAAGAGACACTGATGGTAAAGGTAGTTTTCTCTTCTGTGTCTATTACACAATGGTGCCCCACGTAATTTGGGAAAATTTCATTTTTAGCGTAAAGGGGATGGTCAATTGTGTGATTTTCAAAAAGAAAATTGGTGCTACAGCACTATAATCCCCCATGTAATTTGGGGGAGCAAAATCGCTCATGTTCTACTTGTCGATCCGAGTTATCTGTTCCTTAAACTTAAATCATGACTAGAACAAGAAATGGCTAGTAATTCTGATTTAGATGAGTTCATAGTTATTAACTTTCTAAAAAGTCGTCAGTTTGTGACAACAATCAACAGTGCTGTATCCGCCAGTGTTGACACCGTTGATGGTCTCATACAACGAATTAAGGAGTTAGAAAAACAAATAAAGGTACTTACTGAAATAAATTATAAATAGGTACCTTAATGATTTGAACAAAACTAACGAGGACCAACCGTCATTGGTCGATTTAAACGCATCCAATTCATCAGATTCCTTGAGCGGTGCTATAGTTGATTTATAAATGAAAACGGAGATGGCCTTGACACTGGTAACCAAATTCATGCCCGTTCGTCTACATCCGATCCATTTGTTACCGTTGTTAAAAGCAAAAAGTACCATTAAACAAAGAAGAAACTACTGGACAATGTGTAAAAGCAGAGGCATCAGTACCAAAAAAGAGGGTAACTCTGAACACGAAAGAAAACATGTATCAACCCAGTCCAAACAAAAAGATTGTTGTCGCCGGCACAGCTGATATGAACGACAATAAATTTACGGCAGCAGAGTTCAAGCAACGCTGCTGACTATACACGCATCAAAATTCAAACTCGATTTGGAAGCTGAAGAACTGAAAACACATCTACATCAAAAATATGGTAGTGACAATATAGTATGTTTCAAAACAAATACTAAGTATAAGTATCCAACATTCAGTTCTGTCAAGAAAGATAAACTGTTGTCACCCGATGCGTGGGGTAAAGGAATCGACGTTTCTGAATTCGACTTTTTTCGACCCGAAAGGCCACAGTGATGCTAGTTTGGAGCTGAAGAACTTCTCAGCTTGTTCATTGCGTAGTGATAGTGTAGATGAAAACCAATTCTACAGCGACGGCGTCGATGAGAGTGACTCAGGACATATTTCCTTGATGAACTTCAATATTCAAACTCCTAAGTTTTGAAGCACTTATTGAAGGGATAGATAATATTAAAATAATTTGTATAACCGAACATTGGCTATGTGAAGAAAAGGCATCTCTTTATGTAATTAATAAGTTCGCTCTAAAAAGCAAGTTTTGTAGAACAGTACATAAACATGGAGGAGTAAGCATCTATGTGCATGAATCGCTACAGGCATGTGAAATCAAAACTATCAATGATATGAGCCTGAAGCTTCACTGTGAGGTGACTGCAGTCTACATTAAACAGTTATATCTAGTTGTCATAGTAGTTTACAGATCACCATGCAGTAACCTAGATTTTACAACCTTTTACAACACACTAGAATATATTTTGCATTAAGTCAATTTTTATGGGGCAAAATTAGTGGTTTGCGGAGATTTTAATGTTAATTTTTTATCTTTAGATAATAGAACCTAACAAATAACTGATCTACTATTGCAATCTTCTTTGGACCAAACCATATTTGAATGTACAAGGCAGCTCAATGGAGCTAAAACATGCCCTGATAACATATTCTGCAATCTTTCCTATGCATCTGCTAGTCACTTCCCTTGGCATGTCTGATCATGACCTTCAACTCCTTATATTTAGATCAGACAGTGAGGGCGATGATGGGATTAAAACCATATATAGAAAATATAATCGCAGTACCTTGGATGTCTTTAGAAGTTATCTGGAACACGAATCTCGGACTGGCGTTTATGACGCTAACTCTGCAAGTGCAAAGGTGGAAGCGTTCCTAAATATATTCATGTTCCATTTCAATAATTCATTTCCCATCCGTAAGCTTCATAAAGTGAACAAAACAAAAACAAAGTTGATGATACCTGAATTGTACAGGCTAAAAGATCTGCTACTTTTATATCATAATAATTACAAGCACAATTCCTCTGAAGGAAATAAACGGTAATACATATACTGAATGTAAGCAACCTTATGATAAATTGCTAAAAGCAACAAAAATTAGTTATAACAAAAATGTTATCATGAACTCGGATAACAAAGCTAAAGCTAAAGTATGGAATGTAATAAATAAGTAAGTTGGTAGGAACAAACACAAAAAAAATAACACAGATGTTGATGCAAATACATTTAATCATTTTTTTGTCCACCATGCTGAAAATATAACTAAAAATTGTGAAAAAAAACGAACGATATAACTACTAATTATACTCTATGGCATGCAAGAGTATGTTTATATCTGCTGTCACAGCCACGGATGTGCATCATTATTTTAAAAGGCTTAAAAATAAAAAAACTGAAGATATATATGAAATTAGCATATAACAGAGCCTGTAACAGATCTTATAAATACTTGTTTCTCGGAAGGGTGTTTTCCAGATGCCTTGAAGATATATAAGGTACTTCCAATTCGCAAAAAGGGTGATCAATAAATATTATTATTATCATCCTGATTTTCCAAGTTTATCTCGCATGACTGCGGTAGCAACAAATGTTGACGGGCCGTGCCAAGTCAACACCTGAACTATTATTGATCGGAGTTTAGGAAGGATCTTACAATATTACAGGTCTTCAGAATTACCGACTTTTGAAATATTTTGTGTAATCTTTCGTCCAGGCCTAACTGTTTATATTTAACATAAAGAGGATGGTCTATTATGTCTTTTCAAAAAGCAAATTTGCGGTCCATGCACGCTTTTTAATAAAACTCGCTATTTTCACCACATTTTTGTAATACACTCGCACAGAACAAGACCATTTTAGAATAGAGAGCCCGCTTGACAGAAACAGACACTAAGGGCCGATTTTATCAACAGGCGCATTTTAACAAAGCATTTGGCCAATCAGAGCAGCCCGTTCAAGAACAAGCATCTGTCAAAGTTCTCTGAAAATTATTGATTTCTCTCGAAGTTTACCTCAAAAAGCTGAAAAATGACATGCTTTATATACAATTGACCATTATGAACCATGTAGTATCTTTTCCAGTCCGACTTTCCATCCTAAATGGGTGAAAAATTGCATTTTCTCGTTTAACAAAGATTTTAGCAATTGCTAATTTCAACCAATCAGATTCCGCAAAAACTGTACAATCGATCGCTAGTTTTTTCTTCTACCAAATGATAATGATCACAAAAAATTAGGGTTTTGAATAATTTTTTCTTGTGATAAATGGAGAGATCAAATATAAGTTTTACAACAAAACTGTCTTTGTTTTCCTTTTTTACGCAATAATTCAAAAGTTATATCAAAATAAAAATGGGTTTTTGAAACCAGTACCGAAAACTCGCCGACGGCTCCCGAACCCGTGTGACGTACTTCGTAAAATACTTGTAACAGTTGTAACTAAAATGTATATTCGTTGCAACATAGGCGATGAATGAAGTTTGCAGCTCGAGACGAAATCAACGATCGAAATAAATATCTTTTACTTCCCACACCGAACATTGCCTTGCCTATTCGAAAAACCAAGGGACTTAGAATTTTCTGATAAATACTATAGGAATATTGCTTGACATCGTTCTGTATTGAGTAACGTAAAAGTTATGGAATGGATTTTAATGATACTTTGTCACAGTATTACTACCGCGGCGAGAATGGAAAACGCGTATATATTGGAAAAATCGTGTCAGTGGCGGCGCAGCAATAATAAAAAAATAAAAAAGCCTCAAACTTTGTTTTTAGGCGTTTTAGGGGTTAAAGGGTGGGGGGTTGGAAAACTGCAAAATTTGTTGTATTCATAATGGGCTGTCCATTGACCTGTGAATGAAAAACCTCGCGGCATAATACACTTTTCTTAGGTCCATTTGAACATTGCCTTGCTCATTATAGAAACCGAGGAACTTAGAATTTGTGATGTATATAGACGTGATACAGACATACGAGTATTGTTTTAGATTGTTCTATATTGCGTAACGCGAAAATTATTCAATTGATTTTAACGAAATTTTGACACAGTATTAGGTACTACCGCGGCGAGGATGAAAAACGTGTATGTTTTGGAGAAATCGTGTCAGTGGCGGCGCAATAATAAAAAAACAAAAACGCCTCAAACTTTGTTTTTAGGGATTCCTGATCATTTTCTACTTTTTTTTGGGTAGGGGTGAATTTGAGGTGATTGGGGGGGGGGGGTGGAAAACTGAAAAATTTGTTGTATTCATAATTGACCTGTGAATGAAACACCTAGCGGCATAATACCCTTTTTAGGCCCATCCGAACATATTCTTGCCTATTACAGAAACCAAGTGACTTACAGTTTTGCGATGTAGGTATACATATACGAGTGTTGCTTAACTTCGTTCTATGTATATTGCGTACAGCAAAAATTATTAAATTGATTTTAATGAAATTTCGACAAAGAATTGACTATCGCGGCGAGAGTGGAAAGCGCGCCAGTGTCTGAAAAATCGGGTCAGTGACGGCGCAACAATAATTAAAAAACTAAAAGTATGAAAACAGCTCATAATTCGCTTGTAGACGGTTTAGAGGCTTCTGATCGTTTTGCATCGTCCAGTTGAAGCATGCAGTGAAAACTGTGGCATCCTAGTTTCTAAGGAGGGAGACGCAAGAAACTATTTACGAAAGTTTTGTGTTGTACAATACGTTTCTTTGCGGGAGGGTGGGCGATGATTTGGTTGTAAGGGGATTTCAGACTATAGCTTCATGTAATGGGAAAACAATAAAATGAAAACATTATGTGTGGGAAGTACTGAGTCAATCAACTTGACTCCATTTTTGGAATGTTTGAAATTAGATCACAAATCCCAGTAATAAAGTACCTAATCAAATATGTTCCGTTGAGGCGATCCTTTCTGCAAGATGGTGGGTGTCCGAGTGGCATACTGGTCGACAGCGTATCGTTTGGTATCGCTGTAGACGCTGTATTCGAGGAAGGTGTTAGTTCGAGACCAGTCCTTGCAACTACTTTTTTGTATTTTCTTTTAACAAAAATATTCATTGATATGCTTTTTACACACATTTTTTGTGCCATCAACAAAGTACAACAAAAATTACAAATAATTTTACTTTTTGGGAATAATTTCATTTTGATACCGCAATCAGAGCAATTCGCGATTGATATTGACAGATAAATTCACTTCCACTGACTGAATTCTCCACCGCCTCCGGTACTTAGCTTTTGCACTATGTCAAGTAAAATGTCTAATAAAATTTGAATCAAAAACATATTTATGTCGATGGTACAAAAAAATGTGTGTAACATGAGTAAAAAGCATATCAATGAATATTATGGTTAAAAGAAAATAAAAGAGAAGTAGTTGCACGGGCTGGGTCTCGAACGAGCACCTCCCTCGAATACAGCGATACCAAGCGGGCAAGCGATATGCTGTCGAACACTATGCCACTCGGCCACCCAGCATTTTGCAGAAAACATCGCCTCAACGGAGCATGTTTGATTAGGTACTTTATTACTGGGATTTGTGATCTAATTCCAACCATTCAAAAATATATTTATTTCGATCGTAGACTTTGTCTGCAAACTTCACTCATCGTCTATGTTGCAACAAATATACACTTGTTACAACATTAGTTTTGTTTTAAAACATATATACGATATGATGAAAAGTGTCATTCAGTTTTGACATTTTGTTTTCAATATTGATAAAATACTATTGGATGATACTAATTAACCTAGCCCGCAATACCCAAGAGAAAGCTTTTGCTAAAGAACATCCAAAGAAAAGCTTTGTCAAAGTGTTTGTTAAATATGCATGTTGATAAAATCGGGCCTAAGACTACTTAAGTGGGCCACACACCGGTTCTTCTTTGTATCTACGTTACACATATATAAAATAAAATGAAAACTAAAAAATAAAGACCCTTGCTCCTACAAGCAGTAGCAGCAGAAGGTCGTCCATCTTGAGACGTAGTCACTTCGATTCCAAAACCAACGTGATGATCGAAGACAAGCAGTTGACTGGGAAGGATTCGTCGCAGGAACCAGCTCTTCCAAAATTAGTACCGTCCCAAAAGGCGTCGCTTATGTTCAAAAAACCACCCACCAACAATGTGGACTTCCAGAAGATCGGGCACATGGAACGTGTACCCCACTTGCTGAGCACTAGGAGTTCTCTGGAGCTTCTTATCGAAAAGGTTGGTAATATATACGAAATTGTGGTGCTAAAATTTTCCTCACATATCTCTGTTATCCGTTATATTTTGAGGAAACGGAGGGGGAGACTGCTTAGCGGAGTGGATACTTTGTACATAAGATTTTAATAATGCTATATAAAAAAAATATTTCCTTCCAGATTAAAGCAGGCAATAATAAACAAAACAAAAATGTTCAAATATGGACAGAGTCTATGCGCAGACTCTGTGAAAAAATACTTTTAGAAATGTTTGTAATTTCCATAAAAAAAAAAATAATAATAATTTTGATGCTCGACGACTTTTGAAACCCTATGAATTGCATTAAGTCAGATCAGCTGACCAAAAAGTATAACACAAAAAACAATGAAAAATTCATAATTCGCTTACCATAATATTCTGAATTAGGTAAGAGTTTTGCGCGTTACATGCTCTGAAAACAGCAGCCTTGTATCAATAATAAGGCCAAGATTTTTCTCGTACTCTGAAAAAGCAAGCGACTCATCTTTCACTGACACTGCAATTTTATTTATTACGTAAACAAAACTCTAAGCGACAGGTCGGCATTCGTTTATCTTTATCGTAATCCTTCTATACCCACTTAACCTTGCTTGCTTACTGTTTGAGAAAAAAGGATAAAGCGGTCAACGTCCATTAGAAAAGGCCCCTGCACGATTGCCCAAGGACCCTATTCGCTAACTCTGTCGATCTCGCTTCCTCCGCTCCCGTTCCGCCGTCCGCCACCCGCCGCCGATCCGCACGGATCGACTCGGCTGAGTGCATTCGCTAAGCGTCTCGAAAGGCTTTCCGTTCCCGTTTCCGTGGTTACTACCATAACAGTCGGCCATCTTGTAGTGAGTATGCTTGTAGTGTTCGGAAGAAGTGAACGCGGGAAGCGAAATTGTAGCGTTGTGAATATATTGTGATTGCACATTACATTTGTGAGAAGATGGATTTAAACACAATATGAATTTTTCCCCCATTGCCATTTAAGCAATAATCCATCCAAACATAGCATACATGTACCGGGTGTTTCCTCATACATTCACCACCACTCTTATATTTTTTATTTGTAGAGGTAGAAAACAAGGTTCTATATGAAAGTTTTAAAGTTTTCTCTTGTCATTTCGAATTAGATACGAACAAAAAGAAAAAATTATAAAAAATCCTGTTGTTCGTATAAATAAAGTTATATTTTTTCGAGTATTTTTTAGATGGGATGGAAAGAAATATATGTTTCTCTTATTGTTTTCGTTCACCTTATTTTGAAAGGTTCTGAAAATATTTAGCTTCAAAGTTTCTAAAATGTGGGAGTTAACCTCAATCCACTGTAGCCATAGTGGCTGAAAAACAATTAAATACGGTAATGTTTTGTGTCATTCTTACATTTTGGTAAGAAAGGTTGCAAAACCTTCATATTAGCACTTTTTTTCTGTCTCTTCAAATAAAAAAGATAAGAGGGTTGGCGAATTATAAGGAAACGCCCGGTACACAAGTTGTGTGAACCTCACGCGCACATGTGTATGACTTGGTTGTAAAAATACGAATACCTGAGGAATAAAGAGACCAAAATACAGCAAAACAGACTTACCTTGCTTTCAAAAACTCACTTAAAGGTGAAAACGATACAAATATGACACTACGTCTATCCGCACTCGGCGACGGTTTCCGCGGCTATGAGAGCAACAGAACGCGGAAAGCGGCAGATCGACAGCGGAAAGTCCACGGAAGCTTAGCGAATGCACTCGGCGGTAGCCCGTTCTGAAAGTGACGTCACTCCCGGGCAGTAGGAGACTTTCCGTGTCGATCCGCGCGGGACGAGAGATAGCAAATAGGCTCCCAGGAACGGGAAATGAAACGATAACGAGAACGGGAAGACAATCTAGATGCACAATAAAAACGTAAAAGACGCAACATTGAATACTGATCAGCGCAAAACATCTAACTGGAATGAATGGGTTATCTATGGAATGAATGTTGATGTTTTGGAGGTTGAGAGGTTGGTTGACATTTTGATTTGTTGACATTGTGTTCGTTTATCGTATTTATACTGTCCATTTTATAATTTGAATAGAATAACGTGATGAATTTCGAAGATGAGGACTGTATTTCATATAATTTACCAATATAGGCTGTTCGAATTTTCACACATTTTACAGCTAATTTATTTTGTATGTCATACAAAAATCAATTCGCTCAACAATAGCTTTGGTTCAAATTCATGATTTAGTGTGCAAATTTAAGACCCTCTCTCTCCCATTGCAATGGATTGGTCGAGTTAAATGTAACCCTATGTATTTAAAAAAATAATTGTTTCAGTCATTAATATATTTGGTAAGACTTCGTTTTAGCGGAAACCGAAATGGGGGTCGAGAGTGGTGTCAGACGACACGGTTTGACGTCCTGAATAGAACGAGACCACCCCCAGACCGAAGAAACGTTCTGGTGAAGAACTACAGTATTTTGAAGTTTCGTTAGTTACCTAACCTAACTTATCCAAAAAAGTTTACTTGTTGAGCTCAAAATGAGTGTTAATCAACGTGACTGGACATCGTGACTCGAACTTGACCACTTCCAGAGTGAGAAAACATTCCGGTTAAAACCTACGCCACTTTAAAACTTGGCAATTTCAATATCTTACCTGATATAATCTAACTAATCCGGTCGGGCTGAAAAGGGGTATCAATCGACTCGGTTTGATGTCCTGACTCGGATAATTGTATCAATTAGTAGACTGAAAAAACGTTTATTTTGATTCTCAGTTTAGTAAATCAAGCCAAAAAAAATCTTTGAGGGTCTGCGCCTGGGGCCTATTCCGGCAGACTGAAAAAACTGAACAGGTGACCTACCCTACCTATACCTGGGAGTATGTTACATGGAGTATTCAACTACAAGATTAGTAACGTCTGGGAGGACCAGCCCCCTATCTATACAAGTGAACAAACCTAATTCAACTTAAACTTACCTAATTTCTAGGAACATTAAGAATTCGAAGTATCATAACTTTTTTCTTTTCCATTTCTGGTGTCGTTGTACCCTACTCGTCAAGTGCTCTCGAATTGATCATATATTTCGTGGAAAAAATATAGAAATTTCGAAGTCGTTTTTAGGCTAGGTTTGAAATTTCAAAGAGGCATAGATTTTTATCGGGCCATTTTCTTAGGCTGGGTACTAATCCCACTCAAGGCGTCAAACCAAGTCAATTAGCAGTCCTTTAAACCCCATTTAACCTATTTAGACCTCAACAACTTGACCGGTCGGTCGGGTTATGTTAGGTTAAGTACTGCAACTTTAACGTGTCGTAATTTTTTACCGAAGCGTTTTCTCGGTCTCGGGAGTGGTCTCGTTTTACTCAGGACGTCAAACCGAGTCGACTGACACTACTCTCAAGCCTCAAATCATTATGTTGGACAATTGACTGCATAGAGCTAAGATCACCATCATTAACACCACTGTTCAATTGATGCTGGCAGATATCCAAGATTTCGCTTATAGCTACATAATTATTATACAGGGTGTCCAGTTAGTGTGTAATTCTTCGATATCTCGCATAGTATACCTGATAGTAGAAAATGTCAAATACAAAAGTTATTTGGTTACTTAAGACGCATATTCTAAAAATATCTTGAAATATACAGGGTGTTGCGGGAAAGTAGGATAGTGATCAACTCAATTTTTTTATTTAGGAACTATACCTTTTTTTTAAATTCTTCTAGTTTCCATGATTGATCTCTATTTAACCCTCAAATATTTTTGGGATCGGTTGCGACGTTGCCAAGTTATAATTTATTTTCTTTTAATTTCCGAATTTGCAAGGTCGCAAGTAATACGTCGAAATTGATATATTCCTTTAACTTTTCTTAATAATATTATACACCGAGTTACTTGAATATTAAGCGGATATTATTTTGGATGTTACCAGCAATTTGTATCTACAGGGTGTTTTTGGCAGAATTTTAAATTATGGCAATTTGAAGGTCATTTTACTTTTTTTTTTAAATGTAACACCCTGTATGTTTTATTTTCAATCGAAATATCTACTAATACCCTATGTCGCCTTGTAATATTTTTTTTCGCGTTTGCGACGTTGCCAAGTTATGAATGTTTCTCCAAATTTTTAAACAAATATCCCCGATTTTAATTTATTTTAAATAGAATCCTCTACTTATTTTTATTGCAATGAATTGCGCATGTCGAATTTAGTAAGATCTCACAATTTCAAAATTTTGTTTCTATTAATTACTGAGATACGGCATCACCGCTTTTTCAGTAAACGGTACCGGAACGCTTAAGTATTCCCAAAACTGCCACAGCTGCTACGGTGAAATTCAATAATTGGGGGTTTTTGAACATACAGAATTCAAAAACGCTAACATCAGTGTGGTCAGATTTACCAATGTTACGTCATAACTTTGAATGGAATGCCCTATTTATGAAGTCTAACGTAAAAATGGTAAATCTGAAAACACTGATGTTAGCGTTTATAATAATAATAATAATAATAATTAAATTATTATAATAATTATTAAATAATTCCAGGGTGATTCCCTCAGTTCACTTTGGTTCTGCCTCTGTCTAAATCCACTCTCCAACGCACTGAACAACACAAACTATGGTTTCAACATCAGACATCAGAAAGTAAATCAACACAGAATCAATCATCTCCTCTACATGGACGATATAAAACTATATGCTGCCACTGACGTGCAACTGAGAGAATTACTCAGAATAACAGAGGTTTATACGTCAGATGTCAGGATGGAGTTCGGGATGAACAAATGCAAGGTGCTACACATAAACAAAGGCCAATGGAAGAACCATCCCGAACAGGAAATAGTAACAGGCCAGACGTTGGATAACATGGACAAGGAAGAAACGTACAAGTACCTGGGTTTCAATGAGAGTGTTAAGATCGACCACACACAAATCAAAGCAGAACTTAGACAAGTGTTTAGAGACCGCCTCATTAAGCTTCTGAAAACAAAACTGAATTCTAGAAACCTTACAAAAGCTATTAATACATTTGCAATACCAATCCTCACGTATTCATTTGGCATCATCAAGTGGTCACACACTGATATAGAAAACATCCACATCCTCATACGGACAGAACTCACGAAACACCGAATGTCACATCCAAACGCATGCAAAGAAAGGCTCACCATAGACAGGACACAAGGAGGCCGAGGGATTACAGATATACAGTCGCTTCGCACAAGACAGATAAAGACACTCAGACATTTCTTCCAAAACAAACAAACAAATTTACATCGAGCAATAGTAAAAGCAGACAAAAACTATACAGCACTCAACCTATCATGTCCAGACCACGTCGCAGACACACACAATCCCACCCAATCACAACAAGAAAAAATAAGCACCTGGTCGCAGAAACCACTCCATGGCAAACATAGATACCGTGTCACCCAAGACCACATTAACAAAAAACAGTCATACACCTGGTTGCAGGATGGCCAGCTGTTCCCAGAAACGGAGGGTTTCATGCTTGCTATCCAGGACCAAGTGATTGCAACACGAAACTACAAAAAATATATAATGAAAGATCCATCCATAACTGACGATAATTGCAGAAAATGCCAACAACAAAAAGAAACAATAGATCACATAACAAGCGGGTGCAAAACTCTTGCCGGTACCGAATACACAGCCAGACATAACTCTGCGGCCAAAGTCATCCACCAAGCATTAGCCACAACAAACAAACTAATAGAAAACACAGATCCGTATTACAATTACACTCCGACATCAGTACTCGAAAACGATCAATACAAACTATACTGGGACGTTCAAATACATACAGACAAGACTATCCCAGCCAATAGACCAGATATAGTTTTCCAGTCAAAGCTCGACAAAGTTACATACCTGATAGACATTGCTATTCCCAATGATGTGAATATACAAAACACCTACGCTGGGAAAATATCTAAGTACACGGACCTTGCCATGGAAATAAAACGCCTTTGGAAGCAGGACAAAGTTACTATTGTTCCCCTCATTATGTCAGTCTCAGGCCTCACACCAAACACATTTACACCACACCTACAACAGTTAGGCCTGGACGAAAAGTTACACAAAACATTCCAAAAGTCTGTAATTCTGAAGACCTGAAGAACATCGTACGATCCTTCCTAAATTCCGATCAATAATAGTCCGGGTGTTGACTTGGCTCAGCCCGTCAACACTTGTTGCTACCGCAATTATGCGAGAGGAACTTAGAAAGATGAATAATAATAATAATAATAATAATAATAATTAATTAATAATAACATTAACACATTCGCGATACCGGTCATCACATACTCCGTCGGCATCATCAAGTGGTCGCACACTGACATAGAAAACATCCAAATCCTCATAAGGACAGAACTCACGAGGCACAGAATGTCACATCCGAACGCATGCAAAGAAAGGCTTACCATAGATAGAAAACAAGGGGGCAGAGGAATTATAGATATACAGTCACTCCGCACAAAACAAATAAAAACACTCAGACATTTCTTTCAGAGCAAACAAACGAATTTGCATAGAGCAATAGTCAAAGCAGACAAGAACTATACACCACTCACCCTCTCCAGTCCAAACCACGCAACAGACACACACAATCCCATAGAATCACAACAAGAAAAAATAAACACATGGTCGCAGAAAGCACTTCACGGCAAACATAGACACCGAATTACACAAGATCACATAAATGAAAAACAGTCATACACTTGGCTGCAGGGGGGCCAGCTCTTTCCAGAAACGGAGGGTTTTATGCTTGCTATTCAGGACCAAGTAATTGCGACGAGGAACTACAAAAAATACATAATTAAAGATCCATCCGTAACCAACGATAATTGCAGAAAATGCCACCAACAGAAGGAAACAATAGATCATATAACAAGTGCATGCAAAACCCTCGCTGGAACCGAGTACACGGCCAGACATAACTCTGCAGCCAAAATCATACACCAAGCCCTAGCCACAACTAACAAACTAATCGAAAACACAGCTCCATATTATAATTATACACCGACCTCAGTACTTGACAACAATCAATACAAACTATACTGGGACGTCGAAATACACACAGACAAAACTATCCCAGCCAATAGACCAGATATAGTTTTTCAGTCGAAGGCAGACAAAGTTACCTATCTAATAGATATTGCTATCCCTAATGATACGAATGTTCAAACCGCCTACGCTGGGAAGATATCTAAATACACAGACCTTGCCATAGAAGTAAAACGACTCTGGAAACAAAACAAAGTTGTTATTGTACCCCTAATTATGTCGGTCTCAGGCCTTACACCTAACACATTCACACCACACCTGCACCAGCTAGGCCTGGACGAAAAGCTACACAAAATATTCCAAAAGTCTGTAATTCTTAAGACCTGTAATATAGTACGATCCTTCTTAAATTCCGATCAGTAATAGTTCAGGTGTTGACTTGGCACGACCCGTCAGCATCTGCTGCTACCGCAGTCATGCGAGAAAAGCTTGAAAAAAACATAATAATAATAATAAAGAGTCTCTATTCGATTTTTTACAAATTAATATGCAATTCGATATATAATAACAAAAAATCGAAAAGGTGGAGTATTACCAAGAGGTATTTTTCAACTCAACCTATCAGATAATAAAACTAAAATGTAAAAAATTCATAATAAGTATACATACATACATTCCCTAATTCTAACAAACTATATTTATTTACAAAAGGTGAAATTAACCACAGAAGTTATCCTAATAAGAAGATACAGGAAAATGATGCAATTATTTCTATCTTTTAACGTATATAAAGCTAATATTGGAAATGTTCTATATCATTTGTGATGATCGACAGAGTAAAGATGCATCTATTCATCTATCCACAGCGTTATCAGGGATATGGCAGGGTCGTGCATTGAATCAGTTCAAAGAGTTCAGAAGCCTCTGCTTTAATTTCTTTTGGAAGTTTATTAAAGAATAGTCGAGGAAAGTGTTCGGAAGTGAATTATATAGCTTGGCGGCATTATATGAAAAACTTCTTTTATACAACGCTGATTGATGAGCAGGAATGATGAGAGTGGATTTGTTTCTGGTTCTAAAAGGATTAATATTTTGAAATGATTTTAATTTATTAAAAAGGTATTCAGGCTTTTTGGTGATTCGAATTTTATGGACTAAGGACAGTAAATGTAAATGTCTACAGCGGCCAGTGTGAGGCGGTTATTTTCTTTAAATACATGACTGATATGGTCGAACTTCCTAATACCAAAACAAAAACGAAAACATGAATTCTGAATTCTTTGCAATTTCATTTGATCCTTTTTCAGTAAAGCTGGACCGTAGATACTATCGCAGTAAGCTATACGTGAAAGTAATAATGTTTCACAAAGCATTAATTTTACTTTACTGCTCAGTACCTGTCTTTGTGGATATAACTTTTTAAGCTGACCATATGAAGATCCACACAGTTTGTTTACATGGAGTTCAAACCTCAGGTGCGAATCTAACCATAACCCCAAATTTTTACATGTTTGCACAAGTGGTATTTTTTCACCATTGATGTTAACATCACAAAGTTCCTCGGCGTGAAGACGTTTATTTTTAGGGCCAAAAATCATCAATTTTGATTTGCTAGCATATTTAGCTTTAGATTATGTGCAGCCGAAATGTCATCTTTAAATCGTTGTTTATGTAATTTAAGCAGTGAGCAATATCTTCAACAGGAAAACTTAAATATAACTGTGTGTCATCTGCATAGTGATGTATCTTACAACGGCAGATGAATTCCCAGAAATCAGAAATATATAAAGAAAATAACAGAGGACCCATAACCGATCCCTGTGGTACACCGGTACGTATAGTGGAGACATCAGAAACTGTTTCCGCTATACTCACAAATTGTCCTCTGCCCTCTAAATAACTAGTTATGAATGATACCGCATTATCACTAAAGCCAAAAAATCTGAGTTTCTTATACAATATATTATGTTCGAGTGTATCGAAGGCCTTGCTGTAGTCGAGCAAAACCAAAAAAGTGACTTCACCACTATCAACTGCTTTCAATAAATCATCAACTATACATGCTAATGCTGTTGTTGTGTCATAGTATCTTCGGAAACCAGACTGTATAATAGGTATGACATTGTATTGATTCACATATTCAGAAATCTGTATGCTCATAATTATCTCTAAAACTTTTGAAAAAATTGGTATAATACTGATTAGCCTCAAATCTGACAAATTATTCACCGTGCTAGATTTCGGTATAGGTACTACCTTAGAAAGTTTCCAATTTTGTGGAAATGTGCCTTTAGCTAAACAGGTGTTTATAATATATGTGATGTAGTCCAATACGTGAATTTCTAGCAAATCTAACATCTTCTTTGTAATACCATCATGACCAGCCACATCACTCTTGATCTTTGATATTGCTAATGAGACTGTTTTCACGTCAACAGTGTTGAAATTAAATGCACACTCATTGGCGGACTCGTACTTATCAAGTAAATTTAACTGATAGTCTTTTTTATCAACTTGCGGCAAATTCAAAAAATTGTCATTAATTTCGTTCGGATCACATAGTTCAGGCGGGATTTCTATAGTGCTTTTTTCAACAATTCCTGTTTGATGTAATCGACGCCAAGTCATTCTAGTGTTCTTTTGTCTCAGTGAAAAATCAATGTATGCTTTCTTTTCACGTTTAATTGCATCTTTTGTATAGTTTCGCATGTCCTTATAATGATTGAAATGTGCAGTACTCCTAGTTTTTTTGAATTTAGAAAATGCCTTGTCTCTCAATTCATCATCAATTTTATGTTATCGGTGATCCAAGGACTGTAACTTCTATTTGTACGAAATTTATGAAATGGACAACAAGTATCAAACATCTGCAGTATCTGGGTAGTGAAAAATTCAACCATTTCATCTATATTTTCTAATGTGTAAATGTGTTCCCAATGTACTGATCTTATAAGGACACAGAAAGTTTCATAATTAAAATGTTTCCAAGAGCGGCACTTGATAATACGAGGCGAATTTCTGGTCGTGTGCTCATTTGCAATATAACAAAGTACCAATGAATGATCAAAGTTTCCTTGAAGATTGACAACTTCTTTTTTTACGACATGAATCGTCCTGCTAACGATGATAAGGTCTAGAAGAGTTTGAGTCGATGAGGTGACTCTTGTTGGCGTATCAATCAACTGAATAAGGTTATATGAATCTATTAATTCAAGAAATCGCGCTGATCGATTGTCATTTGAGAGTAAATCAAGATTTAAGTCACCAGTTATCATCAACTCATCACAGTCCATCATATTCGAAATTGACTCATCTAATGTGCTAAAAAAATCAATAATATTACCTCTTGGAGGACGGCAAATAACACCTAAAATGTATATTTTTCCTAATAGTTTAATCTGAATCCAGAGTCCTTCCAAACTCGGAGTAATATTTTTATGAAGCGTTGAGAACCTGATACCATTTTTTATGTAAAACAATACGCCGCCGCCCCTGCCATTCCTGTCAGCTCTTTCTACCTGATACCCATTTATACTGATACCACTTGAATCAATATCTTTATTTAACCAAGTTTCAGTTGCACCAAAGACATCTACATCTGAATTCAAAATAAATTCCTTTATATATTCAAATCCCGTAAAAATAGATCTAACGTTTAAGTGAGCAAATAACATGTTACATAAATTCCATAATTCATATAATCAGTAAATCTATAGCTATAAAAAGAACAATATGTGTGAGAAAATCAGAAAAATCAAAGAAAATAACTAGCTCATGCAAAATTCGGACATAAGTAAATTCCCCCAATAAATAGCAGATCTGTTACCTCGATCAAATTTTTACAAAAATAGAAAAGTTGTGTTATTTCTTGACTGCTGTTCTCAGACTTCTAGGTCTTGGGCTGTATTGAAGCTTGGCCCTTTTTCTCTTCTGTGTTTTATCCTGTTGTGTGTGGTGACAATCCTGAGCGCTACCGTCGTCGCCGTCTTCTTCATCGGCTGAATCTTCAAAGGTACCTTTTTCTATAGAGTTCAGTTAGTCGATGGTGTAGAGACGATTCGCAACTTCTAGCCGCGTTCCTCTTATCCTAGCTGGCAAATTTTGTTGCTTGGCCTGCTTCAGATGGCGCACAAGTTCCTTTTGTAATTGTCTGTCTTCATGCGATTGGTCATTTGCAATGGCGACACCGGTTCCCTTAAGTTTCTGAACCTGCTTGAACACGAGTTGCTTTTTCAGGAATGATATAAATTCTAAGATGATGGGAGACTTTTCGGCGTTTTTGTCCACTTGGAAAATATTGTTTATATCTCCTGGTGTTAGTTCCTTTTGTAATTGTCTGTCTTCATGCGATTGGTCATTTGCAATGGCGACACCGGTTCCCTTAAGTTTCTGAACCTGCTTGAACACGAGTTGCTTTTTCAGGAATGATATAAATTCTAAGATGATGGGAGACTTTTCGGCGTTTTTGTCCACTTGGAAAATATTGTTTATATCTCCTGGTGTTAGGTCGATGCCCAATAGGTTCTTGAGCTCATTCAGTGTCTCCGGTAGTAAGTTATCTTTGTTTCTGATCTGCAATCCAAATATTATGATATTATTGCGACGCAATTTCCTTTCTATCAGTTTAACGGAAGTTTCAATTTTATTTATTCTCTCCTTGGATTCAGCAATGGTGTCCGTAATTGACTGTATACTTATAGAGAGCTCTTTTTTAAGTTCCTGTGTTTGTGCATTATTCGCTTGCTGCATCAGTATCAACAACTCTGCTGCAGTAAGCTGGTTTATGGATTTTTCTGTATCAGTCATATTATATGTAGGCGGAAACAGCAAGTGTCCGCTGAAACCGAAAAACCGCAGAGTTTTTGTCCACCTCAAATGGGTAGAGTTTTAAAAAAACGTGTTCCTCAAGCAATTTCCGTTCTTAGATAGCGTCGAAAATCTATTTATATCAAATGTTCAATAATGGAAATGCAGATCAAGATGCAGATTCGGCCTTCTTTTGCTAAGAGCGATACTTATCTGGATGAGCAGTTTCAAAATTTTTCGTTCACTTTTTACCACTATTTCGACGCACTTTTGGACTAGCTCGAGAACAACCTTGTAACACTTGTCACCACAGCGGATCATACTTTAAACATACTTATGAATTTTGAATGTTCAAAAACCCCCAAATATTGAATTTCACCTCTCCAGCTGTGGTAGTTTTGGAAATATTTAAGCGTTCCGGTACTGTTTACTGAAAAAGCGGTGTTGCCGTGTCTCAGTAACTAATAGTCACAAAATTTTGAAATTGTGAGATCTTACTAAATTCGACATGCGCAATTCATTGCAATAAAAGTAAGTAGAGGATTCTATTTGAAATAAATTAAAATCGGGGATATTTGTTTAAAAATTTGGAAAAAAACAAAGTAAAATGACCCTCAAGTTGCCGTAATTTAAAATTCTGCCAAAAACACCCTGTAGATACAAATTGCTGGTAGCTTCCAAAATAATATCCAGTTAATATTCTAGTAACTCGCTGTATAATATTATTGAGAAACGTTAAAGGAATATATCAATTTAGACGTATTATTTGCGACCCTGCAAATCCGGAAATTAATAGAAAATAAATTATAACTTGGCAACGTCGCAATCGATCCCAAAAATATTTTAGGGTTGAATAGAGATCAATGATGGAAACCAGAAAAATTTAAGAAAAAGTTAAAGTTCCATATAAAAAAATCAAGTTGATCACTATCCTACTTTCCCGAAACACCCTGTATATTTCAGGATATTTCTCGAATATGCGTCTTAAGTAACCAAATAACTTTTGTATTTGACATTTTCTTCTATCAGGTATACCTTGCGAGATATCGAAGAATTACACACTAATTGGACATATACAGGGTGGGCCAATAGTGCGTGGACGGAAGATTGTGGACTTACTAAAAAATATTTCAAAAATCTGTCACTTGATTATGGTAGGGACCCTTGAGGGCTATAACGTAAAAATATTTTGACTTAAATTTTGACGTTTATACAGGGTGATGCATATCAAACTTACATTTTTAGAATGGAACTTCCTATATATTATTGCATATTTGGATTCCTTGATCAATTCTAGTGTGAATTTATGTATCATACATGAAACTTTAAACGAACCGTTTAGGCGCAAATCACCATTTTTGGTATATCAGAAGAAAATTGAATATCGCATCAATCATAAAACTTAGAAGGCCGTGACTTTGCGGTACGACTAAGCATGAAATGCGTCACCTTAGATCAGACGGTTAAATTTGAATTCTTTTTGTACTTGGAGAAATCAGTAGATTAATTAAGGAAACTGCAATCACAGATAACTTGATGTTTTGAAATGGGAATGCCTATTTTGGTTTATAGAATCAAATGTAAAATTTGATTACCTTTCTAACGATATAACATTCTCCACATCAATCTTTTTTGGTTTTCATTTTATTTCAAATTTTCAGTCAAATCAGCGTTTTTCGATTTTCCTGCGTGCAAGCGACCTAGCAGGCCATGAAAAATAAAACAAATAAAATAAACAAAAGCCAGTTAATGTGGAAGAAACCAACTAAGATCATGAAAATTCTTTACAACAAACACACCAGCTTTAACCGGATACAACAGCTGCAAGATATCTAATGTCAATGAGTAGCTGGGGTATGACAGAAGTGTTTGTTTTTCACAGCCTACTAGCAATTAAGGTCTACTATGTCTTGACAACTTGCCAAAATGATTAAAAATTTTGAAACAAAAGGAAAACTACCAGCGGTTTTTGCTTACAGTCTAACATGTTTAGAATGACATTTACATTTAATGGGATAGTTTAGTTAAGTCAAAAGTTAGGATGTCTCTAACTGGAGCATTCTGAACATCTACTGAATTTTTTTTAGTTACGCTATGTTGTAATTGTGTTTATTTCATGTAGTTTTCTACAAACTAAATTATGTTTTACAATTCAAACAGACTGCAATTCAAGTTTCATTTTCTGCGATTTTGCTAATAAGTAGAAGTACCTACTGAAGAATTTGAAGGGTTTCTGTCAGAGGTATCATTACCTTTGACTTACGGAAATGGCTACTCTTTTATAGCATTAAATGTGAACATTTATTCAGAAGATATAGTCTACTGGCAGCAACAATCATTAGTAGTTTTCTTTTGATTAAATATTTTCTTACTGACTTTGGAAATTGGCTAATAGCTAGTAGGCTGTGAAAAATGAGCGTTCTTGTTACCGCAATTGTTTCTGGTTAGAGCTAATATGTATTGAATTTCACCTCTCCAGCTGTGGCAGTTTTGTAAATATTTAAGCGTTCCGGTACTGTTTACTGAAAAAGCGGTGTTGCCGTATCTCAGTAATTAATAGAAACAAATTTTGAAATTGTGAGATCTTACTAAATTCGACATGCGCAATTCATTGCAGTAAAAATAATTGGAGGGTTCTATTTAAAATAAATTAGAATCGGGGATATCTGTTTAAAAATTTGGAAAAATAATTCATAACTTGGCAACGTCGCAAACACGGAAAAGATATTATAAGGCGACGTAGGGTATTAGTAGATATTTCGATTTACCATAAAAAATACAGGGTTTAAAAAAACAAAGTAAAATGACCTTCAAGTTGCCGTAATTTAAAATTCTGCCAAAAACATACACATTCCTGGTAGTATCCAAAATAATATTCATTTAATATTCAAATAACTCGCTGTATAATATTATTGAGAAAAGTTACATGAATATATCAATTTGGACGTATTACTTGAGACCTTGCAAATCCGGAAATTAATAGAAAATAAATTATAACTTGGCAACGTCGTAGCTGATCCCAAAAATATTTTAGGGTTAAATAGAGATCAATGATGTAAACTAGAAGAATTTAAAAAAAGTTATAGTTTATAAAAGAATCAAGTGGATCACTATCCTACTTTCCCGCAACACTCTGTATATTTCAAAATATTTTTAGGTTATGCGCCTTAAGTAACCAAATAACTTTTGTATTTGACATTTTCTTCTATCAGGTATACCTTGCGAGATATCGAAGAAATACACACTAAATGGACACCCTGTATACATAGGTTACGAAAAGAAGTCTGGTTGACAGTGACGCGTGCTATATGCTAGCTGATGGCTAGCTCTAAAAATCTAACGATCCTATTGCTCCCGGGAACGGGAAAGTTGAATCTTGGCCAAACTTTCTGGCTACGGGAAAGTTGAATCTTGGCCAAGCTTCCGTTCACGTTACCGAGCTTGCTCCCGTTCTCGTTGCTGGCGTTTTATTGTGCATGCTGCCATTAATTTATGTACAGTTCAAGTTTCTTCTCATTACCGTTACCGTTTGCATTCATACATTCCGTACATGTATGTATACAGCACCTAGCACAAATCCCATTGGTCAGATTTGAATTTTGAACCAATCAAGCTCTGAGTGCCATACGCCAGTATGGAATGTAAATGCACTTATGGAATGTAGTACTTAAGGGTCTAGGGTATAGAGCGCGAAATTGAAAACCAAGAAAAGACGTATTCCCGTATTAGCGAGGAGGCGTGGCCGCCTGTTCCCTTTCTCCATTGTGTGTTTCCCAGATGAGGGGAGATAAGTCGAAAAATCCAAAGGTAAGGTCAAAAGGTTCAAATGTAAGGTCCAAAGGTCACCATAAACATGAATTTCGCATTTCCAAGCTCCTGCAGTTACTTTTAAACTTTAATGACTCTCAGAGCAAATTGAAGAAGAAAGCTTGCGTTTGTGCAACTATTTAGGCTTTTTTTGATATCGTGTTTGGTTGTTAAATTACAGGCATTTATAGAATGTATGATTTTGCATTGTTAGTTTTTTGCACACTTTTTTGAGAAAATCGAAAATAGTTGTCATTCATTCAGGCCTTAACTATCTCCTTCTAAAATATTATATATATAGTTTGAAAATAGAGTGAGTTATGCGAGAAATTGTGAGTCCGTGTTTTACATGGCAAATACGTATTTACAAATGTGTGTATCCAGGCCCCTTAATGCAGCTGAAAATTTACAAAGAGGAAAGCGATTTAAGCGAAAACCATTTTTCAACTAAACTGCAGTAAACTTTGTTACAAATTACTTATAGTATGGTGTATAATGTTTGTCCTTTTTTACGAAATATTGTATATAATAATTGCAAACATCTGGTGTATTAAGTTGATTAAGTATTAAGTTTCAATGGGCAAAGAAAACATACATTACTTATAAGATTAACGACATTAAAAAATATAACGGAACAAAAAAGAACGTTATATAAAATCAGTGAGATGAACCATGTTTAATTCCATTGGGTGTATTTGTTTTAATATTTTGGGATAGATTACGTTTTTTAGGCCTTAGTCAATAGGTTTGATCTATATTTACCAGGACTCAGTTCAAAATAGTTATAATTAGGAGGTAACTTTGCCTCAGCATGCATGACGATTTCAAACATATAACCACCCTGTCGCGCTGCAATCCCAAAAATTAGAACAGTGGCCATAGCCATACGTTTGACAAGCGCATAACTATATTATATTCCGTAAGTGCATATGGCATCGACTAACATTTCATACACGCGTATGGCACTCAAAGTTTAGCGCACATCAATATTCAATTCCGTAAGTGCACATGGCACTGATTTACATTTCGTACGCACGTACGGCACTCAAAGTTTGATTGGTTCAAAATTCAAATCTGACCAATGGGATTGTGCTAGGTGCTGTATACATGTACGGAATGTATAAATGCTTACCGTTCCCGTTCCTGGGCAATTGTACAGCGACTTATTAAAGGACGGAAATGCCAAGGCGAGTTGACGAGGTCAGGGCCGCAGTAAGCTTTCTATTCATCAGTTTGTATTGTTTGTTTTCGAGAGATTATGGCTTTGTGGCTTGTCGAATGTGGATCAACATGTGATCATATGGACACCATTTGGTGATGTGCTACATAACTGGAATTGAAATGATTTTGAATCTCTCGAAAAAAGATGAACTGAGCGAAAGCAGCAACGAAGACCCGTGGTTTGTGCTATCATTTGCCTGTCAAAACACAGCAGATTGTACTAAACATATTTGAAAAGTTATTAGAGGAGACCCATAAGAAGGTAGGCGTAATCAAAAGAATATGTTCAGCGATTCAGTAATAACAATTATATGCGAGAGTGAATCTTTTATAAATAAACACTGGCCAAATTCCGTAAAACATGTTGAAAAGTTTGAAGATAGATACAGACAATCGTGGACAACTGTCGAACCTGTGATCATCAACATTAATTAGGACAAATTTCATACCTATCGCAGATATAATTTAGCTGGTATAGGTACTGGTTTTTCCGAGAAACCATACTGGACGCCATCTAAGCAGCCACCAGTTAAACTGGAAGTGCGTTTCTCAGTCAGTAATGACTAAAAAGTTGATATATGGAGCCAGAACGCACATTTCCGAAATTATAAAACTCTATTTTATAAACCGAAGAAGAGGGCGAAGCTGTACACTGGTTGGTGGTACACGTTTCTTATTATGAGTAATATGATGATATAATTTTAACTTTAAATATGTGTTCAAATTAGATATTAAATACTATTCTCATTCTATTACATAATATTATATACGGTATATGACAGAATGACAATAATACCATTGAATACTACTCAGCTGGTTTTATTCGTCCGTACATTAATATTATATAAAGTGAAGGTAGTATGATTTGTTCAACCTCTGTTACCGAACTGTCCACTGAGTGTGCTTACAAACAGTGAAAGATGAATATAGTTAATCCCGAGAGATCATCCCAATGGCTCGTCCGGTGATCCTTCATCTTAAGCCAAAAAAAGCAGGTTTTACATTCGGCATAAAAGCCTACTTCAAGCACGTCAACAAACACACTTAGAAACACAAAAGGCAATCGATCACTTACAGCTGAAATAATTCATACGATAAAATAATACACCAAAAACGGAAACGATCACCACCGATATAAAATTTTTCCTAATCCAAACCTGGCACGCTTACACTTGAACTGGATTGCCTTTATAATGTCTAATCCCATCACAGAGCGCCCCGCTGTGTCTTAAAGTTATGGATAAAGTTTATAATATCATTATTATCTGACTTTCTAAGTTCCTCTCGCATAATTGCGGCAGCAACAAGTGTTGACGGGCTGTGCCAAGTCAACACCCGGACTATTATTAATCGGAATTTAGGAAGGATCGTACAATATTACAGGTCTTCAGTATTACAGACTTTTGAAATACTTTTACTTACTTGCTTTACTTACTTCACTTGCCCTAGAATAGGTACAAAACTTAAAAACACATTTCCTTTGTTCCAACCTCTGTTTGTCTATAGACAAAATTATAGTTTAAAGAAGAAAAGTTAATACAATATTAGTGATAATTTTTCTTACCTTCAAAATCACAGCATTCGTGTCCCACTGAGTAGTATTTTCGACCAAAACAGTCTCGGAATCTGTGATGTTGAGCTTCAAATCGAACTGTCCCTCCACTTCAGTTTCAGAGGAAGCTACAACTGAATGATGCTCAGGACTGGATGATACGTTTTCAATATCTAGAAATATATACTGCTTCAGCGCTTCTTACCAATCAAAGATCGCCATCAGCTTCATGTCGTTCAGCAAAATGGTCACCTTTGTACATAAGAATAATTCAGAGGGTAACTTTTCGTCCAGGCCCAACTGTTGAAGGTGTTGTGTAAACGTGTTTGGTGTAACGCCTGAGACCGACTAATGAGGGGGACAATAGTGACTTTGTTTTGTTTCCAAAGTCGTTTTATTTCCTTGAAAGGTCCGTGTATTTAGATATCTTCCCAGCGTAGGTTTTTTGGATACTCACATCATTGGGAATGGCAATATCTATAAAATATGTGATTTTGTCGGCCTTTGATTAGAAAACTATATCTGGTCTGTCTGTCCGTATGTATGTATTTCAACGTCCCAGTATAGTTTGTGTCGATCGTTTTCGACTGCTGATGTCGGAGTGTAATTGTGATATGGATCTGTGTTTTCTATTACTTTGTTTTATTTTATTATATTATTATTATGAATTTCTTATTTCTTCTCGCAAGGTTGCGGTAGTAACAAATATTGACGGGCTGTGCCAAGTCAACACCTGACCTATTATTATTCTGAATTCAGAAAGGACCGTAAAAAGCTGCAGGTCTTGAGCATTACGGACATTTGGCAGGTTTTATGTAACTTTTCATCCAGGCCCAATTGTTGCAAGTGTGGTGTAAATGTATTTGGTGTACGGCCTGAGACCGACATGATGAGGGGGACAGTAACAGCTGCGTTTTGTTTCCAGAGTTGTTTTATTTCTATGGCGAAATCTGTGTATTTAGATATCTTCCCAGCGTAGGTGTTTTGGAAGTTCAAATCATTAGGAATTGCAATATCTATTAAGTAGGTCACTTTGTCTGTCTTTGACTGGAATACTATATCTGGTCTATCTGCTGGGATGGTTTTGTCTGTATGTATTTCAATGTCCCAGTATAGTTTGAACTGACTGTTTTCGAGTACTGAGATCGGTGTGTAGTTTTAATATGGATCTGTGTTTTCGATTAGCTTGTTTGTTGTGGCTAGTGTATTATTATTCTGATTTTCCAAGTTCGTGTCGCAGGACTGCGGTAGGTATTATTATTATTATGGATGCTTTACAGGGATCCGTGAGGCACCTTGGCAAATCTCATGAAAGACTAACTGAAAGTAAAATAGACGACAAGGAGGAGATCACTCAAAAGTATGCTCTCATTACAACGGTCCCATCCGAAACTGCAGATAGGAGCAATATGATGTATACCAGCAAAGGTGAGCACGCAAGTATATTGTACGTCTTCATCTTTTCATTTTATTATTTATTAACTTCCCAACAAAGGAGAAGTTATTAGAATCGGCCCATTTTCGCAAATTTTACCGAAATCAACATATGAGGTGTCATTTCAAAGGTAAAATCACCTTCTGACTCATTTTCTGAAAAGAATTTGCTATGTCATATTATTATTTTTCCGAGTAACCCCCCCCCCCCCCGCTACCCCCTTATATCACAGATTTGGACCAAAAGTGAACCAAAAGTTAGAGAACAAGAATCTATTTATGCCCCAAAGTTTGAATTTATTTTACTAATTCTACTAATGAATAATACGTTTGACATTATTAATTCAAAAAACGTTCATCTTCATCGAAACTATTACATATCGTAGATGAGGACTTCACCACCTCCAGTGAAATTGTACCGATAGATTTGCTGGAGGCAAAAGATAGCCTTATACGCCACGAGATATCGCTACTGAAGAAAAGAGAGCAATGGAGAGTTGAGCCGAAAGATTCCTTAGAAGTCCAGAAAGACTCTCAGGTCATTATTTATATATATTAATTCATTTATTGTATGACTACACATAGTTTTAAAAAACTCAATTGAAAACAAAGAATATACACTCCTGTTCAAAGTTGTCACCTACACCTAAAGCTCTGTTAACTTCGGGTTTCCATTACCCTGACATTTATTGATTTTTTCCGCCAAAAACAGACATCTTATTAAGACGCGAAATTCTTGTATATCCGTTTCTATCTGCCACACCGGCCGGTGGGGCGAGTATCGTGATCGCGAAAATGTTCGATAATTTTGAAATAATACGCTTTTTGGGCGTTTTATGATATCTAAATAACGAAAATCCACGTCACTCATTTCCGTGTACCTGTCTGCCTGTCTGCCTGTCTGCCTGTCTGCCTGTCTGCCTGTCTGCCTGTCTGCCTGTCTGCCTGTCTGCCTGTCTGCCTGTCTGCCTGTCTGCCTGTCTGCCTGTCTGCCTGTCTGCCTGTCTGCCTGTCTGCCTGTCTGCCTGTCTGCCTGTCTGCCTGTCTGCCTGTCTGCCTGTCTGCCTGTCTGCCTGTCTGCCTGTCTGCCTGTCTGCCTGCATGTCTGTCTGTCTATGTCTGTCTGTTGGCGTTCTTCAAGCCTCGTAATTTCAGTAACCGCTGCATGGATTCTGATGATAGCTATATGCTGTGTGGCCGTAGTAGGTAATGCTGGTATAATAATTTTGAAAATTGGTACATGGGCGGCGGAGTAATTGGCAAAAACGTAAAACTTCTCTAACTGTACAAAATTTTGTACTGATAATATGCTGTCCATTGACCTATGAAAGAAATACCTAGGGACATAATTTCCTTTTTAGGTCCATCCAAACATTGCCTTGCCTATTAGGTACAGAAACCAAGGGACTCCTGTCGGTGTGGGAAGTAAAAAATGAAGTCAAGTTGATTGACTCAGTACTTCCCACACATAACAATGATTTCGTTTTATTGTTTTTCCATTGCATGAAGCTATAGTCTGAAATCCCCTTGCAACCAAATAATCCAATTTCAACCCCACCCAAAAAGACGCAGAAAATGATCAGGAACCTCTAAAACGCTTAAAAACGAAGTTTGAGCTGTTTTTATATTTTTAGTTTTTTTATTATTTCTGCGTCGCCACTGACATGATTTATCAAAACCATATGCATTTTCCATCTTCGCCAAGGTAGTAATGCTGTTTCAAAATTTCATTAAAATCAATTCAAGAGTTTCCTCGTTACAACGATCTCACGCAATACTCTCGTATGTTTACATCAGAAAAATTCGTCCTTTGCTTTCTGTAATAGGCAAGGCAATGTTCAGGTGGGCCTAAAAAGGTGATTTATGTCGCTAGGTCTTCCTTCACAGGTCAGCGGACAACCTATTATTAATACAGCAAACTTTTCTGTTTTTCAACCCCCCACCCCCCAACCAACCCCACTCAAAAAAACTCAGTAAATGATCAGGAACCTCTAAAACGCTTAAAAATGAAGTTTGAGCTGTTTTTATATTTTTAGTTTTTTTTATTGTTTCTGCGCCGCCACTGGCACGATTTATAAAAACCATACGCATTTTCCATCCTTGCCACGGTAGTAATACTGTGTCAAAATTTCATTAGAATCAATTGAACAGTTTCGTCGTTACATAATATAGAACGATCTAAAGCAATACTCGTATGTATACATCGGAAAAAATTCTAAGTCCTTTAGTTTCTGTAATAGGCATAAGGCAATGTTCGGATAGACCTAAAAAAGTTATTTATGTCGCTAGGTCTTCCTTCACAGGTCAGTGGGTAGTCTATTATGAATACAACAAATTTTTCAATTTTACAACCCCCCACCCCCCAACCACCCCAATTTCACCCCCACCAAAAAAAAAGTAGAAAATGATCAGGGACCCCTAAAACGCCTAAAAACGAAGTTTCAGCAATATTTAATTTTTTTGTTTTTTGCTTATCACTCCGCCGCCTATGGACCGATTTTCAAAATTATAGGAACATTACCTACTACGACCCCACAGCATACCGCTGCCCAAATTTCATCACAATCCATGCAGCGGTTACTGAGATTACGAGGGTAGAAAAACGCGACAGACAGACCGACAGACCGACAGACCGACAGACCGACAGACCGACAGACCGACAGACCGACAGACCGACAGACCGACAGACAGACAGACAGACCGACGGAAATGAGTGACGTGGATTTTCGTTATGTAGACATCATAACATGCCCAAAAAGCGTATTATCTCGAAATCGAAAATTTTCGCGATCACAATACTCCCCTCACCTATCGGTGTGGGAAGTAAAATCGGAGACCATTGGTTTCTGTAATAGGCAAGTCAATGTTCTGATAGGCTTAAAAAATGTATTATGCCACTAGGTACTTGGAGCACTGGAGAAGGAAATGGTCAGGAACCCCTAAAACTCGTAAAAACGGAGTACGAGCTGTTCTTATGTTTTTAGTTTATTTATTATTTCTGTAGTAGGCAAGGCAATGTTTGGATGGATCTAAAAATGGCTATTATGCCGCTCTTTCACAGGTCAACGGACAGCCTATTATTTCACCCCCACCAAAAAAAGCAGAAAATGATCAGGAAATCCTAAAACGCCTAAAAATTAAGTTTGAGGAGTATGTATTTAAAGTGTTTTGTTTTTTGCTAATTACTCTGCCGCCAATGGACCGATTTTCAAAATTACAGCAGCATTACCTACTATTAGGACAGACCGACGGAAATGAGTGACGTGAATTTTCGTTACATGTAGACATCATAGAATGCCCAAAAAGCGTATTACCTCAAAATCGAAAATTATCGAGATCATAATACTCCCCTCGCCTAGCGGTGTTGTAGGTAGAATCTCAAAAACTATTGATTTTTGTTCATACATATATTAACCTAAATTTGTTGCATTTTAGCTCTGTATAGCTCTCTTTAATTCGAAATAATTTGTTGTTTCGACTAGGCGGAGCTGCTGCAGAAAAAGAGTTCGAAGCTTAGTTCAGCCAAGAACTCAGTGGAGTTGATGCGAGAATCCAAGCAGAAACTAAGGGAATTGACACCATATCCCCTAAAAATTTGTAAGGGGGAAAGAGATAAGAACGATAAAAGGTATGAATTTTACTTGCTACGTTCTTCTGTGTAAAATGTATAGAAGAACTAAAGTCACAGACAGAGCGCAACCCCATTATAGTACAGGTATGTTATGATACAGCTCGCCATAATGATAAGACCTTCATCTGTATCTATGCAACATATATATACATTTTAAATTGCAACTTGAAGTTTTCTTCTAAAATTATACAATTCTGAGACCCTCTATCTAAGTGTTTGTTAACCGATCACTTTTTATGACTAATCATGACGTAACAACACATTATTCATGTACCAACCATACCAAAAATTAGAAATCCGATGCCGAACACTCTTATTGACAGTTTGAACTTTCGGAGATCTATTATGCATTTAGAGCTTAAATGCAATCTTATTGCCATTGTTCACCACATTTACACAAGTTTATGGTACCAATGGATAACTAGAAAGATGTACATGTTTTTACCACAAAGTGCACGGTTAATTGTTTGGTGACTTTAATAATTATATTTTTTGTAACGTTTCTTGAATTTACTTCTCCTATTACCCTAGTTCCCAAGTCCAGGCCCCATCTCAAAGGTGAGAATGGCATTGGTACCTGTTTTACGCCTGTAAAATGGAAGCAGGACAAGTTGGAAGTGGAAAACTATCATTTAGTAGGTACAACTCGACAAATATAGGAAGAGACTTGAGAATTTCGCCGGTTGCGCACAGGAAAGAGTGAGAACGCATTCGGCGGAAAAGAAATAGAAACACAGTGTACGCGCGTACACTCAAGTAAACAGCTAAACTTGCTTTGTTAAAAGAAAGGTCCTCAATGTTGATGACAGATAATAAATAATTATTAAGTAACCTTAAAATGTCTACAGTTCTGAAAGTTCACTTTCACTCTGAATCACTTTCCGAATCTGAAATTAGATTTTCTATAAACTCTGTCACTGTCACTATCTTCCTGCAAGTTTATTATTAGATGCTCCACAATCACATCCAGAAATGGTTCTTTTTCAGTTAAATAGCGCTCGTAGGAAATCGCATGTTCATATTTTTTTAAACACTTGCGAAAATGTGGAAAAAAACTCATCACAATACTTTTCTAAGTGTTTAAAATTGAAATCCACGTTTTTTCTGCCACATTTTGCTTTTGGCATGCCTATACTAATTCAATTGGATTTAAGTCGAGATGATACGGTGGAAGTCGTAAAACAGAATGACCTGCTTCAGTCATAATTTTGTCTATTTCGTAGGTTTTGTATCTGGATTTATGCGTTTTTATTAAACTGTATAATTCTGCTTTTAACATGTCTTCTAAAAATGGAATATTGCATTGTCTTAACCACTCTACCGTATTATTTTTCCTGGTCGCCACTGTTGGACATTTGTTCACTTCCACATTATGATAAGGCGCGTTATCTATAACCAATACACTGTTTGCTGGTATATTTGGAATAAGTTTTCCTTGAAGCCATTTTTTTATAATTGTTATAATTCACTTCGCTGTGATAATCGCCCGACATAGTGCCAGACTTATTAAACATGCATTTTCTGTAAAACCAATATCACCCATTCACCATATGTGGTTTTGCCCAGAGTGTACCATTGCGCTACGAAATAACTGATGCAAATGGCAAATTTGTCTGCTGTCTACTGCGTAACGAGGGGCGTTCCTTATTTCATATTTCTCACATCTCTAGCTATTCTTGTCGAGTTGTAGTTTATATTTTTTGTTATCAGTCATTGGCGTGGCATTTTCCGTTTACAAAATTTCACCTTTAACTTTTATTAAACTATTGAAACGTATGCACAAATGCCAGGGTTTTTTTCTTGACATATTGAAATATTGGAAATTATATTATTGTTTTTTATATAGCTGAACTATCTTTCTAAATGACTCAAAATCGCAAATTTATATTTTGTTACCCTCAAACTTGGCCTATCATATATCGTCGATTATGTCTGAGAACATAATGTATATCAAAATAATGTATCTTTGTTTTCTGCAATTCACAACTTGCGTCTGTTTTTATAACTGATTGCACCTTTTCAAAGTGAAATGAAATTGCAGTATTTGGAAATAAATCTAAATTGAGTATTTTTGAGAGAATAACAACCATATTTTTGATATTAGATAATGCATACCACAGACCTTGTTGTTTACTGGAAATATATATTCTCACGCTATTTTCACTTACACCCAAACGCAATTTAAAAGACGACATACAGCGTCAATAGCTGACAACTTTGACTTAAACTTTACAGAAGCTTATCCTTTTCAATAAACAATTAACAGAATTTGGTTATTAGTTGAATGAGCAACATTTTCATTTAATTTTCCGTAGACAAAATAAGTGCTTTTACCGGAGGTTCTGAGTGTCTTATATTCGCGTTTTAAAAGGCATTTTTGTCTGTGTATTTAAAACACTGTACAGTCCGACCACTAACCAAACCCATTTTTTCGAACTAGACACGTGTCTCGCATATTTAGGCTTAGATTTAATCTAAATATTCAGTGTTTATTAGTGCTACGCCAGAGAATCAAGAGTTGATTTTTTAATTATATGTATGAAATCTATTTGTTGACCTTCAACACGCACAGAGAAATCGGAATAGTTGCGTTCAGGGAACTGAGGGCTGAGGGAGAGCGGAATACTGAACGGTCCACATCTAAGGGCCGGTTTCTCAATGTCCGGTTAAATATTTATTTGGAAGTTAACGGTTAACTGTTAGGTAAATTGTTTGAATAATTGAAGGTTAAACTTACGAATCCACGTAAATCTTATCTGACAGTTGTATCCATAGAAACGCTAACTGGCAGCTACCTATCTGACACTTTTAACTGGACATTGCGAAACCGCCCCTAATGTCACACTCAACATATACTCTGTTACCGCGTTACCGGATACTTTAAACTGGCTTGACGTCTATTTGATTGGTATCAGCTGACGAAGAAGTGTATCTCAAATTTAATTTGTTACTAGTGGTGTTGATTGGCAATCCTACGATTAATAAAATTCTTACTGAATATCTCATTGTCAAAAAGTAATTACTAGTTTTGTAAACAAGAAATTGCTTCGATATCCAGAAATTCACAGCAAAATTGGTTGTTTAAAAGAAACAGATTATCATTATCATAAATAATATTTAGCAATAGGGACGATTCAATGAATAGCTTGTATCACCAGTGGTATATTTATTAGTTAAAATGTACAATGTGCAATGGTGTATTTTCCGAACAAAATTTGCCAAAAAGGAATGGCAATTTTTTGTAAAAAAAAAATTGTTTCAATATCCAGAAATTCACAGCAAAATGGTAGGTTAAAAGAAATAGATTATTTTATTGATTTGTATAATAGAATGCTTATACATTTTCATAAAAATGTTTCTAATTAAACTACTAATTATTTGGTACCTCAGTAATGTTCAGTTCTAATTCAGGAAATCGATCCTGTGTCAACTTTCTGAGATAGCTCCACACATTTTTTACTATTTGTATAGCTATTGCGTTGCCCTTCAACGTTATATTTTTCTTCCATTGCTGTAAAAAGAAATGTTGCTTGCGTATGGTTAAGCTCAAAATGCTTTTATCTTCATTCTTACCTCATTTAAAGCGTAATCATTATCATTCAGACCATACCAGCCATACTGATATACTGAAAGAAACGCCGGATTTTCCGAGAAAATGTAAAATAAGCATTGACCTCAGAGCATAGACGAAAACGTCACCAAGCGACAATTACTTGTCATTAACTGCCTGCACTCAGTACTGCCCTGTACGCCTTCAAGGCTTAAAATTGATACGTCAAGACTCAATCTGGGTGATTTTTAGTTTTCACTAGTCGAACAGCTGTTCTTTGTTGACACGGCTGACAGTTTAAAGTATCGGGTAACAGGGTATATACTCTGTTACCTGATACTTTAAACTGGTTTGACGTCTATTTGATAGGTATCAGCTGACGAAGTGCTGTATCTCAAATTTAATTTTTTACTAGTGGTGTTGATTGGCAATCCTGCAATCAGGACCGAATTAGAAAGATTCTTATTGAATATCTCATTGCCAAAAAGTAATGACTATTTTTGTAAACAACAAATTGCTTCAATATCCAGAAATTCGCAGCAAAAATGGGTGGATAAAAGAAATGGATTATTTTATTGATTTGTATTCGTTAGAGACTATCAAAATACTCCTATACTTAGCAATAAGGACGATTCACTGAATAGCGTGCATCACTAGTGGGATATTATTGGTTGAAACGTACAAGGTACAATTGGAGAAAAGTATAAAGTAAGTACATGGAGTAAAATTAATATGATATGGTAGTTTAATGAAGCTAAAGCTAAAAATGCTTTCGTCTTCATTCTTACCTCATTTAAAGCGTACCTAATCATCATCATTCAGACCAGCCATACTGATATACTGAAAGACACGCCGGATTTTCCGAGAGAATGTAAAATAACCTCAGAGGATAGACGAAAACGTCACCAAGTGTCAATTACTCGTTATTAGTAGTACTTGCACTCAGTACAGCCCTGCATTCCTTCAAAGCTTAAAATTGATATGTCAAGACTCAATCTGGAAATCTGGGGTATTTTTAGTTATCACTAGCCGAACAGCTGTTCGCTGTTGAGACGGCTGACAGTTTAAAGTATTGGGTAACAGGGTATATTACATCTTGACATACGATATACTGACATACAATCATTCGCAACCACAGAGGAATTCGCAACCGCCAGAATAACAGTTTGTTTCGATTGATGCCCCAAAACTGTAAATAATAATAATAATAAATTATACCAATAGCTATTGATACCGGCATTGACATTATTAATGATGTTTTACCTATCGTGGAAGAGCTTATGTAACCACTCCATGATGACCTGGAAATAGGATTGAGGTGACCAGAAAGGTAAATTATTTTGAAACCGTGACATCTCGGTATAAGGATTTCATTGCAATCTATGTTTCGGTCGTTATATTACAAAGTAAAGGCACGGCTCAACAAACAATCAGCTGTCTTACTCAAGGTCTGGGGATGTTTTGCGCCGATCCCTTTGCGCATTGACATTTTGGGTTACATTGGTTCTGATTTCATCAGCAGCGGCACGGCAGGATCATGGCTATCTACACAGAACATGACTATTGATATAAATAATATAGATCTCACCGCAAATCTAGTACTTTATGGAAGGTAAACATTAAGAACAACATAAAATGTATGTTGTGTTTAATGTTTATCTTCCTTTTACACCGCAAGGGTGGAGTATTGATTTTTAATTCTGCCCTGTTGCACACTTTTTTCTACTCCGCCTCTGTTAGGGCGAATGTAACTATCCCAAAATGGCGTCACTGACGTCAGATATTTGCAACACGTCATGACAGAGGAACCGACCGTGAGTTAAGACAGCTGATCGTTTGTTGAGCCGTGGTAAAGGCTTGGATTTTCATTTTTCGGTAAAGTTGGGGACGCTTACTGGCCTTGGGTTAGGTTTTCCCATTGAATTGTCGCTACCCAAATCAGGCGTAAAATAATTCTGCTACATAAAATGGCGTCCGCTCAATAAGTATATCCTAGTTCTTTACGGAAACTATGATCGTTAACCCGATCAGTTGGATCACTAATCCTGACGTTCGGAAAGTGATCTATGATCAGTCAGAAACAGGATCATTTGCTCTTGTACGGTAAGTGATCGCGATTGGGTCATTCATATCAGTAGTTGTTTTTCTTAACTATCTGTTCTGTATTCTTAAATCAACTTTTAATTGCTCGATGTTCGTTTAGTCCACGGAATCATAAATCCCACTAAACAGCTGATTGACATATAACTGATTGATCCGGATCCAGATCACTGTTTCCGTAAAGGCCTCCTGTTACCTTATACCTTAGACTGTCAGCCGTGTCAACAGCGAACCGATGTTCGAGTAGTCATAACTGTAGTCATAACTAAAAATCCCCTAGAATGATTCTTGGCACATGCTTTGACGGCATACGTACAGGGCTGCACTCGGTGCTCGTACCGCTACTGACGAGTAATTGACGCTTGACAATATATAAACGAAAAAATGTATTTGTTTCGGTCAAGCATTCTTGCTGTGAATTTTTAGATGTTGAATCAATTTCTTGTTTACAAAAATAGTCATTATTTTTTAGCAATGAGATATTCAGTTAAATATTTCTAAGACGGTCCTGACTTGTAGGATTGCCAATTCAGACCACTGCCAAAAAGTTAAAAATCTAAGATGCACTTCTTCGTCAGCTGATACCTATTAAATATACGTAAAGCCAATCTAAAGTATCAGGTAACAGTTTGTGGGTAAGAGAGTATACCTAGCGGGGCGTATAGTGACTGTTACCTGAGCGCTTTGGAGCGCTCAAGAGCGCTCAGGCTCAGGTTCCCTGAACGCAATCAATGTGCCTATTTTGCGTCACAGACATGTCCCAGGCAACCAATAGATGACGAATGACGTAAAAGAGATGTCGAATTTTGGCCAATAACCGGTCATCTCAGAGATATGACGCTGATATGACGTCAAAAAAACGTCATAATACTGTCGTCTACACAACGACTGTCCACTGACGTTTATCAAACGTTAATTTCCGTCGCTTTCGCCCCATGGTTGATCCGGCTGTGGTTATGAAGCTCAGCATCCTACAACTCCCACTATGATTTGAATAAACCGCGATTATGGTTACGTCACGAGGGCGATCTTATTTACTCGGGCTGTTTCGTAGAAGCATCTGGCAGTCGTGCGACGATGGTCGATTCGCACCGCCATATTGTATTGTAGGTATTTTGTACCACGCCGCATTCAACCACTACACCTTCACCTCAAATAATAATCAACTTCTCTACGCTCCAGCCATTGATTGAGTATTTCCTTATTTGGACTTGTCCAAACTATGTAGGGCAGTTCGTAAGTACCTATAGAAAATTCCACATTCTTTAAGTCACATTTGGTTGATCGGTTCGGTAGATTGTTTTTTGCTTTCCCCTATGCCTGCTTAGTTTTAGACTTTGTAAATTCTGGTAATCAATAAACAAGAAACGTATGAGTTGTTAAAATTCTAGTTTTCCAAATGCATAATTACTATCTAAGCTATACATTTGTTTCATTAATTCAATATACAATATTGTTCACTTTGATCTACGCCTGTTCAGTTCACATCAGTGGGGCTCAGTTTTTGTTTCTGTACATTATTTTAATAAAGGATACCTACATTTTTATAGCCTTGTTTTATTCCAGACATTGAAAAATCATAGGAGTTTATTCGTTAATGATATGAAAATATATTACCGCTAATTTATAATTTGCTGCATCAATTAATAAATACGATCTATATTACAATTGACACATAGGAATGAAAATGCCACGGCCTTGAACGTGTGACGTCATAAATACGTCTTTAGTGACCAAATAAGAACGTACTATTCACGTCATAAGAATGACGTCTTTTTGGTGGGTCTTATTCACCTGATTGTCTACGTCATTATGACGACACAAGGAGACGTCAATTTGGTCATTTATTGACCATAGTTCTTCGTCTTTTTCACGTCATCTGGTTGCCCGGGGCGTGAAAACAACGAATCAGCGATCTATGAATGACTTGCCAGGTCTAAGGGGGGGGGGGGAGGTAATACGTCAATAGTTTTTCATCATCATACAATTTCCAGATCGGTGACCAGTTGGCCGCCGAAAGAGCCGTACTGCGTCCGCTGCGGTTTGCGCGCCGTCAGTTCGATGGATTCGGCGATGTCGCGCACCTCACGCACCTGCAGGTCTCCCAAGGACTCCACTTACAGCAGAAAGGAGTCGGATGAGAGGGACAGCTCCGGCGAACAGGGGTCCACTGTCGTCAAACTAGCACCCGGCAAGGTATGTTAATTCAATTCCATTTTTTTGGTTTTCGAAGGCGACCTTAAAATTGGTACTTCGACGCTCTCGCCGAAAGCGCCGGAGTACCAATCTGGGGATCGCGGGTTCGAATCCCGCAGGCCGTCGACCTTTTCCAACATTTTCTAGCAAGAATTTGTAATTGACAAAATCAACACGCGGATGAGAGCATGAACTTGAAACACTGTTTTTACTTGCCACACCGATCAGTGAGTGGACTACTGTAATCGCGGAAATTTTCTATTTTGAGTTAATACGCTTTTTGGGCGTTTTATGATATCTACATAACGAAAATCCACCTCACTCATTTCCGTCGATCTGTCTATCTGTCGGTCTTGCCTATCAGTCTGTCTGTCGGTCTTGTCTATCAGTCTGTCTATCGGTCTGTCTGTTTGTTATTGGTCTGTCTGACGGTCTGTCACTTTTTTTTGCTCATCCGAACAGGGCTTTGTCTATTACATAAATAAAGGGACTTTGCTTTAGATCGTCCTGTATTTTATGTAAGGTGGAAATCATTGAATTCATTTTAATGAAATTTCGACACAGTATTATTACCTTGGAGAGGATAGAAAACGCATATGGTTTTTAGAAATCGTGTCAGTGGTAACGCAGTAGTGATAAAAAAACTAAAAATATAAAATAGCTCAAACTTGGTTTTTAGGCGTTTTAGGGTTCGTGATAAGTTTCTTTTTTTTGTGGGTCTGAAATTGAGGTGGTTGGACGATGAAGGGTTATAAAACTGAAAAATTTGTTTTATTTATAATAGGCTGTCAACTGACCTGTGAAAGGAAGACCTAAGCGGCATAAAACTCAGACTATAGCTTCGTGTTATGGAAAAATAATAAACTGGTATCACTGTAATGTGTGGGAAGGTAATCAACTTGACTTCATTTTTTTCTGTTAGATCAAGGGACCTTTTCACTGTGAGAGTAGTAGAAATTCAATTGTGTATTGCAAACGTACAAAAGCAACGACGGTATATCGAATTAAAATTTTTCTAGACCAGAAAATTATGATTACCATCCCAGAGTTGTATGAAAAATAGATGCTAGTGTTAAATTATCATCGTTTTCGATCGCACTGCTTAACAATTTTGTACTTGTTTATGGGTAAATTAACTTCTCCTATCCATAAAATAGCTATGTCTGAGAGGACAGTCTCCTATTTGTATAGCCAAATTATACAGGGTGTTCTATGACGAGTGGAAAATACTTTAGGAGAAGACTGTACAGCTCGTTTCCAACAAAAAAAGTATTGTAAAGTAAGCGTCCGATTCTCAACTGTTTGAGAGATAAAATGATTTTTAGATTTTCATTAAAGTGCAGACTTCCAAAGAAAACCCTAATAAAATAAAATGTTATTGTTGGATTTTAGAATTTTTGGTATTACTCCTTAGAAAACATACTATCGCGTCATTATAGAACATTTAAAACCTTTTTTTCAAATGGTATGGTATGATAAGTTTCACATCAGTGGATGCAAAATTAAATTCCCTTTCACTTTTATCTCATATGTGGTTCTATCTATGACGGTTTTCAGGATATTCACGATTTTGTAATTATTCCGTAATGGCGGGTAGGAATTGGAAAAATCTTAGGGGGCGCAGCTCGCAGACAGAACAATTGACTAGAAACTTTTCATCCAAAGTGTTTCGGCCTCTAATACTAAAATATTCAGGCGCTCCATCTAACTGTAACCACATTATTTTTAAAAACCCCGGTGGTAAATTTCCAAGCAGGTTTTCTAAATTTTCATTCAGGAAATTTTGAAACGTTAGAGAGTAGGCGGAAGAAAAGATCCGCCTGTGCACGTCTGGTACCCGGAGGTAATGGCAAACCCAAAGGAAGTCACTGCTAAGAAGCAGCAAACTTCTTGGCGGAACGCAAAGGTGCATTCGCTTCACCTAACCAGATAAACGCGTTTCTATGCCAACTGCATATGAGAGTCGATATACGAGGGTTGCTCTATATCTCCGTCAACCCACCAGTACGCAGACAGCTGTTTCACGCTTATTAGCGTGGTTAGGTGAAGCGAATACACCTTTGCGTTCCGCCAGGAAGTTTGCTGCTTCTTAGCAGTGACTGCCTTTGGTTTGCCGTTACCTCTGGGTACCAGATGGCACACAGGCAGATCTTTTCTGCCGCCTACTCTCACATGCTTTACATGTCTGATAGACATGAAAATTCTGATGCTCTCTATCTCCGTCAGTCGACCTATGGCGCACTGATGATTGCTAATAAGCGTGAAACAGCTGTCTGCGTACTGGTGGATTGACGGAGATATATAGAGCAACCTTCGTATTTGAAAACACTAGTTTATTATGCGGTTTCCAATAATACCACCCGAAATGTTAGGTGGTTGGGCTGGTTGTCAACAGACCTCTCAAAATTTCTATCTAAGTCCGCCTAAAGTATGAGGCAAGGAAACATATGTATTGTGCCAGTCCGGCCCTGGACGGCCGAGCCGATTTACGTGAGATCTAGAATTCAGACGTCCTGAAGCTTTCCAGAACCGACGGTAGCGGCGCGCTAGGGTTCTCGGCATTTAGCAGGCATCTATATACCCACATAACACTATATGGATATGTACATCCATAGAATGTACATTAGATATATCAGGTTGAACATGTATATTTTGAATATTCATAGGACGTTAAATGTACATATGAAAAATGATATACACTAGTGTAATATACTATATATGTTCACGTAGGTATATCCATATGTGAATATACATAAGATGTTGGTCTATATATCATACATACATCTAATAGTTTACGCCTGCGCGAAGTACAACTAGTGCCGCCATTGCTGATTTCTAGTCATTCCGTCGTACGACTCGTTCGCGTCCTTCGCATGTGTGCTGGTGCTGGTTGTGCCTGATTACCAGATCGAATGAAATATTCTTCTTACTACTGATAACACTCATATCCAGCGTTTGACGGTAAGTCATAAGCAGAACAAACCACCTACAAAATTTTATAACCTTGATTTCTTTGTGATTTTAGACACGCCATTCAACAGAAAAGAGATGACAGTCAGAGTAATCGATTTTGCCAAGTATTATTATTGTAATTAGAAATTGAATTAATAACAATACATAATGAAAGCATAAAGTTTGTTTATCTTACTGCCTCTACATTGAACTTTCATACACTATGCATGTGCATCAAAAGTACATGAATGTACATTTAATGGATATACCATGGATGTGTATATATCCATTGTATGTACCATGTATATAATATGCATGTACATTAGACGTCCAATGTACATTCTGTGGATATGCCATGGATGTGAAGGTTCGCGACAAACGTACATGCAATGTATATTTTTTTGATGTCTATTTGACATCCATTGGACATTCTTGCTCCATTTGTGGATATACATATCCATTGATTTGATATCCACTGTATGTACATTGTATATACTTTTGTTATGTGGGTAAGCAGCAGCCAGGCAGCGACAGTTACAGTTAGTGTCAATAGAGTGCAGCAGTCAGTGTTCGGTAGTGATACGCGACGACGTTCCAGTGGTGCGCGCGGAATAAATGAACTGTGACATAAATTAGTGAAGTGTAGAACCAATATGAAATCATCAACCAAATTAGTGAAGAATGCATGCTGCTGCCCAGGTTGGATCCATTGAAGAGTGTGAAAAACAAATGATTGGAAAGCTTACGAATATAACAGGACAAAGGGAGGCAGCAGCAAAGTTAGGTTAGCTAAATTTTAATGTACATTTCTAACTTGTTAATGCCTTTACCTCATACAAGGCATAGCCTTCGAGGTGGCAGTATTTGTAATGTCTAGTACAAATAAAAAAAATATATAAATTAGTGTAGTGACTGTAGATAAATTAGACTGTTAAGTATTAGGCTAGGCGTAGTGCACATAGTGTTAGTGCAAATAAATAGTGAAATCCGTACCAAGTGTTTCCTTGCCCAATCGGACCAAAGACTTGCAACAGTATGTAGTTAATGAAGACAATTAGTTTGATGTTCTCGCATCAATGGTAGTTGAAGATCCTCATAGCAGTACAGCAGAAATTGGTCGCGATTTTGGCACTGGCCAAACATCTGTAAAACAAAACCTGTGAACAAAACGAAGAACAATTAACATCCTCATCACGTGCAGCTAAATCAAGCACTTGAAAGACAAGAATTTGAAAACAGAATGAATTTCTGAAATTGGGGTTGTCCAAGAAGGCAAGATGATGCACTCCTTTTCAACAGTGTGTTGTTTACGGATGAAGCTACATTTCATAACAATGGCCATGTACACTGGCATAATTTACATTTTTACGCCGACGTAAATCCAAATTTTAAGAGGTTTGTAGACAAGCAGCATGAAGTCTAAATAGTACTTAAGCGCCTGAAATGTAGAGACCTCGGAATACGTAAACTGTCAACGAATAATTGTAAAACCTATTGAATTGCATTCTCAATAAAGTTACATACAATCTGATGCATGATGCTCTTTTGAGACCAGTTTTGGGCAAGGACGTTTTATAAAATATATTTTTGAAGTAATAGAGATATTAAACTTCAATAGTAATAATAATAAAAAAGTGTATAATAATTATGTATTTCCTTTCAATTACAGTGCATACCTTAAAATTGAATTCATTACATCATTTCTCTTTTGGCACCTTCTATTCCACTTACACTTATAGTAGGAGATGCTCAGAGTAGTTACTCTGAGAGGAGATGCATTTGAACAGCTATTGACACTGCACTGTGTATTATTCATTAAATTATCTCATTACTATGATATATATGACTTATTTTTGAACATTTCTATGAGTCGGCTTTTGTTATTGCTATTTCCAAAGATTTCTCTTGGCCAATTAGACTCGTAGGTTTCAACTTTGGGTTATTCCGGGGTGGGGGGAGGGGAAGGGGCAAACATATACATGTATAAATAATAAATCAGTGGCGCATCTACGGGGCGGGGGCGGTAGTGGTATGTGGTGACAATTATCCCACCCCCGCCAATTTTGACGAAAAGCTCAGAGAAAGGTAGTTATAGTTTCTGTTTTTCAAGAAAGGTGGCTCCTCATTAGCACCCCTCCCTTCCCCTCTCACAGTAGAATAGACCAGCTTTGTAAAAAAAAAAATATTTTGTTTGCACTTATTCAGGATCCGCCTCATTGAACCACCCTTGTGTAACTTCCTCTGAATACACCACTCATATCACTGATGTACTCGTAGCTAGAAATAGGCGATCAAACAGCAATATTTCATTATTAAAAGGTGCTAAACAAAGTAACATATAATTTAAAAATAAAAAGTATTCGCATTCTTGTAAGAATAAGTAGGTTGGTTTAATAATGCATTATGTACATCGTAAGTAACTTAAAAATACCTTTGGTCAATATTGAACCAACAGCAGTTGCTTAGGGTTTTATTACAAAAGTGCTAATGAAATTATGTATTAATATATCTAGAAAATATGTCAGATGTCAGATGGCGCTCTAGCCTCCGAACCTCCCCTCTAGTCGGAGCCTATGTAAGGGATGTATCCTCATTAAATTCTACATCTGCTGCACATTTTTATCTTTTAGTGCATGGCGATTTCGTTTTGCTGACTTTATAACTAACTTTTAGATACCCATCAAAAGCTACATACATATTATTTTTGCAACAGTAATTATTTATGTGCTAAAACAATGATCACATTCCCCATTTCCTGTGATACCTCCGTCGCTTCGTCACGGCAGTTGAAGCAGCAGAAAGGAATATAATATGTATTGTGAATACCATTATAATAAAGAAGGATAAGATAAGCAGCAACTGAAACAGTAGAGTCTTTGGCACTTTAGGAAGATGTAAACTCTTCGGTTGATGTAATAATCAATTTTAATTTATTCAAATACAGAACAAACATATAGGTTGTATTAGTGTAAGCAATATGACAAAATTTATATGTATGTGAAACCGAGTGTGAAACAAAGAGTTAGGTAATACTTTAATCAATATTTTTCGATCCAGTCACGTAATTTGTTTTCGGAAATCGTACAAGAAATTTGCAGTGGATTTTACGATATCGCAATGTTTGCAGAATTTTGTTTTCAATTGAATGATACCTGACGCATATAATTTATTTAGAAAATCAGCGTTGTTCCAAAATATGAGAAAAATGAAAATTAGTGTTTAAAATATGCGAAAATGAAGTACATTGTATATATGCATTGATCTGTAATTTTTATTAGAAACACAAGGTATATTATTAACTCAAGTTTAGATATTATGAGCCATTCAATACTTAAGAAAAACAATGAAATACATTTTTGGTAAAAAATCTTGGGGGGGGGGTAATTACCTCTGTTACCCCTCCCTCCCTTGTAGGTGTGCACGCTACCTCCATATAATTTTCTAGTTCTTCATCAACTTTTTCAAAACAGAAATACGGTAGAATATCAACTGCAACAAAGTCATCGTTTATTTTAATCTCATTTCTATCAATAAAGAGTTAACTTTAATTTTATGTGATAACATGAGTTGTTATATCCCTAGTTTGTTGCTTAGTTTGTTTCAAAATCCTTATTCCTTCTTCAGACGCGAAGTAACAATAAATTCATACTCTCATCACCGATGGATAGTCTAACTAACATCTGGCGGTCCCCCTCCCCTCCATTTTCTCCTACTCACACCTGCTTATATACATATTTTTGGAGTTAAATATTTGTAGAAGATGATGCTTAAAATCAATTTTCCCCTAGTTATATGGATATACTATGAAAATATTAAAATATATTTTCGTTCAAGGGGAAAATATTTAAAATTAATTTAAATCATTAAGAAATAATAAATAATCGAAAGCGGCATAAAAATATTGGTAAACATTTCAGTATTTATGTATTTAATGTAATTCAGAAGGATTTACATTAATACATGGACAGTTTTCGCAGTCCGAGGTCAAGCTCCCTAAAATATTTGTGGTGGTATTTTTGGAAACCACATAGTAAACTAGGTATAAACTGATGTTTTCCAAAATAATCTAAATGAAAATTGGAAATCCTGCTGGAAAATTCACCCCTGGAGTTCTTAGGAATAATTGTGGTTACGGTTAGGTGGAGCACGTACACATTTTAGTTTCCAGCCAATTGTTTGGTCTGCGAGCCACCTGACCTATGATTTTTCCAATTCCTACGGCGGCGCCATTACGGAATAATAAATTACAAAATCGTAAATATCTTGAAAACTATCAAAGATAGAACCACATATGCTTCTATAAAAGTGAAAGGGAATTTAATTTTGCATCCACCCATGTGAAACTTATTATACCATCCTACTTGAAATAAAAGTGTTTAACGTTTACTAAGGTGACCATTCGTCGCGGATTTTGCGGGATTGTCCCGTTTTCAGACCAGCCATCCCGCATTTACACTGTCCCGGAAAATGACCCGGATTTTATATATTTCTTTTTTATATACATTTTTTTTAATTTACAAACAATTTTATCTCCACTTCACGGCTGACGTCACAGCGGAAGATGGAAACACCGCCGCCGACGCGTCATTTTGACGTCACGTAACCCAAAGTGACATAAATTTTGACATGTAACGTCACGATAACGCGGCGGCGGCGGCGTTTCTACCTTTAGCTGTGACGTCACACAAGCAGTGTCCGTGCCCGGGGCCGGGCTATATCTCTCGTTAGGCTACGTGCCGCGCCGTCCCGCAATCCGCATTGGCGTCAGAAAAAAATGGTCACTTTACGTTTACTCTTCTATTGATTTAATGTGCTGTTGAAACAATGATCTTACCGAAACACAAGGATGTTTCCTGCTCGTTTTAAAGCCGAAGACCGCATCTTTCTGTCGTACTTAGGTACTTTCCAAGATACTAACATTTTTTTTAAAGTAGGTACTACAAACGTCAAATTTTGGAAAGATGCTTAATAACTTCGCAAATCGGCTTCGCAGACATAAACTATGGTTAACAAACTGGACCTAAGAATCAATGCTGAATTTAAAAACATAATAATTTATAGGGTGTTCTATTTGAAATAAGGAAATTGATACCTACTTTGCGGTATATCAGAATGTCCACCTTCTTTGAAATTATTTTCTACAAGTAGACCATTTGAAAAGAAACTATTTTTATTCAAGCCATTTTCTTCTATTTAAACAGCTAGGTCGCTAGAGAGCACCGCGAGCTTATTGGACCACCCTGTATATGAGTACATTCATTTAGCATTTCTCTAATTTTTATCTATGAGCATTGTTATAAACTTTGTCGTGTTGTGTTAGAACTGCCGTAAGGATTTTATTCCTGTATATACTGAGCTTTGCCCTTCCTTGCCATGACATTTGATAGTATCAATTATTGTATTATATACAAGGTGGTCCAATAAGCGCGCGTAGCTCCCTAGCGGCCATACCGTTTAAATTAGACGTAAATGTTTGCAATAAAAAACGAAACGTTTCAAATGCTCTACATTTAGAAAATAATTTCAAAGATGACAGACTTCCGGATATACCGGAAGTAGGCATCAACTTCCTTATTTTAAATGGAACACCCTGTATATTATGAAGTTTTTGAATTCAGCATCGATTCTTAGGTCCAGTTTGTTAACCATTATTTATGTCTATGAAGCCTATTTTCGGAGTTATTCAGCCATTTTTTGACGTTTGTAGCACTTTACAAGAAACGTTGATATCTCGAAAACTAAACGCGATAGATAGATGCGGTTGTCGGTTTTGAAACAAGCAGGGAACGTATTTGTGTGTCAGTAAGATCGTTGTTTCAAAAGAATATTAAATCAATAGATTAGCAATTTTCAAACTTGAAAAGTTAAAAATAATAATAACTTAAGAACTTTTATTTTTCAAATGGTATGGTATCATAAAATTCACATCGTTAGATGCGAAATTAAATTCTCTTTCACTTTTATTTAGGCACATGCGGTTCTATCTTTGATGGTTTTCAAGATATTTACGGTTTTGAAATTATGGCGTAGGAATTGGAAAAATCGTAGGTGGCGTGATTCGCAGACGAAACAAGTGGCAGGAAACCTTTCATCCAAAGTGCTTCGGTATCTAATACTAAAATGTGCTTTCGCTCCATCTACCTGTAACCACATTATTCTTAAAAACTCCAGTGGTATATTTTCCAACAGTGTAGTGAGCAACTGGTCACTGTCAAAACCGATACCCAATTTAGAAATAGCCAAAGTGATCAAGACGTCTAGTGGTGGAATTTAGAACCCAATGTTGTATGTGTGCCCATGGTAACCAGATTCTTTTAGCATGCATGTGTACCAACTCAGAGAGAATGAAATCAAAACACAGAAATGTTATGATATGGTTTTCTTTTTATTATTTGTTTCTTAACATTTGTTTTGTATTTATTAATCATGAGTGCTGAGTGTTTATGTTATGATTTTATTACTTGATTCTTGTATTTATCAAATCATGAGTGCTTTGTATTTCATATATTTTACTGGTGTAATATTTATATTGATATGTTGAAATATACGATTCAAGTTATTCAGAATGTCTCAATAATAGTGGTAAACTGGCTCTTGTTATTGATATTGTATAATAAAGAAATGGTTATAAACATTCACAGTCTAAATGATAGATCATAATAATAATACATGGTGGGCTAGATCTCTGTTTAACGTCTGGGAGAGAAATAAGGAAGAATGTGGAAAAGTGTAAAATATCAGCATATATAAATAAATAAATATAATCAAACGTATAAAGGAGTAAATAAAGGGGGTAAATGGGATACGGTATATAAAATATAAACATAGCATCACAAGTATAGTAGCGTAGCAAGCATAACAGCATAGCAAGCATGGTATCTAAGCGCATAAATAGATCAATAAATAAATATAAACAATAAACAACATATAAAAGGGCTGGTTAGAGGAAACCGTATAGTTCGTGAAACACGTGAATCAACCCACTTCCACCTACGGTAAGTGAATAGGCCGTCCCGGCCAGACCACGGTTTCCACAACCATAAAATAAATATCGTATATAAATAAAGGGGATCAGTAAAGGTTGAAATAGATACATCTAAATAAGACAGAGTTATCTCTGTTCACCACCAGCCTGCAATACCTCAGGACCTACCTAGAGTAGACGTAAATCAGAGACCCAACACTATTTAAAGTCGTCTTAAAACTTAAAACCCGAGTGTATAGTATACATTGTGAAACACTTCAAAATATCGTAGCCAGACCACATTAGTTAATAATGCAAACTCAAAAGACAACATACCTGCAAATATTCCTGAAAAAGACTCAAAAACCCTGTTGTTGAAATTTTGGTCTCCAGCTTGTTACGTTTTTCCAAAAACAATCCCCGCTCGTCATTATTAAACAAACTATCAACAAAACCATAGCAACGATATTACAGCCCGCTACTTTATTCAAGTTTCGAGTGAAAAAGCCCAAAAGCATCACAAAACAGTAGCTTTAGTCACAGAATGAAAGAAAAGGAAGGAAGCATTACAAAACAGTGGTACAGAATCACAGATGGAAAATTAGTATAGAAAGTCACTCATGATCTGATACATAAAATATCTGAACAAAATATGATGTAGTAATAATCAAATACATTACTTATCTTAACTTCATCGACTAATTACACTCATACTCAGACCTTACACTTTTATAAATCATCCGTCGATGATATCAATGTCAAACTTCGGCCACGTGACCGCTAAAGGTGCGTTCTAACATCTGGCAGCCAGGAGCGCGTTCCGGATCACCACAACAGGTTTTCCAAATTTTCATTTAGAAGGTGTTGGAAAACAATAGTTTATTATGCGGTTTCCAATAATACCACCCCAAATGCTTAGATTGTGAAATACATGATTAATTTATTTTGAATTATTATGTTCTATTACCCTTACTCAAATTAATCAAAATGACGTTAGTATAACGACATCGTGTTTGCTGGGTTGTTTCGTCTGCGAGCCACGCCACGATTTTTCCAATTCCTACGCAATCATTACAAAACCGTAAATATCTTAAAAACCACCAAAGATAGAACCACATGTGCCTAGTGAAAGAGAATTCAATTTCGCATCCACCGATGTGAAACTTATCATACCATCCCATTTGAAAAAAAAGTTTTTAACTTCTCAAATTTGAAAATCGCTAGTTTATTGATATTTAATGTACTTTTGAAAGAACGATCTTATCGAAACACAAGTACGTTCCTTGCTTGTTTTAAAACCGAAAACCGCATCTTTCTATAGCGTATTAGTTTCTTGTAAAGTACTGCAAACTTTTATTCAAGCCATTTTCTTCTATTTAAACAGCTAGGTCGCTAGAGTTTTTTATTTGGAACATTTTCGTCTAATTTAAACGGTATGGCCGCTAGAGAGCACCGCGCGCTATTTTGGCCACACTTTATATTATTTGAGACATTGTATGGAATAAAGAATATTTTTATATTTTTTCTATGTATATTTTTGTTATCAGGCAATCAGCATAGCAGAATATGAAAGGCAGTTGGGAGTGTCATTTGATGCAAGAGACATTGTGCTAGAAAATAAGAGGGAAGTAGAACAACTGGAGAAGATGTATACTCCAAAACCAAAAGCTGCCAAAACAGGTAATTTTTTGTAACTGAGCAACCTCAAACGCAAAGCCAGAGTACCGCGGTTCTCCCGAAAGCAAGGTCAGCCATTTAGATTTACTTTGACTCAGACATTATTAAAGAAGTCTTTTATTTGGTCCACAAATCTTGAGAATGGTGGAGATAGCAACATCCCTTACCACTGTTGAATTTATGGCATATGCAAGTTTTCAATTTAAGGCTAGTAGGTACTTCAATCATTCTAAGGGCCGGTTGTACAAACGCTCAGTGAACTCCCGATCACGTAACCTTAAGTTCAGCGATGAACACGGTTCAACGGTTGACGCATTGTACAAACTCCGTTCTGAGAAGGATCAGCTGAACTGGATCAAAAGAGGATTGGTAGCAATGGATATAGGGTATTTGGTGGCGAAACTAGTTACTTTTCGTTTTTAATGTTTAATGTTATGCAGGTTATGTTAATGTCACGTCTATGAATGTCAAATTCTCAGTGTATAGTGTATATCACTGACAATAGATCCACTGAAAGACTGGACACTCTGTGTATGAAAATTTGGCATGGCATTTTTGACTGACATCCGCGCCATCTATTCGGGTTGCGTGTGTCACTACAATGCATTCACGAATCGATTACAGTATGCCTATTCCGTATCTCTCTTTCCGCGCGGATCGACACGGAAAGTCACCTACTGCCCGGGAGTGACGTCACTTTCCGGACGGAATACCGCCAAGTGCATTCGGTACGTCCGTGCACTTTCCGTTGACCTCACAGCCGCGGAAAGGGGCACCGAGTGCAGATAGACGTCAGTGTCATTGAGTCATTGTTGACAACGTGTCATATTTGTATCGTTTTCACCTTTAAGTGAGTTTTTGAAAGCAAGGTAAGTCTATTTTGCTGTATTTTGGTCGCTTTCTTCCTCAAGTATTCGTATTTTTACAACCAAGCCGTACACATGTGCGTGTGAGGTTCATGCAACTTGTGTACCGGGTGTTTCCTTATAATTCGCCACCCCTCTTATCTTTTTTATTTGCAGAGATAGAAAAAAAGTTCTTATATGAAGGCTTTATAGCCTTTTCTTAGCAAAATGTAAGAATGACACAAAACATTACCGGATTTAATTGTTTTTCAGCCACCATTGCTATCGTTGATAGAGGTTAACTCCCACATTGTAGAAACTTTGAAGCTAAATATTTTCAGAACCTTCAAAATAAGGTGATCGAACACTATATTTTTGACAACAAGAGAAACATATATGTCTTTCCGTCCCATAAAAATATAACTTTATACGAAAAACAGGATTTTCTACTATTTTTTAATTTTGTTCGAATTTAATTCGCAAGAGAAAACTATAAAACTTTAAAATACCCGGCACATGTACGCGGTGTTTGGATAAATTATTGTTTGAATGGCAATGGAAGAAAAATCCGTATTGTGTTGTATTTTAACATATGCTTCTTGTTTTAGATGGAATTTGTACTTACTGATGCTGAAGCCGTGGAGCTGATGGGGGAGGAGGAAGAATTTGAGCATCACAGGGCAAATCGCATAAGATAGAGGATCCAAATAGTGTATATAAAGCTAAATTACTGCAAAATAAAAATAATAAAGAATGAATTAATTCTTTATTTTATTGTTAAATTAGGTTAACTAGAGTGAAAAGAGTGAATTCGCCAAACCTATCAAAATAATCCACCCTATCAAACACTTGCCTAGGTACACAAAACAACGTTAAATATAATTGGTCCACTTCATCATCGTTAAGCATGTTACTTTCAATTATATAGTCCATTTTACTAGCTTTTATTGAGATTTTTTCGCACCTAACTTAAATACTTGTTATGATTGACAACAAACTACAGAATTAAATGACACGAAAATAAAAAAAAGTGAAACTAGTGTACCTTAAGCCTGAAAAATATAAAGTCTATCTTGTGCTTAAAGGCGCCATAGTCACAAGTTGACCTTAAGTATTACCAGTGCAAATAGCTGTAAATGATATAGCCCTACACATGTTCTCACAAATAAAACGTGCAATCACAATAAATTCACAACGTAATAATTTCGCTTCCCGCCTTCACTTCTTCCGAACACTACAAGCATACTCACTACACTACAAGATGACCGACTATTATGGTAGTAACCACGGAAACGAAAACGGGAACGGAAAGCCTTCCGATCCGCACGGACCGACTCGGCTAAGTGCATTTGCTAAGCGTCGCGGAAGGCTTTCCGTTCCCGTTTTCGTTTCCGTGGTTACTACACCACAATAGTCGGTAATCTTGTAGTGTAGTGAGTATGCTTGTAGTGTTCGGAAGAAGTGAAGGCGGGAAGCGAAATTGTTACGTAGTGAATTTATTGTGACTGCACATTGTATTTGTGAGAAGATGGATTCAAACGATGTATGTACTTAAAAAGAATGGATAAGGACTTAGTATTGGTTAGGTTATGTGTAGGGCTATATCATTTACAGCTATTTGCAATGGTAATACTTAAGGTCAATTTGTGACCTAGGTGGACCTTAGATGGCAGTTTCTCTTTCCACTGCTGTTTATGGCGCATTTAAGCACAAGATAAGCTTTACATTTTTCAGGCTTAAGGTACACTAGTCTCACTTTTTACTTCCCACACCGATAGGTGAGGGGAGTATTGTGATCGCGAAAATTTTCGATTTTGAGATAATACACTTTTTGAGCGTTTCGTGATGTCTACATAACTAAAATCCACGTCACTCATTTCCGTCGGTCTGTCTGTCTGTCGGTCTGTCTGTACGCGTTTTTCTGTCCTCGTAATCTCAGTAACCGCTGCATGGATTGTGATAAAATTTGGGCAGCGATATGCTGGGGGGTTGTGGTAGGTAATGTTCTTATAATTTTGAAAATCGGTGCAGGGGCGGCGGAGTAATTAGCAAAAAACGAAAAATCTCAAATGTACCTCAAACTTCGTTTTTAGGTGTTTTAGGGGTTCCTAATCATTTTCTACTTTTTTTTTGGGTGGGGGTGAAATTGGGGTTGGGGGGTGGGGGGTTGTAAAGCTGAAAAAATTGTTATACTCATAATAGGCTGTCTAGCTGTTGGGTTGAGCTACCTACCAGTCGCGTCCCCAGGTTGCGGATAGGGGTGCGCCGCGGTGTCCTTCCAGATGCTGCGGTTAGGAACGTGATAAGTTGACGCTGCAGGAATAAAACCCTGGTATGTGTCAACAAAAGCGTTCCCGCGGACAAGCTCCCACGTGTTTGTGCCGTGCGTGGCGACCCGTGTCGTTGGATGAAGGGTACCTGGCAGTTGAGGGGGCCGTGCCTACCAACACACTGCTTCGGTCTGGATTTCAACTAGACGGGCGGTCAGGAGCTAACCCACTCCTGATCAATCGGCTGTGCCGTACCGTCAGAGGTCCGGTAGGGTGAGCCTTCGGGGGTGGAGGGGCGCTTTAGGGGGCTGTGGATCTGGGAGTACGGTGGCCCCGTATTCTCAGTGAAGCATAACCTTCTCTAAGCGTTGCACGCCTCTGGGGGCTATGTTTACCTGGTAGCCTTGGTGATCATACGGGCTTGCCGTATGACATCCCCGAGTGGGGCTCCGTGGTGGGTGGGGAGCCAGGTAAATGAATAATAAAAATACCTGTATGGATAACATTACAGCCAAAAATTCTCAACCAGCCAAGTCTGATTCAGACTCGGCAAAACCAAAACACCGTAGGGGTAAAAGAATCAGTGGGGCTGAAGCCAAGAGGAGGAGGAAAGCGCGTGAGGAGGCAGAGCGGGCAGCTTCGGCTGCTCGACCCTCCGAACGCACTACTCCACCGCTGACTCAACCTGCTGCAGGGCCGTCTGGTGTGCCTCCACCTAGGAAGGATCATCATCCTACTAGGGCGGTAGAGCACCCTAAAGTACGGCCAATGCCCCAAGAGAGGAAAGATGTGAACCCGAAAGGTGTTCCACCTTCCAAAAAACGTATTAGGTCAGGGACCTCCTCGGACTCTACACCAAGAGGCCGGAAGAAGGTCAGAGTAGGTCTCGAATCGAGGCCTGCCACGCTGACCTATAAGGACGCAGCTCTTGCTCATCTAAGAGTTGCTATTATTGACAAGAAAAATCCTTATGGGAAAATTCCCCAGGACAAGGAGGTTCTTGTCAAAAAGTTAATGACGGAGGAACTGGACAAAACTATTCTGTCCACCTCCAACAGCATGGAGAAGCCACCTACGTTCCGCTCATGGACATACTCTGGTGAAATTATCAGGGTTGTCTGTGAGGACGAGAACACACTAGAGTGGCTAACACGTACTGTGGCAGGCCTGGAGGGCGTAGGAGGCGCCACCCTTGCCGTTGTGCAGGCTGACCGGCTGCCAAGGCTGACAAAGGCCACCCTTTGGATCCCCGTGGATGCTGACAGCGTTCACGAGGAGAAAGGGGTTGTGACCCGTCGCCTTGCTGCACAAAACCCGCCAGTCAACGTCAAGGAGTGGTGCCTCTTCCACTACGAGGCAAAAAAGGAGCCGAAAGGGCACCTACTCATCTTCGGCATCGGTGATGAGGATGTTAAGACCTTGAGAGCGAGGGAGCTGAGAATGAGCTACCTCTTCCAGTCTCTCATCATCAAGGTCAAGCCTGAAGGGACGTCAGCTGTAACACAGCAGACCCTAACTAAGGAGGACAACAAAAATGTCAACCTTAGTAAACCGGAGGCTGGAGAGCTGGAGCTGACACCCGAAGTTGCTGATAGGCAGCCAAGGGAAGGCGGCTGCACCGTTCCAACTCCAACCAACACCTCTGAGGGGCTGGCAGTAAGTGTCAGACCCACCTCCTCTACTGCTGAGGAGACAATGGAGGTGAACTAATCCAGCTACCAATGGCTGGATCACCGCAAAGGGTAAGAATAGTTCAGTGCAACCTGCACCACAGCAGAGCGGCGACAGCTACGCTGTGCCGCCGCCTGGATGTGGAGCAGGATGTACTGGCATTAATCCAGGAACCATGGATAGTCAAGTCCAAAATCTGCGGACTAGCAAATCTTAATGGACGTGTTTTCAGCACTCCCACAAACGAACAACCAAGGACGGCAGTCTACGTTCCTCGCAACATAATAGCCCAGCCATTGCAACACCTGTCATCTTCAGACCTAACAGCAGTTAAGGTGCAGTGCAATTTGGCAGGTAAAACTACCGCTGCTGTTCTCGCATCAGTGTATCTCCCCCAAGACTCAGCTACCCTACCACCAACCAGAGAAATGGAGAACCTGATAGAACACTGCCGAACCCAAAACTGGGAAGTCATTCTGGGCTGCGACGCCAACGCACACCATGTGACATGGGGCAGTGAGAACAACAACGCTAGAGGTAAGTCACTTTACGACTATATTATAGGTAACAATCTCTTTATAATTAACAGGGGATGTGCACCGACATTTATTAACTCTAGGAGTCAAACCATAATCGATATAACGGTAGCTTCACCTCGTATATCCAATTCAATCCTAGGGTGGCATGTATCAGATTCTGCTACCATGTCAGACCATCGGTGGATAAACTATGAAATAAATCTCACGAAGGCGCCAAAGAGACTACTCAGGGATCCTCGGAAGACGGACAGGAGTAAATACCAACGCCATCTACGTGGGTCCCTTGAGGAAGTCGACGTAGGAATGTCTAAAAACAACGGCCAAATAGAACAATATGTCAGTTCTATTCAAAGAGCCGTGATAAAGGCCTTTGAAGAATCCTGCCCCTTGAGAGCCGCACAACAGCCTGGCGAAGCCACAAAGTGGTGGAACCAGGAGTTGAGTGACCTCAAGAAGACGGCCAGGAAATCATTCAATCGAGCAAAAATGACAAAACTTGTCTCAGACTGGAACCAATACAAGGTTCATCTAAAGCAGTTTAAAAAATTAGTAAGACAAAAACAAAGAGAAGCATGGAGAGCGTACTGTGAAGAAATCGAGGATTACTCACATACCGCTAGGCTCTGCAAAATCCTTGCCAAAGACCGAGACACGGATTTATGTCTACTCAAGTATGAGGACGGCACTACGACTGCTGACCTTCATGAAAGCCTGAAGTTGCTTATGCAAACTCACTTCCCCAACTCTGTTGATGTAAGGGGAAGGGAATGGCCAATTGAAAATGAAACAGAACCTTCGGACCTGGATTGGCAGCAAGCCAACCAAATAGTTACTGAAGACAAAGTAGGATGGGCAATACAGACCTTCTCACCCTTCAAATCGCCAGGCATTGATGGCATTCATCCCGCCCTACTGCAGTGGGGCTTGGACGAACTGTTGCCGCACCTGACGAGGATGTTCAGGATGTGTCTAGCGCACCGCTACATCCCAAAACTCTGGAGGGAGGTGAAGGTGGTATTTATCCCAAAGATAGGTAGAATGGACTATACCACACCTAAAGCCTACCGTCCTATTAGTCTGACATCGTTTTTGCTCAAGACGATGGAGAGACTATGCGAACGATACCTAAGGGATGCTATCTTGCAGTCACAGCCGCTGCATCCCAACCAACATGCATACACCCCGGGCAGATCCACCGACACAGCTCTCCACCTGGTTGCTGGTCGAATTGAAAAGTCTCTCGACATCAGAGAGTCTACCCTCGGAGTGTTTATAGACATCGAAGGTGCTTTCGATAGAACTACCTTCTCTGTAATCGTAGCTGCCCTGACAGCCAGAGGAGTTCCTCAAATTGTCAGCAGCTGGATATCGAACATGCTCTCAAAAAGAGCTGTTAGGATCAGTGCGGATGGCATTGTTGTCAGAGGAATGGTCGCAAGAGGCTGTCCGCAGGGAGGGGTCCTATCTCCACTGCTCTGGAACTTAGTTCTAGACAGCCTTTTACGCCGCCTCAGCGACAAAGGCTTCTACACAATAGCGTACGCGGATGACTTGACAATACTTCTAAGCGGTAAGTTCGAGGGCGTTCTATGCGATACAATGCAGGGAGCCCTAAAAATAATAGAGAAATGGTGTGAGGAGAACTCGTTATCGATCAACCCCCGTAAGACCGAGATGGTTCTTTTCACGAGAAAAAGGAGTATAGGGGCATTAAAAGCACCTGTTCTCCTAAACACTGCACTAAGTTTCGCGACGGAGGTCAAGTATCTGGGGGTGACCTTTGACGCTAAACTCACATGGAATCTTCACCTGGAAAGAAGACTAAAAAAGGCATACATCTCCTATGGACAGTGCCGCAGAATTATGGGCAAGACCTGGGGATTGAAACCTAGGGTAGCCATGTGGATATATACTGCTATAGTAAGACCGATGATAGCCTATGGAGCCGTCGTCTGGTGGCCCAAAAGCCAACAGACGACAGCAAAACTCAAGCTCAGTCAGATGCAAAGAACTGCGTGCCTAAGTGTGACTGGAGCTATGCGCACAACACCAACTAGAGCGATCGAGGTGATGCTATGCCTGCCACCACTAGATATGCATCTACAAGAAGTGGCTCTGGCAGCCATGGCGCGCCTCAACACTCTTGGTATAAACCCAGAAGTAGGTTGTGGGGAAACTAGACGTCTCCTGTGGCTGAGGGCTATCAAATCTATGCCCCAAATACAGGCGAGCACAGATAGTATTTCCCCTCGATTTGTTTTTGATAGACCCTACTCAATATACGCAAATAGTGAAAACCAGACCTCCGATGAAGGAACAATTAATATTTTCACGGATGGATCAAAACGTAAGGAAGGGGCAGGCTGCGGAGTTTTCTCGAGAAGCCTGCGGTTTCATCTTAAGTGGACTATGGACAAACGTGCCAGTATAGTTCAGACAGAACTATCGGGCATAACCATAGCCGCAAACGAGATTACTCGCAGACAGATATCGAGAAAAACCATCAAGATCTACACAGATAGTAGACAATCATTAGTGGCCCTGAAGAGTCATAAGATAACTTCGAGGTCACTATGGGATTGCCACCAAGCACTTGTAGGGGCCTCCCATGCAAACCGCATCATGGTATGCTGGATTAAAAGTCACTCGGGATGCAGTGGCAACGAAAAAGCTGACGAACTGGCTAGAAAGGCTGCGGGCCTGAAAATCTTCGGCCCCAGCCCCTCAAGCTTATTACCTTCGACAGCGAAATCGCAAATGATTAAAGAGTACACCCATCAGAAATTCAAGGAATTATGGGATGGAACAAACACCTGCCAACTTGCCAGGGAACTTTTAAATTACCCTAGTAAGGATGCAGCAAAGAGCTACCTGGCGATGCCCAGAAGTAAACTACGCACTGTTGTAGGGATCTTAACGGGACATTGCCAGCTTCGGAAACCCCTCTTTAACATGGGAGTAAGCGACACACCTCTCTGCAGAGGCTGTGAACAGGAAGATGAGACGGTGCATCACGTCCTTTGTGACTGCCCCAGCGTCTCATCACTTCGAGAATCCATTCTGGGTGAAAGGTGGCCAATCTTGGCCTCCTTGAGGAAAATCCCCCTTGGTGCAATCACCCTGTTTTTCAAACGACTGGGATGGCTGCAAGCCTAGGCGGCGATACCTCCAGGGAGGATGCACAAAGGGCCCAATGGGGCCTAAGTGCTGTGGTCTCTAGACTGCCCTCCCATGATTACAGAATACAGAATAGGCTGTCTACTGACCTGATAGAGAAAGACCTGGCGGTATAATAGACTTTTTTAGGTCCATCCGAACATTGCCTTGTGTATTACAGGAACCAAGGGACTTAGTGAATTTTCCGATGTATACATACGAGTATTGCTTTAGATCGTTCTGTATTTTATAATGTTGAAATTACCGAATTGATGTTAATGAAATTTCGGCTCAGTATTACTACTTTGGCGAGGATGGAAAACGCGTCTGATTTTTAGAAATCGTCTCAGTGGCGGCGCAGCAATATTAAAAAAACTAAAAATATGAAATCACCTCAAACTTCGTTTTTAGGCGCCTTGGGGGTTCCTAATCATTTTCTACTTTTTTTGGGGTGGGGGTGAAATTCGGGTCGTTGGAGGGGTGGGGGGTTTTAAATCTGAAAAATTTGTTGTACTCATAATGGGCTGTCTACTGACCTGAGGGAGAAAGACCTAGCGGCATAATAAACTTTTTTAGGTCCATCCGAACATTGCCTTGCCGATTACAGAAACCAAGGGACTTGAACTTTCTGATGCATACAAAATACATACTAGTATTACTTTGGATCGTTTTCTATTGTGTTACGTGGAAACTTCTGAATTGACTTTAATGACAATTTGACACAGATTTATTACCGCGACGAGTATGGAAAGCACGTATGGTTTTTAGAAATCATTTCAGTGGCGGCGCGGCAATAATAAAAAACTAAAACTATAAAAAACACCTCGAACTTCGTTTTAGACGTTTTAGGGGTTCCTGATCATTTTAAAAATTTGTTTGGTTGGGGGTGAAATTGGGGTGGTTCGGGGGTGGGGATTTGTAAAACTCAAAAATTTGTTGTATTCATGATATATTGTCCATTGACCTGTGAAAGAAGCACCTAGTAGAATAAAATACTTTTTTTGCGGTCGGGCAAGTGATGATTTGATTGCAGCGGCATCTAGACTATAGTTTCATGCTGTGGGAAAATAATAAAACTGGTATCATCGGAATGTGTGGGAAGTACTGAGTCAATCAACTTGACTACATTTTTTTACTTCCGTGTCATTTAGTTCTGTAGTTTGTTGTCAATCATAACAAGTATTTAAGTTAGATGCGAAAACATCTCAATAAAAGCTAGTCTAATGGACTATATAATTGAAAATAGTATTCTTAACGATGATAATTAAGTGGACAAATCAAATTTAATGTTGTTTGGTGTATCAAGGCAAGTGTTTGACAGGGTGGATTATTTTGATAAGCTTGACGAATTCACTTTTCACTCTAGTTAACCTAATTTAACAATACAATAATGAAAATTCATTCATCCTTTATTATTTTTATTTGGCAGTAATTCAGCTTTGTATACACTATTTGTATCCTCAATCTTAAGCGATTTGTCCTGTGATGCTCAAATTCTGCCCCCTCCTCCATCAGCTCCAAGGCTTCAGCATCAGCAAGTACAAATTCCATCTAAAACAAGAAGCACATGTTAAAATATAACACAATACGAATTTTTCTTCTACTGCCATTCAAACAATAATTTATCCAAACACAGCGTACATGTGCCGGGTGTTTCCTCATAATTCGCCACCACTCTTATCTTTTTTATTTGTAGAGTTAGAAAAAAGGTTTTTTTATGAAAGTTGTATAGTTTTCTCCTGTCACTTCGAATTAGACACGAACAAAAAGAAAAAATAATAGAAAATCCTGTTTTTCGTTTAAAGCTATATTTTTATGGGACAGAAACAAATATTTGTTTCTCTTGTTGTCAGGAATATAGTGTTCGATCATCTTATTTTGAAAGGTTCTGAAATATTTAGCTTCAAAGTTTTTAAAATGTGGGAGTTAACCTCAATCTACTATAGCCATGGTGGCTGCAAAACAATTGAATATGGTAATGTTCTGTGTCGTTCTTACATTTTGCTAAGAGAAGGCTATAAAACCTTCATATAAGAACTTTTTTTCAATCTCTTCAAATAAAAAGGATAAGAGGGGTGGCGAATTATAAGGAAACACCCGGTACACAAGTTGTGTGAACCTGACACGCAAATGTGTACGGCTTGGTTGTGAAAACACGAATACCTGAGGAAGAAAGCGACCAAAATACAGCAAAATAGACTCACCTTGCTTTCATAAACTCACTTAAAGGTGAAAACGATACAAATATGACACGTTGTCAACAATGACACTACGTCTATCCGCACTCGGCGGGGCTTTCCGCGGCTATGAATGCAACGGAACGCGGAAAGGGGCGGATCGACAGCGGGAAGTGCACGGAAGCTTACCGAATGCACGGCGGTAGCCCGTCCCGAAAGTGACGTCACTCCCGGGCAGTAGGGGACTTTCCGTGTCGATCTGCGCGGGAGGAGAGATAGCACTCACTTGTGCACTTGTGCTTAAAAAATGCGCCATAGACAGAAGTGCAAAGAGAAACTGTCATCTTGACGTCCACCTAAGACACAGGTTGACCCATCCTCTCACAAATAAAATGTGCAATCACAATAAATTCACAACGTAACAATTTCACTTCCCGCCTTCACTTCTTCCGAACACTACAAGCATACTTACTACAAGGTGACCGACTATTGTGGTAGTAACCACGGAAACGGATTGGCGGCGGGTGGTGGACGGCGGAATGGGAACGGGAGAAGCAAGATCGACAGAATTACCGAATAGAGTTCCAGGAAACTGTAGATATTCACGACCTAGGTCAATCTAAAAAGTTTGGTGTAGGTGACCGACGATAGGTGGGGTAGGTTACGAAAAGAGCGGGCTTTTTGAAATACCATATAAGCTTATTCAGCCTCCAGACAACGTGGTAACTTGTCATAACAATTTACCTTACACATTCATTACCTGTTTTGAAAATGGACCTGATTAAAAAAAAATTAAGACATTAATTTAAAAAAATGGAATTGATAAGTGGCGTAATAATAAATAAAACTAATGTTGTTCACGACACGTACTCCATTTTTTTTTAATTAGTGTTTTAACTTTTCTAATCGGTGCAATTTTCAAAACAGGTAATTAATGAGTTAGGTAAATTTTTGTGACAAGCTACCACATTGTATAGGACATTCAACTGATTATGTAAGAATGGGAATATATTAGATATAGGTACATTACTGTAATAAAGCAAAACAAACCCTTTTGTAATTTATTTCAATACGACAATTGTTTAAATAAAATCAGCTACACAAGGTACAAATACAATTCATATAAAAGTAAAGCATGATTTATTCACTAGAATCACTATTTCATGATAATTACAATCCTTTGATAGCATATAATTTGAAGAGTAAAGAGGTAATATTCCTTAACTATTCATATTGATGCAGGCAAGATGTTTGTATATTTGTCGGTTTGGGTTGCCAATCCGTTCTAACTAGCGTCTTTGTATACTCTGATCAGATGGGATTTAATGTCTGAAATAAAAAAATGTATTTTTAGACCATCGGATCTCACCTTCAATGCAATGGTTTGCCAAAGAGAGGGAATGCTGCACACCTTTATGGCAGCGTATGTGATTGTGAACAGTAATACAAGTTATATGAGTATGAGTAGTAGTGTTTAGTAATGCATTTAAATGATATATGTATATTTCATGTAGAAATGATCAATCTTGTATTAATTTTGCATCAAAATTCACAATACAAAAATGAGATGAGCGGTATAAATCAGGCAAATCACTTACCTTCGCGCATCCACATTCTTGCAATTTGGCGCAAGACAACGGCGTAAGCATTTAGAATCTATTCCTAAATACATATAGACAACAATAGGCAGACAAAAATCTCAAAAGTAGTGCAAAATTGCATAAAGACGTCAATCGACAAAAGCGAGCAACGACAATGTCAGTTACGACAATGGCTGTCAAAATGACGTTAAGCGTAACAATGGGCCCACTTCTATTGATGCACCTAGGAATCTGTTTGAAACAGAGTTGGCTGATCAATAGTTCACGCAACCCCGCTAGGTGTGCTAGGTGGCTAGCGCTAACTCCACTACACAGGGTCCTCATTTGAGTTTCACAACCCTGGTGTATATGTTTTGTGTCAAATTCTGACATTCATCAAATTTTGTTGTCCGTGAAGAAGTATTTTGCAATTTTATAATGGAATCCAAAAAAAGGGGCGACTAATTTTACGGCGAAAGAAGAGGCCGTATTAACAGAATTTCTGAAAAAATATGAGACTGTTTTGGAATGCCAGAAAACGGATACAAATATTCATATAATCAAAAAGGAAAGGTTCAACTTGTCCAACAGTTTGCGTGGAGAGACATTTCGTGGAGAAAAGGTACTGAAAAGCAATAACGAAAATTAAAAAAAAAAGGACAAAACAAAAATTTGCCGATGAGAGACAGTACATCCATAATACCGGCGGTGGGCATTCGCAGGATTCCCAAATACAGGACTTGGACATATCAATAAAAGAAAAATCGGACCCCAAATATCACATCTACATTCGACGATGATGCGGAAACTTTTATTGCTGATGTGCCTACATTAATTGAGAATTTGTTCACGATACATTAGGTACAAATATCATTTGGCATTTTTCAGGTCGTTTTTCCTAATAATGTCATCCTCGGTCAAAGGTTCGTTAAAGTACTCCAAACCTTGAACCGCCGTTAAACGCTCCCCGGTGGCCGTTCAACTTGATCCGAGGTTGAACTGAAGTCAACGCTTGAACTTTGTTGGTACAACAGCAAATTTGAGATGAACTCGGTTCAAAGTTGAACTCGAGTTAAACTGTGTTTGTACAGCCGGCCCTAAGGGCCGGTTTCTCAACGTCCAGATAAAAGTGTCAGATAGGTAGCTGCCAGTTAGCGTTTCTATGGATACAACTGTCAGATATAAGATTTACGTGCATTCGTAAGTTTAACCTTCAACTGTTTAAACAATTTATCTAACAGTTAACTTTTAACTTCCAGATAAATATTCAACTGGACATTGAGAGACCGGCCCTTAGACTGTTTTTTAGTCATTTTTGCGATTATCTTTTACAGTGGTTTGCACCAGTCATAGTTAAACCTTTGGCTTAACTAATTAAAGCTTAACTTTAATTAAGGCTTAAAGTTGTGTGTCTTTGCACCGGTCATGATTAACTTTAATTATGGGTTAACTTTTTCTTACAGGGAAATTTAACGAATTTCAGATTTTACGTTGGCGATCATGTCGTATTTTTGATGTTCTGTGATGGAAATGAAGGTTCGTGTCACTGTCGTTGATGGCTGTCAAACATTGTCTTCGTAAGTTCGTATATGTTTTGTGATTGTCTTTCAAGTTCAACTGAGGCTATTTGTTTTGATTAAGAAATTTCGGATTCATTTTAGTATTTTTAGTTTCATTTTCATTAATTGATAACCCATTATCGTAAATATCCAACTCACAGAATATAACAACAGTGGTAAAAGTAAATCCTTGAAGTAAATGCACTTCTTTAGGCAAGATTTTGTCTATGATATAGTTGATTGCAGTGACCCAACATCTGGTGGATTTTGGATGTCTTAATTCTGGATTCTCTTGTATAGGAGTGGCTACAGAAGACATCAGAGTAATAACATTTATGTCGGATCTGTTTGGGGTAAGTAAAAATATATAGAAATGTCCAAAGTGCTGAGGTCAACTAAAAACATCTTTATTATACATTTATAGTGTTAAACTAGCAAAATGTCCATTCATAGGTAATAATTACAATTTTTATATGTATATATAGGTGGTTTCAAGGAATGAAACAATTAAAACAGTAATCTTTTGGCATAACCTTAAGATGAGTTTCCGGAACAAGTGATATATGCAACAAACAATATACATCTTATGACTATCAACTTCTCTATTAAAACAGATTTGTGATATATGCACTATTACAAAATACTTTCTTTTTGTCATTGCAGGTGTGGAGAAAGAATTATTCAGGTTGCCAAGTATTTGAGAAAGAAGAGGCAGACCGATACCATGAGGCGAAGAGCACATAGTGTTATGCATTCAGAGCTTCATTGTGATGGCTTTATAGAAAGTAAATACTAATATGTTCCACATACTGTGTAAATTAATAGAACCAATAAATGCATATGTTATCCATATATTGGAATTATATCTGTTAATAAAGGTGGAGAAAAAAAATCACTTTCTTATAACTTCTCATATAACAAAATATAAAATATTTCATAGTATCAGTAGCTAATATGTGATATAAAATGGTGTCTAGATATAGAATGCCTTGTTAAAAATATGTATTTTAAATGATAGTTTGTATAACATGCTCACAGATAGTGATTAATTTCTGTCTTGTCAAACAAGGTGATTATTTAAAAAAACACTCATTGGGTGACTGTAAAGTTGCACCCATCAGAAGGTAAGTTTTATTACTTGAACAAAATTAAACTACTGGTTGAATTCTCTTATATTTTTATTAAATATATTTTCTTTCAATATATCAGGGCTTGTCCTGAATAGTAGAAAATTCAGTAATTAGGATAGGGTGATCGGTGGAACACAAAACAGTGATGTGCTGCCGCAGTCCTCAATAATACAGCATGGGTCAATATTATTCAAATTACTCAGTTTTTGTTAATAAAGAGGCTTCAGTTTTTCACTAGTCCCTTAAAGTATTCATTATCATCCGTGATCCTGAAATAAACAAGATTTTTATTAAAAATAGAAGGAAATTAACTAATGGGTGGTGAAGATGAATTAAATAAAATCCATGCGAGAACGGGAGGACACTTGCATTCTGATTTTTACAGTAATAACGACTACTGTGATAGCTATTCACATAATAATACTGCATCTTGCTGCAAACAAAATAAATCAAGCAGATCAATTTATTTTCTTTATATGGTAAAAATTGGGCGACTAAGATGCAGGATGCAGTATCAAACAACTGTCCCTAGTGAATGTGATAACTGTAATTTACAAATACACGTTTTATCTTTGCTGTTTTCAAAATCCATCCAAGTTTTGAGCGCCCATTATCTCATAAATTACAGCATTCTAAATAACTGATTTGCTTACCTGCTAAGATAGACTTCTTGAACAAGACAGCAGTAACAACAATGACCAAAAAGCTGTTGAACACGAAAAATCTCATAAACCATAACACGGTGTCTTACAACAGTGATATTTGGCCAATACCAGAATCAGCTTTATATAGTTGTAGATTGAGGTTATGGTCGTATCCTCAGTTCCTCACGACTTGATATTGAATCCAAGTGATCTATTTTGATTCATAATTGCTTATAGGATATAGAAATCATTTTATAAAATATATTTCACAAACTAACCAAACTTATTTCTGCAGTGATCTGTCAGAATATGTTAAACCCACAAATGTCAAAAGTTAAGCCAAGAAACGTCAAAGTTAAACCCTACTTTGCTTTTGGCTTAAAGTTCATTATGAGTTTGACGCTAACTACAACCGGTGCAAAGCAATTCGTACTTTAATTAAGGCTTAACTTTAATTACAACTTTAACTATGACTGGTGCAAACCACTGTTAGGCCCAGTTTCACAATCACTGGTAACGTCTGGTAGTCACTTAACCGACAGATGGAAGTTAACCAGTAGTTATCGGGGAGCGGAGCTCTGTTTCACAAAGGAAACCAATGGTAAAGCTTATTTATCTTTATGTTGGCACCACGTATTGGTCTCAGAGCACTGCCATAATGGTGTTCCGTGAATACAACCTAACCCTTTGACAAAGAAACCTAACCTTCCTTTTCATATTTTTCATTTATGTCATTATAGAGTATAATCAAAATTCATCGACGTCTTAGACGTTAGAGTCAAAATACAAGCTTTTATAACCCCCAAAGCTGTCATCGGTTGACTACAACAAACGTAAAGATAACCCATACCTTGTCCTTTGGTTAACATAATTACTGGTTGACCAGAGCTTTTGAAGTAAACCGTCGAATATGAAATGCAATATTTTCGTTAACCACTAGTTTTCTTTTGTCCATTAGTTAACTAACGATTGTGAAAGTGGGCCTTAGTGTCTTACTTGTTTTGTTATGTTTATTGATTATTTTATCTATAACCGCAAATTTATTATTATTGATGTGAAAGGTGAAACTGTACTCACAGGCGTATACAAGGGGGGGGGGGGGGGTAAAAGGGGTAATTACCCCTCCCAAATTTTTCGAAAAAAAAACTTGATTCAACTTTGACTTATTTTATTTGACTTATTTATTGAAGCAATAATTGTCGCACTGAAAAAAAATCTTTTGTGAAGTAACAAAATTAACTAAGGATTTGTTTTGCATTATTACAGTGATGCATTATCTAATATATTCCCATTGTCACATAATCAGTTGAATGTCCTATACAATGTGGTAGCTTGTCACAAAAATTTACCTAACTCATTAATTACCTGTTTTGAAAATTGCACCGATTAGAAAACTTAAAACTCTAATTAAAAAAAATGGAGTATGTGTTGTGGCTACTAGAGTACCTGACTGTTGAGTGTTCATGATTGTTTAATTTTGTATGCTGTGCCAATAAAATGTTGACAGATGATATGTATTGCATATTATTTGTATTCCATAAAATTAAAATTAATTATTGCATCAATAGATTTTTTATTTCATCTCCCTAAAATACCTGATACTCCACTGTTTCACTTGCTGTTTATATCTTCTTTTTTATTTTAATACTATTAACATTTTTCTTTTCTCTGTTGCATCAACATCCTTCACGAAGGACAAAAAAAAGGTGAAAGCACACACAACTTCATGCTATGCTACCCCCCCCCCCCCAAGACTGGGGTCTGGATACGCCCCTGACTGTACCTTACTTTTTCAGATAAACGAAGCAATAAGAAGAAAGACAAATGTGTCAATAAACCATCAGCAGCAGCTGTAATTGGTCAACAGAATACCAAGTTCCATTTACAGGACAGTACTGAATTCACAGCAGAGCGTATTCATTCCTTCATTGAACTCATCAAGGATCATCCAAATCTTATACGAACATTCACAGCAGTTACGAGATAAACTATACAGAATCTAATTTGGTATATTTTGTGTGTACAATGGATAAATATTTACAATATACAGCTTCTGCAATGGATTTTATGGTGATACCATTGTGTTTCAATGACCTATAAAAACATCTATTGGTGTAAAAACAATCGAGATCAAAGTTAAAGGTGTTAGTAATATTTTATTTTTTAGATTCCAGTGCATACTTTTTGAGAATCAGTAATCACACAAAACAGCATACAAAGATATGCCATTAAACCAGGAAAAAAGCAAGCTTTTTAAACAAAACATGTATTTAAAATTGCATCCTAACAAAGACAATCTTATTTCTTAGGTGGTAACCCCATCTTTTCTCTAATAAGAAATTCTGGTAATCGTCTTCCATTCCAAAACCTGGGAACAACAATCTCATTCAACTTTTCTATCTTTTCTTGAACATATTTCTCTGCTGAAAATTGTTCTGCATCTTTAATTTGTTGTACAAGTACTGCCTGAAAAGCCTTTTCCTTCTTGAGCTCCCGTTTCTGCCTCAGCTAAAATTATATGTTTATTTAATAAATGATGAAAAAAATAAGAGTCTAATTTTTGTCTAGAAAAATTATATATAATATTTATAAGTCTGCTTACTCATATGTTTTCTTTGAAATCTTTTAACAAGTGATTTGAATGATTCAAAATCTCATCCCTAATAATATTTTGTCAAGTGATCAAACAATACGTCAAAATTTGGTCCGTGTGCTCTCTCAAAAGTCTTGTCATAGCTCTGGAGGGCAAGACAGGTTTAGGTTGCAAGATTTTGGTCTCTGCAGAACTTTTTACCAGCCAGTCCACTTAAATATTGCCTGTGGACAGAGCACCCTTTTACTCAACTATGTATCAAAACTTACTTTTGCCCACACAAACTTCATCCTTTTCCTCAACTTTCTCAGCTTATGCTTCTTCATTTTCTTTCTTCTGATTACAATTAATCTAGCAGCATGTTTTGTTACGTTGTTACTTGGTACTGTAGGTGCTTCAATAATCCTTTCTTGTGTTGGATTACTAATTTCAGGTGGAACCCATGTTAAGCCATTTGGTAGCTCAATTCTGTTGATTTGTTGTATAACAGGAGCTTTGATTTTATCATTTTGTTGCCAAATCCATGGATTCTTTTCTTGTTGGGCTTGTACTAGCAGTGGAACCACATTCACTTTAGGTATTACATCAACATGAAAAGACCTATTTACACTTAGGAGTATGCCTAAAATATTTGGGTTTAATATATATCAAACATATATTATCATAGAGTTTCATACTTCTGGCTGTGCTCAGACGTAACATTTTGGTGATATTATTCATTATTCCTGCCTAAGAAAAATAAAATAGTAAAGTTAATGAAAAGAGCCCTTCTAAGTTCTAACCTATTTCACTTTGACCTTATGACCTTTGACTTGACACTCTTGACAGTATGACTTGACAATTTTGACATCACGTTTCTTCCGTCAAATTCTACTTAAGCTACATTTACATTGACTTTCAACTTGAAGTTGAAATTGACATTTCATTTCTCTCCATTTACATTACCATGGCCGACTCTACACTAGGCCGGAGCCTTAGATGTGGCAACGTGGCTTAGCTGCCAAATAGTGGGCCTATAGTTTCAGAATAATTATTAAATTATATATGTATTAGAGTTCATCTCGGTTAATAAATTAAGAAAAATACTTTTTAGAACTACTACTACTACTACTAATACCACTTACATCTGATGACTGGTTCATCGTAGTCAAACACTACAAAATAACAATAAACGCAACCTGTTTCCTGCTGTCACTTCCACTTCCACTTAAATGAACACTCAATTTACTTTGTAAATTGTCACTTGAGCTAGAAAAATTCACTATTAGGTCACTGTGAAGCCATTTTTGCTGGTCTTGATTCCCTTTCACTATCAAATCTTTTCGTAGGTATGCCCTGATGCATGCCCAGATGAGTTCTATTAACTGTATTTTTCTGTGATATTTAGGAGGTCCAGAAAACATTGTAGGTACCACATTGTGCTTTAAAGTAGGTCTTATCCTTTGAAATGTTTGTAAAGTATTGTCTTTATACTTATAAATATAACCAGCCCATACGAGGAATACCGTTCACCCACTTCTGTTTATGTCCTTTATTGAAAGCACAATAGCTAATGAACACTCAATTTACTTTGTAAATTGTCACTTGAGCTAGAAGAATTCACTATTAGGTCACTGTGATGTCATTCTTGCTGGTCTTGATTCCCTTTCACTATCAAATCTTTTCGTAGGTATGCCCAGATGCATGCCCAGATGAGTTCTATTAACTGTCTTTTTCTGTGATATTTGGGAGGTCTAGAAAACATTGTGGTACCACATTGTGCTTTAAAATAGGTCTTATCCCTTGAAATGTTTGTAAATTACTGTCTTTATTCTTATAAATATAACCAGCCCTTCCGAGGAATACCTTTCACCCACTTCTGTTTATGCCCTTTATTGGAAGCATAGAAGCACAATTGCTAGTGCAACCAGGCATCCTTTCATCTTTATAGTTTCGTTTGTGCAGGTAAATAATTAGAAACACATTAAAAATCACCTTCCATTCTTCTTGTTTACTCTGGAAGGTTATGTTCGGTCGAAGCACAATTGCAGTGCAACCTGGTACTACATACTTTGCAGGCATCTTGTTATCTTTATAGTCTCGTTTGTGCAGGTAAATAATTAGAAACACATTAAAAATCGCCCTCCAATCTTATTTTTCACTCTGGAACGTTACACTGATGACTTAACAACAAATAAAAGCTCCGCCACCGAATCAGTGTTGCCATATTTCAATGCTCCGGCCTAGAGAGTAGAGTCGGCTATGGGTAATGTCATGTCAACACTGAATCGGGGGCCGAGCTTTTAGTTGTTGTTAAGTCATTAATGTAATCTTCCAGAGCAAAAAAGAAGCTTGGAGGGTGATTTTTAATGTGTTTCTAATTATTTACCTGCACAAACGAAACTATAAAGATAAAAAGATGCCTGCAAAGTGTGTAGTACCAGGTTGCACTAGCAATTGTGCTTCCAATAAAGGGACATACCAAACATAACCTTCCAGAGTGAAAAATAAGATTGGAAGGTGATTATTAATGTGTTTCTAATTATTTACCTGCACAAACGAAACTATCAAGATAAAAAGATGCCTGCAAAGTGTGTAGTACCAGGTTGCAATAGCAATTGTGCTTCCAAACAAGGACATACCAACATAACCTTCCAGAGTAACAACGAAGAGTGGAAGGTGATTTTTAATGTGTTTCTAATTATTTACCTGCACAAACGAAACTACAAAGATAAAAAGATGCCTGCAAAGTGTGTAGTACCTGGTTGCTCTAGCAATTAGTGCTTCCAATGAAGGACATACACAGAAGTGGGTGAAAGGTATTCCTCATAAGGGCTGGTTATATTTATAAGAATAAAGACAATACTTTACAAACATTTCAAAGGATAAGACCTATTTTAGAGCACAATGTGGTACCTACAATGTTTTCTGGACCTCCCAAATATCACAGAAAAATACAGTTAATAGAACTCATCTGGGCATGGCAACGAGGGCATGCATCTGGGCATACGTACGAAAAGATTTGATAGTGAAAGGGAATCAAGACCAGCAAGAATGGCTTCACAGTGACCTAATAGTGAATTTTTCTAGCTCAAGTGACAATTTACAAAGTAAATTGAGTGTTCATTTAAGTGGAAGTGGAAGTGGCAGCAGGAAACAGGTTGCGTTTATTTTTATTTTGTAGTGTCTGACTATAATGAACCAGACATCAGATGTAAGTGGTATTAGTAGTAGTAGTTCTAAAAAGTATTTTTCTTAATTTATTAACCCAGATGAACTCTTAATACATATAAAATGTAATAATTATTCTGAAACTATAGGCCCCCTATTTGACAGCTAAGCCACGTTGCCACATCTAAGGCTCCGGCCTAGTGTAGAGTCGTCCATGAACAGATGTAAGGCCTAATCTAATGTCCTGTCCCTGTGGTGGTCCCTGTCAAGTGAAGTGTCATTGACACTTCATTGGTCCCTGTCACTTCATTGGTTGGTCCAACGACGTCATACTGATAGACTACGCATCCAAGGCAAATTGTTTGTCGGCATTGCAAACATTGGGAATGTCAACGGAATATTTACAAGCAACGACGTCATTGTTTACAAGATACATCGCAGCATGCCAAGTTGACAATCATTTGGAATGAATTTTCAGAAAAATGTATGGAACGTATGTTGTAAAAAAGTAAAAATATGATTGTGGCTTGCTTATCTGTAATAGAAAAAGTACTCTGAAGATACTCTTTTGTATAACACGTTTAATTTTGCAATTCTGTCAAGAATTAACGCCATTTTTATATTTTACAAACATTGCTGCATGCACCAAGCTTGCCCTAATCCACAACTGGCAACGTCGGGTGTGTTTATGTCAATACAGCTGATGTTCCCCCCTTCCGTCGCACCGCCAGAAACGCTTACAAACATTCGGTATACAAAGCGTAGTCTATCAGTATGACGTCGTTGGGTTGGTCCCTGTCGACTTTTTAGCATAGCCGTTTATCTTAAATGCTCAAGGTCAAACAAAGTTTTGGTACGAATAGTAGTGACACCGAGCGCCAGAGGGCCGCTATCCAAACATAAGCTGTCAGTTCATTTTCATTTAAGGTTAGAATAGAATGTCAATGACTACGTCAAAATGACAACCAGAGTTTACCACAGAGGAGAGAAATACTTATTAAATATTTTGTATTTTCTTTTCTGATTTTCTGTTACTTGCTGATATGGCTACAACATACCGCTACAGACTTGTACTGATGATAAAATACTACATATCACCGACTCTACATATTAAGAATGCCTTCGATGTACAGTGATAAATTGCTCCATGAAACAAGATCAGCAGAACAATTCTGGCAAAAAAAGTTATCTTCCTTTCAAGAAAGCGCCGCGAAATGTCGATGGAGTACTCAAGAGGGGCCCATTGAGTGATAGCTCACTAAAATATGGCAGAATTTGCTCTAGGCACTTTATAACTGATAATAGGTATAATGTTTCTTATTATAGAATGTTGCATGTTTAACTGATGAAACAATTTCTAGGTGCACCGCATAATTAGGATAAGGAATCACTAGAAGAGGCAGAGGCACAATAACTCAAGTAAGCAGACACAGACATCAGACAATTAAACATGCCCGAGTAAAAAAGGTAAGTTTATCCAAAGGAAAACACAGGGAACATTTGGGTTTATTGATTTATCATTTTTATAGCTGGACATTGAAGAGGATATCAATTAAATCTGATGACATTGGTACCTGGAACTAGTAACAAAGAGGATAGTGTATTAAAGCCCTGATTGAAGCAAATAATCAGCAACTCTTTCTACTCATCAAACAGATCTTTTGGCCAGTGATTTAGTCAAATGTTAGAAATTAGAAGGAACATTGGAGTAGTTTGAAATGAATGACAAACCTTGGAAATGATGATAATACTAGGGTGACCATATACTTTCATAGATCAATTCTGGACGCTTGGCATGCCGGTGGGGGGGCGGGGGGGGGGGGGAGGTCTTATGCCTTATAACATCAGGTACAGCTATCTCCAGAAATATGTTGTCTACTCTTTGACTAAAATCGGAGACAAGGTCTCCACATATTATTATATAAACCTCAAGAGTCATATACTGAGAAAAAGTTGGAACGTTGGAACTCATTCTGAGCATGCAACACCTATATACTGCGGGAATTTTTAGACTGTGATATATCGTAATAAAAGTAATTAAAAATTTACATTTGATTATTTTATCTATATAGTTTGTTGTGTCTGTGTATTTAATAGGTATATATCTAATAACAATTGGTATTTAATATGCAACAAAAAATCATATTCTAATCTATCATGCACAAATAACAATGTAATCATTTAAGCATTTTTATGTAGGTATATTCTTACACTGAGAAATAAATTGTTAGCCAAATATTTAAACAATCTGTTATTTGTGATAATTATATGTACCTCATAAGTAACAGTCACATTTTCCTAAATAATCAGGAAATCAATATGTTCTTTCACTAGTCTGTAATAAAATGTCTCGTGCTTTTGGTTAGTAACTGTAGTTACTTTCATATCATCAATTTATGTACAAGTTGAACATATAGGTATATCTATTGTCTTTGTGGAATAAATTTATTTTGTTTATGATTATGAATTTTTACAATCCCAGTAGTCTTATGGGAAATATTTCTACTGAAAATATGATTTTTGATGTTTTGCTGCTAAAATGCATTAAACATTCACAGAATTTAAATTCCCTTTTTTAATAAATGCCACCCATTCGAACGTTTATAATTTATTTATAATTTGTAGTTCATACATAACATAGGAGCTATGTAAGGGTATAAGAACACTATATATATAACAGTCATATATTAACAAGCTGGGTATAAACTGTTGATGTTCCTCCAATATTGTAAAAATGTATCACAAAAATCGATCACTTTTGCTCCAGTTAATTTGGAAACTGCAACTGAAGCCTTCATTTTAGCCTCCTGTCCAACTTATGTACTTAATGAAACACATCCCTGCATTTTTCAAAGGTAGTAGGTACTGACAAGATAGATAATAATCATGCATTTTTTAAAGGTAGTACCAGTGATAATTTAGATGTGCATACATCATCTACTGCCATGTGTCCTGCTTTAACAAAGAATAAATGGCAACTATACTATGACTGCATACTTCCTCTATTCCATACAAGTGCAATGCCTACATGCAGCACTTTCATCATTTATGATGATTATTCATGCTTTTAATAGTGTTTCATTAAATTTCTGAGATTCTCTCACCTAAAAATAAAAGTGTACACTGTATTAAAAAAAAAAGATTAAATATATGGATAAAATTGGCTTACTCTTCTTCTTCCTACAACATCTACTTCGCTGTTCATTATAATTAGGCATCTCTCATAAATAGTGTAGTATCTTCATGCTTGTCTCTGTGGACCAGAAATTTTATAGTATATTCAAACTTTTGAATGCTCTCAATTGTTGTCACATATAAAAACTGTGATAAGAGGTTTACAAAGTCTATCTGTAAACAATTCGTAACGCTGGAATCTGTAGGTTTAAGAGTATACGGATCAATGCCACTACTGTCTCTGTAGTTTATCCTCGTGTTTTACCGGTCACCGCTTAGGGATTTATATAACACCATTTTTTCCAACAAAAACTACAAAAAGTTCATACCAGATCATGAAAAATTTGTTTTACTTCCACGCAAAATCAAATTGTCAAAGTCACGTGACTGAAAATGATCTGTCACGTTTTGTCACTGAAATTTGTACTACGTTCCAAAATCCCATCTATCGAGTGAGCAGATGAATTTTCGAGGATAGTCACGTGATTCCAGATGTTAGGGAGGTTGGAATATTAATGAAACGGCAAAGATCTTTTTTTGACAATCTTGACATATCACATAACCTCAGAGTCAGAGTGAGTGAGTAGTTTCAGTCACAGTTTTTACCATCTGAGCCCTGAGGCTGTTTTGCTTTTGTGAAAATATTTTGTGGTGAAACTGAAATGACATTCAAATGGATTCAAATATTGAAAATATAAGAATGTATGAGCACTGCATTATTATAAGTACATCATGAAAACTGCATAGAGCTGCTAGCAGTTCTCTATAACAATAAAATTCCTTTCTCATGAAGTACCCACCTTTATTTCCAACTAAAACTTTGTCAGTTTCGGTAATAATTTGATTATTTTCATCCAAAACATCTGAATTCCGTTTTCCATTGTATTTACTTCTAGACCATAGATAAAAATAAAGGGAAAGTATATAAATAAAGCAGAATAGGTTATTTTAAGTTGTTAGCTGTCAGGTGAAAAATATCTCTTGACAGTCTTGACACAAAGATCGCTAAAATCTCAATTTGATTTCCGAGCAAAACGATGACATCCATGGCCTCGGAAATGCAATAGTGGAACACAGATTTTTGTTGACAGTTTGATGTTGAGTGAATACTGAAACGCTACAGAGCAAATCGAGGTCTTCGATGGGATTTTGGAACGTAGTATGAGATTCTAAAAATTTGAAAGCGTCTTTCGTGAGAAAAGGTAATTTTCTTATTTTCTTTTCATTTCTGCATTGTGCGCTTGCATTATTTTGCCGAAAATGGTTTTCAGTTGTTGCTTGCCTGGATGCAGTACCTATAAAGGATGAAGAGGTAAATTTATATTATAAAAACCTTTGTAGAGTAAATGATAATGTGCATTACTATAGGTGCGAAAGGTCCGGCTTGAATGGATTGGGAAAGGATGCAGTAAAAAACATGGACAAGAAGAAGTTGTACAATGTATTTGTGAACAACATTTCTACCTACGTCGTATTCAACCTTGGATGCGAAGGAGACTGCATAATATTGCGTTACCGATATACCATCTAAAAGGTAACATTTTAAAGAGTACCTGTATACCTACCTTACTCTCAGTATTAAATTTTACAACCTCGCAAGATGAAAACTATTACGAACATTAGACGTTTTATTAGGAATTGATTATTCAGGTATTTAATATTTATCTGACATTGATCCATATGCCATAACCAAATTTGTTAACATGGAATTAAGTTGTTTGTAGTACAGTGCATTTTAAGTTATGTACAACTACTAGCTTAAGCAGATATTTACTTTTTAGACTTTTTTCAAATTTGTATATATGTATACAATTATATCGAAATAGAAAATATCTATTTATATGTATACAATTCTTAATAAATACACTTTTAGCATTTATTGTTTTTCATTTCATTTATTACCGCAAAATGTCACGTTATCAGGCAACATATAACTTTGACATATACTGTTATAGTCTATTTCAAAGTTAAATGTGGCTTTATATAGAGATCATGAACTAAATTCGAGGCTATTCCTGGCAACTAAATTGCGAATCCCCGATTTAAAATTCCCGCTAAATTTTAGTAGCGACACCAACCGATCAGATGGCGCAGAAATCAGTTCAAATGTTTTAACACTAGAGATGAGGGTCTATATTATACGAGAAAGTCGACGAGTTTTGTCTATGCTTTTTAGGTTATGTATGTTTGTAAAATTTGCGCGGCTTTTATCTTGTTTGAATACCAAAATGCCTCAAATAAAAGTTGAACGGATTATCAGTTGCAGCAGTGAAGATCCAGCCTATCCAAGCGAGAACATATTATCCACAGATGGTTCCAAAACATGGAGATGCAAGACACCAAGGGAGAAAACAGAGAAAAGTATATTCGTTATTTTACAGCTGGAAAAAGCCAGTGTTATTACCGGAATAGATGTAGGAAACGACCATTCTGCATATGTGGAAGTTTTAGTATCTAGAACAGGAATGAACGATGATTACAAATCATTGCTTGTACCATCTTCCTTGATGAACCCAATGGAATCTAGGCAGAGCCAGAACTCAAACAGAGTGCGAATGTTCACCAAGGATGACTTTTCAAAACCTGAGTGCAACGAAAGATGGGATAGAGTCAAGATTGTTTGCTTACAGCTGTTCAATCAGCATGTCCCATTTGGCTTGTCATTTGTGAAGTTGCATACTTCAGATAGTGTATCTACTACAGACAAGAAGCAAGCAGAGACATTTGTTATGAGGCCAAAATCTCCTGATGTCTACCAACCAGGATATTTGTTTAGTAAGAGGAAGGAGTTGGAGTTAGATGAAAAACTCACAGGTGAGGTAATTTGCTATTTCCAAAATTTACCTTATGTTGGTTGTCTATAATTTTCTCAACTGTTCTTGAGCTCTAAAAGCCTGCTCAGAAGGCATTCTGGAACTTGGTGTTACAGTGTGCTCTAAAGCAGTTCACATTTCACAGGAATTGCCTCTGTTTGTCTGAGCCTTAAATCCGACTCAAATCTTTGGCCTTTCAATTCTTTTATGACTTCCTGAAACAAATGAAATTCACGTGGAACAAAGTAGGAAGGTAAAGCATAATTTGCACCCCTAATTGTTTGTTTATAAATTGCTGATCTATGAGCATTTCTGTGATGCAACATTGAGGTGAATTCTTGACAAAGTAGCTGTTTTCACTTCAATATTTGCTTTGGGGATCCTTGAAGTAGACTAGAATAGAACTCCCTAGTTAATGTATATCGTGCAGGTACAACAAGGTTGTAAATAAGTCCACATTCCATCATTCATAAAAAAAAATAGGGTGTGTTGGTTAACTGTATGTTCTGCCAATTTTTTTTGGATTAGGGTTCAAAATCCAAACATTTTAGCCCCCGTTCACATCAGACGCGCCTCGCATGGAGCATCGCGCTTTGCTTACCGCCTAGCGTAAAGCGAGGGGAAACCAACCCATACATTTAGATGCAGCCGCTCACATCGAGCGCATAGCGCTACGCTTACCGCCTAGCGTAAAGCGAGGGGAACCAACCCATACGTTTAGATGCAGCCGTTCACATTGGGCGCATAGCGTTGCGCTAAGCAAAGCGCGATGCTCCAAGCGAGGCGCGTCTGATGTGAACACGGGCTTACTGCTTTTTGTGATTTTTTGCCTGCCCATTAGCTGTATTTGTTCATTTTGCTGTATGTTGTGCAACCTATTTTCAATTATGGCTCAAATTCCGGACATTTTACTGATTTTTGTAATTCCATCCAGACAAAATTTAGCTCCAAATTTCTGGACATGTCTGGGATTTTCCAGACGGATGGTCACCCTAGTTCCGACACTTACAAGTAAGAATATTTAATATTTAAGATATTGTTTTCCTTATTGAGAGTTTATACAAAAGGTAACTGTGGATATATTTCCATTTCAAGCTTACATAGAGTTCTAATAAAGCTCATAATATTTTGTTATTGACTGATTTCCATATTTTCTTAGGCGCTGCAGCTATCCGTGAGTCTATGAGGAACGCAGGTGTTTCTTCTCCTGTTTGTAAACCAAAGTTAAAGAATAGTGGTACACCCGTTAGAAAAGGTGATGGAAACACGCCAGAGAACAGTCCAAAACCAAGAAATAGGAATGAGCTGCTGTATAGTAAAGATGAAGAAGAACCAAATGAAAGAATTGACAAACTGATAGATAAGAAGTTGAAGGAATTAAAAAAGAAAGAAGAAGAGCAAGCAGAGAAGAAGAAGAAGGAAGAGAAAAAAGTCAATGATAAGAAAGAAAATAAAAAGCCTGCAAACAAAGCTGAAACTGATTCAGGAGAAGCAAGGCCAAATCAAAATAGAGATACACCTGGCACTAGCAAGAATAATGGTGACAGTACAAAAGAAAGAGATAAACATAGAGATAGTGCAGAGAATAAACGAAAGCTTGAGAATAGTCAAGACAGAATCAAAAAGAAAAAACCTAGAACAGTAGCAAAGAAACCATTTTACAAATTGCTGGAAGGTGTAGTTTTTGTTATAAGTGGCATTCCAAACCCTGACAGGTAAATTTTTTTAAAATTGTATATTAATTATACAACGAACAGAATGTGGAAAATTGATAAAAATGTCAGATTAACTACACTTTATTGACAAATATTTAATATCAGAAATGAATAGTGACTGTGATTTTGACTGACCTTTAGTCATATTCAGATGATTGAACTTAATTGTGAAGCTTAAACCATAAGTTTCCTGAATCTCATGAGAAATGTGGCATTATAGATTGTATAGATTTGAAACATTTTATTCCACCAAAGATCTCACTTGTTTGCATATTGTTGTACCAAGTTATTCATGTTATTGGACATGGAGCATTACCGCTAAAGTATTTGATGAAGAAGAAAATAATAATGTCGGATGGATAGGAATTCATTAAGGCTACATTTTAAAAATATTTCCATGTTATACAGGGTGTCCCCAAAACACGAAATGAATCAAAGTTATGTTTTTTAGATTGAACATCCTGTATATTATTGCATATTCAGATTCCCTGATGAATTCTGACTGACTTTATGTATCAGACATGGGACTTACAGCAAACCGTTTAGGTGTAAATCTCCATTTTTGGTATAAGTAGATGTCAGAAAATAATTGAATATAACAGAGATTATAAAATTCAGAAGGCTCTGACTTTGCCGTATTACCAAGCATGAAATATTTAGTAAAACAAAAAGCAAAAAAATTCTACAAGCATGAAATGTGTCACCTTAGGGTAGACGGTCAAATTTGAATTACGGTTGTGCTTGGAGCAATTGATTGATTAATTAAAGAAACTTCAATCATAGATAACTTGACTTTTTCAAATAGGAATGCCTAATTTTTTTTTACGACTAAATGTAAAATTTGATAGCTGTTCTAATGATGCCAGGTTGTCAGTGTCAATCTCTGGTAGTTTCCATTTAATTTCAAAATTTCAATCAAATCGGTGTTCTGCAATTTTCCTACCTATAAGCAATCTAGCAGGCCATGAAATATAAACAAAAACGTTCAGATGGGAGAAAACAGGTAACTTAGAATTAAGTATACAGACGAACTAGTGTAATGAGACAGGATTATAAAAATGTCTTACAACAAATCAACTCTAACCAGAAATAACGGCCGTAACACATCTAAGATCAAAGAGAAGCTGGAGTATGAGAGAAATAGATATCTTTCACAGCCTACTGGCCACTGCAATGTACTAGAGATTAAAAATTTCCAAAACAATTAAAAACACTGAAATGAAAGAAAAACTATCAGCGATTGTTGCCCCATCACGCAATTATCAATCACATGTAACGGTATAAAAAATTAGTAATTTGCATCAAAGTAACGATACCTCTGACTGAAGCCCTTCTATTTTTTTTCGCTATCTATTAGTAAGACGGCAAAAAAGGAATACTTACAAATCAGACTTAAATTTTCTGCCAGGTAAATTATGCTCCGTAATTTGAACAAATCTTAATCCATTCTTCTTTTCTGGGATCTTGCTAACAGGTACTGAAGAATTTCCACAACTCCAGTCAGAGTATCGTTACTTTTGACTTCACAGAATTGATTACTTTTTTATACCATTAAATGTGAAATTTTATTCGGAAGACGATAATAAAATGCCTACAACAATCGCGAGTAGTTTTCTTTTCATTTCGAACTCTTTAATTTTGGAAATTGGCAATCTTCAGTACATTGCCGTAACTAGTAGGCCGTAAAATATATCCATTTCTGTCATACTCCAGCTTCTCTTTGACCTTAGATATGTTACCGCCGTTGTTTTTGCTTAGAGGGGATTGGTTGTAAGTAAATTTTATAGTCTTGTCTCTTTGGTCTAGTTCCTGTGTATTTTATGCTAAGTTAGGTGTTTTCTTCTATCTGAACAGGTTTTTGTTTGAATTTCACGGTCTGCTAGGTTGCTTATAGGTAGGAAAATTGAAAAACACCGATTTGATTGAAAACTTGAAATTAAATGAAAACTACCAGAGATTGATACTGACAACTTCATATCATTAGAAATACTATCAAATTTTACATTTAATAGTATAAAAAAGTTAGGTATTCCCATTTAAAAGATTAAGTTATCTCTGAACGATAAATAATCGAATGATTTCTCCAAGCACAAACCTAATTCAAATTTCACCGTCTAACAGAAGGTGACGCATTTCATGCTTAGTAACATGGCAAAGCCTTCTAAATTTTATAATCTCTGAGAGATTCAATTTTTTTCTGACATCTACTCATATCGAACATGGTGATTTACACCTAAACGGTTCGCTTTAAGTCCCATGTGTGATACATAAAGTCACACTAAAATTCACCAAGGATTCTGAATATGCAATAATATATAGGGATGTAGATTTCTATTTAAAAAAAACATAACTTTGACATGTTTCACACCTGGCTGCATGATGGCCAGCTGTTCCCAGAAACGGAGGGTTTCATGCTTGTTATTCAAGACCAAGTGATTGCGACACAAAACTACAAAAAATACGTAATTAAAGATCCATGTATAACAGATCATAACTGCAGAAAATATCACCAACAAAAAGAAACAATAGATCACATAACAAGCGGGTGCAAAACTCTTGCCGGTACGGAGTACACAGCCAGACAACTCTGCAGCCCAGGGTGATACAACAAGCGCTAGCCACAACGAACAAACTAATAGAACACAAAGATCCATATTATAATTACACTCCGACATCAGTACTTGGAAACAATCAATACAAACTATACTGGTACGTTGAAATAAATACAGACAAGACTATCCCAGCCATAGAGACCAGATATAGTTTTCCAGTTCAAGCTTGACAAAGTTACATACTTGATAGACATTACTATTCCCAATGATGTGAATATTCATAATCGAAAACACAGATCCATATTATAAATACACACCAACCTCAGTACTCGGGAACAATCAATTCAAACTATACTGGGACATTGAAATACATACAGACAAAACCATCCCAGCAAATAGACCAGATATAGTTTTTCAGTCAAAGACAGACAAAGTGACCTATTTAATAGATATTGCTATTCGATACGATACGAATGTCCAAAACGCCTACGCTGGGAAGATATCTAAATACACCGATCTCGCCATAGAAATAAAACGACTCTGGAAAGTTGTTATTGTCCCCCTCATTATGTCGGCCTCAGGCCTTACTCCAAATACATTTACACCACACCTGTAACAATTGGGCCTGGATGAAAAGTTACATAAAACCTTCCAAAAGTCTGTAATCCTCAAGACCTGTAGCATTGTACGGTCATTCCTGAATTCAGAATAATAATAGGTCAGATGTGGACTTGGCACAGCCCGTCAATACTTGTTACTACCGCAACCATGCGAGAAAAAATAAGAAATGCAAAATAATAATAATAAAAGACCCCAAGGGGTTGCTAGATCCCCTCAGAGGCGCCCCCAAGGTGGCGGATAGGGGAATGCCTCCCAGATATGGGTGGTATCGGGGAAATGAAATACCCGGTGCGGACCAAAACTAGCACAGTGGCAGAGTTGTCCCGTGCCCATTTCGGAAGTCGGCATTGGGCTAGGTGACGGTGCTTCGGATCGCCCTGTTGACGACCCCCGCTATGACATGGACCGTTTTAGGTGGATGACGGTACTTAGGGATTACCTGCAGAGCTGCTACGAGAGCAATAGCCCGCGCCGTAGGGGACACATGTCCCGCATGTATGAGTGGTGGTGTGAAATGCACCCTGAGCATAGCACTCTTACCTCTCTCTTTCAGAATTTGTGGGATTATGTATCGTACCTCCGAAGGCAGGGATATGTTCGTGCTCAAGCTTATCCTGCCTCTTCGGCGGACGGAAGTCCTGTTAACCAGGCTGACAGGTCGCCGATAAGGCCCGCTGAGAGGGAAACCGACGAAGACGTCTCACCTGGGGATTTCAGCGACCGAAGGGCCTTGCATATCAATAAGAGGTCGTTCAACCTGGCAGATTTGAAGAGAGGATGAGGCTGTGGGTGAACGTCTATCGGAGGCCTCTGACATTTGGAGCATCAATTGCGAAATTTACGCTGCGGCTCTGAAGCTAGCTAGACAGGAGAGAGTGAGAGACTCTCCTGTTGACAGAGCACGGAGACGGGTGCGCCAAAAGGAAGCGAAAATCCAGTTGGCTCGCCAGAAAGCATCCCGTATCCAGTGTGTGATGGAATATAGAGCGGCTGGCAAGCCTTTTACGAGCCGAGTGCGCCAGATAGCCTACGGGTTGAGGCGCGACCATCATACACTCAGTCAAGAGGCACTAGTTGTTGTCAAGCAACATTGTCTTGACAGGATACGGATGCTAATCATCGCTGGAGTCTGGAGGAGAACAGGATGTTCTACGAAAGACCTTTTCACCTCCTCCAACAGCCACCACCAGCCATAGAGCAGCCGCCCACCGCTGATCGCGTGGAGGCCTTTTGGAGTGACATCTACGAACAGGCGAAACCTCTCTCAGTAGACACTCTGGCCTTGACTCAGTTCGAGTCCGTTTGTAGGAGGACTCCTAACTTGAATGTACTGCGTCATCCGATAAACACGGAAGAGATTCTTGGCGCCTTACGAGGGGCAAAGAACTTCGCAGCTCCTGACCTGGATGATAGCCAGTTCCGGCTTGATTTATCGAGAGTCGAACCGTACTTCTCCCGAAGATCGGAGATTTGTCTGATCGCAAAAGCTACAGGCCAATAACACATCTGAGCGCATGTTACAAGCTCGTCGCCGTCGCCAGAATCTTGTACATGCGTATCCCTCAAGCTGTGAATCCTGTATTTCTCGACGTGTATGAAGAGAGAGAGTCAAAGAAAGGAGAACCTGTTGATTGATCGATGTGTCACGCAGGACTCCGTGCAGTACAGGCGAAACCTTTCTATGGCATGGATCGCAAGGCATTCGACACAAACGTCTCAATGTGGGGCTGTTGGAATGCCTTTCGGTGGATAATCAGATGGTGGGATGTATCAAACAACTGATGCCACTCTGGAAGACCCGGTTCACTATAACATCAGGTGAAAGTCGTGATCAGACAGAGTTGGTGTCATTCAAAAGAGGTGTCTTCCACGGAGACTTCTTGAGTCCCTTGCTCTTCTGCATCTCACTTTTGCCTCTGACCATAGCGCTGAGAAATATTAAAGGATACAGCTGTGGCACGCTCAATAACCGGACGCACAAGGTCACCGATCTGTTTTATATGGATGACCTAAAACTGTATGCCTCCGGCCAACGCAAACTACAGCAATCGCTGAGGGTGGTGCAAGATTACAGTCATGCTATCGGAATGGAGTTCAGAACAGATAAATATGCATTGGTTCATCTCAAGAAAGGACGAAGCGGAGATAGTGGAGATGAGGAACAGCTCGTTGATGGCAGCATTTGCACCGACTCCAGCAGATTCGGTCGTCAGAACTGTCCGGCAAAAACAAAGTCACTGCCACAAACATGCTTGCGGTCCCATTGTTATTATACACTCTTTGTGCTATACACTGGAAAGTGAACGAGCTGAAGGAAATCGACACGGAGTCCCGCAAAAGGATGAATATGGAGAGAAGTCAGCATCCTAAGTCCTCTGTCCCGCGAATATACCTCCCGCGACACCTGGGAGGGCGTGGACTATTAAGTTTGGAGCGTCTGCACAACAGGGTAGTGTTGGCCACTGCCTGCTATGTAACGAACAGCACCGATCCCCTGATCCGCTTTGTGCGAGAGCACGAGAATACGGGTAAATGAGCCTTTGTTTTTAGCGCAGCGAAACGAGCAGCCGAGGACCTCAGCCTCACAATCGCCTTCAAGCGGACGTGTCAGCAGTCCATTACGGAACTTGCTCCCGCACCAATTAAAATCCTACATTAAAACTGCCGAAGGCGACTTCTTTTTGAGACTTCATAAAGATAGGCCAATGCATGGAATCTTCTACAAACATCTGGAAGAGCATGGCTTGTCTGAGCAGTCGACCTTCTCTTTCCTAAGGTCTAGTGGGTTGAAGTCGGAGACTGAGGGCTTTATAATGGATTGCTTCAAAACGTTGGTATACCGTAAAAGGGTTATGGGTGCATATGTACCCGACACCCGTTGTCGGCGTGTAAGACGTACGCTGGGACGGCTTACGTCCATCGGCACAACGCGGCTCTATGAGTGCTGTATTATCATTAAAGGCACTCATACGATATCTATGAGACACCGGTGTTACCGGTGGAGAGATGCCGGATTTACTGGAACTACTCTCGAGCTTGTACAGGCAAACAAGCCCGACATAGTCCTTCTCGACCACCAACAGAAGACGATGTTCGTTATAGAGTTTTCGGCACTTGCCGAGGTAAACATCGTCTCTAAGGAGGAGGAAAAAGCGGACTAAATATGAGGAGTTGCTCGGACAACTTCGCAGGCTCTGGCCGGACTACACTCCAAGTCTGCTGGTTATGGTCATTGGATCCCTCTCTGCACTGCGCAAAATACCGGTGTGCCGTGCGGCGATGCACATCTTAGTCGCCAGTTTTTTCATAACAATAAAAGTCCATGAAATTATAGAATTTTTAATAGTGATTATGGTCAAATGACCATAACATTTGAAAAATTTGTTTGTGCATGAAACTTGTTTCTATGTCTTAAATTAGTACAGTTTGTGTAACTAATACTGTCAAACATATTTATATTTATATAATAAAATAGATGTCGAAAAGGCTAAATCTAACGTTGTAAAAAGTGTATTGATGCCTTACTTGGACTAGTAAATTAAAGTTACATAAAATCTAATCACTAACTACCATATTTCAACTATTCCAGATCTGAAATCCGTGCTAAGGCACTAGAAATGGGTGCAAAGTACAAACCGGACTGGGATAACAGCTGTACTCACCTCATATGTGCGTTTGTAAATACACCTAAATTTAATCAGGTTAAAGGAAGTGGGAAAATAGTCAAGAGGAATTGGATTGAGGAGTGTCACAGCCAGAGAAAGCGATTGCCTTGGAGAAGGTAAAATTTTTATGAACAATTTTGAATTATTTTACTACCTATTATGACAGTTGCTCAACAAGGCCTTAGATAGTAGTAATTACATAAACATTTGTCTGCTAAGCCTATTCTTCAAGTTGGAAAATAAGATAAAGCCACAATAGTACAAATTAGGAGACCATTACCACTAGGGCACTCAAGAATATGTGTCAATGCTGACTAAAAGTGTAGTAGCCCTAGTGTATCCTTTCAGTGCAGGAGAGCTTTTTTTACTGCCCATTCTGAGATGGTTTTCCTGGCAGTGCCTTTTGCAATGCCCGCAAATCGTTCTGGTCCTATGAATGCAGATTCTCTTCTTGCAATTGTGTCTGCGAATTCACTGGCTTGTCACTCCGCTATGACCTGGAACTCAAACCAAAGTTATTTTGCTCCTTGTTTCATGTTCATTGAGGAAAGTTCCATGCGAGTCTTGAATCAACCTGTTTGGAGCTCAGTGCTTTCAGCTTTCAGTACAGCCTGGCTATCATTTTTAGGAGTAATATACATACATATACATGTTTTTTAGACATAAGTAATCCAAAGTTAGTATTTTTTTTCTTTTAGGTTCGCGTTAGATAGAAATGATACAGGCGATGACAGTGAAGAGGAAATATGGGAAGATACCAGTTCAGAATTGCATAATAGTGACAGTTCAGATGGGGATGATCAAGACTGGTCCAAAGATATGAACAATCTCAAAGAGGAGGTGAGGTTAGATATTTATGACGCTGATACAGATGAAGAAAATATTGTACAAATTAAATAATTATTTTATTGTGATAAATAATTCATAAATGTTTAATTACTTTTAATGGCGAGTTTTATCCATACCTATTTTACCTCTCCTGAGAATAGGCGGAAGAAGTAATGTAGTCTGTATAGAGCTTATGGGTTTTTAGGCCGTCTTGTAATCTTTGGATCTTAAAAAACGTTTATCTCTCTCTGTGGTATCCATAATAACATTAGCCAAAGTATGTCTGTTAAATTTTTAGGTGTACTCATAGATATAATAATAACTAATTAACCAGCGTCATATCAGGAATCTAAAATTACATATTTGATTTGAAGTCTCATTGTTTCAATAAAATTGCATCCTTGCGATTTATTGGGCTGGCTTATTTTTTACTTAATAAAGTGTTGGATATATGTTTTCAGACGTCAATAATGACGATATATGATAGGCACAGGTTGAGGGTAAAAAATATAAATTTGCGGTTTTGAGTCATTTAGAAAAATAGTTCAAATGTGTAAAAAACTATTATATAGTGTCTGATATTTCAATATGTCAAGTAAAAAATCCTGGCATCTTTTTTGAATACGTTTTAAATTTTGTAAACGGAAAATGCTAACGCCACGCCAATGACTACCAAACAACATAACCTACGTACGAAAGGATAATCGTCCACTTCCAGCTTTTTCTGCTTCCATTTTACACACGTAACACCTTTGTCTCACCATAGTTCATAATAATTGTCCCGAAAATACAGGCAAAAACTAGAAAATAAGTCAATCTGACGCAACACAACTCACAAGAAGGTGGCGCTTCTAAACAGCATAACGGCAACCCGTTACGCTCATTGACGTCTTCGCTTCGTACACCGTGTCCCATTTCGAATCCCGAAAAAGGAAATCGCACGTAGGTTTCGAAATGTGAAGCCGATATCGAAAGGAATTATTCTTAAATTCGCATTTGTTACATCTCTCATTTCTCAATCAACGTTTGAAGTTTTGTTGTAAAGATGACTGGCCCATCTTATTTCACTCTCACTTTCAGGTAAAAACACTCGATGTTAGAGCAAAAAAGGGCGAAGGTCGTCGTTTTAGCTATTAAGAATATACATATATATTATAACATAAGTCGGTGCCAGAAATCATCCCTTAAAGTTTTCGGGATTCGTCCTGGGACACTGTGTATAGTTACTATTTCGGGAAGCAACAATGAACAGCGCTGCGGTTTCGTGTCATATGGAGCAAACATTACGATAATGTATCGTTCACTTAACAATGCCGCTAGTTAAAAATAAAATAAAGTATCCTGTATTTGAAGAACAAAATATCATTCGGGTGTAAAATATTATTAGATTAGACCCAAGTGTTTTTCGTATAAAATTTAATGTAAACATCCCAGGTCTACTGGGTCGTCAATGAGTGGAATACCTTCTTTACTCTTGTTTTTTGTTTGTGGAGCAACACCAGACAACTTTGAGATAAGTATATCGCAAGATTAAAGGTGTGGCGTTAAAGGTGGGATAAAGAGTATAAAATTAAACACATGTCATATATTATATACTTGTTTTATAGTATTAAATATATATACAAAAGTTTTATTGCAAGTACATTTTAAATGTGGGTGAACTAAACACTACAAAAATATTATTTAATTATTTCTTTAACATGGTGAATCCAAACATGAATGAGGAAGAATTATTATTTTGGCGGGAAATAAAATAGTTATCACACAAAGATTTACTTCTAGTAAGGTACGACTATCAATGGCATTTAACACCAAAAAGATGAATTATTCACATTATTGGCGCCTTCAAATGATGTCAAAACTACAGCAAAAGGTTGCACAATGAAATTATTTATATGGATTCAAATATTTCATACTGAATAGAAAAACGGCATCAGAAAGATCAATATTGTCCATTTCTTTGTATGATTTTGATAATGGAATAGAATTTTGCAAAAACTGGCTCAGGTAAACCAAAATATTTTTTTTATATCAATTGACAATAAAAAGGATCCAGATACAGTGATTGCCCTGGTAACAGAAGCTTCTACTTTTTACTACTAGATCTCTCCATGTTACCCTGCGGAAATATTTTGTATGTTTATATTTCGTTGTAGTTGTAAAAACATTAAAAACACTAGAATTCTGTTCTATTAAGCAGCGACCTTGGATTCTACCTTCAAAGTCCTATGAAAATGATCTCAAATGACTTTGGCAATGAACTTTTCAAAATAGCTTAGGACATATTTGAACTTAATTTTTTTTACTTTGCTCTACTAAGATCAAAACGATAAGTCGATGAGGCATAAATTTAAAAAGAATAACATGACTTTCATATGATCTTGAATGTAACGTTTAACGTTTTGATTCAAGATTACCAATGCAAAGCAAGGAAAAATCATAAAAAACACTGTTTTACTTTTTATGCTTTCCTTCAGAGTGTGTTAGTTTTACCGTGGAAAAAAAACTTCAGGATATTTGTAAAGAAACAAAGAAAAACAACCATTTGCTGAGCTTCAAAGGAGGCTGATTTAAATCAACCAAGAATACAATACGATGTTTAATTTGAGGCGTGTGTAGACACATCTCAAGTAGTTGAGATTCCACAAATTACTGAGTTTTATAAATACGATCATCTGTCATGAGGTGTACTCTTGTATTTCTATTTCCAGTTTAAATATTGATATAACAATGAAGCACATGAAATGTGCACCCTTACTTGTTAGCATTTATAAATAAATAGATACAGGAAATTATACAAATCAGAAAATACGATACCAACTTTAGATCAGGTGTCAGGCAGCCCAAAAAAAGTATATTATTTATTATTGTTATTAAAGACTTTGAACAGAAACGAAAGTTTGTGCATTGGGGTTGGATACGATGCAGTTTTGTCTTTCTGTATGTAATAAGGACAGTGGAAAATGAGATTTTCGAAATTTCAAAACTAACTACAGCTCATTTATTTTGCATTTCACATTTTTGTTTATCAAAAAACTTTTCTATGTAATTACTCTACGTTTTATGATATTATGACCGACTTTCGTAGTGATATTATGAATACTTGTAACTGTCTAAAAGATGTTATTTAATTAATAATATTTTATTTATTCAATCTTGTTTATTAAATAAATAATGAAATGAATTGCGAAATCCGAAAACATCTTTTGGGTATCTGAAAGAAAATAAGTTTATTTCAAACACGTGAATTTTATTAGAAGACTAATAAAAATACCACAAAGGTAAACGTTTTAGAAATTGCATTGATGTGATATAATAATATAGTTTATTCCGATTAGAACAGTAGCAAAGTCTTTTCTGGTTTGTAGAAGCAAGGACCCATATTAGTGTAATAAAATAGACAATTCTAATAAAAAAAAAACTCTATTAAGGCTTTACTGAAATCACTTGACACCTGACCTAGTCCTAGTTTCTGTTTCAACTGCCAAACGGCCTTAGGTGTAACAAAAACCAGACAGTTGCTATACGAAGGAAGTCATACAACAACTGCTTTACCCCAGACATATACTTATTTACAATGAATAGTAATATAGTAATAGTTGAATATTTGAGCATATATCTTACAAACAAATAATACAAGGTTGATACACAAACGTAACAAAATATTAACACATTTCTCTAAGAGTAGGTATAGAGTTACTGAAGCGGTGTAGCCGAAATAATGTTGGCTCCAGCTATGCTTCCATGTGCAGAAATATAATATATTTCTTATAAAAAGTTGTATTCTATGGATTCTGCTTAAGGTGAGTTTACACATGCATGGTTTTAGTGGCGCCAGCTGACCCGCATGTGGATTAAGCCTAGCCTAGGGCGACCATTCGTCCGGAAAATCCCGAACATGAACGTGTTTAATTATGTCACCCCCTATAGGGGTTGAAGAATGGAGTTAAACATAATGACATTGATACACGTCATACTTGGACCTCTCAAGAACATGTATAAAAAACATCATTTTAAACAGTATGCATTTTTTAACGATTTTTTAACCTCAAATTATAATATCTACAAAAAAAAAAACAAAGAATTTCCATCAATTTCCAACCGGTTTCGTCGCGATTTTCTTATTTCCATTTAAAAAAAAGTTTGTACGCACAAACCGTCTGTACATTTTGGATGGCGATTTTTTGGAACATTAGTTGGTAGGTGTAATAAAAGGCTATCGCATTTTCATTCGGTTACTTGACGATTTTTTTAACGTTTTAACACCCTCCCCCTCTCTATCTCAGATCCCTCCCATTTTAGGGTTATGGTGCAATGACAAAGGTTTCCAAACTGCCTCTAGAACTCAAATATGAAGCGTCTGTACATTTCGGATGACGATTTTTTGGAACATTAGTTGGTAGGTGTAATAAAAGGCTACCGCATTTTCGTTCGGTTACTTGACGATTTTTTTAACCTTTTAACACCCTCCCCCTCTCTATCTCCCATTTTAGGGTTATGGTGCAATGACAAAGGTTTCCAAACTGCCTCTAGAATTCGAATATGAAGCGTCTTCCGGTTTCTTTCTTGACACTAAAATTTCGCGTCATTGACTTAACTATGATGTTTTCCGTGGATTTTTTCGGTGTATGCATGCAAAAACTCAACTTGTATGCAAGATACTAGCGCCAATGAATCTTTGCATGTGTAAACCCGCCTTTATGATATGAACTTTTCTCATAAGATCAACAGCTATTCTTGAGATAAAACAAAGAATCAAAATAAGATTGAATATTCATTTAGTAGCTCTGAAATCGGTGTTTATAATATTATTTACGAATGAAATTTATTTCGAGGTTTTTCATTTATTTAAAAAAGAATCCTTTCTAAAAACGGCTGATTACACGAACATCTTTTCAACGATCTTTATTTCTCGATTGTATATTTCATGTAAGCGGCAGTTGTTTAAAAAAGGGACACCCACCTTTCGAAAAAAAATAAGTACCATATCTATGTATATGCATAGAAATTCATAAAATACAACTTTTTTTGAAATAAAAATTGTTCAAAAAACCATGGAAAATTCTCTATTTTATTATACAGTGCCTGTCAACAAATTAAAAACCGTTTCACAGACCCTTTTTTCTATGTCGGTTTCTAAATATGAATATCCTTGATTCTTTGAACGGAATTTCACAAATCTAATATTCTTGGCACTAGGATAGAATAATCAGCGAAATCTATAACTCATTATTAAAAAATTGTTGAAATTAACACACTGAATCTAATTTGATATACCAGCTGTAACACACATTTCATGATGTAGATATTAATTAAAATTGAACTTAAAATGTAGTGAATAAAATTCAACAGCAGTTTCGTGTCAAGCTTATTCTTCAAATGCAATTGTTATACAAAAATCGGATTTGCAGAAAATATTCTTAATCATTGTGGAATGTTTGGTGAAATTATTTTAAATGTTATAATTATTATATTTTCAATAAAATCCAGAAATCGTCTAGCTATAACGGTTTTTTAAGTATAGGTGATGTTAAAAGGCGTGACTACCTGACACTTTTTTATATACAATAGCGTTTTGTTTAAAAAGGAATTAAAAAATGTTTAAAGGTCAGCAAGTTTTTTCTAAAATTGAAACTATCACAGAATCAAAGTGTGGACCACCACTTAGTTACAAGACATTATGTAGTCAGTAGATCCCACATTCCCACCACACTTATTCAAAGGTACAATGACACATTTCAAAACAATGCTATTTTCATTCATGGGTCCACAAATATACAAGGTGTTTCATAAGTTGGGACTTTTTTTCATACAGCGGATAGTGCTCGCCAAAATGACTGTTTTTTCCCAGTAACATATAAACGAAATATTTAGAGAAAGCGAGATACTGACCATTAAAAAAATCTTCAATTCTAAGTCCGTCCCTGGGCAATGGCTCACCATGTCATAATATCACAACAAACAAGGCAGCGCTAGTGGTGCCCGAGAAAAACAGGCAGTTCGTCATACCGTCGCCTTGCTGTTGCTACATCTGCCGATCGGACTTCAAAAACAACAACAATGGTGCATGCTTATAACAATAATGAACTGGTGGACATGATTTTAATGTACGGTGAGTGTGGTCAAAATACCGCTGCGGCCTCGCGAGTGTACGCCGATCGTTTCCTTAACCATACTCATCCTGCACTTCGTCGATTTGTCTGGCTTGTGCAAAGAGCTAGAGACACAGGATGTCTGAATCCACATCGTGGTGGTCACGCTGGAAGACCTCGACAACATCGTGTGGTTCAAATTGGAGAAGACATCGCAAATCGTACTTTTACCTGTGAGACGCCTGCGACAGGACCGTACTTACAACATCCGTAGCTACCAAATAGTGAGTACTTGCTTGAAATTTTTTTTACTGTTTTGCTGCTGATTCACCGTGCATTAGCTTTGCTGTTTCAAGGGCAGTTGCTTCTAAAGAGGAAAGTCCCAACTTTTAGAACACCTTGTATAAGGGGATACTTTTTTTTAACTGTGTATAGAAGTCGTTAAGATAAATAACTCTCTCAAATACCTTCTTTTCCGAAAACTGAAAAATAAGCGAGATACGCAATCAAATAAGTAAATCTGGGCTTGTGTATCAAGACGTACCTAGTCTGTTTTTGTTTAGTTTTTTGCTCGGATTTTTGTCTTATCGATCAGGTATTGTACCTGTCAATTAGTGCACCACACCTCTTCCAACTGTTAATTGGAAAGCGTCAGTGTAATTCAGAAAGCATCATGTATGTAAATCAGAACAGTCAATGGGCTTGTTCACAAAATTTTTAAAATGAATTTTGACCTGCCTAAAATAAAGCTTAAATAGAAAAAACATGATTCTGAAAATTTCATACTTGTAGGATGCTCCGTTCGCCTAATATAATCATTTGAATTCGCGAAATCCAAGCGCGCGAACACCTAACTGTGACGTAAGCAGATATGTTCGCATGTGATTTCAGATCATCACTCAGTATATATGTTTTGTGATCATCACGACTCGCCGCGTAGTTACGTTCCATATATGTATTTGTGTTATTGTGACATCTATTGTCAGTGATTGTGATTGGTGGTAGTTTTTGTGTTCTAAAATGTGCGCAGAGCCGCGGTCAACGTATCTGATGACGTCACGACAGCGTATCGAAAATGCGCTCGGCATTCATGTTTATATTTTTTTTTTTTGAGCGACTTAGAACTTCACAGAGGTCTAATTTTTGGCACGGTGACTAAAAAATATGTATTCTTTCAGATGCACAACTAAAAAAAGAAAGGTGAACGAGCCCATTGAAAATCAGAATGAGTTATATGTAAATTTGAATAATCCAATGAAAATCAGAACGTATTATTCTGATATACATATGACGCATTCTGATTTTCAATTGACTGTTCTGATTTACATTTGATACGTTCTGATTTTACTATGATGCTTTTTGAATGACAACTGATGCTTTCCGATTAACAGCTGGAAAAGGTGTAGTCACTTTTGATTTATCATAGTTAATGGTAAATCTTAAAAGTTATTTCATAATAATGTGCCACTTTTAGGATATACCAATTTAAAATTAAGAACGATAAACAGAAAGTGACTAATGCACCATCAGAGAGGTACAACGCCTAATCGATAAGACAAAAATCCGAGCAAAAAACCAAACATAAACAGACTTTGGTTTTTGATTCTGTATCTCACTTATTTTTCACATTTTGGAAACAAGTTCTTTGAAAAAGTTGTTTATTTTAACGACTCCTATGCACAGTTTAAAAAAAGTATCAACTTAGGACTCACCAGCTATTTTCTGACACACCTTATATAGCCAATATATTCTTTAGTAACAGTTTTTGGGGCATATACTATCCTGAAAAGTTGTACAGTGAAAATTAAAAACAATTTTTCATTTTGCTGGCATTAGTGCTAATTTTTGCGCACGTATTTTTGTAAAATAAATGCATTTGGAAGGCCTGCCTTTACACGTTTTAACGGGCGTTTATATAACAAGTAAAAAATCACACAAACACAGTCAAGTGTACATCTAAAAATATCATTTTTATATACGAATTCGTTTTGGCAGGATAAATATATCGTGTGACGGAATTTTATTAGAATGCACTTATTCGGTAAATTCTCATTTTTTCCGTAAAACAATTTTAAAAGCGTAACTGATACGTGATACACATGATTAAACTTTCAAATAAAATGTACAAAAGGTGCTTATCTACTGATAAGAAATTACCTAAGTCATGGCCATTGAGACAATCTTAGGCTGTGGTGAAAATTCAGACATATTACATCAGTCCAAACATTTAGTTTAATCAGTAATTTTTTGTAGCAGTTTGGTTCCAAAACATAAAAAATGCGACATTGATCTATGATATCTATGGTAGGCTTTTGGCTTTATAACATAGTGCTTTATGATTTGAAGCAAACTTCAACTGGCAAAACCTTCAGTATACTCATTATTTGTTTCAAATTTCTCAAAAGCAATTCCTCATTGTTGTGTTTGATTGAGCCTGAAACGCAACATTTCATATTTAATAATGTTGCCTTTTGAGTGAATATACTAATGGTTTTATATTTAATAATGTTGCCTTTTGAGTGAATATACTAATGGTTTTTGGACGATGAGTTTGAGTCGGTGCTGTATAAATTGATATTATTTAAATTACTGATGAGAGATGGCTATGAAGTTGACGATATACACTAAGATTGATGATGAATTACCAATACAAAGTGAGTATTAAATTTGTAAAAAAGCGCCTCTCATGTTATAAAACTCTAAGATGTATAGGAAAACTCTAACTATAGGTATAGTGCACTGGCTATTTTCTTCATGGTTACTCGGACAGCATATCTACACGTCTTAATTGCAGTTTTTTTTAGAAGTGACTGCCAAATTTAGCTTTGTACTTACTTTATAAATTTCATGCAGGTTTTTGGTGCTGTTTAGATTACACAAAATGCACTAAAATTTAGAAAAATAAACCCTTACTCAATACGCGAAATATTTACTTTTTCTAAACTCTGATATTTTGTTTTTTTTTAGGTTTTGTGCAGGAAATGAAGCCTACTTTGTTGTAATAAAGAATTAGGAGATCTTTATATAAGGGAATCATATGTTGAATTGTTTTACTGTGACCATGAAGAAAACACCACTTTCTGTATTATATAACATTACAGCCTGTAGTGTTACAGTATATCATAAAATTTCCACATTCAGTCTCCATTAATTGTGAATAGAATCATTTTGCAATAACTGTGCATTATGGAATTGTTCTATCAAAATTAGATTTTGCATCTATGGTTTTCTGTCATAAAACAGAATGTCAAAAACCGCGACATATTGATGTCAAACTTCTGTATAATAGATATTTTTTGTACCACGAAAATTGGTCGTATTGGTTGAAAATCCAGTAGTGTGCTGCATCTCCATGAATTAGATGCATCAAATGCCTGAGATGGCTTGTTTACTTTAACTGTAAAAAAAACACCTAACAACGATACTGTTTAAATGCATACTTATAAATTCTTATCTAATTAGAACAATGCCATAATAACGTTAGTGCAACAACCTGCTTCGCCTGTCTATAACAACACCCCCTACAATTCAGTCTCCGCCCTTCGCTCGTCTCCTATTGGCTGTGCAACCGGCCTTGTTTGACGTTTGTGGCGGCGCCATTGGGCGGGCTCTTAGGCACCGCCCCCACAATCCGCACGCGGGTCACCTGCCTGTTATCGCTGAACTGAGGGGGCGGAGCTACGACGATCTCCTCGCCGAATGAGGTGGCGTTCTCGGTGCTGATGTATTCGGGAGGCGGGGGTAACGAACAAAGCTCCTCCTTCTCGTCGTTTTCGTTCTCGATGGGCGGTGGCAGTTGGGCGAGGGACACTGCGTGGCGTTTCAGCATACCTGGAAGGAAATATATACACATCATACATCGTACATCATCGGTGACCGAGTTTCCAACCAATCTTGAGATATTTACCTAGAGTACCTGAATACAGACAAACTGGTTAAATAATAACAAGTGGATAATTATGTGGCTGTGATACTGCGAATGCATTGTTTTGCTTTCCTTGTTTATTATTCTACTCCACTGGACGTGATAACGTGTGGACAAGGGCAGGATTTGGGGAATTAAAGCACCTTAATGAAAAAATTAAGAAGTATAATGTATCTGCCAAGCACGTAAATTGTTCGACAGACTTTTAGCTTTTCTGGGTACTACTAATTTCGCTGCTCAGTTCGATTCAGCTTACCGGCAAAATATTATAAAGCGCAACGAGCAAGTGGATAAGAACAGGTATGTTTTAAAAAGAATTATAAATTGCATCAAATTTTGCGGTAAACTGGAATTAGCTGTAAGGGATCACGATGAAAAAGACAGCTCCGAAAATAGTGGCTTTTTGTAAGAACTAATTGGCTTTAGATCTAAACTCGATTCTATATTAAAACATCATTTAAAAAATACTGTTGTGTTTAGAGGTACCTCGAAAACAATGCAAAACGAAATATTAGACAGTATGTTAGATGTATGTCGCACAAATTAGGTAACAATGCAGATTTTTTAGCAGTACAGTGTGACGAAACCAGTGACATTTCAGATCAATGTCAATTGGTAGCGCCGTTTAGATATTTAGATGAAGGCAGTGTAATTGAACGATTTTGGTGCTTTTTAAGAGTTTCAGATAAGACAACTACAAGTTTAACAAAGTGTATAACAGCCGAATTAGATTCATTATTAAATAATAACAACTTTATCAGCTTGGATGACAGGTATTCGTAATCAAACTCCTCAACAACATTCTCGACTGCCCAGAACCCCTAGAGCGTCTTCAGCTGAATTGCCCAAAGTTCAGCACAAGGAACGTATATACATTTTATATAAATATTCCCAGACCTAACATACTGCTCCATTCTCTAACAATGTGCAAGTGCTGTAACAATATGCAAAAGCGTGTGGATATTTTTGACACATCTATATCACGCCTTAGGAACACTGTCTTTTATATCATTTATGTACGTTTTATAGTTGCACTGTTGGTGGTGGATCAAATAAATAAATAAATTTTCGGAGGAGAGGTTCCGCTATAACCCTACACTCACCAATCTGCGCTCTCTGTCCCTTAACGGCGACACTAACGCCCCCTTCCGCGTACTCTCCTCCCCCACCAGCTGCCGTTTCCTGGTCGGAACTGACACCGGAGGAGCTGTTGTCGCCGTCCTCTAGGTGACCGTCCTTCCCGTCGGGTTCTTTTTGCTTCTTGAGGAGGTCGTCCGGGTATGATTTGGAGGACTTCAGCAGCAGCCTGCCGCGCTGGATCTCCTCGACGCTGAAGCTGTGCGGTAGCGAGGTACTGCCGGAACTGCTGCCGCTGGAAACGTAACAAACAGTTAATTTTAACCGAACAGACAAATAATGTGCATTGGTTCATCTCAAAAAAGGACAAAGCGGAGATAGTGGAGATGAGGAACAGCTCGTTGATGGGAGCATCTTGCATACCGGAGATACTTATACCTACCTTGGAGTGGCGCAGCGTCACGCCCAAGAGGCAGAATTGGTCAAAGAGTGTCTCCGCCGCAAGTATTTGCACCAACTCCGGCAAATCTGGTCGTCAGAACTATTCGGCAAGAACAAAGTCGCTGCCACAAACATGCTTGTGGTTCCATTGTTATTATACACCTTTGGTGCTATACACTGGAAAGTGAACGAGCTGAAGGAAATCAACACGAAGACCCGCAAAAGGAGGAATATAGAAAGTCTACATGTCATGTCTAAGCCCTCTGTCTCGCGAATATACCTCCCACGACAATTGGGGGGGGGGGGGAGTGGTGGGGGGTGGGGCCTTGGACTATTGAGTTAGGAGCGTCTGCTCCTAAACTCCCGAAATCGACTTCACTTGTAATTTTAAACTGTCAGGTGTAATTTATACCTGTCAGTTTGAATTTAAAATTGACGAGTTGGAAAATTAACTTGATCGTTTTGAATTATCACTTGACGCTTTAGAAACTACAGCTGGAAAAGGTGTAGAAGAACATGGCTTGTCTGAGCAGTTGACCTTCTCTTTCCTAAGGTCTAGTCTCGGGTCTAGTGCAGCGGTTATTAACCTTTTTGGCTGGCGACCCAAAATATAATTATATTTATGGGTGCAGATGTACCCGACACCAATTGTTGAGCTTGCCGACAGGCGCCAGAGACGCTTATGCATCTCTTGTCGGCGTGTAAGGCGTACGCTGGGACGGCTTACATCCATCGGCACAACGTCTACGAGTGCTCTACTACATTTAGATTTAAGACACTCATACGGTATCGTTCAAACACCGGTGCTGCCATACGCTCCAGGGGATATAGAGTCCATTGTGGAGAACGAGAGATGCCGGATTTACTGGAACTACTCGTTCCACACGCTCGAGAGTGTACAGGCAAACAAGCCCGACCTAGTCCTTCTCGACCACCAACAGAAGACGATATTCGTTATAGATTTCCGGCATCTGCCGAGGTAAACATCGTCTCTAAGGAGGAAGAAAAGAGGACAATATCAGGAGTTGCTCGGACAATGTCGCAGGCTCTGGCCGCCAGACAACACTGTAAGTCTGCTGATTATGGTTATTGGATCCCTAGGTGGAGGAATAATAATGAGGAATACGCTGCTCTCTGCACTGTGCAAAATGCCGGTGTTGTGCCGTGCGGCGGCACACATTTTAGCCGCCAGGATGCAGAAGGCAGTCATCCTTGGGTTCCTTCGTCTACTTAGTGCGCACGATTCGCTGACCCAGTGATTGCTCACCTCACGGTGTGACGAGCAGTCACTGGATAATGGAACAGCAGCTCGATGTGTCGGAGCCCGGGCTGCACCTTTTTGTTTGAATATGTTACAGTAATAATGTCTGGCGGATAGTCACTGTTACTGGCAGTATTAACCCCGCTACCGTAACGCCGTAGACGGTACAGCCAGCGACGTGCCAGTCCCCTCAGGAAGACGCCCAACATCAGAAGGTATCCGGTGCGTGGACGAAATTTGGAGGCTGCCACCGGAAATGAGGGATGGGGGCCCTAACGCTAACCACCTGACCCGCCCTATCTTTGGGTACGACCACCCCGGAGGAAAAGCACCCACATAGAGCTGGTTTCGGAAGCCGGCACTGGGCAAGGTGGTGGTGCTTCGGATCGCCCTGTTGACGACCCCGCTATGACATGGATCGTTTTAGGTGGACGACGCAGCTCAGGAATGACCTGCTGAGCTGCTGCGAGAGCAGTAGTCCGGGATATATGTCCCGCATGGATAAGAGGTGGTGTGAAATGCACCCAGGGCATAGCACGCTTATCCGTCAGAATTTGCGAGATTATATATCGGGTTGGCGATAAGGCCCACTGAGAGGGAAATCGTCGAAGTCGTCTCACCTGGGGATTGCAGTGACCAAAGGACCTTGCATAACAACAAGAGGTCCTCAAGCTAGGAGATTTGAAGAGAGAGGATGAGGTAGTGAGTGAACGTTTCTCGGATGTTACTGAGACTTGGAACATTAATTAGGAAACTTAGGCTGCAGCTCTGAGGCTAACTAGACAGGAGAAAGTGAGATACTCTTCTGCGCGCCATGCCGGTATGCCATGCTGCAGCGCACATCTTAGTCAGAATGCAGAAGAAGTGATCCTTGCGTGCCTAAGCCTTCTTAGGACATATGATTCAGGGCGCACGATTCCCGGTCCCAGTGATTGATCACCTCACGGTGAGAGGAGTGGGCACTGGGTAATAGAACAGCAGCCCGTTGTGTTAGAACCCGAATTGCAGGTTTCTTTTATATATATATATTTTTAAACACTTCTTACCTTGTATTACTATTTCCACTATTTTCGACAGGCTGTAGATGAACGGAACTAATCCTCGCTGCCAAAGATTCTGGTTCCTTTCGTTCCTCGTCGCTATCCGCTTCTGAATCTGTACAACTATAATCCGGTTCTGGTATGGCGGGCGTTACACCTTGAGCTAATTTAACCATGCTGTTGGCTGATTTGCTTTGGACCATCTTTTTCCTCCTCTCCCGGGAACCTGCAACAAGTCACATACTGCTTCAAAAGGTCTTTGCAGACTTTCATTCTCTATACTATCTACTATCTTCTATCGTCTCCAGATGAACTGGAAATGTTCTTTTCGCATCTCAACAACATGAAACCATCCATATATTTACAAAAAAAGAAGAGATCAACAACAGCCTTCCTTTTTTGGATGTCTTGATAATGAGAAAAAAATAATCAAATAGAAATCAAAGTGTACAGAAAACCAATGCACATAGGACAGTACCTGCATTATATACCTCAAACCACCAAACATCAACGGAGAAAGGAGTTATTCGGACCTTGGTTAATCGAGCGAAGGACATTAGTAATCAGCACTTTACACGGTCAAGAAAACGATGAAATTTGTGACCTTGAAGAAATTGACAAATTAGAACGTGTTCTAATTTTTTGAAATTCTTTGGGGAATTCTAGGGATATTTGGGTCTGCCGATAATATCAACTTCGTAATGACAGGTCTTGGTTTGCGTCATTTATAGTAATCAGATCACAATAACAGTTAGCATTATTATAAATTCCCTACACAGTATGTTGGTGGAACTTTATAACTGACAATAAATTGTAAGAGTCTTTCTGCCAATTTCTTCACGAATTTCTTCAAGGTCACAAACTTGATCGATTTCTTGGACTGTGTAACGTAGGTTATATTTTCGTAGTCTTAGTCCTTCAGACTATTACTATTATGGTCGACATTTTTGCTTTTGAACGCATTTTTTGCCACTGGCCACTAAAAAAATTAATAATCAAAATAAAAGCGGACATTACCGGTAGAGTTGGACCTGGTGGCCCGTATGGGTTGAGCGTAAGGGTTGGTCTGTGGGGGTGCTTGCGGCTGCGTGGGCGTGGTTGGCGTCGTAGTGGGCGTGGCAGTGGCGGGCTTGAAGGTGGAGCCTCCGGACCGCATGCTCTGCGACTTGCGCAGTTGTGACCTGGATTGATGGGGGTGGTGATGGTGGTGGTGGTTCAGCTGAGCTGCCTTCGATCGGTATATCACGGTTTTCCCGTCGTCGGGAGAGGCGTATAACTTCGCGTTCGCTGTAGGCTTGAAGGAAGACACTATGCCTGAAAATTACACGGATATATTTATTTCAAAAACAAAATCATAGAATGATCGACTCTCCTCGTTTCCCATCTTCGCTTGCTTTAGGCGAACACTAAACGCAAAACTCCTCTAGGTAACGGGTGTTTCTCCATACTTCACCATCCCTCCAATCTTTTACTTCCCACACCGATAGGTGAGGGGAGTATTATGATCGGTTATGAAATTTTCGATTTTGAGGTAATGTACTTTTTGGGCGTTTTATGATGTCTAAGATAACGAAAATCCACGTCATTCATTTTTTTATTTGAAGAGATAGAAAAAAAGGTTTTATAAGAAGGTTTTATAGTTTTCTTTTGTCATTTAGAATTCGATACAAACAAAAAGAAAAATCCTGCTTTTAGTATAAATTTTTCGTTTTTTAAATGGGACACCCTGTATATCACGGAAATACATGTTTTTCTCTTGTTTTCAAAAATATAGGGTTCGTTCATTTTATTTTGAAAGGTTTTTAAAATATTTAACTTCAAAGTTTCTAAGATGTGGAAGTAAACCTAAATCCATTATAGCCATGGCGACCGAAAAACAATTGAATGCGGTAATGTTTGTGTCATGCGTACATTTTGCCGAGGTAAAAAGCATCGCTTTGTTTACAAGTGCAAATAACTTCCAGTTTTATTGTAAAGAATGCCGTTATGTCTATAATGAATATAAAACTTGAAGTGGTTTTCGGTTTATCTGAACGTGTTTCCTGACGGCACAGGTTCGCCAAATAATGCCCTGTACTCTCTTCTTGCTTGAGATATATTGTTATTATTTTTATAAAATAAACGTACAATTCTTAGTTTTTGATTTTCATTATAATAATTTAACGGCATTTTTTACAATAAAATTGGAAGTCATTTGCACTTGTAAACAAAGCGGCGCCGGCGATGCTTTTTACCTCGGCAAAATGTCAGAATGACACAAAATATTACCGCATTCAATTATTACTTTTTGGCCGCCATGGCTCTAGTTTACTTTTTTTACTTTTAGAAACTTTGAAGCTAAATATGTCAAAAACTTTTCAAAATACGGTGAATGAGCCCTATATTTTTGAAAACAAGAGCAAAATATATTTCTTACCGTGATAGAATATACAGGGTCCCATTTTTTGTAATTATATCGTTTTTTTCTTGTGACATTCTGAATGTCAAAAAACCTATAAAACTTTCATATAAAAACTTTTTCTCTATCTCGTCAAATGAAAAACATAAGAGGTGAAGTTTGAGGAAACACTCGGTACTTGACTTTTTTATTATTTAGTGCTGTAGATCAAGAAGCAAAAGGAAAAGGATCTCAGTCACACCAATAAACCACCAATAAACAGTTTTGCAGTTGACATTTTATATAACCTAGTTCTGCATACTGACGGTCTTAGGCCCTAAAATCTTACTATATGCCAATAAAAATTCTTATTCCATAATATTTTTTATTTCATATCTATTTTTGATTTATTTATTTAGCGTATGGTTGTAGTACACAAGAAAAAAAGTCATAAAAAGTAGGCAAAACAGTTAAAAATAAAAAAAAAATGATCTAAATAGTAACTAGGCTATAAGTTAGCATCGAGCCTGGAAATCCATTCTACTGTTGACGGTTTGGCTTGGACGAAGTTCTTGTTGTTGCCTCAGTTGCCTGTATATACTCTAATGCCACATTCTTGCACTCTTGCACTATATGTCTAACAGTTTGGCGTTCCGCTCCACAGTCGCATCGTGGGGATTCGCGCTTGTTCCATTTAAACAACTAATCAGCGCACACCATGCGATGTGCGAATTCTGTTTAGGGTCGACCACACCTTTCGGTGGAGCTCAAAACCAGGGGGTTTTTGATCAACAGTTAGATTACTGTCCACTTCTTCTGATGTCTGGGTCGGCCAAATTTATGTCCATTCAACTATTTAATTACAGGGTTAAAAAACAATCAGACTAGGTTGGAAAGCTGTCGTAATTGAAGGCTTTCTGGACCTTAACCTGCGCAAGGCATATCTTCGTGGATTGGCCGTGAGGGATTCGTCTTGATTTTATTACACAGGGTGGGCCAATAGTGCGTAGAAGGAAGATTACGGGCTTACTAAAATATACAGGGTGGGCCAATAGTGCGTGGACGGAGGATTGTGGGCTTACTGAAAAATATTCCAAAAATCTGTCACTTGATCATGGTAGGGACCCTTGAGGGCTATTACGTAAAAATATTTTCACTTAAATTCTGACGTTTATACAGGGTGATTCATATCAAAATTACATTTTTTTGAATGGAACCCCCTATATACAGGGTTATTCACGTTATTCGACACGGAGCATTATGGCTAAAGTATTCGATAAAAAAGAAAATAATAATTTGGAATCGATAGAGACCCATAAAGGCTACATTTTAAAAATATTTTCATGTTATACAGGGTGTCCCAAAAGCACGAAATGTATCAAAGTTATGTTTTTTTAAATGGAACACCCCATATATTATTGCATATTCGGATTCCTTGATAAATTCTATTGTAACTTTATGTATCACACATGGGACTTAAAGCGAACCGTTTAGGTGTAAATCACCATTTTCGGTATAAGTAGATATCAGGAAAAAATTGAATATCGCAGAGATTATAAAATTTGGAAGGCTGTGACTTTGCCGTATTACTAAGCATAAAATGCGTCAGCTTTGATTAGACTGTCAACTTTAAATTACGTTTATGCTTGGAGAAATCGGTCGATGAATTAAGGAAACTTCGATCAGCGATAACTTAATTTTTTCAAATGGGAATGCCTAATTTTTTTTATACAGTTAAAAGTAGAATTTGATAACCTTTCTAATGATATAAGGTTATGCATATCAATCTCTGGTAGTTTTCATTTAATTTTAAATTTTCAAACAAATCGGCGTTTTTCAATTTGCCTACCTATAAGCAACGTAGCAGGCCATGAAATATAAACAAAAACCTGTTCAGGTAGAAGAAAACAACTAACTTAGCTGAAAAATACACACGAACTAGACTAAAGGGACAAGATTATAAAAATTACTCACAACAAACAAAGTCTAACCAGAAACAACGGCGGTAACATATCTTTGGTCAAAGAGAAGCTGGAGTATGGCAGAAATGGATTTTTTCACGGCCTACTAGCTACTGCAATGTACTAGAGATTGGCAATTTCCAAAACCATAAAAAATTTTGAAATAAAGTAAAAACTACTACAGAATGTTGTAAGCAGTTTATTATTTTCATAATAAAATTTCACATTTAATGATATATAAAAGTATGCAATTCTTTCAAAACTCGAGTCAAAAGTACTTCTGACTGGAGTTCTGAAAATTCTTCAGTACCTATTAGCAAGGTCGCAGAAAATGAAGAATGAATTAAAATTTGTTCAAATTATAAAAAATAACTTAAATGACAGAAAATTTAAATCTGATGTGTCAGTATTCCTTTTTTGCAATATTGCTAATAGATATTGAAAAATAGAAGGGCTCCAGTCAGAGGTATCGACTTCGACGCAAATTAGTACTTTTTTACACCATTACATATGATTGATAGTTGCGAGCTGGAGCAACAGTCGCTGGTTGTTTCTGTTTCATATGAGGGTTTTTGATTGCCTTGGAAATTTTTAACCTCTAGTAAATTGCGGTAGCCAGTAGACAGTAAAAATATCTATTACTGCCATACTCCAGCTTCTCTTTGACCTTAGAGATGTTATCGCAGTTGTTTCTGGGAGAGTTGATTTGTTGTAAGAAATTTTTATAATCTTGTCCCTTTAGTCTAGCTAGTGTGTATTTTTCAGCTAAGTTAGTTGTTTTCTTCTAGCTGAACAGATTTTTGTTTATATTTCATGGCCTGCTACGTTGCTTATAGGCAGGGAAATTGAAAATCGCCGATTTGTTTGAACATTTAAAATTTAATGAAAACTACTAGAGACTGATATTCACAACCTTATATCATTAGAAAGCTTATCAAATTCTACGTTTAACCGTATAAAAAAAATCAGGCATTCCCATTTGAAAAAATCCAGTTATCGCTGATCGAAGTTTTCTTAATTCATCGACCGATTTCTCGAAGAATAAACGTAATTTAAATTTGACAGTCTCATCAAAGCTGATGCATTTTATGCTTAGTAATACGGCAAAGTCACAGCCTTCCATATTTTGTAATCTCTGCGATATTCAATTTTTTCCTGGTATGTACTTATACCGAAAATGGTGGTGGTTTACACCTTAACGGTTCGCTTTAGGTACCATGTATGATACATAAAGTCACACTAGAATTCACCAAGGAATCTGAATATGCAATAATATGCGGGGTGTTCCATTTAAAAAAACATAACTTTGATACATTTCGTCCCAAATTATTATTTTATTTTTTATCAAATACTTTAGCCATAATGCTCCGTGTCGAATAACGTGAATAACCCTGTATTATTGCATATTTGGATTCCTTGGTCAATTCTAGTATAACTTTATGTATCACACATGGAACTTTAAACGAACCGTTTTGGCGCAAATCACCATTTTTGGTATAAGTAGGTATTAGAAAAAAATTAACTATCGCAGCGATTATAAAACTTAGAGGGCCTTGACTTTGCAGTACGACTAAGCATGAAATGCGTCATCTTAAGTCAGACGGCTAAATTTGGATTCTTTTTGTACTTGAAGAAATCAGAGGATAAATTAAGGAAACTTCAATCGCAGCTAACTTCATTTTTTCAAATGGGAATGCCTATTTTGGTTTAAAGAATCAAATGTAAAATTTGATTACCTTTCTAACGATATAGCATTCTTGATATCAGTCTTTTTTGGTTTTCATTTTATTTCAAATTTTCAGTCAAATCGGCGGTTTTAAATTTTTCTGCATGCAAGCAGCCTAGCAGGCCATGAAAAATAAACAAAAGCTCGTTAATATGGAAGAAAGCAACTAATTTAGTAGAAAGATGCAAACTAACCTGAGCAACGAGGCAACAACATACTTTTATTTTAAACAAATAAATAGTACCCTATTATATACTTAGTATTTATTTACTTACTTATATCACTTATTCTGGAATAGCTCAAATTCGACAATACGTGATTTGTATATGTTCGCGATAGAGAGGTTTATTGTAGTAGCATCGCAAAACGACTGATAGAAAACAATTTTCTAATACTATTTGGTCACGTTCCAGGTACCGGGTATGATAATTAAGGTATTTTTATGATCATTTCCAACATTGCTAATATTTTGCGGTGCAGTCATTCGTGAGGTAACTTGTTATCGGTTTTGTGCTAATTAAAGAGACATATGACATATATACATTTGACGGTCCTACTATATATATTTTAATTACAGAAAAGGAGAAAAAAGGGAGTCAAGCTGATTGACTCAGTACTTCTCACACATAACGGTAATACCATGATATTATTTTCCCATTGCATGAAGCTATAGTCTGACACCCCTTGCAACAAAATCATCGCCCGCCCGCAAAACAACATCCAACACAAAAACTGTCGTAAATAAGTTCCTGCAGCGCTCTCCGTAGAAACTAGCACGACACAGCTTTTATCATGCAAGTTCAACTGGACGAAACGACGGAACTCCCAAATCGCCTAATAACGAAATTTTGAGCTGTTTTTGTATTTTTAGTTTTTTGATGATTGCTGCGCAGCGACTCGCACGATTTCTAAAAACCATACGCGTTTTCCATCCTTACCACGGTGATAATACTGGGTCACAATTTCATTAAAACCAAGTCCCTTGATTTTTGTAATAGCCAAGGTAATGTTCTAATGGACCTAAAAAAGTGTATTATTCCGCTAGATCTTTTTTGTACAGCTCAATGGATAATCTATTGTGTAAAACTTTTGCGGCCATGATCCGATGAACTGTTGGTTCTTGGGCTGTTTGGCCGACGTCGACACGCCTCGCCGTCTTGGCGTCGGCGCGCTTCGCTGCTTGATGTTTCGCCATCACGAGTGGTCGGCATCCAGACTGTATTTATTAATACTCTGTGTAATGAGGATGAATAATTTTTGATCAACATTCATAGTATAAAGATTACCATTACTGCATAAACAACAATTAAAACTGTCGACTTTCCTGAATAAATTTCACAAAAATACCAACTCCCAAGCAGTTGGATGTCACGCCTTTTAAGCTCCCGTCGCTATGTCTCTTAGTAATATCAACAAACCTTAAGGTGTCTGCGCATGGTCTGCGCCATCTCTTAGTCAGTGGATACGAACGATGGTCAGACGGATTTGAAGCCGTCAAAATCGTTGTCGCGGCAAAGTTGGAGCGTTCAATGTTCGGCCCGAACTTATAATCCAAAGGAGAATTACAAGATCACAAACAAATAAACAAACATACAGGTGGAGCTAATAAAAGCGTGTTAAAAACCAGTATCATTTCGATCCAGAAAAATAGTAATATTTAAATTTTCAATAATCCCAAAACACAAAATTTCTGAATCTCAACCAAGTAATTTACTAACCTTCCTCCCCCTGCTCTTGCGTCCTGTCTTGTGGCTGTGCCACCACCCTGTCGTACTCTCCTTTGCCTCCGCTCGCTCTACTCCCTCCTATCTCAACCTGCAACGATATGTTTTGTTAACATTTCAAGTTTACAATAAGGCTCACTTCATTTTTCAAAAAAAGTATATTTCTGGAGTCCTAACCACTAGACGTTAATTCTTGTTGAAAACATCCAAATTTTTTTTGGTAGTGAGTGAGGGGGTTAGGGTTCACTTGCTCTAATAGTTGCATCCCCAGTCAATGGGATCAAACAGACTCCCATTCTAAGTTCTTTGCGAACTTTGAGATGCCTTGGACAATTAATGCTCTCCTGTCTTCCTTTCTGGCCTTCATTCAGAGAGGAGTTCCTGCTTTCACTCAAAGCAGGACAGTCGAAGATAGCATGCTTAGCTGTTTCCTCTGCCTCACCACACTTCCTGAATAATAGGTTGCCACTTCAAATCCAAGCTTTTGCAGGTGTGCGGTGAACGTCCAATATGGCCAGTTTCAAATCCAGTCACCTTTTATAATTATTTCCTGCTCAGTTTAAGAGCGTCTGCGGTATTAGATCACGAGGGTCTCCTCAGCATCCTCTTAGACTGAACATTCACCACCACTTTGTCCCTGCGCTGGGGCTCATTTGACATCCAATTGGTAACAGCTCTTTCCGTACCATGTTGTATGGTATACCACATGCTAGTTCTGGCCCGATGAGAGGGAGTTCTGCGCCTTCCTTGGTATACCTGTCGGTCCCCTCATTACCACCCGCTCCTTCTATGTGACTAAGCACCCAAGATGTTATCTTTTTAGTCTTCGCAGGTGGGTATTATGGCAAATACACTATTTTTGAAGTATAGTGGCTGCTTGCCAATGCCATCAGAGCCGACCGGCTGTCTGTGTTTACATAGATAGTCTTTTTACTGTATCCTATATCTATGCATATTCTGTCGCATTCCAAAATTGCGGCTATTCCTGCTGTAAACGGTAGCCAGTTTACCTAAGAGGATACTTGTTCCGCATAGGTATATGCCTCCTGCTGTACCTGATGAATTTTTGGAGCCATCAGTGTACCAGGTGATATTATTCGACATAATATGTTGAAGTTCTCCTAGAGTCCATTCCTATCTGTCGCTTAGGTTGTCCTTATATGGGATCTCGGTGTCCACGACTCTTAGTGGGAAGACACAACGGAGCGCCGATCCTCTACCTCCGAGCATGGCATCGTACCCTAACTCCGCTAACCAAAAAAATAAACACACAGTCTAGAACTGTGTGGTCACAACGGGGCGCCCATCGTACCAGGGTAAATTCGAGCTTAGTGGGTGAACACAACGGATGCTATGGTCGAGGGTCAATGGGCGATGATCGAGGGTCAAGCCTTATCATTCTGTCGGGTGGCATCCCAAGTATGTCGCACTGCAGGTTGTCCAATACGAGTTTCAGACATGCAGCCCACTGCACTTTTGTGAGCGCATTAAGGTAGCCGTCGGATCTCGGAAACCGCGACCCGGCAGTGCGACTGACATTTTGCTGTCATATACGGCTGCCCTGGGCCGGTATTCTTGACCCCTCCTGTGGAGCGACAACGCTGCCTTTAAATGCGAGAGGAGTGAAAATCACTGCTGTTTAGATTCTCACATCCTCTCCTCACAATTGAAGCGCTCGCGTCAAAGGGGAGTGCTTTCTGTCGCTCGTGTCACTGGTGTATCAATGTAAATAGGTTATCACCGACGATTAGGGTACCTTAAGTTGATATGTGTGGTCCTATTTATAATTATTATGCTTTATAGTAGACGATACTTTATATATTGGACTACTAGACCAAGAAGAAGCATAAAAACATGTTTCAGAGCTCCATCGAGTTATTTTAAGAGGCCCTCTAACACAGTGTTTTTCAATCTTTTTCATAACACGACCCCCCTAGTGTTAAAAAATATTTCTTGATTCCCGACCCCTTTTTTCACGTATGCTAAAAATATTTAAACCGTACAAAACTTTTAGGCGTTTGCGTTATTATAATCTGCTGGAATTATCTGCTAATTGGACGTTACGCTGGGAGTTCAAATCTGGAAATTTTGACACCTTCTGATTGAAAAGAGAAAATAAGTACACGGAATTAACAATCGAGGCTTTGAAGCATTTCATTTCATTTTCTACCTTCTACTTGTGCGAGTACGCAATTTCATCAATCGCCCAAATAAGAAGTAAACTAAAAATCGCCTAAATTTGGAGAACGATTTAATGTTTAATATTGCAAATCGGATCCGTTATGGGAGAAATTGATTGGACAAAGTCAAGCGCAACCTTCACAATAAAATGTACTTTTTTAAAATGTATAGATTTTTTTACCGAGTTCCTACTCAAAAAACACTAACAAAACTCGCTGAAAACTAGTTCAAAAGGTTATTTAGATTAACAAAACAAACCTTTTGATATGTCTTAGATACAATTAGCATTTATCTGGATGATCCTGTAAAAACTACAGATTTATATCCTCAACCAATAGTAAAAATTTTTCTTTATTATTTTTCAGTGATTTTATAAAAAAATTGTAAGCTTTTAAAAGTTATAGTTTAATGTACTGATATATGATTCGAAGTTGTAATATGTACTATAACTGAAGTATAACCGCTGTGATTATCATTATTTAATTTCAAACAAGAATATTGGTATCGAAATAGAAAACAACAGTTCTTTCACATTAAATGGGGGCCAAATTCGCCGCTAATTAAATCAGATTTATCCTGAATGTTGCTTTTTGGTTGATACTAATCTTCATGTTTAGAATAGTTAGTTCAACCACGACAATTATTATTTATCGTCTGTGATGTATACGGTACTTTATTAAATGAACATATTGGTTATGTTTTGACAACTTGACGTTTTGTTCGGACATTTTACATCAATACGCGATGTTGTCGTATCTCAGTGCTCGCTTTCCAAATTTGCGAGGGAAGCGGTAGATGAGAATCTAGAAATGCGATATCGCTGCAAATCATATCGCTCCTTTGACGGATCGCTCGCTTGCGAGGGGAGCGAGTTGGGAATACCGGCCCTGGTTGAAAAGAGAATATAAGTACACGGAATTAACACAATCGAGGGTTTGAAGTATTTCATTCCATTTTCTATCTTGTACTTGTGCGAGTACGCAATTTCATCAATGGCCCAAATAAGAAGTAAACTAAAAATCGCCTAAATTTGGAAACGATTTAATATTTAATATTGCAAATCGGATCCGTTATGAGAGAAATTGATTAGACAAAGTCAAGCGCAACCTTCACATTAAAATGTATCTTTTTAAAATGTATAGATTTGTTTACCGAGTTCCCACTCAAAAAACATTAACAAAACTCGCTGAAAACTAGTTCAAAAGTAAAATCGCTGGGATTATCATTATTTAATTTCAAACAAGAATATTGGTATCGAAATACAAAACAACAGTTTTTCGTATTATATGGGGGCCAAATTTGCCGCTAATTAAATCAGATTTATCCTGAATGTTGCTTTTTGGTTGATACTAATCTTCATGTTTAGAATAGTTAGTTCAACCTCGATCGATGTATATCACAATTATTATTTATCGTCTGTGATGTATACGGTACTTTATCAAACGAACATATTGGTTATGTTTTGACAACTTGACGTTTTGTTCGGACATTTTACATCAATACGCGACGTTGTCGTATCTCAATGCTCGCTTTCCAAATTTGCGAGGGGAGCGGTAGGTGAGAATCTAGAAATGCCATATCGCTGCAAATCATATCGCTCCTTTGACGGATCACTCGCTTGCGAGGGGAGCGAGTTGAGAATACCGGCCCTGGCGCGCGACTAGGAGCATTCGGACAGCAACGTCCGCGACAAAGGTCACGAGCATGAACGGTATTCACTAAGTCTCAACTGTGTGACTCCACGCGGTGATATTGTGGGATATATTTTTTTATTTATTTAACCAATATAGGACTGCTGATTTGAATACATCAAAACGGATACTCAAGAAGCGGCTTCTGGAGGAATAAGAAGAGGACGATGATATTATGATGATGTTACTTTTTACAAAAAGGAATAAAATCTATCCAATATATAAATCGAAGGTTGACGAAGGCTGCTTCCAGATATTGATAAAAAGAAACTTGAATCGTAGCGAAAAGCAAATTCAGGCAGTACTGTCGATTGAATCCAAAACTATTTAGATTTGTATCAGGGGCGGATTTAGGACTTCTTCTAGGGGGGGGGGGGGCAGGGCGCGGACTAGTAGGGCTCGAATTTCAAGATGAGCTGGAAATTGACCCACATGGACGCGCTAAGAGCAAAAAAAGCTCTCAAAACAACTTTTGCTATTCCACTACACTTTCCATTACAGATCTCGGGGGGAGGGCGGACCAGTGCTGCCGCGGTCTGATTAACTTTTGGTATTTATAGAAATATAGTACATATGGTTCCGTAGAGCCTCCCCCCCCCCTCTAAATCCGCCACTCATTTGTATTAAGTTTATGACTGCTTTTCGTGGATTTCGGCCAATAATTCAAACTAGGTACACTCTTCCTCATGACATTTTGTGAAACAGCCTCTATGGGTTGAGAGAGCTGAATTCAGCTTCAAACAAATTTACAGGAATGTAACCGACATTGATTATAATAACAACTGACGATGTTTTAAGTATGATAAACTGAAACGTCGTGAGGAAGAGTATAGTTCAAATTACTGACCGAAATCTACGGAAAACAGCCATAATTTGTAGTCGCGGTCGTTAGAAAAATTAGTTTAAATTTGATGGTTTAAGTACAATAAACCGAAACGTCGTGAAGAAGAGCGTAGTTTGAATTACTGACCGAAATCCACGAAAAACATTCATAATTTATAGTCGTTCATTAGAAAAATAAGATCAAATTTACATCAAGCTTAAATGACTACGAAATTTAACCTAAGAAAAAGGTACGATCACATTTCCCATATATTTAAGTCTAGCATCATCGAAAGGCGGATTTTTTGCAGTCATTTGCACCAAAACATAATCATCTTCATCGCAAAATGATGTAACTCCGGCCGCGCTGCACAAGTCTCGTGCTGGCCACGCCCACCGGCCGCGCGACTCAGTCGCTTGCGTCAGAAATTTCTCCAAATGAATGCATACAGAGCGGTGTGTCGCGACCACGGTCGCCGCTGCCGGGTGGCGGCTTCCGAGATCGGACGGCTACCTTTAGATGTTGTGCATTGATGATTTTTTGACAGGACACCATCTTAGGTCTGATCACCCTGCTGTATAGCCAGTTTACCATCGCGTTAGTTCATCGTCTAACTTGACTCCCAGGTATTTCACTTCTGTGACAACTTCTATTTCTTTGTCGATCGGTGGTGATGGCTTGTTAATTGGGAAGCTGTTCGCCTCTATGGGACCGACTCCAAAGGTCTGACGTTATGTGGCCCTTCTGGTTAGGTCTATGGTCGCTGACAGTATTCTAATTCAGTTGACAGCTGTGTCACATACCTTAATAACCTGTCCGACGGGTACGGGAGGTGGGGGATGTGTAGGAGGCGGTAACAGCCCCCTAGCTCCGCCTCCTACGGTACTAACGTCCTCTTGGCTGCGATGGAAGGCGTACGTCATCCCTGCCGTCGAGTAGGTGGACTGCCGGTTCGCAGCTGAAGGCGTGGTTGCTGCAGCTGCCGCACACTCTTGCGCGAGATCAGGGGTGCTGTGGAAGGTGCGTTTCAGGCCACCGTGCGACTTCAGCGGGAAGAACAGATCGGTGAAGCGGACTTTGGAACTCTACAAACAATACAAAACTTATGTGATAAATTCGCGTTATGGTGATTACTGATGAAGAAGCAATTTAAAATTTACTATCGCAGCAAGTTGAACTTCTTCGGCTGTTTGTAAGATAACAATGGTCTTTAAAGTAATCACTGGAGTAGCGGTCCAGATGGAGGTGACTGGAGAACAACTATACTTACGCATAAGGTGAACCTTCAGTGAGTTGTTTTATATTTATTTGCCAATTTAATGTATCGATGACAAATAAAGTATATGATTTATTTATTCATTATTATATATACAGGGTGGTCCACTCAATAATGACAACTTCAGGACATCACAGGGTCGATACTTAAGGGTCCCTTAATGGGGGCTAAGGGAGTGCGGAGACTAGAGACCACCAAATTTTATAGGTCCTCGAGCCTTTTCACTCTCTGGGGGGCCGCTAGACCCCCAAGACCATCCAGGAGTGGGTATGAGACCAATCTGTCGCCTGCCCCGTGCAGAAATGTACCTTTCTCGCAGTGGCCCCTGTCTTCGTCAAATACGACGTAGCTAGTCCTGGCGGATCTAGGCTGGAGCCCCGACAGGCTCCCTGGCAATGGGCAACAGCATTTTCAGTATCAGTACTAGGCCCTGGGAAGGACCGTACCCCTGCGTTGAAGTGGGAGCGCAGTGGTTCCTAGGGAATCGCACTGAACGTCCTCTAGGACATCTGAAGACCCTAGCCCCAACTCAAGGTGTTATGCGACCCGTGCTGAAGGGTGCGTGGCGGTGGGGAAGGAAAAGACCTCAGCTTCCGGGAGCCCAAAGAAGAAGGCTCCTAAAAGAGAGGAAAATGGCTGAGGGCACTTGGACGGTGGACAATCCGCACAAGAAGGCGTTCGGCAGAAAATCAATAAAAAAGGGGAGAAAAGACCTCCGGCCGAGCCTTCTGGGGCCGTCAAGGACCCAAACAAGGCGGGACCGAAGGGTAAAGGTCGTGTAAATGATAAAAGGCCCCGAGACGACTCAAAAACTCCCCCCACAAACCTCCAAGAAGCCAAGGCAGGGCAAGCCTTCCTTGACTTACAGCGAGGTTGCATCTAAACGGATGGCAGTTATCCACAAACTTCATCCGGACACCACATTAGACAAAGGGAAAGCGGACCTTGTCTCAAAAAAGCTATTGAAGGCATTTGACGAGGATTCAAGCACTAGTCCAATACAATTCAATAACTCAGCTTTTAGCTGAGGGGCCCTATGGATAGGAGAATGGAACCAGGGTAATGGGGCATATAAGAGCCACCTTAGCGCTGGGATATGTGCCGAAACCATGGAGACTCATAAAAGTGATCCTCCGTACTGAAGACCTTAGAAAAACCGCTAGACAGACATATTAGGGATAATGTGGTTGATAGACCACTACATTCAGACCAGTATGCATACATAGCAGGAAAATCTACAGAAACAGCGCTACATCAGCTAGTACAGGCGGCTAAATATGCACTGGAAAACAAAGAGGTGCTACTTTGCACCTTCTTAGCCATACAAGGAGCCTTGGCAATACGGCCCTAAACCCCATCTCCAGACTCTCGAGGAGAATAGGCCTCGAAGACACGATATGCAGGTGGATTGACTGCATGCTAAAAGGTAGACTGGTATATACAACTATCATGGAAGAGGCTCTAATGGCTCGAGTCATGAGGGGATGCCCTCAAGGCGGCGTATTATCCCCATTACTCTGGAACCTCGTTGGTGATGAGCTAATCAGTCTTCTAGACAAGGATGGACACATGACTCTAGGATATGCGGACGATCTGGTAATTCTAGAGCAAGGAAAATTCAACAGCACGGTTAGAGACAAAATGCAAGGGGCTCTAAACGTTGTAACAAGCTGGACACTTAAGGAGGGACTGAACGTCAGTCCCTCCAAAACCATAATTGCATAATTGCCTTCACCAGAAGGAAAAAAGTAGAGGGACTAGGACCTCTACAACTTCTGGGTAGCCAAATACAGCTGTCAGGGGAGGTTAAATAGTTAGGGGTAGTACTAGACTCTAAGGTAACCTGGAACCCTCAGCTCAAAAGAATAAAAAGAAGAGCCGAGATGGCATTAGTGCTATCGAGGCGCTCGCATGGTAAGACATGGTGTTAAGTGCAGCCATGGTGCATTGGACATACATAATGGTGGTAAGACCCATGATTACATATGCGTCTTTGGTCTGGTGGCCAAAGATGAAACAGCGAGCTGCTATAACAGAACTAGGCAAGCTGAAAAGACTTGCTTGTCTGTCCATAACAGGTGCAATGAAAAGCGCACCCACTGCAGTCTTAGAGACCATCCTGGACCTCCCTCCATTGCAAGTTGTAATAATGGGTGAGGCGAGAACGGGCTACTCTAGACTACAAACTCCACCAAGAGGAATTTACAAGGATTTTGGACACAACCAAATCGCAGAATATGTGGGGCATACCATAATGGATTCTAGGAAGGACCACATAACTCCAAAATATATCTTCAACAAGAAATTCGAGATTATAATTAGAGATCGAGCCCTATGTGAAGTAAACAATCTGCATCGGGAAATAGTCTGGTACACAGATGGATCAAAGACCGAGCAGGGCACAGGAGCGGGAATCTTTGGAAGAGGAACTAGACAGAGTATTCCGCTAGGAAAATACGCTTCGCTATTTCAGTCAGAGGTGTACGCCATCATGCATTGTGCCAGAATAAATAATGAGCGATCCTACAGAAACAAGAGGATCGCAATACTTACAGACAGTCAGGCTACACTTAGGGCACTAGAAGAGCCCAAAGTTACGTCTGCTCTAGTCTGGGAATGAAGAACTGGGAAGGCTGGCAGAACACAACAAAGTAACTTTGGAGTGGGTGCCAGGACACGTAGGCGTAAGGGGCAATGAAAGGGCGGACGAGCTAGCAAGACAAGGCTCGTCTGCTCTATACACTGGAGCAGAACCCGCCCTGGGGATACCTAAAAGCACAATCAGATACCAGGTCGTAGAATAGATGAAACATCAGCACAAGGAGCAGTGGAACTTGTTGCAGGGATGTGTCCATGAAAAAACATTAATAAAAGCTCCATGCAAGAAAACAGCTGAAACACTGCTCTCCTTGAGTAAGAATCAGCTACGAATAACGACGGGTCTCCTCACGGGACATTATGGCCTGAAGAAACACCTGAATAAAATGGGACTCTACAATGGAGACCTCAACTGCAGACTGTGTGGTAGAGGGACTGAGTCAGCCCTACATGTGCTCTGTGAGTGCGAAGCGCTAGATCACAAGAGACAACAGCTCTTTGGGAAGACCAAGCTAGAACCAATGGAATACAGCTCAGCACAAGGACCAGTAGGAAAACTGCATAAATTGATGCAGGGATCTAGATTGCTGGTGTGTATACTGTAAATGAGAGGAGTTATAATACAATAGGCCTTAAGGCTTCAGTACTGACGGGGACAGCATGGTCGGACGGCTCCTGGAAAAAAAAGGTCCAAAATACTTGAGGGTCCCTTACGTAAGGCTCCCTTGAGTAACACTCAAGTAACGAAATGTCAACATGACATTTCGTTGGAGTCAAGGCGATTTTGTAGGTTAATTTTGGAGTACGGTGTTGTCAGTTTCTGCCACATCGGGAAAAATGTGCGGCACAAAACAAGAAGAGATAACAGATAACATCAAAATGCGTAGGCATAGGTATAACAAATTGACTTATATTTGAAGTATGACAACGTCGCCGAATGAAACCCGCTGTCTCGTAGGTGTTGTCTAGGAAACAGATAGACAAACCATATTTGAGGGTCTCTTAAGTATCCCTTCAATATTACTTAAGGGAACCTTAAGTATTACTCAAGAGACGACTATGAATACGGCACTAGGTCACGTTAAAATAATTATCATTTTTATATATACTTATATCTGGAAAAGCTTCGCTTTCGAGGTACTTGGTGTTTTAGTTTTAATAAAAATCTATATTATTGTGAATATTTCCTAATTGGCTGCTTAGAATAAATTTAAATTTAGCACACAGGATAAACTAAGGAATCTCAATGATTTAGAAAATATGGATATAAATTACAAAACCAGATATGGGTATAAAAATACCCTTTTTTTAAAGTCCTACACCACTGACTTCGTAACAAAGAGCAATAATATTATTTAATGCTTGATTCTTTTTAAAACAAAAAAGTCGTCTTGCATTTTTCGTACAACGAACCGTTTTCGAGATATTTGCGATTTTTTCTGGTTATGTAGGACTACTGACAGCAAATAATCTGAAAGTAGGCTGAATCGTTGACCAATTTCATACTTCTGAAGTATCTCTGGTTAAAAAAACAAGTCTATATATTATTTTTGAACTTCCTATAAAGCGGACCACCCTGTAAATAAACAATAGTCAGACAAGTTTGAAAGAAAAATATATTTCGCGCACTGCATTGCTCAAAAAGTAAGAGAATTCGTACCTGCTTTTTACTTCTCTTCATTTCAGCCACACTGGCGTACACCTTATTTTTAACAGGAGAACCTAAAGTATTTGTTCCTTGGAACCTTGAGCTCATCAGTTCACCTTCTCTTTGCTGGAACCTGGAAGAAACATTCAGTAAATTGAGTCAATGTCTACTGGAGTGAAGAGGTATTATAATTATAAGATAAAACAAAATAATCTGCCTATATGTATAATGTTGAACTAATTCATCAAGCGATGGTGATTCAATATGGTTAGGAAAAATCTGCCTTTTTCAAAACTAAGCGTGTCGAATGAGGTGCCTCATCCTGAAGTTGTAGTCTATATGATTGTGACATTATTCACGCATGAGACAACATCATGACTCAATTTATCAAGAATGAACACCCGCTGTTTCAGTGAACACCGTAAAAATTTCTTGAGTTTTTTGTGGTATGCACTTCAGGCAACTCTGTACAGGGTGGGGCACGTAAGATATCCCACTACCTTATCTCAGAAACTACACGAGGTAGGATACAAAGTAAAATGTAGAAGTTGTTTGATATAAGTTACATTTTATTTTTATTATGATTTTGTATTTACAGGGTGGTGCGTTGTGCCTGGGTCAGTCTCAACTTTCTTATTTCAAATGAAACAACCTTATATATTTTTCTATGTTCAGATTACACTCTTTACTCCAAATATTACTGCGGTTAAGCTTTTTTTTAATTTTGTCTGGTTTTAGTGCAAATCGAAGTCACACCTTTTTTTTCAGAAAAATCAGTGTTTCTAAAAATTACATTTCAGCCGCTCTGTAAGGCACATATCACTGCTACTATGATCTAAAAAATCTACTAAGAAATGGAGTTTAACATTTTTTGTACATTTATTGAGAAACAATATAACATAGGACGTTTGCTACAGTCATTGGAAAAAGAAATTGTTTAAACACCGATATCTTAACCATTTCAAATGGTTCCCCTTGTATATTTTGGTTTGGTCGAATTCGATGCTTAATTGTCTGTGTTTTCATATTCAACTCCATGTTTTTCTTAATTAAATTCGAAATAGCTACTGTAGATGGAATGGATACAAACCCCTGAATATTTTAGTATTGTGGGATTATCTGATTAATTCTCTGTGTTTCCATGTCAACATGCCCTATACGTAAAGTTGATAGGTTCCAAATAGTTTGCATTCTTTTAACTCAACCCGATATTCCTCTTACGGAAATTCGAAATACTTATAGTAGGCTTTGACTGACATAAGACATGTTAAATTTCGAAACAATATAGGGCCTGAAGACTTTACCAAAACGCAAGTTGTCATTGTATGATAGTTTTTAAAATGTTCTACAGTGTGTGGATGAACTTTACGAATATTACATAATTATATGGAATCACCAACAGAGAACAAGAGTGTACTCGTAGACTTTGCCATCAGTCTCAAGAGACTGCTCGACATATCATTTTGGACTGCGATACACTGTGATGCAAGGGCACAGTAACTGGTTTGCCCGACTAATAAGCTCCGGTTGACGTATAAGGACTAGAGTCTACACCAAGGACGTTAAAACAATAGGGGGACGCAGCATGTCACAGTCTATCCTGTATTAATGGTGAAGCCAAAATATTTACGTCTGCGCTTTCTTTTGTTTTCTGTGAAATTGTTGAAGTTGTCAAAATGCAGTGCAGTGCATTTTTCTGGGGTATCACAACAAAAAATAATAAATCACCATAAGTGGAATTGTACCTGTATACCGGGTGTCCCAGAATTTCCTTGACACGTGATATTTTCGCTTAATCCATGAAATCGTAAACATAAATTAATTAAAACACATGTGTGGAAAATATTTTTTTTTATTTTCATGAATCAACTAATAAAAAAAAATGTGACAACAAAACTAAGTGCAAAAACGTGAAAAAGTTTTATGGCTACATCGGGCCGCGCCAACCCCATGTGCAGGGTGTGCCCCGCATACGGGCGCCAAAATTAACGATAAATTGCAGTAGGGGCATAAAAAGTAAGGCGTAAGGCACTACAATAATTAAATTCAAGTAAAGAATTTATTTTTCCAGGCAAAATTGTGGATTGAGATTTGAAAAAACAAGCTAGGGGTGGATTCCAGGGGTTTAAGTAAGAAAAAAATGGTTCATAAGCAAGGAATGATAGGTCATTCACTACCCTTGAAACACCCACTTAATTTTCTTTTTTATCCGTTTTTGCTACAAAAATATCGGGCGTCAAACAAATCATCATTTCGTTTGTCTTATGCTTATGATTTTACGGAAAAAATAAGTTTGCATATGAAATTAAAGGTACCACAAGATTTTAAATGGGGATATCATTTATGTAGGAAAACTTATGGGGTGCTATTTGAAAAAAAAATTTGGGGGTGAGTTTTAGGGGTTGATGTACAAAAAAAAAATGTTTTGAGTGCAAGGTATGATAGACCCTATAGTACCTTCAAAAGTACCACTCAGTACAGTTTTGTACTTATACCTTCGAATATTTACTTATGACATCAGGAGCTAGTATACTGCTTTGGTATTTTTTGAGGTTATAAAGACATCAGAAATCAAATTTATCATTGTAATTCGAAAAAGAATAATTTAATAAGTCGTACAACCATTAGTAGCATCCGAAATATGTTAGCTAGGTACGCTTGAGTCGTACTTCCATTTAAAATAATAAAAAAATATATAGTACTAAATCACGTTTACAGATAAAGGTTTTATAAAGCCATACTCTGTCATGCTCAAAAGTAAAGACTATCATGAAGTAATTTTTATTGTAACAAACTGTATTGATAGAAATACATAAGTACCTAAGCATTGCATGTGCTCCGTTTCCAGTGGTTTAACCATTATTTTTGGTAAAGAAAATGACTACGACTTATTTCAAAGAAAAATATTAGTGGCTCGAAAATCAGTAGGTAAACTGGAAGTTACTCCCTTATTAAATCACGTCAAATTAAGTGTATATATATTTTTAAAGTAGAAGACAGGCAGTGAACAATTATGTGTTTTTCCTATAAACTTTAAAATTTTCATTAAAATCAGACTTCCCAATTATCGAATTTGCAAGTATATCGACAGCCTTCACATAAAAAAATAGTAACTGTGGCAACAATTATTTTATTCATATTTGTACACAAATTAATATTCGTTTACACACATGTCATGTAACCAATAGTAATAAAAAATGTTTCTCTTATTTAAAAACAACTATTTAAGTATTTTTAATGTACATGTATATTTTAAATTTCATTTTAATTTTCGCAACATATAACGTATGTATATTAATTTAAATTACATAATTAGCTTGTGCCCCATTTTTTGTCATCCTACCATTATTTATTCAACAAAGCATATATTCTTCTAGTAGTCACAGTCACAGTAGGATTTATGTTGGGAAGCGTATAGCTTACATAGCTCTTACACTCGACTGCTTGGATCACTAAAAACAAAACAAAAAAGAAATATAAAAATTCAACATCAAATACATCATACGTCGATGTACTGCAAAAAGTGATAGGTCAAAAATCGACGATTTGACGTTTTTGGTACTAAACGATGATAAATGATTTTGTCCAAGTCAATACTCGAATTTTTTGCCAGTTTGGTTAACAGCTCGTTTTGACTAAGTCTAATATGTCCAATAAAGTAGCAGGTAAAATGATCAACTTCACTACATTGTGAGACATATCACGTAGAAGTGACCATCTTGACTATCACAGCTGGAATAAATCCCTCCCTGTAGATAAGAACAAGAAAAGCAATGCCCCGGAACCAAACTAGATCTGATTCAGTATTCTAGATTTAAATGTAATTGATTATGTTTATGTTTCTTATTTCAAGAAAATTAAAGTTCATTTTGACCAAGTCAGTATTAATATATTTTCCAACAGCAAGTGTGACCAAGTCAGAAATATAGTCTAATTTCTTCAAGCTCTCTTTATAACTCGTAATGAACATTTTTATGAGTTCTATGTTTTCTAAAAAACATGATTTGTTACTTAAATTATGATTACTTTCAACAGCCATTTACGAGGAACTAGTTTTCTGACTTGGTCACTTTTTTGCAGTATACCAACATTATCAACGATTATTATAAACAATGGTACAGTATTATGGGAATAATTAGAAATATCAGTATAAATCATCGAATCTATTAAGTGTTGTTGAACGGCGAAAAACTGCAAATGTGCCGGCTATGATGATTTACTAAATAAAACTGCTTCTACTGGTAGTACTGGTACTACTTAGTTCACATAGCTTTTACACTCAACCCCTTGGATTCCTAGAAGCACAGCAAAAAATTAAACATCAAATACGGGACATAAATAACGGCACACTATAGTAATAATACAGGTAGGTCATCGGAATTTGAAATAAAATTTTATATTATTAATATTTTTAAAAAACACGAATTTGATATATTCTGGGATTTATCCCATAATGAATGAACGTATAATTTCATAAAATTTATATTTGTTAAAGAAGTTTTTTGACAGCTGCCACAGCAAGGCAGAAAACTGACTCAGTGGATGTAGAACTTTTATATTTCTTATCTAACTTATCTAACTCAATGTATATATAGCAAATAAGTGGTTGGAAAGTCAAATTGTATCTGTATATGACTATTATATTGAGCGTCTCTGAAATTTTTGAAATTTTTGAAAAATTTCAAGTTCAGCATGGATGCCTTCAGTTGTGAAAGTCTTTCAACATTAATTTTTTTGTATGATCTTATGTTTTTACAAAAAAATACCCCAGCCCAATATTACATGTTCTGAAAGACTCTTTATGCTCAGTAATATTTATTATCATATAATAATCATGGACTTCAGAGATAATGAACCTCGTTATTTTTTTATCACATTATTAAGCCAAAAATCAGAATGATTAAAAGCACACAAAAAGACAAAGTAACGGAAAATGGACTTTCCTGTTGTATACAGTGTAACACCAAAAAATCCTCAAAAAGCCATATTGTGCTGACAACTTATATGTTTAATACAACTATAATTAACAAAAAATACCTCTTAGGAGCTGGTTCACCACAGATCGCTTCTTGAGAAGCACCAGTAGCAGATAAGAAAGCTTCCTTCAAGGGGTAGTGGCACCTAAAAATTTAACTAAATCATAATAAAATTATAATATTAACTACATAATTATAACTTGATAAAACAATTATAGATAAAACATTCTATTTGTGATAGTAACCATTTTGACCATGGAGACGAGACAGAAGAATTTAAAAGTAAAAATATTTCCAAAAATAAAGATACCAGTGGTGAACAACAAAATACTGTTTAGCAATATGTTCAAAAAACAATTATAGATAAAATATTCTATTGTGATAGTATCCATTTGACCATGGAGACAGAAGAATTTGAAAGTAAGAATATTTCCAAAAATAAAGATACCAGTGATGAACAACAAAACAATATGTTCAAAAAATACTACACAGTAAAATAATTTAGTGATAAAAATTAGAACATTATCATAAATAAACAGCGTAAGGCGCTATTAATTGTATGTAACTGCCTTTGTACATTTTTTCACATTGTTTTCAAAATATAATTGCATACTTTATGCTCCGAAAAAATGTATCTCTGCAAGCTGTTTACTGAGCAAATTTATGAATGACATGCAAGTATATATATCTCTAATAAAAAATATATTGTATGAATATTAATTATATAAATAACAGCCTATATAATTTATTCTTGGTATGATGCTAAATTCATCCTAAAGTTAAAAATCAGAGCAAATACAGGCACACAGCAAAGAATCCTTGAAAAAGCAGTATATTTCATATATTTTTACTAAATAAAAAAGGTACTTCTTTGCAGCTGGTTCATTACCACTACCTTCTCGAGAAGCACCAGTATTACATTTGTGGGCTACCTTCAAAGGATGGTCTCTATATAAGAATTGGAATTATGATTATCATTATAATTATATAATTATAACATTATAAAACAATAGATAAAACAGTCTGTTTGTGATATTGCCCATTTAGACAGTGGTCAGAATAATTTACGAGCAACAAAGTTTCAAAAAATTGAGATAGGTACAAGTGATGAAACACAAAATACTGTTCTGGGAAATGATTAAAAAACTATACACATTAAAATAATTTTGTGATGAAAATTTAGAACAAAATAAGTGATATTACTGTTAAACAGTAAAACATTATTAAATGTATGTAATTATTTTTGTACATTTTTTTATTTATTTATTTTATTATATTCAAAATATAAATTGCTCACTTTATGCTCTAAAAAAAATTATCTGAAAGCTGTTTCCTGAGCAAAAACTGTTGAGGATTGAGAACATTGAAGTATTTATATGTAACACAAAATATATTGCATATATATTTCCCTTGAAAATAAAACAGCCTATAATTTATACTTAGTATATGATGCTAAAAACTAAAGATCACCTTAAAATAACTAGTAAGAGTAACAGTTAAGGTCTTTCAACAGTTTATCAATTTAGGGTTACTATTACTTTTTACTAAACACTTATCTACTTTATCTTTTGCTCTAAAATAATTACACCTCATTATTCAATTCACCAACTAGATTTTTTACCCGCTATTCCTTCAAACCTCAAAGAAAAATTACATTACAAGTTTTACAACTTGTCTCAGCAAAAGTATACCCTTGATACTAAAAAAAGTTTCACATGCACCTAGATGGCATATCGTAGCATTTCATAACTCCAATTAATTTTCCTGCATTAGAGCCATAAAGTCTACAGTTCAGCAGCCTATCCACTTTGACACCATTATTTATAATAATCAGACTAAAGACTGTGCTCACAGATATAATGGATTTTCTTGGATTATTTCCAACATAACAAAGATGTAAGAAAAACATGCTTCTTAGAGAATGTAACTAAGTTGACTAAATTATATTTTTTGTTACTATATCATATTCTAAATCCTACCTAATGTTAAAGTCTAATTATTTATATATAGCTACTTACACTTTAAGCTGTTTTCTATCTTCTTCCTTGGTATACAAAGTAGGCACCACATTCTTTTTCAAACGCTTCTTTCCGGATAGTGTGGTTTCAAAGTCATCGTTAGTAAAATGTTCTGAGCAGACTTCTTTTAATTGTGGTAGGTCTCTTTCAGTCACTCCCATTACATCAAACCACTTCCTCCTCAGAACAATATCTTTGGTAATACTGAAAAATATGATTAATTATAGAAAAGCTCAAAAAAATGATACTTTAATTTATGTTATTTTGTTAAATATGAAAGTAACACTCAAGCTAGGTTTGTTTATATGTAAGTATATAAACAGCTGTGTAGGTAAAATAATATGACATAAATATATGTAAAGCAGTACCAGTCCAATAAATTTAAACATGCATAGATTAAAAATATTCTATACCTATGACAACAGTAGCAAACTGAATGAGGTGTTTAAGAATATGAAAGTAACACTCATCAGGCTAGGTGTGTTTATATGTAGGTACAAGTTGTGTATAATATGTGATATCAATATCACTTTCAAATTATCTAGGTAAAATAATATGACATTATAATTATATAATGCAGTACCAGCCCAATAAATGTAAACATACCTTAAAGTATTCCTACATGACAATAGGAGCAAACTGGAGGTGTTTAAAATAATTTCTAAAAATATGAAACCCAACTTTACTGTTTATAGACACCTTATTTGAAAGATCCCATATATACTGTATACTGTTATTTTCAAATGTACCCCAGCAGGTAGCACATAGGAATGAAATTAGAGGTTTTACAATACCATCAATTTTACTGCAGAGGAATAATGCACGAATACACTTACCTGTGAAAGGTCAAGTTAGGGTGCCGATAATCCCATTTTTTGCATATGTAGCAGCGTCTACCCACGACTGTTTTCGGATCGTCAGCCTGTTTTTGGGGCCTATCAGGTAATTAAGCACTGAAACACACTCAACACACCAGAAAAATGTATACACGAACACAAAACAGATACCTACGAATGTACGGTCTGTGTTACGATTATCTAGTATTTGAAATGTTGGAATTCACAACAGAACAATTTATACTCGAACACAAAATAGATTCGAATAAGGTATGGTCTGTTTTACGGTTCTCAGGAATTTGAAAAATAATTGAAATTCACACCCGTCGACGTTCCCTCCTGCGCCGCTCGGCCGCTAATGCGCAGTACAGGGTTGCCGGTGGAATAGCGAGAATTTCTCGCGCCTTTGTCGAGTGGGTGGATCAACATAACCTCTTCGTTTAATGACGCGATGTTTGGGGGCGAATTTGACCGTAAATCTCCTTAGAAATTTGCCCAGTTTGGCAACCGTAGAAATCCCATGGCAACTAGCAATGAGAGCCAAGCGGCGTTGCCGGGTTGACATATGAAAATTTCTTCATACTATCAAATATTGCAAAAGAGCGAAATTAGACTCTGATCCTAACGTTTTGCATATATAAAAATCATTACATCAATTCACTGTTCATAAATATATTATATTATTATATTAAATATGATATTTTGTGTTCATAAGCTTGCTTGTTTCGCTGATGTTTTGTGTTCATAAGCTTGCTTGTTTTCTTAGTTTTACTTAGAAAAATGCCTAGTTTGGCAACTTTGCAATGCGCTTAGAATGTGACTATGCGGCTTCAACGCGAAAAGTAAATAGCTGCGTCCCCCTATTGTTTTAACGTCCTTGGTCTACACCATACAACTCAATCAAATCTCTAATCCAACATACCTGGCACTAGTCAGTCTTTCTTCTGCCTCTTTATCCCTGAAGAGCTCCTCTAGTGCCGCGGATGCTATCCTCGCAGAGGCAGGTCGTTGCCTTATCGAAGCTGTTCTGGGAGGCACTGGAGTCGAGTGCGTGGAATTCAGCTGTTGCATCGACTCCACTGAACTGTTCTTTGGGTCTTCTTGATCCACCTCTGTACCTGTGATAATAATAAAACATATGATATATATGGAAGTCGTATACTAAGAGTCAATACCGACAGCCTTATTAACTATCTTGCGGATGGCAAGCGATAGACGGAAATCACTGTCAAAATGACGACGAACAATAACTGACAACTACATAACCTACAATGTGCCAGAACTGTCAGCTAATGAAACAAAGCGTTAGTTTTGTCATCTGCAACCCAATCGCTAGTGGCGCTAATCTCACTGATTGCATTCACTAAACGCCTCGCTACTTATTGAGCGGACACCATTTTATGTAGCAATGGGGAAACATCCTAAACCCATCTGCTTTCTGAGTTGTCAAACGGCAGTAAGCGTCACCGACTTTACCGAAAAATGGAAATCCAAGCCAACAGAGATTGTAAATAAATCGGTATACCGAGATTCCACACTTTCAAAATAATTTACGTTTCTGGTCAACTCAATACTATTTCTCAGGCCATCATGGAGTAGTTGTGCAAGCTCTTCCACGATAGGTAGAACATTAATATTAATGCCGTCATCAATAGCTATAATACATTTTCAACTCTTCACCGGTATTTACAGTTTTGTGGCATCAATCAAAACAAACTTTAATCTGGCGGTTTCGAATGAATGTAGGTCAGTATGCCATGTCAAGATGTAATATGTTGAGTGTGACATTTTAGATGTATCTCTAACAGAGAGCTCTAAGCAAAGCGCTCCGAAAGTGCGCTCAGTTCCCTGAACGTAACCATTGCGAATAGTGCAACTTTTGTGACAGCAGACTACCAGCAAGTGACAGCGTTGGGTAATACGGAATTTTTTGACGGTCGGGTTGCTGTCGCGTCGCTGATGCTCGGCATCTGCTCCGTGACCGCTGTCGCAAATTTTTACATAATAAGGCTGCCGAATACGTGAAGTGAAGATCATTTTCCTACAACTAGCTGCTCGACTGTATAGGGTGGTTTACTCGGTGGTTTACTATAAGAATGGACGCCGGCAATATCGCGTTAATCATATAATACAACTTCTAGCAAAAAATATTATTAGGTAAATCGGCTAAAAAAGTTTTCATTCCAATGGCAGTAACGGTATAAGTTAACGGAATTAAACAAGCCAGGTCTCGTTTGAAAAGGCTGTTCTTACCTAATAATCTGTTACATATCAAGAGTTACAAGTTATCCAAGTTATCTTGACTTAGTAGCTACAGAGCTAAATTTGACATCATAACAAATATTAAGCATTATTACAAAATTTTTTAAACGGTATGCTGTATCTCTTTTAACATGGATAGATAGAGAATGAAATTCTTAAAAAGTCGGTGCAAGACTGAACTTCCTAGTTGTTTTCAAACCGGAGATATCAACAAAACAAGTATTATGTCAAGTGTGCTGTGATTTTAAGAAACAGTTGGTGCCCTTTAGAGATATAGCCTCCGTCGCAACGTTATAGTAACAATTCTACATATAGGTACTCAAGTAAAGCTACCAGAAATCATATTTTGACCTTCTGAAATAACCACCAGGTGGGGCAGTAGGCACCAATAAGTGCTGTATTCAATTTTCATAATAATCAAATGTTTAAAAGAAACCAACAATGATAAACTATAGATTAAAATTGATTATTTCCGTTATTATTAAACGTCAATTCGAATTGATTACAAAGTGTTATATAAAATCAACAAGTAAAGTTAGTAAGAAAAAATCAGTTTGAATAGATCTTGAAACAACAAGGATAAAAAAATACATAAACCTAATTCATATGCGCATACTATGCCTATTGTCAGTCTTTCCTTAGACGTTCGATGGCGTCTATCGTTTTCGGTGCACTTATGCATCCATTCACGCATATATAGTAGATAAAACTGCCAGTTTGAGCATCTAGAGCAACGCTGAAAATATGTATAATTTACGCGTATGAGTTAGGTCTATCAATTTTATTTGATGACCTTATTTTTACACCACGTTATTTTGCTGTTAATTGGTGTTAATTTTTAAGATTTATTCACAATTGATTTTTTCTTACTACCTTTGCTTGTTGAGTTTATATAACACTTTGTGCTCCAGCTCAAATTGATGTTTAATAATAATCAATTTTATACTGTAATTTAATTTTGTTTGTTTACTTTATTTTTCTCTTAGCCGATTTACCCAATAATATTTTTTGCTCGAAGTTATATGAATAACGGTTACCGAGATATTGTCGGCGTCCATTCTTAGTAGACCACCCTGTACAAAGAGTATTAACGAATTTATGTAATACAGCTTTGTTCATTTTTTTACTAATTTCATGACTCTGGCCAGGGACCAACAGGCCAGATCATTTTGCCCCAACCTTCCATAAGGACGGAAAATTTTGAACTGTATTAGATATAGGGCAGTGGAATATAAATCATGGCTATGAAGTAGTAGTTAGCATTTTAATTTCTAAATATTAGTTTTTTCCATACTGCAGATTTTGATGTAATATTTTCATGTGTTTGTTTTTGATTCCCTTTTTCTCCTGTTTAAGTCCTCCACCGATAGGTGAGGGGAGAAATTTTCGAGTTTAAGATGATACGTTTTTTGGGTGTTTTATAACGTCTACGTCTACATAACGAAAATCCACGTCACTCATTTCCGTCTGCCTGTCTGTCTGCCGGTCTGTCTGTTGATCTGTCTGTCTGTCTGTCTGCCTGTTGGATTGACTGTCGCCTTTTTCTAGCCTCGTAATCTCAGTAACCGCTGCAGCAAAGTTAGCAAAAAATAAGAAAACTAAAATATTCCTCAAACTTCGTTTTTAGGCGTTTTAGGGGTTGCAAAACTGAAAAATGTGCCGTATTCATAATAGGCTGTCTATTGACCTGTGAAAAAAGGATAGCGGCATAATACACTTTTTTAGGGCCCTCAGAACATTGCCTTGCCTCTTGCCTATTACAGAAACCAAGGGACTTGGGACTTATGTATACTCATACATACGAGTATTAGTTTAGATCGTTCTGTATTATTATTATTATTATTATTATCCTGATTTTCCAAGTTTCTCTCGCATGACTGCGGTAGTAACAGGTGTTGACGGGCTGTGCCAAGTCAGCACCTGAACTATTACGGATCGGAATTTAGGAAGGATCGAACAATATTGCAGGTCTTCAGGATTACAGACTTCTGAAATATTTTGTGTAACCTTTCGTCCAGGCCTAACTGTTGTAGGTGTGGTGTAAATGTGTTTGGTGTGAGGCCTGAGACAGACATAATTAGGGGGACAATGGTAACTTTGTTTTGCTTCCAGAGTCGTTTTATTTCTATCGCAAGCTCCGTGTATTTAGATATCTTCCCAGCGTAGGCGTTTTGGATATTCGTATCGTTGGGAATAGCAATATCTATCAAATAGGTAACTTTGTCTGCCTTCGACTGGAAAACTATATCTGGCCGATTTGCCGGGATAGTCTTATCTGTATGTATTTCAACGTCCCAGTACAGTTTATATTCATTGTTTTCGAGTACTGATGTCGGTGTATAATTGTAATATGGATCTGTGTTTTCTATTAGCTTGTTTGTTGTGGCTAGTGCTTGGTGAATGACTTTGGCTGCAGAGTTATGTCTAGCTGTGTGCTCGGTTCCAGCGAGAGTTTTGCATGCGCTTGTTATGTGGTCTATTGTCTCTTTTTGTTGATGGCACTTTCTGTAATTGTCGTCGGTTATGGATGTATCTTTGATTATGTATTTCATGTAGTTCCTTGTCGCAATCACTTGGTCCTGGATAGCAAGGATTTATTATTATTATATGTTAAAAACAAAAAAGTGCAGCTCGGGCTCCGACACACCGAGCTGCTGTTCCATTACCCAATGACTACTCCTCACACCGTGAGGTGAGCAATCACTGGGTCCGCGAATCGTGCGCCCTAAGTAGACGAAGGGACCCAAGGATGACTGCCTTCTGCATTCTGGCGGCTAAGATGTGCGCCGCCGCACGGCACACCGGTATTTTGCGCAGTGCAGAGAGCAGCGTATTCCACATTCCACCTAGGGATCCAATGTCCATAACCAGCAGACCTACAGTGTAGTCTGGCCAGAGCCTGCGAAGTTGTCCGAGCAACTCCTGATATTTGGTCCGCTTTTCCTCCTCCTTAGAGACGATGTTCACTTCGGCAGGCGCCGAAAACTCAATAACGAACATCGTCTTCTGTTGGTGGTCGAGAAGGACTATGTCGGGCTTGTTTGCCTGTACAAGCTCGAGCGTGGGGAACGAGTAGTTCCAGTAAATCCGGCATCTCTCGTTCTCCACAACGGACTCTATATCCCCTGGAGCGTATGGCAGCACCGGTGTCTCATCGATACCGTATGAGTGCCTTAAATGATAGTAGAGCACTCGTAGAGCCGCGTTGTGCCGATGGACGTAAGCCGTCCCAGCGTACGTCTTACACGCCGACAAGAGATGCATAAGCGTCTCTGGCGCCTGTCGGCAAGCTCTACAATGGGTGTCGGGTACATCTACACCCATAACCCTTTTACGGTATACCAAGGTGTTGAAGACACCGTCTTGGCAAGCCATTATAAAGCCCTCAGTCTCCGACTTCAACCCACTAGACCTTAGGAAAGAGAAGGTCAACTGCTCAGACAAGCCATGCTCTTCTAGATGTTTGTAGAAGATTCCATGCATTGGCTTATCTTTATGAAGTCTTAAGAGGAAGTCGACTTCGGCAGTTTTAATGTGGGCTTTTAATTCTGCGGGAGCAAGTTCCGTAATGGACTGCTGACACCTCCGCTTGAAGTCGAGTGTGAGGCTGAGCTCCTCGGCTGCTCGTTTCGCTGCGCTAAAAAGAAAGGCTCCTTTTCCCGCATTCTCGTGCTCTCGCACGAAGCGGATCAGGGGATCGGTGCTGTTCGTTACATAGCAGGCAGTGGCCAGTACTACTCTGTTGTGCAGACGCTCCAAACTCAATAGTCCACGCCCTCCCAGGTGTCGCGGGAGATATATTCACGGGACAGAGGACTTAGGATGCAGGCTTCTCTCCCTATTCATCCTTTTGCGGGTCTTCGTGTCGATTTCCTTCAGCTCGTTCACTTTCCAGTGTATAGCACCAAAGGTGTATAATAACAATGGGACCGCAAGCATGTTTGTGGCAGCGACTTTGTTCTTGCCGGACAGTTCTGACGCCCAGATCTGCCGGAGTCGGTGCAAATACTTGCGGCGGAGACACTCTTTAACCAATGTTGCCTCTTGGACATGACGCTGCGCCACTCCAAGGTAGGTATAAGTATCTCCGGCATGCAGTTGTCGCAAGATGCTCCCATCAACGAGCTGTTCCTCATCTCCACTATCTCCGCTTCGTCCTTTCTTGAGATGAACCAATGCACATTTGTCTGTCCCGAACTCAATTCCGATAGCATGACTGTACTCCTGCACCACCCTAAGCGATTGTTGTAGTTCGCGTTGGCCGGAGGCATAAAGTTTTAGGTCATCCATATAAAACAGATGGGTGACCTTGTGCCTCCGGTTATTGGGCGTGCCACAGCTGTATCCTTTAGTATTTCTCAGCGCTATGGACACAGGCAAAAGTGAGATGCAAAAGAGCAAGGGACTCAAGGAGTCTCCTTGGAAGACACCTCTTTTCAATGACACCAACTCTGTCTGAACCCGAGTTTCACCTGATGTTATGGTGAACCGGGTCTTCCAGAGTGGCATCAGTTGTTTGATGCACCCCACTATCTGATTATCCACCGAAAGATATTCCAACAGCCGCACAATGAGCTCATGAGACGTGCTGTCGAATGCCTTGCGATAGTCAATCCAGGCCATAGAAAGGTTTCGCTTGTACTGCACAGAGTCCTGCGTGACACATCGGTCAATCAACAGGTTCTCCTTGCAGCCAGCTACTCCTTTCTTTGACCCTCTCTGTTCATACACGTCGAGAAATACAGGATTCACAGCTTGAAGGATACGCATCTACAAGACTCTGGTGAAGAGCTTGTAACACGCGTTCAGACATGTTATTGGCCTGTAGTTTTTGGGATCAGACAAATCTCCGGTCTTCGGGAGAAGCACGGTTCGACCCTCGACAAACCAAGCCGGAATTGGCTGCTCCTAATTTAGCCACGAGTTAAAAACTCTAGCTAAATGCCGGTGGCAACTGGGGAATTTTTTCCACCAGTAGGTGTTTATGCCATCCGGGCCAGGAGCTGCGAAATTCTTTGCGCCTCGTAACGCGTCAAGAATTTCTTCCGTGTTTATCGGGTGACGCAGTACATTCAAGTTAGGAGTCCTCCTACAAACGGACTCAAACTGCGCCAAGGCCGGAGTGTCTGCTGAGAGAGGTTTGGGTTGTTCGTAAATGTCCCTCCAAAAGGCCTCCACGCGATCAGCAGTTGGCGGCTGCTCTATGGCTGGAGGCGGCTGTTGGAAAAGGCGAGAAGGTCTTTCGTAGAACATTCTGTTCTGCTCCAGACCTCTCGCCCGCGCCACCAACGATCGCTTAGCAGCGATTAGCATCCGTATCCTGTCAAGACAGTGTTGCTTGACAACAACCAGTACTGCTTGACTGAGTGTATGATGGTCGCGCCTCAACCCGAAGGCTATCTGGCGCACTCGGCGCGTAAAATGCTTCCCAGCCGCTCTATATTCCATTACACACTGGATACGGGATGCTTCCTGGCGAGCCAACTGGATTTTCGCTTCCATTTGGCGCACCCGTCTCTGTGCTCTCTCAACAGGAGAGTCTCTCACTCTCCCCTGTCTAGCCAGCCTCAGAGCCGCAGCGTAAATTTCGCAATTGATGCTCCAAATGTCAGAGGCCTCCGATAGTCTTTCACCCACAATCTCATCCTCTCTCTTCAAATCTGCCAGCTTCAAGGACCTTCCGTTGTTATGCAAGGCCCTTCGGTCTCTGAAATCCCCAGGTGAGACGACTTGGTCGATTTCCCTCTCAGCGGGCCTTACCGGTGAACTTTCAGCCTGGTTAACAGGCCTTCCGTCCGCCGAAGGGGCAGGCTGAGCTGGAGCACGAACATATCCCTGCCTCCGGAGGTACGATACATAATCTCGCAAATTCTGAGAGGTAAGCGTGCTATGCTCTGGGTGCATTTCACACCACCTCTCATACATGCGGGACATGTATCCCCTACGGCGCGGGCTACTGCTCTCGTAGCAGCTCAGTAGGTCATCCTTGAGCTCCGTCGTCCACCTAAAACGGTCCATGCCATTGCGGGGGTCGCCAACAGGGCAATTCGAAGCACCGCCACCTTGCCCAACGCCGGCTTCCGAAACCGGCTCGGTGTGGGTGCTTTTCTTCCGGGGTGGTCGAACCCGAAGATAGGGCCCGTCAGGTGGTTGGCCTTAGGGTCCCCAGACGACATTTCCGGAGGCAGCCGTCCAAATTGCCTCCTGAGGATGCACCTGCGAAGGTTGCCGGCTGGATTACATCCTTGGGCTTCGGTATACCCTGCGGTGTCGCCACGCACCGGATAGCCTACTGATGTTGGGTGGATGCCTGCGGGTGTATTATCAGCCGCCCCTAACATGGAGTCAGACGCTGTCGGAGTACCGCTCCTCACATGGAGATCCGTCGTGTCCTAATTGTTGAGGAATAGCCGATCCTCTGGATGCAGACGCTATTCCACCGTGCTAGTTTTGGTCCGCCGCGGGTATTTGATTTCCCCGGTACCACCCATATCTGGGAGGCGTTCCCCTATCCGCCACCTTGGGGAGGCGCCACTGAGGGGATCTAGCAACCCCTCGCGGCTTATTATTATTATTATTATTATTATTATTATTATCTGACTTTCTAAGTTCCTCTCGCATAGTTGCGGTAGCAACAAGTGTTGACGGGCTGTGCCAAGTCAACACCCGGACTATTATTGATCGGAATTTAGGAAGGATCGTACAATATTACAGGTCTTTAGGATTACAGACTTTTGGAATACTTTGTGTAACTTTTCGTCCAGGCCCAACTGTTGAAGGTGTTGTGTAAACGTGCTTGGTGTAAGGCCTGAGACAGACATAATGAGGGGGACAATTGTGACTTTGTTTTGTCTCCAAAGTCGTTTTATTTCCATGGCAAGGTCCGTGTATTTAGATATCTTCCCAGCGTAGGTGTTTCGGATATTCACATCATTGGGAATGACAATATCTATCAAATAGGTAATTTTGTCGGCCTTTGACTGGAAAACTATATCTGGTCTATTGGCTGGGATAGTCTTGTCTGTATGTATTTCAACGTCCCAGTATAGTTTGTATTGATCGTTTTCGAGTACTGATGTCGGAGTGTAATACGGATCTGTGTTTTCTATTAGCTTGTTTGTTGTGGCTAGTGCTTGGTGTATGACCTTGGCCGCAGAGTTATGTCTGGCTGTGTATTCGGTACCGGCAAGAGTTTTGCATCCGCTTGTTATGTGATCTATTGTTTCTTTTTGTTGTTGACATTTTCTGCAATTATCGTCTGTTATGGATGGATCTTTAATTATATATTTTTTGTAGTTTCGTGTTGCAATCACTTGGTCCTGGATAGCAAGCATGAAACCCTCCGTTTCTGGGAACAGCTGGCCATCCTGCAACCAGGCGTATGACTGTTTTTGGTTAATGTGGTCTTGGGTGACACGGTATCTATGTTTGCCGTGCAGTGCTTTCTGCGAACAGGTGTTTATTTTTTCTTGTTGTGATTGGATATGATTGTATGTGTCTGCTACGTGATCTGGACTAGAGAGGTTAAGTGGTGTATAGTTTTTGTCTGCTTTTACTATTGCTTTATGTAAGTTAGTTTGTTTGGTGTGGAAGAAATGTCTTAGTGTTTGTATCTGTGTTGTGCGAAGTGACTGTATATCTATAATTCCTCTGCCACCTAGTTTTCTGTCTATGGCGAGCCTCTCCTTGCAAGCGTTCGGGTGTGACATCCTGTGTTTTGTGAGTTCTGTTCGTATAAGTATATGGATGTTTTCTATGTCCGTGTGTGACCACTTGATGATGCCAAAGGAGTATGTGAGTACCGGTATCGCAAATGTATTAATGGCTTTTGTGAGATTTTTAGAATTCAATTTTGTTTTTAATAGTTTAATGAGGCGGTCTTTAAACTCTTGTGTTAGTTGTGCCTTAACTTGTGTATGGTCTATCTTAACGTTCTGATTGAAGCCCAGGTACTTGTACGTTTCGTCTTTATCCATGTTGTCCAGTGGTTTGCCAGTTACTACTTCCTTTTCGGGTTGGTTTTTCCATTGGCCTTTATTGATGTGGAGCACCTTGCATTTACTCATTCCGAATTCCATCCTGATGTCTGATGTATAAACTTCTGTTATTTTGAGTAATTCTCTCAGTTGTACTTCTGTGGCGGCATATAGTTTTATATCATCCATGTACAGGAGATGATTGATTTTGTGTTGATCTGCTTTATGGTGTCTGATGTTGAAACCATGGTTTGTGCTGTTAAGTGTGTTGGAGAGCGGATTTAGGCAGAGGCAGAACCATAGTGAACTAAGAGAGTCACCCTGGAAGATGCCGCGTCGTATATGTAGCTCATCCGTTTGAATGTGGCCATCGTGAGTTTGAAGGTGTATGTTTGTTCGCCATGTTTCCATGGTGCTCTTAAGAAACTGACGAAGTCCTGGGTTGATTTTATATATTTGAAGTGTTTTCATTAGCCAGCTATGGGGTACAGAGTCGAATGCTTTTTTGTAATCTATGAAACAGGTATGGAGATTCCTATGCTCTTTTCTAGTTTGCTCCATGATCACACTATCAATTATAAGTTGTTCCTTACAACCCTGGCTGTGTTTTCTACATCCTTTTTGTTCTTCAGTCAGGATGTTGTTTTGCATTAGGTGTTGTTCAATCCTTCTGCATATTGTTGCAGTGATAATTTTGTACAAGGTGGGGAGACAAGTGATTGGGCGGTAGTTGGCAGGGTTCTTGGTATCTGCATTTTTGGGTTTTATATACGTTATTCCTTGTGTGAGGAATTTGGGAAGCCTATTAGGTTGGAGTATGGCTTTATTGATTTGGTCTGTGAGCATTTCGTATGTTGAACTGAATTGTTTGTACCAAAAGTTTTGCACATTATCAACGCCTGGACACTTCCAATTGTGAGTATGTTTTATCGTTTCAGCTATTTCCTCAGTTGTAAGAATAACGTTTCCCTGCTCCATTATGTGTTGATGTTTTGTCTCTTCTTGTCTGATCCATGGAGCATTTTCATTATGGGTTTTGGGTTCTGACCATAGGCTTCTCCAAAATGCAGTTAATTCTTGTCTGCTTGGAGGTTCTATTGTTGTTATCTGGTTGTTTGATGTTATTTTTTGGTAGAACTGCTTTTCACTTTTCTGAAATAGATTGTTAGCATCCTTTCTGTCGTTGGATTCGTTGTATCTGCGGAGTCTAGCGGCATAAACTGCAAGTTTTTGTTTAAGTGTATCAGCTATTTCTGGTATTGATTTTTGTGGTGACTTTGATTTCAGTATATTTATTGTTCTTTGTATGTGTTTTGAAGGATGGTTGTTATTGTTGGAGTATTGCGCGAGGTGTGCCAGATCCTTTCTGAGCGTGCTGATTTTGTTTTCTATTCTTATTTGCCATTTAGGTTTAGCTCTATTGCTTCTCTGGTCTTTAGAACGTTTTTGAAGTTTTTGGCCGTTAACTATGAGTGTTGTTGCTGCGGCAGCATATATAACGGTATGGATGTCCTCTAGGTTACTGTTGTTTGTTATGAATTGTGGTATTAGGTTAGTATTTATTGTGTGTAGTATTTGCTGAGTGTTGTTTTTGAAAATTAGTCTGGGCAGGGGATCTCGCAGTGCAGGATTGGTGCCACACCATTTGTTAAATTGTGTGTTCATCACCTGTTCCGCAGTTTGTGTGATGGAAGGTGATCGAGCAATGTTTTGGTTTTGGTTCTGTGTAGTTGTGTTGCACCGTTTGTTAAATTGAGTTGTTCGTGAGTTCGTCATTTGTTCCGGTTCGCCCGAGATGGAAGGCGGTTGAGCAGTGTTCACTGCTTCGGCAGATTGTGTGACGGAAGGTGGTTGAGAAATTTGCTGGCTTTGTGTGGTCGTGGCGGGTAAGTTAGTGAATGTTATGTCAGGTGTATTTGGTGTATGTTCATGCTCTGAATCTATTTCTGACTGTATGCTAATGTTGTTGGTTGTGGCTGTGTTTGTAGTCTGGTTATTTCGGGTATGGATGTTTTGTGTCTCCGTGATTGATTCAGTAACAAGCGAATCAATCGGATGGACAGTGTTTATTTCGTCGGCTACAAGTTTTTTTACAGCTTGTAGTTCTTGGGGTGTAAGGCGGTTGTTTTTTGTTATGACTCGTTTTTGGTCAATGAGTCTTTGTTCAGTTACACGTTCTGCGAGGTGTGGGTATTGTGCTATAAATAGCCTGTGCAGCTCATGTCTGTAGCCTGTAGAGATGGTTTCTAGTTTCGTAGCGGTATAGTAACAGCGCATTACAAATTTGTTCATTTCAGTAGTCCACTGTAAGCGCTGTCGGGGTTTGCCAGCTTTGGTGGTTGCCGGCTGTGCCGGCAAAACATCTGCAGCGGGGTTATGTGCTATTGGTTGTTGTGTTCGGGTTTGAGATTCGGGTGAGTTTAATCGACGTACCCTAGGCCGTCGTGGGTTATTTATGAGATTAACTTTATCCATCGTGTTCCCACGAGTAGGGACGATCTAAATGTCGCTCTCCCAGGTGACGCCCATTCCAGGAGAGAAGGGACTTATATTTACTCCGAAGTTGGCCCAAGGTGCTCCGGAGGATTTGCGACTTTACTGTCGGGTTTTGTTGAGGCTTTCTCCTCGCGGGCCAGCCGGTTAAGGCAAGCCCCCCGGTTGCGTACCTCTCACAACGTTCCCCAGCCACGCCCTGCTGAGGTCGTTGAAGTGTGGGGCGCAATAACGGTATGTGACAGAAGGACCGGCGCTCAGTCTTCTGTGGCATTTCTCCCCGGATTTGCCAAATCCCTATCTGACTGAGGTCAGGATAGCTTGGGGGAAGGAGCTTTGTGCTCGGTAGGATATATAAAGTCTACCTAGCCTAAAGCTTCCTGCGTGTGCTAGCCTTGGTTGAAATGACTTTTTGATCACGAGCCCTGTCGGCATGACAACTCCGCGGTGGTATTAAAGCCTCCGATGAACCATCAATCGACATAGCTTGCCCATCAAAAAGTCACTTTCTAAGCCCCCAAACGAGCGACAACGTTCTAGCACCTGATTATTATTATTATTATTATTATTAGTTTGTACAACAGGCCATGAAGGCCTAGGGCAGAAATGAGTACAGTCTGATCTAAAATTTTTATAACTTCGAATTGTCTTTGGATACTTTCACCACCTATTTCTGAGTATATCCTGGACTATTCCACGTCACCTATTTCTGTCTGCCGTCTTCTCTTTCCAGTGTTTAATATTAATATTCTTCAAATCATCTTCTGCCTTCTTCAGCCATCTCTCCCTTGGTCTACCCCTCCTTTTTTTCCTATTGGTCTCCGGTTGAGAACTAGTTTTGCCATTCTCGTCCCATTCAGTCTCTTCACATGTCCCAGCCACCTTATTCTCTGCGCTTTGATGACTGCTATAATATTGGGGTTTTCATACATGTCTTCCAGTTCCTGGTTTTTTTCTTCTCCTCCATCCCTCGTTTGTCCCTACGCCTCCATAAATGGCTCTCAACATTTTTCTTTCCCATCTTATAATTTTTTCTTCCTCCTCTTTGTTCTTGCATATGTCGCTGTTGGTCTTATAACAGTTGTATAAATTATCTCTTTGGTCTTTCTGGATACATATTTGGATTTCATAAGATTTTTCAGGGATCCATATTTCTGGTTTCCTTTGATGATCCTTGCCTGTATTTCTTGTTTCTCTTGTCCCTATTGCTCTATGATTACCCCTAGGTACATAAATTCCGCAGTCCTTTCAAAAGTATATGTCATGTTTGTTGGCCATAAAAGTTAGGTTCGGTTGATCATCGGAAGTTTTTTCCATTTCTCCCTTGACCATATATTTTGTCTTAGATTGATTTATCTTCGTCCCAAATTCTGTATTATGTAACCTGGAATTGATTTTAATAAAAAAAAATTTGGGGGTTCATGATCGTTACGTTTCATCCAGTTGAAACTTGCAAAATAAAAACTGTACTAGTTCCTCTAGAGATGCAAGAAACTATATTTAAGAGAGTTTCTGTGTTGGATGTTTTTTTTGGGGACGGGCAGGTAATGATTTGATTATGTGTGGGAAGTATTGAGTCAATCAACTTGACTCCATTTTTTGTATGTTTTGTTCGAATAATTTTTTTTGTTATCTATTATTACTTTAATTTTTAGAAGTAATTTCCTGACCTGCTACTTACCCAATCCCGCAACCATGCTCTTCGCCCTGGCCCTGCCGACGCTGAGCGTCGTCTTGGGGTCTCTGCGGGGTGGGAGCGGCGCGTGCTGCGCCCTGGGCGTCCCTCCTCCAGCTCCAGCCCCGCCCATCGCCTTGCGAGGCAGCGTGGCCGCGTACTGGCGACCGCCCATCGTGGAGGGGGTCGGTCCAGCCCCCTGGCCGACGGGTAGGGCGGACCTACTGGTGGGCAGGCCCGGCACGCACGTCACCACCGTCATCTGTACCAGGTCACCGCTGGATCGAATCAGCTCCACGACGCGCTCGTGGGATGACGTAGACACGTCTTCGTTGTTTATTTCTGGAATGAAGAGTGAACAGTGTTTAATTTGGGGAAGACGGAAATAAGTAGATTGACCAGGGGCGGTTCTTCCTTGAGGCGCAATGCCGCGGAGCCCCCTGAGCAAAAGAGAAAAAAATACTTTTTAGTAGGTATGTATGCAGTGCTAGTATGTACCTATTTCTAGCTACAATCGGTTGCCTGATTTGTAAGTAGCACACAGTGCTCAGACTATAAAAACTGGCACTCGATTGTAACGACATAATTTCGCACGGCTATGTTATTTTCTTGTCGACACTATGGAAATCACCTAGACAAAGATAAAGGGAAGAAAAAGCGGGCAGTCTATTATCGGCCGTGATTGCTATCGCTTCGGCACTGAGGTGGTACCGTCCCCATCCGATATTTGTCGTTAAGTTGTGTAGATTGTTTGTTGTTGGAGAGTCAATATATTATTTTGTTAATTGGTTCGGCGTTTGGATTTACCTAAACTTTACAGTGCAGCGGTGGGATTTTCGCGCTCTATCCGAAGAAACTCGTGGACAAAGACAAAATAGTTTTAAGTGTTAGGAACGTTAAAAAAAAACTAGTGTAGTTTTGTGTTTACGCCTAGTCATACGGGGCGTGGAACTAGTTTAGTGCTTTTGTTGTGAAATTGGACAACTTTCGAGTGGTACATTGTGCAAAAATGGGAAGAAACAAGCGTCGGAGAAGTTCAACTTCTTCGAGCTCGTCAAGTTCGTCAAGTACGTCGAGTTCTAGCAGTGACTGTACCGGTAGGTACAAACGTGACAAAAAGAAATCCAGGATAAATGCAGGTACGTCAGACTCTATGTTTGTTAAGTCGAAAAGACGGCCATCAAAAACAACACTTTCCAACCAAACTGTAAGGGTGGATGTACACGAGCGTCCTAGACGTAGTACACCTAGGGATGGTCAGGAAACTGCCGGTACTAGTTACCCAATAAGACAAAGTCGTAGTATTGAAAGTGATGCTGATCCATCTGTTCCATCTAACATTCCAGTTGAGGGGTCCACGGACGTAGTAGAGCGTGAGTCGTACCTAAGTGTTCGTAATACACAAACACGCCGCTCTGCTGCGTGTGACGCAGACGTTGCGCACACCCCTATATGGAGTAACAGCTCTCGACCGACTACAGTTGCAACGGTAGAAGGCCAACAACAACGGATTGGACAGCTGGAAGATCTCGTTAACCAACTTTTGCAGAGCCAAAGTGATAAAAATTATACTAAATTAATTGTCAATCCAAATTGCATTCCTGAATTCAACCCGTCGAATGAAAATGAAAGCTGTGCACGATGGTTGGACAAAATTGACCAACTAGCACACATTAATCAGTGGGACGAAAAAGTCGTGATATATCATATGCAAAATAGGTTAGCGGGGTTAGCCAAAACCTGGTATAACAATTTAGACGAATATAGATATTCTTGGGATCAGTGGAAGCAGTTACTTATTCAGGCTTTTCCAGATCATCAAGACTTTCCCACCAACCTTAAAAACTTGATATTCAGGATTAAAAACCCCGAGGAAACATGGACCGAATACTATTTTGCTAAACAACAACTATTGAGACAATGTCAAATCACGGGGAAAAATGCGGTAGCCATGATAATAGATGGTATTTCAGATATAACTATACAGTCTGGGGCTAAGGTAGGGAGATATGCTTCTCCAGAGGATCTGTATCGTGAGTATCTGTCCACTTCAGAAAATACAAGACATCGACGCACAAATCCACATACAAAGCCAGACTTTTTGCGGAAAACAGATAAAAATAGACCCGAACATTTTAAGTCTAGCCACCACAAATCGGATTCCAACCGCAAGATGAGGGGAAAGTGCTACAACTGTGGTGAGTTTGGTCACATGCAAACTCATTGTCCTAAAGAACGGCTAGAGTGTACTCTATACAAAAAATTGGGACACTCTGTAGAAAAATGTTTCCGAAACAAGAACAATCGCCCAAAATCTAACGAACTCAAAACGTTAATGTGTGACACGCAAGATAAAAGTGAGATGAACGGTTACTACGTGGACTGTTCTATCAATGGGCACTTGTTAAAAGGATTCATTGATTCTGGATGTGAAATAGTCACAATCAGAGAAGCGGATGCAAAATTGGCAGGGTTAAGTTGGGTTGATAGCGAGGTATGCTTGAACGGTTATGGAGGAGGTACATCAAAAGTCTTGGGTATCTCCAAAGTGAACCTAAAGGTGGATCTTTTTGATTCTAACGTTTCAGTTTACGTTGTCCCTGATCATCTTCAGACTATGGCTATTTTAATAGGAAGGTCAATTCTAAGCAATCCAGAGGCGATAACTGTGGTTAAAAATGGCAGTGCACGGCTATTTTCCACGAAAATCGCGGATATGCCCGAAATTGACGAATTACCCACTAAAATCACATTCAGAACTAAACAAAAAGTGGAAATTCCTCCCAACCACATTGGCTTCGTCACATGTTCCACGAGTGATGATTTTGCTGGTGATGTTCTTATTCACAAACGTCAGTCGTTTCAGCCTTTGAAGGAATACGTGATTCCAAATTGTATAACATCGACGAGTGTTGCTACGATTCCGATTTTGAACATATCCGAAAGTACTTTGACTTTTGGGGAAGATCAGGTTTTCGTTCGTGGCATCCCATGCAAAGAAGAGGTCAAAGATACACAGGTTAGTGTACATAAAATCAATGTTGTTAATTTACCCAAATTTACGTTGAATGACTTGAAAAACCAAATTTCCGGTAACTTGTCTCAAAATGAGTGTCAAAAGCTTTTATTACTGTTGAATAAATATCGCGATTGTTTCGCTCAAAATATTAATGAGTTGGGAAAAATAAAAGGGGTTGAGATGAAAATAAACTTAACCGATGATAAACCTGTGACGTACAGGCCTTATCGGTTATCGTTTAACGAAAGGGAAAAGGTTCGTGAAATAGTAAATAGTCTTATGTCCGCCGACATTATTCAAGAATCTAGTTCACCTTACGCAAGCCCTATTATTCTTGTAAAAAAGAAAAACAATGAGACAAGGATGTGTATAGATTTTCGCGCCATAAATGCAAAGACAATAAAGGACAGCTACCCGTTGCCTCGCGTCGACGATCATCTTGAAGTGCTAAAAGGCTGCAAATTTTTCACCACATTGGACATGGCCAGCGGATACCACCAAATTCCTATGGCAGAGGAGTCGAGGCAGAAAACGGCTTTTGTTACTCCTGACGGGCAATATGAATATCTTCGTATGCCCTTTGGTTTGGTAAACGCACCAGCCATGTTTCAAAGAACCATCAATAGCATTTTGGGAACAATGAGGTTTACTACAGCAATGGCGTATATGGATGACGTATTGGTACCATCTACAAGTTTCAACTCTGGACTGATTGCTCTAGGAGATGTGTTAGAAACTTTTAGAGACGCAGGAGTTACGTTGCGTTTGGAAAAGTGTAAATTTTTTCAAGCGAATATCGACTATCTTGGACATGAGATTAGTGCAGGTGGTACACGACCTGGGACCGCTAAAATTGAGGCAGTCAGAAATTTTCCAATACCCAAAAATGTCCACAATGTTCGCCAGTTTGTAGGCTTATGTAGCTATTTTAGAAAATATGTAAAATCTTTCGCCCAAATTGCACGACCTTTAACTTCTTTGACAAAAAAGGATGTTCCATTCAAATGGGAAAAAGACCAAGTGGATGCGTTCGAAACGTTGAAGAGGATCTTAACAGAGAGACCAGTACTAGCCATCTATGATCCTAAAGCAGAAACCGAAGTGCATACGGACGCGTCTAAACATGGACTTGGTGGAATTCTCCTCCAAAAGCAAGAAGATGGTAGACTCAGACCGGTTCAATATTTCAGCCGTCAGACTACCAAAGAAGAAGGCCGATATCATTCCTATGAGCTTGAAACATTGGCAGTTGTGAACACACTTCAAAGATTTCGAGTGTATCTACTTGGAATTGAATTCAAGGTGGTGACGGATTGCAACGCGTTGAGGACAGCAATGTCGAAACGGAACCTGATACCAAGAATTGCACGATGGTGGCTGATTACTCAAGAATTTAAGTTTGTGGTTGAATATAGGCCAGGTACGAAAATGGCACATGTTGATGCATTAAGCCGAAATCCTGTTGGAGACAGTATACAATCGGATACTCTGGATGTATGGCAAGTGGATATTACGCAAGACGATTGGATTTTGGCTGCTCAACTCAGAGACGAACGTTGCAAATACTTACTTGAAGTTTTCGCTAGGAAACCGGCTGATCTTGAAGAAAAACAAATTTACAACGATTATGCAATGAAAGATCACAGATTGTACAAGAAATTACCCGACGGGCTGAAATGGTATGTTCCTAGAGCTGCAAGACGAGTAGTGACCATGTACCACCATGACAACAAAGGGCATTTTGCCACTGATAAGACTTTGCAGAGCATAGGTACTAACTATTGGTTCCCTAGGATGAAGAAATACGTGTCTCGATATATATCAGCATGTTTGGCATGTGCCTACAATAAAGTTCAATCCGGTAAACAGGAGGGATACCTGCATCCAATAGAGAAAGCAGCGGTACCACTAGATACCATACATATTGATCATTTAGGCCCTTTCATCAAAAGTACGAAGGGAAATTGTTACCTAATAGTTGTTGTTTGTGCTTTCACGAAGTTTCTATTCGCCAAAGCTGTAAAGAGTACGCAGACCAAACCTGTAATCAATTTCTTAGAGAGTATATTCAAAACATTCGGAGTACCACGCCGAATTATTTGTGACAGGGGGTCTGCCTTTACTAGCACTTTGTTTACTAATTTTGTCAAAGAATTGGGAATAAAACTTACGCTGAATGCCACATCAACACCACGTGCCAACGGGCAAGTGGAACGATATAACAGGACACTTCTGAACGCCATATCATCAAGCTACGATGATGAAACCAAGTGGGACACAACACTAGACCACATTGTCTTCAGCGTTAACAATGTTCCACATAGTGTTACAAAGAGAACTCCTAGTGAACTGCTGCTTGGTTATCATCCCAGAGCTATGAACGATTCATTTTTAAGTAATGTCGTAGCTGACAAGGATGAAGAGGCTTGCAGAAATGTCCAAGAGACCAGAAACGAAACTGGTGAACGAATACGAAGCGCTCAAATAAAGCAAAAGGCATATTTTGACGCGAAGCGCAAGAAAAGTCATGTCTACGGCCTAGGGGATCTTGTTCTTATACGTAGAACAAACGTAGCCAATGATGGCAAAAGTAAAAAGCTGGTACTAAAATTTAGTGGCCCCTACGCAGTCAAGAAAGTGCTTGGACATGACAGATATGTTGTGGAAGACCTGCCAGGCTCACGACGTGCACGTAAGACGTACCAGGGTACTTGGTCAGCTGACAAAATGAAACCGTTTACGGCTGCATACGAAAGCAGTAGTGGTACAGACTCAGAAAATGAAGTTGTCGACGATGACAACTGATTTTTCTTATTTATTCTCATATTATTGTGTATTTATTCAATTTCTTAGATGGGAGTGGTAGTCTTGAGTGTCTGGCCAACATTTAAGATGGGTCATTCCTGCTAAGACAAACAGTATTACCGTTGATCTGATATTTCCGATGTTTTCCTTACAGATATAGCAACGTTAAGATACCTAGGAAGAAGGCGGTTTCCGGGACGGAAATATGGTAGCATGGCCGAATGTAACGACATAATTTCGCACGGCTATGTTATTTTCTTGTCGACACTATGGAAATCACCTAGACAAAGATAAAGGGAAGAAAAAGCGGGCAGTCTATTATCGGCCGTGATTGCTATCGCTTCGGCACTGAGGTGGTACCGTCCCCATCCGATATTTGTCGTTAAGTTGTGTAGATTGTTTGTTGTTGGAGAGTCAATATATTATTTTGTTAATTGGTTCGGCGTTTGGATTTACCTAAACTTTACACGATGTACACTACGCTCGAATTTAACCAGTGTCTCGTCACGTGATTGACTGAAGGCGCCAAGGCACGGATAGCGGACCAAGAGCGCTCACATTGGTCAATCGTACGTCATTAGCGCTCCTATTGGGCAATCGCACATCGATCGACTTTGAAAATGACCAATAAAAACCAAAAGGTTACCGATGACATACGAACTACAGAGGCTGCTCCTGGTGACGCGCCTCAGTTATCTTCTCTCGTTCGAGTATCTACGCGTTGTTTACACTGGCAATAATTCTAACCTACTAACCTATTATTTAAAATGGATAATCGGGTGAATGCGTTGCTTAAAATGAACTTTGGTCGACTTTCCTTAGAGCACAAAAAAAAATTAAGGAAATTATAAATAACGTTACAAAGACGAAAATCAGTAGGTACTAATATAATGTTTAAAAAAATGAGGCAGATGGCTCCTTGGTGCAGTAGGTTGCGCTGACGTGTTTCAATCAGGCGTTGAGAGCTCAATTCCCAAGTTAGACGATCTTTTACTTGGTTAGGCTTGATGATAAGTAAAAAACTCAAGAAGTGACTTTTTGTCATACTAGCTAGACAAAACTTGTAAGAAATAACTGTTTGTGGAAACTGAAAACTCTTGATATGTGCAGGGTGCAGCTGCGGCCTCAACAATCCGTGGTAGGATTTTCTTGTATTTTTTTCTTTAAAATTTGTGTGTCCTCCGCTTTCAAAAATTCAGGCATCGCCACAGAGATTGACTCGGATTTTGAGGTTTTGTATGGAAACAATAGGCAGATTCGACATTATTTTATTCTTAACTGCAATCGAAAGATTATGTTATTAAAAGACGATACAAAAAATTTACGGCTGCTGTAAGAATTGTATCTTAACTATTCCGAAATGATTTTACAATAAGCAGTAGACTCTTACAAACCACAGTTATAAAATCTTATATAGGGTTTAATGTTATTCGACGCATTCCTATCGCGGCATAACAGAAGAGCTAAAATACAACAAATTTAACTTAATATAATGTATGGACAAAAATCCATAGTTTTTGAGATTTTTATATTTTAAAGGAGTTCTAATAATTACCCAAAATCTGGCATTTTTGTCTAAATAAGTGGGACAATAAAAATCTGCTTGTCTGTTTCCTAACGTAGGTATACTAAAGTTGATTTTATTCAGCAGATAAGAACAGTCTACTGAGTTGTGCAGAATATTGTACAAAACTCATAAGTTATAGAAATTTCACGTCTGATAAGCAAAGAGTCGATGCCAAAAAAGACAATAAGCTGTTGTGATTATATCCTCTCTCAGGGTAAATACCACTGCATTTATAAAAAAAAATACCTACTTCAGCGCTTTACGTTGCTCGCTCTCAATAAGATTTATCGAGTTTTTGTACATAGGAGACCAAATTAAGTTTGGACATAGATCTGTAGGTTAGAGACCTACTTCTGATAAAGGCAAAGTACAAAATTTTCACTTCAGTTGCTTCAAGAAAGTTATAAAATCCTCCAAGGAAAAAGACAGAGGGATATAAACTGAGTAAATTATTAATATATGTTAGAACGTAAAATAATCTTGACAGCAACCATGTCAATAAAAGCAAAAGCATTATTGAAAACATTAGTATGTACATTGCAGGTCTCTATCAGCCCTGAATATAATATTATAGTTCATAGGAAGGAGCTCACTGCTACTTACACTATCAGTCAGCCAAGTCTCACTCAGCCACACTACATCAAACTCACAGATACTAATAGATTTGAAGAATATTAAAATTTTTGAAATGAGTCCCCTCACATTCCGGTAATAACACCCAATTTCATGCTGATGATCACAGGAGCAATGATTTTCGGGATGCCGTTGGGATACTTATGATTTTTAGATTAGTTTCACCAGCCGCAGATCGCTCAATGAGTTGCTTTTTAACTTGAAGGTACAATTCCGCTTGGCTTGGAGTCTTATCAAATGCTCAAACCTATTACTCAACTTCAGCTCCCTGGATTTTCTGATGACTGAATGCACTACATCTTCAGACCGAAAATTGCTTTCAAGGGTCTGTTGCTAGCGGCCTTAAACTTTCCAACTCTAACAATCTTGAACTCCAAGTTATCGCCACCATAATCAGTACTTCTTAGAATTTGTCTCACCTCAGCCATATCAGCCTCATTTCTCACCTTAGAACTATGGCTTTTGGGGTTCAGTAATTCCAAATATCATTAAATTCTTTTTGCGCCTTTCGCGATGGAAACTTCTTGTACGACCTCTTCAAATAATATTGGATCCGCTGAAGTCACTCTATTGGAATCTTTGGGTTCTGAAATTTTATCTTCAAACTCTGATATCTTCTTTGCGAAATCCTCCATCAGAGACATTAGTAAACCTTCTAGATCGCCTAGCTCGCCCGTTAGCCTACCTCATCAGCGTTAAGACCAACACATGTGAGGTGCACTTCGCTATGACAACCATCGCAAACCATTGATGAACCACAGCATATTAAGCAACCAGCACAATAACTCAGGTCGGCGGTAATTACACGCGCATTCCCCCTTTTGGATGATTTTTTTTTAGGGATGCTAACGATACTTTAATACTTCTGCACTAATATCGAGTATTTTTGTCATCGATACTTTTTGAGGCATTCCAAGCTGGTATCGACACTTTTGTATCGGTATCGAAAATAATTATATAATTATTGAGGGGTGTAATCAGTTGCACAAAATGCTCTGTACGAACCAAACGCGCCTATTTGGCTAAAAAATATCGAGTTGGTACCGGTATCGATATTTTCATTTTCGCATCTCTACCCGAACTTCACATCCTTAAAATCATCCCAACGTCAAATTCTGTGTGAACCATTTTTATTTGGGAAATCCTCAGAGATATTATGCTGGTTGTTTACTATGCTGTGGATGAACCTTGCCTAGTGACTGCCAAGTGACAGTTGGGACACTTAGGTATGACTTAGGTGCAGTCATACTATTTTCGAATGAATGGCAACACAGGCAGGAGGTTACGGAGACGGATTACTTCCGTTAAAAGACAAAAGAAATCGTTTTCATAGCTACAAACAGTAGTACAAGTACCACATGGTCCAGTGCATACAACTAGACACTTTTCACAATTCTCCTGGCACTAACTAGTCTTTTGCTTAGACCGATTTAAACATTAGATCGATGCACACCAAGACGCGGCCTTGCCTGTATGCCCGTATATTGGAGTAGGTGCCAGGTCTGCCAGGATACACGGGTTAGGTACATACTCAGGTATGGCTGGCTATGAAAATAAGGTAGATGAGCTTTTTGTTAACTTATAGGGGAGTCCTGTGACTTACCAAGCAAGAAGTCTCCTTTCCTTAAACCAGCCATGTCGGCCACTCCTCCCGGATCTACGTCATCCAGGTATTGCAACGCAGGACATTTTTCCGACGGGGTCAGGTCAAGCAGAGGGGATGTCGCTTTAGCACCTCTTAAGATGAAACCGAATCCTTTCTTCCCTTTGTGTAGCACCACCGTTCTTGGTTCTGCTGGTAGGTTCCAATGGCTTAAAGGGAAGTTTATTTTGTTAAATATATCATTAATAACGTATATATAGTAGGTACCTACGTTTTTTGTGACTTGCTCAGAATCAGACTAAAATTATGTTACAGTAATGGAAGAGAAGACCTATCATGTTTACGAAAGCTGTAAAAAATCAACCTCACTAATTCACTATGCATTGAAACAAAACATAAAACAAAAGACAGAGAAGGTATAGTGAAGGTACCTATGCTTCTTATATTATGATGCTTCTTGAACATGATTTGCGGATAGAATTATTCTAAATCATGATATTTTAAAATAAGTAATGTAATAACATTTCTATTCACCCTGTATATTAGGTCAAACAGCAAGGTCCATCAAAGTCCGAAATATGTGAGTGAGAAATATAGTGAACGTGGCTAAAGTTTTTGAAAAATTATGAAAATTGAACAACAAATAAATTTTATAAATAAACATAAACTAATCTTGAACGAAAATGGTGTACATTTAAAAAAAAACAAACAAAAATTAAAGCTTGATATGTTCAATTTACAAATAGAATAGATATTCCACTGAATTCAAAAAACTATACTTGAAACAAATTTCCTATCTGCACTCATCAAAGACTACTATAGTAGTCTGTAGCACCCATCTATAATTAGTGAAGGTATCTGAAATGTCAATAAGACTGTATGTACAGCGTGTCCCAGCTAAAATTTGCTATCCCCTTATCTCTGAAATGAGAAAAGAAAATAAAAATCGCAGTTATACGCGATTTTTATTTCGAGGGGAAACTCTTCCACCGAATACGTCATCACTGTGCCATCAACCCCCTCACCCCCAGTACAAAATCTTAAATGAGACCACCATACTTGTGATATATCATTTTAAAGGCGTTCTAGAACGCCACGTTGCAGCGTTCCATTGTATTGTTAGAGAACGCCATGCGCCGCGTTCTAGAACGCCCTCTGTTTGACCGGGCCTTAATACTTCATTTTGATATACCATATTCACCATATTTTTCATTAATAATTTCATAACATGGAATGAATCTTCAATCTGGTTACACTGTTGTAATTTGTTAATGAATTCCTTTCAAAGTGATGTATTACAAGTATAGTGGTCTCATTTAAGCTTTTGAAGTAGGGGTTGCTGGGGTCAAGATGGCACAATGATGACGCATGCGGTGGAAGAGTTCCCTCTCGAAATACAAATCGACGTGTCACGGTGATTTTTATTTCCTTTTATCATTTCAGAAATAAGAGGATGGCATATTTTAGCTGGGTTTTTTTAAATCTTGAGCTTGAAACTTAAGGCATACCCCTTTCCTTTGGCGGTCCTGGGTGCGGTGGCGAATTGCTTCTCCGCCGCCCCTTGTCCCACCCCTGCAGCACTCTCTCTCCTGCCGGCCACCCTGGTGATGGGCTGTCCCCCAGTCGGCCCCGCCTGCTGCCCTCTGGCGACGGCCGCTTGCACATGTTGGCTGTGACGCATGCGCACCTCCTGGACAGCTCCGGCCGGAAACAGACCGCTTGAGGTCCGGGCCCCTGAAGAACCTCGTACGGCTCCCTCCAAGAATCCATCGTCCGTAGCTCCGGTGACTATAAACAGGAAATTCGGAAATTGGCAAGCTTTTATGATCATAAAAATTGCGTTTAATGTGGCTATAAGTTAAAATTTTAAAGGAAAATATTGTTTTCTTCCTTTTAGAGTAAAAATATTTTTTTAAATAGTGATATTACTGATATTAGAACATTTTTTTAATTATTTTCGGCAAATCCTTTCATCTGATTGCAAAGGTGCATAAAAAATAACTATTCCACCATCTTAGATGTTCCGCCATATTGGATTTAGAACGACGTCATATTATTTTTCGAGTTACTCTCAATAAGCCCTTTCATTTATTACCCCTATCTATTGTAGAAGTGCATAAAAGTAACTATTCCGTCATCTTGGATGTTCCGCCTTATTGGATTTAGAATGACGTCACATTATTTTTCGAGTTACTCTCAACAAGCTCTTTCATTTGATACCCATATTGTAGAAGTGCATAAAAAGTAACTATTCCGCCATCTTGGATGTTCCGCCATATTGTATTTAGAATTACGTTACTTTATTTGTGATTTAGCCTCAACAAGCTCTTTCATTTGATACCCATATTGTAGAAGAGCATGAAAAATGAGTATTCCGCCATCTTAGATGTTCTGCCATATTCGATTTAGAATGACGTCACATTGTTTTTCGAGTTACTCTCAACAAGTCCTTTCATTTGATATCCATGTTCTAGAAATGCATTAAAAAAAACTATTCTGCCAGCTTGGATGGTCCACCATATTGAATACTATACGTGGATGCAAAATTTGAGCTCAGTTGGTTGAAGATCAACCGATATTCAATCGAAGATCTTCAAAATTGAGTAGCAAGATTCCACCCGAACATACATACATACATACACATGTATTGTAGAAGTCAGATATATATGAGTTGTTTACATTTTTTTCAGGTCTCAATCAGTGTCGAAACTACTATAGTACAGTTACGTTATTATGTAGGCCTGAGTAATGATAAAACCGTAATTATCTATACAAAATATATGTTATAATAATTCAGAAAGTCCTAGGAGATCAAAATAATCGAAAATACCAATTTGCAATAGATAAAAACAAAATAAATTGATCTATTTATTGTATAATAACATCTCATTATTCACAGACATACACAATTTTGACTATACTAATGGTCGTGAACAGCCCACCAAAAAAAGGTGAAAGCGATAAGGGTCATTCGACCGGTCGGGTGTTTTGTGAAGGATTAAGGGGTCCTTTGTAGTGTCGGCACTCGATAGAAGCACAAAAATGTAAACAGCTCTTATATTTCTGACCTGTACAATACATACATTGCAAGTTAAATAAAAGCCTTTAAACTGGATATTATCAAAAATATAGGGCCTTTTATAATTATCAGTCCTATTACAGCTTTTGTTTTCTTACAGCTTTATTTAGGATATGTGACATTTATTTATTTGCCCCTTGCAGCCAAAAGGAATAATAAACAATTATATAAATGGCAGAGCAGCTCGACAAGGAAAAACTTACAAATTATCAACAACTTTCTGAACAACAGGCATTTTTTCTGATGCCAGTTGCTCATATCACATGTACACAACACTTGAGATGACTAGGACGATCATCAGGCTACTGAAAATTATTAGCGCTTACATAATTGGGAAAAAATCTTTTTTACGTATTTATTGTTCATCTTTTTCTCGCAAGGTCACCGGTTTGGTTTCCTCAGGTGGAATAGCAAAACATAAATATACTGAGCGACATTGAAATTACAACAGCCAGTAAATGCGAAAATACAGGGAGGGTTAATATTGCGTGGAAGAAAGATAGTGAGCTTGAATCAATAAATGAATAAAAGAAGATTAGTACTCTATTCAGCTTAAAACAGCTGCATATATCCAGCTAACGAAATTCTGAAATAAGTCAAGGAACAATTAAAGTGCTTGTAAGATCTTAGCAAAATAACAAAAGTTCCTTTGGGTTCCTTACACTATGGCATTAATTGGAATGAAGAAACCGACAAAACTGATGCGCAAGCAATAATGTACGACACCGCTCCAGTCATCACCCATACACCCCACTTTGACCTAAAACCTCTTTTCAAAACCCACGTACTCAATCAGTGGCAAAACTCATGGAACGACAGCTGTAAACTGTACGAAATTCAACCGGACATCCGCACTAGACTGGAACTACCGAAACACAGAAGAGATCAAACTAGTTATTTCTCGACCCCGCATCGGTGACTCTAATCCGTTGCTCTGACCTGATCCATGTTTATCTGCTTACAAGAAGCGATGCACCAATGTGCTCAACATGCAATTGTACGTTAAGAGTGAAACATATTTTGATCGCATGTCCAACCTATTCCAACTACACGCAGCCGCGGCACGAGATACCACAAGGCTTACGAAAAGCACTAACCACAAACTATAAAAGTGTTATTAGTTTTCTAAAACATATCTATCTATATTATCGAATTTAAAACATGTACTTGTCCCACTGCTAATAACACTTTGCGGCTGACGTGGTTTGTTTTTGTAAATTGACAAAAGGAATGTGACCAGAGCCCCCAATGCATAGGTCTACAAACGGGTCCTTCTGCACCTCTCCTAATTCTGGTTCTCAAGTCCAGCCCTCATCGCAAAAGTGAGGATGGCCTTGGGTCCTGCCCATCTTATATCCCCAGGTTCAAGTACCCCTGGACCTAGTATGGTCTGCCTGTGATAGACAAGGACATCACAGCGACTTAGAATGTGCGCCAGGACTCATCCTCCTCGCCACAGCAGCGTGTACACGTTGGGTCGCTTGCCACCCCCTTCACATACAAGTGACGTCTGAAGGTGTTATCAATCTATAATTTTTTTGATCAATTTTTCAGGATCACAATCCTGATAAATGTCTTGGATCGTGTAAAGTAGTTTATGTTCCAGAAATTCGTCACTTGGTCACGGTAGGGAGCAGTTGGCTTAAAACAAGGCTTACCTTCGATGATATCCCCCTCCCTTATGGTCAGCTGTCCCTCTTCCTCGGCCTGGAAGGGCTGCACGCAGACAACGGTGCTGCCGGCTGGCATCAGCACCCCCATGGCGCCGTGAGTCCCACCGGCGCCGCCCCCTACGTGGTTGCCTCCGCCTCCAGTAGCACTGCATGTCGTCGTATCAGAGTTGGCCGTGCCCACGCCACTGCTGTCGCTGATGATGTCGCTGGTGTCGCCTAGGCTCTTGTCTGCAAAACACGACGAAAGATGGCGGTTAGTTAACGTGTCAAAAGTGTTATATGGTAGGCGTAGGCAAACCTTATGAAAGGTGGGATATAATGTTACCTTGTCGTGGTACAACATGCAAGAAAATAGGGCGATAAATTTGTCGGTTATTTAGCCGTAGGTATTATAGTTAGTTTCGTCTTTTGGCTGTATCACACCAAGCAGAGCCCTCCTCGTCGTTGCGAGTGTCTCGCAGCCCAAAATGATATGTCGATCAAACTCTTGAGACTGATGTCAAAGTATACACTCCTATTCTCTTTTTTCTCTCCTTTCATGGTCAGTCTCTCGCAAAGGCTAAAACCTGTGGCACTGTAGAAGCGCTGCGAGAGGATAGGTGTCTGCGCACGTTAGATTTGAAACGCTGCATGTTGTAGCAAACAAATTCCCCGGCAGCTCATTCCACGGCGTCGAAGTTCTCCAAAAAAGAAGGAATGCTGGAGGAAACTGGTTGGGGGAGTAGGGACCTCGATCTGGTGAGGATGACCTCGCACAGCCTCTCTAGTGTTCCTCGATTGGATGGCTTCGGTGTTATTACCTGAGAGAGCTCACTCGAACATCTTCCGTGATAGAATCTTTAAAAAAGGGACAGCGCAGCCATCCTTCTTTCTTTGTGAGCTTTGGCGTATAGACTAGTCTTATTGTTCTTTTCTGGATAGTGGCCAGAAGCTTTAGAGATTGCTTCGGAGCGCATCCCCCCACACATGGGAGCAATACTCCAACGTTGGTCGGATCTGTGCCTTGTAGAGCAGCAGCAGTTGCTCTGGTGTATACAGCTTCCTACAACGGAACAAAACTCCAAGCTTCTGGGATGTCTTTTTAGCAGTACTGACGACGTGGTCGTGCTAGAGCATGTTATTGTTGATGTTGCTCCCCAAAAGCTTGACGGAAGACGACTCGACTATTGGATGATCCTCCATTTCCACAGTTGGTAAGCCAACGTGAGACTTCAAGACAGAAGCCTACAATAAGACGACAACAACAACTGCCTCATATTTTGTCTTCTAATTCGGATACTCCAATTAAATAGAATTCAACAAAGATTTTTATGCCAGTGATTTGTTGCTTGCAATTCTTTTCGCCAATTAAATATCGAAGTATGCCGAAAATTCCTTGAGAAGTAGCGTACTAATCAGATAATTCCTGAAGAATCCACCCTTCTGTATCCCATACAAGTTATTGTAGAAGCTTATGGCTAAGCGATGCCATTTTCATCGAACAAACGATTTTTCCAGTCATTCGAATGTTTTATCATAACAACCATAAAGCACGCAAACGAACTAGAACCTCAACAAATCCACTGCGGATTAATAGTTCCGCTATAATTGCGATTCAGTCTCAACGAGATACGTGATTTAAGATGGTTCGGTTGAGTTGATAGCGAAATCAATAACGGACAATGATGTACGTATATGTATACGATACAGTGCAGTACAAAAGATACTAAGAGAGTACATCTCTCCATCCTTCGAAAAACGTTTGAACCAGTTTTGCCTTGTTTCACTACAGATTGAAGCCCACTTGTGTGTGATCGGCCTCTCTTTTACCTTCATTTTCATAATATGAGGGAACACTATTGCTTTCGATTTTGCTTGACCATGTGAGGGAGCAGGCAATCTGTACTTTAGTCAGTTAATAGTTTTTTACAACAGATAAATTTGACTGAAAAAGAAAACGTGGCCTTCGCTAATAATAACTCAAGTCTGTGTAATCAAAATCAGTAAGACAACGCAAGTGGTATGGTTATACATTCTGAATACTACCCCAATGAAAGCTTGACGACAACCATAGATAATTAATGAATGAAAGAAAGGAGAGAGGCTTCCTGATGACTAGAACCATCAGTGCATAAGCCTACAAGCGGGCCCTTATGCACCTCTCCCTACTCTCCAACTCCAATGCCATCAGCTCTCATCGGAAAAGCGAGGATGGCCTCGGGTTCTGCCCGTCTTATATCTTCAGAACTCTTGAACCTAGTATAGTCCGCCTGTGATACCAAAGGGCGTCACAGCGACATAGATTGTGTGCCGAGGTTTCCCCTCCTCTCGTTACAGCGTGCACACGTCGGGTCACTTGCCACCCCCATCACATACAAGTGACGTTTGAATGTGTTAGTGTTATGGCCAGATAACAGACCCATAAGTAACTTTAGGCGGCTTCTGTCCAGTCAAAGACAGAACCGCCCCACCTTGGTAGAGGCCCTAAAATAAGTTCTCTATATAGCTTGACGGTGATGTCCAGAGATTCCTCTTCATCTCATAAGATGTTGATTTTCATTACCGCAAACTCCAGCATGACTTTGCAGTACTCTGCATCCACATAAGTGGCACCTGATGTCTTGACGAAATGCCATCAAAGACCTTTCTACGTGGCAGAACGAGCCTTGATGTAAACCTATAAGCACTCATAACTTTTAATGCTGCCTGTCTGTCAGAGCAGATAGTAATCCGTCTCCTAGCCACCTGAATTTCGTGAATACGAGAGGCGTACGCTTAAATATATATATTTCTGCATTGGAATAGTCCTATCCAGTTACTGTAGGTATTTTAGGTAGAATGTGAGCGTAAATAACTAAAAATGTGGACGTTGAACGCGCGGTAGACCTCGTTCTAGGAACTGTCCCCGACTCAAGTGGTTGTTGTTCATACATTTGAGTATTTCAGTTGATTTAATTTTTTTAGCCTCCATTTCAGAAAAAAATGTGATATATCGTATTAGGCAAAATCAAATTTATATGTTGTATTACATTTTTTGTGCACTCCACCCTTTTCCACCCCCCATTGCTCGATCGACACCAAAATTCGTTCAACTCGAAAGGACCTTTACTTATACAAGTTTTCCAAATTTGGGAGCAATCGCTTGAGGCGTTTTTGGTCACCATAAAAAGGTTATGATTAGAAACAAAAATCTAGTATGAGCTCCTGCTGCGATGATAAAAAAGTGGTGGAGGTGGGGGTAACTCAAAAAATAATGCCGTAACGTGAAATTGTAATGCTACCACAATGAAGAGCATATCTTCTTCTGTCGAAAACTATACCGCGCCTGCCGCAAAATTTTCAAAATGGCGAAATAAAAACTCATAAAAAGTAGCATATTTTCGAACCTTAAAATGGCAATGAGTGCCACGAAAATCATCCAAATAACTTCTAACTTTACTGTGATAAAGAGGTTTTTGTTGCGCTGCGATGCTAAAAAGGGGTGGAGGTGGGGGTAACTCAAAAAATTATGCCGTAACGTGAAATTCTAATGCTACCACAATAAACAGCATGTTTTCTTATGTCAAAAACTATACCGCGTCTGCCGCAAAATTTTCAGAATGGCCAAATAAAAATTCGTAAAAAGTAGCAAATATTCGAACCTTAAAATGGCAGTGAGTATCACAAAAATGATCCAAATAACTTTACTGTGATAAAGAGGTTTTTCTCTATATTTTGTTTCACTTTTCCTATGATTTAATGGTGGGGGGTAGTGGTGGAGGTTACTCGAAAAAATAATAATCTAACATAGCATTTTATTTTCAGAAAATGCGTCATTTCACCTTGTAAAATGATACCTCTATCATTGATTTCGGTAAAATTTGCGAAAACGGGCCGATTCTAATAACTTACCCTTCCTTGGTCGGGGAAGTTAATCTAGGGCTGAACTTGGGTTAATGAAAATAATTCAGAGTTTGCTTATGGGTAGTATTACCTTTTCAAGTTTGGTAATCGCTGCATAACTTAATCCTTTATATCCTTTATTCACCTCGCTGACGTTGTAACTGCTTTTCGAACGCATTCAGTATGTGAGTGAGTGTGGACGCTTATGTTTCGCATTCCTGTACTGCTGCACTATAGATGAATCTTATTGATTTCGCCTCTCTCAAAAGATATCGTTCGGAGAATTCGCATAAAGTCCTGCCCACTTGTTGTTAGCGGGACAGTTAACGTTTTATTGCAAATTGCTTCACACCAAGCCAACTCTTATGGCCATTAAATCAAATATCTGTGTATCACATCCTAAAGCATCAGATCGCAATGTTATTGCGAAATACAGTAATGGCTCGGTGCAAACCAAGTAACTTCTATATCAAAAGGCACACTAAGTAACGTTGGAGACGTTACGCACAGAATAAATAGTTTTTGGAAAGAGTGTGATTACATTTATTCTTCTCTTCTCAGCATCATGTCTGAGGTTATGGACACTGTCATTAACACACAGCTCCTGAAATACTTGGACAACATTAACATCATAAATGATCATCAGTATGGCTTCCGTAAGCACAGGTCTACGGGTGATCTCCTCGCCTACGTCACCCTCTTGTAGAACAGAGCAATAGAGTTTTCCGTGTGTCTGGAAAATCAAATCCATGAGTATGTAGACAGAGACAAGAAAAAGGTAATTATACCAATCTCCGGGTTCCAGACGCAATTCTTCTAATACATTTATACGGGAGAATTAGCCTCTTTTTAAAAGTCACTGTTTCACCCATTTAGAACGTTTTTTCTTGCTGTATTTCACTTTAATAGCTAAATCCGCCGCAAATGCTGGAGTATTATCTATGTTAGCGGACCAGAAATTTGTGAGAAACCGATGGAAAACCGAACAGTGTGCGGAGGTATCGTCCCATCGGTTTAACCAACATCGGTACGTCCTGCAAATCTGATGAAAAAGAACAACGTCTATGGGGTCCTTAGGGTTATAGAGGGGGACTATCGTAGTGACCGTGAGTCTGCCGGGACGATCTTAGGTTAGGGAACTAAAATCACAGTCAATCATGATATTTGTTATAAGTATACTTATGTCCCAGGATGCATCCCGAAAACTTTAAGGGATGATTTCTGGCACCGACTTACGTTATAATATGTTTAAATAATTATATTTTTATTCTTAATAGCTAAATTCCCTTAATTAGATCGCGATATGTTTAACTTGATCTAATTCGTACGTCAGCTGAGGTAAACAATCGACAAAATATTAAAAAGGACTTGTTAACGTAACCATACTAAATGACCTTCCTCAATTTTTGTTGTAAAATCGGAAGTGTTCTTCCCTGAAAGTGAAAGTGAAATAAGGTGAGCCACACACGTTTCAATCACCCTTACAACAAAATCTCAAACGTTGATTTCTCTGTAACAAATGCGAATTTCAGAATAATTCCTTTTGACATCGGCTTCACATTCCGAAACCTAAGTGCTATTTCTTTTTTCGGTTTGCGTCCTGGGACACGATGTATACTTTTGATACAGTGTGATGAGCAGAATTCATCTTTTCATGTTATTATAATCATAGTTTTGAGTTCAGTGTAAGAAGAAGTGTGAATTTGGTAAGATGTCAGAATTGACATGAGTCCAGTGAAATTCGGTGGGTCCAAGAACAGTATATGTACAGAAAAATAGTTTTGAGATAAATTAATAGTATATTATTCAACGATGCGGTAACGACGGTAATAACTCACGCGTTGAAGTTTGCAGCATGAGCAGGACGCGAGTGCTGTAAATCAACAAGTGAGTTATTACCATTACCGCGAGTTGAATACTATACTTTATCTACGACCTAATATATGAATAGTACGATTTAAATGCATATAATATTTACACAATATTGACAACTTAACCTCACTTCTCTGTCACTTAAATAAATACTATCAGGGTTCGAATTACCGTTTGACGTTTTATAGCGACATTTGCAGTTGTTACAGCGTCTATTTAATCCTATGCATTTCCAAGAGATCAGTACTAGTAACCAGTAGGCGGTGTTCATAACCCACGGCTGAACCGTGAGTTGTGGAAAGAACCCATGTTTGTTTATCAGTAGAATAACCTGTTCACAAGTAGTTTGGTAATGACTGATTAACGTAATGGGAGTAGATAAAAAACATATAAACTCCAAATCGAGTAAAGTAACTATGTTCGCCATCATATAAGAGTTGTTATAATTCTTCAGACCAATGATAATACAACATAATAGATCCGAAAGTGTCACCCTCCTCCAAGCTATTAAAAAAAATAGTTTATGCCCTTGTACTGTTCTTGAACTCACTGTTTTTACAGGCTTTTTTTGTATTTTTTTTAGTCTTTAAGTATGATAAGGTTATGACAACGTCAATAGAGGGTGCTAAGCATGTGAAAAATGTTTTATTATTATTAACGATATCGCGAACCGTGACAGCAAACAGTGAGTTAACCAATGACGTTAAAATCAGTGCATTGGGATTTGTAATGTTTTTCATCGCAACGCCGTGCGTATAATGGGGTTACGGGGTTATTCTTATATTCTTATACTTTGTAATGTTTTTAAGCGCAACTGATGGATCTTCGTATTTTAAACGTTTTGGCCAAATTAAGTCAAAACGCCATTTTTTGGACTTGTACAGTTCTTGGACTCACCGATTCAGTTGAAGAAGAAGAAGAAGGTTATGAAGACTGTCATTAACACACAACTCCTGAAATATCTAGACTACAATAACATCATAAATGATCGCCGGTATGGCTTCCGTAAGCATAGGTCTACGGGTGACCTCTTGGCCCACGTCACTCACTTGTGGAACAGAACAATTGAAAATCATGGCAAATCCCGTGTAGTTGCACTTGACATATCGAAAGCCTTCGATAGAGTATGGCATGAGGGACTTCTGGTCAAGATTGCTGCTTAAGGACTACCACCTGGCCTGCGCCACTGGCTGAATACCTAGCTTTTTGAACGACCGATCTCTGTTTGTTGTAGTCGAAGGCTGTTCATCAGACGTATTTATAAAACGCCGGTGTTCCACAGACACCTGTCCTATCCCCTACACTGTTTCTGCCGTACATCAACGAGCTGTTGGAAATAATATCCAATCCAATCTAAAGCTTCGCAGACGACAGCACATTAATATCGTGCATAGAACCAGGCACTATCCAGGACCCACTATCATCCCAGAAGACTGTACGTCGGCGACAGCATCATGTCTTACAGGTCAACGTAGATATCAAAACAATTGTCGAGTGGGGATTAGTAAATAAAGTCTAGGAAAAGTTTAAATATAGTTTAGCGTACAGAAAACACTGACAAGGAAGTCTCACGTTGGTTTACCAACTGTGGAAATGGAGGGTCACCCAATAGTCGACTCACCTTCCGTCAAGCTTGCTCCCATAGGTGGGGATGCGCTCCGAAGCACTTTCTAAAGCTTCTGGACACTATCCAGAAGAGAGCACATTGACTAATCGATACACCTAACCTCACAAAGGACCTCCCACAGCCTGGATAATCGAAGAGGGGTGGCTGACCTGTCCCCGTTTTACAGATTATATCACGGAAGGTGTTCGGTTGTGAGTTGCTAAGCGGGCTGAAATAAGAGATCCTTGGATCCGATAGGCTCCAGTCAGCGGAATTACCCTCCCTAAGCTGGGTCAACATACTGGCCTTTGTTAAACCGTTTCTAATGGTCAGCCTCCCGCAAAGGCTGAAAGCCTAAGGACGCTGCGAGAGGATAAGTGTCTGTGCACGTTAGATTTGAAATGATGTAGGTTGTCTTTAGAACAAGACTTTTTCGATCCAAGTCCGAATCTTTTCCTTCTTTTTGGTTATGAATAGAATATGAAGTAAGGCCTCGATTTCTACAAGTAAAAGCAAATACTATTCTTTATGAATACAGACTAATTTCTGGATTTAGCGCGTACTCTTCCTATTGGCTATTCGATTCTAGTCCGGTAGCGTCATCCGCCTAGGAAAACATCTCGAAATTCCTATCTCGAACAAAAAAATCATAAAAAATATGTAGTATTTTTCATTTTCATCATTATAATCAAAAATATAAAACGTCATGATACTAGTCCATTCTGGAAAGTCTTAACTTTGAGGCCTTGGGGGGTTCGAACCCGAAAGCCCACCACGTAAAACCGCCAGTGCTGGAACGTAAAGCAAATAATGTTTTTATTAGGTACATAAAGTCCATCTAATATAGCCATTCCAGGTAACAGCGAGAATCCGAAAAAGAAAGATCGAAAAGGTAATTAAGGTAGAATTAATACATTTACATTCTCTGTGCACAATAATATCTTGACATGCAGTTAGTAAAAGTATGTTTAATGGGCATGCGTGCGTATCTGGAAGATGGAGACATTCGGTATAAACTCCGGGTTTAATCGTACCAGTAGGATAGTAATGTGGATAGATTATTATCATCATCTTGTTTTTAGATATTTAATTAACGATCTTTGTGTATCAGAGTGTATAACCGGTAAACATTGGCCTCTGTTCAAGTTAGTTGTTGAATAGTATGCTGCTCGCAAGGCAAATCCGAACGCCTAGAAAAAGGGATATTCGCATTAAAAATGTGTGCACACCTAGTATGTTCTAGTACACAACATCTAACACTTGCTCATTCAGACATTATTTATATATATAACACCTCCAAAAAGCTCTGTACGTGTAAAAACAAAGCATGGCTTTTTGTCGATCCACAAACTATGATACCTGTTGCAAATATTGCGAGACAGTAGCTTGCTATGTAAAGAAGCCTCCTAGAGAATGACAGTTCTAGTTTAACGCAGTAAACCCCCTTTGATGGAGTTGGATTGAAGGCCAACGAGAAGGTGATGGTTCTTTCAGAGCAATTGCTGTATAGCCATGGGACGTAGCGTGGCTACTGTTGTAGCAGCATGATGCGCATGGATTGAAGAAGGGCGAATGCAGTCAGCTAGATGTTCTGGAGCACGTAGGAGAACTGCAGACCGGCAAGATCGCCATTTACGACCTCTGGCCTTTGGAGACGGAATGCGATGCACTCGAGCTTGGTAGCAGCTATAGGGAAGGTCCTTCGAATCCGCATAGTATACCACAGATTGCGCGAAATGTTGTGAAGATCATATCGTCTGCATCTAGTGCTTCCACTAACTGCAAATCATCGTCGCCAACGGTTAGATTGGTGCCAGAACATTCACAATGGCATTTAGAGGGGCATCGGACTACTTTATTCTCCGACGCGTCCAGGTTTTGCCTGGAGACACACTATGGACGCCAAAGCGTTAGACGACGGCGTCGGGGTGAACGACGTGCTCTCCAGTTTGCTGTTGCGGTTTGATGGTTTGAGGTGCCATTACATTTAACAGCAAGTTATCGTTACTTGTGAGTCACTTTTTTATGGTCAGCTTCTCGCAAAAGCTGAAGGCTTATGGCGCCGTAGAAGCGCTGCGAGGGGATAAATGTCTGTGCATGTTAGATTTGAAACGTTGCATGTTGTAGCCGTCGGGAATCAAATTCTACGGCAGCTCATTCCACAGCGTCGAAGTTTTCAAAAGAAGGAATTCTGGAGGGACTGATTTGGGAAGTAGGGACCTTGACCTGGTAAGGATGAGGTCGCAGAGCCTCTCCAGTATTCCTCGTTCAGACGGCCGTCGGTGCTATTATCTAGGAGAGCTCACTCGAACATCTTGCGTGATAGAATCTGCAAAACAGGGACAGGTCAACCACCCTTCTTCGAAGTTCCAGGCTGAGGAGGTCCTTTGTGAGGTTAGGCGTATCGATTAGTCTAATTGCTCTCTTCTGGATAGTGTCCAGAAGCTTCAGAGAGTGCTTCGGAGTGCATCTCCACACATGGGAGCAATACTCCAACGATGGTCTGATCTATGTCTTGTAGAGCAGCAGTAGCTGTATACAGCTTCCTACAGCGGAACAAATCTCCAAGCTTCTGGGATGCCATTTTAGCAATACTGAAGAAGTGGTCGTGCCACAATGAATCAGTCCAGGTTTTGTCTGGGGGCACACGATGGACGCCAACGCGTTAGATGACAACGGGGCGAAAGACGTGATCTGCAGTTTGCTCTTGAGCGCCATGTACACCGTCCTGGTTTAGTGGTTTGAAGTGCCGTTGTATTTAACACCAATCATCTTTACAGTGATTAATGCCACAATGAAGGTCCAACGTTATGTGAATGGAGGGTTTATTGGAAGTCCTTACATCCTACAGGAAGCTGTCGTCAGGGTACTCCGTAGCACATTTATTATGACAATTGCAGAAAATAAACTTCTCAACAAATTCTATTTAAAACACGTTTTTATACGTCGAATCATTTTTGAGATGGAAGACACAAAGTGTGGAGCGCCAACTGGCTGCCTGTGTATATGGTACAATAATATACCTTGCGCTAAATCACGTATGGCCCAGCGCTCCACACTTTTCTCTCTGTATCTCAAAAATTGTTCGACGTATAAAAAAATATTTCAAACGAAATTTGTAGAAAATTATATTATCTACAACTGTGATAATAGATGCAGATGAAGGGACAGAGAAAATAATATATTCTCAAACCATTGGTTTTTGGCTACCTGTGATCTTGAATGCCTAAGGCCGCTCACACGTGACTTTTGAGACCGCACTTTATAATGCTTAATTAAAGGTTTATATTTGAACACAAAATTAGTTTATTTCAGTAGGTTTCAAGGCTGACCCCTTTCTTGACTAAGATGAGTGGACTCTATACCCTAAAGCTAAGAAGCATCGAGCGCATTTAAATCTTAGATGGGTGACCGCTTTGAAACATCGCTTTTGAGCAGTGTTGTTTTTTATTCAGAAGTAATACCCTCCCAATCCACCAGATGGTGCAAAAATACGGGGCCCTACTTAGATAAGGAAAGAGAGGAGATACCGCACGCCCGTTTGATGCTATACGAATTAGCTGTGACCGAAAACGAATAGCTGTCAAAATTTTCGTATCTGTTATAGCTTACGTGAATAGAAATATACCCCAAATTGGTTATCTGCTTTTCAATATATATATGCTTAAGCAACATAATGTCAATAAATATAAATAAGATTATAGGTATTATGTGTTCTTTAAGTCCCCACTGGGACTAGCGCTTTGGTATTTTTTAGTAACAGAGATGTCAGCCGCGCGTTCAGTCCTCTCTCTTTCCTTGTCTAAGGGGCTCTCCATCTCTCTATCAGTAAAGGTTAAGGTTATAGTCGCATCAGAATGTCTCCGCCCACCAGTCACTCACACCTGTCACTTGTCAAAATGCTCGTGGTACTCACCGGTGACGATACTAGCGGTGTCCGGTTCATACAGGCTCAGATGGACTCCTCCTCCTCCACTGCTTTGGATGCTCGATTGCTGATCCTTGCCGCTGAGACTACTGCTGGCCGACGACGTGGACCCGCCTCCGCTACTGGCCGGTAGAGGGCGCGGACTGCCCGCCGCCGATGACAGGCCGCAGAGGGAGGGTGACCGGGCCGTCCAACAGGTGGCGCTAATGGTGGCTCCGCCGCTGCACGCGAAGGCCGCCGACCGCCTTCGGGGGTTGTAAGCGGGGGGGCCGCGGAATGGCACTAAGCGGACGACGGCAATAGTATCACCAATGTCAATTGAATGATAGTTAATCTATACTACCTACTAGGTATAAAAGCGGGCCCGGAATGGTAAATTTGCGATTACTAAAGCGTCATGGGGACTTATTGGATTCTGAAATTACGCTCTAAAACGAAAAAAGTCGATGTCATGTTTTCCATTTTAGTGTGGGGGGACACTATAACGGTAGTAAAATAATAAATGAATCGTGGAAATTGGAGGTTCTTCAATTGACACTGGAAATACTATACCTATTGTCACTCTTGAGTCAGGTTAACAGGTGTTTTTAATGTGCGATCATTCCATTTTGAATTTTTAAAGGCACATTAACAAATGCAGTCAAAAACGTGTTTGTGAATTAGGATAATTGCTGAATGCAACTGAATATGAGACAACCTCATCTAAAATGAATAGTTAAGTAGGTATACGATAAAAGGTTTGATCCAACCTTCGACAGGTAGCAAATCATCGTGTTCATCTTTACGGTATTTACCTAGGCAATAAGTTGCTTTTTTCTTTTCCAAGGATCCAGATTCCAAAACAAAAAAAGCAAAAATCGCAGTGAACTGTAAATAATCGATTCTTGCTGTGACGCTTCGACTATTTGAAGGTCATTTCACTTATACGCCTGAGCAGAATGACTGGTTAGGAAATGTGGAAACTATTTCTGACAGTTTTCGGATTGTGTTGCATCTTTGAACCAACAAATTCGAACAGGTTAGAAGAAGTAAACAAAGATTTTGTTTGTTTGAACCATCCTGCTTGATGATGGTGGATGGTGGTACAGGACGTTGCCATATCGCCTCTGGGTCTTCTACTTCTTAGGTGCCATGCAGATTCCTGCGTAGGCGTTCATCTTTTCTCTCATCAGACCATCCTATCATCGCAGCCCTCTGTAATTCCTGGAAGTCGCTTATTCCTATCCAGTGACGGATGTTTCTTAGCTATGATAGCTTTTTTCTTTCAATTCCTATTCTCAAATCTTCGATCTTACCTTGAAGAATGAGACGCAGGAGGTGATAGCGTTCCCCACGCATTATGTGGCCTAGGTAAGCTATTTTCCTCTTCCTTATAACCTCAAAAAGTTATCGTTCTGCTAACACAGCTCTCTGGAAAACGTTCTCATTTCTCACATGGTCGGACCAGGACACTCTTAGCATTCGTCGCAGAGTCCACATTTCGAACGCTTCAATTTTATTTACAATGGCTGCCTTCAGCGTCCATGCCTCCACGCCATACAACAGAGTGGACCAAACATAACACTTCATCATCCTGTATCTGAGACTGAGGTTCAATTTTTTGTTGGTAAGAAATTTTCGAAGTTTTAGGAAAATTGTCCTAGCTTGTTCAATTCTGCATCTTATCCCCTGATCTTGATCCCATCTTTCGTTTACCATGTATCCTAGTTATTTAAATTTGCTGACCTGTTCGATGTCCCCTCCATTCAAGTGGGTTCGGGCGGGACCATCGATAGCTACCGGGCCTGCTGGTGTATCCCCACCACGGCGTCTACGTCACACGAGGCGCCGCGCCGGGCGGCCGGCCGATCATCCAGTCGCGTTTGTAATCGTCGCATACGCGCATGGATTTTCTATTTCTCTAGTAAAAAATGCTGTCTAGTTGCTGTGTGCCATTCTGCAGTAGTAATTATAAAGATACAGAGTGCATATCTGTGTTCAAATTTCCAAAAGATGTAATGAATCGTAATCAGTGGTTACGCGCTATACATCGAGATAACTTCACGATAAAGGATTCGTCTGTAATATGCATCAAACACTTCGATGCTATTCCGACAAAATTTCAAAATCAGCCGCAATATTTTAACGTACGTCTGCCTCCGAAAAGAAAAGATCCCGCAGAACGAGCACAAGAAATTGATCAACGAAAAGATGCCAAGATCCAGAAACGAAGTGAAGAAGATGTCATAACGGATTTCGAATATTTAAAATGCAATTTTAAACAGAAAATAAATGGAATAGAAAATTTTTCAATAATAGAAGGTAAAAATAAGGTTGTTATTTATAAGACAGATTTTCCTTCGCTTGTCTTCCGATATGATTACGTTGTAGTTTCTGATTTATCACATCCATCGATACGTGTTTACAGCAGAGATTCTTTGTCAGCAATCCGACCGGCGCCCGACACAACCGTTGCTTACATACTCATTCTGTTTTTCGTATCCATCGAGTGAACCCTATTCGAATTCGTTGAGTGGACCGAAACTTGCGCGCGATTATTTTGGATTACTCGGGAGTGCCAATGCGAACCAAAGTGGCTCCCCATTCATTACTGTGCACCAGCGCAAAAAAAAAAAGATTAACAATCTGTTCATACAAGAGTTAGCACATTTCAAAGAGAGACTTGCGAACTTAACGGGTAAGTTTACGACACTTTATTGGTCTTTAGACAATGTCCATTTAAACTATTCAACTGTCTAACTGAGGGACATAATTTTGACGGATAGCCGTGGGTTTATCCTTTCTATTGTCCTTGGATTCATCTCTACCGTGGGTAGAATATGAAAATCTTTTCAAATACTACGGGACATAATTCTGACGGATAGCCGTGGGTTTATCCATTCTACTGTCCTTGGATTCCTGTCTACCGTGGGTAGAATATGCAAAATATTTTCAGCTACTGCGGGACATAATTCTGACGGATAGCCGTGGGCTTATCCATTCTATTGTCCTTGGATTCCTGTCTACCGTGGGTAGAATCTGCAACATCCTGTCAACTACTGCGGGACATAATTCTGATGGATCGCCGTGGGCTCATACATTTCTATTGTCCTTGGATTCCTCTCTACCGTGGGTAGACTATCCAATACTGTGGACAATACTTTTGACGGGTAAGTACTTTTTTTCAAATTCTATGGCCAATACTTTTGACGGATAGCCGTGGGTTTATCCATTCTCTTGGTTTTTGACTTTATCTCTACCGTGGGTAGACCATTTCATAGCCGTGGGCTGCATTTTTGTATGTATCTACCTCTTGGTCGTGGACCGTACTACCTCTTACTCCAAAGACTCATGGCCGCCCGCTGTTCCAGCGTCTTTCTCATCGAAGGACGATGATCCACCTGACCACTTCCCAGTACACTATGGTTTCACGGCTAAGGCGGTGAATTTAGACAGTACTCAAGTGGAACCTTCTTCCCGACCTCCCACACCACAACCCGTAGATAACCAAATTCAAGGGGAGGAGCTGCATGATGACATTGCATCACGTTGGGACTCTTCTTCGCAAACAGGTGTCGAACAAGATCATAGATAAATATCCGATAACTCGGCGCTGGCTCCCCCAAGATTAATGATGAAGTTTTGGATTGTTTCAATGCCTCGGCCAACAAAAAATATTATTCTTTGAGGTCATTACAACATCAAATGGGTCATGGCGTAACGGCTATATGCGTAATTATGGATACCTTAATTAAGGAACATCACACCGAAACCAACTTGGCCTGTTTGGGTGACGCAGTGTCATTATTTACACATGTTCATAATACCTGGTCAATGTCAATGCAATATTCTACTTCTACTACATGCCAAGTCACGCCAAGTAGGCTTCCTTAGCCAAATGGATTCAGGTTTGTTTGGTGCGAAGTTTGAGGAAGCTGCCAAAAACCAACAAAATTTGCAAAAGAACCTTTCTGTGCTAAAGCATAGGTTTTTCACCCCCACCAGTTCTCCAGGACCATCTTCAGCTGGACCATCATCAGCTACACCATCAACCTACATTTCCCCGGCTCCTCTTCATATAATACTTCCTCTAGATATTTAAACTACCCGCGCGGGGAGAGGAACACCCGAATGAAAACAGACAATCTGTACAAATCGAAGAAATGGGCAATCGCGACTGCTTCAACAAAACTTACATCTGGTACATACAAAATAGGCGGGTCGACTATCAACTTACATTTCTGCGTGGCAGGAAACAGCAAGTTGGCTGTACTAAGTTGACTTAAAGGTCTCACATTAAAGTTTCTTCGCCAGTCTAAGCAGTCACATTACTCTTTAGAAACATTTTCGGGTGTCGAGCTAAGGTTATTCTAATCTATATAATCTATAACAGCGCTCTTGGACATTGCTGCCATTGCAAAATGTGCTTAGGATACTGGCGACCTCTTATCGCCATTTTTTCTTGCCACCCAACCTAATGGAAAAAAGAGGTTTATTTTAAACTTAAAAGCATTGAATAAATATATTTTCGCTCCTCGTTTCCAACGCGAAGATTTCAGAACCGTTAATGATAACTGCTAACCAAGACTTGTTATGCAACAAGTTTGGATTTGAGGGATACATATTTTACCTTCCCCTCCAAAGGGGGTCAAGGAAGTGCGGAGGCTCGAGATCACCAGATTTTTACAGGTACTCGAGCCTCTTCACTCTCAGGTGGGGTCGCAAGGCCCCCCAAGACCGTCCAGGAGTGGATAGGAGACAAATGTGTCACCTACCCCGTGCAGAAATGCACCTTTCTCGTAGTGGCCCCTGTCTTCGTCAAATTTGACGAAGCTAATCCTGGCGGATCTAGGCTGGAGCCCCGAAAGGCTCCCTGGCAATGGGCAACAGCATTGCCAGTATCGGTGCCAGCTCCTGGGGGAGGGTGTACTCACGATAAAAGTGAGTGCACCCTTGCCCAGGAGATCGCACCGAACGTCCTCTAGGATAACTGAAGAACCCAACCCAATGTGTCATGCGATCCGTACTAAAGGGTGCGTGGCGGTGGGGGTGCACCGTCGCTAACGGAGCCTCTGGGATACCAGGCGACCTCCCAGAGTAACAAGCCTTACACTCGTGCAGGGGGCGCCGCGAGTGTGGACCATGTAGTTCCCCCTTACTCGTGGGATTTATTATGAGCAAAAAAAACAATAATAATAAACCCAAATCCGGGGGCCCCCCATCAGGGGACCCCGAACAGCAACCGGGTGGCCTCTCACCAGGGGACCCCGATAGAACCCTCACTGGCGAAGAGCAAGTGAGAGATATTTCAAGGGAACTCGCCAAGAGGGTGGGTACTTTGAATCTAAAGAAAAAGGGTAGGACGGGAGCGCAGAAGAAGCGGGCCCGGAGGCTAAGGCTGGCGCAGGAGAGGCAGGGCTCCGGAAGTCGAGATGCCTCTTCGGGGGCATCTGCTTCGGGGGGCGCTGCGGCTTCTGTGCGGGCTAGGGCGCCTTCGGGTGTTGCAGCTGCGGCTTCGGCGGGGCCTAGCATTGCTGGGAAACGTCCGAGGTCGGCGGGTGTGACACCGGAGGGTGCCTCATCGCGGAAGAGAGCTCGCACTTCCGCTCACGTTAGCTACGCTAGAGTGGCGCAAACCGGGCACAGGGTAGTATTCGTTCCCGAGGACTACCCTAGTGCTCAGTTGGTGGAGACGCAAGTCTTCAGCATCCAGGAGTCAGTGAGCGGACTGATGGACGGGCTCCCACTTGAAGGGGCCCTTCCAAGGTTCGCTGACTGCTACTTCTCGAGGGGGGCGGCCATCTTTGTTTGCGAGAACGAGTTCTCGCAGACGTGGCTGCAGGCTCAGGTTGGCAACCTGAGGCCCTGGGAAGGAGCACGACTCAGGGCGATGCGATTTGAGGACCTGCCCGTCTTCAGGAGGGTGATGGCTTGGTTCCCGGGCCCTCACGTGAAAGAGGACATCCTCCTGAGGAGGTTAGACAGGCAAAATCCTGGGATACACGTGGAGGGTGATGGAGGTCAAGATGGAGCCGAAAGGCGTACGTCTGGTCCTCAGCGTTGACTCCATTAGCTGGGGCGTAATCGAAATCGAAGGCAGGGGGCTGCGGCTCTACTGCGGAGCGAGCTCAGCAGTGTTTACTCTGCGGAGCGAGCTCAGCAGTGTTTACTCTGCTGAGCAAGAATAAAGAGCAACGCGGGACTGCTGCTGCCGGCGGTGATCAGGGCCCAGGCGAGAGCCAGGAGCCTAGGGACCAAGGGCAGCTGGCACCTGGGGAGGCTGTTGTTGCTGCTCGGGCTCCTCCAAGGGGGACCGAGCGGCAGGAACAGACTCCTCAGGAGTCTCCGGAGTTGGATAGGGTTGTGCCCACACCAGGAACTAGTGGGCCACAGAGCAGCACACCAGTGAGTGAGGGGCAGCTACTCGATAGTGACTCCGACTCAGCACTGGAGGGAGCCAGGATGCTGTGGCAGACGGATCAACGCCACAGTCACAGCGAGGGTAGCGGCAACGAACGGGGCCCCACCGTGGGGAACTAGACGTTGGTTCGCTACAAACACACGAGGGTGGTCTGCCAAAATAAAAAATGGTGAGTTACATTTCTTTTATTCAAATTAATTTGCAGCACTGCATAGCGGCTTCTAGGGTTCTTACTCAGACGATCTCTAGGGGTCGCTATGACATAGCTCTTATTCAGGAACCCTGGATAAGGAATGGCATTATTAGCGGGCTTAACATTCCAGGGTATACCATTTTTAGTAGCGCTCCGGAGACAAAGCCTAGAGTGTGCATATTATGTAATAATATGAATGCATGGCAACTAATGGACTTTACAACTAGGGACATGGTTGCGGTGGTGATTCGCCTTAGAGAACAAGGCGTCGAAAGAAGTTTAGTGGTATGCTCAGCGTACTTACCGTATGATTCAGGAGATCCTCCTCCCTCAAAAGAGATGGAGGACCTTGTGTCTAATTGTCGGGATAATAATCTCGAGCTTATCGTGGGGTGTGATAGCAATGCCCATCACACCCTATGGGGTAGCTCTAACACTAATAGACGTGGTGAAGAGCTGATGGAATTTCTAGGGACGTCGAACCTAGAGGTTCTGAATGTTGGCGACACTCCTACCTTCTCAAACAATGTGAGGGATGAGGTCCTAGACATAACACTGAGCACGGTCGGTATTTGTAATGAGGTCAAGGACTGGACAGTATCTTTGGAACCGTCACTGTCCGACCATAGACATATAACGTTTAGGATTGACGGGGAAAAAGAGGGAATCCTTGTTAGAAATCCTAGGCAAGCAAATTGGGCTTCTTTTAAAGAGGACCTAGGCAACAGGCTCCGTCCTATAGAGCAGGATCTCAGTAAAGGGGAGGGCTTGGAGGCGGCAGTTGATTCCCTGTGTAGGGACCTCCGAGCCTCCTTTGAGGATAACTGTCCCCTACGCAAAGTGGGCGTGGCGGGCAATGCCACCTTCTGGACTAAGAAATTAGAAACCAGGAAAAAGTCCCTGCACAAACTACTCACGAGAGTTAGGTACAGGAAAGGTACTCCTGAATGGGAGGAGTATAGGATAAAGCTACAGGAATATAAGAGGGAAGTCAGGAGGGCCTCCAGGGAATCTTGGAGGAACTTCTGCAGGTCCATCAATGATACTCCTGCGACGGCAAGGATGCATAGGATCCTTAGCAAGGACACCAAGTCCAAGTTGGGGACCTTGACGGACTCGAACGGTCATAGAACCATTAACGAGGAGGAAACGCTTGAACTGCTGATGAGTGTGCACTTTCCGGGATCGGCTGCCGCTCAGCAGACAGGTGCACATAGGCCACTCCGCCGTCCTCATAGAGAGGAATGGCAGATGGCAGGAGAAGTCGTCACTTATGACCGCACAAGATGGGCGATAAATACTTTTGCTCCATACAAAAGTCCAGGCAAGGATGGAGTCATTCCAGCCATGCTACAACATGGACAGGATCTGGTACTACCATACCTAGTTAGGATATTTCGCGCCTGCGTGGCTACTGGCTTCACACCGAAGAGCTGGTTGCATTCAAGGGTCGTTTTTATTCCTAAGCCGGGCAGAGGTAGCTATACTCGTCCGAAGGACTTTAGACCGATTACCCTTTCGTCGTTTTTACTAAAAACACTGGAGAGGTTGGTTGATAGATATATCAGGGATGGGCCCTTACAAAGGGTTGAAATCCATGCCTATCAGTTCGCATATCAGGCGGGAAAATCAGCTGAGCTGGCACTTCATCATTTGGTCAGCAGGCTGGAGAAAACGTTGGATCAACGGGAAGTGGCTATGGTAGCATTTCTTGATATCGAGGGTGCGTTCAACTGTACCACTACCAATTCGATAAGACGCGCCCTAGAGAGACATGGAATTGCTCCAATCCTAGTGGAGTGGATTCTTACTACTCTAGAGGGCCGAGTGGCTTCTGCAACGCTTAATGACATACACTATAGCGTTGCAGTGGCGCGAGGCTGCCCACAAGGCGGTGTTCTTTCACCTCTATTATGGTGCTTAGTGGTGAATGACCTACTCGTGAGACTAAGCAACACAGGGGTCTACGTACAGGCCTATGCCGATGATTTGAGCATAGTGGTCAGGGGTAGATTCATTAATACAGTCTCCGAGGTAATGCAAGGCGCGCTGCGTGTTGTGGAAACGTGGTGTAATGAGGTGGATCTGTCAGTGAACGCTGAAAAGACGGAGCTCGTTATGTTCACTAGGAAAAGGAAGATGGAAGGCCTCGTGAGGCCTACCTTTTTCAGAACGACACTTGAATTGTCTCAGTCAGTAAAGTATCTAGGAGTCATACTGGATCACAAGCTGACTTGGAGGCTGCACGTGGATTATAAGGTAAGCAAGGCTCGAAACTCATTATGGGCCTGCAGAAGAGTTGTCGGTAGTAGCTGGGGCCTGAGCCCAAAAGTGGTGCACTGGCTCTACACTACAATAGTCAGACCGTCTCTAATATATGGCTCCATAGTGTGGTGGACCTGTATAAAGACGGAGGCAACAAGAGCCAAACTTAATAAGGTCCAACGTTTGGCATGTCTTAGTATAACCAGTGCAGTGCGCACAACACCCTTGAGTGCCATTGAAACACTATTGAATCTTCCTCCTTTGGATCTGGTAATCCAAGGGGAAGCTAGAAAAACTGGGTTCCGTCTCTGGAGTCAGGGTAGCTGGACTTTTATGAATCCAGGCAAAGGACATTCGGCGATTCTAGCAGAGTTGCATGAGGATTGTCCTATTTCGTTGGCGAGGAGCGATACAGTTTCTCCTACGCATCGCTTCAATCGCAAATTTACGGTGGTGTTTCCGTCAAGGGAAGAATGGAAGTCTAGGGAAAGACAGCTCATCGAAGGAGGAGGACAGGTCTGGTACACAGACGGTTCACTCGCTAGAGAGGGCTCGGGCTCGGGAGTCTACGGGCCCCGTACAAGACTTTCATTCCCTCTTGGGGGGCACACCACAGTATTCCAGGCTGAGGTCTATGCGATACTTGCCTGCGTAAATCGTATTCGGGAAATTGACGGGTCTAGGAGGCGGATTACTATCTGCTCTGACAGTCAGGCAGCCATCAAAGCACTGAGTGCTTGGAAAATAACGTCGGGACTGGTCCTGGAGTGCAGGAGAGCTCTTGACGACATCTCAGCTAAACACAAGGTATCACTGATGTGGGTACCTGGGCATGCTGGGGTAAAGGGTAATGAAATGGCGGATCATCTAGCCAGGATGGGATCCGGAAACAGTTTTGTGGGCCCGGAACCAGCCTTAGGACTGTCTGCAAATTTGGTTAGGAAAACAACTGGAGAGTGGATCCAGAATCAACACTCTCTGAGATGGAACAACATCTCTGGTCATCTCCGTCAGGCTCGGGAGCTATTAGCAGGGCCTGAAGAGAGAATAGGACGATTCTGTCTCTCTCTGGATAGGAGTAACTTGAGACTGTTAACAGGCTTATTAACGGGTCACAATACCTTCAGGCGTCACTTGTTTGTGATGAGGGTGGTCAACGACCCAACGTGCACGTGGTGTGGTGAGGAGGAAGAATCCTCGGCACACATCCTGTGTCGCTGTGAAACCCTGGGTTATCACAGGCAGACTATGCTGGGCTCCAGAACCTTGGAACCAATAGAGATAAAACGGATAGGACCTAAGAATGTACTTGCCTTTGCCAAAAGGGCAGGTCTTAGGAACTAGCGCGGATAGAGGCGCAAAAGGGCCCATCGTGTGGCCTATGCACCAGCCACATTCCGTGCTGGATAGCCTCTGGTTCTTATTCATTCATTCATTCATTCATTCCCCTCCAAAGTACCGAACACACTTCAGGTTCCTTCTAGAAGGCCAATGAGTTTACTTGCCTTCTGTTTTGCCTAAATCTCGCCCCTTATATCTTTACAAAAATACAAGTGGCTAAGTATCTAATTAACAAAACCTGTAAGACATATACTATTCCTATCAGAGACTTTACGAAAGTTATTGGAGTTTTGCTGGCGGCAACTCCAGCCATCCAATCACACTAAGATATTAGCGCGTAGAACATTCCAATTCCTGATAACAAAAACCTCTAATAGCAACATGTTAGTTACTCATCAAATAAAAAACACTCTTAATTGGTGGATCCAAAATTTACATTTTTCTGGAAACACTAAATCCACAGCATTTTCTTTAGAAATATTCTCTGATGCATCCGCCACAGGATGGAGCGCTTTCTGCAATGGTATGCATGCAAAGGGTTTTTGGCAGAAATCAGATAAATTCCAACATATTAATTACCTTGCAATACAAGCTGCTTTTTACGGCTTAAAATCCTTTCCCAAAACAAAAAAGAATATTCGAGTTTTATTAAGAATTTATAATAAGACTGCCTACCTAACAGGGGGAGGGAGCGTAAAATACCGAAACCTTAGCAAGATAACCTATCAGCTTTTATCTTGGTGTGAACACAATCAAATAACACTATTTGCTTCCTACATTTCTTCTAACGAAAATACAGAAGCTGATAGGGGATCAAGAGCAAAGTCGGTTGGAACTGAATACGACTTACGTACACCGATTTTTAACAAAATAATTAGAGGTTTCGGGGAACCGGAAATAGCCCTTTTCGCAACAGACCTTAATCAAAAATGTAAAAAGTACATTTCTTGGTTCCTGACCCACATTCAGTAGCAGTAGATGCTTTCATAACATCTTGGACAAATGTTTACTTTTATGCATTTCACCCATTCTCAATAAAACGCAGAAAAAAAATTCAGGACCACGCAACTGGTATATTGGTGGTGCCTGCGTGGCCATCGCAGCCTTGGTGCACTTTGTTTATATCTTTATTAATTGGAAAGCCAATATCGTTTACACCTCATGAAACTGTATTACTCTCTCCCTTTAGAGAGGCTCATCCCCTACACAGGAAGCTTTCACTGGTGGTAGGGAAATTGTCCGGAGGGCATTCTTTCAAAGAAACATTTCCTGCCGGGCCATACCAGTAATGTTTTCATCTACCTCGGAAGGCTCATGGAAACAGTAGAATGCTTGTTTTTCGAAAATATTGGATACATTGTAGAGGCCATCATCACGATGTGTTCAAATATGACACTTTTTAGTAACCGAAATAAATGAACGTGCCTCTTACGCAAGAATAAACACATACCGATCAGCTCTAAATTTCATGTTTTCACCTGCCAATATTGATGAAAAAATAATCAAACGATTTGTTAAAGGGAGTTATAATTTAAAACCCCCCAAACCCAAATATGACTTTCCTTGGAATGTAGAACCTATTTTCGGGTACTTAGCAACCCTTTACCCCTCAACAAATTTATCTCTTGAACCATTAACCATTAAAACAATCACGCTTATGGCTTCAACTTCTGCGCATGTGATTCAAACACCAGCAGCAACAAAATCGATATTACTCATATAAACACTTCTAGCGACAAAATTGAACTTCGAATCTCTGAAAAACTAAAAACTTCAGCCCCTTACAACAATCAACTTATTTTAACGTTTCCATTTTTTGATACACCTGAATTATGTGTACCCTCTACTCTGAACCATTATCTACAGGTCACAAAAAATATTCGATCAACTTGCACTTGCCTGTTTATAACGCATAATAAACCTTAGCATCCTGCAACAACACAGAAGTAGATGGATCAAGTTAGCATTCAAAAACAGCGTCATAGGTGGTACTGTTTTTACGGAATATAGTGTTCGCCATGCGGCACCGTCTGCGACTTTTAAATCAGGGGTAAATATAAATGTCATGAAGCATACAGCCGGATGGAGCCTAAATTCAAATGTTTTCTTTAAATTTTATAACCGTCCTCTAGGTATGCCTTATTACATATTCACACATACCATATCGAATTTAGGTTTACCTTAATTACGTAGTGTCTATCATAGTCTATATACGCATGTGTACATATATAAATTCATTTTTTTTTCGTTTACACACGTATTGTAAATGTTATTATTTTTTTGTCTTTACATATCTAACGGTATCTATGTATTTCTGCTACGCCTATTTATTTCTCAACGTAATCATTTTCAATAAATCGATTTCCTTTTCTTTTTTGGAAATATTGTTTACCTTTTAGAGTGGTTACCGCAAAATTGCACCGACTAGCTTTTAACCGCTACAACGTAATCTTATCGGAAGACAAGCGAAGGAAAATTTGAAGATTAATCGAATACTTACCTGTATGAAGATTAATCGTAATTTTCCGAGCTTGTCTTCCGATATGATTCCAACCCGCCCAACCACGTACCCCTATAGGGGCAATTTTGCTTAAAAAACAGAATGAGTATGTAAGCAACGGTTGTGTCGGGCGCCGGTCGGATTGCTGACAAAGAATCTCTGCTGTAAACACGTATCGATGGATGTGATAAATCAGAAACTACAACGTAATCATATCGGTAGACAAGCTCGGAAAATTACGATTAATCTTCATACAGGTAAGTATTCGATTAATCTTCAAATATTACTGAAATGCCAAAAGTTATCTCATCTGTGACAATTAAAAAAGATCTGTCTGTGATAGTATATAGTAACATTTCGTGATAAATAATGTTCTAAAAATTAAAGAAATATTAGGTAAAGGTAATTTGTGTAATAGCTGGGTAAAATGCAATTCTTTAGTAAGTAATATGTGTACAAATGTTTGTGAAATCGGTGCTATTGATAAAGCTAAAGCACCTGTTAACCAGGCATGTACGCAAATAGAAAAGGCGCATTTAATTGTCTCTGATATTGACGAAAATTTGGATACCATATTGAACAAATTACCTTTCCTCAAAGATCAGCTAAATTTAACTTTTTCAAAACAACGAAGGTATACTACTGACACATTAATATGATCCTGTTCGATTCACTTTTTGTTTCCAGGAGCTTATAGAAAAATACGTGACGGCGATTTTTTGACTCTACCGAGTCATACATAATGTACTGTGTACATAATTTTGTGGATAATAGATAATTTCATATAATTTGTGTGCAAATAGGGCCAACTTTTGACCTTCTCAAGTCTGAACGACTCTAGTTAAATAAATATCAACTAGCACCTCTTATCACAAATTCAATTTCCTGTAAATTCATTCCTATACATTACTCTTGTATTTTTTACCGTTTTCTCAGTATATCAAGAAAATGCTCGTAGCGCTGGAGTTTGTCTATTAATCCCTGTAGATACGTGCGACCCGGTGCGGCGCTACGTGTGACGTCACACGCAGCACCATAAGGCCCGGTAGCTATCGATGGTCCCGGTTCGGGTGTTTCGGATATGGTTTCTGCTTACCACCATGAACTTGGTTTTGTTGATATTTGTCTTCAGACCCAGCCTTTGGCTTTCCTCGTTAACGCGACTTCTCTGTGTAAAATCGTTGTACTTTCTTCATATAGGTACATATATTCGTCAATGACGTTATAGTATCAAAGCTGGTTCGACGATATACGTGATATTCTCGAAACAAAAAAAGCTCAAACAAAAACTGAGTGGAATTTTTGAAGGTACTGTAGGGTCTATCATACCATGCTTTCAAAAATTTTTTTTTTGTACGTCAACCCTTATAACTTTCCCCCAACTTTTTTATTTCATATGTTTTCCTATATAAATGATATCCGTATCTTATTTAAAATCATGTGGAAGGTACCTTTGATTTTATACGTAAACTTATTTTTTGCGTGAAAGCATAATATAAATAAAATAAGAATTCGTTTGACGCAAAAACGGACAAAAAAGAAAACTAAGTGGGTTTTAAAGGGTATTTGATACATTGTTTCGAAAACAAATGTCTTTTTTGTCCTTTTTAGCTCTCACTGTAAAAGAGAGCTTATGCAGAGTGTTAGGAATCATATATTCTGCTACATCAACATGTCGAGCGCTTGCCTTGTCAGCCGATCCTGAGTCGGCTAGCGGGAAAGCATCGGCATGAAGAAAGAAATACGAGAACAAAGAGATATTCATTCGGTTAATTCGGTGACGAAGGTTGTAATAGTTTGGACATAATAAAACTGTTCCTGCCATCACCGGTGTATCATTGTGGAGATCCCTAACACCTAACATCAGAAGTGGTGACTTTTTGTTATAGTGATAACCAAATACATTGTGTACTGTGAGGTTAATTATGCCGCGCCGCAAAAGGAAAAATTCATCGTCCAGTTCATCAGACAGTGACTCCACGTCCACCTGCTCCACGTGTTCATCTTCTTCGACATCCAGTAGCCGTCGTGATCGGCGTAAGTCAAAGAGGCGTAAGACACAAAAACGCTCAAATAATCGAAATGTAGTGGGGGTAAGTCAGTCAAACCCATTAAACTTGCATGCTGTGGCTCCACACCAACTAAATGCTACCGCCATAATACCAGAATTTAACCCGCTGAATGAAGATGTTTCACACTGGGTTGACATTATCGAACATAATGCCCGTGTTTACAATTGGTCAGACGACAACATGATTTTCCAAGCTACCAGCAAACTCATGGGTACTGCACTAATCTGGTATCGCAGTTTAATTTCAAACGATGTGAACTGGGGACAATATTCGTGGAAGGACTGGCGAGAAAAGTTGATAGACACTTTCCGAAGTAGACGCGACTTATTTTCTTTATTTCAAGAGTTAATGAGTCATAAGCCATTTAAGGGACAATCGCTTTATGAATTTTTGTTTGTACATTTAGCAAAAATAGAAAGCTTAAGATTGAACATATCAGAATTGGATAAAATTTCGTTAGTCTTAGGAGCCATAGGAGACCAATATGTAAAAACTGCAGTTGAGGCCGCTCAAGTGAAAAATATTAACGATTTAGCTTCATACTTAAGAAGCAAAACTTTTTATGCTCGTTCCTCCCCACAGGAAGCAGGTCCAAGTAGAATAAGTAGCTCTAGCGAATTCAGACCTTTTTCTGAACACCAAGATAAAAACAAAACTCGTCTTAAGCCTAAAACAGGGTCAACACCTACATTTATTTGCAATTCTTGTGGAAGGTCGGGACATAAACGCGATCAATGTTCTCATAGACGTAAGGTGTGTAACTTTTGCAAGACAGTAGGTCACATTGAAGCTGCTTGTCGTAAAAGAAATAGCAACAGGAACGAAAAAAATGAGGTAAGAATAGAAAACGTGAAAATGATCAGAGAAAACACTTCAAAAAAATGTTTACAAAAATATACTACTTAGCGATAAGAGTGTGGACGCGTTTATCGACTTAGGTAGCGACTGCTCAGTTATTCAGAAGGATCTAGCTGTAGAGTTAGGTCTAGACATAATAAAGCTAGATAACATTGTTAGTTTGTCTGGATTTACGGGTAGCTCGGTTCAGGTATGTGAATGCGTTTACACCGACGTATCAATAGACAATTGTTGCCTTTCCAGTATCCAAATTTATGTCACTGATAAACTTATGGACACTAAATTAATTATTGGTCGAAATTTTTCTGAAGATACGACAATTTCTTATAAAAAAATAGGTAACGAATTTACTTTTAGAAAAATTCAGGTAAATGCAGTGGCCCTTAATTGCAGTTTTGAGATATGTCATGGAGAACTAACTTATAATGAACAAAATCCATTGTATAAGTTGCTTAATGAATATGAAAATTGTATGTATGTATCTATGAACAAGCTGGGAAAAGCACATTCTACTTCATTGAAAATTGTTACTACGACTAATACCCCTGTATGTTTTCGCCCTTACAGACTTTCAGAAAGCGATAAAATTGTGATGAGAAATCAGGTACAAGAACTTTTATCCGTTGGCATTGTACAAAAAAGTAAATCAGAATATGCTAGTCCCGCCTTGTTAGTAAACAAAAAAGATGGTCAAAAACGCCTTGTTGTAGACTACAGGGCTCTAAATAAAATTTCAGAAAAACAGATTTTCCCATTGCCACTGATTGAGGACGTTATAGATTCCGTAGGTAATTACAAATATTTTTCTACACTTGACTTGGCTGCTGGCTACCATCAAATTCCAGTACATCCCGAATCAGTCGCTAAAACTGCTTTTATAACTCCGGAAGGACTCTATGAATACCTTAGGGTTCCTTTTGGCTTATGTAACGCCCCAGCAGTTTTTCAGAAAATGATGTCAGAAATTTTTGAACCATTACGAGAATTTGGTGTAATGCCATATTTAGATGACATTATAGTCCCCTCAAATTCTATACAAGAAGGTCTAAATCTGTTGCAAAAAGTATTGGAACATGTTCAAGATTTTGGTTTAACTATAAAAATGTCCAAATCTAAATTTCTACAAAATGAGATAGAATATTTAGGCTATGTGATTTCGAAAGGCAATGTTTCTGTTAACAATGACAAAGTTACAGCAGTAATAAATTTTCCGACGCCAAGAACTGTTCACCAATTGAGACAATTTCTAGGCTTAGTAGGTTACTTTCGCAAATTTATACCTGACTATGCCTCTAGGACATAACCTTTACCAACATTATTGAAAAAAGATTTTAAATGGGCTTGGGATCAAACAAAGTCTAATACAGTAAGTGCATTAAAGACCATTATTAGCTCTAAGCCTGTTCTATGTATTTTTGATCCTAATCTTAAAACCCTTCTTTATACTGATGCCTGTCAGGACGGTATAGGAGCTATACTTATGCAGGTAACCAAAGAAGGAGAGAAGCCGGTTGCGTACTTTAGTAAACAAAATTCACTAGACGAACGTAAGTATCATTCGTTCGAGTTAGAACTGTTAGCTATTGTTAAATCTGTAGAAAAATTTAGACATTATCTGTTAGGCTTAGAATTTGTTATTGTCACAGACTGTAGTGCAGTGAAAAATGCTATGTCAAATAAAAAATTATTCCAAGAATCGCCAGATGGTTATTAAGTTTACAAGAATATACATTCCAAATTCAACATAAGGCCGGTACCCAAATGCAACACGTAGATGCTTTGAGTAGGAACACGGAAAATGTCGTAACGCATGACGTCATGATGATTTCTGAACAAGAAGGAATATGACCTCCGGGGCAATATCGTTTATAGAGTTACTGAACGAGGAAGAAAATGCGTAGTACCAAAAAAATGTAGATGGCAAGTGGTAAAACTAAACCACGATGATGTTGGCCACTTTGCACTCGAAAAGACTCTTGAACGCATACGGGAAAGGTATTGGTTCCCAAAAATGAAGCGGTTTATACAAAAATACATTGCTTTTTGCCTTAACTACCTTTATCACAAAAATGTGGGCGGACGAAAACCGGGATTTCTTCATTCAATACCAAAACATGCCAAACCATTCCACACCTTACACATCGACCATGTAGGACCATTTGTCACAACAAAAGATGGGAATAAACACCTTTTGGTCATAATCGACGCCTTTACAAAATTTGTCTTCTTAAGGGCCGTACCAAGTACAAAAACAGTTTATGTAATTCAAGAGCTCAACGATATTTTTAAAATATTTGGAAACCCTAGAAGAATTATATGCGATGCCGGAACAGCCTTTTCGTCAACGCAATTTTCCAAATATTGCGAAGAAAAAGGAATCAAACTATTCAATACTGCAGTAGGTATGCCAAGAGGTAACGGTCAGGTGGAAAGAGCCAATAGGACTGTTATTGAGGGATTAGCCACAATGGGTGCAAGTACAGCAGCGGATAACTGGGACTGCAACCTTACTGCCTTGCAACAAGGAATACATAGTAGTAAACAAAAACTAACTGACGCCACCCCTGCTACACTACTGTTTGGGACAACCTTGCGAATGGATGGAGACCGCTATGTAGATAGCGACACCGAACCCATAGACATAACCACATTAAGACAAGCTGCTTATGCAAAAATGGAGAGTAACAGACGGAAACAAGACGAGCGTTTCAACGCCAAGAGACAACCGTCGGAGGGTTTTGAGATAGGAGACCTGGTTCTCACCAAAATTGCAAGTATTCCCAGCAACAGGGATAGCAAGAAGTTAGTGGAGACGTTCAAATGACCCTTTAAAGTCATTGAAGTACTGCCCAATGACAGATACAAGGTTAAAGAAGATATACACGCCACGAGATCTAGAACTCCCTTATGAAGCAATTGTGTGTCTTGAACACATGAAACCATTCAAGATTAGACATTAAAGTAAGTGGAACTTTAGACTGCCTATCTTCTGGCCATTCATCAATTTACACTTTTTCGTACTATTCTCAATACTTCGAGGCAAAAAATTCAAATTCCTTTTTCAGACTGAAAGACTGCTCATTTGCCAGCAACCTAGATGCCGAAGAAACTGCTCATTTGCCAGCAACCTAGATGCCGCCGAAACTGCTCATTTGCTAGCAACTCGACGCCTCTGAGACTGCTCATTTGCTAGCAACTCGACGCCTCTGAGACTGCTCATTTGCTAGCAACTCGACGCCTCTGAGACTGCTCATTTGCTAGCAACTAGATGCCTATGAGACTGCTCATTTGCTAGCAACCTTGATGCCGATAAGACTGCTCATTTGCTAGCAATATTACATACAGACTGCTCATCTGCTGGCCATAATTTTCTACTGTATCTAGACTATTGTCCGTTTGCTGACAAATCTAAATCAAAATTCGAATACGCCTCATCTACTAGTTTTCTTCATCCCGGATAGATGCGCTCGAGGACGATCGGCATTCAGGATGGCCGAGTGTTAGGAATCATATATTCTGCTACATCAACATGTCGAGCGCTTGCCTTGTCAGCCGATCCTGAGTCGGCTAGCGGGAAAGCATCGGCATGAAGAAAGAAATACGAGAACAAAGAGATATTCATTCGGTTAATTCGGTGACGAAGGTTGTAATAGTTTGGACATAATAAAACTGTTCCTGCCATCACCGGTGTATCATTGTGGAGATCCCTAACACCTAACAAGAGCCTGTGTCTGTCGATTCGAATACAAAAGATAGCCTAAACTACAGGTGCTTGAGAAAAGCTAAATACAGATTCGGAATCAGCATGAAAAAACTAGTCCGGACACAATCCGGTTTTGTCAATATCGCTTCCGATTTAAAAAAAAAACTTCAAACTTTTATACCAACAAATTCCACAGTGAGAGTGCCGTTTGAATTTACTCAAGTAAATTCTTTCCTACTTTTTTATTACGAAAATATTACGCTTCACAAAAATCCTTACTTATTAACCTTATGCTTATGAAATTGAGAAAAAATTGGTTTGTGTTCGAAATATAGGCACTACAAGATTTTAAATAAAATAATGACCTCATTAATGTAGGAAAAGCTATGGGGTGCTATTTGAAAAAAACGTTGGGCGCGAATCTTAGGGGTTGAAGTACAAAAAAATATTTCGAAAACATGGTATGATATAGGCCATTCAGTACCCTTGTAAAACCGACTTAATTATATTTTGTTTGAAAAAATGGTTGGGGTGAGTTATAAGGGTTGAAGTACAAAAAAAATCTTTTGTACGCATGGCATGATAGACCCGATAGTACTTTCAAAAATTAGACTCAATTTTCATTTGAACTTTTCTTTGATACGAGAATATCACGTGTCAAGGAAATTCCGGGACACAATGAATATTAGTCAATTCAGTAAGAGTCAAATAGGTGAAAAGTATGTGACAAAATCGCCTATTGCCTCAAAAGGAAGATACTGATCCATATTATTATTTGTTATTATATAGGAAATTAAAAAAATCTGATAGTAATTCGCTCAAAACTACGCTATCATAGAATGTGCCATTGAAAAAATTCAAGAATTATTTTTTACAAAACTTGAACGCGACCTTCGGCGAAAAGGTTACTTATTTAGCGTATGGTTATAGTACACATAAAAAAGTCATAAAAAAAGTAAAACAGTTAAGACAAATAGCACAAAATTAAAAAAAATGGCGATCTGAATAGTAAAGTCCTTTCAAATGTACGTGCTACTACAGTAGATGGCAAAAAGACGATTCGGTAAAATAGCTGAATCGGTATCGGTCAAATCATCGATTCGGTAATTTTTCACACGGTGTGCCTGCGAACCGCCTATGACAATTTCTTCATTATGGTCGCGTGTTGTCATCGAAAACCGAATAGCTGATTCGGGAATAAAACCTAATCGGTGGTAAACACCCAAATGATAAATGAGACCTTTGACGTGAATCCAAAGTTTTCTGTTAAGTAACCTATACCTCCTTCGACGATACCAATACAAAATTATAAACGTATTTTGCGACAATTCGCAAGAAAACTATTCAAAAATGAACCGAAAACCCGGAATCGGCTGAAAATCTGTTTACAACCGTTTTCTGTGTGAACATATCATTAGGTTTGAGCTCCGAGGTTTGCGCCGATTCGTTCAAACTATGATTTGACCGCACCATGTTAGGGTTGACCATTCTTTTCAGTGCAGCTGAAAACCAGGCGGATCTTGACCAAAAGTTAAATTTCTGTTCACTTCTTCTCGTGTTTGGATCGCCCAAATTTTTGTTCATTTAACTGCAGGGTCAAAACCATCAGATTCAAGGAGGAATGTTGTAATTGGTGTTTTTTTTGGACCTTATTCTGGGCAAGGAGAGATAAGGTATGTATATCTTCGTGGATTGGCGGTGAGGGATTTATTTTGATTTTGTTATATTCTTTCAGAAGGGCATTTTCTCGACAGATGGCTGGTGGAATTATTTGGCTGAGTGTTGGTAGTCAGTAAGTTGGGTTCATTTGATGCATCCCGCAATAGTTATATAGAAGAGTTTAACTGGGCGTCTATCAGTCTAAAATGTGAAACAGAGGCTCAGGGCCGAAGTACGAAGCGTAGAAGCGTAGGCGCCCTAAGAGGTTGCGCATCATTTTTGCAGGATATTGTTTCTGCTGTTTACTTTGGCTGCAATGGACTGAATATTTTTAAACGAAAGTGTCATATCCACTCTAACACCTATTGTATGTATTTGGGCGTGGGATTATAGATCTTTAGCTCTCTGTATGAAAGATAGTGTAGTAGCAGTGTTTTGTTTTGGTTTGACGGTTTCCCGCTTATTGGGCGATTTTCGAGTGAATTTTGGATTTTATCAGTGCATTAGTGAAAAATAGACTATTTTAGACGATTCCACGCGATGGTAAATGTACGATTATCACGAGACGATTTGAGGGTGATAAGTGTAGATCTTATCTTCGGCAAGAATATAAACACATAGTAAATAATAACAACATGTTCTTGCATGCCTGTTAAATCACGGGCTTTTATTCTAACCTATTCGAATCGTTGGTTGGAAGAGAAAAATGATCGTTCATATCAGTAACTTGAAAAAATTTCAATTACTGCGCAGAATCCTGACTGTCTGTCTGATGCAGGTTGCAGGTCAAACCTAATACCGCTTGGCTAAACAATTTTATTACAATTAGAATACGAAAGACCAGTAGCTTTCGATTATATCGATATTCAACAAAATTTTAGAATAACCTCGAATTCCTAAACAATCAAAATGCAAATACATGTATTAACGTAGGAATTCTATTCAAATGCAGTTGGAAATTACAGGCGCATGGCGATAAATTAAGATTAAGTAAGTCGTTTTGCTTTGGAAGTGCCCCAGATACACTTATATATAAATTTATACGGAAATGCTTTTCATGCTCATAGGGACAGAAAATGGTACAGCTAAGCATGCAGATAAGTAAGTTTAAAAGCTCATTTAGGATCAGCTGTCTGTTGCATGTGTTTGAAGTTGGCAAGGAACACTTTAAACTATAAGTAACCACCGCCTTCGATGGAACTTTGAGAAAATAATTATGCGGTGAGACCGGCATTCTAGAATTACAATTACGCTTCTCGTTCTATGTAAATGCCTAAAGTTTAGCGGTTTCTACCGCACAAAGGCAAGAACAAATACAATGCATTTTACTCGTATTTTGCAGTTTCCCGATCTAAATTTAAATTTTGACATTTTATAAAGTGCGATTCATATCAAAGTTACATTTTTTAAAACAGAACCCCCTATATATACGTTATTACTGCATATTTGGATTCCTTAGTCAATTCTAGTATCACTTTAAACGAACAAATCACCATTTTTGGTACAAGCAGATATTAGCAAAAAGTTATTGCAGCGATAATAAGTATACTTTAAAATAACTAAAAAACACGCTTTTAAAGAACATGGGACTAAGAGGTTAATCATAACTTTTAAATAAATTTAACAATAATAAACGAAAAATACTTGTATAAGTATTGTGAAAAAAGCGTCGGGCGCTCGATTTACGAATTATATGGCACAAATTGCCCACGCTTTTTCCAAAATCATACTAGTATTTTTCGTCCTTTATTGTTTTAGGCTTATTTTAAAAATTATATTTAAGTTTTTAATCCGATGATCTTTGAAGTCGTGTTTTTTAGTTTTAGTTTTTTTTATTTATATTATAATTTTTAATTAACTTAAAACTCATTAAAGCATTCTTTTTTAGTTTTTTAAACCATATTTATTAATTCACTGTGTAATGGAGATGAACAATTGTTTTTGATCAATATTCATAGCATAATCATTATCATTAGGGGAGACCGGGGCAAAACGAGGTCTGGGGCAGAACGGGAAAAGTGCTCCTATGCATGATTGATACACTGAAATGCGCTGGCAACAGTGTTATTAGTTCGACCTTTAGTTGGCTTACGTCGGTCAACCAATGAGGAACGTGGCGCTGCTCGTATTGGCTGCGGTGTGAGAAAAAATTGAATTTCCTCCTCATTTTAAAAAGTTTTGTCATAAACATCGATGTGCTATTAGGTGAGTAGCAAAGTTTTAGCAATATGTTTAACCAGAAGCCGTAGCGGTAGGATCGAGTTTTGGTATTAGATACCGTTTGTAGCCTTAACTGGTTTAGATTAGAAATTCTTGAATTTACCATATTATATGTTTGTTGGGGCAAAACGGACGGGGCATGACGGGATACTATACCGTCTTGCCCCGTACTATATATGCTATGTATTTCTTATCTGGTCTTTAATTTTTTTTCAGTCGAAAATCAAGTGCATCAACTTCTCAAACAAAATCTCAGCCTAATGCTTCAACTTTATCTATTAACAGCCATTGTGGTGAAACGGAACCTCTCTCTAACCCTACTATTTTTCCTGGCACAGCCATAGTTGATCATAAAAGACCTCCATTATCACTATTTATTGAAGAATGAGAAAGCAAATGGCATATTCCTCGTTTTTGGTTAGCCCGGCAAATATTATATTTGTACCAAAAGAAATTAGAACTGAAGAAACAAAGACAAGGAAACGAGGTAAGATTGACGACGAATTTTCCATCTAAGAATTAACTTAGAAGAAAATTAGAAACAAACAGTAAAAAAAAGAAGACTGAAGAACTAAAGACTGAGAAAAAGAAATCTGGCAACAACACTAATGAAAGAAAGACCAAAAGATGAATCTGGGGAAAAAGCAAATGCTAAGAAAGCTAAACAGGGTAAAATTAAGAGGACTAAAAGAGAAACTGAGACGGATACTGACTTGCCACAAGAAGATTGTGGTGACTGTGCTCGGATTTACAGTGAATACTTATATTCGCAGTCACAGGATCGGTGATGTATAGCATGCTTGGGCCCATAATTCCTGCGCTGGAGTTGATGACGAGCACGATAAAGCACATACTTGTGAACGTTTTCAGCCGTACTGAAGTATGTTCCCATTTTGCCCCGTGTCATTTCCCATTATGCCCCAATGGCGGGGCATAATGGGAAAAAAAAGTTATACTGATTTTTGCTACTTTTCGCCAAAGTCTGAATGGTTTAGTTGCTAAAAAAAGTTGCATTACTTAATTTAAATCCTTATGTTCCTACCTGACTAAAGGTTAATACAATAAAACATTTAATTTTCTTTATATGATGTGTTTTTCTTTAAGTATCCCATTCTGCCCCGGTCTCCCCTACTACATAAACGATAATTGAAGCTCTCGACTTTCCTTACTAAATTTCACAAAAATACCAACTCCCAGACAGTTTGATGTCAAGCCTTTTAAGCCCTCGTCACTACGCCTCTGTGTAGTATTAACAATATTTAAGGTGTCTGCGTAATTTCTTAGTCAGCGGATAAGACCGCTGGTCCGACAGATTTGAAACCGATTTGAACGAAAAAATCGAGAAAAGTTGCAGCGTTTAATGTTCGGTACGAACTCTTATTCTAAAGGAGGGTTACAAGCTCATAAACAAACATACAGGTGAAGCTAATAACAGCGTGTTAATAACAATTAGAAGGCTGTGACTCAGTATGAAATGCGCCACCTTAAGTCAGATGGTCAAATATGAATTTTTTCGTATTTGGAAAAATTGATAGATTAATTAAGGAAACTTCAATGACAGGCAACTTGATTTTTTCTTATTTTTTTCCAGTTAAAAGCTTGTAGTAATTCCAAGTACTTTTGAAAGACATTCAAATATTCTTCTATTTTTTAAACATGTTTAAACAAGTTATTCTTAGAGGGGGGCGGAGGGGTAATTACTCCCAATATTCTCCCCATATCACCGCCCTTGCCCAAACTTCAAACACGGTATTCAATGAGCTTTTTAATGTCGATCTTGGGATTGATTTGTAACAAACACATCCTAGTACATAACATCTTTTAGGAAGGTGAGATGCAATTAGAAAAATGCATTCGTTCTAGAACATTCACAATCCACAAGAATATGTTTTTGCAATGTAACTTACCTACATCCTCTTGCCGATAATTTTGGATAAGTTCAGCTAACTCCATATTACCAGCTATCACAGCCACCTGAAGCAAAAAGTGATTTTTTTATACAAATAACAATAGACTTTATTCATTTATAATAACTATAACATTTCATGTGACACTGTTGAAAAGGCGAAGTTACAAGCTGGTCTTGGTTTTCACTTAACCTTAACCTGGTGAAATACAGACTGCAGATTGTTGTACGTTTGTAACAGTGTACTCAAAAGTTTGTAGATTAATACAAAAACTCCTATTTTTTTAGATAAAATTCAATTTCATAATAATAATAGATCTGGTCGTCAGAACTGTCCGGCAAAAACAAAGTCGTTGCCACAAACATGCTTGCGGTCCCATTGTTATTATACACCTTTGGTGTTATACACTGGAAAGTGAACGAGCTGAAGGAAATCGACACGAAGACCCGCAAAAGGATGAATATGGAGAGAAGTCCTCATCCTAGGTCCTCTGTCCCGCGAATATACCTCCCGCGATACCTGGGAGGGCGTGGACTATTGAGATTGGAGAGTCTGCACAACAGGGTAGTTTTGGCTACTGCCTGCTATGTAACGAACAGCACCGATCCCTTGATTCGCTTTGTGCGAGAGCACGAGAATGTGGGTAAAGGAGCCTTTCTTTTTAGCCCAGAGAAACAAGCAGCCGAGGAGCTCAGCCTCACACTCGACTTCAAGCGGAGGTGTCAGCAGTCCATTACAGAACTTGGTCCCGCAGAATTAAAATCCCACATTAAAACTGCCGAAGTCGACTTCCTTTTAAGACTTCATAAAGATAAGCCAATGCATGGAATCTTCTACAAACATCTAGAAGAGCATGGCTTGTCTGAGCAGTTGACCTTCTCTTTCCTGAGGTCTAGTGGATTGAAGTCGGAGACTAAGGGCTTTATAATGGCTTCCCAAGACGGTGTCTTCAACACCTTGGTGTACCGTAAAGGGGTTATGGGTGTAGATGTACCCGACACCCGTTGTAGAGCTTGCCGACAGGCGCCAGAGACGCATAAGCATCTCTTGTCGGCGTGTAAGACGTACGTTGGGACGGCCTACGTCCATCGGCACAACGCGGCTCTACGAGTGCTCTACTATCATTTAAGGCACTCATACGGTATCGTTGAGACACCGGTGTTGCCATAAGCTCCAGGGGATATAGAGTCCGTTGTAGAGAACGAGAGATGCCGGATTTACTGGAACTACTCGTTCCCCACGCTCGAGCTTGTACAGGTAAACAAGCCCGACATAGTCCTTCTCGACCACCAACAGAAGACGATGTTCGTTATAGAGTTTTCGGCACCTGCCGAGGTGAACATAGTCTCTAAGGAGGAGGAAAAGCGAACTAAATATCAGGAGTTGCTCGGACAACTTCGCAGGCTCTGGCCAGACTACACTGTAAGTCTGCTGGTTATGGTCATTGGATCCCTAGGTGGAATGAGGAATACGCTGCTCTCTACACTGCGCAAAATACCGGTGTGCCGTGCGGCGGCGCACATCTTAGCCGCCAGAATGCAGAAGGCAGTCATCCTTGGGTCCCCTCGTCTACTTAGGGCGTACGATTCGCGGACCCAGTGTTTGCTCACCTCACGGTGTGAGGAGTAGTCACTGGGTAATGGAACAACAGCTCGGTGTGTCGGAGCTCGGGCTGCACTTTTTTGTTTTTTATATATATAACAATAATAATAATAACAGACACCAGAAAGTTAATCAACACAGAATCAGTAAGCTTCTCTACATGGATGATATAAAACTATATGCAGCCACTGAAGTGCAACAGAAGGAATTACTCAGAATAACAGAAGATTGTACGTCAGACGTCCGGATGGAATTCGGAATGAGCAAATGCAAAGTGCTCCACATCCATAAAGCCCAATGGAAGAACCATTCCGAACACGAAATATTAGCTGGCCAAACTCTGGACAACATGGAGAAGGAAGAAACGTACATGTACCTGGGCTTCAATCAGAACATTAAGATTGACCACTCACAGGTCAAGGCTCAACTAACACAAGAGTTTAGAGACCGCCTCATTACACTTCTAAAAACAAAATTGAATTCCAAAAATCTTACAAACGCAACTAACACATTTGCGATACCGGTGCTCACATACTCTTTTGGTATCATCAAGTGGTCGCACACTGATATTGAAAACATCAACATACTCATACGAACGGAACTCACAAAGCACAGAATGTCACATCCGAAAACGTGCAAGGAAAGGCTTACCATAGACAGGAAACATGGGGGCAGAGGAATTATAGACACACAGTCACTTCACACAAGACAAATAAAAACGCTCAGAGACTTTTTCCAAAGTAAACAGACAAACTTACATAGGTCAATAGTAAAAGCAGACAAAAACTATACTCCACTCACCCTATCCCGCCCAGATCACTCAGCAGACGCACACAACCACATAGAATTACAACAAAAAAAAAAAATAAACACCTGGTCACAAAAAGCACTCCATGGCAAGCACAGATACCGTGTTACACAACACTACATTAATGAAAGACAATCATACACCTGGCTGCAGGATGGCCAACTCCTTCCAGAAACTGAGGGTTTTATGCTTGCTATCCAGGACCAAGTGATTGCGACAAGGAACTACATGAAATACATAATCAAAGATACATCCATAACCGACGACAATTGCAGAAAGTGCCACCAACAGAAAGAAACAATAGACCACATAACAAGCGCATGCAAAACTCTCGCTGGAACCGAGTACACAGCTAGACATAACTCTGCAGCCAAAGTAATTCACCAAGCACTAGCCACAACAAACAAGCTAATAGAAAAACAAATCCATTACAATTACACACCGATACCAGTACTCGAAGACAATGAATACAAACTGTACTGGGACGTTGAAATGCATACAGATAAGACTATATCCCGGCAAATCGGCCAGATATAGTTTTCCAGTCGAAGGCACACAAAGTTACCTATTTGATAGATATTGCTATTCCCAACGATACGAATATCCAAAACGCCTACGCTGGGAAGATATCCAAATACACCGACCTTGCCGTAGAGATAGAACGACTCTGGAAGCAAAACAAAGTTACTATCGTCCCCCTGAACTCTTTTGGCGAGGTTTTCGAAAAATAGCGTCGTTTTGGTAAATGCTATCAAAAAAGGTTCAAATGAGAGGATTCAATTTGCGGCCTCTGGGATTTGTGGTCGATAACATTGAAACTGGAACTGTTGTCATTTTGAAAACGTCTTTTCATGACAAATCGATTACCTGATTTCAAAAGTGTCGGTCGCTCCAATATAGAACTTAGCGGGTTCTTAGAGTATAAGTAAAATGGTAAATTTTGAATGCCCATTTTATAAGACTCCTGGAAAAAACGTTTCAGCTAGGAACTAATTTCTGGTCTCGGATTGTAATTCTACATTCTCCCGGCAGTTTTCTTACAAATCAAGAAATTGCCTTGTTAAAACTTTCCTTGTCTCAAGGAAAAGGTCGCGACTTGAAAAAGTCGTAACGAGAAAAGACTTCCCAAGTTTTGGAGTAGAAAAGCGATGATTCAACGAAGCTTCAGAAGTTCAACGTATCATTGCTGCTGAAAAATCGCACTGCTCTCAATTTTTTCTATTCTATACTAGTCTATAAGACTTTTTTCCACCGAAGTCGTCGGCAGGAAATTAACTACAAAATTAATATTCTCCAACCTAAAATCAACACGAACTATGCATATTAAATTTTTAAGGTACCAGACGTAGGACGTGACCAGACATGACGTGAAGATATGAGATTCAAAACAAAATTCTTTTGTCTGCTGGCGTAGAAGTGAAGGATTATTTTTTCACTCAGAATAATTAACTCGCTGCACTTTAACTAATGTCTGTTACGTGATAGTTTGGACTGGCTTGAAGTCTATTTGATAGGTATCAGCTGACGAAGAAGTGCATCTCAGATTTAATTCTTTAGTAGTGGCCTGAGTTGGCAATTCGCAAGTCAGGACCGTCTTAGTAATATTCCTACTGAAGATCTCATTGGCAAAAAGTACCTAATGACTATTTTTGCAAACAAAAAATTGCTTCAATATCTGTTTAGACCAGCCATACTGACATACTGAAAGAAACACCGGAATTTTCCGAGAAAATGTAAAATAAGCACAGACGAAAACGCCACCAAGTGTCAATTACTCGTCCTTAGCAGTATTTGCACTCAGTATAGCCCTGTATTCCTTCAAAGCTTAAAATGGTATATGTCAAGACTCATTCTGGGATATTTTTAGTTATCACTAACCGAATATCTGTTCGCTGTTGACGTGGCTAACAGAAAGTATCGCATGCTGAACTTTTCTGTCATGGAATAGATTTTGCGCTTCTTCCCTAGATAATAACATGGGAGTTCAGCAGGGATCGGTCCTGCCTCCACATTGTATTTATTTCACATCAATGGTCTACTTTCTAGCACAGTAAATCCTATTCACAGCTTCGAGAATATCAATAATTTGCAAGCAGCAGATGCCTGTGTGCTCTCAATAAATCAAAAGCAGTAACTGTTTGATGATTTGGAGAAATGTCTAAATAGCCAAGGCCTCAGCCTTGGTACCATCTGTTTTCAATTATTGCAGTATCGTAAGTATCTAAAGCTACCGAATTTGTCGTCAAAATTGACCACAAATTAGAGCAGGTTCTAAATGTTTTAAGAAATCCATGGACTTATTTGATGTCAAATTTCTATTTTATATTTGTCAAATTGGAGCAAAAACTGTAAACAATGGATTTTTTGTTGATTGATGAATTTCAACATCGAGATGAAAAAAGCATCCTCCAAAAACTAAACTCGAAGAAAGCTATTGGTTCCGACCAAATTCCAGCCAATGCTATTTTTTGCAAGCTATTCAAACTATGCTACCAGCGAGGCGTGTGTCCCACTGTATGGAAGACTGGCTGCATACAACCCATCCTTAAGAAAGGCAAAAAATCAATCCCACCAACTGTAGACCTGTGACTCTTTTCAGCGTCATGTTCAAGGTTATGAAGACTGTCATTAACACACAGCTCCTGAAATACCTGTATTGGTACTCTCTAAGATAAGAAATAGAAAGGTGTTTCTATTACCATGGCAACCATGACGATCGGGCAGTTTCGGGTTACGTGTACTACCCTACTGAAAACATTTGACTCAGCCCAGCCTGTGAGCATGGATGGAAAATAATTGTTAGAAGCATATGTTGTTTTATGTCTGCCGGCGAATTCTGTTTTGTGCATGGATCGAAAATAAAGTGGATGCACATGTGTCAATGTTTTCAACTTGATATTTCTGATTGATGTTTGATTAGTTAGATTTTGTTTGTTTATTGTTATTTAAAATTATTAAAATGAATAATGAGGGTCTACTTTAATTCATTTCGACGGCTCAACTTATTTCGGCCTCACCAAATTCTGACGGTGGGGATTTTTATAGTTTTTTAATTAGTTTTGAGTTGGTGGAATAAATTTTTGAAATTAGGACTGCTGTCCCTAACGTCATCTTCTGTGTCTCTGTGACTTGTGAGCTGACAAACATCTGTTCGGCAGATGTAAGCCAATGGGTCACGTCAATGCAGAGGTTTTTGAAAATTGAGATGCTTTGAAATAAGCGCATTAATTGATTTGTTTAAAAATATTCAAGAAGAGAAAATCATATTTTACAATACGGTGATGCCGTATGCTCTCAATTGCAAGCATTACTGTGAAAAATAATGGTGTAGATTCTTTGTTTTGTCCAAAGATGAAACGGAAAGGAAAAATGAATATTTCCTTACTTCGGTAAGTAATCGAATATTAATTATTATTATCAACGAATTCGAATAGGTAGAAGCAGTAAACAACGGTTTTGTTTGGACCCACTATGTCAAGCATATTATAAATATTGTGTTTATCGTTGTGTTTATCAAGCAGCTTGATGCTCGTAGCAGTCGTAGCAGGCAATTAGGGAGGTAGAGGATCGGAGGCAAAAATAGCAAAGGATAACTTGGCCACGTTGCCAGATCGTCTCCGTGTAAACCTATTGTATTTTCGTTGACAACTGACAATATAATATATATTTTGCAGTCATTGCAGTAATAGTAAAGTTGAAAAAAGCGTGTGAGGAAAATCACAAAATAGACTTTTGCTCCAAAGGAAGATACTGATCAATTTATTGTTATTATACAGGGTGATACTTCTTTGTCAACTGTACATAGAAGTCGTTAAAATAAACAACTTTTTCAAATAACTGTTTCCCGAAAACTGAAAAATAAGCGAGTTACAAAATCGAAAAAAGTAAGTCTTGATTGTGTAATGTGTATCAAGACGTACCTACCTAGTCTGTTTGTATTTAGTTTTTTGCTTTTTTAGGTTGACCGTTTCGGGTTCATTGTTATAGTTTAGAGTAAAATTTGGGTTTTAACGGTGCATAAAGTACTAAAAGATCATTTTTAACAATTCCACAAATTTAATTCCCGCGGATTTCTGTAAAAATTAGCATCGTGTTTGTGAACACAGTGAATAATAATATCTGGGCCTTGCCAATATACAGATGCCTGTTAGAGCATGGACTGAGACGAGCCGATTAACGATTGACTAAACCCCAGTTAAACCATTTTAACCTCAACAATTGAACCCGTGAGGTTAGTTACTGAAACTTAAAAATACCATAGTAGTTTTTCAGCGGCCCGGGAGTGGCGTCCACACACAAACCAATCTCACCCCCATTTCGGTTTCCGCTAAATTAGGTCAAGCCAATATTTCTGAAAAAACGTGACAACGTCGCATCAACGGAAATCCCACCATGACCCTTTCCTTTTTTCACCCTTTATTTACCAGACGACAGGTAGCGGACTCGCTGAGTTCTATTGTTTGTTTTGGGTGATGCGTGGAAACCATCGGTAAGAAATGCCAGTGACGTCTCAAAAGGGGTGTAGCTCATGGAGCGAGAGAATATTATATTCATGTATTTCCATTTCGTTTACGTTTCTATTCCAGCTAATTCTCATGAACATGCAGTTTTTTTAGCTAACCGCGTATCATAAAACTGAGATTTGATATTTGATCAAATAAGAAACGTTTCGAAGTCAATGTCACTTTAAATTTGTTTTTCCAGTTTTACGTAAAATGAATTATTGAAAAAAAAATTATTTTGCGCCGTAAACAATTTATGCTAAATTTATAAAAATAGTAGAATTTAAATAAATTTATTTTATACGTTTCTTGTCTTCAAACTTTATTATTCATTTGTGTACCAGACGGTTACCTGTTGCAGGTTCCCTTCTTCAAAATGTTTCGATCTGTAATGATAGTCTCGAAACTGGGAAGATTGCGATACATAATGCTCATAAGTACCCGTTCCCATATATTATAGTTAATGTGTCTCTGTTTCTAAGGCAATAATAGGTAATACAGCAAATTTATTACTGCACTGCCTGTTGCTCCAATGTGAGAATCATACACTCCGAAGGTGAGAAGCCTGACAAAGGTGATAAAACCTCCCTTTTATATATTTTCAGGGCCAAATTCTTTCAAATACCAAATCATAATCACTAAGTAGATGGGTTCTTCAAGTTGTATTTTTTGTTTTTAACATTATCTGGTAATAGAAATATGTATATTGAAATATATTGAAAAAGTTCAGTGTAAGTTTTCATTTAATGCACCCCAATGTAAGCACTTAGTAGTGTTGTAGTTCCCTTTCAAATATTCAAACAATTAGTGGACCCGCATGGTACATAAAGAGTCCAATAAATTTGGACTGGCTGCGATTGGTCGTAAATCCTATGCCACGAGTATTTAAGATCTGGCATCTTTCATTTTTTCCTATCACTCTGTAATAGTTTCTCTTTTCTATATCCTCAACGTAATCGTCATTATCTTATAGCCACACCGTTACATGCTTATCTCTTCAACGTATCTTGTTACTATTATTATTATTACATAGAATAAAGAAGAAAAATGTGCAGCCCGGGCTACTGCCCGCCGAGCTGCTCTTTCGCCACACGCTGACCATCACTCCCTCAAAAATAATGTAATGTACGTCTATGTCTGTATAATAAAAGCTCTTTAAATCCAGCCGATTTCTGTCAGTTTCTGTAAGCAATAACATTGTCTTTGTAAACAAGTGGTAAATCATAACACCAGGATCATGGATACACTCACATGCCTGTTAGCGCATGGGCTTTGCTTCTTCTAGCCTATTCGAATTCGTTGATTATTATATATTGTTGAACCTTGGTTGTATTGCCCTGTCTGCTATTCCTCACGTCGGTTCTAATTAAGAGATAAAAATAGGCTATTTAATTGTTTGGGTTGATTCATGAATCTACTTCCTTGACTTTTGTCGCTGATGATTTAATAAAATAATATTTTTTCAGGGAAACAAATAGAACATTCGGTTTATTCTCTTGTTCTTGCTATTTCAAGGACAGGGATATAAAAAAATGGACCAACCATTTTGAACATAAATCTATGAAGTAGGGGCACAAAAACGCCTAGGAAATTGAACTATTTTATTTGCAAGTTAGTAGAAAGCATCTGCTAATTAATCTTTTTTGATATTACCTAAGCCTAAGAGGCAGACATGAGGAAATATTTTGTATGTTGTATGAATAAAAAATTTAAAAATACGAGGTACTGGCTACAAATTATGTGTATACTGTAGCGATTCAGACTCTGTATAAACTGTTTCTTAAATCTCATTATTTACAGGAGACAGCTTCATGAAAGACTCATAACTTAAGAAGTATGGTAGTATAATGGCTAGCAATCAACCCTTCCAAAAGCTATAGCATATCCCAACATGCGCTGCCTTTAAATACCATGGAGGTACAGAAGCTTAAAATTATTTTTTAAGGAGGGAGCTAGAAGAAATGAAGGAAAAATTAAACAATTTGTTATTTTTTATTAACATATTAAAAGCAGTGATGTTAAATCAATGTTTTTCTGGTCTGGCATTTAAAGATCTTCATGAGTTTACGAGTTGAAAGAATGTGTATGTATCTATTATCTCTGATAGGTATAATTTTGAAACCTTTATCTTAAAAAAAAATCGAATTTTGTTTTAATAATACCTATATTCATCTAGTGTGTAATACAAACTACATACCTACACCATGGAGAAAATAAAACTAGTTTTTGCCATTGGCAGTACATAATGTATGAATATGACATTGTAATCTTATGAGACAGAAAATAATGAAGATACATCAAAGTAGAAGAAAGAAAAGAATAATTTTTATCTGTGCAATATGATTCAACTAATGCCCTAATTATTTGCTCATAAATAAATGTAATAACCTTTTAGCTTTTGATTTTACACAACAATATTTTCATATGTAGAGTAGAGCTACAATATAATAATAATAACAATAACATCATAAATGATCGCCAGTGTGGCGTCCGTAAGCATAGGTCTACGGGTTACCTCCTGACCTACGTCACTCACTTCGGGAACAGAGCAATTGAAAATTATGGCGATTCCCGTGTTGTTGCACTTGACATATACTTCTGGTCAAGCTTGCTGCGTATGGACTACCACCTGACCTGCACCACTGGCTGAATAGCTTTTTGAATGACCGATCTCTCTTTGCTGTGGCCGAGGGCAGTTCATCAGACGTATTTTCGAAAAACGCCGGTGTTCTTCAGGGATCTGACCTATTCCCTACACTGTCTCTGCTGTACATCAACGAGCTGTTGGAAATAACATCGAATACAATCTACAGCTTCTCAGTCTCAGACGACAGTACATTGATATCGTTCATTGAACCAGGTAAGCCACTATCATCCCCAGAGACGGTACGTCGCGTCGGCGACAGCAACATGCCTCACAGATCAACGTAGACATCAAAACAACTGTCGAGTGGGGATTAGTGAATAAAGGACAGCTTAACGTACAGAAAACTCAGGCAACAATACTGACAAAGAAGTCTCACATTGGCTTACCAACTGTGGAAATGGAGGGTCACCCAATAGTTGAGTCACCTTCTGTCAAGCCTTTGGGGGTCAACATCAACAAAAACATGTCCCGGCACGACCACTTCGCGTCATCAGTATTGCTAAAACGTAAAACAGCGTTCCTATAGCTTGAAGTTTTGTTCCGCTGTAGTAAGCTGTATGCACAAGAGTAACTACTGCTGCTCTGCAAGGCACAGGTCCGACCATCGTTAGAGTATTGCTCCCATGTGTGAGGATGCGTTCTGAAGCACTCTCTAAGGCCTCTGGACGCTATCCAGAAGAGAGCCATTAGACTATACTCTGTTACCTGATACTTTAGACTGGCTTGACGACTATTTAATAGGTATCAGCTGACGAAGAAGTGCATGCAAGATTAAATTTTTGAATAGTGGTCTGAATCGGCACCGGCTTAGTGACTGAATACTCATTGCCAAAAAATAATGACTATTTTTGTGAACAACAAATTGATGCAATATCTAAAAACTCACCGCAAAAAATGCTTGACCGAAACACATACATTTTTTCGTTTATATATTGTTAAGCATCAATTACTCGTCAGTAGCAGTCAAAATCAAAGCATGTGTCAAGATTCATTCTGGGACTAGCCTAGACTAGACTTATATCTAGCCGAACATCCGTTCTCTGTTGACACGGCTGACAATCCAAAGTATCGGCTGACAGCATAATCGAATCGCCTAACTTCACAAAGGACCTCCACAGCCTAGAACATCGAAAAAGGGTAACAGACCTGTCCCTGTTTCACAGATGGTCGAGTGAGTTCTTCCAGATAATAAGACCAAAAACTGTCCGAACGAGGAATACTAGAGAGGCTCTGCGAGCTCATCCGTACCAGGTTGAGGTCTACTCCAAGAACCAGGAGAACTTCGGCGCTGTGGAATGAGCTGCCGGAGAATTTGTTCCCGACGGATACAACCTGCAGCGTTTCAAATCGAACGTACACCGATACTTATCCTCTCGCATCGCTTCTACAGCGCCATAGGCTTTCAGCCTTTGCAGGAGGCTGGCCATAAAAAAATGTGAACTGAGTGTAACACACGTTTTTATGTAATTGACATGTGACTTACCTGACAGGGCGTCTGATTGGCGTAGTTGAGTGCCAGCCTGTCAGCGCCTCGGAAGAGAAGTTGCCGCGCGCAGGAATCCTGTCCGTTGACAGCGCACACATGGAGGGGGGTGTTGCCGGAAGCATTACGCGCGTTCATGTCCGCCCCGTAGAATAGCAGGTGCTCCAGGTGGGCCAAAAGACCATTCTTGCACGCCTGAAACAACAAAAAAGGGCGATGTAACGTGGGCAAATCACTCAATAAAAAGAGCCTGAGGTACTAAGCTAAACATATCTCTCTTATTTAATAAAAAAATGGAGTCAAGTTGATTGACTCAGTACTTCCCACACATTACGGTGATACCAGTTTATTATTTTCCCATAGCATAAAGATTTAGTCTGAGATCCTCTTGCAACAAAATCATCGCCAGTACCCCCCACCCAAATTGTCATATGCCGCTAGGTCTTTCCTGCACAGGTCAATGAACAGCCTATTATCAATAATACAAACTTTTCAGTTTTACAACCCCCCGCCCCCCCAACCACCCCAATTTCACCCTCACCCAAAAAAGGTACAAAACGGTCAGGAACCCCTAAAACATCTAAAAACGAAGCTTGAGCTGTTTTCGTATTTTTAGTTTTTTGGTTATTGCTACGCTGCGACTGACACGATTTCTAGCAAGAATACGCGTTTTCCATCCTCACCACAGTAATAATAATGTGTCAAAATTTCATTAGAATCAATTTAATAGTTTCCACGTTACAAAATACAAAACGATCTAAAGCAATAAATACTCGTATGTATACAGAAAATTCTAAGTCCCTTAGTTTCGGTAATAGGCAAGGCAATGTTCAGATGGACCTAAAAAGGTGATTTATGTCGCTAGGTCTTCCTTCACAGGTCAGCGGACAGCCTATTATTAATACAGCAAATTTTTCAGTTTTTCAACCCCCCACCCCCCAACCACCCGAATTTCACCCCCTCCCAAAAAAACTCAGTAAATGATCAGGAACCTCTAAAACACTTAAAAACGAAGTTTGAGCTGTTTTTATATTTTCAGTTTTATTATTGTTTCTGCACTTTAGTCCTTTAGTTTCTGTAATAGGCATAAGGCAATGTTCGGATAGACCTAAAAAAGTTATTTATGTCGCTAGGTCTTCCTTCACAAGTCCGTGGGTAGTCTATTATGAATACAACAAGTTTTTCAATTTTACAACCCCCCACCCCCCAACCACCCGAATTTCACCACCTCCCAAAAAAACTCAGTAAATGATCAGGAACCTCTAAAACACTTAAAAACGAAGTTTGAGCTGTTTTTATATTTTTAGTTTTTTTATTGTTTCTGCGCCGCCACTGGCACGATTTATAAAATCCATACGCATTTTCCATCCTCGACACGGTAGTAATACTGTGTCAAAATTTCATTAAAATCAATTAAACAGTTTCTTCGTTACATATTATGTATACATCGGAAAAAATTCTAAGTCCTTTAGTTTCTGTAATAGGCATAAGGCAATGTTCGGATGGACCTAAAAAAGTTATTTATGTTGCTAGGTCTTCCTTCATGGGTCAGTGGGCAGTCTATTATGAAAGCAACAAATTTTTCAATTTTACAACCCCCCACCCCCCAACCACCCCAATTTCACCCCCACCCAAAAAAAAGTCAAAAATGATCAGGAACCTCTAAAACGCCTAAAAACGAAGTTTGAGGAATATTTATTTTTTTTTGTTTTTTGCTAATTACTCCGCCGCCCCTGCACCGATTTTCAAAATTATAAGAACATTACCTACTACGACCCCCCAGCATATCGCTGCCCAAATTTCATCACAATCCATGCAGCGGTTACTGAGATTACGAGGACACAAAAACGCGTACAGACAGACCGACAGACAGACCGACAGACCGACAGACCGACAGACCGACAGACAGACAGACCGACGGAAATGAGTGACATGGATTTTCGTTATGTAGACATCATGAAACGCCCAAAAAGTGTATTATCTCAAAATCGAAAATTTTCGCGATCACAATACTCCCCTCACCTATCGGTGTGGGAAGTAAAAAAAAATCAGTAACATAGCGTCTACATTTTCCAAAATTGTATTCTTCAGAATGGGTCAATCTCGCCAAAAATGAAAAACTAGGTTTCCGCTTGATATAATTATTAAAAAATAAAAACTAAGTATCATTGAGAGTGATTCGTCGAGTTTTTACCCTTCTGAATGTTTTCGAGATACCTAGCTAAAAGTTACACCGAGGGAAATATGTTGAGAAAAAGAAAACAATGAAGGGAGTAAAATCTCCCCTCCGTTAGCTGCTTCCCCACCTGTTGTTACGATGAAGAATTTTTTTGCTGTATTTGTTGCTCGTTCTTTTTGAACTAACTTCATACCTTCATAACTTCAACTTCATAAAATTCGCTTATAACCACATCGCAATACTAGGGTAAAGACTCCATCCATGTGAACGATTTATTGCGATTTTACTGTGTTTGTAAGACAATTTATTGCAAACTCTCCCAGAAAATGTAAGTAAAACTATACGTGTAGAGGATACTACTCTCGTCCGTTAACCTGTGTAAGTGGTCCAATTAAAATAAACACGAACAGACATAATTTGTGATTAATAAACGATAATCAGGACTCTCTAATAACGTATTTGAAGTTAGGCGAAATGTTTTGTTTCAGTCAGCATGTTCCTCGGACGCAAAAATTCTCCCCTCCGTCAATTTATCCTCCGTTAACTTTTAAGGTAACGGAGAAGGAAACTGCTTAACGGAGTGGATGCTTAGCACAAACGTTTTTAATGACCCGATTATCAAATAATTATTTCCTGTAGATACAATGGGCAAGTTACAGATCAAAGTGGATAATGATGAACAAAACAAAAATAAAAAATCAAATATGGACGGAGAGAATATTGTGCCGCTGCAGGACGTTTAAAATTCTATGAATTGTATCAAATCAGCTGACCACAAAGTATAACACAAAACAAAAAGATTATATTTCTCTTATAATATTCTGAATTTGAGAATGACCCAGAACTAAAAGATCCACAGAAATACGTTACCACTATTACTGTACCAAACACATATGCGACATAGAAACGCAATCCTACAAATATGCCATCAGTGGCATCCAAAGGCTTGAGGTCCTTTTTATTCTCAAAAAGATTAAGCACAAAGCCCTGCTTCACGCTTTGCAAGCCTAAATGTCTATGCTTCCATTGAGAGACCTTGAGATTTCAACTCAGGGTCGTAATGATAAAACCAATTTTTATCACATGTAACCATATTGTTTAAAAATGTAGGAGAGAATTTACTGGGTAAATTCAAACAGCGCTCTCACTGTGGAACTTGTTGGTATACAAATTTTAAGTTTTTTTTAACCGGAAGCGATATTGACAAAACCGGATTTTTCCCGGACTAGTTTTTTCATGCTAATTCCGAATCTGTATTTAGTTTTTCTCTAGCACCTGTAGTTTTGGCTATCTTTTTGTATACGGACAGACGGACGGGCGGACGGACAGACAGTGGCTCTGCATAAGCTCTCTTGACAGTGAGAGCTAAAACTGTGGATTACATCGCAATTGCCGTTTCCACTGCTGACAAATTGTCATTCGATTCACGATTTGTTCGTCAGTCATCTTGTAGCGACCTTCCGGTTCTCTAAATCCTCATGAAGAATTTTTTGAAAATCGTAAGATCATTTTATACTAAGTTGTTGATTTCTCCAATTTTTGTGGCAGTTCACGCAGTTTGTGGTCGATCGGGAAGAGGTTATTCTGCAATTGATTGAAACTCCTTATTTCACCTAAACACTCTGTATCGTGATAAACATTTTTAATTACTTCAAAAGTTTCAGTTGATATTCAACCAAATCGAACGCGGGACTCGAGTGATTGGCAGATACGGGGAGAGGCGGTTGGCCAGGCACTGGCAGAGGAAGCATTGCCTATCTCTGCCTGCAGTGTTGTCGAGGCAAACCATCTATTAAGGTTGGATAATCTTTCACTCTGATCATTCAAGGAAACGAGGAGGAATTAACAAAAGGGGAGATTCAGTTTGCCATCTAGCTAGTGGACATGCCGTAGGAGCAAGGATGTATGTGTAAAGTCGAGGACTATGGGAGAGTTTACTCTCTAGGCACAAATAACACGATTTTCGAAGCAGAAGTATATGCCATACTTTCTGCTGCATGCAATGAGAAGGTAAGAAAGGGCACGAAGCAGAAGCTTTACATCTGCTCTAACAGTCAGGAGGCACTGAAATCCATCAATGGACCCAGAGCCAGGGGACCCCTGGTTCAGGAGTGCTTGGAGAGACTGGAAGAGCTAGCGACACCAAAGAAAGTTACCTTGATGTGGGCCCCGGATCATATGAGGGTTCCTGGTAACGAGGAAGCCGATAGGTTTGACTCGACACCGGAGGACAGTTTGTTGGCCCGGAGCCCGTTATAGGATTAAGTAGGCAGCAGGTGAAATCAACCCTCAAAAAGCGGGTGAACAGTACCATAGATAAATAGTGGAGGCAAAGTAAAGTGAGGGATGCAAACCAACCAAGGATATTATACTCGGGATGAACACATCTAGATCAGCATGGCTAGGGAAGCAAGACAGATGGGCAATCAAAAACCTCATGGAGTACCGCAAGGTACTATTTTGGGTCCTAATATACGTCAATGACATACTTTTGCTAGATTGTGACAGCAATATCATATCTTTTGCTGATGACACGGTCCTTTATTATGAAGCCGAAAATTGGGAACAACTTAAAAACAGAGTTTCTGAGGATTTTGTTAAAATAAATAAGTGGATAGATAATAAATATTTAACCATCAACGTTGATAAAACGTGTTTTGTCCCATTTTATAATACCAGACATTCTACCCCAAACTATGACAATATTCTCGTTACGATAGATACACGCTCATATGTTATCAAAAGCTGTGATTACACTAAGTATTTAGGTGTCCATATCGATAGCCGCCTGAGATGGGATTGCCATGCTAATTTTGTCACAAAAAAGCTCCGATATATAATACATGTTTTCCACAAAACAAAAAACTGTATAAATACACAAAATTTAAAAACCATATACTTAGCATTGGTTGAACCTCATCTGTTCTACGGAATTGTGGCTTGGGGAGGCACTTACAAAACCCATTTAGACCAATTGCAACTACTCCAAGAGCGATTTTTCAAGCTAATTTTAAAAAAGCCTCTCATGTACCCAACAACAGATTTATATCAAGAAATAAACTTACTCGATTTAAGACAATTATACTATCTAAAATCTGGTGTATACATATATAAAAATAAAAATTTATTAAGACGTTCACCTCACATCTATAATACAAGGCAGGCAAATACCAACTTCGTGTTGGAATTCAAACAAACCTCAGCGGGACAAAGAAGTCTAAATTTCTTAGGTATTAAACTTTATAATAGTATTCCTGCAGATATTCAACAAATAAACTCCCTACCTCTACTCAAGAAAAGACTAATGTCTTTTATAAAGCAACAAACTAGTGACTATTTTAGTAATTTATTTTTGTGAAAAATGATGTACAAATAAGTATAATGTATTCTAATTAACTTTTGGTAAAGTTCGTATATTTGTGTCCATTTCGTCTTGGTTGCTATTTTTCTTTTTCATATGATATTTTTAATGTTTTTGTATCAACTTTATTGTTTTTAATATTTATACCCCATGCACAGTGCTTGAGCACTCCTATGGGGTTAATTTGATGTTTATTGCCCAAATGCTTTTCAAGCATTAGTAATTCTTTTATATCTATGTACAACTTTTTCTTTGTGGCTAAATAAACATTATTATTATTATTATAATCCGACTTTCTAAGTTCCTCTCGCATAATTGCGGTAGCGACAAGTGTTGACGGGCTGTGCCAAGTCAACACCCTGACTATTGATCGGAATTTAGGAAGGATCGCACAATATTACAGGTCTTTAGGATTACAGACTTTTGGAATGTTTTGTGTAACTTTTCGTCCAGGCCTAACTGTTGAAGGTGTTGTGTGAACGTGTCTAGTGTAAGGCCTGACACCGACATAATGAGGGGGACAACAGTGACTTTGTTTTGTTTCCAAAGTCGTTTTATTTCCATAGCAAGGTCCGTGTATTTAGATATCTTCCCAGCGTAGGTGTTTTGGATATTCACATCATTGGGAATGGCTATATCTATCAAATAGGTAATATTGTCGGCCTTTGACTGGAAAGCTATATCTGGTCTATTGGCTGGGATCGTCTTGTCTGTATGTATTTCAACGTCCCAGTATAGTTTGTATCGATCGTTTTCGAGTACTGATATCGGAGTGTAATTGTAATATTATTATTATTATTATCATCTATTTTTCTATTTTTTCTCGCATAGTTGCGGTATTAACAAGTGTTGACGGGCTGTGCCAAGTCAACACCTGACCTATTTTTATTCGGAATTCAGGAAGGACCGTACAATGCTACAGGTCTTGAGGATTACAGACTTTTGGAAGGTTTTGTGTAACTTTTCGTCCAGGCCCAGCTGTTGCAGGTGTGGTGTAAATGTATTTGGTGTAAGGCCTGAGACCGACATTATGAGAGGGACAATAATAACTTTGTTTTGTTTCCAGAGCCGTTTTATTTCTATTGCAAGATCTGTGTATTTAGATATCTTCCCAGTGTAGGTGTTTTGGATATTCATATCATTGGGAATCGCAATATCTATCAAATAGGTCACTTTATCTGCCTTTGACTGAAAAACAATATCTGGTCTATTGGCTGGGATGGTTTTGTCTGTGTGTATTTCAATGTCCCAATATAGTTTGAATTTATTGTTTTCGAGTACTGAGGTCGGTGTGTAATTATAATATGGATCTGATTTTCAGTTAGTTTGTTTGTTGTGGCAAGTGCCTGATGTATGACTTTCGCTGCAGAGTTGTGTCTGGCTGTGTACTCAGTTCCAGCGAGAGTTTTGCATCCACTTGTTATGTGTTCTATTGTTTCCTTCTGTTGGTGGCATTTTCTGCAACTATCGTCGGTGATAGATGGATCTTTAATTATATACTTCTTGTAATTTCGTGTCGCAATGACTTGGTCCTGGATAGCTAGCATGAAGCCCTCCGTTTCTGGAAAGAGCTGGCCATCCTGCAGCCAGGTGTATGACTGGTTTTTATTAATGTGGTCTTGTGTTACACGGTATCTATGTTTCCCATGGAGTGCCTTCTGGGACCAAGTATTTATTTTTTCTTGTTGTGATTGTATGTGATTGTGAGCGTCTGCAGCATGGTCTGGGCAAGAAAGGGCGAGTGGTGTGTAGTTTTTGTCTGCTTTTACTATTGCCTTATGTAAGTTTGTTTGTTTGCTGTGGAAAAAATATCTGAGTGTTTTTATTTGTTTTGTGTGAAGTGAATGTATGTCGATAATTCCTCTGCCCCCTTGTTTTCTGTCTATGGTGAGCCTTTCCTTGCACGCATTCGGATGCGACATTCTGTGTTTCGTGAATTCAGTTCTTATAAGTATATGAATGTTTTCTATGTCAGTGTGTGACCACTTGATAATACCAAAGGAGTATGTGAGTACAGGTATCGCAAACGTGTTAATGGCTTTTGTAATATTTCTAGAATTGAGTTTTGTTTTTAATAGTCTAGCGAGGCGGTCTTTAAATTCTCGTGTTAGTTGTGCCTTGACTTGTGTGTGGTCTATTTTAACGTTCTGATTGAAGCCCAGGTACTTGTACGTTTCATCTTTGCCCATGTTGTCGAGTGTTTGGCCAGTCACTACTTCTTGTTGGGGATGGTTTTTCCATTGGCCTTTATTGATGTGGAGCACCTTGCATTTACTAATTCCGAACTCCATCCTCATGTCTGACGTACAAACTTCCGTTATTCTGAGCAATTCTCTCAGTTGCACTTCTGTGGCCGCATATAGTTTTATATCATTCATGTAGAGGAGATGATTGATTTTGTGTAGATTTACTTTCTGGTGTCTGATGGTAAAACCACAGTTTGTGTCGTTAAGCGTGTTAGAGAGCGGATTTAGACAGAGGCAGAACCATATTGAACTGAGAGAGTCACCATGGAAGATACCACGACGTATGTGTAGCTCATCCGTTTGGATATGGCCGTCCTCAGTATGAAGGTATATGTTTGTTCGCCATGTCTCCATGGTTCTTGTAAGAAACTGACGAAGCCCTGGGTTGATTTTATATATTTCAAGAGTTTTCTTTAGCCAGCTATGGGGCACAGAGTCGAAAGCCTTTTTATAATCGATAAAACATGTATGGAGATTCCGGTGTTCTTTTCTGGTTTGCTCCATGATCACACTATCAATTATAAGTTGTTCCTTGCAACGTTGGCTTTGTTTTCGACAACCTTTTTGTTCTTCAGTCAGGATGTTGTTTTGGGTGAGGTGTTGTTCAATCCTCTTGCCTATTGTTGCTGTGATGATCTTGTATAAGGTGGGGAGACAAGTGATCGGGCGGTAATTGGCAGGGTTCTTGGTGTCTGCGTTTTTAGGTTTTATATACATTATCCCCTGTGTGAGGAATTTTGGAAGCCTATTGGGTTGGAGTAATGCTTTATTGATTTGGTTTGTGAGCAATTCATAGGTTGCAGTGAATTTATTTATTTATTCAATCATTTCTCAACAGATACAATATCCAATTACAGAGAAATTCTATATATGACAGGTAAAAGATAGATACACATATAAAAAGAAAATTGGTACCACCCATGAGTACCAAAAAAAAAACCATATGTGTATATATCAAAGACCCACCATCTGGACCCACCAGTGCAGTAGCACATGACAATACGTATACTGTATAAAAAAATATTAATGTTTGTTATTATAAGTAAACCTAACAGTTATGTACACATTAAATAACAAAAGATAATGGTCAAAGGACTTCTTTAATATATGTCAGCAGTCTCATTTTAAATACATATTCACTCTCGTTGAAGTCAAATAAATGACTAACCTCATTAAAGCTTTTAGATATGCGGTATAAAGGAGATGCTAGCATTATGTTTGTAGAGGCTCTCGGTAAGTAAAAGGTGAAGCTGCTCCTACTATTGAACCTGGGTACACTAAAATCCAAACTAGCTAGAATTTCACCACAATCAATCTTATTATTAAGTAACTTATGCACAAAACAGCAGCTCAATAAAAATCTTCGGTGCTCGAGACTCATCATATTAAATTGTTCTGAAAGATCTTTATGTGGGTAGTTGAATGGTGGATATTGGCCATTAGCCTTCAAATAGATATACTTCATAAATTTAATCTGAACTCGTTCGATTTTAGATATGTATGTAGTATATATTGGAGACCAGACAATACATCCATATTCAACAACACTTCTGACTAAAGTATAAAAAAGTGTTTTTAGTGCATCAATGTTTGTGAATGATTTACAGTTTCTAATGATGAATCCTAGCATACGTGTAGCTGACCGAACCGTTTGATCTATGTGTTTATAAAATGACAGGTCTGAAGTAAATATAATTCCCAAATCCTCGGCTTCCTGAACCCTTGCAAGTTTATAATTTTGAATTTTGTAGTCGAAAAGTATAGCAGATTGCTTTCTTGTGACAGACATTACTTTGCATTTACTAATATTCAGCCTAAGATCATTTGTTTGACACCAGTCAACTATTTGCTGTAGATTTTCTTGCAATTGTTTTGAACTCTCCTGTGACTTAACTATTGAGTATATCTTTAGATCATCAGCAAACATTTGTTTTTCAACTGTTATGATGTGATTGATGTCATTTACAAAGATTAAAAAAAGTAATGGTCCCAAGTTTGTACCTTGTGGTACACCAGACGTTGTTATATACGATTGAGATTTAAAGCCATTATATTCTACAAACTGATTTCGACCAGTTAAATATGAGTGGAAAAATTTTACAAAATTATTAGAAAATCCAAATTTGTTCATTTTTTGAAGCAACAGTGAGTGATTTATTTGATCGAATGCTTTTGAAAAATCCATAAATATAATATCAACTTGAAGTTGTTGATCTACAGCAGTCGATAAGTAATTCATAAATGAGCATAAGTTAGTTGTTGTTGATCTTTTGTTCATAAATCCATGTTGCTGATTAGATAATAAGTTCCTTACATTGTGATATATATGCTCATAAATAATCATCTCAAATAGCTTAGAAAATCCACATATTAGTGATATGGGTCTATAATTTTGTACATCATTCACTTTCCCATTCTTAAAAATAGGAATTGCTTGTACCAGAAATTTTGCACGTTATCTACAGCCGGGCACTTCCAGTTGTGGGTATGCTTTATTGTCTCAGCTATTTCCTGTGGTGTAAGAATAACGTCTCCCTGTTCCGGTATGTGTTGTTGTTTTTCCTCTTCTTGTCTGATCCATGGAGCGTTGTCGTTATGTGTTTTGGGTTCAGACCAAAGGTTTCCCCAAAACTCGGTTAACTCCTGTCTAGTTGGAGGTTCTATTGTTGTTATCTGAGTTGTTGACGTTATTTTTTTGGTAAAACTGTTTTTCACTTTTCTGAAAAAGATTGTTGGCATCCTTTCTGTCGTTGGATTCATTGTATCTGCGAAGTCTAGCTGCATAAACTGCAAGTTTTTGTTTAAGTGTATCGGCTATTTCGGGTATTGTTTGTTGTGGTGATTTAGATTTGAGTCTATCTATTGTTGTCTGTATGCGTTTTGAGAGGTTGTTATTATTGGTGTATTGCGTGAGGTGTGCGAGATCCTTTCTGAGTGTGCTAATTTTATTTTCGATTCTAATTTGCCATCTAGGTTTAGATCTCTTGTTTGTGTGGTTTTTAGATCGCTTTGGAAGTTTTTGGCCGTTAACTATGAGTGTAGTTGCTGCAGCAGCATATATAACAGTGTGGATATCCTCCAGGTCACTGTCGTTGGTTAAGAATTGTGGTATTATGTTGGCATTTATTGTATGTAATATTTGTCGAGTGTTGTTTTTAAAAATTAGTCTGGGCAGGGGATCTCGCAGTACAGGATTGGTGCCACACCATTTGTTGTATTGTGTGTACATCACTTGTTCGGCAGATTGTGTGATGGCGGCTTGTATAGTAACATTTTGGTTCTGTGTAGTTGTGGAAGGTAAGTTAGTGCATGTTGTTTCTGGTGTATGATCATGTTCTGGATCTATTTCTAAGTGTATGCTAGTGTTATTGGTTGTGTCTTTGTTTGGAGGTTGGTTATTTCGGGAATGAATGGCATGTCCTTCTGTGATTGTTTCAATAGCTATCGGATCATTAGGTTGGACAGCGGTGTCTGGTATATCTTGTGTATGCTCATGTTCTGGATCTATCTCTAAGTGTATGCTAGTGTTGTCGGTTGTGGTTGTGTTTGAGGTTTGCGGGTCATTCGGATGGGCAGTATTCATTTCATTGGAAAGCAGAACTTTTATAGCTTGTAGTTCTTCAGGTGTAAGGCGGTTGTTTTTTGTTATGACTCGTTTTTGGTCAATGAGTCTCTGTTCGGTTACACGTTCTGCGAGGTGTGGGTACTGTGCTATAAATAGCCTGCGCAGCTCATGTCTGTAGCCTGTAGAGATCGTTTCTAGTTTTGTGGCGGTGTAGTGACAGTGCATTACAGATTTGTTGATTTCAGTGGTCCACTGTAAGCGCTGTCTGGGTTTACCAGCTTTGGTGGTTGCCATCTGTGCTGGCAAAACATCCGCAGCTGGGTTGGGTTCTATAGGTTGTTCTGTTTGGGCTTGGGGTTTGGGTGAGTTTAATCGACGTACCCTAGGCCGTCGTTGGTTATTTTTGGAAGTAACTTTATGCATCGTGTTCCCACGAGTAGGGACGATCTAAAAGTCGCTCTCCCGGGTGACGCCCATTCCAGGAGAGAAGGGACTTATGTTTACTCCGAAGTTGGCCCAAGGTGCTCCGGAGGATTTGCGACTTTACTGTCGGGTTTTGTTGAGGCTTTCTCCTCACGCGCCGGCCGGTTAAGGCAAGCCCCCCGGTTGCTTACCCCTCACGACGTTCCCCAGCCACGCCCTGCTGAGGTCGTTGAAGTGTGGGGAGCAATAACGGTGTGTGACAGAAGGACAGGCGCTCAGCCCTCTGTGGCATATTTTCCCAGGTTTGCCAAACCCCTATCTCACCGAGGTCAGGAGGTCAGGATAGCTTGGGGAAAGGAGCTTGGTACTAGGTAGGGTAAGATCTACCGAGCGCCCAACTCCCTTGGTGGTTATCATTATTATTATGTGTTAAAAACAAAAAAGTGCAGCTCGGGCTCCGACACACCGAGCTGCTGTTCCATTACCCAATGACTACTCCTCACACCGTGAGGTGAGCAATCACTGGGTCCGCGAATCGTGCGCCCTAAGTAGACGAAGGGACCCAAGGATGACTGCCTTCTGCATTCTGGCGGCTAAGATGTGCGCCGCCGCACGGCACACCGGCATTTTGCGCAGTGCAGAGAGCAGCGTATTCCTCATTCCACCTAGGGATCCAATGACCATAACCAGCAGACTTACAGTGTAGTCTGGCCAGAGCCTGCGAAGTTGTCCGAGCAACTCCTGATATTTGGTCCGCTTTTCCTCCTCCTTAGAGACGATGTTCACTTCGGCAGGCGCCGAAAACTCAATAACGAACATCGTCTTCTGTTGGTGGTCGAGAAGGACTATGTCGGGCTTGTTTGCCTGTACAAGCTCGAGCGTGGGGAACGAGTAGTTCCAGTAAATCCGGCATCTCTCGTTCTCCACAACGGACTCTATATCCCCTGGAGCGTATGGCAGCACCGGTGTCTCATCGATACCGTATGAGTGCCTTAAATGATAGTAGAGCACTCGTAGAGCCGCGTTGTGCCGATGGACGTAAGCCGTCCCAGCGTACGTCTTACACGCCGACAAGAGATGCATAAGCGTCTCTGGCGCCTGTCGGCAAGCTCTACAATGGGTGTCGGGTACATGTACACCCATAACCCTTTTACGGTATACCAAGGTGTTGAAGACACCGTCTTGGCAAGCCATTATAAAGCCCTCAGTCTCCGACTTCAACCCACTAGACCTTAGGAAAGAGAAGGTCAACTGCTCAGACAAGCCATGCTCTTCTAGATGTTTGTAGAAGATTCCATGCATTGGCTTATCTTTATGAAGTCTTAAGAGGAAGTCGACTTCGGCAGTTTTAATGTGGGCTTTTAATTCTGCGGGAGCAAGTTCCGTAATGGACTGCCGACACCTCCGCTTGAAGTCGAGTGTGAGGCTGAGCTCCTCGGCTGCTCGCTTCGCTGCGCTAAAAAGAAATGCTCCTTTTCCCGCATTCTCGTGCTCTCGCACGAAGCGGATCAGGGGATCGGTGCTGTTCGTTACATAGCAGGCAGTGGCCAGTACTACTCTGTTGTGCAGACGCTCCAAACTCAATAGTCCACGCCCTCCCAGGTGTCGCGGGAGGTATATTCGCGGGACAGAGGACTTAGGATGCAGGCTTCTCTCCATATTCATCCTTTTGCGGGTCTTCGTGTCGATTTCCTTCAGCTCGTTCACTTTCCAGTGTATAGCACCAAAGGTGTATAATAACAATGGGACCGCAAGCATCTTTGTGGCAGCGACTTTGTTCTTGCCGGACAGTTCTGACGACCAGATCTGCCGGAGTCGGTGCAAATACTTGCGGCGGAGACACTCTTTAACCAATGTTGCCTCTTGGACATGACGCTGCGCCACTCCAAGGTAGGTATAAGTATCTCCGGCATGCAGTTGTCGCAAGATGCTCCCATCAACGAGCTGTTCCTCATCTCCACTACCTCCGCTTCGTCCTTTCTTGAGATGAACCAATGCACATTTGTCTGTCCCGAACTCCATTCCGATAGCATGACTGTACTCCTGCACCACCCTCAGCGATTGTTGTAGTTCACGTTGGCCGGAGGCATACAGTTTTAGGTCATCCATATAAAACAGATGGGTGACCTTGTGCCTCCGGTTATTGGGCGTGCCACAGCTGTATCCTTTAGTATTTCTCAGCGCTATGGACAGAGGCAAAAGTGAGATGCAAAAGAGCAAGGGACTCAAGGAGTCTCCTTGGAAGACACCTCTTTTCAATGACACCAACTCTGTCTGAACCCGAGTTTCACCTGATGTTATGGTGAACCGGGTCTTCCAGAGTGGCATCAGTTGTTTGATGCACCGCACTATCTGATTATCCACCGAAAGACATTCCAACAGCCGCACAATGAGCTCATGAGACGTGCTGTCGAATGCCTTGCGATAGTCAATCCAGGCCATAGAAAGGTTTCGCTTGTACTGCACAGAGTCCTGCGTGACACATCGGTCAATCAACAGGTTCTCCTTGCAGCCAGCTACGCCTTTCTTTGACCCTCTCTGTTCATACACGTCGAGAAATACAGGATTCACAGCTTGAAGGATACGCATGTACAAGATTCTGGTGAAGAGCTTGTAACACGCGTTCAGACATGTTATTGGCCTGTAGTTTTTGGGATCAGACAAATCTCCGGTCTTCGGGAGAAGCACGGTTCGACCCTCGACAAACCAAGCCGGAATTGGCTGCTCCTGATTTAGCCACGAGTTAAAAACTCTAGCTAAATGCCGGTGGCAACTGGGAAATTTTTTCCACCAGTAGGTGTTTATGCCATCCGGGCCAGGAGCTGCGAAATTCTTTGCGCCTCGTAAGGCGTCAAGAATTTCTTCCGTGTTTATCGGGTGACGCAGTACATTCAAGTTAGGAGTCCTCCTACAAACGGACTCGAACTGCGCCAAGGCCGGAGTGTCTGCTGAGAGAGGTTTGGGTTGTTCGTAAATGTCCCTCCAAAAGGTCTCCACGCGATCAGCAGTTGGCGGCTGCTCTATGGCTGGAGGCGGCTGTTGGAAAAGGCGAGAAGGTCTTTCGTAGAACATTCTGTTCTGCTCCAGACCTCTCGCCCGCGCCACCAACGATCGCTTAGCAGCGATTAGCATCCGTATCCTGTCAAGACAGTGTTGCTTGACAACAACCAGTACCGCTTGACTAAGTGTATGATGGTCGCGCCTCAACCCGTAGGCTATCTGGCGCACTCGGCGCGTAAAAGGCTTCCCAGCCGCTCTATATTCCATCACACACTGGATACGGGATGCTTCCTGGCGAGCCAACTGGATTTTCGCTTCCATTTGGCGCACCCGTCTGTGTGCTCTCTCAACAGGAGAGTCTCTCACTCTCCCCTGTCTAGCTAGCCTCAGAGCCGCAGCGTAAATTTCGCAATTGATGCTCCAAATGTCAGAGGCCTCCGATAGACGTTCACCCACAACCTCATCCTCTCTCTTCAAATCTGCCAGCTTCAAGGACCTTCCATTGTTATGCAAGGCCCTTCGGTCTCTGAAATCCCCAGGTGTGACGACTTGGTCGATTTCCCTCTCAGCGGGCCTTACCGGCGAACTTTCAGCCTGGTTAACAGGCCTTCCGTCCGCCGAAGGGGCAGGCTGAGCTGGAGCACGAACATATCCCTGCCTCCGGAGGTACGATACATAATCTCGCAAATTCTGAGAGGTAAGCGTGCTATGCTCTGGGTGCATTTCACACCACCTCTCATACATGCGGGACATGTATCCCCTACGGCGCGGGCTACTGCTCTCGTAGCAGCTCAGTAGGTCATCCTTGAGCTCCGTCGTCCACCTAAAACGGTCCATGTCATTGCGGGGGTCGTCAACAGGGCAATTCGAAGCACCGCCACCTTGCCCAACGCCGGCTTCCGAAACCGGCTCGGTGTGGGTGCTTTTCTTCCGGGGTGGTCGAACCCGAAGATAGGGCCCGTCAGGTGGTTGGCCTTAGGGCCCCCAGACGACATTTCCGGAGGCAGCCGTCCAAATTGCCTCCTGAGGATGCACCTGCGAAGGTTGCCGGCTGGATTACATCCTTGGGCTTCGGTATACCCTGCGGTGTCGCCACGCACCGGATAGCCTACTGATGTTGGGTGGCTTCCTGCGGGTGTATTATCAGCCGCCCCTAACATGGAGTCAGACGCTGTCGGAGTACCGCTCCTCACATGGAGATCCGTCGTGTCCTAATTGTTGAGGAATAGCCGATCCTCTGGATGCAGACGCTATTCCACCGTGCTAGTTTTGGTCCGCCCCGGGTATTTGATTTCCCCGGTACCACCCATATCTGGGAGGCGTTCCCCTATCCGCCACCTTGGGGAGGCGCCACTGAGAGGATCTAGCAACCCCTCGCGGCCATTATTCCATCATTATGCCATCATTATTATATTATTATTATTATTATTATTATTATTCAGACGGGGCACTACAGGCTCTGGCGGCATCTACCAGGAATTGAAGAAGACTTCCTATATATGGCCTATGGAGGGGCCGATGAAACGGCCTACCACTTCCTTGCGGAATGTGAGTTGAGTGAATGTCAGGCGGGCTAAGATACGAGATTTTTGGATCCTCCAGGCAGAGGAATCACCCTCCCTAAGCTGGGCCGACAGACTGGCCTTTGTTAAAAGGTCGGGCAGGTTTGACAGGGAGGGGGGCCAAAAAGCGGTGGGTGAGGGCTGATGTTCAAGGATGACAAATAGGACCCACTGGGACCTACTTGCCAGGCGTGACCGCCTCACAGCTACTATCGTATCTTTGCATCACTTTAATTTTCTCGATAGGTTTACAAAATACTGAAATTTCAATACTTAATTTCTACAATACTAGTTTCGTTATATACTGATATAACGTCGTAGTCAGAGTAAAATTGTGAATTGTTCCTTGAAAAGCTTCTTTATTTAGACCTGAAAAACGCATTATTGATTAACTTTCTGATAATGTAACTTTGACTATCATGTACATATATACATCTTGGCGATGCGATGTTCATCTGTGTGCATAGCGCCACACACTTGATCAGTATTCACTTCAGTAACGTATAACCACTATAAGCCTTAGGATGCGTACATAAACATGTTATTTTTAGTATAAAATTTGGAATGATTTATGTTGATGGTATTTGTGTCTATGAAACACGCCTTCATGCGTGTTCTTGCAATCAAAAATGGTCACATCTCTGCACAAACATTTCCTGTATGGTTTTTGAATGTTAAGTTGTTGAGTTCAATGCATTCGGGTGGTCTTCGATTAAAAAAGCCAAAGAACATTTGAGAATTTGGACTTGATTTGATGCATAATATTTTGGACATCCTATTTTTACAAATTTAACAATTTGGTATTTCGGTGGATTCGCAGGTTTACAACTACAGGATGTACGTATGTATGTAGAATTCGACCAGGCTATAGCATTGTCCAAATCAAGTTTATCTTAGGACTCTATATACCCTACCTACCTACCTACCTACCCTATAAAAAGACTTGAAGAAGGCTACAGTAAAATTGAACACGAGGAACGTTGTTACTCCCAATGGGAAGCCCACTTTGACGTATTGCGGACGACATTTCTTGCATTGTGCTTTGCCACAGCAGAAAACGCATGCGCTGTATGGTCCAGTTCGACTCATCCTAATAAACCGCCCTACCCTGAAAGACACCTGCAGGATAATCACGGGCGGTCTGAAACCTACCAACATAGAACTTTGCCTATAGACCACCTATACGTATTACCGGTAATATCCCCCCCCCCCCTTCCACACAAATCAGGCAATAAGTCTCATCTATGGCAGAAAGAAGTATAGACAGTCATTAGATAAAGGACACCCTCATCCAGGTCACAAACCCCCAGCATCTAGACTTAAATCCAGGAAGAATTTCATTATGTTAACAAACCCACTGACAGACTCCAAATCAGTAACCAAAGAGGTGTGGAAGCGACGGCTAACAAAGAACCACATACCAAATTGGACCCCAACTGAAAGCCCCCCTGCCGAATCAGAACTGGAATGGAGGACCTGGGAATGTCTCGACAGGATTAGATGTTAAATAGGCAGATCTGGGGATAATCTAGTGAGATACCCTATATACGCTGAGGACGATTTATGCGCCAGCAGGGACAACCAGAAAATGCAGCATCTTCTACCTTGCCCATCCTTGAACCTTGAAAACCGCTTGCACAATCCAGGACCTATGGGAAGCGAACGGCACCAACAGAAAAATGCAAAATTCTCTGGAAGATAAAAAACAATGATGTACATAATTTTATTTCTAAAGATAACGTAAAACAAGTTGGGAATTAATAAGAAAAAATGATCAATTTTGAAATGAAACTAATGCCTCCTTAAATGCATTTGTTTTTCCTCTCTGGGCTACTGATGATATTCAAACTACCTTGCGCTTGCATATTATGTGCGTTGATTATAACGCCACTACCCCTTTTTGATAATTTCTTGAAGTAAGAATACTTTTATTATTTAAGAATGATTAAATGATAAAATAAAAGGTAATACTTCGATTTAGCGGGAACCGGAATAAGGGTCGAAAGTGGTGTCGAATGACTCAGGTTGACGTCCTGAGTCGAATGAGACCACTCCCAGACCGAGGAAACGTTCTGGAGAAAAACTACGGCATTTTGAAGTTTCATTACCTAACCTAACTTGTCGAAAAAAGTTGACATGTTAAGCTCAAAATGGGTCTTAATCGACGTGGCTGGACATCATTACTCGAATTTAACCACTCCCAGAGTGAGGAAACATTCCGATGAAAATCTACACTTCGAAATTTCAATACTGTAGTAAAATCTTCTTCATTAAAAGGATGGCTTTCGATTTTTGTAACTTTTATTTTCCTCTTCACACAAACCCATAATACATAACCATAACGTAAAACATAAGTGAAGTGACTAATGATTAATGACATGAACTTAACATCCGGCTGTCAACTACGTCATTGACAGCTGACGTTTGACACAGAATAAAGAACGGCACAGAATACAGAACACTAATAGTTCATTTCATGTTACTACAATACCTTACCTGACATAACCTAACCAAAACGGTCAGGATGAAAAGGGGTGTCAATCGACTCGGTTTGATATCCTGACTCAAAGTGTATCAATTAGTAGACTGAAAAAAACGTTTATTTTGATTCGCATTTTAGGAAATCCAGCCAAAAAGGTCTTTGAGGGTTTATGCCTGGGACCTATTCCAGCACACTGAGAAACAACTGAACAGGTCACAATCCTACGTATATACCTGGGAGTATGTTGCCCACAGTATTCAGAATCTACAAAATTTTTGGTTTATTGGCTTAAACGAACCCTGACACCACGTAGATGCCATAAATAATTTTACAAAATTTTTCTGTCGTATTTATAACCGAAAAAGGTTGCTCTAAATATTGAATTTTTTGAATCCATACACTTTCCGCCCAGGTCGTGACGTCACCAGCAGGGAACCAATAAGAGCTGACTGGTACTAAGCAATAGCATCCGCTCATCGTCATCCTCACTCTTTCCTCGTTAGAGACGCAGACACAAGTTTTGTACTTTCATGCAATACATCTTGTTAAAAATTTCGTATTGTTAGCGGCTGTATCCCACAACGAACTGCAACGTGAACGTCATCAACCATTTTCTTATATTTTTTTATTGCTAACTGAAATACAACCCTATTTTTCCAAACAGATCTAATAAGACCAAACATATGTCAGCTTACCTGCTGACAAAAATGCCTCAAATTGAATCTGGTTACGAAAAAGCTTGTTCAGATAATCTGCCTTGCGTAGATAACGCAATGGTTCAAGGCTTTTTTTTGCATCTAATCCAAATTCCATGAGTGCTGAGGTGAGGCATGCCAAGACAAAAAGATTTTCATAAAGGGTAAGATACCCCCGAACACAAAATCAAGCAAACATCCTATAGTAGCAGTAGCAGCAGTAATCAATGAGCAAGAGGAGGATGAAGAGAGATACGTTTGTGAAGATTGTGCCACCTCTGCTCGTGGAAGCAAGCATGCTGTAACATTTTTATCATGGTTGTTTCACAGAAGTGTCTATAACCATCTGTAATATCTACACAGTGTCACAGTTATCATCAACTGCTAAAAGATGCCGTAGTGCCAGTAATATTCTTCAACCAAGTCCATTGGATTTATCTGTGCTAAGTGATGTTGTTAAGATACATATTATGGACACTCTTCTGGTACCATTTTTAAGTATTTTAAAGATACAATAGATTCATTGTCAATTTTGAAAGAAAAAATGTTGGGTGCATTTCCATCACTAGAAACACAAGTCAAGAAGGGGAAATTGTTGGAACCATCTGTTTTAGAAAAACTGTCTCATCAAAGAAGCATCCATATAAAAATGTGACCCACTAACGTAAATCACTTTTTAAAAACAATTTATTTAAACTATTGAGTTACATCAACCACGAAGGATGGCATATAACTGACTCGCCAAGGGCTGAGCCTTACAATTTATAATAAATCATTATCTTAATGTTTACAATTAGTGATAATGATAATGATATAAAAGAATGTAGAAAGTTAGGGAAAGCTTCTACATAATTATATTCATACTGCTTTATGAACCAAGAATACCCAGTATTTGGTTGCATCCCTACATAGTATAAGCGATGATGTTGTCATATAAATTAAATGCCCTGCTAGTGGAAAATGATCTGTTTTAAACAATGAGGTCCAAAAAAAGTTTTGGTATCAAATTCAAGCTCAGATGTTTTTTTGTTAAAAACCTAAAGGGCTGTTCTGAGTGGCATCTCCAGATTTTGAAATAAATAAAGTTGTCGATATAATCAGTGTTGATTTTGACAAAGATGCAGTATTGCAAATGTTAGACTTAAGTAAAACATTCTGGAGAGATGTGATATATCCTCATTTATGTGATATGTAATCATATGATGTACATAATTTTTGGAACATCTATTGATTTTTGAGCTTTGGTTTGATTTTTTAGTTACGAGAACCATTCTTGTACAATTTACATTTTTTATTATTAGTTTGATTTGATTTTGATGCCATTATAAATATTATCTTTTGCAAATTATTATACTGCTTGGTGTTGTCTCTCATGATGATACAGTTTTTCAAAGTGATTCCTTATTGTACCAAGATCGTGTTTTACTTTTATGAACCTAGCAAGAATTTGATAAATTTTCAATTTGTAGATTGCAAAAATACTCAGTCAATGAACTTGACTTCATTTTACTTCTCACTCCGATAGATGGGGGGAGTATTGTGATCGTGAAAATTTTCGATTTTGAGATAATACGCTTTTTGGCGTTTTAAGATATCTACATAACGAAAATCCACGTCACTAATTTCCGTCGGTCTGTCTGTCGGTTGGTCTGTCTGTCTCTCGGTCTGTCTGTCTGACTATCTGTCTATCTGTCCCTCCGTCTGTCTATTGGCGTTTTTCTAACATCGTAATCTCAGCAATCGCTGCATGGATTGTGATGAAATTTGGGTAGCGATATCTTGTGGGATCGTAGTAGGTAATGTTCCTATAATTTTGGAAATCGTTGTACGGGGGCCGGAGTAATCAACAAAAAACAAACAATTTCAAATATTCCTCAAATTTTTAGGTGTTTTAGGGGTTCCTGAACATTTTCTACTTTATTTTGGGGTGGTTGTGGGGGGGTAGAGGATTGTAAAACTTAAAAATTTGTTGTATTCATAATGGGCTGTCCATTGACCTGTGAATAAAAAACCTAGCGGCATTATACACTTTTTTTAGGCTCATCCGAACATTGCCTTGCTTATTATAGAAACGAAGGGACTTAGAACTTGTGATGTATACATACGAGTATTGCTTTAGATCGTTTTATATTGCGTAACGCGAAAATTATTAAATTGATTTTAATGAAATTTTGGCACAGTATGACTACCGCGGCGAGGATGAAAAAGGCGTATTTTTTTCAAATCAAATTAAATTTATTCCCACGCCTGTATACATAATAATTATTGAATAAATATAACGGCACTGATGCCTGTTCTGCGACCCCTAACAAGGCAGGCTACTTAAATAAGACATGTAGAACAAATGAACAGAATAAACAACCATTAAGATTCTTAAAATTAACTTAGTGGAGAAGTCAAAGCTGGATGTTTTGGAAAAATCGTGTCACTGGCGGCGCAGTAATAATAAAAAAAAAACAAAAATACAAAAACACCTCAAATTCTGTTTTTAGGTGTTTTGGGGGTTCCTGATCATTTTCTACTTTTTTTGGGTGGGGGTGAATTTGGGGTGGTTGGGGGGTGGTGGGTTGTAAAACTGAAAAATTTGTTGTATTCATAATGGGCTGTCCATTGAGCTGTGAATGAAAAACTGAGCGGCATAATACACTTTTTCAGGTCCAACCGAACATTGCGTTGCTTATTATAGAAACCAATTTGTGATGTATACATATACGAGTAGGTATTGCTTTAGATCGTTATATATTGCCTAATCCGAAATTTATTGAATTGATTTTAATGGAATTTTGACACAGTATTACTACCGCGGCGAGGATGGAAAACGCGTATGTTTTGGAAAAATCGTGTTGGCGGGGGCGCAGCATTAATAAAAAAACTAAAAATATAAAAACAACTCAAACTTTATTTTCGGCGTCTTAGGGGTTCCTGATCAATTTCTACCTTCTTTTTGGGTAGGGGTGAAATTGAAGGGAGGGGGTTGGGGGATAGGGTGGGTTGTAAAACTGAAAAACTTGTTGTATTCATAATAGTTTGTCCATTGGCCTGTGGAAAAATATGTAGCGGCATATTACACTTTTTTAAGTTAACCTAAACGATGGCTTGCCTATTACAGAAACCAATTTTGTGATGTATACATACGAGTTTTGCTTAATTTCGTTCTATGTATATTGCGTAAAGCGAAAATTATTGAATTGATTTTAATGAAATTTTGACATAGAATTTACAGCCACGCGTCTGCTTTTGAAAAATTATGTCAGTGGCGGCGCAGCAATAATAATAAAACTAAAAATATAAAAACAGCTCTAACTTCGTTTTTAGACGGTTTGGAGATCATTGCGCATCGTCCAGTTGAAGTATACGAAGAAAAAATATGGCATCCAAGTTGCTAAGGAGGGCGACGCAAGAAACTATTTACCAGAGTTTTTGTGTTGGATCTTTTTTTTGCGGACGGGTGGGCGATGATTTGGTTGTAAGGGGATTCCAAACTAAAGCTTCAGGCAATGAGAAAATATTAAAATGGTATCATCATTATGTGTGGAAAGTACTGAGTTAATCAACTTGACTCCATTTTTTTCGCTTGGAAAAGGCTGTAAACTGACAGACAGAATATCAGATTGTGAATTAGACCAGCTTTCTCTGTTACCACGCCAAACTTACATTACATATTCCGATTTGAAAAGCCGCAACGCCCCACGGAACCATTATTCATCATCTGTCATCTCCGATGTGGCAATTGAAATTTTCGGAGGTGTCGCGTTGCGCTTTTGTTTCGTCTGCCGTGTCTGGGCCACCTACGATATTCGCGGCCACTTACACAGAGAACAATAAACAGTCGCACCCAAGCACCGAGCACGGAACAAACAGATAGAAAGCGCCCGAACGACCGACGCGAACACTTCTCGGTCCAGTTTGCGACTTTGATAATAATAATTTATAATAACGCCGCCGCCTTGTGTTTGTTTGCCGACTACTTTCCCAACGGGCGCTATTACGTGTCGGTTTCGTAACACGCGCGCAGTTTTGGCCCATGACAACGGGAGCAAGTCGCTAATTGGGTCTTTTTTTTATCATATAATGATTTATTCACCACTACTTGAGGTAAACAAATAGTAGAACCACAGGTCGTGAACCTTGTGGTGGTTGCACATTAACAAAAAATGTGGACGTCGAACGAGGTAGACCTCGTTCTAGGAACTTCCCCGACTTAAGTGGAGATAAACCAGTGTGTTATAAGTCAATTTTTTTATGCAGCCCCCACTCCCTTTAACCCTTAAGAGTCCAATCGAATAGTAATATTATTTTGTCGTGGACATCTTTACGACTGACAATTCGGTGCACAAATACAGCAGTTAATAACAAATAACATTTGAGTATTGCAGTTAATTTAAATTTTTAGCCTCCATTTGAGGAAAAATTAAGATGTGATATATAATTTAGACATATAAAGACAGATTCTCTTTCAACTGGTGCTATCAAATTGTTGTTGTATTACGGTTTTTTGTTACCCCCACCCTTTTCCACCCCCATCGGCACCAAAACCTTTTCAACTCGAAAGGACCTTTACCATGGCCGACTCTACACTAGGCCGGAGGCTTAGATGTGGCAACGTGGCTTAGCAGTCAAATAGTTGGCCTATAGTTTCAGAATAATTATTACATTTTATATGTATTAGAGTTCATCTGGGTTAATAAATTAAGAAAAATACTTTTTAGAACGACTACTACTAATACCACTTACATCTGATGTCTGGTTCATCACAGTCAGACACTACAAAATAAAAATAAACGCAACCTGTTTCCTGCTGCCACTTCCACTTCCACTTAAATGAACACTCAATTTACTTTGTAGATTGTCACTTGAGCTAGAAAAATTCACTATTAGGTCACTGTGAAGCCATTCTTGCTGGTCTTGATTCCCTTTCACTATCAAATCTTTTCGTAGGTATGCCCCAGATGCATGCCCAGATGAGTTCTATTAACTGTATTTTTCTGTGATATTTGGGAGGTCCAGAAAACATTATAGGTACCACATTGTGCTTTAAAATAGGTCTTATCCTTTGAAATGTTTGTAAATTATTGTCTTTATCCTTATAAATATAACCAGCCCTTCCGAGGAATACCTTTCACCCACTTCTGTTTATGTCCCTTATTGGACGCACAATTGCTAGTGCAACCTGGTACTACACACTTTGCAGGCATCTTTTTATCTTTATAGTTTCATTTGTGCAGGTAAATAAGTAGAAACACATTAAAAATCACCTTGCAACGTTCTTTTTACTCTGGAATAAGGTTATGTTGGGCCATGGTTTGGTATGTCCTCTATTGGGCTGCAACCTGGTACTACACACTTTGCAGGCGTCTTGTTATCTTTATAGTTTCATTTGTGCAGGTAAATAATTAGGAACACATTAATAATCACCTTCCAACCACATTTTCTGCTCTGGAAGAATACACATGACATAACAACAAATAAAAACTCGGCCCGCTGATTCAGTGTTGCCATATTTCATGCTCCGGCCTAGTGAGTGAAGTCGGCCATGCCTTTACTAATTCAAGTTGGCCAAATTTGGGAGCAATCGCTTGAGGCGTTTTTGAGTAATCGTTGGAGAGTGAAACCGCAGACGTACAGACATACACAGACGGACAACATTTTTGGGAAACCAAGGTTTTCCGATTTTCTTCAAATTTGGTAACTATAAAACAGCTATCATTAGAAACAAAAATCTAGTTTTTGGTCCCGATGCGATGATAAAAAAGGGGTGGGGTGGGATTAACCCAAAATATAATGACATAACGCGAAATTCTAATGCTACCGCAATAAAAAGCATGTTTTCTATATTTTTCTAAATTTTCGAACTTTAAAAATGGTAGTAGCTGTCTAAAAATGATCCAATTAATTTCAAAGTTTACTGTCATAAAGAGGTTTTTGTTCTCTATCTTTAGGTCCACTTCTGGTGCAAATGTATGACTCAATGGTGAGGGGTGGTGGGGGTGACTCGGAAAAATAATCATGTAACGTAGGATTTTCTTTTCAGAAAATGAGTCAGAAGATGATTTTACCTTGGAAAATGATACCTCGCGCGTTGATTTCGGTACAATTTGCGAAAACGGGCAGATTCTAATAACGTACCCCTCCTTTGTCGGGGAAGTTAAACATATATACAAGGTGTTCATTTGAAAACTTTCCACCATGTATTTATCAAAAACCACCGATTAAAAGAAAAAACGCTAAGACACGTCAAAAGCTATGTCAAGGGTAACTTTTTAACTAAAAACTCCTTTACTCCCTTGTACTCTCGGCCACCTAGGGTCATCCACTTAAAAATTTTAAATAACAAGGGGTATCGAATAATATCTCATTTCAACGGCATGTCGAAGTTCTTTATTCTGACGTTTGATTTATTAAAATCGGTCGATTGGCTTTCGAGAAAATTAGAAAAAACTTTCTGTATCTTAATTTGTTCAAATAAAAAACGAAAACTCAGGAAAATGTCACTTTTTGTTGAAACAAAAATGTTGTGCGTTATCGCCTAAACAATGGTATAGGCGATGTTTAAATTCCTGACGGACAGTTGCAAAAACATGTGGGATATCATGGCTGCTTTCGACGATGCGTTGACGAATATCATCCAAACAGGTCGGGAACTAAGCACAATAGATTTTTAAATGGCCCCATAGAAAAAGGACTAATGGCGTCAAATCAGGAGATTTAGCAGACCATTCTATAGGCCCTATTCGCCCAATCCATTCATCTGGCTATTGTCGAACCGGATGAACATAATGAGAAGGAGGAGGAGAAGGTCTTGCTGGAAATAGACCTCAGCCTCATCAAGTATAGGGTTACCATTCTCTTGGATGTGGTTTGAATGTCATTTAAATATCTATTAATAAACAATGAAATTTGAACATCGGCTATATCATTGTTTGGCCAATAACGGGCAACATTTTGAACACTTATTGCAATAACAAGTGTTATTTTCGTGCGTTTTTGATTCCCATCAGAACAAATCGAGATACATTAAGATACATAATAAATACATACGTTTGAAGTAAGCTATTACTCGAGACTGGATGGCAAGAGTATAAGGAGGGAAAGTAGTTTTTGGTTGAAAAGTTGTCCCCCTTGACAAATCTTATTCAGTCGTGGCTCGGCGTTTTTTTCAATCAGTGGTTTTGCGATAAATCCGTACTGGGCAGTTTTCAAATGAACACCCTGTAAATTGCTTTAAAACATTCATTTGTCAGGGTGAGTAGTAGTAGTGATGGGGAGGAGAAGCTAGGAAAGTAGGCCCGTCATTTCTCTCTAACCAGGCTTTCGCCAGTTCCTTGTAAGCCCAGTCGTCCAGGGCAATATTGACCTGGCGCTTGCTAATTCCAAGCAAGGGTTCTGGGCCGATGCAGGGAGTCCCCAGGGACTGCCGGACCCTATCCCAGTTCTGTCAAACCCCGGTACACCAATATGTCCGGGGCACACAGGTTCACCTTCTTATGGCTTGCTAGTTTCAGGAAGGCGACAGAGCATTCTGGAGCCAGAGCTGATCTAACCCTCGAAGCTGCCACTGTTAGGGTGAAAAAATGTTATGATTTGAATATAATATTATCCAAGAGTAAGGATAAACAGTCAACGTAAAATCGATGCCATAAAGAAGAACAGAAAGGTAATAAATCATCACTCGGCTGATATTGTTTTCTAAACGGCCTGGCGAACTTCATAATAATTTGGGCGTATTTATTACTTAAGGCTGTTTGTCACATTGACAACAAGGACAAAAAATGTTTATAATGTCTGTTTTATACCAGCTAGAAATTACGTCCGTTCCTAGTATCTTAATCGTGAAGGCAGCACAGTTATCATGGTAATTCTCCGCCCTAGTTGATTTGAGCTTTTGACAAGGTATTTCGAGAGTTGACGGAGTATATATTTTGGCTAAACTTCGTTTTAGCGGAAACCGATTTGAGGCTTGGGAGTAGTGTCAATTGACTCGGTTTGACGTCCTGAGTAAAACGAGACCACTCCCAGACCGAGGAAACGCTCCGGTGAAAAACTACGACACTTTAATGTTTCAGTACCTAACCTAACTTAACCCGACAGGTCAAGTTGTTGAGGTCAAAATAGGTTACATGGGGTTTAAAGGACTGTTTATTGACTCGGTTTGACGCCTTGAGTGGGATTAACCTAAAAACGACTTCAAAATTTCTATATTTTTTCCACGAAATATATGATCAATTCAAAAGTACTTGACGAGTAGGGTACAACGGCACCAGAAGCAACACTAAGAAATAGAAAATAAAAAAGTTATGATACTTTGAATTCTTAATATTCCTAGAAAATAGGTAGGTTTAAGTTGAATTAGGTTTGTTCATTTGTATAGATAGGGGGGCCTGGGGGGGCTGCCCCCCCCAAACGTTATTGATTTTGTAGTTGAATACCCCATGCAACATACCCCCAGGTAAGTAGGGTAGGTCACCTGTTCAGTTTTTTCAGCCTGCCGGAATAGGACCCAGGCGCAGACCCTCGAAGACCTTTTTTGGCTTAATTTCCTAAACTGAGAATCAAAATAAACGTTTTTTCAGTGAACTAATTGATACAATTCGAGTCAGGACATCAAACCGAGTCGACTGAAACCCCTTTTCAGCCCGACCGTATTAGTTAGGTTATACTAGGTAAGATATTGAAATTGCCAAGTTTTAAAGTGGCGTAGATTTTAACCGGAATGTTTGCTCACTCTGGAAGTGGTCAAGTTCGAGTCACGATGTCCAGTCACGTCGATTAACACTCATTTTGAGCTCAACAAGTAAACTTTTTTGGATAAGTTAGGTTAGGTAACGAAACTTCAAAATGCTGTAGTTCTTCCCTAGAACGTTTCCTCGGTCTGGGAGTGGTCCGGTTCGATTCAGGACGTCAAACCGCGTCGTTTGACACCACTCTCGAACCCCATTTCGGTTTCCGCTAAAACGAAAGCTTATAGTAATGTTTTTTATATCCAGGAAACAGATGGTTGGGTTTAGGTCAAGAAAAAGAGGGAGTCTCTTTTACTGTTTTGCCGACGTTTCGGCCTTTATTAGGCCATCTTCAGGGCACTAAAAAAATATTTTTTTTTGTTTATACTTAAACAGACAAATATACATTACAGTTATAAAAAATTGAATATATAAAATGACAATATACAATAACGAATTAAAAAGGAGGGTGATCAATGCTATTAAAAAAAAACCTAATATACAATATACAATAAACGGGTAGTACTTACACCAGTGATGGACTCCTTGAGTCAAATATAGTGAAAAGGCACATGTAGTATAAACAAAGTATATAAGGGTAAAAAACGACACTTAATAAATGAATAAGACAATAATAAGACGGAGACTGTCTATTCACAATCGATGTGTACGCCGGACTGGCAAAAATCATAAGTATTTTTAAAGGAATTCTATGGGGGCACAAAAAGGTTAGCAAGAAACATAATATTTCAATATTTATATGAATAGACATGGAATACAGGGCGAAGTTGAAAATAGAAAATGTAGAAAAAGGGGTGGGATGGGTTAATGTAGAAACAGTGTTAATTATAAAAAAAAAGAAGCAAATATGTGGTTAATTCTTCTTAGGTATTTTGTTGATAAGGTTGAAATAACTACTATTTAAATTTTGTATGTCTTGTTTCTTGTTAACAGTATTAAATTTTTTTATATTAATCATTTCAAGCAACACACGTTTCTTTAAATTACTTTGTTTTGATAAAATGGTTGTATTATCAAAATCAAAATTGTGAGTAATGTTTTTCATACATCATTTTGTCATAAGCATAACAAATTGAATTATATGGCATAGGACGACGTCGCCAAATATTCTACCTTCCTCTTATAAGGTAGGACTATGAGGTAGATCCATAAAGGAACACTTAAGCGTTCCTTACGTGCTTACTCTTTTTGACTGTTTCAATCCCGGTACACTGTCGACAAATTTTGTTTGTGTATAAACATTTCTACACTTCCAAACCTGGATTGCAATGGATCAGCGACTTTATGTTGCTATATCTTACAACTTTGACCCTTTATGAGCACATGTGGATACACTTTTAGACACAGATGGGGTATCTTCTTCTTACATGAGCCTAAATCTTTTGTTTCGAAGATGCTTGGTGGTTTTCATTTTAGGTTCATATAAATATTCATGTGGAATGACACCTTTTTCAAGCCAAAGAGTATCATCCATTATTTTAATATACTGCCAATATTCAAAATAAGCAAGAACCTGGAAGTATAGAAAACTAAAAATCCATTTTATAAACTCTAAGCAAACCTACATCAAAATTTTGGTCACAGAAAAAGATTCCAAAGGCTTTCCAGCGTGGAAAGTCTGTAGGTAGTGAAATCCGACAATTTGGAATATCACCCTTTTACAAGTTAGATACCTAATGTGATAACAGATAAACGTCACCGTCATAGGCAGAAATAATCACCAAATAATAATCAACCAAAAAAAAACGATTATTTGTCAGTACGACGTTTCAAACAGATGTAGACTGTTATTTAAATTTCGTGCTGCATCGAGATGGAGATATAACTTTATGTTTTGAGCAAAAAAAGGAATGCTGCTGAGAGCGACCCATCGTCGCAAGTCATTTACTGTGAAAGGACCACGAAAGGACGCTTCTCATTGGTTCACTTCGGGTGACGTCATCATCGACTATTTCAAATTACAGTACAATTTTCTTTTTAGTGTTATTCTCATTTGGCACAAGTTTTCGGCTGACTTTACAGTAAACGGTCCTATGTATCATCAAAAATAATACCGCAGTAAATAAATTGATTAATTTGAGATCACGGTATAGGTCCATTGAATGAGATAATGTTGCCATACTGACATGCCTTCAGACATTTCTTTAGGTCTGGGCCCAAGAACTATAAAGTGCAGAAACAGGTGCACTGGAGAGCCGTCGAATATTTGGGTTTGGCCACTCAAGTTCGACTACTTACTACGCAACGGTTGCGGTTGCAGCTATATTGCGTGCCTACAGAATATGATGGATCGAGTCTCGGCACAAAATTAATTGATACGATTCAAGGAGTATCTGCTGAAATAAATACCAACATAGAACTGTTTGTGCAAGCACTTTCTATCTAGATATTTATGTTGCTACTTAGTGCTTACTAAAATACCTTAGTCGTCCGGTCGGACCTAGAGATGGAGCTAGTTGTTTGAAAAAAATCACTGTGTTAGAAGGTCTGCAATCTATAGCAGTGGTTCTCAACCTTTTTGTGGACGCAGAACATCTATGGTAAATTAAAAAAATGTACTTTGCGCACATTACGGTTTAACCAGTTTATTATTTTCCCATAGCCTGAAGCAGTCTGAGATCCCCTTGCAACCAAATCATTGCCCGCCCGATCAAAAAAAGTTGTTATGCCGCTTGGTCTTTCTTTCACAGGTCAGCGGATAGCTTGTTATGATTATAACAAATTTTTGAGCTTTACGACACCCCATCCCCCAACCACCCCACTTCCACCCTCATCAAAAAAAAAAAGTAAAAAAGATCAGGAACTTCCAAAACTCCTAAAAACAAAGTTTGAGCTGTTTTTATAGTTTTAGTTTTTTTATTAACGTTTTCCATCCTCGCCATGGTAGTAATACTGTGAAAAAAATTAATTAAAAGCAATCCAATAGTTTCCACGTTACACAATACAGAACGATCAGAAGCAATAATCGTATGCATACATCAGAAAATAATAAATAATTTCTGTAACAGGCAAGGTAATGTTTGGATGGACCTAAAAAAGTGTATTAGGACGCTAGGTTCTTCTTTCACAGGTTAGGTGGCCTATTATGAATACGTTTTTTGCTAATTACTCTGCTACTCATGCACTGATTTTCATAATTACAGCAGCATTACCTACTTGGAGCCTATAGCATATCCTTACCAAAATTTCATCACAATCTATACAGCGGTTACTGAAATTACGAGGGTAGAAAATAGCGCACAGACAGACAGACCGACGGAGATGAGTGACGTGGATTTTCGTTATGTAGACATTATAAAACACCCGAAAATCGAAAATTTTCGCGATCACAATACTCCCTTCACCTATCGCCGTGGGACTTAACTTATATATTCAAATGAAATAAAACGTTTCACTAGTCTAGTGTTTAATACTAAAATACAAAGGAATAGTACAAGTTGCGCAAATATCCCGAAATGTATATTTTTATATTTCAGAAACATTTTTTAATAAATTAATATTTTGAATATTTAAATGCTTCATGGAACGCTTGAGATGGATTGGCGGAACGCTAAGCTTCCGCGGAACGGAGGTTGAGAACCGCTGATCAATAGAGTAGATGTTTCAAGTTTTAAACCGCCAACTTGCCATTTGTTTGAACCAAGCTGTGGCATAAGCAAAGGTTCCGCCCAAAAGGTAATCAACCAATGGTCCAACGTAAACGAGGATTATCGCCAACGACGGCGAGCCTACTCTGGACAAGCACCTATACAGCCTTAGAATCTTTAACACAGAAGAGTTTGCCATGGGTCTCTAAAGACTGCTCACTAGCTGGCTAGTGAAGCTCAAGAGAAATGAGGTTAGGCAGGTTATTGATCTTTTCAATGGGCATGACCACTTCAGACAACACCTATACACTCTTGGAATCTGAAAACTGCTTCCGTGACAATTTTCGAAAAATACCGCCGTTTTACAGAGACAACAAAATTCTGCATACCTAATTTTGATGTTTACATTTTTCGTGTACGACCAATAGCTTCCATCCTACAGTGCGTCAAGTTAGAGGTTGGTTTGTGATTTTCATTAAAATCAGAATCTCATTGCGGATTAAAACAAAGAACTTTATCAAAAAGTCGTGTAATAATAATAATAATAATAATAATAATAGCATTTATTGTCCAACAGGCTTCCATTTATAGGACAATATTAAACCATGATACAAATACAAAAAAAAAATAATAATAGATGAATTACAGACAGAGAAATCGAAATAAAGACTTCCATAAATAAAACATATTTACAAAAAAGCAGTCTTAAACAATCAAAATATATGGTTCCTGACAAAATTTGAAATAAACACGTCTATAAAAAAATATATTTTCGCAAGAAAAAAAACTATTAAAGTAAACATTAGAAATAAAGGATTCCCAAAAAAAAATACACCTTTTCGCAAAAACAGTAGTCATCAACAATCAAAAATAATATATACAGCTGCTGACAGAGAAAAATTGAAGTAGAGGCTTCTATAAAACGACATATACTCGCAAATACAGTAGTTTCAAGAATCCAAATATACAGTTGCTGTTTTAATGAGTAAACTAATAGTAGTTGAAAATACATCACAATAACATACAAGTTGATTTAAATTAGAGCACATAACGTTTAGTGGAGACTTCAGTAGAATGTTTGTCCTTGCTCTAGGTGGTATAAAAGCAATATGGTTACGGGCTGCAAAAGATGGCACATGAAATTTGATTTGTTCTAAGAGAGGAGGACAATCTATTAAATTGTGAATCAATTTGAATGCAAAAATTAATGAAGAGCAACTTCTTCTCTGCTTTAATGTCAGTATGTCTAAACGGCTACATAGTACTTCATTACTGATACCCCTCTCAGGATATGTGTCATCAATTTTAAGGCAGACAAATTTTAGGAATCTACGTTGTACTCTTTCAATAATGACATTATAACAGTTGTAATAAGGATTCCATATTATACTGCCATACTCAAGCTTAGATCTAACATATGTAAAATATAACATTTTAATAGATTTGATGTTCTGGAACTTTCTACAAGTCCTTACTACAAAACCATATGCTTTCAATGCCTCGGAAGCTTTCTTCAGAACATGCTCACGGAAAGTTAATTTTTGGTCAAAGGTTATACCCAAATCAATGACAGATGAACATCTTTCTAAGACAGAGCAAGCAACTGAATAAGAGTATATACAGCAAGTTTGTTTTCTTGTGTAGCTGACAACCTTGCACTTGGTAGCATTAAGCTGAAGCTTGTTTTCAATGCACCAGGATTGAATTACGTCCAGTTGAGATTGAAGATGTATGCAGTCATCAATGCTATTTATTGTTGAATATATTTTAAGATCATCTGCATAACAGAGGCGTCCACATTCAACCATATCACAAAGATCATTGATGAATATTAAAAAGAGCAGCGGTCCAAGGTTTGATCCTTGAGGTACTCCAGATGGTGTTTTATAAGCTTTAGATTGAAATCCGTTATAAGTGACAAACTGCTTGCGGTCAGATAAGTATGATTTTATTAATTCTTTTGCATCATCTGAGAATCCCACAGCGCTCAGTTTACTTAGCAAAGTTGGGTGATCAATTCTATCGAAGGCCTTTGAAAAGTCGGTGTATATCACATCAACTTGTTCATTACGATCCATTGCTTCAGAGATATATTGTGTCATAATGAACAAGTTGGTAATTGTTGAGCGATTAGCAACAAATCCGTGTTGATACAATGAAATTTGACGATGTATGGTTGTATATATGCGACTATATAAAACAATTTCAAAGACCTTCGAAAAAATACATAATATTGAGATTGGCCTATAATTTTCTACGTTCGTTTTATCTCCTTTTTTGAATACTGGACATACTTTTGCTGTTTTCCAAGCCTGAGGGAATTGTTTTGACACTACAATAAGATTAAAAACTTTGGTCAGTACACCAACAAATGCTTCCTCACAATCTCTCACAAGAAAAGACGGTATACCGTCGGGACCTGATGTCATTTTGTCTTTCAGTATTTTGATGGCATTTCTAACTTCACATTCTTCAATAGAAAAAAAATGAACATACAAATTGCTATGTTTATAATAGTCGCCACTATTATAACTGGGCTCAACGAAAGCACTGCCGAAAAAAGTACTAAAAGCATTTACTATATCCTGGGGCTTGGAGAAGGTAGCACTCTTGAACTTCATTACACCTGGTATTCTTGTTGTGTTATTTTTAGAGTGCACATATGACCAAAATGCGCTAGGATTACGTGATAAAGAATTTACTGATCATATGCTGATTTAATTTGGATTTTTATTATTTTTCGTAAACGCTGGAATTCATTTAAATCCGAAAAACGGCCGAACCTCTTGTATTTATTCCTGTGTTTCGCTTTCTGCTTAATGTTTTTAATAATGTCGGAGTCAAACCAAGGAGGGTACCTATGACTATGATTTTTGTACAGAGGTACATGTTTGTCGAAAATACTAAAAATGATGTCATAAAATTTATCAACTACACTATTTACATCAGCATATGTAAACAATATGTCCCAATCAAACTCAAGATGTTCCAAATATAAAGCAACGAAATCAGCTTTTCTGTAGTTGTAGGTTTTTTTATCTTGACTAAATTTAAATTTAGGCTCTTTAATAAACATGCCATTCAGAGTAACTATTAAAGCTGGGTGATGATCGTCCTCTGGTACAAGAGGTAGAACGTCTCTTCAAACATCACAAGAAAATCGTGAAATGACTAAATCTAATAGCCGACCTAAATGATTAAATACGTTATTCGATTGTTTGTAAGAGAATACATCCATAAAATTGCAAGCGATACGCGTCTTAGAGTCCAGCAGGTTATTATTGACAAATTGGGGAATATTAAAGTCACCCAAAAAAACTGTGTCATCATCATGTAAGTAGTCTAGTCTAGGAGACTACGAGAATTAGAACTGGTGAAGCTGTTGGAGATATTTAGTTTAAATTTATAGGCACGATTTTAGGTATACCATCCACGTGCCTAATTTTATATTTTTCGGTACCACTGGCATTTTTAGCATCAAGTTCTGCTTTCACTTCCTTAAAATATTGGCGTTGTTTCAGCGTTCGGTCGAAAGAAATTTGAATGTGCTTATACCTCCCAGTTTTCAGAGACTTGGCATTCTTCATGGCCACGAAGACATCGTTATCGTGTTGGAGTGTTATCCTCACTGGACGAACTTTACCTTCATCATAACGACCCAATCTAATTGGCTTGAAGTTATCTATCACAAGCGCATGGTCAATAGTAGAAATAATTTCTCTAACTTGACTTTCATCTTTCTCAATGCGCATTGCCGAGGATAGTTGCTGATCTTGTTCAGGCAAACCATACAAAATGAGATTTCGCTTACGCTTATTGCGTTCATTAATCTCTTGAATCACTTGTTCGAAATCAACATTATTCTGAGAACTATTTGGATTACGGCTATTACTTTTCAGATCTTGAATCTCAGCTTGTAGTTTAAGAATAAGAGATTTTAGATCTTTCAGTTCGTGACCAATTTTCCTACAATTGGTGCAAGACCAATCAAAGCCATTATTTTCGTCTTCAAACAAGCTAAGCTGGTCCACTGATATATTCACACAAATATGCCTGAAAACCTTCAAACGTACAGAGCATTTCACCATCAAGTTTGATTTGTAAGATTTATTACAACAGGAACAAATCAGGTTGGGTGGCATGGTCGTAAGTTACACCACTGGATCTCAAGAATGTGGAGTTTACCTTGTTTATTTGTGCTGCGGAACCAAACTTCTGCTATCTTCAATTGAAAGGTGGAATTCCTGATGGAAACTTCTTACCCAGAAGGCACACTCTGCCTAATGCAGCAACTGAACGCACTAGCACAAAAATTAATTCACACTTATAATGAAAATAACAGTGAAAATTCCAAGCGATCAGATTAGACGTGTTTAACTAAAAGTCATAAGCGTAAAGTTATAAGCGTAGTGTAACATTTTTCTCTCCCTAAAAGAATGATATCTTCCCATTTTTTGATTATCTGCAGCTGCATAAGGTACGCATTTGGTTTTAAAAAAAGTTACGACATTTATGAACACACCGCTACTTACTATCGATATGTGCTGTACCGAAAAATATCTTATTTGTGCATCCTTTTTGTTTTAGTACGTTGCGTTGCTTAATTAAGATAAGATTCAACTTGCGACCTCTAGGGGTTGCCTCTCTAGGGGAGGGGAGATGGGGGTGACAACTGTTTCGTGACGGTTTTCGACAAATAGGGCCGTTGTGGTAAGTGCCATCGAAAAAAGGTTCAAATAATATATGGAGACAACAAAATTCACCACAATTTTGGTCACTACATTTTTCTTGCGCAACCCATTCCGACCCTCCATTCTACAGAGCCTCAAAGTTGGAGGATGGTTTTTGATGTTTACTAATGCTATCAAAAATTTCTGTAACACTTTTTCTCCTAAGAGAATAACATTTCTCATATTTCTATTATCTGCAGCTGCCTAAATTTGGGCTTAAAAAAGGTACGACATTTTAGGAACACATCGCTACCCACTACCGATATTAGCCAATCGTCAAATCCTACGAAAGTCTTTTGAGCGCAACAGCATACCTAAGTTTGCGGACCTCGGGGGTTGCCGCTTGAGGGGGGGGGGGGGGGTGAAAATTCTGTTTCGCGACGATTTTCGAAAAATAGCGTCGTTTTGATAAGCGGTATCGAGAAAAGGTTCAAACGAATTATGGAGATAATAAAATCCCCCCCTCAACCTCGTGCGGCAACCCTCAGAGGTGGCAAATTGAATTCTCTCATTTGAACCTTTTTTAGATAGAACTTATCAAAACGATGCAAGCTTAGTTGTAGGTTCGTGGAACCAATCTCTACCATCCCACCAAATTTCATTTCTTTCCGACCTTTTGCTGTCAAAAAACCCCTACCGCCTGGACTACGATGCTATAATTAAAAAAATGTCAGAGCTACGCTGATGTCTTTAAATGACACGAAATTGCCCTCTATAAATGTATGTTGCGACGCCCCTGTCCGAGAGAAAGAGAAGAACTCCGTTGATGATTTTATATGAGGACGCAGTGTGATAGGGACACTATTAATGGTTCTACATTTAGTAGATACGATAAGGATGTTTAGAAGATGTGTTAGAACAGAAATATTGATGCTATCTGCGGCGAAACGGCAGAGCTGTAAACTCCAGCGGCTGAATTGCCTGTTCAGAAGGAAAACTACGATATTACCAGTTGTAAGGGAAACTTAAGGCTGTATTAGACTACCATATTTTTGAAATCAGATTTGATTTCATATCTTGAACCAAATTTGAAATGAAAAATGATCTCAAAAATTGTGGCCCAGCATTTTGTCTGTTTGACACTACACCAAATTTGGTTCAAGAATTGATTTGCGATTCGGCGCATTACATTCGTTGAATACATCTTATCTGTCAACTGTCCGAACACAGATGTCCTCTACAGTCAAAGTTGTCAGATCTGACATGACGTATTTTGCAATTACATGTTTTGTGATTGTGTGAACGTCAGTGTCAAAATGTCAATGGTCAAAATAAAATCATAACCTAGCTTTTGTTTGTAGTTTATCGACTACTGTTTATTGAAATGCTCATTCATTACACTTGACTTGACTCCCTCGGCAATGGAAAAAGATAATGCTAGAACATGTATTTATCCATCTACGTTGCAAAAAACTCGTAGACAGGCGAATTAAGAGGCTAACTACTAAAGGAAAAAATTGACAAAAGAAGAGGCTGAGAAGAAGAGATGAAGGCATAGGTATGCTACATATGTTGAGAGAAGAGTTATTACTAGAAGATCTAGATCATTAGAAGGACTTTTTACGAATGAATAATAAAATCTTCAGTAAGCTACTTAGCATAATTTGACAAGCTAGATAACCATCTATGAGAATGCATAACAGGAGAAAATAGGTAATATTAGCAGTAAACCTTATGAATAAAAAGTAATAAACATTTCCATTTTCAGGCTAGTAATAATTCTTCGATGTTCAGCCATCCAGCGGCTCGAAGCAATGAGAGTACAAGAAGTCAGATCTTTCCAGAACTGTGTGAACCAATTGTAATCAAATATTTGTTGTTTAGAACTAGAACAGCAGTTGAGAATACATTTGGAGCTTTAGTAAATCTTGGCAAGATAAGGCTAAAGGAATTGAATTAAAAATGGGAACATTATACTTTTTCTTTCTTTCTTTTAACTTGTAATATTATATGAAATTCAAAATATACATTCTGTTTGGTATTTTTATTTTTTATTTATTTCAATTGAGATGCAATAAACTGCGCCATATGGTCATCAGCAGTTGCAAAATGGTTGTCCCTTTGTGGACTGTAGACTGTAGAGCGAGGAGAAGTTTTCAATGTTTGATCAGCAGCATTCTTCAGCACCTTTATTTCCACATCTGCTGGTACTTGTTGTTTTTTATACACTTGGGTGAGTTACTAATGTAGTCTGTTCCCCCTCTTTTTTGAGCACCACCTGTACTTGGTATCTGTGAGCGGAGCAAGTCAATTTGAGCCCTATCTGATAGTTCGCTTGTGGGTGACAGAACCCCAGCATGACTAACCTCATATTCCTTGTTGACTTGCCTGAAAGCAAAATACTGCATTGAAAGTTTAGCCTTCCTAATATATGCACATACAATTTTTACAGGTAGGTTCGAGTTATAGGGAAGTAAAGGCAAAAAAATTTAACAATATATTCAAGTACATGTTAGGTTATTCCTTTGGCTCAAAGTGCAATTCAATAGTTATTAGTAGAAATTTGGCACTGTTATATCAATACTGCACCACTTCATTTATGATAAGCTGAGACTCTTACCTCATATTCTCCCATTCTAGCACGAAGTGACTAAAACTGTCCTCTGTTCTCGTGCATATGTTGACCTTAAGCCCATAAACTTCTTCTGTACCTCTTGTTCAGTTACAGTAGATCTTAGTGGTTTCAGAGCCTCTACTATGGCAGTGATAGCAGCACTCCATTTGATTTTACTGTGGTAGCACACACACTTGACCACATATAAGCAGGGATGTTGTTCGTATATCTCTATCAGCAGAGATATATGTTCAGTAGACCAGTCATCCTTAAATCAAAAGAAATATGTTATTCTTAATATTGAATGCCTTTCTGTTATCCTCAGTGCAGTCAAGTGTGGCTACTTAACCGAGGACCTTTGCAATATGAAAAAACAACAAAACATAGAAAAACACCATAATAAAAAGTGACAATGTTGCCATACACTGAGGCAAAATATTAGATACACTTAATACATTGTAAATAACTAATAGTTAATACATCCAAAATGTGATGTGGGACTTAATACAATATTACAAATTAAATCTACCGAATCTGCTGAGTAAAAACAAATTTTTTATAGTGCAATTTGGACTATACCTTACTTTTAATATAATCAGGGCTATTATTGTATATGAAATCGATATGAAACATAATTGCAAAGATACTAACATCTTACCTCTTATATTGTGTTCAAATTGCCAATTGCTTCCACACAACTCGCAAGAATGTTGGTAAACTCGCCACAAAGGTAACAAAAGCACCTATCTTGGGGCTGGGGGTTTTCATACTCCATAACCAGTTCAAAATCCTTCAAATCTCAAAGTTCGCAGGGCATTCCGGTCGGGTGGAGATTTACTAGCTGGGGCCGTAGGATTAACATGTTACTTGTTTTTATTGGTGTACTTTCATCCGAATGTGGATTTCTCAATTTATATTAGTACCAGAGAGCATTCTGGAGAATTCGACCGAAATTAAAAGGTAAGGTTACTGCCCTTATTTTTGTTTACCTTTTTCCCGACGCAATGACATTTATGTTTCAAATGCGCATGCTCCCAGCCTAAAAATGATTTGGAAATAGAACATGTTCTAAATTCCAAATCAATTTTGGTTCAATCTGTCAATTTGAAACAATTTCGTGTATTACACTAGCCTATTTGAGCAGTTCAAGAAATGAAATCAAATCTGATTTCAAAAATATGGTAGTCTAATACAGCCTTTATACGTCAGGAGACGCTCAAAGGCTGCGTAAATTTCAGTGGGTTGTAAGGAAGCGAGGCGACGGTCGCCAGGGATTCTCGTTATATGCAAAAAAAGGATGTTTACGATTGTATCTAGTAGTGGCGGTAGTAGTGATGGAAAGGCGACGCCCAGGCAAGCTGTCTAACGTGCCACCATTTTTAAATAAAAAATGCTCCTGTTGTTGGTAAGCCTCCGAACATTAAGGGTGGAGGTAAATCACTAATTAGTTGGAGGATAATACAAATAGGGATGGCAATATTTCAAAAAACATCGATGTTCGATAAATACAGGGTGTCCCACAACGGTTAAGACAAGCAATATATCAAAGCTGGCCAGCAGTAGCGATTTATAATTTTGGGGGTTTAAATTAGAGCAAATATAGTATCTTTTCTTATAACTCTGTCACCCAATGAGGTATTTGTTTTTGATTACGTGACGTCCGATTCAAAATTTTTAATAGGTCACCCTGTATATTTGTAATTTTTTGTGTTCCTTCCGATACAACAATTCAAACAAACTAGCACGCTTGTGGTCTAAAGTGATTAGCTCAAGAGCCACAGGTATCAAAGGATGGTACCACTACAGTTTAATTATTATGGTAGTGTTTCATAATGGTAGTTGTACAGTCCTTTAAGTACCTGTAGCTCTTGACTCTTGACACTTTAGACCCCAAGTGTGCAGTTTGTTGGAATTATTTTATCGGGAGGAATACAAAAAGTCACAAATATACAGGGTGTCCCATTAAAAATTTTGAATCGGACGTCACGTGACCAAAAACAAATACCTCATTGGGTGACGCAGTAATCAGAAAAGATACTATATTTGCTCTAATTCACACCCCCAAAATTATAATTCGCTACTACTGCCCAGTTTGGATATATTGCTTGTCTTAATCGTCGTGGGACACCCTGTTTATCGCCTATATCGCCTCGATGGCATCGATACACCGACAATAAAAGTTCGATATTATAGTAAAGGTTCATAAAATTTATAACTAGTAGCATACGCATCATTATTTTCATGGTATTTCCTGGCAATTTATTATAGAATGCAAACAAAAGAAATTTACAAAACCAGTTTCTTTAAATACGAATAATTTTCTATTCAGAACAATTTTCTCTCTTTTGTCACGGTCGAGGTCAATGCCAAGGTAATGGTACTATAAAGAAATAACGCAATATATACAAGAAATTTGTAGCCTGAAACAGGCATTAGTACAGATAACATGTTAGCTATGTCTAGCAATCACAGCATGTCAGCAGTTGTCCAACTGCAAAATCCGGCAAGTCCAGGGAAACACATTTTACAGAAACCGGCAAAAACTGTATACAGCCTTATTCTGAGTGAAGATAATACTAAAACGAGAGTATCATAATCAGCGATGGTTTAGGATGTTAGGTCTTAACGCCCCAAAATCTAGGAACTGTGACACGTCGAGTATTGAGTGCTATGTTTGTGGAATTGGATCAAAATAAACAAAACACTTATCACTTTACACTATTTTCCTAAATATAAGAAAAACTAAACACTGAGCACAACGACTGGAAATAGAAACATAATGCTAGATTAAAGAGGATACATTTTAAGGCTTACAGGGTTTAAATCTTAAAATCCAAATTTTTTGACAAACAAAATTCTTCAAAACTAGCAATAGCGTTTCCACGATTAGCTGATACGGGCTCTTGATCTTCTTTAGAGCTGTATTACCTTGTGATAGAACAATATTTTGATCACCCATGGTTCACAAATTGATAAATAATTTATCAAAACAGCATAAATCAATCGTAACTGAAAAAAAGGATAATATGTGACATGTGACTTGCTCCCGTTGCTTGTATTGGCTTCTGTGGGAATGTTGGTGTCTGAAATTAAACACCGCTTGAGCTAGCCCGTGTCTGCACCTAATCCTAATTTTTTTCACCAAATATCTTATGTCTAAGGTCGGGTTTTGTAGGCGAATAATATCAAAAATGGTAGCGTTTCAAATAATGAACAACATGGTATATCAATCTCCATTTTGAAAAGTGCGCGACTACGCGACATATTTGGTTTTGCATTTAGACGACTGATTATGAGCTTTGACTTTTGAGCAATATAAGAAATTGAACGATGATCACAAGTTTTTCAGTTTAATTTACAGTGAACCTGATATTTAATTAAAATAATCTATTTCGATTCATGTTGGTTGATAGAAATAATTGTATAATATCTATTTATGAAACGCTCATCCACAACAGACAACAATAACTATAACCAAACAGAACAAACTTTTCTTCTAATCAGTGTGTGACAAAACAATAAAAAATGAGGTCAAGTTGATTGACTCAGTACTTCCCACACATAATGATGATACCATTTTAATACAAATCATCGTCCACCCGCCCGAGAAAAAGCTTCCAACTCACACAAACTCTCGTAAATAGTTTTTTGCGTCTTCCTCCTTAGGAACTGGGACGCGACAGTTTTTTCTGCATGCTTCAACTGGACGATGCGAAACGATCAGGAGCTCCCAAGCTATCTAAAAGCGCAGTTTGAGCTGTTTTTATATACTTAGTTTTTTATTATGATTGCGCCGCCAGTAACACGATTTTTCATAAACCGACGCATTTTCCATTCTCGCCGCGGCAGTAAATGCTGTGACAAAATTTCATTAAAATCAATTCAACAATTTTCGCTTTACGCAATATACACAGAACGAAATAAAGCAAAACTCGTATGTACGAGTATACATCACAAAATTGGTTTCTGTAATAGGCAAGCCAATGTTCACATGGACTTAAGAAAGTATAATATGCCGCTAGGTATTTCTACCACAGGTCAAAGGACAAACTATTATGAATACAACAAATTTTTCAAAAAAGTAGAAACTGGCCAGGAACCCCTAAAGCGCCTAAAAAAAGTTTGAGCTATTTTTATATTTTTAGTTTTTTATTATTGTTGCGCCGCCACCGACACGATTTTTCAGAAACAGACGCGTTTTCCGATCTCGCCGCGGTAGTAATACTGTCTCAAAGTTTCATTAAAATCAATTCACACAATTTTCGCGTAACGCAATATAGAACGATCTAAAACAATACTCGTATGTATACGTCACAAGTCTCTTGACTTCTATAATAAGCAAGGCAATGTTCGTATGGGCCTAAAAAAGTGTATTATGCCGCTAGGTTTTTTATTCACAGTCAAGGTCAATGGACAGCCCCTTATTAACAAATTTTTAATTTTTCCAACCCCCTAGCCCCCCACCACCCCAAATTCCCCACCACCCAAAATAAAGTAGAAAATGTTCAGGAACTAAAAACTAAGTTTGAGGAATATTTGAACTTTTTTGTTTTTAGCTAATTACCATCCCCCGTATAACGATTTCAAAAATTATAGAAACATTACCTACTATGATCCCACCAGATATCGCTACCCAGATTTCATCAGAATCCATGCAGCGGTTACTGAGATTACGACGCGACGTTAGAAGAACGCCAACAGATAGACAGTATCGACAGATCGACGGAAATGGGTGACGTGGATCTTCGTTATGCAGATATCATAAAACACCCTTTTGGGTGGATACGTTTTTTAAACGTATCACCTCAAAATCGAAAATTTTCGCGATCACAATACTCCCCTCATCTATCGGTGTGGGAAGTAAAAGGAACATAGCGCTATGTATTTCATGTTTTAATCCCCGATTCAAATTTTAACTAGTTATCTATTAATAGGAAGTTTTTAGACCATTTAAAGTAACGTCGAGTGAGTCAACCAACTGGACTCAGTGCCGAGCTTGAACATCTGAAAAATGCTTTAAAGGAAAACGGCTATCTCAAAAAAGCAACTAAGATCTATGCGAGCTGGTAGAATAGCAAAGCACCCACAACCACCACCAGTAGAAAAAGTTTTCTTACATTGTTTCCCGGGTCACAGACCGTATTGGGAAGTTACTGCAGAAGGCAAATATCGGGACGATATACAAACCACCTGGGAAAAATGCAACAGCTTCTAAGATTGGCGAAGGACAAAATGGAAGGGATTTATCGGATACCATGCACTTTTGCATCAAATTGCTGACTAGGTCAGACATAAAAATTTGCAGCAGCTAAGCATACACTCCAGGAAAGCAATGACCAGTTTGTACAGGGAGTCCATTGAGGTTTATAAACATAAACAACACATCAACAGCAAAGGAGAAGCGTACAAGCTCAACAGTGTATGGATACCCGCCCTAAGAGACGCAAATATTCTGGGATGCGCAGGAGACTCGTAGGCATCGGCGGTGCACAGCGCAGTCGCTCCATCTCCTAATCCAAGGTATATAAGTGCTCGATCCGGTGATGCGGTCTCAGTTTCTTAGAACACGCCGAACAGGTGACAGCTCCTGAGGATGCCAACCACTCGTGTTGGCGAAACGTTAAGCCGGGGCGGTAGCGCGTATCAACGCCGACCGAGCAACCCAAGAAACAACACTTCATTGGATCATGGCCGCGAAAATCTTATACAATATATATCCTCATCATCTTGTTGATTATGGATAAACCTTTCAAAATATTATTGGAAGGGGTCACCCATTCGTTTTTCTTTTTCCACAAGAATGTTGACTACCATATAAAATTTGAGCCAATTAATTGAGGCATTGTGAATGGGTGGAAACGTGGAAGGTATGGAACTTCGAGACTTAGAATTGTACAATCTTCTGTTTACTGCAAAGCATGTACTGTTCCATGGACATAACAGGAAAAATTGTTTCGCCCTAAATAATGGACTTTCTATATCGTTACCGGGTAAAATTTACGTATTTTTAATTACGGGGCATGCTCAAAATATCAATTCGTTATCTCTGATGATCAAAAACTTCCAAATAATAGCTGTAGTTCCAGCGGAGCTGAGGAATTTGTTGGATGACCCGTAATTAACTTTAACTATAAGCAGTGCAAGACATCTTTTTCACACCCTGTACGTACGATATTTCGTCGTGATTTATATCCGAACCTGTAAACAGGAAGGTGCGAACTCATCCGTGAAATGTCTACCATCTCATCGCGGAACTAACCAGGCGACGGACGCGACGGTGCGATGGTACTGGTACCGAGATGCCTCGGTACTGCCGATGGTTCAAGTTCAATGCCGAGGCGCCCGTCTTCGCGCAAAGAACAATCGCCTCAGCAACAGCGTGTTAAACAAATGAAGATCGGGTTACGCAACGCTGCCTCGGTGTAAGCCGACCATAAACAAATGGGATTGAAGATCCGATGAATTTATATTTTCTGTGTTGACGTATGTGCGTTCAAAGAACTAGAATAGGTTAGAAGAAGTAAACAAAGATTTTGTTTGTTGGAACCGTATGGTGGATGGTGGCATAGGATTATTTGACTGTGTTGCTAGATCTTCTCCGGGTAAAGCCATTGTATTTTCCTTAAATACTAGTCTAAAATGTGAATATCAAAGCTAGTTTGACGATATGTTGCAACCACTGCAGTAATAGTAAAAAATAAGCCAAAAATAGGCCAAGTTGATTGACTTGATAGTTTGAGATTCCCTTGCAACCGAATCATCGTCCGTCCGCCCGCAAAAAGTATATTATACCGCTACGTCTTCCTTACACAGATCATTGGACAGCCTGTTATCAATACAACAGTTTTTTCAATTTCACAACTCCCCCTAACCATCCTAATTCCACCCCCACCTAAAAAAGGAAATATATGATCAGGAACCCCTAAAACGCCTAAAAACAAAGTTCGAGCTGTTTCTTATATTTTTAGTTTTTCTATTATTGCGGCGCCACCAGTGTCACGACTTCTAAAAACCATACGCGCTTTCCATCCTCACCACGATAAAAATACTGTGTCAAAATTTCATCAAAATCAATTCAATCATTTACACGATACAAAATACAGAACGACCTAAAGCAGTACAGGGTGTTTTCAAAGTTGGGACTTTTCTTTTCAGAAAGAACTGGCCTTGAAATGATAAAGCTAATGTGCGATGAATCAGCAGGAGAATAAAAAAAATGTAAGAGAATACTTCCTATTCGTTCGCTGCGAAGTTTTAAGTACGGTCTTGCCACTTGAGTTTTATAGATTCAGTTCAAAATTCGCGCCATGAGATTCGAGATTGAACACCGCAAGTATTTCTTCTTCAATTTGTACCATTCGAAGTTGTCTAGGTCCACGACGATGTTGATACAAATATCCTGTTTCTCTACCTCTTTGCACGAGACAGACAAGAGACAAATCGACAGCATGCAGGGTAAATACGGCCAGGGAAACGATCAGCATACACTCGCGCAGTCTGAGAGGCATTTTCACCACATTCACAGTAAACTAAAATCATGTACACCAGTTCATTATAGTTATAATGGTTGCATCATTTTTGTTGTTTTTAAAGTCCGATGCACCTTGGCAGACAGAGCGAGCCACCTTGTATTTTGTCTGTTTTGATGTAATCGCACAGGGAGGGAATCAGAAATGAGGTTTCATTATTGGTCAATATCTTGATATCTCTAAACATTTCGTTTATATGTTATTGGGAAAAATCACTCCTTTTGGCGAGTACTATCATATGCCATTTGAAGAAAAGTCCCAACTTAGGAGACACCCTGTGTATATCAGAAAATTCTAAATCTCTTGGTTTCTGTAATAGGCAAGGCAATGTTCGGATGAACCTAAAGAGTGTAATATGCTACTAGCTCTTTCTTTCACAGGTCAATGGACAGATTATTATGAATAGAATAAAATTTTCAGTCTTACAACCACTCACCCCAATTTCACCCCTACCGAAAAATAGCAGAAAATGATCAGGACCCCCTAAAACGCCTAAAAACTTAATTTGATCAGTTTTATATTTTTAGTTTTTTGATTATTGCTGCGCCACGATTGACATGAGTTCTAAAAACCATAAAAACCATACGATTTTTCCATCCTCGCGAAGGTGTCGAATTTTTATTGAAATCAATTCAATAGCTTCAACGTTACATGATACAGAACGATCTAAAGCAATACTCGTATGTATACATCAGAAGTCCCTTGGTTTCTGTAATAGTTAAGGCAATGTTCGGAATTAGATGGACCTAAAAAAGTGTATTATGCCGCTAGGTCCCCCTTCCACACGTCAATGGACAGCCTTTGATAAATACAACAAAATTTTCAGTTTCACAACCCCCCACCCCGCAAGCACCCCAATTTCACTCCCCCCTCACAAAAAGAGTAGAAAACGGTCAGGAACCCGTAAAACGCCTAAAACGAAGTTTGAGAAATGTCTGAAATTTTTGGATTCTTAGTAATTACTCTGCCGCCCATGCACCGATTTCCAAAATTATAGAAGCATTACCTACTACCGCCCCGCAGCATATTGCTACCCAAATTTCATTACAATCCATGTAGCGGTTACATTACGAGGCTAGAAAATCGTCAACAGACAGACAGATGGACCGACGAAAATGAGTGACGTAGGTTTTCGTTATGCAGATACTATAAAACGCCCAAAAGGGTATAATCCCAAAATCAAAAATTTTCGCGATCACAATGTGCCCCTCACCTATCGGTGTGGAAAGTATAAAACAACCGAAGCTGTGAGAATCCAATCACCCTAGCGCGAGCGAACCGTAGTACTAACTGCTACTACTGGTATAATTCGGCGGGCTAATTATCTCCGAGTGAGTAAACGAGCGGGAAATTGCTTTTAAATTGGTCAGTGTATCATTTCCTGACAAACTCGCCGCTCAAACGCTGCCGCTGCCAACGCCGCAACGCCATTTAGTATCGGCTCGAGCGGAATCAAGAATTCAAGAACTGAATTAGCATAGCCTTATGCGCCAAACTACACCTTTTACGCGGAAATCGCTGATTAATTGAAAGTATGATTACTAACGGCATTAATACGGCGAAAACTACAAAAACAAAGATCGCAGTACCCACAGACAGTCAAGACACTAGAAAGAGTAGAAAGCCCCAAACAAATGTCACCACTAGTCCGAGAATAGTGGGAATACAAGGGTCGGCCCTATAGGACCAACCCTCTGGAGCATTCTGTACGTCAGGATATTGAAGCTACCGCTACTCGGTAGCATTAGAACGATATGCTTCGCAGATGACTTAGTAGCTTTAGTCGCGACATCGACAGCCAAAGACCTATGGCGCACTGATGATCGCTAATAAGCGTGAAACAGCTGTCTGCGTACTGGTGGATTGACGGGATATAGAGCAACCCTCGTATATCCACTGTCATATGCAGTTGGCATACAAGCGCGCCTATCTGGTCAGGTGAAGCGAATGCGCCTTTGCGTTCCACCAAGAAGTTTGCTGCTTTTTAGCGGTGACTTCCTTAGGTTAGCCGTTACCTCCGGGTACCAGATGGCGCACAAGCAGATCTTTTCTACCGCCTGCTCTCACATGCTTTACATATCTGATAGACATGAAGATTATGATGCTCTCTCCATCAGTCGACCTATAGCGCACTGATGATCGCTAATAAGCGTGAAACAGCTGTCTGCGTACTGCTGGATTGACGGGGATATAGAGCAACCCTCGTAATAAGTACCAGTGTAATAGCCTCTTTTTTGAATGATATTATTACATATTCTTTCTTCGATATTTACCGTACGCCGACAAGATATCGGTATACAGTTTTCGCTAGCCTATTTAAGTATCATTTCTCTAGACCCTTATGGAGGAAAGTATCATCATTGCATCTGATTTTTTGGAGAGTTATGCAGACTTCCGTTATTATATCATAAAACGCGCGTTGCTCTAGCGGTATCACTAGGAATTAAGACATATCATAGATATAATGGGTGTGATGGAACAATAATTGTTTTTTCCAATAAAACTAAGCTTTTTAAAATCTGTTCAGTCGTTTAGGACTTAGCTGATTATATAGAAAACACATTTAATTATCCCCCAATACATTACTTTAATAGATACGACAAAAAGTGTAAAATAGAAATTAATCCAGTAAATCCTAGCTTTGAAAGGCATATATTTTTTGGTAACATTACTAGGTGGATTTCAGTGAAAAATCACTGTAAATGTCTAAAACGGCGCCGGCGGTTACGCCCTCTGGGGACCATCTTAGAAATATGAAAATATTTTTCAGGTTCTTCTTATAGTCACTTTAGTGATAATTTTTCACTGCAAGCTTCTATGGCGAATAGTTTCCCACATACAGCATTTTGCATTCTTATATGACCACCCGGTACAAGGTAGATGATCATTTTCTTCCATTCAGGGTATTTGTGTGGTAAGAAAAAATGTAAACGAACGTTACACCTTTGTCCGTGACTACCGGTTACAAGGCAGATGATCGTTTTCTTCCATTCAAAGCACTTGCAAGGTAGAAAAAAGTGTGAACAAACGTTATACGTATTTAGAGGGGGGTTCAGGGGGTCCATCCCCCCCCTCCCCCGAAACGTTATATAATGCTCTCTCAAAATTGGAATCCACAAATTTTTGCACCCCCCTCCCCCCCCGGACGAGAGCAAATTTAGGGTGGCAACTCTAATCTGGACCCCCCGAAAGGTCAAGCAAGTGACATCCATAATCTGGACCCCCCCCCCCAAAACCAAATACTGAATACGTGCCTGAGTCATAGATAAATACCAAGGAAATTAAACCTTAGAACATGTTTGTATGCACGCCTAGTATATGCGTACAGTTAGAGCATAGTTCGCTGTAGGGTCTCCTAATTGAAGTCAGCGAAGAATCTCATTGACTGAATACTGAATCCTCTAATTATATCAAGTTCCCATACGCTGAGACAAACGAGCATCGGTACTGCGTTTCAAATCCGTTTAATTAGATAATCTTCATACATATGTCCATTATAACTTCCTCGATCATAATTATCAACTTTGCAATTATGATATCTATTTATAAGCGCTAGTGAAAATGGTGAGGCATGTTATTATAATTAGCATACTGCTATATAAGCGTGAATTTTTAGCACCTTATGTATAATTGGTATGAAAAATGCTCATGTGCCATAACTGCTGAACAGATTTGATACTTTTTGTTGATTGTGCCTTATTGTATAACTCATATTATTTAAGAATGCTTTAACTAGGTTAATACAGCCCATCGTCTACAACTGAGTCAAGGTTGTTGTTGAAAATGTCGGAAAAAGTCAGCGGCCGGTGGGACTCGAACACACGAGCTCCAGATTGGTACTCCGGCGCTCTCACCAGTTGAACTACGGTCGCCTTGTCAACTCAACTTCAAAAGCGTCATCTAGAACTACGCGAGAACGAGCCCGCCCTCCAACAACTCTCTCGCGCCATCTTCTGGTATCACCAGCGGCCCGCATCTGTGACATCAAGTGATCTGATGGGTCGGTATTGATCTCCGATGTGTTTACATTCTTACCAAAGGTAGGATCTGCACTTATTACCCCCAAATTGTCTCTTGCAAATCGCACGGTACTTGACCATCTTGTCCAACAACAGGACACGATCAAACTAAAACAAAGCTCTGCCACTATCTGTTGTTTATACTGGTAGCGTAGTTTTGATCGAATTTGTTACAGCAATAATTGGAACAGTATCTTCCTTTGAAGCAATATGCTATTTTGAGATCTTTCTCATAAGCTTCTTTAGCCCCCCACACCCCCACACCGGTAGGTGAGGGGAGTATTGTGATCACAAAAATTTACGATTTTGAGATAATACGTTTTAAGATATCTGTATAACGAAAGTCGACGTCATTCATTTCCGTCGGTCTGTGTCTGTTGGCGTTTTTCTATCCTCGTAATCTCAGTAACCGCTGCATGAATTATGAAAAAACTTGGGTAGTGATGTTGGTCGTGCATGCCACTTCAAACTTCCATATTTTATATAGCATTGAACCGAGGTATTCTTGATTTTTGTAAAAATCGTTATAATCATTATCATACAGTCCACAAAAACCCAACCAGCGTTTTTTAGCAAGTATACAGGGTGAGTTTTTAGTACCGGTTCGGTCGATAACTCCACTACTGTAGAAGATAGCGAAAAAAGTTATCAAAAAGTGATGAATCAAAAATAATTTTTTTAACACGGATGGATAAAAATATCCTCTAGTTTTGAAACCGGCTATAAAAAGATCCCGCGATGCATATTCGTATACAGGGTGACGTAGAATGCAAAATCAATATTTTATTATACCAAAGAATTGCTTTTAATATGCTCTTTCATCTTTGTAAAGCACTTGTTATGGCTGCATTCATTAGTTTCTGAGATATTTCGATTTTCTAAAAAATTTAAATATACCTTCTATTTGTTTACTAAAATTTATTTATTTTGATAAAATACTATCAAATTTTATTTTTGCTTAACAAACAACTAAAATATAATATTTCTTGATCAAGTCAAAATACCGAATTAACGAGATAATATAGGTCAAGTGTGCTGAGGAAACAATTTTATAGACGTCATGCATAACCATCAAGTAGATCTATCAGGTAGGCTATGAACTATTAAACGACAGTCCAAATAAAATGATTCTTCGATCTTTCAAACGCATTAGTTTGAGAGTGCCTCCCTTCTGGATATTGCTGTTCATAGTTGATATATATTCTGGAGGCAAGTAGGCAATTTCTCAAAGATTCTGCTAAATATCCTCAATGGAAAAATTAATTTTTAAAGCCGGTTTTTCACACAGTACGGAATTATTGAGCAAGTTATGAAAACTGTCAATTTTTCAAAACCTACCTGATAAATCTGCTTGATAATTATGCATCACGCCTACAAAATTGTTCCCTCAGCATACCTGACTTTATTGTCTTGAGGATTTAGAGTTTTGACTTCATCAAATGTACTATCATGACCTTATAATTTAGTTGTTTGTTAAATAAAATACAAATTCGATAGTACTTCCTCAAAATAAATAAATTAAGTACACGAATAGAAGCTATATTTTAAATTTACCGAAAAATCGAAATATCTCTGAAACCGATGGACGTAGGTACCACAAGTGCTATACAAAGATGAAAAAGCATATTAAAAGCAATTCTTTGGTATAATAAAATATCGGGAGTTACATTAAAAAAAAAAAAGAAGAGAAAATCTGGATTTTGCGTTCTACATCACCCTGTATACGAATATGCGTCGCGGGCTTTTTTTATAGCCGATTTTAAAACTAGAGGATATTTTTAATATTTGCATGTAAACAAAATAATCTTTGATTATTTACTTTTTGATGTACAGTACGTTCGTTTGACAGCAATTTGGATATAAAAATGGTGATAACTATTGAGATACCCTGTATAATATAACAATAACCTATATTGGAAGAACGGAAATCATTAGTAGAATTTGAATACGGAATAATATATAGGGTGTCTCATTTAAAAAATGCATATTTGCATCACCGCGTAGTTATGGATCATGCTGTTTAAATCTAAATATTTTCTGAGCAAGGAGCATATCCGTGGCTACAACTTTTATATACAACTTTTTTCGCTATCTTCTACAGTAGTGGAGTTATCGACCGAGCCGGTACTAAGAACTCACCCTGTATGTATCGACGCCGCACAAATATCCTGTTTAGTCGTAGTAGATAGTGCTGATATAATTTTGAAAATCGGTGCATGGGCGGCCGAGTAATTAGCAAAAATATTTCAAATATTCCTCAAGCTTCGTTAAGGCGTTTTAGGGATCCATGATCATTTTCTACTTATACGTTTTATGGTACCTACATAACGAAGATTCACTTCACTCATTTTGGTCGGTTTGTCTGTCTGTCTGTTGGCGACTTTCTAGCCTCATAATATGAGCAACCGTTCCATGGATTATGATGATAAAATTTGGTTAGCGATATGCTGTAGGGTCGTAGTACCCCATCGGTACATCGGTGGGGTGCGCGGAGGAGTAATTAGCAAAAAAAAAAAAAACAAAAAATCCATATATAACTCTAACTTTGTTTTTTAGCGTTTTAGGGGTTGCTACTTATTTCTACTTTTTTTGGGTGGGAGTGAAATTAGAAGAGTGGAGCATGATAAAACTGACAAATTTGTTCTATTCATAATAGTCGGTCTATTAACCTGCGAAAGAAAGGCCTAGTGGCATAACAAACTTTTCAGGTTCATCCGAACATTGCCTTACAAAAACCGAGGAACTTATAATTTTCTGATATATTTTATACATATGCGAGTATTGCTTTAGATCGTTCCGTAGGTGTAACGTGCAAAGGACTGAATTTGTTTACTACAATTTTGACACAGTATTACTATCGCGGCGAGGATGGCAAACGCGTATGGTTTAGAAATCCTGCTAATGGAAAACTTCGGTTTCTGGCATAATCTCAGTAGCTGATGTACCGATTTTAACAAAGAGATATGCTGTGGGGTCATAGTAGGTACGATGCGTAAATAATACGTGATAAATTAACAAATACCAAGAACAGAAACTGAGTTAAAAGCCGGCCATGATGTGTCACCGACGTTCAACATTAATAACGGCTTGCGGCAGGGATGTTGCCTAGCTCCCACACTTTTAAAATCTATTTGAATGAAGACTGAAGACCCGGAAAAGAAAATGTGCTCCTATGGGAAATACCATGAATGACGATAAGTTGTATACTTTGAACTTAACTGACGGTCAGGTCATATTCGCTGAAGATAGAGACGATATCTATTACATGCTAAGAAAGCTGAATAACGAATATAAGAAATGGGGACTACGTAAATTTTAACATAAATGAATATATGGTTCTCGGAGGAACAGGACACGATTTGATTATAAGTATTTGGCTACAATATCAGATTAAGGTGGCAGTAACTCCGACATTAAAGAAAGACTGACCAAAGGGAAAGTAAAGTGGTGATAAAACAATTACATCCAGTTTTGTGGAACAAGAACATCACTAACAATGTGACTCGAATGATATATAAATCTGCTGTCGAAAGTATCGCTTTATGTGGATCGGAACTGTGGGAGATATCGCTGAGGAATCAGGAAAAACTAAAAGCTATGGAAATGGATTTCTGGAGACGAAGTTATGGAATAACTAGAATGGATAGGATAAGGAACCTACACATAAGGGGAAACACTGACAATCGATATAATGGACATTATAGAGGGACGAAGCCTTAATTGGTACGGGCACATGAGAAGAACGCCTGAAGACAGACGGCCTTTAAAAATATGTCTATATGCTGTAATCCGCCACAACGGAGAAAAAAAGGGAGACCAAGACCGTCCTGGAAAGACGGAGTTGAGCAGGTTGTGGAAGATAGGCAGATGCGGGATAGGCAAGATAGAAGGAGATGGGAGCTTGGATGTGAAAGACGCCGCATGATGTAACCCAATTCGCGTTGTATATATGATAAACAAATACCTGGTGAACTTCCTGCCAGCCTTGTACGTCCTGGGCTCCTGTCGCTGCGTGGTCGTGAAGCAACGTTTCGGCAAATGCAGCGTCCACTTGTTGAGTGGTCACGGTGTAGTATAGTGGCGTCAGACCTTTGTTATCCTTGTAGTTAGGAGAGGCACCAAGTTCTGGAATGTAGAAAGGTCTTGGATGACATTTCGGTAAGATAATGTCTATGGATGTAATTTATGTGGGTGCTGAGTTATGCTGGAGATTGCGGGAATGAAACGGCGGACGCGTTCGCAAGGCGAGGATCGAGAAATAATTTCCTGGGTCCTGAACCGGCTGTGGGGTTGGCAGCAGATGCCATTAGAAAAAAAACAGACGTGTTACTGCAAAATCACATCTTATGAGATGGAAATGAAGCTCTGGACATCTCCGTTACGCTAGAAAACTTATTTTAGGACCTGTAGCCAAGGTGGGGCGGAACTTAAACTGGACAGAAGCCGGCTAAGGTTACTTGTGGGCCTGCTATGTGGCCATAACACCTTCAGACGTCACTTGTATGTGATGGGGGTGGCAAGCGACCCGTGTGCACGCTGTGGCGATGAGGAAGAGTCCTCTGTACACATTCTATGTTCCTTAGCTGTCACAGGCTGACTATGCTAGGTTAAAGGATAATTGAACCTGAAGACATAAGACGGACAGCACCCAAGGCCATTCTCACCTTTGCGATGAGGGCTGGATTTGGGAACTGGGATAAGGAGAAGTGCATAAGGGCCCGTTTGCCTATGCCTATGCACTGGTGGTTCTCGTCGCCAAAAAGCCTCTCTTCTTCTTTCATTCACTCATTCATTCAAGTTCTGAAACATTTTTTTTAAATAAATAATAGTTGCATCTGGGTTACGCTATCCACGTATCCTCGATATTGTTTGATTGCTTTATCCATACTTTAGGAAATAATTATGGCAAGTGTGGCAAGAGAGAGAGATCATCAATTATTGAAACAAATTTATCAGTAGTTTGTTCAAATTTTTGAGGCTTGGTGAGGATGAGATTGACATACGCTTCTGCTACACTTCTCCAGCATGATCTAGCCTCATGAAATAGTTGTAGTTCGTTCAGTATAAGATTACGTAATCGACTCAGGTTTCGTATCATATCTTATAGTCATATATGTTCAATAGGTGACAGATTAAGTGATTAAAATGCAAAGAGAATCAACACCTATCTATCTGCGTATATCTGTGTCTGATTTTGCTCTTGAGCCGTTTTTACTTATTTGATAGATGACTTGTCTGAAGTTTCTCTTAACTACAATTCAGTTAAATTTGTTGAACCGTCGAATCGAAAAAAAATCGAGAATGCTGATTATAAATCCGGTTACAGTTTTGACCCTTTGGATCTTCAAGTTCACCTAAAAAAATCGAAAATCTTTATTTAGCTTCCTATCAAGACGAAACCTCGTGTTTTGGATAATTTGAGTTTGCTGATTACAAATTCGATCAGGCTTTCGAGTTTCAGTCTGATTTGATGAAAATAAAAAAATTCAGAACTTGAGATTTTCTTAAAAATCGAAAAATTTTATTTGGTTCTCTATTCAGATGAAACCCAGTCTTATTTTTGAGATTCAGTCTCGTTTGATGAAAACCCTCAGATCATTAAGATGAAACCTTGTGTTTTGGATAATCTGAGGGTGCTAATTGTAAATTAGGTCAGAGTTTTGAGTTTCAGTCTCATTTGATTAAAATCAGAAATTTAAAATTTTTCAGAACTTGAGGTTTGCTTAAAAATCGAAAATCTCTATTTATTTGGTTTTCTATTAAGGTGAAACCTCGTGTTTTGAGTAATTTGAGTTTGGTGATTACAAATTCGATAAGTCTAATTTGACGAAAATCAGATCTTGAGGTTTGCTTAAAAATCGAAAATTTCTATTTGGTGATGAAACCCAGTCTTATTTTCGAGATTCGGTCGCATTTGATGAAAATAAAAAATTTCAGATTCTTCAGATCATTAAGATGATACAGTTTTCTGTTAATGTTTTGCTAATTATAAGTCTGGTTAGAGTTTTGAGTTTCAGTCTCATTTAATGAAAATCAGAAATTCAAGATTTTTCAGATCTTGAGGTTTGTCTACAAAATTCGATAATCTTTATTTGGCTTTCTATTAAGATGCGACCTCATGTCTTGGATAATTTTAGAGTGTTGATTTCAAACCCGGTCTTATGTTGAGTTTTAGTCTTGTTTGACGAAAATAAAAGGATTCAGATCTCCCAGGTCATCAGGTTTACCCAAAAAAATCGAAAATATTTATTTGGTTGTCTATTAAGATGCGTTTTGGATAATTTGAGGGTGCTGATAACAAACCCGGTTTTAGTTTTGAGTTTCAGTCTCGTTTGAAGAAAATCAAACATTTCAGGTACCTCAGATTATCAGGTTTTTACCTAAAAAATCATAAATCTTTATTTCGTTGTCTATTAAGATGAAACCACGTGTTTTGGGTGATGTGAGGATGCTGATTAGAAATCTTGTCAAAGGTTTGGGGTTTGTCTCATTTGATGAAAATCCAGAAATTTAAGATTTTTCAGATCTTGAGGTTTGCCTAAAAAACCGAAAAACTTCATTTGGCTTTCTATTAAGTTGAAACCTCACGTCTTGGATAATTAGTGGATGCTGCTTACAAACCCGGTTTTAGTTTTGTGTTTCAGTCTCATTTGAAGAAAATGAAAAATTTCAGATCCCACAGATCATTAGGTTTACATAAAATATCGAAAATCTTTATTTAGCCTTCTATTAAGAAGAAACCTCGTGCTTTGAGTAATGTGAGGGTGGTGATTACAAATTCGGACACAATTTTGAGTAAGTTTTTCAGGTGTGTTTCGTAATACTTTTGGTTTTACGTCAAAAAATTCTGTAGCTTTGTCTTCCCCCTTTGTATGTGTAATAATGTAATTCGATCTCAGTTTAAAGTAGAAAGATAATCTGTTGATGGACTTACCTAAAAGAGTTCGGAGAGCCTCAAGGGATCGATGATCGACAGCTCGATGAACAGCTGTTGATCCATCTTTGGTGCGGTAATCAAGCAGAGCACCACCGTTTACCAAGGCGATCAACACCTTGGAGGGTTTCTTGATTCCCGTTGCTATCGTTAGGGGGGTTTCTGCAACAAAACATTCAACTCAATATATCACAAGGATTTTCAACATTGATAAATGCAGCTCTCCTAAACAAGCGTCTGTCCTACTCCTCCTTCACATCAATGATCCATGCTCTAGCACTACAAACCCAATCCACAGCTTTGCGGATAATAGTACCTTGCACGCAGGCATCTTAGGCAACGGACCGATTTCTGTGGTCGAGCTGGAACGCAGAAGACTGGCAGCGGATGCTTCGCTTGCAAAGGATCTGGAGACCATACCGCTTGGGGGCTCAGAAATATGATAAAATTGAATGCTTCCAAGACCCAGTATTGTACGTTATCAAATAAGAAGTGCCCAAGCCAGCACCCGATTCTAATGCAAAAACCAGGCTCTGCCAAGAAGTCATTCATTCAAGTTCTTAGGAGTCAACATTACAGAAAAACTGATCTGGCACGAACACATTGCGTCAATTTCAACAACTGATGAGAAAAAGCTTGGATAGCTATTCAGATCCAAAAGGTGATTTTAAGGGTACTGAATGACCTATCATACCATGATGTCGAAAGAAAATGCCTTTTTTATGCTTTTTTATTGCGAAAATATTATGGGTCAAACAAATCCTTATTTTATTTACCTTATGCATGACTTTACGAAAAAAAAATGAATGAGTTTTAGGGGTTGAAGCATGGTATGATATGTCATTCAATATCCTTCAAAAGCCCACTTAGTTTTATTTTTTATCTGCATTTGTTACGAAAATATTACGCCTCAAACAAATCCTTCTTTTATTTATCTTATGCTTCTGACTTTACGGAAAAAATAGGTTTATGTATAAAAACAAAGGTACTACAAGATTTTAAATAAAATAGCGACTTATTTTGTGTAGAAAAAACGATTGGGTGCTGTTTGAAAAAAAACTTGGGGATGAGTTTTAAGGGTTGCAGTACAAAAACAAATATTATATAATCATATGATAGACCCTAAAGACTCTCAAAAATACAACTCAGTTAACGTTTGAACTTTTTTTTGTTATGAGAATATCACGTGTCAAGGAAATTCTAGGCAGCCAGTACGCAGTACCACGCCAATAAATAAAATGCTAAACATATTTGATAATATTTCCGAAAGTATCTGTATTGATATTTTCAACACAACTCTTAAAGAGATAAAATGCGTTCTAATCTGCTATTTCAAATATAAAACCTTATAATAAACGAATCGTACGGCACTGGTAGGACCTCTGGTGGTACGGCCACGACAGTGACCATTTCTCAGCAGTACCGTGTAATTTGAGCGCGAGTCGTCGTCTTTTCTCGCCTTTTTACCTATTCATGAATTTCCCAGCAACATCGTCGGTGGCGCCTGAAACGAGCTCGGGTCGCATTCCTGAGAAAACGCTCGACATCCCGAGGGTTCGCCACGCGATGTTGCCGGCTCATGCCTTTAGGCCAAATGATAATTCTAATCCGCAGATCCGCGCATTCACTCCAAGGCTGTGAACCAATAATTGTGAAAAAATCGGGGCTTTAACTCTCACGCTTTCATTATAATCTAGTTAGAAGTTTTGTTATGCACGTATGGAGACGTATTTTCAATAAACACCGGTGTTCGCCAGGGATCTGTCCTACCCCTACAGTCGCTACACTGTTTCTGCTGTACATCAACGAGCTGCTGGAAACAACATCGAATCCAATCTACATTAATGTCGTGCCTGGTACCAGGCAAGTCGCTGTCATCCCAGGAGACGGTACGTCGGCGACAGCAACATGCCTCACACATCAACGTAGATATCAAAGCAACTGTCGAGTGGGGATTGGTAAATATTACCGTACAGAAAACAACACTGACAAATAAGTCTAACGTTGACTTACCAACTGTGGCAGGGTCACCCGATAGTCGAGTCACCTTCCGTCAAGCGTTTAGGGCTCAACTTGAACAATAACATGTCCTGGCATGACCACGTTGTCAGTATTGCTAAAACGGCATCCCAAAAGGTTGCAGTTGTGTCCCGCTGCAGAGCAACCACTGCTGCTCTACAAGCCACAGACACCTTCTTTGGAGTATTGCGCCCATGTGCGGGGATACGCCCCTAAGCACTATCTAAAGCTTCTGGACAATAGCTCGAAGAGAGCAATTCTTAGACTAATCGATACGGCTAACCTCACAAAGGACGTCTACAGTCTGGAACATCGAAGAAGGGTGGTTGACCTGTCCTTGCTTTATAGATTCTGTCACGGAAGATATTCGAGTGAACTCTCCCAAATAAATAACATCGACGGCCATCCGAACGAGGAACATTAGAGCTCATTCTTACCAGGTTGAGGTCCCTACTTCCCGAACCTGTCTCCTCCAGCATTCCTTCTTCTGGATAACTTCGACGCTATGGAACGAGCTGCCAGGGAATTTGTTTCCTGACGGCTACAACCTGCAGGATTTCAAATCTAACGTGAATCGATACTTATACTCTCGCAGCGCTTCTACAGCCCATAGGCTTTCAGCCTTTGCGGGAGGTTGACCATAAAAAATACGATTGGCAAAAATGCATCTGGGGTGCAAAATCTTCAATTCAACTAACAGAGAACGTACATACGAGCAAAGGTGTCAGTTAAAAAGAGACTCCAAAGGTCTAAAATCTTTCAGTTACGATTTTTGGTGGGTAACTCGGTTTTGAAATTGCCACTTTGACAAAAAATCGCCACACCTGGCAACTGTGGGAACACGTCTCCTCAAGAATGGAAGTGGGGGTTAGGGGAACTTGTTAAAGGCTATCGGCTATCTATAAGGCCTTTACGGAAACATATCAAACGACGAAAAGGTTGGTTTAACAATAAAAAACAGATGGTTGAGTAAAGCAGCTACTGATCTGAATCATCCGATCGCAATCACTTACTGTACAAGAGTGAACTACCCTATTTCTGACAGATCCCAGATCACTTTCCGAACGTCAGGATCAGTGATCAAACTGATCGGGTTAACCCGATCACAGTTTCCGTAAAGGCCTCCTATATGCAGATTTACAATAGGGTTAAGTCGTCTGACACCTTAGTCTGACACAATATATCACTAAACTGTCAATTCAGTCAAAACTTACACCTTACGATTTATTTTTTTTTTCACTTCGAAATTAGTACTATGAATTAAATGACTTCGATAAAGAAATTGAAGCCCGTCACACATGTAATCTTTGACTTGGACGGACTTATATTGGATACTGAGACGATTTACACCGATGTTGCGAACCTTGTGCTTGGAAGATACGGTAAATCTTTGGATTTGGAAACGAAGCTAACGATGATGGGTTCCAGGGGTATGGATATGGCGAAGAGACTTGTAGAATTATACCAATTGCCTCTGACTCCAGATGGGTACTATGAAGAAGTCAAGAAAGAATACCAGACTAGGATGCCAAATTGCCAATTGCTTCCAGGTAGATTACGAAAACTTTATTCTCAATATGCAATAATTTTTTTTAGCAAAAAATTGAGCTTAGATAGAAACGGTAGAACGTATAAAGGGTACTAGGAAAAGTTTGCAATACAGCTTTTTTATTCCCTTTCCTCAAAATAATTTCCTCTGCCTTCAATACATTTCTGCATCCTCCAAATTCACCCTTTTAACAAATTCTGTAAACCACTGATCTGCGACTGTCTTCTGTGGGCTCAAAACGATACGTTCCATAATTCCAATCGATTTGAAAATCATGTGCGTGTACTTTAATCTTTAGAATGTGACTTGAGATATATCGAAAGGTGCTGTATTTCTTTCTAGAGCCTGACCTGACTGCCATGCCTTTCTCTATTTACAAAAAGGTTAATCTGTCTAACCCAATATCTCATCAAACTGTCACTTCAGTCAAAAACTACACAGATTTATTTTTTTTACTTCAAATTAGCATTATGAATTAAATGACTTCGATGAAGAAACTGAAGGCCGTCACACATGTAATCTTTGACTTGGATGGACTTATATTGGACACTGTGACGATTCAAAAAGATGTCGCGAACATTGTGCTTGGAAGGTACGGTCAATTTCTGAATTTGGAAACGCAGCTAAAGTTGCTGGGTGTCAGTGGTCTGGATATGGCGAAGAGAGTTGTGCAAGTATTCCAATTGCCTTTGACTCCAGAGGAGTACTACGAAGAAGTCAAGAAAGAATACCAGACCAGGATGCCAAATTGCCAATTGCTTCCAGGTAGATTACGAAAACTTTATTCTCAATATGCAATAATTCTTTTAGCAAAAAATGGAGTTTAAAATAATATAGGAACAATAAAACATACCAAGGGGTACTAGGAAAAGTTTGCAATTCAGCTTTTTTATTACGTTTTCTCAAAATAATTTCCTCTGCCTTCAGGACACCTCTGCATTCTACAAAATCGCTCTTTTAGCTAGTTCTGCCAAGTCATCTAGGAATGAAAGCACACTCGCGGTCCCAAGTCCGCAGAAAGTTACATGGAGCAAGGTCGGGATTGCAGGGAGGGTGCGCAAGAAGTTTCAGCCCTGCCGTGGTAAAATTTTCGGTGCAAGCTTTGGCGCGGTGAACTGGAGCATTATCACGATGGATGAATCAGGTGTCCAATGTCCATTCTTAACTTTGGTCGGAGGTTCTTCTTGGATTCAATTACTTTATAGGCAGGCACTGTACAGTAAACACTGAGCCGTGACTGTCTTCTGTGTGACCAAAACGATACGTTCCATAATTCCAGCCGTTTTGAAAATCATGTGCATGTTCTTCAAGCTTTAGAATGTACCTTGAGGTATATCAAAACCTGTTGTATTTCTTTCTGGAGCCTGACCTTATACTGCCATGCTTCCTTTCCTTATTTACAATAAGGTTAAGCTATCTAACCCAATACACCATCAACCTGTCAATTCAGTAAAAATTTATTTTTTACTTCAAATTAGCATTATGAATTAAATGACTTCGATAAAGAAACTGAAGCCCGTCGTACATGTAATCTTTGGCTTGGACGGACTTATATTGGACACTGAGACGATTCAAAAAGTCGTTTGGTGCGGTAAGCTGCTGTCCAGTCTTGACTTTGGCCGCAGGTTCTTCATCGATTCAATTATTTTAGACAGACGCTGTACCGTAAACCACTTAGCTGTGACTGTCTTCTGTCTGTCAAAAACGACCCGTTCCAAGTTTCCTCTGTCAAATTCTCTATACCACCTGAATATTGCCGGTCCTGATGCCATAACATATGGTACAGTTATGCTGTCCACATGTTTTACAATATCTGACACACATTTATAATAATTGTTTAACTAACGGATATTTTCCAGTTAGTTGGAGAAATGCATCAATTACTCCCACCCCAAAAGTAGCCAACTCTAAGCAATTATCAGATTTAAGATCTATAAGTAAATTACCAATTTTATCAAAAGTACTTGATACAAAGACAAGTGGTAGATAACTTAATTCTCGAAAATGCATCTGAATGTCGAAGAGGACATAGCAGTGTGACAGCTCTAGCTAAGATCCTGAATGATATAACAACTGCAGTTGATAATGGTGATATAACTGCTTTAGTATTGCTTGATTTTAGTAAAGCCTTTGATACTTTGGGGAGAGAATTACTAGAAGCAAAACTATACTATTATTGTTATTCATATAAATTTATTAAACTCATTCGAAACTATTTTTTGAATCGCTAGTAAAGAAGTACCACAGAGTTCAATTTTAAACCCTTAACTATTTTTATTATATACTATGGATATGAAGCAAAGTGCTGATAATTACGAAATTCACCAATTTGCTGATGATACGCAAGCTTATGAAAGTTTCAAGAGGGATCAGGTAAATGAAGCTTGTGAACGTTTAAATAAGTATTTAAATATTCAGTTACTCGGTCAAACATGGTTTAAAAATTAACCCTACAAATACAAAATTAATATTTTTTGGACATTAATTTATCTGAAAACACTAAAAATTATATTAAGATTTGTTATCGATGGGAATACGATTGAATCCTGTGAGACTAAAAAGTCTAGGCTTAACTTTCGATAGTTAGAATAGGTTAAGGTCACATCTTAATTCGTTATTGCAAAAATGCTATATGTCATTAGAGAATTTATATAAAAGTAGAAAATTTTTGAATTTCGCACTTAAGAAACAACTAATTTGAATTATTAGTTTTAAGTCATCTAAATTGTGCGGATTTTGTTCATGGACCTTGCCTTGACTCAAGGTCTGTAAATAGCATCCAACTAGTTCAAAACTCCTGTATCAGACTATTTTTTTCATTAGGTAGAAGAGGTCACGTTTCTAATAAATTAATTGAACTAAATCGGTTAAATACGTACAATAGAAGGAAACTACATGTGACTTGTCTTGTATATAAAGTTATTTCGAGTAGAATTCCCACATATTTGGAAAAAACGTTAATAATTAGGTCCAAAATTAATAACTGTAACACGAGAAATACTCATTAGTTAGAAATTAAATCACACAAATTATCACTTTATGAAAGGTCATATTCTTATTATGCCACGAAAGTTTTCAATCAGATACCGATCAAAGACGCATTATTATTATTATTATCTGACTTTCTAAGTTCCTCTCGCATAATTGCGGTAGCAGCAAGTGTTGACGGGCTGTGTCAAGTCAACACCCGGACTATTATTGATCGGAATTATTTTTTTTGATTATGCAGATTATTAATATTATTTAGTGTACGAATCATTTTTTCTACGTACTGGCATGTTTGAAACACGGTCGAAATTATAACGCAAAACTGCACTTATCACATTTCGTGATCATTATACCATCGTAAGTACTCAAGATTCTCACTCCTAATGAATAACAACTGAGCTCAACGACTTAACGTGGTGGCTAATATACAAGTATAAACATGTCACAAAATTCATCAACAAAAACCTTCCTAGTATCCTTTGTAAATTGCAATACTTTCGTTATTAATCAAATCTACTTGTAGGTGCTGTCAAGTTGATAAAACACCTTCATAGTTACAAGATTCCTATTGCAATAGCAACTTCCTCATCAGACCCTACTTACGAGCTTAAAACTAGGAAGCACCAGGAACTCTTATCCAACTTCCACCACGTAGTTTGCGGTGGATCTGACCCTGAAGTTAAGCATGGAAAACCAGCACCCGATATATTTTTAGGTAAGAGGTTTGATCCTCAAAATAGCAGGTTCTGAGTATGGACGATTGCAACCTAGGTGCATCACTGTATGACCAACGACTGGCTAGACTCTTCAGAGCGCAGTGTCTTCACTACGAAAAATTTCATAAAAGTGTTATTTTGTAGTGGAGACAGCAATTTCTAAGGTTCTAGTAGTAATAATAGTACGAAGGGGGACAAAGCTAGGTAAGTAGGCTAGCCTTGTCCTTTTAGCTGAACTCACTTTACCAACACTAAACACCCTCATGGTCTCTTGGAGGGCTCGTCATTGTCAAACCTACCAGACCACCTGACGAATATCAGCTAAATATCTAAACTTTGAGGTTGCGATACACAGTACATCTGCCCAGAAAGAGAAACGAGGCTTCGACTTCTTCCCAACATCTGGAGCAGATAGGGTCTTTTACCATTTTACCATTTTAATAAGCGATAAATGCCTGTTGCTCAGGCGGCAGTGGCCGGTGAGAACCCCACCAAAAAGATTAAGTATTTATCTGCCTTGTTTCAAAAACCATAGCGTACGGCCCTTGTCAGGGGCTATTATAGATATTTTTGCTTCATTCTGTCGTCTCTCTTCAGCCAAACCGTCGCCAGTTCGTTGCAAACCTACTTATCCAGGTCAACATTGAGATTCGCTCTTCATACAAGAGCGCAGAGGTGGCAGGCCCAAGAGTAACTCCAAAGCAGCAATACCTTGGCCAGATTGGACACAGAAGAGATCTTTTCTAAACTCGGCCATCAGACCGAGTAACCATACCGGATCCTGGATCGGCCTGCCCTATAGAGCCAGTTTAGGACCTTTTAAGCTTGAATCCTAGGTCCTACCAAGTATACAACGCAACTGTCACATGGTAGCTGCACACTTTCTGTAAACATGGTCACCCTGTTTTGTCCATCTCAGTCTACTGTCAATTAATACCCTCAGTATTTTTGATCTCTCGTGTTGAAGTCACTGGTACGCCGTGGAGAGTGGGTGACTTGAAATTATCTACATCCATCTATGGTCTGAATACCTGCACACCTTGAGGATCGCAAAAACTTTTGCCCTTTCATTGTATTGTTCTTTTGTTTTTAGTTTGTGCATCTCGGTTTGAAGATAAGCCCAAACCAGGAGACTGTTTGGTGTTTGAAGATGCTCCTAACGGTATAGAATCTGCTTTGGCGGCTGGCATGCAGACCATTATGGTACCAAGTGTAGAAACGCCAAAAGAAATCAGAGAAAAGGCACATGTAGTTATAGACTCCCTTGATCAAGCACCATTGGAGTTATTTGGACTACCGGCCATGGAGAAATGCTCATGCAAAAGCAGATGACAGGGTGTGTGAGACAGAAAAACGTACGATATGAAAGGTTGTATGAACTGAAGAATAAAGTGCATGTCAATCTCGTTATTCCAGTCCTGATCGATTTACATATTTTTCGGATCGTATACAGGATTTCGGATATTCGACTGACAACGCTTGACAGTTGATAGACCTCACATTTTTATTAACATTGAGATAGGAACATGAAGCCATAAAATGCTTAATTTATAAGATACAGGGCGTTAAAGTTTTACTTTTGTTTTCGTTTTTTCTCAATTCTTCCTCAATTCAATGGCACAACGATCTAAAATTACACATTTGACTGTTTTTTAAGGCGAGAAATCCAAATTCAATCGCTACAACGAATACAGCACATCGAACTCCTTTAAATTATTAAAACTTTTTTCCGGTTTGATGCATGAATGTGAATATTAAAAAAATTGTTTCCGCAATATTTTTTACGTAAAAAAGGTATACTTTGTTTAAGTCGTTAGAGGTAAACGTTTGCGAGATAACCTTTATTGAAGTTTCCCGGGCACCCCAATTAGTTGTCAAATGTGACCGAAAGAATTATTCTACAACGAATAATAGATAGGAAAAATGAAGTCAAGTTGATTAACTCGGTACTTCCCACACATTACACTGATACCAGTTTATTATTTTCCCATAGCATGAAGCTTTAGCCTAAGATCCCCTTGCAACCAAATAATCGCCAGCCCCCCCCCCCTAAAATTGTCTTATGTCGCTAGGTCAGCAAACTTTTCAGTTTTTCCACCCCCAACCACCCGAATTTCACCCCCACTCAAAAAAACTTAGTAAATGATCAGGAACCTCTAAAACACTTAAAAACGAAGTTTGAGCTGTTTTTATGTTTTTAGTTTTTTTATTGTTTCTGCGCCGCCACTGACACGATTTATAAAAACCATACGCATTTTCCATCCTCGCCACGGTAGTAATACTGTGTCAAAATTTCATTAAAATCAATTGAACAGTTTCGTCGTTACATAATATAGAACGATCTAAAGCAATACTCGTATGTATACATCGGAAAAAATTCTAAGACCTTTAGTTTCTGTAATAGGCATAAGGCAATGTTCAGATAGACCTAAAAAAGTTATTTATGTCGCTAGGTCGTCCTTCACAGGTCAGTGGGTAGTCTATTATGAGTACAACAAATTTTTCAATTTTACAACCCCCCACCCCCTAACCACCCCCCAACCACCACAATTTCACCCCCCATCCAAAAAAAAGTAGAAAATGATCAGGGACCCCTAAAACGCCTAAAAACGAAGTTTCAGCAATATTTAATTTTTTTTGTTTTTTACTAATTACTCCGCCGCCTACGCACCGATTTTCAAAATTATAGGAACATTACCTACTACGACCCCACAGCATACCGCTGCCCAAATTTCATCACAATCCATGCAGCGGTTACTGAGATTACGAGGGTAGAAAAACGCGACAGACAGACAGACCGACAGACCGACAGACCGACAGACCGACAGACCGACAGACCGACAGACCGACAGACCGACAGACCGACAGACCGACAGACCGACAGACAGACAGACCGACGGAAATGAGTGACGTGGATTTTCGTTATGTACACATCATAAAACGCCCAAAAAGTATATTATCTCAAAATCAAAAATTTTCGCCATCACAATACTCCCCTCACCTATCGGTGTGGGAAGTAAAACATGTTTAAAACCTGTCTAACTTTAAAATGAGTGGTGTTGTAGTTTAAGAATTTTTAATTCAGTCGCATTGGAAATTTCAATGAAGGTTACCTCGAAAACGGTATCTGTAGGGACTTAAACATAGTATACTTTTTTCACGTAAAACGAATTGGGGAAACCCTTTTTTTTGTACTCAAGCTGATGCACCAAACAGAAAAAAAGTTTTGATAATGTACCTAAATGAGTTCAATGTGCTGCAGCTGCACCGTCTATCATAATAGCGGAACCGTTATTGAATTCAGATATCTCACCTTAAAAAACCCCTGGACACGTAATTTTAGATCGTTGTGCCATTTTGTTGCGGAAATTGGGAAAAAGCAAAAAATAAAAGTAAAACCCTGGCACCCTGTATCTTGAAGATATTTTGAGGCTTCATGTGTATATCTTAATGTTCATACAAAAGAGATGACTATCACCCGTCAAGCGTTGTCGGTCGAATATCCGGACACCCTGTATAAGAAATTTGTTCAAAACAGTGCATAGGTTTAATCGAGGGGGCTGTTTAGTTATTTTAAACTCATACTTTGCGTAATTAAGGTGAACAATTCTTTTTGATCAATATTCGTAACATAATCATTACCATTACCTCATAAACGATAATTAAAACTGTCGACTTTCCTGAATAAATTTCTCAAAAATACCAACTCCAAAACAGTTGGATATCGCGACTTTTAAGCTCTCGTCGCTACCTACGCCTCTGTGTTATACTAACAAACTTTAATGTGTCCGCGCCATCTCACAGTCAGCGGATACGACCGCTGCGCTGGTCCGATGAATTTAAACTATCCAAATCTTTTTCGTGCAAAGTTGGAGCTTTCATTGTTCGGTCCGACCTCTTAGGAGAGTTACAAACTCACAAACAAGCATTCAGGTGAAGCTAATAAAAGCGTGTTTAAAGGCCCATGGCACTGATAAGTGTGGATTTATTTACGATCACACTGTACAGTAGCTGAATAAAAATTCCAATTAAAATTACAGATCTTAACCAACAGTCAAGGTGAATCACGGTATGCATTGCTCAGTCGAATAAATGTATCATCAGCAAACAGAAAAATAAGATAGCATTGTGTTTGTTCTATGTATCATTTGCACACATTACAAACAATACATATTGCTGATTTGTTATAAAAACCAGGTTGGAAGATCTAGGCATTTAGGTTAATATCATTAGTAACACGGAAAGTGCTGTTGAAAGTTTGCTTTTTATAAGGCTTCCCAGAACAATAGATCGCGGTTCACCTCATTTTCAATGAAATTTTCAGCGTTTTTCTGCGTGTGTGTGTGTGTGCGGGTGTGATGGTGTTCACGTACGACCCCAATTGTGACCTATTCGGTGTGCATAGTACTGGATTGTGACCTAACCAGAAATTGTGACCTATTTTTCGTTAGGTCACAATTTTCTAACAGCGGATTCGTAATCTACGGCCTCTGCTTATTATAAAAAACATTACTTCCCAAATTCGTCTTTTTTCAGCCACAATGTGGTTTTGAGCATATTGTGTAAAATACCTGTACGTACCCATATTGTGGCCTATCGAAAAAATAATTAGCAGCGCCCTCTATGTGTGTATTCTGATGAAAATGTGACCTATCTGGTGACGTCACCTATAGGTCACAATTTCATAACAGTGACAAATTATATTCAATACACACATTTTTCAGCTTGGGGAGCTCTGTGTATCAGTAAATTGTGGAATATTAGCGATTAACCTTGAATAGGTCAGAATTTATAAAAGGAGATATTTTATATGTTTTACACATATTTGTAGCTTTCAACTGTGAGTGTAATATGTACGAATTGTAGCATAATGTAGGAAGTCGAATTAGATATGAGTTTTGAATTGAAACATATCAATCATAATTTCCTGCATAGTTTTCTAGGAGGACTAAACCAAAATTGAGCATAAATACAATCATCAATTTTGAGCCGGTGGACCAGTTCATCCACACAATGGAAAGCAATTCATTTACTCTATGACCCTCAAGTTTATTGAATCAATGAAAAATATACATGAATCTGGATAACGAATTTTCATCGAAATCATGTAAATATTGCGATTTGCGTGAAGATAATCATTTTATTGTGACAATAAACTTTAACAAGGGTTTGAGGGATGTAGGTTCATTATTGTTACAAACACAGTCCTTGTTCCAATGGATAGGTACGACTATCATCCAAATATCTCAGAACACTGCTGAATTTGTATCTAATGTCACAGAATATTAAACATACATCTTCAATGGAAAATATGTCTTTTCCGTTACAGTATACAAAAGGTTGGGTTGAAACATTTGCTTTCTGGAAGCGATTGAATATATCTTTAATGTCCTGCTGATTTTGACCAAGTAAGAATAGTGACTCTTTCATAGTGAACTTGGTTTGCGTCTTCTGCAACTTCTGGAATACAGGCCAAAAAATTGTCCTTACGCACATGGTGACCTAAATCTATAACGCAATCGAAAATACTCACAAATACAATCAAAAGACAGGCCTGGGAAGTAAAAATGGCGTCTAGTAGATTCTAAAAAATGAAGTCAAGTTGATGACTCAGTACTTCCCACACATCACGCTGATACCAGTTTATTATTTTCCCATAGCATGAAGCTTTAGTCTGAGATCCCTTCCAACCAAATAATCGCCAGCCCCCCCCCCCCCCCCAAAAAAATTGTCTTATGCCGCTAAGTCTTTCCTTCACAGGTTAATGGACAGCCCATTATCGATACTACAAACTTCTCAGTTTTACAACCCCTCACCCCCCAACCACCTCACTTTCACCCCCACCCAAAGAACTGGCAGGAAATGATCAGGAACCCCTAAAACATCTAAAAACCGAATTTGAGTTGTTTTCATACTTTTCGTTCTTTGGTTATTGCTACGCTGCCACTGACACGATTCTTAACAAACATATGCGTTTTCCATTCTCACCACGGTAACAGTATACTGTGTCAAAATATCAATAGAATCAATTTAATAGTGTCCACGTTACAAAACAAAACGATTTAAACCAACAAACCAATAAAATCAATAAAGTCCCTTAGTTTCCGTAATAGGCTAGGCAATGTTTGCATGGACCTAAAAAGGTGATTTGTGTCGCTAGATCTTCCTTCACAGGTTAGTGAACAGCCTATTATGAGTACAAAAATTTTTTTAATTTTTCAACCTCCAACCCCCCAACCACCCCAATTTCATCCCCACCCGAAAAAACGCATAATCAGGAACCTTTAAAACGCTTAAAAACGAAGTTTGAGCTGTTTTTATATTTTTAGTTTTTCTATTATTTCTGCGCCGCCACTGGCACGATTTAGAAAAACAATACGCGTTTTCTATCTTCGCCACGGTAGTAATACTGTGTCATAATTTCACTAAAATCAATCCGACAGTTTCCTCGTTACACAATATAGAACAATCTAAAGCAATACTCTTGTATGTTTACATCAGAAAAAAAAGTCCTTTGCTTTCTGTAATAGGCAAGGCAATGTTCGGATGGACCTAAAATAGTTATTTATGTCGCCAGGTCTTCCTTCACAGGTCAGTGGACAGTCTATTATGAAAGCAACAAACTTTTCAATTTTACAACCCCCTACCTCCCAACCACCCCAATTTCACCCCCACCCAAAAAAAGTAGATGATGATCAGGGACCCCTAAAACGCCTAAAAACGAAGTTTCAGCAATATTTAATTCTTTTTGTTTTTTGTCAATTACTCCGCCGCCTATGCAAAATTAAGGAAGGAACATTACCTACTACGACCCCACAGCATACCGCTGCCCAAATGTAATCACAATCCATGCAGCGGCAGACAGACAGACCGACGGGAATGAGTGACGTGGATTTTCGTTATCTAGACATCATAAAACGCCCAAAAAGTGCATTATCTCAAAATCGAAAATTTTCGCGATCACAATACTCCCCTCACCTATCGGTGCGGGAAGTAAAATGTTCTCACAGTCACGATGAGAAGATATCATAATCCCGTTAGTAGCAAGCAACTAGTTTCCAAGTTATTCATATTTATGGTTGCACCAGAATTGTGACGCGTTGTAATTGCGCACCCCATTGTTCCGCCGCACATATTGGAGGTAAATATTCACCTAACTTTGAAACGTATAGTATATAACCAGGATCAAAAATATTCATCGAGTAATAAGAAATATTGAATGAACACAAAAAAATTTAGTACTTCCACATACCCACTCTATTAGCTACCCAATTTCACTCCCTTTCCTCGAAAAATTTAAAAATTGAAACAGTCAGACCTCTTAAACACCCGTTTTTGAAACGTTCACACATGAACCTTCTTGTAATTACAAATATAGTCTGGTTAAGGATTTTGCACCGGTACTCTGTAACTTAGAAACGTGTTTCCATGCACTATGTGCTGTGGGATCGGGTGGCCTCGTAAATATGACAGCGTGCCATGACAGCGTAGTAGACACGTGATAGGCACCCGAAACTGCCCGATCGTCATGGTCGTCATGGTGATAGAAATATGTTTCTATCTCTTAAGTTAGAGAGTACCTACGCTGTAGTTTTATTTTCAGATAACTATTGAAATTGGCTTCTGCTTTTTATTTGTGAATTGTCAATTGTGATAGCCATGAATACATTTTGATTGTCACATAAAAGTGGCCATATCTCTGAAAATACCCTGTATAACCTGATAAAACCCTTTATTGCCGGAATAGGGAAAACGAGCGCAATCCAAAAATTGGGGTAATATACAGGGTGTTCCATAAAAAACATAACTTTGGTATACAGTCCCTTTATGAAACGCCCTATATGTTACAAAATAATCTTAAAGTGTAGACCTAGCTTTACCTATAACTTTTATCCGAAAGTTTTTCTTGTATCATGATAACGGAGGGACCAAACTTTGGAATATAGGTTGATCGCCCTGCATATATGGTTCTACAAGAATTGCGATATGTTATAAGAAGTGCATAATTGCGCAGCGTTTCATTTTGCATATATTTGAGGCGAATATGCACCTAAGTTTGAAACGTACAGTATGTAACCATGATCAAATATTCATCGAGTGACAAGAAATATTCAATGAACACAAAAAAATCAGTTCCTCCACATCCTCACTCTATTTACTACTCCCTCCCCCAGACAAATCAAAACAATCAGACCTCTAAGGTTCGATCGTGTTCCAAAAATACTTTTTTTCATTAATTACTATTCTCCGGTAAAACATTCTTAAAATTGTCGTACTACTATGACCCGATATCATATCGCTTCCCAGACATATCAAAATCTGTGCAGCCGTTACTGAGACTAAGCGGATAGGAGAACACAGAGAGACCGACAGCCAGACAGCCTTTGACAATGTCATAGTTTTACATTATGTTGTCACTATGAAACGGCCATAAATCATATAATCTCAAAATCGAAGTGATCGCGGTTACAATACTGTCCAGCTACCTTTCGTTGTGGAAAGTCAAAAATCATGTGAAAGTTCACTAGAAAAGTTAAAAAAGTGATATGTTGCGTTGAATTTTCAGTAAGCGCCAAACAGTATTCACAACTTAAATGCAATATACCACAATTATCTGATGCGCATGGGCGCTAGGTCAGTATTTTCCTGTGTATTAGGTCACAATTCCGTAGCCTTGCGGAGGCACAGTGTGTGAAGCTTTTATCCTGACTTCATAAATAGGGCATTCTATTCAAAATTATGACATAAAATTGGTAAATCTGATAACTCTGATGTTATCGTTTTTGAATTCTGTATGTTCAAAAACCCCCAAGTATTGAATTTCGCCGTTCCGGCTGTGGCAGTTTTGGAAATATTTAAGCGTTCCGGTACAGTTTACTGAAAAAGAGGTGTTGCCGTATCTCAATAATTAACAGAAACAAAATTTTGAAATTGTGACATCTTACTAAGTTCGACATGTGCAATTCATTGCAATAAAAATAAGCAGAGGATTCTATTTAAAATAAATTAAAATCGGGGATATTTGTTTAAAAATTTGGAAAAATAATTTATAACTTGGCAACGTCGCAAACGCGAAAAAAAAAATATTACAAGACTAGATAGGGTATTAGTAGATATTTCTATTTAAAATAAAACATACAGGGTGTTACGTTTAAAAAAACAAAGTAAAATGACCTTTAAATTGCCGTAATTTAAAATTCTGCCAAAAACACCCTTTAGATACAAATTGCTGGTAACATACAAAATAGTATCCACTCAATATTCAGATAACTCGCTGTATAATATTATTTAGGAAAGTTAAAAGAGTATATTAATTTGGACGTATAACGTGGGACCTTGCAAATCCGGAAATTAATAGAAAACAAATTATAACTTCATCGCAACCGATCCGAAAAATATTTTAGGGTTGTTGAATAGAGATCAATGATGGAAACCAGAAGAGGTTAAGAAAAAGTTATAGTTCTATATAAAAAAATCAAGTTGATCACTATCCTATTTTCTCGCAACACCCTGTATATCTCAAAATATTTTTAGAATATGCGCCTTAAGTAACCAAATAACTTTTGTATTTGACATTTTCTTCTATCCGGTATACCTTGCGATATATCGAAGAATTACACACTAACTGGACACCCTATAGTGCTTTAAACAGACACTGTGCTTATACGGTTGTTTTTAGATTATGAACATTACTTCCAGCGAGACAAGAGTAACTGATTTTGTCTATTTGTATATGATGAAATACATAATCTAAATCAATGCTTAGCTCATGGAGTATTGCAATAATAGACAGTTTCATGCTTTGACAATTTTCGTAGATCTGATCCTATTCTCTTTTCGTTTTGTCCTCTCTTGAAGTCATGATCACACAGCTTTCGCTTATTTTATTGTGCAGAATTTCTTTATCACATTATTGTCTTTATAATTTATCAGCCACTAGACAACTTGATGGATGAAGCTTTTTCTAGTTGTAAGTATTGCCACATCAGGCGCGTGACGCACTGTCACTGGTGGAACAATTGTCGTGATATTTGCTCTATGAAACACAAAACTTGTTTGATCATTTGCATATCCCATTGATTTAAATGAGACATGACACACTGGTGAACGAGCACTGTTCATGAAACAAATCTAATGAAAAAGCACATACCTACCTTGCCAAATTCCATGTGATTTACCGAAACTCTAACAACTTATGTGATTTGTTAACAAAAAGAGCGCGTCTGTGTTTATTAAATTCACGGTATGAATCCAAAACAGCGCTTGTATTTTTACTTTAAGCTTTTTCAGCAAAGCACTCACCATAACATGATAATGTCTTCGTCTGATGACAATGTTATAAGATAAAATATATGTATATGTTATGATTGGAAACACATATTCCATGTTGATTGTTCCTCAAGCAAGTTTCATAGGATTTGTTCCACCAGAAGCTGTGTTCTTAGAGAAAATCCGAGGACATCCCGAACATGTGCAGGATTGGATTGTTATGTGCATGTTCTTTTCAGGATACATTCAGTATTCTTTGTCCTCCGCGAATGATAATTAAACATACCATCTCGACTCTCAGCTGCCTGGCCAACTTAATTTTTAGTTTCTTACATTGGTGATACTTTTATCGCCACTATAAATCACTTTTTTATATACAGGTGATGAAGAAGAAAAGGAGGAAAAACAAACTCCTCCAAAGAGAGTAGAAAAAATAAAAAACAAAGGAAAAATTAAACAGAGAGCACCTTGTAAAAAAAAGTGAAGTCAAGTTGATTGACTCAGTACTTCCCACACATTCCGATGATACCAGTTTCATTATTTTCTCACAGCATGAAACTGTAGTCTAGATGCCCCTGCAACCAAATCATCGCTCGCCTGACCGCAAAAAGGTGTTTCATTCCACTAGGTGCTTGTTCCACAGGTCAATGGACAATCTATCATGAATACAACAATTTTTTTGTTTTACATGCTCCCACGCGCGAACCACCCCAATTCCACCCCCAACCAAAAAAAAAACATTTAAAATGATCAGGAACCCCTAAAACGTCTAAAACGAAGTTTGAGGTGTTTTTTATATTTTTAGTTTTTTTATTATTACCGCGCCGCCACTGAAACGATTTCTAAAAACCATACTTGCTTTCCATACTTGTCGCGGTAATAAATCTGTATCAAAATGTCATTAAAGTCAATTCAAAAGTTTCCACGTACACAATACAGAACGATCCAAAGTAATACCCGTATGTATTTTGTATGGATCAGAAAGTTTTAAGTCCCTTGGTTTCTGTAATCGGCAAGGGAATGTTCGAATGGACCTAAAACGTGAATTATGCCGCTAGGGCTTTCTTTCACAGGTCAACGGGCAGCCTATTATGAATATAAAAAATTTCAGTTTTACAGCCCCCCACCCCTTAATCATCCCAATTTCACTCCCACCCCGAAAAAGTAGAAAATGATCAGGAACCCCTAAAACACCTAAAAACGAGGTTGAGCTGTTTTCATATTTTTAGTTTTTTTAATATTGTTGCGCCGCCACTCAAATGATTTCTAAAAATCAGACGCATTTTCCACCTTTGCCAAAGTAGTAGTACTGTGCCGAAATTTCATTAACGACAATTCAGTAATTTCCACATTATAAAATACAGAACGATCTAAAGCAATACTCGTATGTACACATCGGAAAAGAAAATTCCGTCCCTTGGTTCCTGTAATACACAAGGCAATGTTCGGATGGACCTAAAAAAGTGTATTATACCGCTAGGACTTTCTCTCTCGTCAGGTGGACAGACTATTATGATTACAACAAATTTTTCAACTGTACAACCCCCCACCCCCGAACCATCCCAATTTCACCCCCACCCAAAAAAAGTAGAAAATGATCAGGAACGCCTAAAACGCCTAAAAACAAAGTTTAAGGCATATTTGAAATTTTTCGTTTTTCGCTAATATCTCCGCCGCCCATGCATCGATTTTTAAAGTTGTAGCAACATTATCTACTACGACCCTACAACATATCGCTGCTCAAATTTCATCAAAATCTATGCAGCAGTTACTGAGATTACGAGGGTAGAAAAAAGCGACAGACAGACAGACCGACAGACAGACAGACAGACAGACAGACAGACAGACAGACCAACAGACAGACCAACGGAAATGAGTGACGTGGATTTTCGTTATGTAGACACCATAAAACGCCCAAAAAGTATATTACCTCAAAATCGAAAATTTTCGCGATCACAATACTCCCCTCACCTATCGGTGTGGGAAGTAAAAAACAAATCGAGTGCGGAAGAAACCGAAGCCGTGCTGACATTTTTTAAAGCAGATATAAAAAAAAATGACAATACCAGAAAGAGAAAAATGTGAGGAGTGTATCAGTATCAACAGTCGGCTCAAAAATTGTTCGTGGAAAGATATCATATATCATGTGAAGAATTACATTACAAAAATATTTAAAAAAACAACCAATGCCAATACTTCATCCAACTCTTTTATTATAATAAGAAAAATAGTAATGCCTATGATTGGTTTAATACATTGGAGGGAAATATTATTATTTGAAAAGTTTCCGAAATGAGATAGTACTCTTTTCGCCTGTACCCCTCTTTCATATGGCGCTTTAGAAACCTGATGTCTCCTTTATTATGACGTTTGATGATCTGATAATTACCAAATTGACTAGACTGTTACACCTTGTTACTACGTAGGCGGATGGGAGTAAAGATTTTTGGAAATTGCGGCATAATATACAACCAATTGTGATCAATACATTCAAGAATAGCCCAAAAATTGTAACATAATACTCCTAGATTGTGGACTAATACACTCAAGAATAATGGCATGATACTCTCATGATCTGTGACCTAATACCTTCGCTTGAGAATTGTGACCTACTAGTTCCAACAAGTTTAGGTCGAGTGTAAATATATTTCGGAGGAGTGTATCGAAAAATGACAAAAACTGGCATATTCAACTTGTGTTCTTGTACAGTTTCAGCAAAAAATTTTTAGATAGGCTACAATCGGGTGCTGAGGTACATAGGTCACAATCGACCCAATACGTGTAATGGTGTGTAGGTGTGTGTGTGTGTGTAAAATAACATACGTCGAAAAATTCATCCAATAACCCCCAGCTACATACAATGTCCAGAATTCTCAGTTTTGTTAATTTTTGTGAAGGTGTGAAGGCGTCACCTAAGAGCGCTATTAAACTGATACCTATGAGAGTGATTTCCATCTTACGCAAAGTGATTTTGACATCCTTAAGGATTGTAATATCCTTGAGCTCATTTTGAGTAAGGTGGAAATCATTTTCTTCGTATTTCCTCAGAGGAAGCACTCGAGCCAAAGATGTAATTCAATACCGCAAGGGTTATCTGCCCTTGGAGTATTTGTTTCTTTTGATCGACTGCTTTCATATCAGCCTGATACCGGGCTTTTGTTTTAACTCTTATCATTAGAGTCCGGATTAAAAAGCAAAAAAAAAGTTAAAATAAGCGCTTAAAAAGCATCCAATTTTACACAAAAAAATGGAGTCAAGTTGATTGACTCAGTACTTCCCACACATTACGGTGATACCAGTTTATTATTTTCCCATAGCATAAAGATTTAGTCTGAGATCCCCTTGCATCAAACTCATCGCCAGTACCCCCCCCCCCAAATTATTGTCATATGCCGCTAGGTCTTTCCTCCACAGGTCAATGAACAGCCTATTATCAATAATAAAAACTTTTGTATTGAATTTCACCTCTTCAGCTGTGGCAGTTTTGGAAAAATTTAAGCGTTCCGGTACCGTTTACTGAAAAAGCGGTGTTGCCGTATCTCATTAATTAATAGAAACAAAATTTTGAAATTGTGAGATCTTACTAAATTCGACATGCGCAATTCATTGCAATAAAAATAAGTAGAGGATTGTATTTAAAATAAATTAAAATCGCGGATACTTGTTTAAAAATTTGGGAAAATAATTTATAACTTGGCAACGTCGAAAACCCGAAAAAAAATATTACAAGGCGAGATAGAGTATTTGTAGATATTTCGATTTAAAATAAAAAAGTCAGGGTGCTACATTTAAGAAAACAAAGTAAAACGACCTTTAAGTTGCCGGAATTTAAAATTCTGCCAACAACACCCTGTATATACAAATTGCTGGTACCATCCAGAATAATATCCGCTTAATATTCAAGTAATTCGCTGTATAATATTATTGAGAAAAGTTAAAGAAATATATCAATTTGAACGTATTACTTGCGACCTTGCAAATGCGGAAATTAATAGAAAATAAATTATTACTTGGCAACGTCGCAACCGATTTCAAAAATATTTTAGGGTTGAATAGAGATCAACGATGGACACTAGAAGAACTTGAGAGAAAGTTATAGTTCTATATAAAAAAATCAAGTTGATCTCTATCCTACTTTCCCGCAACACCCTGTATATTTCAAAATATTTTCAGGATATGCATCGCAAGTAACCAAATAACTCTTGTATTTGAGATTTTCTTCTATCAGCTATGCCTTGCGAGATATCGAAGAATTACACACTAAATGGACAGCCTGTATACATCGGAAAAAGTTCCTTTAGTTTCTGTAATAGGCATAAGGCAATGTTCGGATAGACCTAAAAAAGTTATTTATGTCGCTAGGTCTTCCTTCATAGGTCAGTGGGTAGTCTATTATGAATACAACAAATTTTCCAATTTTACAACCCTCAACCCCCAACCACCCCAATTTCCACCCTCACCCAAAAAAAAAAGTAGAAAATGATCAGGAACACCTAAAACGCCTAAAAACGAAGTTTGGGGAATATTTAAAATTTTTCGTTTTTTGCTAATTACTCCGCCCCCTGTATAACGATTTCCAAAATTTTATGAACATTACCTACTACGACTCCACAATATATCGCTACCCAAATTTCATCACAATCCATGTAGCGGTTACTGAGATTACGACGTAAGAAAAACGCCAACAGACAGACAGACAGACAGACAGACAGACCGACCGACAGACCGACCGACAGACCGGCGGAAATGAGTGACGTGGTGAAAGCGTATTATCTCGAAATCGAAAATTTTCGCGATCACAATACTCCCCTCACCTATCGGTGTGGGAAGTAAAAGCATGGAATATGCTTAAAAAGGCTTAAAGGTGAAATCAAAATTTATTGATTATCTATAAAATACATAAGAAAATATGTAACAGACAGATATCAAAATAAACCAAGTCTCTATTGAACAACAAAACGGAAAGAAAAATAATTTCCATCTGCTGAGATCCAAAGAATTGAAACAGCGCTGTCGTGGATTAGGGACATCGTGCCTAATACGATTAAGGGCAAGTTTCATACAGCGATTGTGATATTCCTGGGCTCTTTTGAGTAAGGTGATTTAAAAGGAATCAGTCTGGTAGGGGTATTTGCCCTCGGACTAGCAGTTATCACGATTTGCATTACAGAAATATTTGCATTTTGTTTTGTAGATATTCAGCAGGAACCCATTATGTTGAAACCATGGGTGCGGTCTTCGCCTATTGTCCGTCAGGACTTAGTATTTTGAGGGATCCAATTCAAATAAATATACTGTTAGCTTTATTACCGTTTATCCAGATGTTCGGTCATTCAGTCGTCTATTTCTGACGTCTAACGTCATTGGGCGAGCTATTCTTTTGTGTACTGCCCGCTATCGGGTGTTAGTTGCGCCGGGGGGCAGATTGTTTGGAGACGTCGTATAGGATGTACCGTTTGAAGAGTTGTTGGATGTTTATGTTTACGCGTGGAGGGTGAAGGTATTTTTGGGTGTACGATTATTGTATATTGCTGGCTATAACCCAGAATAGCAGTAAGTACACACTGATTTATTGATTGGAACCGTATACTGTTAAAATATAGACTGTAAAAGTAATGTTGAAGTAACGGTGTGGTCATTAATCAGCATTCTATTATTTAAAACTCCCTTAATCTGAACTGGTGCTTACAATACTTTCATAGGGCAGATTGAGGAAGATTTAAGGTTGTAACAGACGTGAACGACACCACTGCTGCTAGCAGCTTGCCTGACAGCAAGTACAATATTGCTTAAAAAGATGCGAAAACATAAAAATGCGTGGGAAGACAATAGTTTCCACGCCTTTCTTATATTCTACGGCCTCATCGTTCCTATCCGAGTAAAGCCGCCTTATAACTATAGGCACCATTTACATGTTCCGTGGCAATTTAGCCGTCATCTTAACCACATATAATCCGTAAATTACTTCGTTACATCCCATGTAGAAGAAGTCTAATGGTACGAACATGGATCTTCTTATAATAATAACAGGTAACATACACTGCACGCACTGGCGGTTCGCGAGGGATTTTCTAAATAAATAAATATTAAGACCAGCATTAAGCCTGTGATTACCAGCAGGCGAGGATAACAGAGAAAGGAATGCATCAGAGTGTATGGTTCTGCTCGTACGATTAGACGCGTGTTTATAGCATAATTAGAAGACTAATAAATCGCCTTTTGATAGGATGTTAAGTATCAGCATTTGGACGTGTCAGGGACGTAGCGTAGCGTCTTCCACCCCATGCAAACTTTATCCAAAATTTTAAGACACAGCGGCTTGGCCTTTCATGGGATTAGAGATTATAAAGTCAATCCACTTCGGTCAGAGTGCATCCGTATTCGACTGATTTTTTACAGGGCCGTATACGACCGACAACGGTGGAAAAAACAAATCCGGCAAACGAAGACGGTCACAGTTGCGCCGGTCAGCACTGACGCGCACGGACTTGTTTGGCCGACTGCCGATAGTCGGTGGAAAATAAATTATTTTTTATTTCGGCCGTGTACGCCAGTGTTAGATCATGCGTGGCATTCTTTAAGTTTACAAAATTGTTGTATTTTTCTATGTACGGTCTAATTCTATACTCTATGGAATATGTACCAGAAAGTACCTACGAATAAGTTTGCATTCTGCAATATTCGCAAATTTATTTTCTTAATACAGCAACTTTCGAAATGAGGTGTGAAACTCGCCATGTTCCTCTCACTCTCTTTTGAACAATAGAATTGACCCATACACTCGTTTTGCCACTAAATACTATATACACCAATGGTGTTTCAAACAACAATAGTTCGTCCTGGCCCATTTGCTATTGACAATTGACAATATCGGCAGAAAGAATCGCCAGAAACACGTGCAGTATGACCACAAATTCGTCAGAGTAAACCGGCCGAGTAGCCCGTTCACGCCAGTGCAAAAAATCGGTTTGAGCCATATCTGACTAGGCAGCTCATTTCCGGTTGAACCGTACTTTAGCCATATCGCGCCATGTGGAATAACGTGAATAGCCCGTATACGCGCGGACACTGAAGATCTTAGATATAAAATTTAACTAGTAGTGATGCGTGTATGTGCTAAATAAATTTCATATTTTAATCTTACATAACATTCCATAAAATTCAATTACATGAAAAAGTAGTTACAATATAGTTTATATTATATAGTAGGCGAGTGAGGCATAAGTAACTACCAATAAAAACAATTATTCTGAAGTAGTAAGTAAATAATGAAGCCTGAAAAATGAAATTTATGAAAACATCTGCATAATAATATTACTAACGCAGCTATGCTTCCACTATGGATATGGCATGGCAAGTAGTTGCAAACACTTTACCTAACTAGATGGTTGCACAATAAATACGAAAGAATAATGATGCCTCCAATTAGGAACTTATTTCTAAAGCCCATCACTAGACTACGGATCTGCTATCAGCTGTTTCTCGGTGGTTATTCTGCTATGATTTTGATACATGAATTCTAAAATATTTTTGACAAAGGTGCCATCCAGCTTTGAAGTTTTAGTTTCCAATATTGATAAACTACTATTGGATGATACTTGTTAATAATTATAGACCTCAATGCCCAATAGAAAGTAACCGTCAAACAACATCCAATAGAAAAGCCCCGCCAGAGCATTCGTCAGAATATGCATGTTGATAAAATCGGGCCTGGGCTAGGTGTTACAACTGAATCGCTGAACATACTAATTTGATTACGCCTGTCTTCTTATGTTGGTTCTCCTCGAATAACTTTTCAAAAACGTGTTTAGTATAATCTGCTGTGCTTCGACAGGCAAATGGTAGCGCAAACCATAGGTCTTTGTTGCTGCTTTCCGTTCAGTTCGTTTTTTTTCGGGAGATTCATAATTATTTAGACTTTGGTTATGTAGCACATCACCAATCGCATTTTGATCAACATGAACCTCGAATGGACGCCACAAAGCCATAATCTCACGAAAACAAACTGATGAATGGAAAGCTAACTGCGGCCCTAACCTCGTCAACTCGCCTTAGCATTTTCGTCATTTTTTCTATATTGCACGTTGACCGCAGTATCCGTTTTTCCTAAAGAATAAGCAGTTAAGTGGGTATTAAAGGACTACGATAAAGATAAGCGAATGCCGAACTGTCGCTTAGAATTTTGTATAAACCTTACCGGGTAGCATATTCATATCGAGCGTAAGGTATCGCAGTCACGAAAGGACCCGAAAGTTTCCGAGTAATGATCTGTATAGAGCGCTGTTCGTCGCATAGATTGTGCATTCCTAGACGCTCGTTAAAAGCACGGTCAAAGGTTAAAGGTATTTGTTATTAAGTGATAGATATTGAATCTTCCAGATAATTTTTATAGATGATCCTAATGGCTTCTCGTCTGTTGTGGGCCGAACTATTAGCAATTATAGCAGAAATCACACTCTTATGACTGTCCTGTTAACTTCTTTTCGAAATTAAGGGACACCTTCATAAAAATTTTAATCAACAATCAGAAAAGGAGTTAGAATACCAATACAATCAACTTCTGTTTCAAGGAGAAGAGTAGTAATTGAAGGAAGAAGAAAACTTCAATCAGGAAAAAAAATTCATGCAGGAAGAAAAGTTAAAGGTTAAAGATATATCAATAGAAAAGCTGAAGGCACCACACTCATTGAAATTTTGTGTCGAAAATAATGAAGGAATAGGGGAAAACAAATTAAAAAATGATTTTTATTTGTATATCCAGTATTATGTCTACGTTCTTTAATATCAGCTTTAATCGAAATTGAATAAAAAGGCGGTTCTAGAACAGTTCAAACCAATACCAGTCGCACCATCTATTATTCAGATTGTGACAGCCGAGCGGTCGTCATTATGTTTATGCTTTTCATATCATTGAGTTGTACTGTTTTAAGACAATCCTTTCTTGAAACACGACGAAACTATTATCAGTATAACCGTAATATGTGCAAAAACTAAACATGTCTAATGCGTGGAATGCCCTTATAACGAGCGTATATTATCCCAAGGAGCTTGCAATCATGAGCGCTCCATAAATGCGGCTTAACTTACCGTGTGAAAGCTGACACTCAATATGAATATGCTACCGGGTAGTCAGATAAGAATGCAAAGTGCTGTATCTCGGAAACTATTCGCTAAAGAGACTTGCGGTAAAAAAAATCATTAATAAAGTGACTATAAGAAGACTCTGAAAGATGTTTTCAGATTATTAAAATGGTCACCAGGGGGCCGTAACGACCGTCTTATACATTCAACGTGAGTTTCCTTACCTAACCTAGACGTTTAAAGTGAATTTTCATTAAAACCCACCTTAATAAATGTTACCAATTATTGACGAAGTTAAAGATTCAAATGATACTGTAGAAATTATTGTAATTTACTAACGACTGTTGGAAATTGTATTTGATGGTTCTGGATATTCAACTGACTATTTTAAACTACAATTGGCGGATTTGAATTCAACATTGGTTACACAATTAACGCTTCGGAATATTCAACTACAGATTATTTGAACCAGACCATTTTGAATTATAACTTAAGCCTTTGGAAGCTATAGCTGGCGTAGTAGGCGTTGTTCATAGCTCACGGCTGGAGTGTGAGTTATGGAAAAAATATTTTAGTAATCGCTGGATAACTTAATGGCAGTAAATAAAAGCTGCACCTAGTCTGCGCCATGCACGTGTTTTACCCGTATCTAAGGAAGAAACTAGAGGAACAGCGCAAGAGAGGAGGAAGTAATAAAGAATACCGGGATGCTGTGAAGCGTCACTTTTAATCATTAAAAGTGATTAACTACCTTCTCATGTTATACTATTTTCCATAAGCTTGTGTTCGTTGCACGATCGGCAATATTTTTCAATATGGACAGTACTGGATTTATTTTACTTGAGCACACAACCTTTCGAGAATTAACAAGGTAAAGATATACGTGAATATGTTATTTAACCGAGTATAATTCACATTCACATCGGATCTGTGAATGGCGCAATATCCCCCAATGTATCTTTTTGAATAAAAAAAATCTGGAAAGACGCAGACGACCATGATAAATGTCAATGATAGCAAAAATAGAATCTAAAGGGGCCCATAGACTTCGTCTTTATCCGAGTGTTTTGTTGGACGAACAAGTCTGTTCGAACAAAAACGACGAACGCGAATCGCACACACATTTCAGCTTTCTTTGGCATTCACAAGTTCATCACTCCGCTCGTCGCTAAGTTACCATACACAATGAAGACGTTATATTTATGAGCATTGGCGGCGGCGGCGTGATTAGCCGTAAAGAAAGAAAAGAACAAAGTGAACGAAACACTGACATCTAAAGAGAAGTGATTTTTCTCACACAAACCTGTTAAAAGAACTTAAACTGAAACCTAGAGATTGGTTCAACTATCTATGATTGTATTAGGAAACTGATTGTACTTTGTTGTACTTTATTAGTATCTAGTAGTATCTCCCCTGATCCTATAACACTGCATGAGCGACTTACAGCTACTTTAGGATAGATAGATTGGAGATAAGAAGTACAAAATGTGCAGATGAGGTCTCCGCTACAGCACAAATACACGTTCTTTAAAACTGTCAAGCGCATACACTTCAGATTTACAGGAACTGATAAGTTCGTCGAACAAAACCGACGGACAAAATCAGGCCGAGCCGTATTATTTTCAACAGCTTTGTTTGCCGCGAAAAACGACAGACTTCCATCCACATATTTCGGTCTTGCAACATTTTTGGTCGAACAAAACAGTGGTATATAAACGAAGTCTATGGGCCCCTTTAAGCCTCGTTTTCATGACGATAGTTATTGCAATAGTTGCTGTCATGATAGCAACTATCACAGAAATGTCACCGATTAGACAACGTGACAGTCGCTATCGCACTGTTGCGACAGTGCTATCACACTATCTTGTTTGACGAGATAGTTGAGATTTCCCTCACGATAGTTTTTGAACTATCACATCTACTGTCACCGTGCATACAACAGCATGATAGTTCATTTGAAATACCTCTGTTGTTTGACACCAATTTCTGTTGTTTTGTTTATCTTGTGCATAAAATTTGTCTGAAAGATTTGATGTTTTATATTTTCTAGAGGGCTATCAAACGTTTCATGATTTATGGAAAAAATGGAGTCAAGTTGATTGACTCAGTACTTGGTGATACCAGTTTATTATTTTCCCATAGCATAAAGATTTAGTCTGAGATCCCCTTGCAACAAAATCATCGCCAGTAACCCCCCCAAATTATTGTCATATGCCGCTAGGTTTTTCCTGCACAGGTCAATGAACAGCCTATTATCAATAATACAAACGTTTGTATTGAATTTCACCTCTTCAGCTGTGGCAGTTTTGGAAATATTTAAGCGTTCCGGTACCGTTTACTGAAAAAGCGGTGTTGCCGTATCTCATTAATTAATAGAAACAAAATTTTGAAATTGTGAGATCTTACTAAATTCGACATGCGCAATTCATTGCAATAAAAATAAGTAGAGGATTCTATTTAAAATAAATTAAAATCGGGGATACTTGTTTAAAAATTTGGGAAAATAATTTATAACTTGGCAACGTCAAAAACGCGAAAAAAAATATTACAAGGCGAGATAGAGTATTAGTAGATATTTCGATTTAAAATAAAAAATACAGGGTGTTACATTTAAAAAAACAAAGTAAAACGACCTTTAAGTTGCCGGAATTTAAAATTCTGCCAAAAACACCCTGTAGATACAAATTGCTGGTAGCATCTAGAATAATATCCGCTTAATATTCAAGTAACTCGCTGTATAATATTATTGAGAAAAGTTAAAGGAATATATCAATTTGGACGTATTACTTGCGACCTTGCAAATGCGGAAATTAATAGAAAATAAATTATAACTTGGCAACGTCGCAACCAATTCCAAAAATATTTTAGGGTTGAATAGAGATCAATGATCCATATAAAAAAATCAAGTTGATCTCTATCCTACTTTTCCGCAACACCGTGTGTATTTCGAAATATTTTTAGAATATGCGGCTCAAGTAACCAAATAACTTTTGTATTTGAGATTTTCTTCTATCAGCTATACCTTGCGAGATATCGAAGAATTACACACTAAATGGACAGCCTGTATACATCGGAAAAATTCTAAGTCCTTTAGTTTCTGTAATAGGCATAAGGCAATGTTCGGATAGACCTAAAAAAGTTAATTATTTCGCTAGGTCTTCCTTCACAGGTCAGTGGGTAGTATATTATGAAAGCAACAAATTTTTCAATTTTACAACCCCCCACCCCCCAACCACCCCAATTTCACCCCCACCCAAAAAAAAGTAGAAAATGATCAGGAACCCCTAAAACGCCTAAAAACGAAGTTTCAGCAATATTTAATTTTTTTTGTTTTTTGCTAATTACTCCGCCGCCTATGCACCGATTTTCAAAATTATAGGAACATTACCTACTACGACCCCACAACATACCGATGCCCAAATTTCATCACAATCCATGCAGCGGTTGCTGAGATTACGAGGCTAGAAAAAAGCGACAGACAGACAGACAGACAGACCGACAGACAGACAGACAGACAGACAGACAGACAGACAGACAGACAGACAGACCGACGGAAATGAGTGACGTGGTTTTTCGTTATGTAGACATCATGAAACGCCCAAAAAGCGTATTATCTCAAAATCGAAAATTTTCGCGATCACAATACTCCCCTCACCTATCGGTGTGGGAAGTAAAAAAACCGGCAAACCTCATGAATATAGTGAAGATATATAGTGCTCTATGAGTGATGTGTTCTGTACTTACTACTATCACAATACCCTTCAACGTGTAGGTATTCGACTTCCACGACACGACTATCGCGCTGAGTATCGTGAGAGTATTAAGGCTTAAGATTAAACAACAAAATAGCCTATCCTCTATTTGTCAAATTCTTAGTTTCTCTTATAACTGAAGAGACCCCGTAGGCCGAGCCTAAATACCCAGAGGACCCCGGCTGCTGTGAAAAGGTTATGTTAGTTGAAGTTTGTTAACGCGGGATTTGAATGGGCCAACACCCGCAGGCCTAATAAATACATCTCCTGGAAGTCCATTCCAAGCCTTGGATACCCTTCGGTGAGCAGTGGATTTATAGAGGATAGCTCAGAGGAGCAGACTCCGTTGGAATATCGATAGAAGAGTGAGAGGTCGCCAACCACATGCCGTTGAGAAAGTAACTGGAGATGGTGTGTTAAGGCCGGGTCACCAATTAGTCGAATTGCCCTTCTCTGGACGGCATCTAGCATAGACAAGGTAGTAGAGGCAGCAGCTTTCCAGACATGACAGCAAAACTTCAGGCCAGGTCTTACCTGGACTTTATATAGCATGAGGAGGTTAGATGGTGAGAAGTACTTTCTGGCTCTGAATATGTACCCAAGCTTTTTACCGACAGCTGTTGCAATTGACGCAATATTTTCGTATATATAAATGAAATAAACGTTTTCTGGCTACAGGTTATAATGCTTTGGACGTGTTAGGAACATAAAAGCCCTTTCTTAATCTTCTATTTCTCCCAATTGAATGACTAGAAAATATGTATACTTACCACCTGATTCTTGGCAGTGAAAGTTTGGATCAAGACCCTTTGAGCACATCTTCGTGATTTTCTCTACTTGACCGTTTTGGACGTAGTCCAAAAATCGGCGTAAGTTGGCCTTCGTATGCAGACTTTTCAGTTGTTTTTCGTCTAGGGAGATCATTTTGTAGACACGCCTTTTGTACTTTAACTGAAAAAAAAGAGAAAATATTAATTATCGACAGTCTAACCTCTTTAACTTGAAACAGTCTATAACTAGAACGTCTAGCTGTCTCCGCATATTATTCAATATTTTCGCTATGTATTGCCTCTATAACTCTAATTTTTATAACGCGGAAACCTGTATAAATCGATTCAAAGCCACGACATTCCAAAATACAAGTCTCTATTAGTCAAACGTTCGAGAAGATAAAGAAACCGATTGTTCTGCGTTCAGTCGCAAAAGGGCCAGGAGCAATGGTGGTATTTTGGAGTTCCCCAGTGTAAAATGCCGAGAAAAAAATTGGAATTTGAAAAAGTAAGTGATGCTGTCCAAAGAAATATTTATTATTATATAAAAAATGAAGTCAAGTTGATTGACTCAGTACTTCCCACACATTATGGTGATATACCGTTTATTATTTTCACACAGCATGAACCATTGCCAGCCCCCCCTATCATCAATACAACAATTTTTTCAGTTTTAAAACTCCCCACCTCCCCAATTTCACCTGCACCCAAAAAAAGTTGAAAATGATCAGGAACCCCTGAAACATCTAAAAATGAAGTTTCAGCTGTTTTCATATTTTTAGTTTTTTGATTATTGCTACGCTCCCACTGACACGGTTTATAACAACCATACCTGTTTCCCATCCTCAGCACCGTAATAATACTGTGTCAAAATTTTATTAGAGTCGATTTAATAGTTTCCACGTTACAAAATACAAACCGATATAAAGCAATAAACTCATATTTACACAGAAAATTCTTAAGTCCCTTAGTTTCGGGAATAGGTAAGGCAATGTTCGGATGAACCTAAAAAAGTGAACAACGTCCACCCCCAAACCACCCAAATTTCAATCCACCCAAAAAACTAGAAAATGATCCCTAGAAACGAAGTTTGAGGAGTATTTGAATTTTTTTTGTTTTTTGCTAATTACTTCGCCGCCCATGCACCGATTTTCAAAATTATAGCAGCATTACCTACTACGACCACACAGCATATTGCTGCCCAAATTTCATCACAATCCATGCAGCGGTTACTGAGATTACGAGGACAGAAAAACGCGTACAGACCGCCAGATAGAACGACAGATAGACCGACAGATAAACAGACCGACAGACAGATCGACAAACAGACCGACAGACCGACAGACAGACCGACAGACAGACCGACAGACAGACCGACAGACAGACCGACAGACAGACCGACAGACAGACCGACAGACAGACCGACAGACAGACCGACAGACAGACCGACAGACAGACCGACAGACAGACCGACAGACAGACCGACAGACAGACCGACAGACAGACCGACAGACAGACCGACAGACAGACCGACAGACAGACCGACAGACAGACCGACAGACAGACCGACAGACAGACCGACAGACAGACCGACAGACAGACCGACAGACAGACCGACAGACAGACCGACAGACAGACCGACAGACAGACCGACAGACAGACCGACAGACAGACCGACAGACAGACCGACAGACAGACCGACAGACAGACCGACAGACAGACCGACAGACAGACCGACAGACAGACCGACAGACAGACCGACAGACAGACCGACAGACAGACCGACAGACAGACCGACAGACAGACCGACAGACAGACCGACAGACAGACCGACAGACAGACCGACAGACAGACCGACAGACAGACCGACAGACAGACCGAGCGACAGACAGACCGACAGACAGACCGACAGACAGACCGACAGACAGACCGACAGACAGACCGAGCGACAGACAGACCGACAGACAGATCGCAGACAGACCGACAGACAGACCGACAGACGGGCCGACAGACAGGCCGGCAGACGGGCCGACAGACAGACCGACAGACAGGCCGACAGACAGGCCGGCAGACAGGCCGGCAGACAGGCCGGCAGACAGGTCGACAGACAGACCGACAGACAAACCGACAGACAGACCGACAGACAGCCCGACAGACAGACCGACAGACAGACCGACAGACAGACAGACCGACAGACAGACCGACAGACAGACCGACAGACAGACCGACAGACAGACCGACAGACCGACAGACAGACCGACAGACAGACCGACAGACAGACCGACAGACAGACCGACAGACAGACCGACAGACAGACCGACAGACAGACCGACAGACAGACCGACAGACAGACCGACAGACAGACCGACAGACAGACCGACAGACAGACCGACAGACAGACCGACAGACAGACCGACAGACAGACCGACAGACAGACCGACAGACAGACCGACAGACAGACCGACAGACAGACCGACAGACAGACCGACAGACAGACCGACAGACAGACCGACAGACAGACCGACAGACAGACCGACAGACAGACCGACAGACAGACCGACAGACAGACCGACAGACAGACCGACAGACAGACCGACAGACAGACCGACAGACAGACCGACAGACAGACCGACAGACAGACCGACAGACAGACCGACAGACAGACCGACAGACAGACCGACAGACAGACCGACAGACAGACCGACAGACAGACCGACAGACAGACCGACAGACAGACCGACAGACAGACCGACAGACGGACCGACAGACAGACCGACAGACAGACCGACAGACAGACCGACAGACAGACCGACAGACAGACCGACAGACAGACCGACAGACAGACAGACAGACAGACCGACAGACAGACCAACGGAATCGAGTGACATGGATTTTCGTTATGTAGACATCACAAAACGCCCAAAAAACGTATTGTCTCAAAATCGGAAATTTTCACGATCACAATACTCCTCTCACCTATGGGTGTGGGAAGTAAAAAGAAAAAATCACTTAAAGAGAGAAGTCTACATCCTAGGTCCTCTGACCTGCGAATATACCTTCCAAGACACCTGGTAGGGAGTCGACTATTGAGTTTGGAGCATTTGTATAACAGAGTGGTACTGGCCACTGCTTGGTGTGTGATGAGGAGCACCGATGATCTCCTGATCCGCTTTGTGCATGAGCACGAGGGCGGGTAAAGGAGCCTTCCTTTTCAGAGCAGCAAGACGAGCAGCCGAGAAATTCAGCCTCATACTTGACATCACGTGGAGGTGTCAGCAGTTCATTACGGAACTTGCTTCCTCACAAATAAAAGCTCACATTAAAGCTGCCGAGGTTGACTTTCTTTCAAGACTTGATAAAGATAAGCCAATGCATGAAATCATCTATAAACATCTAGAAAGGCAAAGCTACGCAGTTGACCTCCTCTTTCCTAATGATGGGTTGAAGTCTGAGACTGAAGCGTGTATAATCGCTTGCCAAGACGGTGCTTTTAACATCTTGGGATACCGTAGAAAGGTTATAGGTGTAGATGTACCCGACAGCCGTTGTAGAGCCTGCCGTTAGGGGCTAGAGATGCTTATGCATCTCTTGTCGGCGTGTAAGAAGTATGCTGGGACAGCTTAAGTCTCTCGGGACAACGCGGCTCCTTGAGTGCTCAACTATCATTTAACTCACACATGATATAGATAAGACACCGGTGCTGCCATACGCTCCAAGGGAGGTAGAGTCCGTTGTGGAGAACGAGAGATGCCGGATTTACAGGAACTACTTGTTCCCCACGCTCGAGCTTGTACAGGCAAACAAGCCCGACATGGTCTTCCTTGATCACCAACGGAAGACGATGTTCGTTATAGAGTTTTTGGCACCTCCTAAGGTGAACATCGTCTCTAAGGAAGAGGAAAAGCGGACCAAATATCAAGAGTTGCTCGGACAATTTCGTAGGCTTCGGCTAGGCTACACTGTAAGTCTGCTGGTTATTGGCTTCTTAGGTGGGATGAGGAATACACTGCTCTGTGCCCTGCGCCAGAGTGTAGAAGAAAGTCATCCTTGGGTTCCTTCTCTACTTAGGGCGCACGATTCGCGATTCTGGTGATTGCTCACGTCACGGTGTGAGGAGTAGTCACAGGGTAATGAAACAGTAGCTCGGTGTGTCGGAGAACGAGCTGTACTTTTTTGTAAAAAATAATAAAATGCAAAATTTAAACAACATCGGCTCATCAATAAAATATCAAAACGGAGATTATTTTTAAAAAGCTTAAGCCGGTTTTGCTCGATTTGTAGCTTTTGTTACATATTATAATATAATACATACAATATAAGGCCTAATTAGGATATGGTTATAGTACACATGAAAAAAGTAAAACAGTTTTTTTACTTTGTTTTTTTCTGATTTTTTTTACGATCTAAATAGTAACTAGGCTATAGGTTAACATCGAGCTTGGAAATTCATTCTACGGTTGATGGTTTGGCTCGAAGGAAGTTCTTGTTGTTGCCTGGATATGCTCTAAGACCACATTCTTGTGCTATATGCCTGACAGTTTGGCGTTCCGCTCCACAGTTGCATCGTGGGGATTCGCGCTTGTTCAATTTCAACAACGAATCGGCGCACACTTCATGCGACGTGCGAATTCTGTTAAGGGTTAACCAGCCCGTTTGGTGGAGCTCAAAACCAGAGGGTTCTTGACTAACAGTTAGACTACTGTTCATTTCTTCTGGTGTTTGGGTCGCCCAAATTTCTGCCCATTTAACTGCAGGGTTAAAACCATCATGCTCATGTTGGAAAGCTGTTGTAATTGGTTTTCTGCACCATAATCGGCGCAAGGAGAGATCAGGTATATCTTAGTGGATTGGAAGTGCGTGATTTGTTTTGATTTTGTTTTATTCAATCAGATGGGCATTTTCTCGACGGATGGGTAGTGGAGCTATTTGGCTCTGATTGTTGGTAGCCAGCAAGTTGGGGTCAACTTGATGCATCCCGTAATAGTTCTCTCAGAACTGCTTAACCGGGCGTCAATCGTTCTAGTACGTAAGCTGTTTAGCCAAACTGGCGACAAAATTCAGCCGCAGAGAAACAGAGGCTCAGGGTCGAAGTACGGAGGGTAGAAGCGGAGGCGCCCCAAGAGGTGCTCCATAATTTTTGCAGGATGTTATTTCTGCTGTTCACTTTAGCTGGGACGGACTGAGTATGTTTTTTAGACGATAGTGTCCTAACCAGTGTGATGTATAGGTATTTTGGTGTGGGATTATAGGGTAGAAAGGTGCCGTTGAGGCATCTTTGGCTCCCTTTTTGTAGTTTTATTGTTAAGGTCAAAACACGATGTTATTGTTTCGCTCATACTTGGCTTTAGCGTCCACCTGCTGAAGTATGATCCCAGGATTGAAAGATGGGCAGATAGTGTTTACTCTAGAATGTCAAAGTTGGTATTTCTCTAAGCTGTACCCAGGTCATCTGCATTATGCTAATTTCCGGTAGGATAACTGAGGTAGGTCCGAGGTCCAAGGTATATATATTGAACAAGATGAGCGATAGAACAGAGCCCTGGGATATCCGTTATTTAAATATCTCACTTTGTTGATATCAGAGCTCATGACAACCTGGAATGATCTAGCTGGAAGCCATATTGTTTATTAGGATGCCTACCGTTTTGCAAGGTATGATACGGTATAGCTTGTATAAGAACTCTTCTCTCCAGATGTTGTCATACACTGCGGTCAGGTCTACGGGCACTATGCCGGTCTTAAGACAACGTTGGTATCCGCTTTCAATAAAAGATTTGACGCTGAGTACCTGGTCACAGCAACCACGATTCGGTTTGAATTCAGATCAAATTGTGATATAAGGCAAATCGGTCATCTATGTGTATCCGCCAAGGAGCTTATGCAAAGAGTGCAGCGCAAGCAGTGTTGCCAACTATGATTTTCAAATTCCGTTAAGTTGGTTGTAGTTTTCCGTCAAAAATCCGTTAAAATATTTTTTTTCCCGTCAATAAAATCCGTCAAATATGGAATTACCGCAACTGTCAACAATGTCAACGGTAACCAAAAAGGGATAAAGCTTACTTCGCATGCACACGACATCCGACGATACGACGGTAAGAAACTGTTCCTATTGGTTGAAATATTTTGGTTTGACATCATTTCAAGTATTCCAACCAATATGAACAGTTTCGTACCGCCGTATTGCGGATGTCGTGTGCATCTGAATTAAGCATAATTCAGATGCACACGGTACGAAATTGTTCCTATTGGTTGACATATTTTGATTTGACATCATTTTGAATATTTTTCAACCAATAGGAACAGTTTCGCACTGTCGCATCGTCGGATGTCGTGTGCATCTGAGTTAACAACTCGCTTATTGGACAATTCTGACATTTATCTAATGCTTTATACGTTAAAATTGTCAGATAAGTGTAAAGTAAGGCCTCCTTTTGACATATCGGGAGCGTAAAAAGTCATAATTCATGCCACTGTTGATATTTGCGGTGACTCCTTTCTGCAAGCTGTGCAAAACAAATAAATATTTATTTTATCAAATGACAATAACATAAATAAACAATGATAAATAAAAACCAAACAAAAACTAGTTTTAAATAAAAATAATAAGTTTAAACGCCCAAATAGTTAAAATAGGTTAAAAGTCCAAATCAAAATATTCATCACTGTCACCATCATTATCAACACCAATAGGCTGACTCGTGGAAGCTGTCGCTGAATGTTGACCCTGGCTGTAGCTCTGCATGGTCCCAACCATATTGATAACTTTGTCCGGAATAGTATAGGAATGACAGGATTTATTGTTTCTTTGCAGGCCTGACCGAATATTTAAAATAGCATTAACCATGTCTATTTTCATTTTATTCCTTAATTTCGATTTGACCGTATTCATCACACTGAACACCCTTTCTACCTCAGCATTAGAATATGGCAATAGCAGGATGGAAAAAGCAAAATCGCATAGCTCTTTGAAAGGATTAGTGCCAGTTGCATCTTGATATTCATTCACCTCGCACCAAAATCCCACGGTATCTGTAGCGTTTTTCCATGTAGTGTAATGTATGGCATTCCACTGAGTCTCAATTATTGATATTTCATTCTCTCGATAGCCTAGATGAGCCAATAAGGGAGTTAAAGGTTCTTTAGGGACCTTTAATACGCTTTTGCATGAGAGAAGATTTATTTTTTGCAAAATCTCAATATTGTCGGGCAACCTACAATAAACAAGACGGGCTTTAGAAAACAGTCAAAAAAGAAAAACAAATGATAACCTACCTTGAACGCAATTGTCCAATCAGTTTGACTATAAAGTTAATACAACGTTGTCGAAGGTTTTGTTCACTTTGTTGATCTATAACATTTGTTTCTCTCATTTGTTGTATTTTAGATTCGAATCCGTAACCAAGGTATGGCTTAGGATCCAAATGATTTTCTACATTTATAGTTAGCGGATCAATGTTAGGACGTGGAATGACTACTTTTGTGACCAGGAATCCAATGAGCATACACAAATCATTGAATAATTTACATTGATCAGCATTTTTCGCTTCAAAAGCTTTGTTCACCCGTTGTAATTGTTCCAATATCGGGCACAGAAACGAGAATAAGGCCATGTTACTCTCATGTTTATACATATTATACAACATTTCAGCAGTATAATTTTTTTGGCGAGATATTTCAAAGTGTGTCTTAAGTTCAATCCATTGCTTTAATATTCTATCTACAGCCGAATATATTGATAGCCATCGGGTTTGACATGATCTTATAATTTTTAATGGTTCGTGACCGTCATTAATAGTCTGGTAGAGTTCTTTATATTCAAGCTGTCGAACTGACGACTGAGAGAACCAATTGTACGTCTCTGAAACCATAAATTCAAGATTCCTCGGTAAAGTACCTTCTGAGGCATGAGATACTGCAAGCTGAATCGAGTGACAAACACATCGTACAAGAATTAATCTTGGAATATCTTTTTTCAGTATTGCATGTACGCCATTATTAACTCCAGTCATGACACTGGCATTGTCGGTTCCGATACCAAGAATATTTTTATAGTTTAAACCAAATTCCTTTAGGGTATCTTTAAGAGTAGATACTATCCCTTCTGCATTGCATTCGGTTAGTGGAGCCAGTTTTAAAAAAGATGTTTTGATTTCCGTCGATTTTATGCTATGATATATTATCACAATCCCAAGATATTTCACAACAGTGATATCTGTAGACTCATCAAGAAGCAGACTGAATTTTCCATCCCCAATGTCAAGTTTCAAATCATCTTTGAAGTGGGGACTTAAAATATTTTTTATTATGTTGGAACACTTTGTACGGTGTAACTGCATATCTTTGATAGCTTGAGAGTCATTTGCCACCTTTTTCATTACCTGTCCTAGGTGATCTACGGTTAAAACACTGCAATGCTCGGCAATAAAAAGTGATGTGTAAGCTTCGGAAAATTTGGTTTTGTCTACTTTTTTTGGAGGAAAATTGATAGTGGCTTGTCGTGATGGTGCTAATATACTACTATTCTTAATATGTTTCTTTGACGTTACGTGAGCTTTTAAATCAGAGTATTTATTGCTGCTGCTTATAATGCATCGGCAAAGTTTGCACTCCGGAAATGACTCACCAGCGCTGTTCGTTTTTACAATGAGCCAGTCTTTGAAAAGTTTGTCTTGAAGCCATTCATTACGAAACTTTTGTTTATATTGTACTTTCGGCATCACGATTAATCTCACAATAAGCTATTACCCTATTACCAAGGCAAAAACTATGAAATTATTACTATCTATTACCGTATTACCGGACAGACACACAGGCGCGACGGTCGACGGACAACAGTACACTGAGACACTGAGCAAGAGTGCTGAGCATATGTAATACCCCCCCCCCCTTGTGTTGAGCACAAGTGTTGAGTGTCTCACTGTCTCGGCAGCCGTCTTCTCTCTCTCGAGAGAGAGAAAGAGAGGCAGTGCGCTGTGCGCAGTATTGCCAGTTGTGCTTGTTGTCGCTACCACGTTGCCACGTATGCTGCAATTCATGGAACCAATGACGCTCACTATTTTTCATGTTCTGTTATCACTGCTATTTGATTATTTACAGCTTGAAATGGAAAGAGTAACCAAAAAATAATTGAATGAGCTACAGAACTTTATTAACTTAAATTTCCGTCAAAAAATCCGTCACCCGTTAAAACTTCACTTTTCCCGTTACTCTTCACAAAAATCCGTTAGATATGACGGAAAATCCGTTAAGTTGGCAACACTGAGCGCAAGTACGACCGCGGTCTGTTAAATGCGCCATTCACTTGGAAAACGACGCTGTGCGTCGGTTCTTTTGAAACCCTCGGACCGACGCAACGGTGACGTACGGACGAAAGACGGCGACACAGAGACCGACCGGCGTTCACTTCATTTCACAGATACTATCTACCTCCTTGCAGGTTGCCATACAGAAAATCGAATGCAAGATAATAGTTCAGGTGATAGGGCAAAGGTAATATATCGTCATAGGGCCAGTTTCACCACCCCCTGATAAGTGTCAAACAGTTGACTGACACTGACAAAGAAGTCCCACGTTGGCTTACCAACTGTGGAAATGGAGGGTCACCCAATAGTTCAGTCAGCTTCACCTCCCGGACATGTCCGGAATTTTGGGGCTAAATTTCGTGTCCGGGCGGAATCACAGAGATCGGTAAAATTTCCGGAATTTGAGCCGTAATCGAAAATAATTGCCACAATATACAGTAAAATAAACTCGTACAGTTAATGGACAGCCAAAAACAGGCACTACTGTTGCCTGATGCTATTATTTCTCTCGACTTTCTCACAGTGTCGAGTATCCACTACACCCCCCCCCCTCCGTAAGCCTAGCGTCCGGAATTGATCTATGAGGTATATGGTCAATTGGTCACCCTATGTAGGAAGCTATATACAAAAGGGCAACAACTGCAGCTCTATAAGGCACAAATCCGACCATCGTTGGAGTATTGCTCCCATGTGTGTGGATGCGCTCCAACGCACTCTTTAAAGCTTCTGGACACTATCCAGAAGAGAGCAATTAGATTAAACGATACGCCTAACCTCACAAAGGACCTCCACAGCCTGGAGCATCGAAGAAGGGTGGCTGACCTGTCCCTGTTTTACAGAGTCTATCACGGAAAATGTTCGAGTGAGCTTTCCCAGATAATAACACCGAAGGCCGTCCGAACGAGGAACACTAGAGAGGCTCTGCGAGCTCGTCCTTACCAAGTCGAGGTCCCTATAGTCACCGTACCAGTCCCCTCCAGCATTCGTTCTTTTGGAGAACTTGGACGCTGTATGTTGCCGTGGAATTTGTTTCACAACGGCTACACTTATCCTTTCGCAGCGCTTCTACAGCATCATAGGCTTTTAGCCTTTGCGGGAGACCATAAAAAAATATAAGACTTTTTGGGTATGTCTCCTCCATTAATTTTCTTGGGTCCGTCTGTGAAGATGTTGATGACAGCTTTCGTGGTTGTGAGAATCCTTTAGGAGTTGATTTTTTAATGACTGATTACTGATGTTTCGAAAAAAATGGTACTTTAGATTGTGAAGGTACATAGCTTTTGCTTATTCTCTTTATGAATTGCTATTTTAGCAGATGTCTCAATTTAAGTCGCTATCATTCATTGCCACGCGCTATTCGTTGTTCACGTTCAGTTTATTCTTCTAGCGAACTCATCACTGTGGGTATAACTTGTCTAGACTATAACCGCCTAAAGAGCAGAATGGAGTGATGAGATATAGTCTGAAGGTTACCGTCACATCACGTCTGTCAAAAGGATGGCTAGCTGGCAGTCTACAGCGGCAGCAGAAACGACTTGTTGTGATATACTCTTAGAACCAGGAAGTATAAGGCCGCATTCCAGCGTTTCACTGTTTTAGATGCAGCTACCTTTGATGCATGACCTTTTTTTCTCCTATTTCCAAATTTACGATAAAGCATCCTACAAGGAGGGCCAGTCTGGGTTACAGACGGCTCACTTACCGACGATGGTCTGCGCGCCAAAAAAAAAGCTCTCCCTCTGTTTTGCATGATACACCACGGTATTCCAAAGAGAAATATATGCGATTTTAGCTTGTGCGTCTCATATAAACCAAGCTCAGGGGCCTAGGAGGCGGATTATTATCTGCTCTGACAGCCAGACAGCGTTGAAAGTATAAAGTGAGTTTGTAGGTTTATATCGGCTCGTTCTGTCTTGAATGACATTTCGGCAAAATATCAAAGAGATGTGGGTGCTGAGTCATGCTGGAGTTTGCGGTAATGAAACGGTGGATGCACTTGCAAATGAGGGTCGAGGAAGAATTTTCTGGGTCCTGAGTCTGCTGTGGGGCTGGCAGCAGGTAGCATTAGAAAGAAAACAGAGGTGTGTTTGCGAAATCTTTATGAGATGGATAGGAATCTCTGGATATCTGTGTCAAGCTCAAAAACTTATTTAGGACATTCGGCCAAGATAGGGTTGTTCTGTCTCTCACTGGAAAAAAATCCGCTAACGCTACTTGTCGGCTGGCCATCTGGCCATAACACCTTCAAACGTCACTTGCATGTGATGAGGGTAACAAGCGACCCGACGTATGCACACCAAGCGAGGAGGAGGAATCCTCGAAACATATTCTATGTCGTTGTGCCGTCCTTGGGTATCACACGCAGACTGTACAAAATTCAAGGGTTTATGAAACTCTAGACATAAGATGGGCAGGACCCACCTTTGCGATGATGGCTGGACTTGGGAACTAGAGTTAGGAGAAGTGCAGAAAGGCCCACTTGTAGGCCTATGCATTGGTGGTTCTGGTCACCAGAAAGTCTCTCTCTTGTGAAGAATCATTCTACTACTACTACTTTAGCTTTAGTAATTGTTTTGGTTCAATCTGGGGCAATACGCGTGACAATATGTAGGCCAGTGTATTTGTTCTAGCTTTAAGTTACCATATTGTGAAAGTGGACATCAACGATTAGCGAGTCTTCAGTAAATTGTTATTTTATCTATGTAAGCATAACATAGGCTGTTGCATAAGAATCACAGAGTTTACCTTCGGAATAATTTATAGTATCAAGTCGTTTTAATCTTTACTCAGGGGGTTATCCCCCGAATAACTACTGTTCCCGCACAGGAAAAGTGATATAACTCAAAAAACTGATTTCATAGGAGACAAGTCTACAGATTTTGGAAAGGTTTTGAGGTAAAATACTTGAATACAGATAAGAGTAGCCTTTTTCTCTTACTGCAGTATGAGCTGTACGATCCCTTGGATATCTACTATAATAATTTTGACAAATTAGTTATTTTCTGTGAAGTTATAATAGAAAAAATGAAGTCAAGTCGATTGACTCAGTACTTCCCACACATTACGCTGATACCAGTTTATTATTTTCCCATAGCATGAAGCTTTAGTCTAAGATCCCTTGCAACCAAATAATTGCCCCCCCCCCCCTAAAATTGTCTTATGCCGCTAGGTCTTTCCTTCACAGGCAATGAACAGCCTATTATCGATACTACAAACTTCTCAGTTTTACAACCCCCACCAAAAAAAACTGGTCGGAAATGACCAGGAACCCCTAAAACATCTAAAAACCGAATTTGAGTTGCTTTCATACTTGTCGCGTTCTTTGATTATTGCTACGCTGCCACTGACAAGATTTTTAACAAACATACGCGTTTTCCATTCTCATCACGGTAACAATATACTGTGTCAAAATTTCATTAGAATCAATTTAATAGTGTCCATGTTACAAAATACAAAACGATTTAGACCAATAAATTCTCGTATAGTATACAGAAAGTTCTAAGTCCCTTAGTTTCTGTAATAGGCTAGGCAATGTTCGGATGCACCTAAAAAGGTGATTTGTGTCGCTAGATCTTCCTTCACAGGTTAATGGACAGGCTATTATGTGTACAAGAATTTTTTTAATTTTTCAACCCCCAACCCCCCAACCACCCCAATTTCACCCCCACCCAAAAAAACGCAGAAAATGATCAGGAACCTCTAAAACGCTTAAAAACGAAGTTTGAGCTGTTTTTGTATTTTTAGTTTTTTTATTATTTCTGCGCCGCCACTCGCACGATTTACCAAACCCATACGCGTTTTCCATCTTCGCCATGGTAGTAATGCCGTTTCAAAATTTCATTAAAATCAATTCAACAGTTTCCTCGCTACAACGATCTGACGCAATACTCTCGTATGTTTACATAAAAAAAGTCCTTTGCTTTCTGTAATAGGCAAAGGCAATGTTCGGATGGACCTAAAAAAAGTTATTTATGTCGCCAGGTCTTCCTTCACAGGTCAGTGGACAGTCTATTATGAAAGCAACAAATTTTTCAATTTTACGACCCCCCACCCCCCAACCACCCCAATTTCGCTCCCTCCCAAAAAAAAGTAGAAAATGATCAGGGACCCCTAAAACGCCCAAAAACGAAGATTCAGCAATATTTATTTTTTTTTGTTTTTTGCTAATTACTCCGCCGCCTATGCACCGATTTTCAAAATTATAGGAACATTACCTACTACGACCCCACAGCATACAGCTGCCCAAATTTCATCACAATCCATGCAGCGGTTACTGAGATTACGAGGTTAGAAAAACGCGACAGCAGACAGACAGACAGACCGACAGACAGACCGACAGACAGACAGACCGACAGACAGACCGACGGAAATGAGTGAGGTGGATTTTCGTTATGTACACATCATAAAACGCCCAAAGAACGTATTATCTCAAAATCAAAAATGTTCGCGATCACAATACTCCCCTCACCTATCGGTGTGGGAAGTAAAAATAAGCTTTCTTCAGGTTATGTCACTTTTCTCCAAAAAGAACCTTCCGGCACAACTCCAAATATGTCACTTTTCTTGAAAACCATGGAACGAATGGGAGCCACTATGATGGGGGTGCACTGCCGTGTAATGCCGCTTTTCTAGGATAAGTATCATTACGTTCGAAGAAAAGTGACACAAGCGTCATCCAGCGGTTGTTTTTGAAAATACATTTATGCCTGTTTTTCTGGTAAAAGTACGTTCAATGTTGAGTATGTAGGTACAGAAACTTAAAAAACTGCAAATTTTGGGTTGTGTCACTTTTGCTGTGCAGGGACGCCACAGTTATAGACTCCGTCACCAAAGGCGTACTACACCCTCCTTCTTTCATTCATTGACTTTCTTTGCTTAGTGACGTGGGAAATTCGCCGAATGATCTTGGCCAGCTTCTCGGCTACCGCGGCGTAACACAAGGAGCAGCCGCCGCAGTGGATTGGGTGAATGTCGATGTCGTCGAGATGGATCTGGTCGCGCCTCCTTATTAACATGTCATCACAACCGGAACGTAAACATTATCATTAAATACATGTGATAATCGTCGTTGCCGGTAATTATGCATTCAATTAAAGCCCAGCTTTTTTGCGGGTTCCTGTGTCGTGTACACCGAACCACTGGTTCTGCCGACACTGTTGCCACATTCTGCCACAAGGCAATGCAGGTATAGTTAAGGCAATGACGCGTAATTTTAGTGTCGAGAAAGATACCGGATGACGCTTGTTATATGTGGCCTAGAGCCAGCCTGGAAGCTTTTTTGTCATTGCACCGTAACTCCAAAATGGGCTGGATCGGAGAAAGACGGGGGTTGAAACATGAAAAGAGTCATTAAGTAACCGGATGAAAATGCGGTAGCAGTAGCATTTTAGTACACCTACCAGCTAATGTTCCAAAAAATCGTCATCAGAAATCTACGGGCGGTAGAGCGCGTACCTATTTTTTCAGAATGATAATAAAAAATCGCGACGAAACTGGTCGGAACTTGATGGAAAATTCTTGTCCAAAATGTTGCACGCCATCTGCATCCTATCGCAGACGACGCCCAGGAATCTACCAGAGACTAATACCAGGCCGTCGTCTGCGTAGGCCTGCGTGTAGAAGCCGGCCGAGCTAAGTCTCGCAAGGAGGCCATCCATAACAAGGCACCAGAGGCGAGGGGAGAGGCAGCTGTCTTACGGGCAACCCCCACTCACCCCAACCTACAGCTGAACCTCGCCTAATGTTGCACTAGCCTTGCGATTCTGAAATGCCGACCTTACCAGACCAGACCAGACCAGACCAGAAGTGGGTGGAACAACCCTGGTCTGAAGGGCGGTGCATATATATTAGCTGTTCGTGCTTTATCACAAGCTCCCTATACGTCGAAGAATACTCCCAGAGTACTTTACCTACTATAGCATGCAGTGCCGTTTCCGTGGAGCGGCCCTGCCTATAGGCATGCTGATTATCATGGAGGGGATAGGTAACGAGGGTTTTCTCTACCAAATATCTGTCCACGATCTTCTCCGATGCTTTCATAAGGAAGGAGGTAAGACTGATTGGTCTATAAGACTTTGCTAAAGAGTAGTCGATCTTCCCTGGTTTAGGGATGAACACTACTCTTGCTGCTTTCCAGGACGACGGTACGTATGCTAGCGCTATGGAGCTCCGGAAATCTGCCACGATATGTGGCAGCAACTCTTCCAGGCCTCTTTGTAGTAGCGCGAGGAATATACCATCAGGTCCGGCTGATTTAAATGGACTAAACTCGTTTATTGCCCAGGAGACTGATCCGTCGGTCATGATCCTCTCAGCCAGGCCGGTGTACCCTATCAAGAGAGCCGACTTAACTTCTAGAGACAGTCCGCCGGACTCTCCCAGGAAATGTGAGTCGAGGAGTTATTGGAGGTCCAACTATGATAAGTATCAATGTTATTCGTTTTTATTATGTTTGACCCTATTTTTCAACCCTTATAGAGTGACATTATTGAACGCCTTCTGAAAGGGTACGGATAAACTGCCCAGCAGAAACGGCTGACATATTGTTTGAGTTACCTCCAAAAAAACGAAGAATTTTCCATCAAGTTCCGACCGGTTTCGTCGCGATTTTTTTATGTATTTTAAAAAAACCGGTACGCGCAAACCGCTCGTAGGTTTAGATGAAGATTTTACTTCCCACACCGATAGGTGAGGGGAGTATTGTGATCGCGAAAATTTTCGATTTTGAGATAATACGCTTTTTGGGCGTTTCATGATGTCTACATAACGAAAATCCACGTCACTCATTTCTGTCGGTCTGTCTGTCTGTCTGTCTGTCGGTCTGTTCGCGTTTTTCTACCCTCGTAATCTCAGTAACCGCTGTATGGATTGTGATGAAATTTGGACAGCGTTATGCTGTGGGGTCGTAGTAGGTAATGTTTCTATAATTTTGAAAATCGTTATACGGGGGGCGGAGTAATTAGCAAAAAACGAAAAATTTGAAATATGCCTCAAACTTCGTTTTTAGGTGTTTTAGGGGTTCCTAATCATTTTCTACTTTTTCTTGGGTGGGGGTGGTTGGAGGGTGGGGGGTTGTAATACTGAAAAATTTGTTGTATTTGTAAGAGGCTGTCCATTGATATGTGAATGAAAAACCTATAGCGGCATGAAACACTTTTTTAGGTCCATCCGAACGTTGCATGCTTATTATAGAAACCACGGGACTTAGAATTTGTGATGTATACATACGAGTATTGTTTTAGATCGTTCGATATCACGTAACGCGAAAGTTGATCAATTGATTTTAATGAAATTTTGACACAGTATTACTCCCGCGGCGAGGATGGAAAACGCGTATGTTTTGGAAAAATCGGGTCAGTGGCGGCGCGACAAAAATGAAAAAACTAAAAATATAAAAACAGTTCAAACTTTGTTTTTAGGCGTTTTAGGGGTTCCTGATCATTTTCTACGTTTTTTTTGGGTGAGGGTGAATTTGGGGTGGTTGGAGGGTGGGGGGTTGTAAAACTAAAAAATTTGTTGGACTCATAATGGGTCGTCCATTGATCTTTGAATGAAAAACTTAGCAGCATAATACACTTTTTACTTACATCCGAACATTGCCTTGCTTATTATAAAAACCAAGGGACTTTGTAATGTATACATACGAGTATTGTTTTAGATCGTTCTAAATTTTGACACAGTATTACTACCGCAGCGAGGATGGAAAACGCGTATGTTTTGGAAAAATAGTGTCAGTGGCGGCACAGCAATAATAAAAAACTAAAAATATGAAAACAGCTCAAACTTACGGGTTCCTGTTCATTTTCAATTTTCTTTGGGTGGGGTGAAATCGGGGCGCTTGGGGGGGGGGGGGGTGGGGGGTTGTAAAAGTGAAAAATTTGTTGTATTCATAATAGTCTGTCCATTGACCTGTAGAAGAAATACCTAGCAACATATTACACTTTTTTAGGTCCATCCGAACATTGGCTTGCCTATTACAGAAACCAATTTTGTGATCTATGTACATACGAGTTTTGCTTTATTTCGTTCTACGTATATTGCGTAAAACGAAAATTATTGAATTGATTTTAATAAAGTTTTGACACAGAATTTATTAGCAAGAAACTATTTACGAGGGTTTTTTATGTTGGATGTTGGTTTTGCGGGCGGATGGGCGATAATTTAGTTGCAAGGAGATTTTAGACTATAGCTTGTGCGGGAAGTACTGATACTGAGTCAGTCAACTTGACTCCATTTTTTTGTAACATATTAGTTGGTAGGTGTACTAAAATGTTGCCGCATTTTCATTCGGTTACTTAAAGATTTTTTTTTCACTTTTAAAAGAAGGAACGCTGGAGGAGACTGGTTGAGGGAGTAGGGATCTCGACCTGGTAAGGATGAGCTCGCAGAGCCTCTCTAGTCTTCCTCGTTCGGACAGCCTTCGGTGTTATTATCTGGGAGAGCTCACTCGAACATCTTCCGTGAAAAAATCTGCAAATAGGGACAGCTCAGCCATACTAGTTCGATGCTCCAGATTGTTGAGGTCCTTTGTGAGGTTAGGCGTCGATTAGTCTGATTGCTCTCTTCCAAAAGCTTTAGAGTGTGCTTCGGAGCGCCTTCCCACACATGGGATCAATAGTCCAACGATGGTCGGATCTGTGCCTCTATATGGAGCAGCTCAGTAGTTGCTCTGATGCTTCCTACAGCGGAACAAAACTCCAAGTTTCTGGGATGCCGTTTTGCAATGTTGACGACGTGGTGGTGCCAGGATATGTTATTTCCACAGTTGGTAAGCCAGCGTGAGACTTCTTCGTCAGCATTGTTGCCTGAGTTTTCTATAGTCTACTTTACAAGGACTACTAAAAAATAGTAGTAGTCTGTGGTACTTTATTTACTAATCCCCACTCGACACCACATAGACACATCCCTGTACCTGAGGAGGGGTATAAAAAAATGAAATTTGGCAACGACGCCTATCGCAGCATCCTGCCCCCTATGCATATGGCATAGTTGAATGAAAAACGTCGCGTTCCAGTCGTACCGGTTTGATTGGTGACTGTCAGTAGTGTCAGTGTCACTGCGGAACGCGACGTCGCTTCCTCGACGACCGACCGTTATGGACGGCCGCCGATCCGCCATTTTTAGCTGCCAGAGCCAGGAATGCTCGAGCTTCCATGTCACAGAAAATTCCAGAATGTCGATTTCGTGTCGAAAGGCACACATGGAGTCAAGCGCGTACGCACAAAAACCCACCGTGCCGGTTATCTGGAAAATAAATCATTCCGACTACTGGTACAGTTACTTGGTGCTCTTCGGTTGATAGCTCCATCGAATTTGGATCAAGTACCAAAAATATGCGAGTTATTAGCTGCATTCGTTTTGCAAGTGGAGTGAAATATTTTAAACTAAAGTGAGGTTGTCAAATCAGTAAATATCAGTCCTATTCAGGGCCGCAACTAGGGGGGCGGAGGGACGTGAGGCCCGGGCGCCATGACAAGAAGGGTGCAGAAGGTGCCCAAAAGAATCAGTCTTATTTTACAGATTTAAGAGAATATCTGCTTCAATTTCTGAGTTTGAAAACGTTTATTAAAGAGCGAAGTAAATTTGCGACAAACAAAATTATACTACCTAAATTTACTACTGAAGGGACGATTTCAATTAAAGGGTTATTTTCCTATGAAGCAGAAGACATTTTTTATTTATATCAAATGATACTGAACTTCAAAACTGTGACCGGATATTGTAAGCACTCTCAAATTATTCAAAACAAATGGTTTCATCTTAATAGAAAGCCAAATAAAGATTTTCGACTTTTAAGGTAGGTAAACCTGAAGATTTGAAAGATCTGAAATTTTTTATGTTCGTCAAATGACACTGAAATGGGCCTATACCACATAATTGGTTTATTGGCTTAAACGAACCCCGACACCACGTAGATGCCGTAAGTAATTTTACAAAATTTTCCTATCGTATTTATAACCAAAAAAAAAAATTGCTCTATATATATTGAATTTGTTGAATCCAGGACGCTTCTCATTGGTTCCCTACAGGTGACGTCATCATCGGCTATTTCAAATTACAGTACAATTTTATTTTTAGTGTTATTCTCATTTGGATCAAGTTTTCTGCTGACTTTTTACAGTAAATGGTCCTATGTATCATCAAAAATAATACCGCAGTAAATAAATTGATCAATTTGAGATCCCGGTATAAGCCCATTGAATACCGCGACCGGGTTGGTAATCAGCACTCTCAAATTATCCAAAACGCATGGTTTGATCATCTAGTTCAAACTACCAAAATTAATTTAGTTTTTATTTGTGTTTTGAGCATCAAACTAGAGTAAGTTATCAAATAAAATATTAAAAAGTTTTTTGTATGTAAATTAATTCTCTACTTTTTTTTCTTCATTTGCGTGTTCATTAATTTAGGTATTGAAACAACTGAGTATGTTCCATGTTATAATTCACTTCGTGATTTAAAGAAAGAGTTATGATGTAATGAAAAATATGTAACTGAATGTGAGGTTTGTGAGGTACCATGAAGTCTTAATACGACAAATACCTCTTTGAAAATATTTACACATTCAGTACTAGGTATATAATATTATTAATAGGTTAATTAGTTAAGTTCATTATCGTGCAAGTCAATGAATATAATCGAAGCCTTTAAAATGTGGACCTTACGTCGGCTTTTGAAAATCCCATGGGCAGACCATATTACGAACCAGGATGTATTGAATAGAGCCTCCACCCAGAGAGTTACTGGAAACCATAAAAACGCAAAGTAGCTTACTTAGGTCACACGCTTAGAGGCCTCAAGTATAGGCTACTGTAAGAAATTTTAATGAGTAAAATTAAAGGAAGGAGATGTCCAGGTCGTAAGCAACACTCATGGCTTCGAGATATTAAAAACTGGTGTCACGTCAACGACATCTCAACAATAGTGAGAAGAGCAGAAGACGGCCACGAGAGCAGATAGCCGCCTGAATGCCGCAATGCGTATGGCACTTAAAGAAAAAGAAGATTGTGCATGAGACGTTTTTATTAATAACATTTTGATCCTTTCCTTTTTGTGCTTGTATATGGAATTTTTAATAAAAATATTGAAGAAAAAATGGTAGAATTTTCATAATGCAATCAACAGATTACTAAACTATATTATTATGTACTATCCTGTCTTTCAAGGATGTAAAATCTAATATTATTGTGAATTTTAAGTAAATAGGACGGCCCAGAAATCTAAAGGTGCCTCGGGCGCCGGAGAGTCCAGGTGCGGACCTGGTTCTATTAGATGTTCAAAAAGAACAGCTGAACACAGTAGTGATGCAACTAATATTCACATTCGCGGATATTTGCATATTTTTGAATATTCGCATTCGCAAAATTACTGGGAGTCTTTTGCGAATATTTTTTAAAATGTAATAGTTGATTAATAAAACAAAATCAATCAATTTCTTAAGTTTTTAAATGCAAAGAGTAACTTAAACTCGTAATCATACCGGTCTTCTGTTTATCACTTGGTATCATTTATTTATTTAACTTAGGGCAACGAAGCACACAATTGAATTTTCATATAAATTTAACAAACAAAAATATATACTAAATGCAATGTAAATAAAAATATTTTCCTATGAATTTTTACCGAAGTTTTAATGTTGGAATTAATTATTTTCTTGAACAAAGCTAAAAATAATAATCAACAAATACTTTTACAATAAATAAACTATATCTGAATATAATTATTTTACACTTTAAGCAAACAAAAATAAAACTAAATCTTTTATTTTATAAAATATATTCGCATATACGCCAATGTTGGCGACAGATTCATATTCGCTTCTGCGAATGTCCAAAATGTGATATTCGTTGCATCACTAGAGCACTGTTGATCAGGTTATAACCTAAAATTAACGGTTTTCGTTAACGTCATTTCAATTGAGTTTGGATAAAATGAACACGTATTGAACTAAATAAAGTTAGTGCGCTGAGGTTATCTGAAATTCTGCGTAAAAAAGGCCTAAGAACAAAGCTGAGCATTTTCTTATATTCTTCGTCTTTTCATGATTGTTCATAACTATTTTCACCTTTGAAGGTGTAGTTCATCCGAAATCACTTGGATCAGAGCGAGATACGAGGTGCTGTCGATTTCCCTGTATTTACAGACAACAGACATCTCTTTTATACATTTTATTGACGTCAACGTGGATTTGGTCTCAACCTGTCATGGCAATAGCCTGTTATGGTCCAAACAAAATCAGACCCCTTAAGACCATGTATTTAACGTTTGTGAGGACAACTTCTTAAATGTTAAGCAAATAAGTATAAGATCTTACCTGATTCATTGTATAGGTTGTAAATTTCTAAATAGCTACTAAAAATATTGTAAGACTGAAGTACTGCAGACCACTTTATTGAGTTGTAACGTACAATACTTCTCAGTTAAGCGTACTACATCATATATTCTGTTCCACCTGTCGAACTTCTTCGTCCCAGTCAGCGACCATCTATTGACTGTGTTGACTTCACCTGAAATAGTAAACAACATATAGTAACCTTAATTATAGGGGATTTTACATACATCATGGCAATCTAAGCTATATCTTGCCTCTGTTTTCAAAATTAGAAACCATTTGATTCAAACTTCTCAATGTTTACAATTTGTTGCTATCTGACAATCTGACAGATAAGAATGAGGTTGGGTAATGGGTACACGAAACATTAAAATACCTACATATGGACAGTTGAAGGAAAGTTAACAGAGTTTGACTACCTGTCGATTGTCTGGAGAAGGAAGTGATGGGTTTGTGATCATTCTTCTCCATCTTCTTTTCCTGATAAGGTCAGACGACCACGCTTTACGCGGATTTTTCGGAAAAGAAAAAGTAGCAAAACCGACGATTTAGCAATTGCATGGCTTTGCATTACCACATTGGTGGGATCTAGCTAAATCTGAAAGGTTCTCTACGAGGGAAATCTCCATAAGGCCACTCAACATTCAAGGTGGGTACCCTAACCTCAACACAGTTCATTCTAACAGCTTTACTGCTTACCTGCTTCTAATGCTTGACTTTGTTTGCAGGCCTTTTTTCTTTTCTTCTCCTTTCTTTGGCATTTCCTTGTTCTTCTTTTACGCTTGAGTCCAATTACTGCTTCTGCTATAACGCTGCATGGCTGCTATATAGCTATCGCTTTCACCTGCCTGGTAGCCACCTAGCTGTAGGACTGGGTCTAGGGACGACCGGTCTGCTTGCATGACTGCTTAAGCTATGCTAATAGACGTTTGACCATTGGGACTTCCACGCATGTAGCCCAGGACGCAACAGACAAAGGTGGGATAGTTAGCGTTAAGTTTCATAGATATTAAGTGCTGCAAGACTTTAGTCAGAGAACACCTGTAAGAAAGGTATATTTATTAGTTGTTTGTATAGTAACATCGTAAGCTACTACTTACCTTTTGTATATGGATCCACCTCTTCAGGGTGAATGAAGCTTCACACCTCAAGGTCATAAGTACTCACCACTAAATACCGAATTTATATATTGCCCATATCTCTTCTACATTCTAACGATGGCGTAATAGCACTAAATTAAAGTTAAGAACCACACCCTGAGTTGTTTTATTTGTGGGGGGTACAAGAAACCACCCAACGTTTCCTCCTATCATATCTATGGCAGAGAGAGTCTCTCCCCTTTACGTAACATTTGGCGCCCAACGTGGGGCGGGTAGTATAGTGGTCAGTATCCCCGCCTGTCACGCGGGAGACCGGGGTTCGATTCCCCGCTGGGGACCCACGTGGCTGCGCGATGAACAGCGTCTGGGACAATGTGATCCTTGCCCTTGCGATGTATCACATCAAAATCATAAGCTTGAAGTCTCAATTGCCAGCGAGCAATTCGTCCAGTTGGTTCTTTAATGCTAAAGAGCCACTTCAAACTATAGTGATCTGTAATCACCGTAAAATGAGTGCCTTCAAGATATGGTCTCAGTTTTTCAACTCTAAATAGTACTGCAAGCAACTCTTTTTCCGTAACAGAGTATTTTCTCCCAGCTTTCGTAAGGGATCTGCTTAAGTAACAGATGACCTTTTCTTCGCCGTTTTGTCTCTGAGTTAAAACAACTCCTAGACCGTAAGATGAAGCATCTGTTTCCACGAAAAACGGAAGGTTGAAGTCCGGACATGACAGAATTGGCGCGGAGACCAAAGTCTGTTTAAGCGTAGCTAAAGCTTTGTCGCATTCCTCACTCCAAACGAAAGGACGATTCTTTTCAGTGAGTCGTGTCAAAGGTGCAACAACCACACTGAAAGACGGTACAAAGCGACGGTACCATGAGGCTAAACCAATTATTCTTCTAACCTCAGTTACATTCTTAGGTGGTTCCATGCGTAGAATGGCTTCTACCTTGGAAGGATCAACTAAGAGTCCAGAGCCATTCACTACATAGCCGAGGTATCGTAGCTCCGATCTACAAAACTGGCTTTTCTCGCGATTAAGCACAAGACCAGCGTCAACAATCCTTTTCAGGACGTTCCGCAAAACTTCAATATGTTTTTCAAACGACGGTGTACATATAATAATATCGTCCAAGTAAACGAATGTATGATCATCAAGGTCGGCACCAAGGACCTTGTCAATAAGTCTTTGCCACGTAGCAGGTGCTGAATGGAGACCGAAAGGCATCCTGGTAAATTGAAAAAGTCCTCGATTAGGAACTGTAAATGCAGTCAAAGATTTTGACTCCTCAGACAACTTGATCTGATGAAAAGCACTTTTTATATCCAGGCTGGATATATACCTAGCATCTCTCAACTTGTCTAAGATTGAGCTGATGTACGGGAGTGGATACGCGTCAGGGCACCTTACCGCATTGAGGCGCTTAAAGTTGACGCAAAACCTCCAGCTTTTGTCTTTCTTTTGCACCATCACTATGGGAGAAGACCAAGCAGAAGACGAGGGCTCGACAATACCCTTCTTCAACATGTCGTCCAACTCTGCGTTCACTACCTTTTGAAGCGCAGGTGACAAAGGATAATATCTTTGTTTTATGGGAGGAGATGTTGTCTTTATTACGTGCTCAACCAAATGCGTACAGCCTAACCTATTTCCCATCTTTGCAAAAGCATCTTCGATAACTTGGTTAAGTTCGTCCTGTTGGCGATCAGACAATGAGTGCATATCCTGAATACCACACACTTTGATTGCTTGGATAGACTCCTCTGTTTGGAACGTCCATTCTCCATGTTTTATGTCTGGAACTATTCCCATCTGTACCCAGAAATCAATTCCCAAGATTAGTCGATGAGGCAGTGAGGGTATGACAAGAACGTTGAGAATCCTAACCCTATCACGTAGCTGTATAGGTAAAGAAATCTCACCTAATACCTCACAAGATTGACCGTTAGCTACTATACAGTATTTATCGGACGTCTTGGTTAAGGGAAACAATGGCTTTATTTCATCCCAGCCGGGACCACCAATAACTGTCCTCGTAGCACCACTATCTAAAAGACCTAATATAGTTAATCCTAAAATATTTACATTTAAGTAGGGTCGCTGATCGTTTTCAGCATGAGCTAGCACGTAATCTAGCAAAACCTGATCTTTAAAATATTTACAATCGACCAAAGATTCGCTGTCTATTCGTCTCTCGGGGAGTTGGTCTGCTGCCCGGGCGGTTGACGGTTTTTTGAACCACAGCGGGGACATGTTGATGACGAAACTTTACGTCGTCCACACTTAAAACAAAAAAGTTCCCGTCTAGGTTGTGTACATTTACGAAACTTGTGATCAGTACCATCACAGTTCCAACAGGTAGCGATATTTGATGCCGTTATCTCAAGCTCACGTTCAGAATCTCTGTTAGAGCTCGAGGCATGTGGCATTGCTTCTCTGACTCCTGTAGGATTGATACGAGGGCCATGCACTTGCGTAGGTCTCGGGTTAGACACGCCGACATTTATTGTGTTGACCTGAAAGACTCTGCTGTCGTGCTTTCTGTACCTTAATTCAGGTTCCATCAATCCACGCGCATTAGTCGTAGGCGGTTGGTATTTTTGAGCCCTTAAGTGTGCTTCTTCAATAGCCCTTGCTGCGAAACCGAAGTGACTTGGTGCAATGCTAACTGCGTCTGGATATAAGGCAGAAAGTTACGTAAAAAGCCAATAATAAGGCTAGTGCCTCATTTTTATTAGGTAGGGTTGGTTGAGGGGATATTAACAGGAAATATCAAGTGGTTCAAGTGAAGAACGGGTAAACCTGCCGCAAGCCTAACCAGTGCAGTACGCATATTTTAAGATTGCGTTTTGTATTGTATTTCCTTGCGTTTATTGAGCAAAACCATAATGATGGCCTCCTGGACATCTTGGTAAGGTGCTAGTGATAGTGTAAGAGATGTGTGTTTGTGTGTGGAGCCTGCTCGTCAAGACTTTTTTCACAAAGATATAGAGAAGCCAGATACAGAGAGTGATATTGAATATATACGACTGTTTTAAAAAAGAAAACAGTGGTGCTTCGACAAATCAGATCACGGATAGAATTTGTATGTTGACAAAAATTAGTCGTTCCAGTATCTACAGAGCTATATTTTCCGAAATCACTATTTAAACTGGTTCTGCCAAGTGTTGCTTAGGAATTAAAGCACAGTCGTGCTCCCAAACTCGACGGTCCTTATCACTAGAACACCGCAACCGTTTTGGCTTCATTTTTACATGCATATACTAAGCAAAGTCGCAGGAAGCAAGGTTTGGATTGTAGGGAGGGTGCGTCTTGTCACCTGTCACATACTGAGATTGTCGTAAATCGAATCGTCGCATCGTATAGAGTAATTCCACGACCATAACCTCAAACGTCTTGATCAGCTGATGTTGGGCAAACATCGCTTGTTTGCCGTATAGCGCCGTGTAAAATTGAGGACTTTTGTTTGTGTTTTTTACAGTTTTTTGGACAATTTTACCATAATTGTTGTTGTGTTGTGCTTTTTAAGGAACCTTTTTTTGGCAGGTAAGCAGCTATGTCAATTAGAATGATGTAATTTATGAGATAATTCATAATGAAAACTCTAATGCATATTTAAAACAGCAAAGAAAAAAACGTTTATTCGCAAATTACAGTTATCTCATTCATTAGGGCGACAGGTGTTATAGTCGTACTGCATCTTTGTCACTCAATTTTTACCAGATCAAGAAAATAAATCGAGCTGTGTCAGTTTTATTTTGTATTTAACAAGGTGCATAATAGGTATATGAATAGCTGTCACAGTAGTAATCATTATTTAAAATACTAGAATGAAAGTTCTTACTTGCACTACGTTTAATGCATTTTCATCACTCATCAGTTAGCTTTCTTCTATTTTTCATTTTTTTAAAAATACGATTTATTTCAGGATGTCAGATGGAAGTGAATAACTACTTTAAGGAACTGGGCAAAACCTGAAGCATCTTTATGTTCATCACTGAATGGTGTTTCACTCATCGCCCTTCGATACACTGAATTATGTACTGTTCGGAACAAGCCTTAATACATCGAAGGAAAATATAATATGTATAATAAATACATAGGAAAATACAACTAATAGTTTTTTACTCAAGTAATAATCCTTTAGCTTCTGGTGTGCGCAACTTTACAATCACTCAATGAGTGTTTTTTAGATAGTCACCCTCTTTGATAAGATACAAATTAATCACACTATGTTAAGCAAAGTGCCATTTAAAATACATATTTTCACCTTGCTGTAGCTAGACCATTTCATGTTACATATTTGGAAAAAAAGTATGAATGTGGGTATAAGCTAATGATATTATGAACTATTTTCAATTTGATTATGTGAGAAGCATACCCTATAATAACAAATAATTCATTTTTCTTCACCATTTATTAAAAAATATATAGATCGATAACATGAGCATTTATTGGTGCTGTTAGTATACATAATATGTGGAATATACCAGGATCTACTTTCTAGAAAGTCATCACACTCTTCGCATCCTGGTATCGGCCTGCCTCTTCTGTCTCGAATACTTGGGAAGCTGAAGAATTTTTTTCCACACCTATAATGTCAAAAAGGAAGCATTTTGAAATAGTGCACAAATTATTTTAATACAAAAGTGAATAGTCATAATATAATTAAGTGACAAAGATGCAGTATGACTATAACAACTGTCGCCCTAGTGAATGTGATAACTGTTATTTGCGAATAAACGTTTCATTTCTTTGCTGTTTTCAATATGCATTCAAGTTTTCATCATGCATTATCTCATAAATTACATCATTTTAATTGACAGATGTGCTTACCTGACAAAAAAGGTTCCTTAAAAAACACAACAAAACAACAATTATGGTGAAAATGTCCAAGAAATTGTAGTAAAACACAAATAAAGCTCCTCAATTTTACATGGCGGTATACGGAAAACAAGCCATGTTTGCCCAATATCAGCTGATCATGACAGCATGCCGCTTCATCATGGAATTGCTCTATAGTTCTACGATGTATGCGGTGGGGAGTGTATACTCATATATCGACTAAATTGAAAGGTTATTATGAAGTTGATGCTAGGTTATTCATACACCAGATATCTTACAAACACGTTATGCTCAAAGCTTAGATAGCAGGATTAAATCAATGCTAATTTGTTTATTTTTGATATATACAAAAAGGTTATACTCAAAGTTATGACAGCATGATTAGATCAATGCTAAGTGAAGTATTTGGTAATATCCTCTATTTGAACCTAAACTCTTAAACCAGTCCTGCATCTGATTATTTTAATTATAATATAGGATCAGATTTCTACTGGTTGAAGTCTCTGGTGGTTGATCTCAACCTATCGAAGGCTTGACTAGTGTAATATTTGAGTTAATGCTATCTTTATAGACTGAAGTATTTTCAAGTGAAGTAGTTGTAGTTGCAGTATATCGTAAGCTCACTTCTGACATAATTCGTTATAATAACTTAAACCCTTTTACCTGATACTTTAGACTGGCCTGACGTCTATTTGATAGGTATCAGCTGACTAAGGTCCGTATTCATAGTCGTTTCTCAAATATTCCTTAAGTATTACTCAAAGGGTGCTTGAGGCTTACTTGAGGGTTACTCAAGGGACCCTTAAGTGGGGCTTTCCTTGTGTATCTGTTTCCTACACAACATCTATTAGACGGCGCGGCGGGGTTCATTCAGCGACGTTGTCATATTTCAATATAATTCAATTTGTTATGCCTATTTTGATGTTTTCTGTTATCTCTTTTTTTTGTGCTAGTATTTCGTGTTTCGTGCCGGACATTTTTCCGGATGTGACAGAAACTGCCAACACCGTACTCCAAAATTAACATACAAAATCACCTTACTGCAACGAAATGTCATGTTGACTATTACTCAAGAGAGTAGGGGACCCTCAGGTAAGGTTTTGAAGCACAAAACCTTACTTAAGGGACCCTTAAGTATCGTCTATGAAGACGACCCTAAGAAGTGCATTTCAGATTTAATTTTTTAGTAGTGGTTAGGAATCCCAATCCTGGAAGTCAGGACCACCTGAGTAATATTTTCATCTTTAAAGCTTAAAAATGGCATACGTCAAGGCTTATTCTGGGGTATCTTCAGTTATTACTAGCCAAACAGCAAAAGTTTTTGGTAAAAGGGTATATCATCAAATTTGGTGCTACCTTTTTTGTGTGTATAATGATAGATCTCCATCAAGAAACGACAAACTCCGTCGACCTTGAAAGAAATCTTCCACCAATACACAAAACGAAACCCTACCGACGTGGTTCATCACATCTTCTCGTTCAAATCCAATCTGTCCTCAATACAAACCTAAAAGCTCGCCAGACCCGCTTAACTCCTTCGATTCTGCTTTCGAAGGATTTCCATCGATTTTATGCAAACAGCGTGAGATTGGTTCCTGATTGGTTTCCACGATGCCGATAAGTACCTTGAATTATTCCTTGCGGCGTTGGCAAATTTTTTCGATTTCATCTAGAGATGGGAAGAAACGGCAAGGTTCTTCCCATCCCTCTAGTTTGCATATACAGATAGTGAGCATTAAAAGTTATTCAAATCTGCTTCTTTAATGAAAATAAATTAGACTAGAGAGATTTATTGCCTTTCTGAAATTGGGGGTATAAAAAGTAAAAGGGAACGTATACAAAATATTAAAAAAAAAACAATTAAACCTACATAATCACAACTAATAATAAATTTGCAATAAACATTAACGAGCACCAATGAAATCTTAATGTTTAGAAGTTTCAAAAGTACAAAATAAAACAAGTAACACAAATAGGTTTAACGAGTGAGTCAAGGAGAAGGCAGAGTAAATTTTTGTCCTGAAAATGAATTTACTAATGCTGTCGTTGACTGACCCTGTACGTACCAAAATAAATTCAAAACAACAATTGCTGAAACTGCCTGCCACCACGTTCAATACATTTATCGCACCTACGTAGCATATTTAAATTGACGTCAGTGAAAACATCAGGCATGGTTTAGATCATTTCAGCCGCAACAGAAATCCTAGCCACCAAATCTTCCTCCGACTGAACTGGAGTTTCATATACCTACAAGGCTTTTCATATGTCTCCAAAGAAAGAAATCCAGAGGAGTTAAATCTAGGAACCGAGTTGGTCAGTTGACATCGCTTCTACGTCCAATCCAACGTCCTCTAAAAAGATCATCGAGGTGCTCACGTACGACATGTGAAAAATGAGCGGGTGCTCTAACATGCTGGAACCACAGATTCCGACGTATGTCGAGGGGCAGCTCATCCAATAACTCAGGTAAGGTGTATCTTAAAAAAATTGAGGTACACCGTCCCAGTTAGTCGAGGAGGCAACACGATTGGTCCAATTAGACGTTCCGACAATTCCAGCCCGAATGTTCACCTAGAATCGATGTTGGTACCCTCTTATTTGAAGAGCATGAGGGCTTTCCTCTGACCACACATGGCTATTCCGTGAATTAAAAATACCTTCTCTCATAAAAATCGCCTCATCAGGGAAAAGCACAAATTTCGGAAATTGGGGTTCTTGCGTACACTGTTGAAGAAATCACGCGCAAAACTTTACGCGGGGTGCATAATCATCTGGTCCCAATTCCTGTACTTTTTGGCGATGATAAGGATGAAGAAGTTGTTCGTTAACAATCTTCCATACACGTACATGACTTACATTCATGTGTTCTGCAACAGCTCGGGTACTAACACCAGGATTTTCCTCGAATTGTCGAAGTACCTCTTCCACAAATTCTGGAGTTCGTACAGTTCTTTGAGCGCCATTATCTGCGCTGAGTTACCCTCTCGAACAGCGTGTGAGCAGGTACACGCCTCTCAGGAAACCGCTCCTGATACAATCTTGAAGTGGCTCTTCCATTGCAAATAAGTTCGCCATAAAGTAATAGCATATCGGCATATTCGGCGAAAGTATAATCCATGATTCACTGGCGACACAATATTTTATTGACAGATTTTTGACAACTAGACAGATTTTAATAAACCAACGCCAACGTGATCAAACTGCATAGGTGTAATTTTGACCTTTCCATTTAAACTTTACGCTCAAAAAGCGGCGAAAATTAATCGTAAATTCAATATTGGCATGTAATAGCAACTTCTACGCTGTCTTTCTATTTACCAGTTAGTCTGTCTCAAACGGGTTCTTGTCAAGTGGATCAGAAACATTTTCACGACGAAGCAAAATGGTATAGGTTATTTTTTTGTGAAAGTTGATTAAAAGACAGAGCAAGTGGTTTGGTGATTACTTTCAAAGTGCTTTGTCTGATTATTCTTGGAAACTTTTTCCCTGCCTCCACTTAGTAGTGAGGGTAAGTCGGCATAGTGTGGCAACGCAGCACACCTCTACGTCTTCTGATTGGTTAATTTAATTGTAGTACGTGAGATCGCGCGACTAGAATAATTCAAATAATCTCCTTATTTTCTCCCTACCCCAGGCTCACAAAAATCCAGAAAAAAATTACAAGCTTCTCATGACATGCTCCATTTCGAGAATCAATTTTCCGTTTTTTCCGTAAATTAAGGAATTTCAATGTGATTTCTACAACGTATTGTTACAAGTATTTTGTTTGATTGGGCAAGAAAACACTTACCGATTCAAAGATTTATTTACACTAACTTTATTCACTGGTATACATACGATCGATAGGTGAGGGGAGTATTGTGATTGTGATCGCGAATTTTCGATTTCAACATAATACGCTTTTTGGGCGTTTTATGATATCTACATAACGATAATCCACGCCACTTATTTCCGTCGGTCTGCCTGTCTGTTGGCCAGACGTCTGTCTATTGGATTTTTTCTAGCCTTGAAATTTCGGTAGCGATATGTTGTGGGATTGTAGTAGGACTAGTAGGTAATGCTGCCATACTTTTGACCATCGATGCATTGGCGGCGAAGAAATTGGTAAAAAACAAAAAACGATCAGAACCCCTCCAACTTCGTTTTCAGGCGTTGCAGGCATTCCTGATCCTTTTTTGGAGGAGATGAAAACTTAATCATTTGTTATATTTTTAAAATATTCTACATTGTGCTGAGAAAAAATTGACTTTAGTGATATCGTGTGTTTTTTAGACCTATCCGAATGTTGCCTCGAATTTTTATTGTATGGAATAATTTGATACCTAAATATTCTTATAATGTGTAACTTGGAAACATACGAACTTGATTGTGATGAAATTGTGATGGCACTACATTACTGCCGTGGAGGAAAAACCTCGTATTTAGATGTTTTAAAGGTCTCTGATTATTATCTACCTTTTTAATGAGGGTCTTGTAGGGATGGCATTTTTGTTGGCACCGATAATGTGTGGGAAGTACTGAGTTCAGACATCCATTTTTAGACATCCATTTTTTATATCTTTTGTATTCTGATCTGTTTAGCTTAGATAATTATATTGTCCTGTAAAGGAAAGATATTCTGTTTGCCAATCCCCATCTCTACACCGACTGGGCGCTTTAGTGATACCAGAAGCATTTATCATAACTTTTTAGCTGTTTTAAGTGCCGATTAGGGTACCCTCGCCGATCAAGTAGTATCTGTCTTGTTTACATAACAAACCGCTTAATGGGTCTTTTGGACTTCCAAGGGTTCCATTTCTGAAGCTAAAGTCATGCACTGTTAAGCTGCTACTTGGCCTCATAGCATAGAAGAATGGAAATCAAGTGTTCACTGCGGAGTAATTGGGAATATACAGGGTATATACGTAATAGATAGATAGATATATTTATTAGTCCTCAATGGTCACACAGAGTGATACAGGATATGTCAAAACAGTTATGCTAAAGCAAACAAAGGAACAGCCAACAATTTCATGTAAAAATTATTACAAAATTGAAGACATACCCACATACACTCATTCAAGTACCTGTAGTCAAAGTCAAACGGTAAAAAAACACACACACAAAACATACAAAAAAATAAAGGCAGATACTTAGCTAATACGATAAATATAAAAACACATACACAAAGTAATAAGTACACATATAAAAATATAAATAGCTATGATAAAAACATTACTAATCAATATGAGTTTGGGTGTCTGAAAGACATTCATCTATAGAATTAGCTCTCTCTGCTAAAGGAATATCTTCAACCTATTTCAGAAATGTTTCGATGAAAGAGCCTTGAACATGCTTGGTAACTTTTGAATAGTATTACAGCCATATGTTTAGGGCTGACTCCTGTTTTCGACAATCTGTACTTAGGTCTCTAGATGCTGAGTGAACTTCTAGCTGCTATCTTTGCTTGTTGAGTTTATATAACGCTCAAATTGACATTTAATGATAATAAACATAATGATCAATTTGTAAAAGGTTTTGACCTACTGTGATGAACTTCAGTTATTTTTTGTAGGATAGGGTCATTCAAACAAAAACTCCTTATTTTGACCTTATCCTACAAAAAATAACTGAAGTAATAATCAATTTCATACTGTAGTTTATCATTGTTTGTTTCTTTTAAAAATTGAATTTTCATGAAAATTGAATGCATCACTTATTGACGCCTACTAAGCCATCTGGTGGTTATTTCAGAAAGTCAACATACGATTTCTAGTGGTCTGACTTGAGTATTATTTGTAGAATGATAAAAACGTTGTGACGGAGGCTATATATACCTATAGGGCACCAAATTGTTTCTGAAACTGACTGCACACTTTATTGATATCTTCGGCTTGAAAATAGCTGGGAATTTGAATCTAACGCTGGCTTTTCAAAAATTTCGTCCTCTATCTTCTGTGTTAAAAGAGATAGCAGCAAAATGCGTAATAATTGTTATGATGTCAAATATCGTTCTATAGCTACTAAGTCAAGATAAATTTGCATAATTATTATTTATTATTGTAAATGATAACGGATTATTAGATAAGAACAGCTCTTTCAAACGAGACCTAGCTTGTTTAATTCTGTTAACTTGTACCAAAGTTATTGCCATTTGAATAAAAACTTCTTTGACGTTCCCCCATCACTACATCTTACAAGATAGAGCAAAAAGCGATTATTAAGAAAAATCGTGAATTGTCCAGTCTACATGCTGGTAGAATTTGAGGAACTTGTAACCAATTTCCAGCGATTACTCATACTCGATTTAACCTAATAACTTTTTTTGTTCGAAGTTATATTATGTTTAACGGTCACCGAGATATTGCCGGCGTCCATTCCTAGTTGACCACTCTGTATACAACAACAAAGATCTATTTACCACAAATCGCAGTTGAGTAATGTAGTTGATCTCCAAGGCAACCTTTTTGCAAATATTATCAGTTTGGAGGCACTACCTAAGCGAGCTGTTCAAACTGGGTCCTAAAGAGTCTGGTTTCAAATGTACAGGTTATAAAAGATCATAAAAAAATTGATTTTGGTTGTTCTGGCAATGTTGGTTTTGGACCTACCTCTAAATATCCAACGGGACCATTGAAGGGATAGTCCCCCAGTCTTCTTTCCTCATCCAAGAATTTTCCAGCACGGCCATTATCTGGTGGGCAGAAAAGGCCATAGTTGAAACTTTCCTTCAGCTCCTGGAATGAAAAGAAGTAATCCATTCAGTTATTTGAAATTAGTATATCCACATGAGACTGACAATCTGTCTAGGTAATCACAGTAAACATAATGAAAGATAGAAATAAAAGTGTATATGCAAACCATAGATGATAAAGATATAAATAACGAATAGTTATTTAAAAGACTAAACCGTCGAGAGGAAATAGTATTTGAAGATGAAAAATCGAAGCTGATGCACATATTGTATAAAAAAGAGATAAAAAGCGACCTGTCATTCACATGCAAATCAAGCTACAAACATGAATGATACTATGAACAGCATTATTATGCGTTTATAGGCAAGTCAGTTTTTACTTCCCATAATATAGCGGACAGAACTGTTTCAATCACAATTTTGTGATACTGTTAATTATCTAGTCTTACGTATGGAACTCCTCAATTATTTGGGAAACCGTTTGCACAATCTTTATGAGTTTTGGGGTATGGGGGTGGGGGATTTTGTTTTTGTAGTATTCGTACATAGTGGCACAAAACAAGAACAATAACCCTTGACGTTCGAAATTTTCAATCTATGTTTGAGTATTCACAATAGACAACAGAATTTAATAGATCAAAATATTGTACTTATTATCTCTGTATAAACTATAATAACTAAAAACTGACGTTGACGTCACACGCGCTCGGTTTTGTTCGGGAGCTGTCGGCGTGTCGTCGGTACTGGATTAAAAATTAATTTTTATTTGGATATAGGTAACTTTTAAATTATTGCGAAAAAAATAGGAAATAAAATATCTCCATTGATCACTTTTTCTTCTCGCTTTTTTTCAAAGGCCCAATTATGCGTTTAAAAAAATTATATTAATATCCCAGTCAGTATGTCTTCCGTAAGCGTAGGTCTACGGGTGACCTCCTGGCCTACGTCACTGACTTGTGGAACAGAGCAATTGAAAATCATGGCGAATCTCGTGTTGTTACACTTGAAATATCGAAAGTTTTCGATAGAGTGTGGCATGAGGAACTTCTGGTCAAGCTTGCTACTTATAGACTACCACCTGACCTGCGCCAGTTGCTGACTAGCTTCTTGAACGACCGATCTCTGTTTGATGTAGTCGAATACTGTTCATCAGACGTATTTTCAATAAATGCCGGTGTTCCTTAGGGATATATCCTATCCCCTACACTGTTTCTGCTGTACATCAACGAGCTGCTGTAAATAACAGCGAATCTAGTGTACAGCTTCGGAGACGACAGTTCATTAATATCGTGCACGGAACCAGGCAAGCCACTATCATCCCAGGTGTCGGCACAGCGGCAACAGCAACATACCTCACAGATCAACGTAGATATTAAAACAACTGTCAAGTCGAGATTAGTTAATAAAGTACAGTTTGGCTTACCAACTTGAAAATGGAGGGTCACCCAATAGTCGAGTCACCTACCGTCAAGCTTTTGGGGATCAACATCAACAATAACATGTCCTGGTATGACCACGTCGTCAGTATTGCTAATACGGCATCCCAGAAGCTTGGAGTATTGTTCCGCTGTAGGAACTGTAGGAAGCTTTATACACCAGGGCAACTTCTGCTGCTCTATAAGGCACAGATCCGACCATCGTTGGAGTATTGGTCGCGTGTGTGGGGATGCGCTACGAAGCACCCTCTAAAGCGTCTAGACACAATCCAGAAGAGAGCAAATAGACAAATCGATACACCTATCATCAGAAAGGACCTGCATAGCCTGGAACATCGAGGAAGGGAGGCTGACCTGTCAATTTTTTACAGATTCTGTCACCGAAGATGTTCGAGTGAGCTCTCCCAGATAATAACACCGATGGCCGACCAAACGAGGAGCACTAGAGAGGCTCTGCATGTTTACCCTTATACCAGGTTGAGGTCCCCGAACCAGTCTCCTCCAGCATTCCCTCTTTTGGAGAACCTCGCTGCAGTGGAATGAGCTGGCGGGGAATTTGTCTGCCGACGGCTACGACCTGTAGCGTTTCAAATGTAACGTGCACTGACGCTTATCCTTTCGCAGAGCTTTTACAGCGCCATAGGCTTCTCGGGAAGCTGACCATAAAAAACATCAATAAATGTTTAGCAAGACCTTTGAATGGTTCGCTCTTTTCAGTCCGCCTATGAGCGAAAGCATATTACAGCCTCACCTTCGAAACCGTCGGGTGCATATATATCTCATAACGCGGGGGTTTTAAATAAACACCCGTCTGGTCGCCCGGTAAGTACTGAATAAATTTATTAATACGGGGAATAAATCATCGGGCCCCGTAAGTCCTTGCTTGGGACGCAAAAAAAAGAGAAATGCACCGCGCGGTCTTGGATCAGTGACTGTGCCAACGGGGTACTGCTTCTAATCCTTGCGCCCAGAGTTACTAAAAATTTGTATGACTCACTGTCGAAACTCCGTGTATTTGTTTTTTGGTTGGAGTCGGACAAACTTTGAGATTCCCGTATGGGAGCAGGGCGTTTGATTCTCAAGCTATCAAAAAGTCATAGATTTTTATGCGGGAAAAGAATTTGCAACCAATAATTTATATTTTTTACGATAGCTTTTAACATACAGGATCCATCCCAAAAAGTAATGAGCCTTAAAAAAAGTTTCATTAATAGGGTTGATACAAAACCTTACTAATCCTCAAAAAAAAAAAATGTTTGCAGACCGGTCCTCCAAACCGGGAAGGCGTCTTGGAAGGCCTCATTTGGAATGTCTTTAAGAGCTCCTCTGACATTCCCTTGGATGTCCTCAATCAAGCTAGTGCTTGCTTTAGTCCTCTTTTCAACCTTGGGAACAGAACAAGTCAGGGGAGACAATTTCGGGCTGTGGGAAGGATGGAGAACCACAGCAAGGTGAACGACTATCTTCCAGGTGGAAGTGTACGCCATATTGATGGCAGAACCCTCGACGGAAGTGGAAGAGTGTTCGGAACAGAGCATATAAATATGCTCTGACAATCACACAGCTTTAAAAGCAGTGCCAGCTCCGAGGACCAGATCAGCTCTGACTCAAGAATGCTTTGTCTCCGTCAGAAACTAGCAAGGCACAAGAAGGTGGGTAACAAGAGAGAGAATCGTTTAGCTACGATAGGGGACGGCAGCCCCTGCATCGGCCAAGAACTTGTGTTTGAAATTAGCAGGCGCAGGTCAATGTTGCCCTGGACCAAAAAAGCACCTTCTGTAAAACATCCAACTTTTGTTAGCATCTGCCACCGTCTTTATAACAAGATCGTAAAGTTATCAAACAACCCTCGTAACTCCTATAAAGTTCCACTAGAACAAAAACTATGTGTTGAACAGCTAATTTTTTGTGTCGTTTCTTTTTGCTACAAAGTTCTACAGAGTCCCAACACATCCCATTTGCTGAATTTTTCATGACTTCCAATCGATACGGTGCTAAAACACACACTAGAATTCTGGAAACTCCTCGACGACGTATTTTTAGTGGCGCAAATAAGGAAAATTTAATCTGTCTGAAGCTTGGGGAGGTTTCAATCCTCGTCTGCCGCGATCGAATCAATAAGGCTGCGACTAAACCATTTCAATCTCGGATAATATATTTAGAGTCGTCTGATTGGAGAATTATCGCCAAGATGAGGCTCCATCAACGTTGCGTGCATGCTACAATTTCAATTTAAACATGCAGGATAATAAATCTCGCACCTAAGGCGTTTTCTGGAATCCATGGGAAGAGGATTATTTTGGGTTCATTGGGATTTTGAGAAAAAATATTATTGATATTTTCTCATGTACTTTAAAAATCTATGATTAACACTATTGATATTAAACGCGAACAAAAATGGATTAATTATAAACAATTAAAAATGGATAAAATTTGAAACAAAGTCACACAACTATGAACGCGCCAGGCTTGGTCACTATAGTTGTGACGTCATAATGATAAAACTCGATCTCAGACCATGGCGCACGAATATCTTGGGACCAACTTAGCCAGCTCCACATACTATTTCTGGACTTTTTCCCAACGTCAGATCGTGCCCGTGATCCGTGGTACCGTCCGTTCCTTTTGTTTTGTGTATATGTGAGGTTATGTGATATTTGAATTTGTGATTTCAATAGCTAAAAGTCTTTACAATAAATGTCACATGTTGCGTGCTTTTAAGCAAAGAAGCAAAATCCTTACTAGATACTTGTGAGAGGGATAACTTGATATAAAGTGGAATTAGAGATGTGTAGTTCGCGAACGAACTATTTGAAAGAACTATTCCCCAGGAAGAGCTAAACGAACTAGTTCGCGATCTAAAGGAGAGCTAGTTCGTTTGTGTTATAGTTCTCGAAAACGCCACGGGAGCGGTGGCAGTTGACGAGCTGACCGAGTCTGCTAGCTTATAACTACAAAATTAATGAAATAAATATGATTTAAAAAAAGATTTAGTGATAAAGTCAACTAAAAAATTGAAAATAGTTAAACAAACTAAAAAACGAGCTACTACTAGTATGATTGTGAAAAAAGCGCTGGCCGCTCGACTTATGGCACAAAGCGCCCACGCTTTTTTCACAATCATGCTGATATTTTCCGTTCATTGTTGTCTTAAGCTTATTTTAAAAATTAATTATAACTCTTTAGTTCGATGATATTTAAAAGCCTGTTTTTTAGTTTTTTTCAAACTACAAAAATATGTATGGTATGTATTGATCATCAATTTTTGACTGACTGAGGTGGGACACTAGGGTTCTATTTTTATGATTTTGTTACAAACTATCGCAATTGATAATTATAATTATACATTTATTTACACCTCAAGTTTTTTAAATCATTATAAGTTTTCTGCTACGATTTTGATACATACATTCCAAAATCTTTTTGGCAAATGTGTCATCCATTGTAGATGTTTAGTTTTCAACAATGATAAAATACCATTGGTTGATATGACTGAATATCCAATAGAATCCTTTCGTCAGGCAACACCCATTACCTAGAAAGTGTTTGTCAGCACCCTCATCAAAATACGCATGTTAATAAAATCGGCCATTAGATAAATAATAATTAACAACAATGATGATATAAAATACCCAATTTAAATTCGTACCAGAAAATGTCGGTAAAAGTCGGCGGCCGGCGGAACTCGAACCCACGACCTCCAGACTGGTACTCCAGCGCTCTCACCAGTTGAACTACGATCGCCATATCAACTCAACTTCGAAAGCGCCGACTAAATCTACGCGCGAACATCCCGTCCGCCGACGACTCTCTCGCACCATCTACTGGTACCATCAACCCGCATCTATATGAGATCAAGTGTTCTGATGGGTCGTTATTGATCTTCGACCGCGTTCGCTCTAGATGTCACTCGTTCGAGTACCGATCTGGAGGTCGTGGGCTCGAGTCCCGCCGGCCGCCGACTTTTACTGACATTTTCTGGTACAAATTTAAATTGAAAAATCTACATGCAGATGTAAGCATGAAAATAAAAACAACAGCATACCAAGTCACACGCATGAAGTCTCTAAAGACTTATGAAGCGTGACTCGTTCCGAATTCAATGGATTGTAAGACAAGAGAAACAAGAGATGCGTTAATGATGAAAAATGTCCAGATCAGTTACACCATTGTTGAATTATTGTAATTCGATTCGTTTGCCGGTATTGTATGTTAATGTCCCGAATTTACAAGTGTAAATACCTTACGCGTGGTAATGAAGTTGGAGTTTGTCTAAACCATCGTGTCGTTGTATAACAGAGAGATTGATAGTTCGATGATCTGGTCAAAGTAGACTAATAGTACTAGTAGCTGTGGGGCGGCCGCGCCCGGCAAGTAGGCTCCAGTAGACCTTTTTGCCATCCCCGAATATAACCCCTCAGCCACCACTCCCTGCCTTCCCCTCCCAGCCGAACGTTCGGCCGACCTTTCAACAAATGTCAGTATATCGGTTCAGCTTAGGGAGGGTACTTCTTCTGTATGGAGTCTATCAGATCTAAAGATCTCGTATCTCAGCCCGCCTAAAAACTCATATTCCGCAAGGCCTTTGCATCGGCCCCTCCACTCTCCACAGCCCCTACAAAGGGAGACATCTTTAATCTCTAATAGTGATAGATGCCACCTGAGCCTAGGGAGTCCCGTCAGAACACACACAAGGTTTCCGTAGCCATGCTGATCTAGATTATGTCCAGCCCGGCTATAAAATCCTTGACTTGTTTGAATCCCTCACTTTGCCTTCACTGTTCATCTATGGTACCGTTTACCCACTTTTTGAGGGCTAACGTTACCTGCTAGCCAGCTTATCGGTTTGCTCATTACCAAGAACGCCCGTATGACCCGGGACCCACATCAAGGTAACTTCCTTCAATTTCGCCAGCTCTTCCAGTCTCTCCGCGCACTCCTAAACCAGGGGTATCCTAGTTCTGGGCCTGCAGACGGCTTTCAGTGCCGCCTGACCGTCAAAGCAGATGTAAACCAGCCTTTAGACCAATCATTTACAGTAATGCATATACAAAGCTGATATGTGGGTGTATTATTTATGAATAATAAGTTAATCAACCCCATCGCTATCAATGTTTGCTAAAAAGAGCAATTTAAGGTTAAGGGTAAAAAACGTCGGTTTTTCCATTTTCTGGTAAATGGTAATTTTGATCATAAAAATTGAGTCAGAAATAAGTTGTGAATCATGAAATAAATTATCCACAAAAGGTGCTTTTACACTACTATCTTATGATAGTTCCCAACCTAGCTTGTGCCTCTCGTATTCACGAAATTCAGAGGCCTAGGAGGCGGATTGCTATCTGGTCTGACAGCATTACAAGGATTAAATGCTTGTAGGTTTACACCAAGGCTCGTTTTGCAAGGTACAAAGGTCTAGGATAACATTTCAGCAAGATATCAGGTGTCACTTATGTGGGTGCCGAGTCATGCTGGAGTTTGTGACAATGAAACGGCGGACGCGCTCGCGGTCAAGGAATAATTTCCTTGGTCCTTATTCGGCTGTCGACTGGCAGCAGGTACCATTAGAAGGAAAACAGAGATGTAGTTGCAAAATCAGCATCTTAGAGGAGAGGAACCACTAGACATTTCCGTCTAGCTAGAGAACTTATTTTAGGACATCTGGCCAAGTTATCTGGCCCTCACACCTTCAAACGTCACTTGTATGTGATGGGCAGGTCCCAAGGCCATCCCCACCTTTGCGGTGAGGACTGGATTTGAGAACTAGGGTAAGGAGAGGTGCATACGGGCCTGCTTGTAGGCGTATACACTCTCATTAAAGATATTTTTTATAACCCCTACCAGAAACATGCAAAAACAACACTTTTGACATTTGATATCGCATGCCTTGTTTATGATGACAATTTTTGATATTTTATTTTTAATGCTGTCTTTAATATCCCTGCAATTTTTCGGATCTGTGCGCATTACTGTAACTTTTCAACTATTTTTTACTAGTTTGACTCCACTATTTAACCTAGCGATGTCGGCATTTGTGACAAAGAAATGCTCCAAGATTTTGTCAATGGTGCAATCTGGATTTACTACTTAATAATACTTAACAGGATAAAACACAAACAATGGACATTGCATTGAGATTAAGTAAGAGAAACCGTAGCAAAAATTGTCATATTCTTCGCGCTTTGCACCACTGAAACCCATATATTCAACGATAAAATTTTAATTGACTTTTCGGCAACATCTATCGCTTTCACCAATGTACAAAGTGGGGCCAAAAATAAAACTAACAGGTTTCTCTCCCTTATTTATTTTCCTGAATATCATTTAGGTGTTCCAAAAGGGCGATATCAGCCTGAAAAAAATTAATTCCCCGCGTTCCATGTTATGACTTTTGTTTTACAAGACAAACATGAAAATTACAATTATATTTTTCCATATATAAAGGAATGAAAATCATGAGCAGGTCTACAATGATACAAAATGATAGAAGCAGAAATGCAAATGTTCAGTGTAGTTTGCTTAAATTTGAATTTAGAATGAAAAATAGGTATAAAAGGATGTTTAACTTAATCGATACATTTCTATTAATCTGGATCTAAAGCTTTGAGCAGCAATTCATATTGTTCACATTACCGTACATTTTCTGCTCCTTTACCTTTCCTATTATTGCGGAGATATATTCTGTCTTAATCTACTGAAAAGATATTAGTATTTAGCATTTTTATTTATTTATGTTACACTTTATTTACAGCTGTGACTTTCAGAGGCTAGTGGTTTGTGGTGAGAAGTAAAATGTGAGGCAACTCGTTTCTTTCATGTAAACAAGATGAGAGTTTTTGATCTCAATAAATGAAGCATATTTGTCTCACATGTGAAAAGAACGCACCTGATTTGTTACTTTTAACAAACGCGAATTTTGACAGATATCACCTTCATTATTCTTCTGCGCACTTATGCGCGCAGTTTTGATACCAAATTTGCTAATTTTTAGAACAATTTCTAAATAATTTTATATCGGAATTCCTCTGGAATATTAGTTGATGGAGGAACCAGAAGTATGGTCTCCCCCAGGGTAGCGTGCTGGCGCCTCTTCTATTCAATTTGTACATGAATGATCAACCTGTCGGCCCTTCTACAAATAGTTTCATCTATGCGGATGACGTAGCCATTACGTGCATATCCCATGACATCGTGGAAATCGAAAAAAGGTTGACAGAGTCCCTAGCAAGAATGGCCGAATACTACAAGTGAAACCAGCTACGCCCAAATCCAGATAAAACTTAAAAAAACCTGCCTATTCTATCCTGATAATCGGCAAGGCGAACAGAGAACTGCAAATTGAATGGTATTCGACCAGGCTACAGCACTGCCCAAATCCAGTTTATCTGGGTTAACACCCTTAGGCAGGACTCTGTCCAATAAAAAACACGTAGAGAAGATTAGAGCATAAGTGACTATGAGGAACGGTGTTATTCGCAAGCTGGTTAACTCTCAATGAGGGGCCCACCCTGGCGTATTGCGGACGACATCCCTTGCCATGTGCTTGGCCCCAGCCGAATAAGCATGCCCTGTATGGACCAGATCGACTCATGCTAACAAACTTGACCCTACCCCAAGCGACACCTGTAGAATAATCACGAGCTGTCTAAAACCTACGTAAAGCCCCCCTCAAATGAGGCGAGAAGCCTCATGTACGGCAGTACGAAGTAGACAGTCATGATAAAATACTCTATATGGACACAAGCCGCCAGCCTCGAGACTTGAATCATTATGTCCACAAACCCAATGACAGACTCCAAATCAGTAACCAAAAAGGTACTGTGAAAGCGACGGCGACGGCTAAGTGAGAACCACATACCAACTTGGAATCCAACTGAAAGCCTCTCTGCCGGATCACAACTGGAATGGAGGACCTGGAAAAGTCTCAATAGGATTAGATGCCACATGGGCAGGTCTGAGGATAACCTAGTGAGATGGGGCTGAGGACGATTTATGCGCCTGCGGGGAGAACTGGAGGATGGAGCATTTCCTATCTTCCCCATCTTTGGAAACCCCTTGAACAATCCAGGACCTATGATAAGCAACGACACGGCAATGCGGTGAGCCAGACACTGAAAAGAGATATGAGCAAATTCAGACAATCATTTCTCACCTGTGACGTCTGCGATCGTCACATTTATGTGTTTTTTCTTCCTCTAATGGTAACTAATTAACTAATACTAATAAAAATAAAGGGGGGGGGGTAGGTTGGCTCAGAGGTTAGAGTCGAGGGCTCGTGACCGGAAGGCCCCGGGTTCGATTCTCGTTAAAGGTGGAAATTTATTTCTGGTTTTTTCAATTAAATAATAATAATAAATATGCATAAGAAAAAGCTCAGCGAGAATCCCCACCTGAGCCTTCACTGTTGGCTTCTAATTAACAATGCTGTTCCTAGAGTGGCGCCAGGAAACAGTAACAGAGTCTACACAGAACACGAGGCTAATGACCAGAACAGTCGATGCCGATGACATGGAAGTAAAAAAAATGAAAAAAAAAAACAAAAAAAAATTTAAAATAAAAAATATATGAAACTAGGTAACCAATTCAAGTGTAGTTCAGACACAATTAAATAAATAAATCTGAAGTACTGGCTCTGAAACCCGTATGCTATGATACTAAATTTGTTAGCAAATTTTATATGAACTTTCATTACAAATTTGGTTATTCTGTCACACGGTCCTTAGTTACTTGTTATCAGAATATGAAGTTTTACGGCCCACCCTGTATACTGTAGCATCTCTGGCGGCACGGCGGCGGGCGGGCGGTTGGTGGTCAAACGCGGAAACGGCGTAGCGTGGCGTGGCTCGACGACAACGACAGCGTGCAGCGAAGTGTTTAGCGCCTGGGGGCCGCCGTATTGACAGTCGAAGCTCACGATGCTGCGCTGGCCCCGTGTCCAGGGGTCAGTGTAGGTGTCGGACCCTCTCCTCCCTCCACCCCCCCAGCCCCGACGATCGGACCGCCATTGTTCCTTCGGTCGGGTCACGATCGAAATGTGTACCCGACCGGCTCGCCAATAACACGCGGCGGTGCTGTTCCGGTCACTACTTTCTTCAGGTCCGAGTACATACAACAGTACCAGGATGGTCCCAGAAGCACACGATCCAACAAAGAAAACAAAAAAAAAACAAAAAAATTGGAAAAAATACATATATTATTCAACTTAAAGCCGCGTACACATTTGAGCGCTCATGACTTGAGAACACATAAGTACATAATAATTATACATGTGTGCTCAATGTGTGTTTTCTCAAGTCATGTGTTGGTTCGAGTTTTTACAAGTGTATGTGTGTGTTATGAACTCGCTCAGTGTACACAGTAGTAAGAGTGGACTAGTATCACGAGGTTAAGAACAATGATTTAATTGTTATATCCGCTTAGTGCGTACTAAAATAAACGTACTGCTGCATTTCGTTATTTTCTATACCATTTTGTTTTATAGTAATTCCATTCTAAAGTTTGAAGAAAGGAATTCAAATTCAGCCAATCAGTGCCAACCTCGCGAATCATCAGCAGTGCATTGTTGCCAAGAACAGCTCCGACTCGCAGAAGGGAACAGAAGGCAAGATAGATGAGCCAGCCCGCGTACAGCTCCGGCATTTCGCGCGCCATCAGAATGCGGCAACACAGCACATATATCTGTCTTTTGATTGGCTGTTCGCCTAGGGCAGTGACGTCACTGCCCTAGGAGAATTCAAATATTTCCCTTATTTTCACGGCTTTCCTGTGCCCAAAAAAATCGGAGAAAAAATGAGATGCTTCTTATGACGTACTCTATCATATGCAACAAAAAAAAATCATGAGACTAGTCCATTGGAAAAATCGTAGGTGGCGTCACTCGCAGATGAAACAATTGGCTGGAAACGTTTCATCCAAAATGTTTCGGCCGCGAATGAAAAAATGTGCAGCTTTTCAAATTTTCATTTGTTTATTATGCTGTTTCCGATAATACCACCCCAAAAGTGTTTAGACACCATGCTGGTTGTCAACAAACTTCTGAAAATTTGGATTAACGTCGCCTAAACATGTAAATTATGCCAGTTTATATGACTGTTATTATGTGCATCTTCATGGACTAGAGCATGACCCCAGTTTCAGAAATTTATTCTGTTTTAAAAGTCTTGTCTTTCAAGCGCTCTATTTAGCTGCACGTGATAAGAATGCTATTTGTTCCTCGTTAAGTTCATTTTCACAGATGTTTGACCAATGCCGAAATCGCGACTAATTTTTGCTGTACTGCTATGCGGATCTTCAGCTACAGTTGCGAGAACGTCAAATTCATTATCTTCATTAACTACGTGTCCTCTCATATTTTACGCCGACGTAAATCCAAATTTTGAGAGGTTTCTTGAAAACCAGCACAATAAACAAATGTCTTCTAAAATTTTCTAAATGAAAATTTGAAAAAACTGCTGGAAAATTTATCATTGGAGTTTTTAAGAATAATGTGGTTAGTTATATGGAGCGACTGCACAGTTTATATTAGAGGCCGAAACACTTTGGATGAAAGATTTCCAGCCAATTATTTCGTCTGCGAGCCCCGGCACCTACGATTTTTCCAATTCCTACGCGCCATTACCGAATATTTTTTTTAATTAAGCAAAAACAAAGCTGCATCAACCGCGCAGGGTTATTAGTGACTATAGTTAGGGGTAGTTAGATTAGTTTGTAATAACCAAGAGCTTTTAAGAATTTTAAAGTAGTCTTATATTGTTCTGTAAGGGCACTTCTAATGTTTGTTGGCGAAAAGTCACTCTTTCACTAATAAATTTAGCACAGTCCATTAATATACGTTTGATGGTTAGTCTGATGTCACACACAGCACACTGCGTATCTTCGTCTCTGTTCAAGATGTATCCATGGGTTGCAAGGGTGTGGCCTGTTCGAATCCGGGAAAGCACCCCCTGGTCCCGTCTTGTACCGGGAAGTTGCAGATTGGTTCTCACATTTCGTGATATTTCAAACAGCTTCTTGTTCTGATATGTGTTCCACTGATTCTGCCATCGATCCAAAATGTAGAGTAATAGATGCCTTGATATCTTCATGTGAGATTTCCTGTACAGTAGTCATAGGCTGGGTCACCGCCCGTGCTGCTGCTCGGTCTGCTTTCTCGTTGCCAATGTGTTGCCAATGTGCGATGATCTCCATATACATTTCACAATCTTACCCCTTGATAATGAATGATTCAGCCGTTCCTTCGCTTACGGAATAATTACAGAATCGTAAATATCTTGAAAACCACCACAGATAGAACCAGATATACCTAGATAAAGGTGAAAGAGAATTTAATTTCGCATCCACTGATGTGAAACGTACCATCCCATTTGAAAAAAAGTTTTTAACGTTTTAAACTTTTCAAATTCTAAAATTGCTGGTCTATTGTGCTTTTGAGACAATGACCTTACTGAAACACAACTATCTTGCTCATTTTAAAACCGAATACCGGATCTTTCTGTCGTACTCAGTTTCCGAGATATTAACATTTCTTGTAAAGTACTACAAACGTCAAATTTCCTAATGATTGCTGAATAACTCCAAAAACAGGATTCGTAGACATAAACTATCGTTAACACATTAAACCTAAAACTCAATACTGAACTCAAAAACGTGTTCTATTTAAAACAAGGAAGTCGATATAGTACTTACAGTACATCCGGATGTCCACCATCTTTGAAATTATTTTCTACTATTAAAAGAAACGTTTTTTATTCGAATCATTTTCTCCTAAAAACGATAAGGCCGCTAGTGAGCAACGCGTGCTTACTACATAGCAAGCACTCTGTATAGCCATAAGTTAGTTCTCGGGTAGCTGAAATCAATTTTACTGAACTTTATAATTATCGAAACTCCAGTAAATTCTGCGTTATTGAATTTATTTATAAGCTAAATACAATATTGCAAAAACGATGGTATATTCATGTAAAATAATTTAATGGATGATCGAGTTAGCTGGATGAGCTAGATATTATTGTAATTCATATTGACAAGCTATTGGAGAACAAATCAGTGATTTTCAATAACAATGACATATTTTAACAGAAAATGGGATTGTACTATATTTCCACTGCTTTAATTTATAGTTATTTATAGGAACACCATATCGTAGGATGGATGTCACTTATGAAGGTATACCAGTATACGCGATTGCCAAGCCGGGATCTGAAATGCCGATATAAACGCATCGGACGCAGATATAGCCTATAGTCTGTCACAGAAAAAAGAACACAATATCGCCTACCTTCCACTTTCATTCTTTAGGACACGCGTTGCACCAGATGTGGCTATTTTCCACTAAAGTGGCAACTTCCAAAAGCGAGTTTATTTCTAACGCCATTTTCCCCTCAAAATACGGACTACTAGCCTAAAGCGGCAATATTGCCGGTGGTTTTACAATTGACACCTTGACCATCGTTTGCAAATAATTCATAATCATTATTTTGCCTGTGTCTGTATGTTTATTGTATTGTTATTGTATTGTTATTGTACTGTGCCTCATGAAAGGATCATTGCGCAGTTGGGGTTGTGGGGACCTCATCAGTGGGGGTATAGTCTGTGGACCTCATACAGATGTTCATATTATGTAAGTACCAAGCATGTGATATGCAATATATTTATGTGAGTAGTTATGAATGGAATATTAACAATGGAACATAATATGTACGTCTACATATTCTTCATACTCATCGTTTTGTGTTCGAGATTATCATACCTATGCTTGATTTAAGATTTCGGTATTCTTACTTTCAACACTTTCCCAGTTTTCAATTGAAAATATCTACTTAATATAACTTTTATGATAAAAAATACCATATTATTGGTTTAGGACTGTCACAGTCTTGCGCATATAGGAAGATATGGTTGTGTGCACATACATTGTTGTGAGGCTAATAAAACCGCGTTATAAACATTATAAGTGGTTATTTAATTTCCTATACAGACCACTTAGCTATGCATGTTAAATCTGGTCTACGAAACTGATTCTCACCTAAATTAATCATGAGGTAAGCATTTCCTGTCGATAGAGCCCACTCATTAAAATATTTCTTTTGAAGAATAAACACTTCATACCGCCTACCTTATCTGTATACACACATACAGCGAACCGACCGACGCTTCAAATCTTGTATGAATTAGCTTATTGGAATATAACTTAGATAAATGAGGAACAATTAATTGCCGTGGAAATACAATTTAATGTTTATGCATCTGAGTGCCGTTGAAGTGAAGGTACGTACAGCGGTGCAACGGAACTCTGCCCAAAGAAATAGTCGAGATTTAGAAGTTTACTTTCAGAAGCTGATTTTTTATTATAGTTTAGAGTCAAGAGTGACTACATTCCCATTGTGGAGTCAGGACAGTTGGTCCTTTGTAAGTCCTGGCAGGGGACACTCTGTCATCCTCTCAGAACTGCAAACGGATGGCCTTATCCTACACGTGAGGAGTGATATATGCTATGTATTACTTCGATTGCAAATTTATGGTGAAGTATCCTACAAGTACAGGCAACCTTTCGAGGATGAGGGGGGGGGCAGTCTAGTATACAGACGGCTCACTTACCAAAGAAGGCTCCGGCGCTGTGGTCTGCGGGCCAAAAACAAAGTTCTCCCTCTCTTTTGGGGGATACACCACGATATTCCAAGCAGATATATGCCTTTCGTATTCAAGAAACTCAGGGGCCTAGCATTGGAACCATTGATTGCTTGTGGGTTTACGTCGATGCTTGTTCTGCAATGTAGAAAGGTCTTGGATGACATGTCGGCAAGACATCAGGTGTCACTTATGTGGGTGCCGAGTCATGCTGGAGTCGGTGGCAATGAAATGGCGCGCTCACAAGGCGAGGGTCGAGAAATATTTTCCTGGGTCGTCAGCCTTCTGTGGGGCTGAACAGCACGTATCTTTAGAAGGAAAACAAAGGTGTGGTTGCAAAATCAGCATCTTATGAGATGGAAAGGGATCTCTGGACATGTTCCTCATGCTAGATAACTTATTTTAGACCTCTGGTCAAGGTGGAGCGGTTCTGTCTCTCACTGGACAGCAGCCGGCTAAGGTTACTTATGGGCCTGTTATCTGTCAATAACACATTCAAAGGTCACTTGGAGGTGGCAAGCGAGCCGACGTGTGCATGCTGAGGCGAGGAGGAGGAGTCCTCGGCACATATGCTATGTCGCTGTGAAGCCCTATCGCAGGCAGACTATATTAGGTTTAAGGGTCCTTGAACCTGAAGATATAAGATGGGCAGGACCCAAGGCCATCCTCACCTTTGCGAGGACGGCTGGACTTAATAAGTAAGGAGAGGTGCAGAAGAGGAAGGGAGAAGGAAACTGAAAAACACGCTTTTAAAGTACATCGGACTAAAAAAATAATTTTTAAAATAAGCCTAATAATTTTTAAAATAAGCCTAAAACTATAACGAAAGAAAAATACTAGTGTCTTTTTACTTCTGTGTCATCGGCATCGACTGCTCGGGTCATTAGCCTCGTGTTCTGTGTAGGCTTTGTTACTGTTTCCCGGTGCCACTCTAGGAACAGCACTGTTCATTAGAAGCCAACAGTGAAGCTTCGGGTGGGGATTCTCGCTGAGCTTTTTCTTATGCATATTTATTTTTAATTGAAAAAACCAGAAATAAATTTCCGCCTCTAACGAGAATTCGAACGCGGGACCTCCCGGTCACGAGCCCTCGACTCGAACCACTGAGTCAACCCACCTCCCAAAATACTAGCATTATTGAGAAAAAAGCGTGGGGGCGCTCGATTTACGAATAATATGGCACAAAACTGTATTTATTAATACTATGTGTAATGAAGATGAACAATTGTTTTTGACCAATATTCATAGGATAATCGTTACTATTACTGCATAAATGATAATTAATTAAAACTGTCGACTTTCCTGAATCAATATCACAAAAATACAAACTCCCAAATACCACGCCTTTTAAGCTCTCGTCGCTACGCCTCTGTGCAATATTAGCAAACTTTAAGGTGTGTGCGCCATCTCTTAGCAGATAGGACAGTTGACCCGACAGATTTGACGCCGTCAAAATCGTTTTAGCGACAAAGTTGGAGCGTTCAATGTTTGGTCCGGCCCCTTAATCCAAAGGAGAATTACAAACCCACAAACTTCTTCTTCTTAGGGTGCCATCTTCTTACGAAGGTTGGCGACCATCATGACAATTTTCACTTTATTAACTGCGGCTCTGAATAACTGTGTTGTGGAGCAGTTATACCACTCCCTCAAGTTACGAAGCCACGAGGTGCGTCTTCTTCCTACATTACGTTTGCCATCGATTTTTCCTTGCATAATGACATGGAGAATTTGATATCTTTCACCTCTCATTATATGGCCCAGGTATTGTAATTTTCTTATTTTAATTTCTGTGACCAGTTCCTTCGTCTTGGAGAGCTGTCTTAAAACTTCCTCGTTGGTAACATGATCTATGTACGATATTCCCAATATTCGCCTATAAAGCCACATTTCAAAAGCTTCTATTCGTTTCATCATGGTTTCTGTTAGTGTGGCTGCCTCTATACCATATAACATGATAGAGAACACATAGCATCTCAGCATACGAATCTTGAGTTCCTTGCTCAGAGACTTGTTACAGAAAAACTGCTTCATTTTTATGAAGGCATTCCGGGCGATTTCTATCCTTGTTTTTATTTCTACATATGAGTCATTATTACAGTTTATAATTATTCCGAGATATTTGTATTTATATATTCTCTCTATTACTTGGTTAGATACCCTCAAGTCAGGATGAATATCATTTTTCTTGGTAAAAACTAGAAATTTTGTTTTATTTATGTTCACGTTCAGCCCATATCGCAAGCAGACGTCATGTACCTTCTGTGTGATTCTTTGTAGGTCTAGTATGTTTTCTGCCAACAACACTGTATCGTCCGCGTATCTTAGGTTATTGATAGAGACTCCACCGACAGTTATCCCAGCTGACTCATCTTGTAACGCTTCCTTCATGATAGTCTCCGAGTACAAATTGAAAAGCAAGGGAGAAAGTATGCAGCCTTGTCGTACTCCTCGTTTGATATTAATGTCTTCTGATTGTGCGGTCTCTATTTTGATATGCGCTGTTTGCTTGTAATACAAGTTTTCAATAATTCTGATGTCTCGAGTGTCCATTTCTTTTTGGTGTAGAATCTTTATTAGAAGATCATGTCGAACTCTGTCGAATGCTTTTTCGTAGTCGATAAAGCAGGCATACACGTCCTTGTTAACATCCAGGCAACGCTGAGTCAATACATTCAGGCTGAACAGTGCCTCTCTAGTGCCAACCCCATTACGGAAACCCACAAACACAGCGTGTTAAAAAAGGATCCATTGAGAGTTATCAGGACAATATTGACGCGTTATGCTAACATTCCTAAAACTGGAAAACCTTGATTCCATTTTAACGACGAACTATCTTGATTCAAGATAAAATATCCCTTGAGTATAGCTGAATACTTCTTCAAATGTAGACGCTTTAACGCAGGGCTGCCACTTTTACGGATTTATCCGTAGATCTACGGATTTTTTTTTGGTCCGTGCCTACGAATTGTCCGATTTAACTTGTGAATCTAAATTATATATAAAATTGCCTTGAAAGCTTTTTTTGCTCTTCAAACTGCTCACATTCACAATTTTAACCCTAAAACCACCAATCTCGATAGTTCCTGGCTTCTTTTCATATCAAAATTATATTACGGATTTCTACGAGAGGTGGCAGGGCTGCTTCAGCGTGCAATGAACCACTTAAAAGCACCATCCAGGCTAATATGCCGAGTAATCTAGAATCGCGTAACCGTACTCCATGCATTAGGATGAGTACTGTTCGGAAACTCAATTAAAATGAAGTGAACAAAGCGCAAATACTACAGTTTTATATTAACGGGCTTTTTCAAGAGGAAGAGCAAAACAGGAAGAAAGCAGAAAAGGTGAACGACCACACCAATCAGTTGTATAATCTGGCTATTTACGGTGAAAACAATAACACCGCTCTGACTGTAAATTTGTGCCTTAATTGTTTGTATATTAAGGTGTTTGTACAGACATGCAACATAACTTCGTAGCGTAACAGTTACCTTTGTATTAAGAGGTCGGACCGAGCATTGTCGCGAAAACGATTTTGACGGCTTCAAATCCGTCGGACCAGCGGTCGTATCAGCTGACTGAGAGATGGCGCGGATACCTTAAAGTTTGTTAATATTACACAGAGGCGTAGCGACGAGAACTTAAAAACCGCGACATCCAACTGTTTGGGAAATGGTATTTTTGTGAAATTTATTCAGGAATGTTGACAGTTTTAAATATCGTTTATGCAGTAATGGTAATGATTATGCTATGAATATAGAGCAAAAATAATTGTTCATCTTCTTTGTAAAAAAGCGTGGACGCTTTATCTAATATTATTCGTAAATCAATATCCCAACGCTTTCTTCACAATAATATTGGTAATATTATTATTTTAAAAATTATTTTTGACTTTTTAGTCCAATGTTCTTTAAAAGCGTGTTTTTAAATTTTTTAACTACATTTACAACTAAGTATCAGACTTACGCGAAGTAGTAGTAAGCAGTGAGCAGTAAGCAGTAGTTAGTTGGAATTATCTTTGTAGGTATTAATTACAGATACGACGGGACTTCTGGTTCACAGATTGGTGTATAAAGAACATAACTTACAACTCATTATGTCAAAAAAATAATAAACAGTGGAGCTTAAAGGCGATTTAACAAAGAATTTAGTGAAGCGTATTCACACGAGATTTCCATAACTTAGGATTAAAGTTGATAGCTGCAAAGCCTTCCTGTCAGAAATTTAATAATTATTTCCCCCTGTTCTTGCCTCGAGGCGTGTTTCTGTCGGAGAGTTTGAAGGGATGAGAACGGAAAACGCCAGCAATCGAAAGGGAAATTAAAGGGCAGGTAATTCGAGGTTGTATCGTAAGAGAAAATACAAACTTTGCTTGGTTGTTACAGAACATTTTATGTGTTCCATTTTTGTAATTAGTTTTCATAAATCAGGTATCTCATAATAAACATACGTTGACAGTGCTACAGTTCTTTCAACAATGATAAAAAAATATAGACATTTCTATTTGTCACATATTGAGAAGATATAACACGGAACATTGATCAATGAATATCCTTAATCCGATAAAAAAATATTTTTTGCGTGCAGCGTCTGAAAATCTCGCACAGTACTTAGAATGAGAAATACTACCAACTCAGCTATAACAACCTCACCCCGATACACTTGGGGTACGTTTTACGTTGTATTGTTTAAGGCTACGGATTGCTGTATTTTTTTGTGCTTGAATGTTTGTGCTGTATGAGTGATATTTTGTGAATATTTTAGATAATAACTGTATAAAACAATAGTGAGAATACGATAAATGTGCAAAATAAATAGTGATGGTCCAGAATCTTTGGATTTAAAATCGTGCTATTTGAGGTTATATTTATGGGAACACGGGCGTAGAATTTGCATTTTTGCTGCTACAACTATTGAGTTGTTGTAGGATAGCCGATTATCTGAGCTTGATGGCATTGTCGTAAAAATAAAGACCTTTGATCATTTTTATTATTGTTGCTTACTGATATCATAAAACGTGCCTTTATACTCAAGGCATTCGCTAATTTACAAGTTTCTACTGCCCCAATTTTGAAACGCTTATGTTTTCTGACAAGTATCCGCAACATGTCTGCCACTGAAGGAAGATGGCGGCTGTTTATCTTGTCAAAGTTTAGGAGAACGTTTCACGAATGAATAGGAAGGACTATGTTCTTTGATCGTCGTTCCGTGCTTTTGTACCTAGGCACCTGCCAAAGTAATTTGCAAAATTAGCTTCTGGCTGGATGGTGTTAACCCAAGGCCAAAAAGAAAGAACATGAAATTCTAAAATGATTAACTTTTTCATTTTTACCATTTTCACCACCACATAATCTCGATGACTAACACTCAAAGTTATGTTACACCGTTTCCGAATAAATGGTGCTAAAAGTAATTGTGAGAATGGAGAAGTCTCATGATACTCATAATAAAATAAGCAGTTACGTATCCGTAAAATATAGACGAAAAGTAATTAGTCAGTGAAAAAATTTTTGAAATCCGTCAATAAATGGCAGAGAAATCAATAATTAAAGTTTGCATATTTTGCGCGAAATAGTTGCCGCCTTCAATTTGGCTGTGACGTCACGATTCCGCAATCCGCATAGCCAGCCGTCTGTGCCGCGCGCTGCCGTAGATCTGTGTATCGTGGTATCGTGGAAGCTGTACAGTGTTTTGTATGTACATTGTTTGATTTTTAAATAAGTGTTTTTTAGTGTTTTACCATAACGGAAGAAGGACTTGTAAAAGGACAAAGTCATATTAAAATATCTCTTATTGATCTAAAAACGCTTTAAGATAATAGTTTCCTGAGAAAATAAACGCCTACCGGTAAACGCAAATAAAAACTAGCATTTGTTGATATTTTTGTTATTGTCCCTTTGCAGTACTGAGGGATGACTGTTGTATTTAAAGTATAACTAACTGAACTGTAGCAACTCTTGGAAGATACTGATTCTTTTGAAGGAGAACTCTCGGGTGATTGGGGGATGGTCATCAGACACTTATATTCTGTATCGTCCGTTTTTTTCCTTCTCATGATTGTTTGCACTTTTTGATCTTTTGGTTTAACTTTGCTGTCAACTTGCACTTTGTTTAAATATTGTTGTCGGGATTATATCTGATACATTCACACCCGTATGCACCGTAAGTCAATTGCGCGATTAGTTACGTAAACCTGGATTAGATTATTCGTTTACTATGCACCGCAAACTGACAATTTTGACACTGTCACTGTCAAAACAACCTTGCGAACACAACCTTGCCGTATCTCCAATCTGGATTAGTTAATCTCTTGACGGTGCATGGCTAGATGCCAAAGATTATCAAAACGCGATTAGGGAACTAGGATTAGAATCGCCAAACGGTGCATTCGGGTGTCACTGTGCAATCCTTAGATAGTGGATTTTCTAGTACATCCGGCTCTTTGTATATTGAATGACACTGAATTACTTCGAAAGGTTGCCAACTTGAGGTCGATGAAGCATCGTTCTGCAATAAATTTTCTAAACATTCTGCGCGTCGCCTTTTTTCATATGCTCAGAGTTTTCTTCTAGGATGAACAAATTTTTGACAGTCAAACTTATGAGGGCAGCCTTCAGTTTTCAGCTTTAATGTACCACCAACTAGTTTATATTTGATTAGATTTTCAGTATCATTTTCAAGCTGTATCAACAAAAACATAAGTTACGAATCCGAAAATATAGAAATATATAACACAGTAAAGTAATTCAGCATACGTAACGTCAAAATTTTATGTATCAGATATCCTATTAATGTATTTATTCAAGAAACGAAGACATGTGGAAGGCTGCAGAAGGGTCGTTTCAGTCCCGGCGAAAGACTGAATAGAAGCCATGATGATCATTCAACAGATAGGATAAATGCAATAGGTTAGCTAAATTATCGTATGTGTATATGCCTATACCTCATACAAGCATTGCTTTCGAGGTGGCAATATTTGTAACTCATTAATAGGTACAAATAAATTGAAAAAAAAATGAACTAACTAATTTACTATTGGGTAAATATTTAGTAAAACAATCTTGGGATACGGTCAATTATTATATTTCTAAAATATAATTTTTTACGACGTTTCGACGCTTCTATTAGGCGTCATCTTCAGGTATTAAAACTAAAATAAAATATCAAAAATGTCAAACAGATACAAAATGATTAACATTCACAATTAATTTTTTTTTAAACAAAATTACAATTTAAAACAAATAATTAAAATGCAACAGAAAACTTACATTATACCGCAACAGTCATATGTATTATGCCGGGTGGTGTTGGCAATTTGGTTTTCAGTGAGAGACTGGCGTGGTGGAACAAATGGATATTTTATCAGCTGGATATTTTTATTCCACCACGCCAGTCTCTCACTGAAAACCAAATTGCCAACACCACCCGGCATAATACATATGACTGTTGCGGTATAATGTAAGTTTTCTGTTGCATTTTAATTATTTGTTTTAAATTGTAATTTTGTTTAAAAAAAAATTAATTGTGAATGTTAATCATTTTGTATCTGTTTGACATTTTTGATATTTTATTTTAGTTTTAATACCTGAAGATGACGCCTAATAGAAGCGTCGAAACGTCGTAAAAAATTATATTTTAGAAATATAATAATTGACCGTATCCCAAGATTGTTTTACTAAATATTTGGTACCGACGGTCAGGATTCAAAAGTAAAAAATTCTATTGGGTAAAGTAATCTTCAACAACCAGTGAAGCTATCCATATATAGTTGATAATAATTAATACTTATCAATAGAAGATAAATACAATGGTATACTCGCATCACAAACATATTTTATACTTTTTGGTATTATTAAATCCCGTTTCATCACTTTGCACCACTTCTTTTGCATGCAAAGGTACGTGGGAAGAAATTTTATTAGGTGTTTTAATCGTTGTGCTCACACACTTCGGAACAATGCAATATTTTTTATAACATCCTTTTTTAATGTCACTCATCATAGCAATATTATTTGATATGCACTAAAGTAGAAAACAAATGAGACGATTGGTTGCTCAGCTCACGGCGCCACCACCACGCTGTGCCTGTGTGCGTTGTCTGATACGTGCGTCGGGCGTCGCGTCGTGTGGCTCAGCGGCAGCAGCGACTGGCTACGGAGCTATGACGTCACACCACTCGGTCAGTCGTGCCAAAAATATTTCTGCGGAGCGCGACTTTGAAACATTGTAACTTTTTTGTCTTTAGAGATATATTCATATTTCTTTCACGCTTTTCTTTTATTTTTCTTATATTTTCTTTTGAATCGATAAAAAAATTTTAGTAAACTTCTCCATTGACATTAATTCCCTAAATAAATTCTAACTAGATTCTTATGTGTTTGAGAAAGCTTGTTTGGAATGTTTTAAAGATTTTGTTTTTCATCTAACGGTAGATATGTATTTTGCTTAGGAGCAACGCAAGATTACGCGAGTTTATAAACAATAGATGGTGAAGCATAATATATTGTCAACAGTCACTAATGTTTGATTTATTCCTTACCGAGAATGAAACTGTTATTGATGAAACTGGTATTGTGTATAAATATTCTAGCATCTTAAGGCCATGTTCATAGTAGTCTCTTGAGTAATACTCAAGGACACACTTGAGTACTACTCAAGTGTCTCCTTGTCTCCATATAGTATTCGCCAAAAGGAGTGATTTTCCCAATCACATATAAACGAAATCAAGATATTGACTGATAATGATATCCTCATTTCTAATTGCGTCCCTGTGCGATTAGATCAAAACAGACACAAAAAACGCAGGTGGTTACGGAGCATACGTAGCAGCGTTTGAGGTATCTCGAGTTGTTGACTGGCTACATCGGACTTTAAAAACAACAAATATGGCGCAACCGTTATATCTATAATGAACTGGTGGACATGATTTTAGTGTACGGTGAATGTGGTGAAAATGCCTATCATGCATCGCGAGTGTATGCTGATCATTTCCCTGACTGTATTTACTCTACACCCTGTCTATCTCGTGCAAAGAGCTAGAGACACAGGATGTTACTATCTACAACATGGTGGACACGCTGGAAGACCTAGACAGTTTCGAATCCGAATTGAAGAAGAAACACTTGCGCTTTTCAGTCTTGCGACGCCAACTTTGAACTGTAACTCATGAGGTAGGACTGCACTTAAAACTTCGTAGCGAACGAATAGTAAGCATTTACTTGCATTTTTTTGTCGTTTTGCTGCTGATTCACTGCACATTAGTTTTGTCATTTTAAAGGCAGCTTCTGGAAAGGAAAGTCCCGACATTGAAAACATGCTGTATATGGCGTTTCAATAGGTTCATCCTCCTTTCCACATCCCCTGCACACTGAATCCCACTCTATTGAAGTAGAACTGAATTTTTTGAAACTGCGAACACTCTGTATGGATTGCAATTGCTGCTAATTGTCTCAGAAACACCTTCAAGCCATTCTCATTCACTCCAATGCAACATTCCAAAAATAAATCAACCATCAAGAGTTGTACAGTTATCCACTTAATCAACAAAATTGTAATCTCAATATCATTAGGCGAGTTCGAGATCCCGAGCGTATTTCCCATACATTTAATGAATGCATAATGATAGAAGAAAAATATATCATGATTGGCATGGTGTAGCATCTCTTGTTCATATTCCAAAGAAGACAAATTGCAAATGGGACTGTTTACCAGCTTAATCATTCACAGCGTGACCATTTTGTACATACTAGGCTAGAGATGGCCTATGCTTCAGGAACGTAAATATACGTATAACCAGTGGCGGCTCGTGGGTTCTGAACGAGGGTGGGCAAAACGCATACATGTACATATAATTATATAGTAAGCACTGTCCAACTATTCACTTATTTACTTTTTTTCGTTTTCGTGTTTCTTTGCCCTCTCCACAATGAGTTTTAAATAATCCAACCCTTATGAAAAGATGTTGCAATAACTCCCCGCTATCAGTGAGTAAAACATTTTTTTAAATGTACATGATTGCATAAAATAGGATTACCCGAATTTTACTGTATACAAGACACTGTCGACTGATGTTCACTATTGTCTGGAGTTGGAAAGTCCACCGTTTTCAAATTATTACGGGAGAGAAAGACTGCAGGTGAAGTGAAACTTCCCAAGAAAAGTCCAGGCAGACCAGTAAAACTCAAAGTCAAATCGTTAAACAAGAGAGAAACTCAAAACAGCAACCGGATTTGTAATAAGTGTTCTCAAATTATTTAGAACACAACGCTTCAACCTCATAGAAATTCAAAAAAAAAATAAGATTTTGCTTCTAGGTTAACCTCAAGAACTCGACGTCTAAAATTTTCGACTTTCGTTAAACGAAGTGAAACTCAAAACCAACCAAGCAGATTTGTAATGAGCACCCTCAAATTATTCGGGACACAAGGCTTCAACCTTATAGAAATTCAAATAAAGAATTTCGATTTTTTTAGGTGGACGTCTCAAATATTTGATTTTCGTTAAACAAGAGTAAAACTCACAACAGCAACCAGATTTGTAATTAGCAGCCTCAGATTATTCAGGACACAAAGTTTAAACCTTATAGAAAGTCAAATAAAGATTTTATATTTTTTTAGGTGAACCTCTCAGGATCTGGACGTCTTAAATTTTCGATTTACTTTAAACGAGAGTGAAACTCAAAACGACAAGCTGATTTGTGATTAGCGCCGTCAAATTATTCAGAACACAAAGCTTCAACCTTATAGAAAGTAAAAAAAAATTTTCGATTATTTTTAGGCGAACATCGCGATCTGGACGTCTACAATTTTAGATTTTGAAACGGAATACAACAACTTTTTTCAGGTGAACATCAGGATCTGGACGTTTCAAATTTCTGAGTTTCGTTAAACGAGACTGAAACTTAAAACAACAACCGGATTGCTAAAAAGCGCCCTCAAATTATTCAGAGCACAAAGTTTCAACCTTATAGAAAGTCAAATAGAAATTTTCGATTTATTTTAGATGAACATCAGGATCTGAACGTCTCAAATTTTTGATTTTCGTTAAACGAGAGTGAAAACAGTAAACGGATTTGTAATTAGGGCCCTAAAGTTAATCAAAACACAATGTTTCATCCTCAAATTATTTCGAACACAAACTTTCAACCTCATAGAAAGTAAAAAGATTTTCGATTTCTTGTAGGTGGATCTCTGGAACACTAGAGATAACAGAATTTTGGTAAGCCCAGAGGCTAGAATCGATGATTGAGTTTAGCTCTGTACTAGGAGGAGCCGTTGGCTCTAGACTGCTGGATATGCTGGAATGAGCACTGCAAAACATATCACAATATCTATAAGGCTATAGTATTTACTGGGCTTCTAGGGAAAAAAGATGACTGGAATATTCGTCTTTATCGGAATCCAGTTAAATTAAGACGTATTTTCTGTTAACACATGTTGCTCAGTGCTAATTGCACGGGTATACGCCACTGATAAGCTTAAGAGGTAAGACAAGTAGACCGCTCATTACGACTGTTAATAAACGTCCGTCGGTCGGTCGGTTAGCCTATCGCGGTTACCATGACAACGCCAACAGCGGTCGCGATCCTGCGCAAATCTTCCGCACACGTTAAGGCCGGTTTTGCACCAGACGAACAAAAGATAGATCTAGGCTCTGAAAATAACAAAACTGACTGTTTGCAGTTACAACAAAGCATACAAAACAAGCAGCAGAATGTCTTCGTTTTGCGGCAACCATACGCACATCCCGCCATTTCGGATTAGAATCTGTCAAAAGGTGCATATACATAGGTGGACGCCATTGACGCAACGTCGACGCTCTTACTTGCTGCGATAAAATGCATAGACGTACGCTGTGATATTCTGTATTTGCAGTGGTGATAGTATACTACTGGCAAGTGAAATCCGAACACTGAGAAAAAAAGGTTGCGATTGATGAAATGGGGTAGGACTAAACACAATAATAAACGAACTCATTTGTCATAATTAGTTTATAAAAAAACAACAGAGCCATAATGAGTGGGCCCTCAATGTTGACGAATGCACTCCTCTAGCCTACGCGGCATGCTCATAATCTGGTTGTTGATAAGCTCTAGAGATACAGCCTCCCAAGCTGCCCTCACAGCATGTTCCAGTTCGTCCAGCGTGGTTGGAGGATTGGGTAAATCGCCTATGTATCGACCCATCCAATCCCATACTTTTTCTATTGGCGATAAACTGATGGCTGATCGTGCAGGCCAGGGGAGTACCCTGACCTCACCTTCCTGCAGGAACCTCATCGATACCGTTGCAATATGACGACTTGCATGATCATGCTGGAAGAATCCCTTTTCGAGGCCTCGGACACATGAAACGGCAATTGGTTCTAACACCTCATTCACATAACGTTGCGCAGTCATTATGCCACGAATCGCAAGTAAAGGTGACTTGCTGTTGAATGTAATGACACCCGAAACCGTCAAACCAACGAACGGTGTACATGGCGCTCAACAGCAAACTAGAGATCACGTCGTTCACTCCATCGTCGTCTTACGCGTTGGCGTCCATCATGTGCCTCCAGACAAGGCTGTCTGATGCCACTCGGCATGCCATTGTCGGTGTTCTTGGCACCAATCTAACCGTTGGCGACGATGAGTTGAAGTGAGTGGAAGCACAAGATGCTGACGATAAGATCCTTAGCCCAGTTCAATCTGTGGTAAACCGTGCGGATTCGAATGGGCCTCTATAGCTGCATATCAAGCGTCAGCAACAGCTGGAGTGGATCGCACTCTGTTTCGAAGGGCCAGTTGTCGTAGATGACGATCTTGCCGATATGTAGTTCTTCTACGTGGTCCAGAACCTCTAGCTCGTTGTATTCGCCCTTCTGCGATCCATGCGCGCCATGCTGCTACAACTGTAGCCACGCTACGCCTCATGGCTCCAGCAATTGCTCTGAAAGAAGCATCACGTTCTCGTTGGCCTACAATCCAAGCCCGTTCAAAGGGCCGTAACTGCGTAAACTGGAGCTGTAGTCTTCTAGGGGGCATCTTCACACAGCCAACGAGTCTGCCGCCACATTTGCAACAGATATCGTCGTTTTTGAATCGACAAAAGGCATGCTTTGTTTTTACATGTCTAAAGTTAGAGGTGTCGCGTAGGTAAATGAAAAGTATTACATGTGTATTAAATATGGTACTGTCAAGCTGTGTACAAATTTTCAATGCAAACATCCCTTTTACTTCCCACACCGATAGGTGAGGGGAGTATTGTGATCGCGAATTTTTTCGATTTTGAGATAGTACACTTTTTGTCGATCTCTCTGTCGGTCTATCTGTCTGTTGCCGTTTTTCTATCCTCTAGCAACCGTTGCATGGATTTTGATGAAATTTGGGTAGCGGTATGGTGTGGGGTCGCAGTAGGTAATGTTGCAACAATTTTGAAAGTCGGTGCATGGGTGGCGGAGTAATTAGCAAAAAACAAAAAATGTCAAATATTCCTCAAACTTCGTTTCTACGCGTTTTAGGGATTCCTGATCATTTTTTTGGGCGGGGGCGAAATTGGAGTGGTTGGGGGGTGGTGGGTTGTAAAGCTGAAAAATTTGTTGTAATCCTAGTATGCTGTCCACTGATCTGAGAGGGAAAGACTTACCGGTATAATGCAGTTTTTTAGGTCCAACCGAACATTGCGTTCTCTATTAGAGGATCCAAGGGAATTTTCCGATGTACATACGAGTATTATTGCTTTAGATCGTTCTGTATTTCATAATTTGGAAACTACTGAATTGTCTGAATTGATGTTAATGAAATTTAGGCACATTATTGCTACTTTGGCGAGGATGAAAAACTCGTATCATTTTTAGACATCATCGCAGTGGCGGCGCAGCAATATTAAAAAAATATGAAAACAGCTCAAACTCCGTTTTTAGTTGTTCTAGGGGTTCCTGACCATTTTCTACTTTTTTCTGGGTGGGGGTGAAATTGGGGTGGTTGAGGGCGTGGGGGGTTGTGAAACTGAATTTTTTTTGTATTTATAATAGGCTGCCCATTGACCTGTGAAAGCAAGACCTAGCGGCCTAATATACTTTTTTAGGTCCATCCGAACATTGCCTTGCTTAATACCGAAACCAGAGCGACTTAGGTAATTCTCTGATGTATACAAAATACATACTAGTATTACTATAGATCGTTCTGTATTTTATAACGTAGAAACTTTTGAATTGATTTTAATGACACTTTGACATAGATTTATTACCGTGACGAGGCTGGCAAAAGGGTACAGTTTCTAGAAATCGTGTCAGTGACGGCGCAGCCATAGTAAAATAACTAGAAGTATATCCTGATCCTTTTTAATTTTTTTTGGTGGGGGTGAATTTGGGGTGGTTCGAGGGTGGGGGGCTATAAAACTCAAAAACATTGTTGTATTCACGATATATTTTCCATTGACCTGTGAAAAAAGTACCTAGTAGAATAACACACTTTTTTTGGTCGGGCGGGCGAAATGAGTGGGAAGTACTGAGTCAATCAACTTGACTACGTTTTTTTTCTAGGTGTTCGGATTTCACTTGCGAGTAGTATATACGATCTATAAAATGGATAAACAATGAGCTAGAAGTATGTGTGCTGCTAAACATTGCAGAAATAGGTACTATAATTGCAGAAAACTTTTTAAAAGCTTTTATTTAACTTGCAATGTATGTATGTATGTTCGGGTGGAATCTTGCTCCTCAATTTTGAAGCAGATATCTGCTGCTGAAATTTTGTATACACCTTTAGTTTGGATGACAATACACGATAAGCTGTGTGAGGTCGTTCTAAATCCAATAGTGGAATAGTTATTCAATGCATTTCTTCAATATGAGTATATGAGAACGCCCAGTGGATGGTAAGGGGAATGATAATCTATTGAGACGCATATGTCATCACTGACAATAGATCCACTGATGTCATTTTTAGTTAAACGATGTATTTTGTTGTAAGGGTTTTGGGAAAATGTACTATTCAAAGTAGGTGAGTTGTTTTATCACTGCATGAACCTTACGATCTGAGAGAAGGGAGTCTTTGCAATTGGCGCCCAACTGGAGGCTTGCGGTGTAAGTAAGTATCTGGCAGCAGGGCCAGGGGATTCTGGGTCGCATTGTACGAGTTCCCTCATACAACCTACGCAGTGGCCTTCGCTAGGTTGTATCGACGACGGCGACGACATCGATCTGAGGTTAGGGGGTAGCCAACGTACCGCAGGTGCAGCGAGCAGCCACGGACGGTGCACTGCACAGCCGGTGTGTGTGACTGTGATGCGGCGTAAGGGGTAAAGAAGATCCGCGGTAAGGATTTTCCAATAATAAGTTGTACACGGATATTTGGGGTACTGGCTAACTCTGGAAAAGTAATAGAGATAAACGCATTGTTGTTAGTGGACTCCTGTTACCAACGCAGTTTCAAGGCTGTATCTAGAGTAGGCTTATATTTTTAGTTTAGTTTAGTTTAAGGCTTTCGTGATGTCTAATAAAAGGAAAATGATGATAGGGCAAATTCTGAATTACAAACTATAGTCCAAGGGATGGCAAATAATTTGTATTTTTAGATATAGTACGATGTATTTTATTGTAAGAGTTTGAGCAAACTATACTATTAAAAGTCGGTCAGTTGTTTTATCACTGAATGAACTCTGCTTACGACCTAAGAGGAGAGAGTTTTTGCACAATGGAAGGACTTGTTGAGAGTAACTCGGAAAATAATGTCTACGTCATTCTAAATCCAATATGGCACACGATCCAAGATGGCGAAATAGTTATTTTTAACGCACTTCTACAATATGGGTATCAAATGAAAGGGATTGATGAGAGTAACTCCAAAAATAAAGTGACGCCATTCTGAATCCAATAAGGCGGACCATTCAAGATGGCGAAAAAGTTATTTTTAATGCATTTCTACAATATGGGTAACCAATGAAAGGGCTTGTAGAGAGTAACTCGAAAAATAATGTGACGTCTTTTGAAATCAAATATGGTGGACCATCCAAGATGGCGGAATAGTTATTTTTTATGCACTTCTGCAATATGACTATAAAATGAAATGGCTTGTCAAGAATAAGTAAAAAAAATGATATAAATGCAGGTTAGTAACTAAAAATTAAAAGATAAATTAAAACAAAAACGTTTTTAAAAAAGTTTTTATTTAAATATTCTAAACCGAAAAAAATAAAATGTTCCTTTAAAATGTTAACCATCAACTTATAGCCTCATTGTACGCAACTTGTATGACGATAAAAGCTTGTCGCGAGGTTTACATAAGTACCTGTAAGTATTTAATTAAACTGAAATTTTAACACAATTAAAACTTAGCAGACTAAGTTAGTAAACTAAGTAAGGTAGGTACTAGTTCATTTACATAAGTAAATGGCGCGACAAGCTTTTATGATTATATATGTTTTGCGTATAATGAGGCTATAAGTTGATAGTTAACATTTTAGAGGAACATTTTATTTTCTTCTTTTCAGAATAATTGAATAAAAGCTTTTTTTTAAACAAGTTTTTTTGTTTTAATTTATTTTAGATTTCCGAATGATCCAGTAAGGCAAGGAGATAAATTTATAATTTACAAACAAAATATGTACTCAAAAATGTACGGACACTATTTTTACGGATCGATTGAGACACTTTAACTGATTTGATAGATAACAGCTGATCAGCCAAAACGCTCTTGAGCTAAATTTTATAAAAGCCTATGTTTTTTTCAGTAATTACTGATAAAAAATTCGAAGCCCACTAAAAGGTGTAACCGTTTACTTGAATGTTTGTCATTATCAGTAGTATTTTTGTTCAAAATCAAAATTCACTTAGAAGTGTTTGCCAATACAAGTATTATGTTGTTAAGCTGTTATTAATTTTAATTTGTTAGAGTAAAAAAATGGCTCATCAAGGAATTGTCATGTGAAGAACAAAATTAACTTATGTTAGCATTTGTTTGTTTGTTTGGTCTAGACCTACCTTTAGAATCGCGCATAATTTAATGGAATTATACAATCGCTTTTGCTTCCACGTTGAACGTGAAGTGACTGTTTAATAAATTAATTACACTCGAGAGTATTAACAATTATATGACGAATTAGGTCAAATTGTGCTGGGTAATTGTAAAACATATTATCCGCATAAGGTTTGAGCACCGCACTGCTCAGATGTCAAACAACAAGATTTATATTCTGATATATCTCCAAGTCACATATGCCCTCGTGGGAACTATCTTCAGTTATAGTTTAATGGAGTTGAGTATGTACAATGATTAGTATAAGTAATAATTAGATCATGTTCACGACCGCTGTTTACTTTCTATCTTTCTGAAATAGATTTATCTACTCCAATTTCAATAATTTGTGAATGCCAATACCTCAAACAAGGCGTAGCCTTCGAGGTGGCACTATTTGTAATGCATAGTACAAATAAATGAAATAGCAAAAAAAAAAAAAAAATTGGGTTTCCCATATCCTGTGATCCTTTACGAAGCAAAAATGTACAAGTGGTACTAGGAGATACTAAAGAACACGCCTGCTTTTTAGCTTCACTTTCACATGCGGAAACAGTGCAAAGTCGCACGGAGCAAGGTCTGGACTGTAGGTAGCGTGCGAGAAGTTTTAGTCTTGTTGTGATCAAATATTCGGTATCCATTCGTGACTTTGGTTACAGGTGCTTCATAAATCCAATGTCTGTTCAGCATACCACTTAGCTGTGACTGTCTTTTGTGTCAAGGTGCTACCAGAAAATGCCGGAATAAGAATTGACTGCCAGCGGGATTTGAACCCGCGCCTCCGCAATTCTAGTCCGACGCTCTACCGTGGCAATGATTCTAATTTATAATTTGAATATATTTTTCTATTTGTCTTGAATTATCCTAATTTCTTCTATTCTCAGAGGAACTTATGGGCTAAATCAAACTTAGTCATTCGTCATGGCAACCCAGCACGTCAGTTAGCGCGGAAATTGGACTCTCCTCCTTTTTACACTCTTTGAATCTCGATAACAATCCAACCGAGAACAAAGCGGTTGGGCCAACGACAAGAATCACTGAATTCAGCATAAGATACTTTTAGCGCAAATACTACTTACTGATGTCTCAAATAGCATAGGCAATGTAAGCAAGAGTTATTGTGTCTATTATAGCTACCTTCTCGACAAAATGAATTTTCACTGAACTGGTTATCAATAAGTGCTATTGTCAGAACATTTTAATATATCAAATAAATTATACGGTTTACTCAAACAAAACTAAGGCGTATGCTTTGATCACATTATATGCTAATGTTAGTATTGGATTGATAGTGCATATCATTACAACAAATGTAACCTATTTTGAATTTATTGGCTTACCCTTACCTGCAATTGCTTCGAACCTGAGGAGTAAATTGTTTATATAACATGGGATTGGAACAACTGTAAACTGTAAATATATTTGAAGTAATGGAAAAGCATTCAAATACTAACAGTTAATTGAATCCACAACAACATTTTTTTTCTGTGTGTCCGCAACAGCTAGTTTGGGAGGAGATACGTGGAATAGCCATGCTAGACTTCGCTATCAGTATTATAGTTGCTGTACATTGTGTCTTTCTCTTTGAAATCGATTAAAGCCGTGTGTATTATTATTATTCTGACTTTCTAAGTTCGTCTCGCATGGTTGCAGTAACCAGTAACAACAAGTGTTGACAGGCCGTGCAAAGTCAACACCTGAACTATAACTGATCGGAATTTAGTAAGGATTGTACATTTGTACAATATTACACGTCTTCAGGATTACAGACTTTTGGAATGTTCCGTCCAGACAAACTGTTGTAGGTGTTGTTTAAATGTGTTCGGTGTGAGGCCTGAGACTGCCATAATGAGGGGGACAATGATAATCTTGTTTCCATAGTCGTTTCATTTCTACGGCAAGGTGAGTATTTTTAGATATCTTCCCAGCGTAGGTGTTTTGAATGTACATATCATTGGGAATAGCAATATCTATTAAGTAGGTAACTTTCTCTGTCTTTGTCTGAAAAACGATATATGGTCTGTTTACATTGATAGTTTTATCTGTGTGTATTTCAACGTCCCAGTATACTTATAATATGGATTTGAGTTTTCGAGTAGTCTGTTTGTTGTGGCTAATGCTAGGTATACGATTTTGACTTCTCTGTCTAGCCAGGCACCCAGTTCCAGCGAGAGTTTTGCATGCGCTTGTTATGTGGTCTATTGTTTCCTTCTGTTGGCGGCATTTCCTGCAATTTTCGTTGGTTATGGATGGACCTTTAATTACATATTTCGTGTAGTTTCTCGCCGCAGTATCTTGGTCCTGGATAGCAAGCATAAAGCATAAAACCCTCAGTTTCTGGGAACAGCTGGCTATCCTGCAGCCAACTGTATGACTGTTTTTCATTTATGTGGTCTTGCGTAATACGGTATTTATGGAGTTGGTTCTGCAACCAGGTGTTTATTTTTTCTTGTGTTTGTATGATTGTGTACGTCTGCTGCATGGTCCGGACAAGAGAGGGCGATTGGTGTATTGTTTTTGACAGGTTTTACTATTGCTTTATGGAAGTTTGTTTGTTGTAGAAAAAATATCTGAGGGATTTTATTTGTTTTGAGCGAAGTGGTTGTATACCCATAATTCCTCTGCCCCCTTGTTTTTTGTCTATGGTGCGCCTTTCCTTGCATGCGTTTGGATGTGATATTCGGTTTTTCGTGATTTCTGCCGAATAGGTAACTTTGGAGAATGTGGATGTTTTCTATATCAGTGTCATTATTGTCCTGATTTTTCAACTTTCTCTCGCATGACTGCGGTAGCCACAGATGTTGCCTGGCTGTGCCAAGTCAATACGTGAGCTATTACTGATCTGAATTTAGGAAGGATCGTACAACATTACAGGTCTTCAGGATTATAGACTTTTGGAATATTTTGTGTAGCCTTTCGTCCAGGCCTCATTGTTGTAGGTGTGGTGCAAATGTCTTTGGTGTAAGGCTTGAGACCGACATAATTAGGGGGACAATCGTAACGTTATTTTGCTTCCAGAGTCGTTTTAAGTATTCATATCTTTCAAATAGGTAACTTTGTCTGCCTTTGACAAGATGTTGATGTATTCAATGCCAGTGTGCGACCACTTGATGATGCTAAAGGAGTATCTAAGGACTAGTATCGCAAATGTGTTATTATTATTAAGGCCCGTACAAATATGCTCGCCGCGCCGCTCGCGCGCCGCGCGTGCAGCTTGTTCGCTAGGTTTGTACGGGGTTCACAAGGGCATTGTATGTTCGACTTGGGGTGATACACGTACGAGCAAGTACGCGTACTTATGGCTCGACGACCTTTTTCGCCTGTGTGTCACCGTAAGTACGCGTACTTTAAAACCGTCGCGCAAACCGCCGGCGATCCAACTGGTTTGAAATATTGCTCGTAGCTAGTCTCGGTTCGTACTGCGAGCCGCGAGCCATCACTTTGTTTCGGCAGGGCATCGATGCGCAACGCTGGTTGAGTTTGGCGTTTGTTAAAAGTTTTGTTTATTTAGAAAAATTATCAAAATGAGTGATTTCAGCTCCACGTGTGTCACTGACGTCGACCCGAGTAGGTGCGCGAACTTAAAAACCGAGTACTTAAAGTTCGTACGTGTATCACCCATTTTACAGATTTGGACAGGAGCGTGATATGGTGTGGCATAAGGTTCGTCGACCGGAAAAATTTCAGCAAACAACTAATGCGGAACGAATGCGCGGCGCACACACGGCGCGTGTTCGCGGCGCGCAGATTTGTGCCCACCTTCATTATCATTATTATTAAAAAATCACCAAATTGGTGGTTGAGCAATAGACATTTCAACTTGAGGACGAATTCTGTTTTGTACGCATCCATCCAAGGCACGTAGTGCAAACAACAGTCGCGGTCGCTGCAAAAAGTATAAAGGTTTACGCCGACTACGAAGCGTCGCGAACGGAAGCGTCGCGAAGCGGCGCGTCGCGTCAAACGTGCCCGCCAACTTAGACGAAGCGTCGCGAACGGAAGCGGCGCGAAGAAAATTATTGATTTGACGCCAGAGAAGTTTACATTAGTTTATATGGCAGCCCGCCCACTCAGGCGACGCGAAGCGAAGAGGCGCGTCGTTTGACGCGCGGCTTCTTCTCGGACCAACTAGGCGTCGTTTCTCTTGCCTCTCGCATAATATTTTTAGTGGTTAGCAGTATTATGTAGGATGTGGTGCTAAATTGCAGTCTTTGGTCGTGATACAAAGACATTCATTACAAATGTAATTTAATTAGCCAGCATTTTATTTTGTTTTTGTTTCTTTTCTTCTTCTATAGTGGCAATGAAACTCAATACAAAGAGTTCCTCTTCTGACGAACTGCTCGTCGTACCTCACTAGACAACGTATCTCGTTCATCTGCTTAAAAACAAATAAAATTCGCGTTGCGCCCTTGGAAGCCGCGCGTCGCGTCGCGCCGCTTTGCCCCCCTGCTCGCCCACTTAGGCGAAGCGTCGCGAACGGAAGCGGCGCGAGGCGAAGCGTCATTTAACCGATGTCCGCCAACTGGGGCGAGGCGGCGCGAAGCGTCGCGTCGCGTCATTTACGGCACGACGCGAATTTTATTTGTTTTTAAGCAGTTGAACGAGATACGTGGTCTAGTGAGGTACGATGAGCAGTTCGTCAGAAGAGGAACTCTTTTTATTGAGTTTAATTGCCACTATGGAAGAAGAAAAGAAACAAAAACAAAATAAACTGCTGGGCAATTAAATTACCTTTGCAACTAATGTCTTTGTATCACGGCCAGAGACTGCAATTTAGCACCACCAAATACTGCTAAACACTGAAAATATGCGAGAGGCATCAAGAAATATTTGGATCTTCTCGCCGCGGCGCGCCGCCTGGTACCGCCAATTCAGGCGAAGCGAAGCGACGCGAAGCGAAGCGTCAAGAGAAACGACGCCTAGTTGGTCCGAGGAGAAGCCGCGCGTCGAACGACGCGCCTCTTCGCTTCGCGTCGCCTGAGTGGGCGGGCTGCCATATAAACTAATGTAAACTTTTCAGGCGTCAAATCAATAATTTTCTTCGCGCCGCTTCCGTTCGCGACGCTTCGCCTAAGTGGGCGAGCACGTTAAAACAGCCACGGCAGCGGCGCGGCGGCAACCGCATTGCAAGGGCGAAAAAACACGAATAGGAATTAACGGGGCATTGTAGTTGTTTTACGTGTAATATGGTAATTAAACCGTCGTCTAACAATACGTCGCGTCGCAAACCACGTTTAGTACGAACAGCGTGTCAGCGTGTGCGGGCATGTGTTCGCATAAAAGGTGGGCTTCACTCAGTGGTGGCACTTGCCATTGCCATGCCAAATAGCCATAGGAATAGTTAAGTCCCTGAATCTGTGGGGGGAGGGCTTTAGTCCCCACCCTAGATACAAACTCAATAGAAATTTAATCATTTGAATTATTTTTGGGGGAGATAATTTCATTCTTGTAGGGGCTAAGCCCATCTCCAAGCCCCCAACTAACTACGGCTATGCTAATAGCGAACTGCCTAAACTCTAAGGTACCCCAATAAGTTGTAAAATGTGATCGGTATTCTCGCACGAATTAACATCAGATCAAAAAACATGTTTCAATCATCTAATTTTTAAAATAGGTGGTGTTGAAACTTCAACGATAGTTCGTAAAAGGTAAGTAAACGTATGAGCCTAATATTCATTCATGCGAAAATACTGATCATTCTCTCGATCTCAATTTACAATTTAGTTTCATTCGAAATTTCAATGAAGGCTATCTCAAAAACGGTGACTTCTAGGGACTTGAACAAAGTATGCTAGTTAAGGCAACGGCGCGTAATTTTAGTGTCCAGAAGGATACCGGATGACGCTTAGTATTTAGATTCTAGATGCAGCTTGAAAGCTTTTTTGTCATTGCACCATAACCCGAAAATGGGAGCGATCGGAGATAGGGGAGGGGGGGGGGGGGCGGGTGTTAAAACGTGGAAAAAAATCGTCAAATAACCGAATGAAAGTGCGGCAGCATTTTAGTACAACTACCAGCTAAAGTTCCAAAAAGTTGCACCTACTGATTCTTTTGAAATGAAAATAAAAAAATCGCGACGTAGCCGGTCGGAACTTGATGGAAAAATTTTTGTTTTTTTTGTAGATAACACAAAAAATACTGTCACCCGTTTCTGCTGAGCAGTTTATGAGAATTTTTAGCTTAAAGTTCGATTTTTCACGACACTTCTGTTAGAATTCGTTGAAAAATTGTTCGTATTATAGTTTAAAACATATGACGTTTTTTATACATAATTACTCTTGGGAGGTCCAATTATAACATGTATCAATGTCATTCATTTTTATTACGTTTAACCGCATTTTTCAACCCCTATAGGGAGTGACATTATTGAACGCCTTCCATATCCTTTCAGAAGGCATTTTTTATTTTTATTTTAAAAAACTCTGTACGCGCAAACCGCCTGTAGATTTCGGATGCCGATTTTTTTGAAACATTAGCTGGTAGGTGTACTAAGATGCTACCGCATTTTCATTCGGTTACTTAACGATTTTTTTCACGTTCTAACACCGCCCTCTATTTCCGATCCCTCCCATTTTTGGGTTATGGTGCAATGACAAAGAAGTTTCCAAACTGCCTTTAGAACTCAAATTGCCAAACGTCATCCGGTTTCTTTCTCGATACTAAAATTGCGCGTCATGCTCTGAATATACCTTTTTCACGTAAAACATATTGAGGAAACAACTTGTTTTATACTCACATTGATGAATCAAACCGGAAAAAAGTTTTGATAATTTAAATGGGTTCAGTGTGCCATAGGTGGCGCCCTCTATAGATGACAGCAAAATGGATTTCTTGTCTTAAAAAAACCCAATACGTAAATTTAGATCGTCGTGCCAGAAAAAAAAAACCGAAAATAAAAGTAAAACTTTGACACCCTGTATTTTGAAAATTAAGCATTATGTTCTCAATCTTCATAAAGATGTGAGAACTAACACATGTCAAGCGTTGTCAGTCGAATATCCGGACACCCTGTAGAATAACAATTATCAGAAGACGAAAGGCAGATAATTTATTACAATATTGAAATCGACTTCAGATTGTTGACATTACATCGCAATTAGTACCGATTAGTGCAATTATCAGGTCGTTTACATTTGAGACCATTTTTTCAGGAAATTTACGACAAAAGTCCCATGTTTATGAAATACACACGGTTAATTAATTATTGTCAGAGCTTTTTTGAAAGCCTGTTCAGAAAAAAGATTTGAACGAACATTTTTTGTACTACAGGTTTTTATAACGAAACATTCTTGGTCCAATTCAATAGATTTTTGCCGATAAATCTTTGTTTCATTATGAAGTTTTCTCCTTCTTCATCTTTCAGATGATAGAACCTTTAGATGGCAAAAAATCAATACAAACCGTATCGTTGCTGAATTTGTGGTTCTTGGGTTTTTAGGCCGGCGTCGTTTAGCGTTAAAGCTTGACGTTTCGCCACCACGAGTGGATAGCATCTTCAGAAGCTATTTCACTTCGGCGACTTGTATTTGCCATCCACTCGTGGTGGCGAAACGTCAAGCTTTAACGCTAAACGACGCCGGCCTAAAAACCCAAGAACCACAAATTCATTGGACGATGGCCGCGAAAGCCTTACACACGTATCGTTGCTGTATGTCAGGGTCATATTTTCCTTCCTAAATATTTGACGAAAGGGACAAGAAATAGGATGGCTGCGCATTCGCTAGTCCACACTTTTACACCCAATTTGTTCGAATATTTAGGGCGTGTTCTAAATATTTTGGCAAATTGGATGTACAACTGCGCGTTGAATTACTGCAAATTAGAATCTTTTGCTGGTGACAGTTGAAAGTGGAGGTTATGATGTTGAATATTTTTAGTTACATGTTTTCATTTTTTACATGTTTTCATTTTCGCAAAAAAGATTATCCACAAGAAGCAAAAATCCTCGAAATAAAAAAATAACCACAAACATCAGGTTAGAATAAGATCACAAACTTGACAGTTAGAGATTATGTACAGAATGTTAAAATGAGAACCATGCATTGGGCGAGGCTTATTGACAGCACGACAATGACTTTGACAGAAACGATAACTTTCAACAGACAAATGACATGACATCATTCCCATTTTCACGATAATTTTTTTTTCCAATATTTAGGATGGAAAATAGGATCGTGACATACAGCAAACAACAACCAACATCCTTTCAACACTCCAAATAATTTATGTAAATATTCATCAATATATCATGCGAAAAACGTTCTTTCGAGAAATAGGAAGTGATATCGTTTAATAGTTAATCCATGTAATAGCCAATAATATATATACAGATTTAATGGCCATCATTCTTTAACCAGCTCTGCTGTTCCGATGTTCAGCTTCTACAGAACAAGGTAAACAATTAAGCGTGACACGTATTGTGTAGGTTCATTATGCAGCACTTCCTATGGATTCGAAATAAGGTTCCACCTTTCGGAGGCTTGAGTCACACTGAATAACGAGAGGTATTACGGAAAACACCAAGAGTAGTGGCAAAGGCTGAGAAGAAGGCGACAATACTGTCACGACTGATGCCAAAAATGTAGGAAGACCCAGTAGCAACAAAAGGGCACGACTGTGCCAGGTTGTACGGTCGGTCGTTCTATGCGGAGCTTCTGTGTGGTGTAAAGCCACGAAAAGGACAAGGTATCAGAAGGTCTTCGACAACTTACAGAGAAAATCTCTGCTAAGGGTGGCCAGTGCTTATCGTACGGTATCTTCAAGAGCCTTGCAAGTTATAACGGCGATACCACCAATATACTTGCAGGCCGAAGAGAGGACACTGAATCGCCATGGTCAAGCAGGCAATACGATATGCCGCCCTGAAGCTAAAAAACTGACAGCAAGTAAGTGGCCTATGGAACGTGACCACTGATGTCGCACAGTGGACGAAACGACTAACACCGTCGACAAAAGAATGGGCGAAATGCAGTCATCGACAGACGTCCTCTCTCCTAATGCAGTAATAGTCTGGGCATGGGGAGTGTATAGGAAAAGTATAGAATAGGTGACGCACGAAAGACGCCTTCAATACGAGGCGGAAGACAAGGTCGAGCATGCCCTGTTTCTCTGCGACATATGGGGGCCATACAGACAAGAAGCAAGTCAATAACTGGAGGGTGAGCTAACCCCAGAGATTATGGTCCGCTGATGTTATCCAGCGTAGAGGCATGGAACATTATACATGAGATGCTAAACAAAACAATGGAGAAGAAGGAACGATCATAAGATTAGATGAAGATAAGAAGATATTCCTAAATGATATAACCATTACCTCATCTCGCACGATGATGCCCTCGCGGTGCAGATGGAGATAGAGCAGAGGTAAGAAAGGGGCAACGGTTTTTAGCTAGTCGGGCCGTGGTGGTATGTCGGATGGACGCGTTTGCGTCCGTGGGACTTATGATCAGAGGACTCAAGCTGGTTCAACATCGTTCGGGCAGGCTCTCTTTCACCTTCGGATGTGCGGGTGCTTCTGTCCTCTGTCAAGCCGATTTCCTAAACCCTCTATATTAAAAAAAACCTTTCACAGGCTTGGATGCGAAGAATCAAAAAAAATGGACTTAAAAGTTGATACATTAACAAAGAAAGCGACATAGCAAAATGGATATATTGGACATTTGGTTTCATTTTTTTGGAAGACACCTAAGTTTCTAGCTGCTTTGAAGAAGACCCGAACGTTTCTGTGCCTGCAGACCTTAAGATTACTGGTTTCTGTGATTACTTACGGACAAATTATGTCAGTGTCCCGTCAAGCTAGAGAACTTATTTTAGACGTTTGGCCAAAGTTTGGCGATTCTGACTCTCATTGGATAGAAGCCAGCTAAGGTTAGTTGTGGGTCTGCTATCTGGCCATAACATCTTCAGACATAACTTGTATGTACTGGGGGTGGCGAGCGACCTGACGTGTCCAAGCTGTAGCGAGGAGGACACATTCTATGTGGATGTGACGCCCTTGGGGTATCACAGGCAGACAATAGTGAGTTCAAGAGGCCTTGAACCTGAAGACATAAGATGGGCGGGACCCAAAACCTTCCTCACCTTTGCGATGAGGGCTGGACTTATGAAGTAGAGTTTTGGAGCCAGATTTACTCCCATATTATATCCATAATAGCGCGCTTCCTCGGTATCCTCCTATATGTATAATACATATATACAATAATATAGATACCTCGTTAGAGACTTACCAATGAACTCAAGAAGTTGGTTTGAAGATCATAAACTCGATTTTGATTATGGTCCCGTGAAGACATAAACAATTTTGTTTATGTCTTAATTGCTAGTAGGAACATAATAAACGTACTTTATTTCTATATAACATACGATAAGAAGGTTGCGTTGGTTTTATGCGATTTTATTTCATTATACGCTGTGTGAGCCTTGATAATATTTAAAATGTTCTCTGTACAGGGTGATCACTGTCGATACAAATAACACACTATAATAAATTTTCATAGTAGTAGTTAGTTAATAACAGTTAGTTAAAAAACACGGTTTCTCTGTAATACCGCAGGCTTGAGGTTTATTGTATTATGGCCCGTATTCACCATTTTTTGTATAACTGTCTGCTTACTAACAGTCAGTTAAACTATAACTGCCTGATAGTTAAGTATCGTATTCACCATGCATTTTCAGCTCCCAGTTACTTGACAAAGAGATAACGTATTTATTTATTTTTCTAGTACTGTAAACACTGCGTAATTCTGTGCTGCATAACGCGATTTGTACTGCCACCTCTAGATCCTACATAACCTAATCATTTTTGATTGTTTTATTTTTTATTCTATAATCATATACTTCCACCATTGGCATCGCTGGCCATTCTCTTCGCATACGAAACGTATTAATTGTTAACATGGAAAAGGGAGAACGCCAATGATCTGCCAATTACTCTCTCTGGTAGCTAAATATAAGCATATAAATGAATAACCGAAAACTAACGCAGTTTTCAATAAACGACATATGTTAGTAAGCTTTGTTATGGCCACACGTGCCTGTTGAATGCGCCGTCGAATCTCATTTTCACAGCTACCCGATCAAAGAACCGAGGTACACAAAACTTTGAACTACTTCACAACGGCCTCGGCCTACTGACTTTATTGCTCGATGATTATCGTGCTCTGTATCTACGATCATAACTTTGGTCTTGTTGTAGTTAATACCAAGACCATACGCTGCACTGTGTTGTTCTAAGATGTTTAATAGAGCTACTAATTCTTCCTGAGAAGCAGCAATAAGGGTTGTATCCTCAGCAAATCTTAAGTTGCTGGATAGTTTGCCTCCGCCAATAGTTATACCGCCATTCCAGTTGTCCAACACCTGTCTCATAACAAATTCCGAGCAAATGTTAAATAGCATCGGAGTGCACATCCCTGATGAACTCCTTTTCTGGTTGCAGTTTGCCCAGACAGGTTACCATCAATTCTTACACGAGCCGAATTCGACTCATAGAGTTGCTGTATTAGGAACACTAGGTCATAAGGGACTCCCGTAAAGATGAGGATTTCCCATAGTTTAGGCCACTTTACATTATCAAACGCCTTATAATAGTCCACAAAGCAGACAAAACACTGGAAAATATTGCGCTCTGGTAGCGGTACCATCCTGTACATACCTGTAGCTCTTGAATTAATTACTTTAGACCCCAAGCGTGTTAGTTTGTTGGAATTATTTTATCGAGAGGAACACAAAAAGTCACAAATATACAGGGTGTCCCATTAAAATTTTTGAATCGGTCACGTAACCAAGAACAAATACCTGATTGGATGACACAATAAATAAGAAAAGATAAAAGAGCATAATTGCTCTAATTTACACCCCCAAAATTATAATTCGCTACAATTGCCCAGTTCCAATATATTGCTTATCTTAATCGTCGTGGGATACCCTGCAGCGTGTCTCTAACAGCGCAAAACGCAACGTCTTTTTTATTTTTATCGGATAATCGGAGTTCATTTGCATTTGCGTATTCTCTATGAAATATCCCGCAACATCGAAAGTCAGTTCTGTCCGAAATCTTAAAAAAAATCCTCTGACAATTGATGACAAACTTTTAATTTAAAAAAAAGGAGGACAACTATTGATCTTCAAGCTAATTATAGTTCCACAAGTAAAATCCGGATTATAATAGAGTAGGTATTCAACCGGAATATCCATGAAAAATACGAGTGTATGGCTGGATGTTCACAAACAAATAAATTATTTTGTTTCATGTGCCCGATTTGTAAGAAAGGTGTAAGTGCATGGATTAAATAAGGATTGGACGATTTAAAACACATTGCGGAGAGAGTAAAGGAACACGAAAATTCTGCTTCTCGCATGAATGTATGCATGAACTTTAGTGTTTTGGGAAAAGTGAAAATAAGAGAACAGTTGAACAGTGCTTATTATATGTTTTTTTTTCTTATGCCCACTCTCATTTAGAAACCACGAGCCGCGATTGCTACGGACTAGAATAATCAGAACAGAATGTTTATCTTGCTAATGACGCGCAGCAAGAAAAAAATATCTGTCATAGTGACAGGCGTATGGCCTGCTAGCCGTTTTTGGGTGGCGAATGAACACAACTTCGAAATGAAACAAGTATCTATATTCAAAGCTGAACCACAAAGCTAGAGGGAAAGCGCATAGGGTCATTAACCAAAACATCAGATCAAATAGCCACAATTCAGGTCAAACAATCAGATTGTTATCTAATGTTCTACAATATAGCCATCCAATTTGTACATTGATCGGCGAGTCAGATCTCGAAGTTTAATAACTTTTCGTATACAAGGATCTGTTTGTTGTATCCTGCTTCAGCTCTAATTTGAGAGGTTTGGGAGCTCATTTTAAACGAATAGTCAAGAGGAGATTGAAAGCGATAGGTGCCCGAATGAGGGCAGAAAAACGCAACATTCTTGCATTCAATTTTTATCCTTGATAATTGCATAACCCATATATACACTGCTCAAAAAGGAATAACGGAGCACTTCTCAAAATATCTGTAGTACGTTAACTTGGTGTTTTATGGAGGTGAAAATGATATTTTCTTAATAGTTACACATTTTGTTCTATTAACTTCACAAAAATAATCCACGGATACGGACTTGCCACACCGATAGGTGAGGGGGGGTATTGTGATCGCCAAAATTTTCGATTTTGAGATAACATGCTTTTTGGGCGTTTTATGATGTCTACATAACAAAAATCCACGTCACTAATTTCCGTAGGTCTCTCTGTCTGTTTGTCGGTCTGTCTGTTGGCGTTTTTCTAGCCTCGTAATTTCAGTACCGCTGCATGGATTGTGATGAAACTTGGATGGTAGTAGGTAATCCATCAGCTGTAATTTTTGAACATCGGTGCATAGGCGGCGGAGTAATTAGCAAAAACGAAAAATTTCAGACAGTCCTCAAACTTATTTTTTACGCATGTAGGGGTTCCTGAGTATTTTCTACTTTTCTTTGGGTGCGGGTGAAATTGGGGTGGTTGGGGGGTTGGGGGTTGTAAACCTGAAGCGTTTTGTTTACTCATAATACGCTCTCGATTGACCTGTGAAAGAAAGACCTAGCGGCATAATACACTCTTTTAGGTCCATCCAAAAATTGCCTTGCCTATAGAGCCAAACTACAGGAGCGGAATATCCGCGGCGTATTTCACACGGCAGGATTTCCGTTGGAATTGGCAACAGAAAGCGTTTTTTCCGTTGAGTAGGTACATTCAGTTACAAAATGGATGGCAATCTGTTAGGTTGCGCTGCTGTTGTATGTGCAAGCTTATATTTAAAAAACTGAAGACGAAAAGGCGTTGGTGGGTCCATCAAAAAGAAAAAACAACAAAGTATACCTAGTTCTACCGACCTAACTTATTTCTCTGCTGGACTGGTAACTCCTTCCAGTTTTCGTACATAACCATGGCCACTTCTTCCCACATTTGTGCCTTAACAACACTGCTGCTATAGTCTTTATTTTTTATATTGTAAATTGCAGTCCGTTTTTCAATTTCACTAATAAAAACTTTCGTGTCAAACATTTTTTTCTCGACTGTACCGTCAACGAATTGAGGCCGTGCTGTCACGTCATACTACACGTTGCGTTGTGGCGGCGACGATGTTGACGCAGTCGAGAGCGTTCTAAAGGCTCACCGCCGACGGAAAGAAACATAACGCGACGAACTTTTTTGTTCGTGTAGTTGCGCTCGTTTGATGGCACAGTTCTTATTACGACGTGCAAATTGCCGCGTGATATACGCCGCGGAAAGTCCGCTCGTGCAGTTTGGCTCTTATACAGAAACCAAGCTACTTAGCATTTTCTGATGTGTACCTACATACGAGTATTGCTTTAGATCGTTCTGTATTGTGTAACCTGGAATTAATTTTAATGAAATTTCGACGCAGTATTATTACCGTGGCGAGGATGGAAAACGCCTATGGTTTTTAGAAATCATGTCAGTGGCGGCGCAGCAAAGTGAAAAAATTGAAAATATAAACAGCTCAAACTTCGTTCTTAGGCGATTTGGGGGTTCCTGATCATTTTATACATAAAATTAGTGTAGTTTGGGGATGGAGGTTGTGAAACTGAAAAATTTGTTGTATATTGTGATATAGTTTAAAAGCCGTTCAAACCTATTTTTTTGGGTACTCAGAACAATTACTACACTTTTTTGTGGTTGAAATGAATCGAAGTAGGATGAGGTCTTGGATAGGTTGGTTAGGAAACCCCAGGACACTTTTCATTGCCCTTTAAATATTGATATGTTTAAATATCGGGAAGTCGACATGCCATTTGATTAGGATACCAATTCAGTTAAAGATTGCAGAATAAGATGTGCGTCATCCTGCTCCTACGAAGAAGATGCAGTAAACTATTTATGAGAGTCATGCAACGGGAAAATAATAAGCTGATATCACCGTAATATGTGGGAAGTACTGAGTCAATCAGCTTGAATCCATTCTTTTTTTCGCAAATCTTTAGTCTCACACATTATACAATGCACGAATGTTTCTAGCGAAACGAAACATAATCAGGTTAGGTTAACATTTCCATAATAATACCAATTAACCTATCCTGAACTTCTGATTTACCTTTCTCAAGGGGGAACTGTATCCCACGCCAAGACGTGCACAGTCGAGTACGCTTTACCTTCTATCTGATCATAGTCTGGTCGCAGACGACCCTTTTTAGACATAAAACAGCTTTTGGAGCCCTTATCAGGAGAAAAATCTCCGCCCGAAGTGTGACACTCCGGAGTTCGGCCTACCCACCAAAGCCCACCAGTCGTCTCTATCCCACCATGGTAGTATTTGATGCATTTCGGCGTGGAATTACAGTCACAGAGAAGATAAATACCAAAGCGGACACTTCGAAGATTCTCTTTGATGTTCCGACAAATTGTACGTTGACCCTGGGATTTTTAAATTGAATATTTTGTTGCAAAACCAACAATAATCTCTTAAATGCCAGGTTGTATTCTCCCAAGCCCTGACTCGTATAACCTCACTTTTTCTTAGTTAAAATAAAATGGCGCTGCAAGGCCAACCCACTGATTGTCAATGTCAATACTAACCAATGTAATGTTGCTATATAGCGCCCTATCATCTTTTAAAAAAATGACAGACCTTTAAGTTGAAGGAGAAACCATAACTGTAAAGTCTATTAATAAGTGAAGTATAATTACAAGAAAGTGATTTCAATATATTTCCAGTGCTATGATTGGCTCGATACCAAAGTCTTGTTTAATCTTCCCTTAATTATGTTGGAATGTACGTGATTTCCGTAACGACAGCAATACGTGGCAATACCGACTCCTGGACTTCAAAATGAGATATTCTGCTCTATCCCTCTTTAATCTTTGCTTCTGAGTGACCGCTCAGCTATTCGCCTCATCTGTGGTTAGAGTCGTACTACGACACTTCAAGCCAATAAAAATGGTAGAAGTTTCGGTCTACAAAGGTATATTTTTGGCTTCTCTGACTATTTTTATGATTGAACCCTCTTCTTGAGTCAGTGTCTACCGTCTATGATGGATGCTGGCAATCATGTTGGTCCATATAATCCTGTTGACAGCCGCTCTGCATAAAAATGAATGGTCGTCATTTCCATCCATTGTCTAACATTTCTCAACCACGACGTCAGTGAAAAAAAAAATAACGAAAAGTAAGGCAAACAAATTCTTCATTGTGTGGATCAACAGATGGAGCGATAGCTAACGGAGGAGGGATTCCACTCCCTTCATTGATTTTTTTTCATTTACCTCAGTGTAACTTTCAGTTTTATCAGACACATTCAAAAGGCTAAAGATTGCAAAAGTGTTTATCAAGAATACTTAGCTTTTAGTTGTTTTTGTATGTAGTATATAAAAATAAAGAGGAGCGTTGCTAACTATGAAGAGAAGAAAACTACAGTACCTGGGACGCGTTATGAGAGGGGAGAAATATAATATACTTCAACTAAGAATAGAAGGAAATCTTTAGGAAAAAGAACGATAGGAAGGGGAGACATTCGTGGCTGAAAAATTTGAGTAATCAGGTATTTAGAGCGACGGTTTCCAAATTTCGAATTCCCTCGATTACTGCCAACCTCTGCAACTGAGATGGTACCTAAAGAAGAAGTATGTTACATAAGGTGACATACCTTTTCGTATTTTGGTGAGAATGACCCATAAGTGACCGATCGATAAGCTTTTGGTCGGTGTTAATACCCCCTCAACCCACAAGTTGGCGCAAAAATATGGTCCCATCCGTTACTATTGGAATTTCTCAAGTTTCTAATCTATAGTGGGAATTATTTATGGATATGTTCACTAGATTATAAACCTTGCAGTGCGCGGCATGCTATGACTGAGATACATTATTGCGAAGGTCAAGTGCGTAATGTTAAATAATATACAATACGCGCCAGTCGTTGTTCTTGTCCGTCTGTTCTACGTTTTGTTTGCGGTTTTTTATTTTTTTTTTGGAAAAAGCGCTTTGGAATTTATACAGGATGATAGCCAGGCGCTCAAAGATTAACGCTCGATTTTATGGATTCTCTGGAGTTTAATTGTCAGTTGGGACATCCCATTTTCAGGACTCACCCATTCAGTAGGTGGCAAGCTGAAGCCCAGTATGAGCAAAACAATAACTTAGTGTTTTCGGCTTAACAACAAAATGGCAAACAAGAGCTAAAAAATTACCCTAAAGGCACCTTGCTGTCCTATAATACGTCACCCATATACCTAGGTGTCACATTGGATAGACCACTCGTTTAAAAAGCATATTCAGTCCATCGCAACTGCAGCAGAAACAGAATCCTGCAAAAATTATGTCGAACCTCATGGGGTGCCTCCGCTTCTACGCTCTGTACTTCGGCCCTAAACCTTTGTTTCTCCGCGGCTGAATTTTGCTCGCCAGTGTCGCTAAAAAGTCCACATGCTAGACTGATAGACGCCCAGTTAAACTGTTCTATAAGAACTATTAAGAAATGCTTCAAATCAACCCCTACTTACTGGCTCACACTCAACCAAATAGTTCCACCACCCATCCGTAGAGAGAATGCCCTTGTGAAGGAGTATAAGAAAACTAAAACAAATCCCTCACTGCCAACTCACTGCCAATTCACAAATATATACCTAATCTCTCCTTGCGCAGATTAGGATCCAGAAAATTACCAATTACAACAGCATCTAACTTGAGTCCGATGGTTTTAATCCTGTAGTTAAGTGGGCAGAAATTTGGGCGACCCAAACACTAGAAAAAGTGAACAGTAATCTACCTGTTGGTCAAGAACCCCCTGGTTTTGAGCCTCATCGAAAGGAATGGTCGACCCTAAGCAGAATTCGCACGTCGCATGGAGTGTGCCCTGTTACGCCAAACTGTTAGGCATATATAGTGCAAGAATGTGGCCTTAGCGCATATCCAGGCAACAACAAGGAGTCCCTCCAAGCAAAGCCATCAGCCGTAGAATGGATTTCCTGGCTCAATATTAACCTATAAGCTTATTTACTATTTAGATCGCAAAAAAACAAAAAAACTGTTTCATTTTTTATGACTTTTTTCATGTGTACTATACTGCCGTCCAGATGCTAATGGGCGTAACTACCATGCATTTTCACGAAGTCCTCTTTTTTGGTGAATCGGATACATTAGAATATCCTTTATCTATATGCGAATAATTAAAAAAAGTTAACTGTATTGTAAGCCATTCAAAAATGCTAAGGATATTTTCACTATCTGCACAGAGCAGTCAATTACAATGCCAAATAGGCGTAACAAGCATTTACTTAGCCAGAAGGCAGTAACTTGTACGAATCTGCAGTTACGCCCTAGGTGGTTAGTTTTTGCTGCGCAATAGCGCAATGCGCAGATCGCCTGCTCATATGTAACTGACACGACGCGTTGATATCCGTGAGAACAAACTCGCATTACCGATATCGGTTTCAATTATTTTGATTTCTGCGTGCTGATAGCTGATCTATTTTGACTGATAGCTGAGTAGAAAACTAGTATTTGTTATTGATATCTGCTTGATATAAAAAATGCGGCAATAAGCTCTAAATAAAGTGAGATTAGATGTATTACATCATTACAATTAATTGTATATTCGTATGAGTACTAAATTACAGCAAGAGTAATACCTCTTATATGCTTAGGTGTACCATAATTTAAAGACTTTGATGTACATTTCCATTTTTAACAGTTGCTACAGATACACCCCTCTAATTTAGTAATGTTTGAACTTATTGCTAGTTTAAATCGCTAATTCATTACCTACTCACTATGATTAATGCGCCCAGAAACATGACAATCAACAGACAATGATTTTGACAACTGGGAAGATCATACCTCTCAGTATAAAATGAAAAAAATCAGTCACAGACCTTATCTAATGAAAAAAAGATGGATTTAAAGTTTATAGACGGAGAATACAGTATGTTTTATAAAGAAATACTGTCTTCATAAAATTAAATTTTCTTAATGCTAAAGCTCTAAAAACGTATTTCTCAATTTTTTACCTTGAAGAGCATGCCAGATGCATTTTAGCAGTACACTGACTAATCATGCCTAGAAATAGGTTATAGGTTATAGGTTACATTTTTGGAAAGCAAGCTTGAAATAACTAGTTATATTTTGTTAGTTTGCTTAAAGGAAGGATGTTTTATGTTCAGTATATCTAATAAAAATATTGCCTTTTCAATGCGCGATGTATTTCTCCAGAATCATTCGCTAAGTGAATTATAATTTCAATATACATAATTATTGATCGCGGCAGATCCATACTCTATTTTGGCTACTTACACACGCTACAGAGCTACTAACAAATTGCTGTAAAATAAATAGGGACGTGTGCAGCATTTTCAGTTACGCCTTCTTTCATCGATAACTGTCTCAGCACTGCTAAGGCTAAAAGGCTTATTATCTGCCATAAATTAAAATCTGAATACAATAAACAAAATCTGAAGAAACTTCTAAAATTTTGTTTAAAATTTACTACAAATGCATATATCACCTTTCACTTATATGTTTCGGAAACGGTTGGCATCTAATAAAACTTTTTTCTCAAAACCCCATTTTTGCAGATACACCCATTAGCATTTGCACAGCAGTATAACCATACTTATGTCAAAGAGTATAGGTGTTACCTACTCTTTGCTCATGTGATGTGGGTGGCAAACGACCCGACGTATTCACGCTATGGTGAGGAGCACATATTCTATGTCGCTGCGAAACCTTGGGTATCACTAGTAACTTTAAGGGTCCTTGAACTTGAAGACATAAGATAGGCAGAATACATCCTCACCTTTGCGATGAGGGCTGAACTTGGGAACTAGTATAGGGAGAGATGCAGAACGCTCCGCTTGTAGATCTACATGCATTGGTGGTTACGGTTATCGGAAAGCATTTCTCCTTCATTCATGACTGATCCATTAATTGCCCTTGTTGTCGTTTCCATAGCACCAGTTGTACTGAGGCATGCTGCTCCTTGTGTCTGACTCACCAGAAGTTTGTAGTAACCTGTTCACATTTAGTCGCCCAAGGCGCGGCTCCTTAGGCAACCATTGGTCTAATTACAGCAGTGCATATCCACATGACAACTTAGGGCTTCATGGCCGAGCAATGAGGGACAAACTACGGTATTTGGAGCTTCCAACAATGTGCGAAAAATGTAGCAGAAAACAGCGGTGCACTTCAGCGTTTATCTTTCATAAAAGCGATAAAAGGCCACTTGTTATGTCAGTGAAAATCTGAAGCACGTATCGTAAAAAATGCAAAAAATCCTATTACAAGCCGATCATATGTTCCATAACAGGGATCAGCTGCCATAATACTGCTGTAATAACCCACTAAAACCAGATAATGGCGTTATTATCGAGCATCTTTTATTACATAATAACTCCGACCCAGTAATATTTAAACCCGTTCTAAAATACTGTTATTAAGCATAAATGCGTGCATTTTTAATAGCAAGTGCGAGACGGATTTGAAAAAGATGGCACCGAGTAGATTGGGCTGGCACTTATCAAGATACTCTTTGGCGAACTGCATCAAAATCTTGGTGAGGAACACACGTTAGGTACACTCACATCACTAAATATTCATGCCATTCTTTCTGAGGTTGAGATTCCATACAAAGTCAACTTGAGTGACAGATCGGAATGGGCTCTGGGAGAAACTCAAAATATATGTCGAATGGTACCACTAGTATCATGGTATCACCTAATACACCGATATCTCCAAAAATTCGTCACCGTATCCGGTTAGGTAAACTGACTACCGTGTTCCAAGCAGAAATAGCCGCAATTATGGAGTGCGGCAGAATATGCGTAGATTCAGTAAAAAATCTATCTATGAAAACAGATAGCTGGGCTCTGACGGCCTTGGCATGTAATCACTATATTTCAAGAATATTGTGGGAGTGCCATAATACCCTAAAGACACTGGCGAAGACCAACAAGGTAACATTATCTTGGGTCTTGGGTGCTTAGTCACATTGGAGTAGGTGGGAACAAGAGGGCCGACAGATATGCCAAGGAAGGTGCAGAACTGCTTCTCATCGGGCTAGAACCAGCACGTGGTGTATCATACAACATGGTACGGGCAGTTGGCACCAGTTGGGTGTTACATGAGCACCAGAAGCGCTGGGACAGAGCGGTGGGGAATGATTACTCTAAGATGATCCTCAGGGGACCCTTGTGTTATAATACCGCAGACGCTCTGAGCAGGGAGGACTACGAAAGGTGGTTAGATTTATAACTGGCCATTGGTCGTTCAGTGCACACCAGCAACAACTGAGGATCGCTGTGGCAAACCCAGTAGGCAAGAAGTGCGATGAGGCAGAGAAAACAGCTGCATGGTATCTTCGACTGTGCTGCCTTGAGTGAAAGCAGGAACTCCTATCTGAATATACGCCAGGAGGAAAGACACGCTTTCGCTAGTTTCTCGTCCAGGGCAATGTTTATCTGACGAGACATGGGTTCAGACTCTCCTATTAACAAAATCTTGTCATAGTACAAATGAACCAGTAATATGGGTAAGCCAGTGACATTCATTTGTGCTTGGTATTCGGTGTTTAAATGACCCCTACGTCACTGCAAAAATATTTTATTTGTATAATATTTGGAATATTTCGAGTGACACTTAAGCAGTAAATTACCTTGAAAGCGACATCTACTTATCTTCTGTACACTTTTTCAACAAAGCTCAATTGTTTCCAGTAGTACTCTGATAAAATAACTGAGAACTATGTCCTAGCATTCATATTGTTACTGAGGAAATCGTAGAGGGTATTTAAAAAAACAACGCCAATGCTCAAGGTTGAACAACAGACAGTTTACTAATCTTTTTCCAGTGCTAAATATACAGGGTCAATGATTCACCCGAAGAGGTCCCTTGAAGAAACGCTGAATATGAATATCAGAAGTTGCCTTTTTACTTCCCACGCTGATAGATGAGGGGAGTAGTGTGATCGTGAAAATTTTCGATTTCCATATAAGACGCTTTTTGGGCGTATCATATATTCATAAAGAAAATCTACGTCACTCATTTCCATTCATCAGTCTGTCTGTCGGTCTGTCTGTCGGTCTGTCTGTCGGTCTGTCTGTCGGTCTGTCTGTCGGTCTGTCTGTCGGTCTGTCTGTCGGTCTGTCTGTCGGTCTGTCTGTCGGTCTGTCTATCGGTCTGTCTGTCGGTCTGTCTGTCGGTCTGTCGGTCTGTCGGTCTGTCTGACGGTCTGTCTGTCGGTCTGTCTGTCGGTCTGTCTGTCTGTCGGTCTGTCTGTCTGTCTGTCGGTCTGTCTGTCTGTCTGTCGGTCTGTCTGTCGGTCTGTCTGTCGGTCTGTCTGTCGGTCTGTCTGTCGGTCTGTCTGTCGGTCTGTCTGTCGGTCTGTCTGTCGGTCTGTCTGTCGGTCTGACTGTCGGTCTGTCTGTCGGTCTGTCTGTCGGTCTGCCTGTCGGTCTGCCTGTCGGTCTGCCTCTCGGTCTGTCTGTCGGTCTATCTGTCGGTCTGTCTGTCGGTCTGTCTGTCGGTCTGTCTGTCGGTCTGTCTGTCGGTCTGTCTGTCGGTCTGTCTGTCTGTCGGTCTGTCTGTCTGTCGGTCTGTCTGTCGGTCTGTCTGTCGGTCTGTCTGTCGGTCTGTCTGTCGGTCTGTCTGTCGGTCTGTCTGTCGGTCTGTCTGTCGGTCTGTCTGTCGGTCTGTCTGTCGGTCTGTCTGTCGGTCTGTCTGTCGGTCTGTCTGTCGGTCTGTCTGTCGGTCTGTCTGTCGGTCTGTCTGTCGGTCTGTCTGTCGGTCTGTCTGTCGGTCTGTCTGTCGGTCTGTCTGTCGGTCTGTCTGTCGGTCTGTCTGTCGGTCTGTCTGTCGGTCTGTCTGTCGGTCTGTCTGTCGGTCTGTCTGTCGGTCTGTCCGTCGGTCTGTCGGTCGGTCTGTCTGTCGGTCTGTCTGTCGGTCTGTCTGTCGGTCTGTCTGTCGGTCTGTCTGTCGGTCTGTCTGTCGGTCTGTCTGTGGGTCTGTCGGTCTGTCGGTCTGTCGGTCTGTCGGTCTGTCGATCTGTCGGTCTGTCGGACTGTCGGACTGTCGGTCTATCGGTCTGTCGGTCTGTCGGTCTGTCGGTCTGTCGGTCTGTCGGTCTGTCGGTCTGTCGGTCTGTCGGTCTGTCGGTCTGTCGGTCTATCGGTCTGTCGGTCTGTCGGTCTGTCGGTCTGTCGGTCTGTCGGTCTGTCGGTCTGTCGGTCTGTCGGTCTGTCGGTCTGTCGGTCTGTCGGTCTGTCGGTCTGTCGGTCTGTCGGTCTGTCGGTCTGTCGGTCTGTCTGTCTGTCTGTCTGTCAGTCTGTCTGTCTGTCTGTCGGTCTGTCGGTCTGTCGGTCTGTCGGTCTGTCGGTCTGTCGGTCTGTCGGTCTGTCGGTCTGTCTGTCTGTCTGTCGGTCTGTCTGTTGGTCTGTCTGGCTGTCTGTCGGTTTGTCTGTCTGTCGGTCTGTCTGTCTGTCTGTCGGTGTGTCTGTCTGCATAGGCGTAGTTAGGTGGGGGCTCGGGGGGGCTTAGCCCCTCCAAGAATGAAATTAGCCCCTCAAAAATAAAAAAAAACATTCTGTAAAGTTTATTGTATCTAGGACGGGGACTTAAGCCCCCCAGATCCAGGGACTTAAGCCCCCCCAGTCTCAGAGACTTAACTACGCCTATGTCTGTCTGTCTGTCTGTCGGTCTGTCGGTCTGTCTATCTGTCTGTCTGTTTGTCTGTTGGCGTTTTTCTAGCCTTGTAATCTCAGTATCCGCTGCATGGATTGTGGTTGAAATTTGGGTAGCGATATGCTGTGGGGTCGTAGTAGGTAATACCGCCATAATTTTGAAAATCGTTGCATGGGAAAAAAATTTCAAATATTCCCAAAACTTTGCTTTTGGGCGTTTAAGGGCTACCTGATCATTTTCGTCTTTTCCTTTGGTTTTGGATGGCCGTGAAATTGGGTTAGTTGGAGAGTGGGGATTGTAAAACCGAAAAATTTGTTATATACCTAATAGACTGAAAGGAAGACCAAGCGGACCAAGCGGTATAATACACTTGTTTAGGTTCTTCCACATATTGATTTGCCGATTACAGAAACCAAGGGAATCTGATGTAGACATACGAATTGCTTTAGAACGTTCTGTATTGTGTAACCTGGAAATGACCAAAGGAATTTTAATAAAATTTCCACACAGTATTATTACCTTGGAGAGGGGCAAGACACAGCAATAATTGAAAATATAAAGCTCAAACTTAGTTTTTAGGCATTTTAGGGGTTCCGGATGATTTTATGAATTTTTTTGGATGGGGGTGAAATTGGGGTGGTTAGGGGGTGGCGGATTGTAAGACTAAAAATTTGTTGTATTCATAATACACTGTTCTCTGACCTGTGAAGGAAATACATATCGGCATGGCACTTTCTTTGCGGAGGGCGGGCGATGATTTGGTTACAAGAGGATCTCAGATTATAACTTCATGCAATGGTAAAATACTAGGTCAATCGGCTTGATTTCATTTTTTTATTCTTACCAGAAAAGATGTATTTAAATAACTGCTTCGTCAAATCATCATATTCCTTACTGTTCTCTAAGTGCAAGCGATACGTAAAATGTTTTACATACTAAGCCGTGTTTGAAATATCATTCTTGGTTTCTGGTTTCAGCAAATAACAGAAAAGTGTAGCATATTGAATAACGATTAATTGTTTGGATTTTTGCTCCCAGTTCTGTATAAAAATTCCTTATTACTAACGCAAGCAGATTGAAGCCTTAACGTAGACCTTAAAGATTTTTTAATCCTAAAATGACATGCATTTATACAGCTAGCTAAGTACTACAGATGGCTTCAATATTGGATATTTATCATGCTGTTCGAAGACTTGTTCATTCGCGGCAAGTATGAAGTGGTTATGATATGGAAACAGCAAACATATATTTTGGAAAATTTTGCAAAAACCACTCCCTACTCCGATTTTTGGACGATAAATCAATTCTACTGTTTGTAGAATTATGAGTTCATTTAGCAGCAAAGTGTATACGAAAACCGTTACCAAAAGGTATTTTCGGGCGGTTTAACTTTAATACTAGTGGGGGTAAGAAATAAAACGAATGAACAGATCTACAGGGTGATTTTTTAGTACCGGATCGGTTGATAACTCCACTGGCCATTTTCATATCCAAATCGTTGATCAAGAAGTAATGAATCGAAAATTATTGTTTCGACGGCGCATATTCATATACAGGATTTTCTCTTTTTTACTCCCCATATTTTATTATACCAAAAAATTGCAAAAATTGCAAATTACATTCATTAGTTTCTGAGATATTTCGATTTTGCTGTGAATTTTAAATATACCTTCTATTTGTGTACTGAAATTTATTTATTTTGAGAAAGTACTATGGAATTTTATTTTTGTTTCACGAACTACTAAAATATAAGGCCATAATAGTGTCTGATGAAGGCAAGACCCTTAATTATCAACATAATAGCAGTAAGTCAAGTATAGTGAGGAAATAGTTTTATAGTCTTTATGCATCATTGTCAAGCAGATCGGTCAGGTAGGCTTTGAAATACTAACTGACCCAGTACGAAAATAAAACGATTCCTCAATATTTCAAATGCATCAGTTTTAGGGTACCTATCACTGTTGACAGGTATATTCTAAAGGTAAATAGACAATTTATCAAATATCCTTCTAAATATCTTCCATTTGTTCTTCCATAGAAAAATTCATTTTTAAAGCTCGGATTGCACACAGCACGAAATTATCGAGATTTTGAAAACTGTTAATATTTCAGAGCATACCTGATAAAGGTGCTCGATAATTATACATCACGTCCGTAACATTGTTTCCTCAGTACACTTGATTTATATTATCACGATAGTTCGGGGTTTTGACTTCATCAAATACTACTACGAGCTTACATTTTAGTTGCTCGTTGAACAAAGATAAAACTCCATAGTACTTTCTCAAAATAAATTTCAGTACACAAATCGGTGGAATATTCAGAATTCGCAGAAATCTCTCAAAAACTAATGAATGTGGGTATATGAAATGCTATACAAATATGAACGAGCATGTTAAATGCAGTTTTTTGGTAGATTCTGCACTCTATCTCACCCTGTAAATTAATGTGCGTCGTTGTTTTTTTTACAGCCGACATTAGAACTAGATGATGTTTTTTATCTTGGCATGTAAAAATATAATTTTGGATTCATTTATTTTTAATATACAGTACGTTCATTTGACATCGCTTTGAATTATGAAGTTATGAATCACCCTGTATAAATATTTTCTGAGCAAGGAGCATATACTTGGCTACAACTTTTGCACACAACTTTTTTCGCTATCTTCTGCAGTAGTGGAGTTATCGAACGATCCGGTACTAAAAACTCACCCTGTATATGCAAACTACATCAGATGTATATACATGCGGATGCCATAATATGTATGTGTCTACCTTGCACTAGATACCTACCCTATACCACGTTGCCACCTTTGTACGTCAAAAGCGCCACCACAAACAAACAAAACAATGTTAAAAACAAAAATCAAATTCAGTGCAGTCAAATAAAACGTGTACTTTGATTTTGCGGTTGTGACTATGTGATGCTTAATAAAAGCTAGGTGCTACTATTCCATGTCTTCTTCGAAGTGCCAAGTCTAATTTTAAGTGTAAGACGTCTGGAATATTCCAGATTTTTTTAGATTTTTGTTTTCTATGACCAACAATATATAGGGCCTCCCATCACAAATTTGTACTGTACTATGTAAGACATGTGGTTTTTGGGTTTTTAGGCCGGCGTCGTTGAGCGTTGAGCAGGGCCATAGCTAGGCGTTCACCATGGAGGGGGTTCATAGTGACCTTGGGGGGAGGTTCACGTATAAAAGAATATGTAATGTCTAAATTTGCTTAAAATCTGTATAGATTGTATCGCTGCTAATGTGTTATGAGCACCGAGGGATTGGTTAATAGTAGAATAAATCACTAAGCTTAGAGAAAGCATCCTTGATTATTGTTATTTTCTATTATTTTAGTAGTTATTTCATTCATGGGAATACTCATGGGGGGGAGTTTGTACCCCCCCAACCCCACCCTTATATACGGCCCTGGCGTTGAGGATTGACGTTTCGCCACCACGAATAGATGGCATCTTCAGAAGCCATTTCACTTCGGCGACTTCCGAAACATAGTATTTCACTCATAATATTGTGGAGGCCCTGTACATTTGACATATTTTCTGTTAATGTAACAGTGTCACAATCATAAAAAATACTAGTGGTGAAATTCCGCTGATCGATAACATTCCACATACTAAAAATGCTCAATCAGGAATACTGATATCACTGTTCCCATCTATAAATATGTACTATGAAACAATATCAAGAACAATAGCCTATGTACTTAACTCATTTTGCAATCAAGGAAAAAATACTTGACAACGCTGTTATGATACATTTACGTGAAATTTCACAACATACACTATCTGAGAATTTATGTTAGACTGTTTCGTGGTTTGTTAAAGATACGATCACTGAAATCCCTTCACTTATTTCGGTAGTGTTTATATTAGAATAAACAATTTGAGACAGGTCTGACTTATCGAAGAAAATCTAAACGTGAACAAGGAAATATGTATGTACCACTTTCTTAAGGTACGACCGGACTAGGCGGAAATGTACTGCATTGGACCCCATATAGCACTATTATAGACATTGCATGAACATTCTTTAGATCTCCTATACGTTCCATTAATATTTAGCAGAATAGATTATTCTGGAATATTCAAATAATATTATTATTATTATAGCTTTGTCAATAAGAATCTTGTATTCTTAGACAATAAAGTATATTTATCTATCTATCTATCTATCTATTCTTTATAAATTATTTAACTAACGTATGTTGCAAAAGTTTTGAGAATTTTTTTCAAAACCCGGGAGGTAGTTTCACTTTTGGAAACAATTCAGAAATCGTTATCATGGTATAACCAGTCAATATCTAAACGTGACAATAAAACCATTTTGGTTATGATATAAGTTGTCAAAATGTCGTAAAAATTAGATATTCGGAAGAGTATTTACAGTCTAGTTGGATGACTTAAAAAAAATAAATAGTTCGCCTATATCAAGATCAAAATATTTCTGTTGCCACAAATTGTCGAGCGATCCGTGAGCGTTGAATGCTGCTACAGTTCAAAGAATGGTCAACAGAAGTGAACATCGAGTTGGAACTTCAACACGAAAACTTGGGCGCATTTTCAACGGCAATGTTAGCACAATCTGTAGAGAAATGAAGAGAAATAACTTAAAATTTCGAAAAAGAAGAAAATGTCCGAAGTATTCCCCAAACTAGTTAGAAAGAATTCCTATCAATGCTGTCGCAATTTACGTCGTACTCATTTTGCTGCATAATGATGGTTTTTATACAAGAAACTTTGAAGCCTGTCCAGATAATGAAAATTTAAACGAAAAGAAAAGTTTGAAATCAAAGTGTTAGTGTGGTGCGCTATATCAGACAACGGTATTTCACAGCCGAATGCTGGACGATTCAGGGCCGAAGCGGTTACCGCAAAAGTCTATACTCAAAGCTGTTTGCCTAAACTACTCAATTTTATTAATACCCACCATGCTAATGACAATATAATGTTTTGGCCAGATCTGGCTTAAAGTCATTATGCTTTGCGTACGAGAAACTGGCTAGAACAACACGGAATACCTTTTGTACTACGAAACGACGACCCTCCCAATCTTCTTCAAGCAAGACCTATCGAAACTTTTTGGGCTCAACTGACTGCCAAAGTTTATAGCAATGGCTGGGAAGGTCAAAATGAACACCAGTTAAGAAGAAGAATGATGCTAAAGATCAGAGAAATTGATTTAGAATCTGTCCAAAACCTAATGAGGAACATTAAGAGGCAATTGTTACAGTTCAAATATACTATTGTGACATATTTTTCCAATTTTTTGAAAAACTTTTGCGACATACGTTACTTAGAATAATATGTAGCTATTTTATGAAGAATATCCTAGTAATATTCGTAACAGATTTTTTTCTGAATGTAGGCAAATATTTAGTATGTGGAATTATTAATTTATATGGGTTCATTTCTCAGCAATTACAAGTAAAACTTTTATTTAGTACTAGTCACTTTTGCATTCGTCCTCTTAAATATAATGTTATATGCAGTTTCAAAAAGTTTATTAGTCCTTCCTATAGGTGTTCCTAACATTAGTACAGCATTTTATGCTATGGTCTATGAGCTCTGTGGAGTCTTTCACTTGTCAGTTGTCAATGTTGTTGGACTCAACATTATTTTGGAATGAACATGTGGGTGGGGGCATTTCAGCGATTATCGATTTGATTTTTATTCGTTAACGGCCAAGAAAGTGCATTTATACTCAATTTTGCGCAGTAAAGTTGCTCGTTGCTATAAAGTATGTGAGGTTATTCCAAATCATGATCACCTACTAACCTACTATGGTGTATGGTTTATTATATATACTCTGTTACCTGATACTTTAAACTGGCTTTACGTCTATTTGATAGATATCAGCTGACGAAGAAGTGCATCTCAGATTCAATTTTTTAGTAGTGGTCTGAATTGGCTATCTTGCAAGTCAGGACTGTCTTAGTAATATTTTTACTGAACATCTTATTGCCAAAAAATACTGCATATTTTTGTGATAAAGAAATTGATTCACTATCTAAAAATCCACAACAAAGACGCTTGACCGAAACAAATACATTCTTTCGTTTATATATTGTTAAAAGTCAATTACTCATCAGTAGCCGTACAAGCACTGAGTGCAGCCCTGTACGTATGACGTCAAAGTATGTGTCAAGATTCATTCTGGGGAATTTTTAGTTATCACTAGCCAAACATCTGTTCGCTGTTGGCACTGATGACAGTTTAAAGTATAGGGTAACAGGGTTTAATGCGAGTAGAATTTTCAGGTTCAATCCAACATGTGTACACTGATGTGTCTAACTCACTTCCCTTTTGTGGGTGAGGATGATATCTGACCTACAGAACTCAAATGACAAACTGCAATTATCATATGATTAGCCTGTGGTCAAGGTCATATTTATTGTAGAAACTAAAGGCTACTGTGATTCTCTCGGACTCCCAGGCCGCTTAAAAGGCTTTGGGCTCCTGGAGGAGATTACATCAAAACTGGTATGGAACTGTTTCAACACTATCAGCTTACTAGCTTCACGCAATGCTGTACATCTCAGTTGTGTACCAGGCCACGAAGGTATTGGTGGCAATGAGTGTATAACTGAAAATACATAAACATTATTACGTGTTTTTTTATACTTCAATGTTCAATAAAAAAATATATCAGTATTAACTCTATCTCTGTCTGATTGGAATGGACTAGTATCATGAATTTTAGTTCTGGTTCCATTTGATAGAGTACGTCATAAAAAGCATCTCATTTTTTTCTCCGATTTTTTTGGGCACAGGAGAGCCGTGAAAATAAGGAAAATATTTGAATTCTCCTAGGGCAGTGACGTCACTGCCCTATAGGCGAACAGCCAATCAAAAGACAGATATGTGTGCTGTGTTGCCGCATTCTGATGGCGCGCGAAATGCCGGAGCTGTACGCGGGCTGGCTCATCTATCTTGTCTTCTGTTCCCGTCTGATATGTTTTGTGGTTTTAATGTCCCGTGATCCGAAATTCCAGGGCTGTTCCAAATTACGGTTCTATCACCGTCCTAGAACGGTTTTCATCGTGCCCCGCCCATTTTGTGATTCTAGAATCGATGATTGGTTGGTACGCTGGTGGACCAACCAATCACCGTTTTTAGAACTGTAAAATGGGCGGGGTTTGATGAAAACAGTTCTAGGACGGTGATAGAACCATAACTTGGAACAACTCTTCCGAAAGCTAAGTTAAGGTTCGATCCGTCAATCCTGTCAATCAATCGTCATTCGGTCATTGTCACTTCCAAATTCCATTGGGCTTTGGCTGTCATTTCCAACAATCTTAAAGTTATTATTAAGTTATTATTATTTGTTTGCGTTTATTTGTACAGGATATCCTTTTATTCCATTTTACTGGGTTTCAAGTTATTTTATCATAACATAACCAACAAGTATGAGTAAAATCGATAGTGGATTCACAAAAGCCGATTCAGATAACCTGCCTAAAGTTGATATGGCTATGGTGAACGACTTTTATGTGGATAATATGCAGTTCTTCAATACGGAGATGAGAAATGTGAAAGCTAAGAAGTGAGTTTCAAAATATTTATAACAGTTGGGATAGCAAATAACATGTTTATGTGAAATGTAAATGTTTTGCGAGTCGGAGCTGTTCTTGGCAACAATGCACTGCTGATAATTCGCGCGGTTGGCAGTGATTGGCTGAATTTGAATTCCGTTCTTTAAACTTTAGAATGGAATTACTAAGAAACAAAATGATGTAGAAAGTAACGAAATGCAGCAGAACGTTTATTTTTGTATGCACTAAGCGGTCATAATAATTAAATCATTGTTCTTAACCTCGTGATACTAGTCCATTGAAACAACTTCCCACTTAGATCAACTCATTTTAAAACTTCGAAGGGTCATTTCTTGATGATTGCGAATCAACTCCAGCTTTCCAAATTATGATTATTTTAAGACATTGGGACGTTTTTGGATAACCAGAAATAACGAATTCCGTGGCTATCGTTATTTTGAGCATGCGCAGTAATAAGAAATAGGTAAATGTAGCCCAGTAGCGATAACGAAGGTTGACCAATTGTACTTCCCTGTTCTCTTTCACCTTGAGACTTTATTATTGTAAAACAACTATCAATATTGCCGTTTCACGGAAAACCAATTAAATGGCAGTTAGAAATAATCAAAAGTCGCCAACTCACTCTCTCTTGCACCACCGAAAGTCGCCAATAGCCCAGCTACGATTTTTGGTCGCTTACTCGGTTTTAAAATAGCCACTTTAGAGGAAAATCACTACAATTGGGAACTACGCGGAACGCATGCTCTAAAGAATGGAAGTGAGAGGTAGGGGGTACTTTGTTCTCTCTTCAACCTCTAGAGAGATGTGCGTCCGATGTGTTTATATCGGCATTCTAGATCCCACTCGCCAATCGTGTATACCAGATTGGTGCTGTAAATTTTTCCAAAGGTAGAATTCTATAACACGCAAAATTCGATATGAAAGCCTCATCTTTATGTACTGCGTGGGGCACATAAGATGACCCACTACCTTATCTCAGAAACTATAGGAGATAGAACAAAAAGTTAAATACAGAAGTAGTTTTAGGTAAGTTACTGAGTCTTCAGGCGCAATATTGCATTAAAATTTAACATGTTTGACGTCACTCAAAGCCTACTATAAGTATTTCGAAGTTCTGTAAGAGGAATATCGGCTTGAGTTATAGGAATGCAAACTATTGGGTACCTATCAACGTATAGGACATGTTTATATGAAAATACAGAGGACTAGCCAGACAATCTGACAACCCTAAAATATACAGGGGGTCCGCTACATCTACAGTATTTCGAATGCAATTAAGAAAAATATGGCGTTGATTTAAAAAAACTTCAAATTATTTGGAATCTGTCAACTTTAGGTATAGGGCATACTTATGTCAAAACGCAGAGAATTAAGCAGTGAATTCAACCAAAATATACAGGGGGTTCTATTTGAAATAGTTAAGATATCAGTGTTTGAAAAATTGTTTTCCAATGAATGTAACAAACACCCTGTGTATTATTTCCTAGTAGATTTCTTAGATCATAGTACTAGCGACATCTGTCTTACACAGCGTTTAAAATGTGATTTTTAGAGACATTGGCTTTTCGAAAAAAAGCGGACCTAAATTCGATTTATACAAAAACTAGACAGAATTTGAAAAAACTTAATAGTAGAAATATTTGGATTTAAGAGCGTAATCTGAAAATCGAAAAATGTATATTATTTGAAATAAAAAAGTTGACATTGATTCAGGCATAACGGGCCACCCTGTATATATAAAATTATACCAAAATTAAAGTCCAACTCACGTCAAACAACTTCTGTACTTAACTTTTTGTTCTACCTCAAATAGTTTCTGAGATAAGGTAGTGGGCAATCTTACGTTCCCCGCACTGCACCTTCCCTCAATATAGGCTTTCATTTGAAGTCGTTGAAGATTGTGAAATGATTACTGTATCAACAGTTGCTCAGTATCCTTTGTATTCAAAGACTAAAAGAAAAAACAACAGGTGTGAAACAAATATAGAAACCGATGTTTTGTTAGCCCATTCCAGCCCCCTAAAGTTACTGCGCCAAAATTCTTGGTCATTTTGAGATAACATTTCACCACTAGATATTTTTTACAATTATAAACAAAGTGTATTCTCTAGTATAATAATGATAGCGTCACAGTGCTATGTGCATAGTTGCGTACTATAGCGTGTAAAAACCTAAGATCAGTAGACAATTTCATTGTTGACTATATGACGATGGTTTGTGGTATTAATAATGTTTTATTGGGGCAATTATTAAGTATTTTATTTAAAGCAGCACCTGTTACCAATTCCATGTACAAACTCACTTATCAGTAGCAATTTTTGCTTCATTGCGTATCAGCTATAATACGATGAGTCATTTTTATCGGTTCATTGGCATTTGTGATGATATGAAAATATCGGAAATATCAAATCAAAGAACACATAAAAATAAAAATTATATATTTGTCAGAGCACAAAAATGCACAAAAATAACGAAAATAAATTACGCAAACTGTATAAAAATCTAATTCAAACGATAGAAAACTACAATAAGCTACACACGAGACAAATAATATAACATAATCAGACTCAAATAATTCAAACATATCATAATCCTGGACACCGGTTCAGACAGGAACGTATTGTGCAGTATAATAACCACGCTCCAGATATATCCGGTAGTAAATTTTATGGCATTCTAATCTCTGAGAAGTTAATCGTCCAAAACCACAGTTATACGTGGTTATACGTTATACATTATACAACCCTTATTGCAGACCGTTATCTGTCTAGGGTAGTATACCGAAATAACTTTTATATTAATAGTAAAACTAAAAAACGAATTATCTAAATGTTTACATGTTTACTTGTACTGTTGTCGTCGTCGAATGTCATTTTCTCAAATCAGTCGACTACTTTATCTTCGATTCAGGTGGAAAATAATAATAACTAATCCGGAAACGTGCATTAGTACTCGGTGCTTTAAGAACTAGAAAGAATAGAAAAAATATAGAGAAATAGAAGTTATTGAAAAAACACTTAACGCTTCGTTTAGAGAAGCTGGGATTATTGAATTCCTTATAAAACAGAATATCACAATTTCACGAGAAATTAAAACAGATAGCCAGTTAGGAATTAATTAAAAGTTTCACCTTTGATAAAAACTATATTGGTGAGGAAAATGACGCGAAGTAGTGTATGTGAAGTTTTAAGAGTTCTACCCTATTTTTTGTATATTTAATTCGAATGAATTAATATGGAGCGATTTAAAAAGAAATATCATATAGTACAATAATAACCCCGGAAAAAGTAAGTTATAAATCTTACTAGACATCGGGTACATTCAATAACTCAAGAAAAACGGCCAAACTGCATTAAGCATGATACACGACCAATTGAAATAGTAGTTATCAACCTGAATGATAGCGAGACTCATCTGAATCTGATTTTGACTTGTGTTAAATTCTTTTCATTTCCTCATTTTTCATTTGTATCCTTAAGTAATATTGTTAGAATGTAAGTTTGATTGGTACCTATTTATTATGCATTTCATAGTTCTATAATTAATATTTATTAAAAATCTAATGGGCAACCATGTTTGGTTTTTTTCTTTAATGTTACTATGGCCCTGGATGGTTCTGTTCCCAATATCCGGCGCGCGATACTATACGTTGTATAATATATATTTCAAGCCATACTTTTTGAGAAATTGAGACCATAAAATTACTGCAAAGCATATCTCGAACGTTTTTACTATACTTGAATCGGGTAAAATTGGCGCCCCGCAAAGAGCTAGGTTTTCAATCTCCTCGTTTTCTGTCGCATGCAATCTGAATAGAAGTATAGTTCTAGTGGCTCATGCGTCTTGCGCGTCTGAAGGCCGTAAATATTTGAAGTTATACTGTTAGACCAGATTTGATTTTATAATTATATTATAGTAATTATTATAAGCTACTGGGATCTAGGGATTCCATGTGAAATCATTAAATAAGATAGAGGTCTAGTGTAAACTGAAATTCATGACCTATTATTAATGTACCAGTGTGCGTCTCTAATCGTATCGACCACATCGCCGATCGAGCCATGTGCGGATGGGAGACGCGCGAGTCCCATGGATCGAGCAGAACGAGCATCTCGTAGGAATATAAAAGCGTCGACTAGATCGACCAATGAGTGGAGAACTTAGTTGGTTAAATCAGTCAGTAGTTTAGTTGAGTCGATCCATTTTGACTTGTTTTTTGGTAAAATGTTTACATTTCTTGTATTGCTCTAAATATGTTTCTATATGAGATCTTGTATTAAATAATGGTTTACAAGTTAAAGACTTAAAATAAATATGATTCTTAGTAAATTATAAGTTATTCATTTTTTTAATAAATCTATTTTGGGAGTTGTTAGATTACTAGAAAATCGTTCTAGTTAGTTATTTTCAGTACAATACTTCTTTTACGCCACAAGCCGAAAGGGAGGAGAGTATGTGATTGCGAAAATCTTCAATTTTAATATAATACGCAGCATGGCATAAGATGAAATTTGGGTAGCGATATGCTGTGGGGTCGTAGTAGGTATTGCTATAATAATTTTTCAAATCGGTGCATGGGCGGCGGACTAATTAGCAAAGAACAAAAAAATAGGCGTTTTAAGGGTTGCTGATCATTTTCTACTTTTTTGGGTGGGGGGTCATAGGCGTAGTTAAGTCCCTAAATCTGGGGGGCTCAAGTCCCTGGATCTGGCGGGCTCAAGTTCCCGCCCTAGATACAAATATTTAACAGAACGAATTATTTTAGGATTTTTGGGGGGCTAATTTCTTTCTTGGGGGGCTAAGCCCCCCCGAGCCCCCACCTAACTACGCCTATGTGGGGGGGGGGGTGGAATTGGGATGGTTGTGGGGTGGGGAGTTGCAAAACTGAATATAATTGGCTCTCTATTGACCTGTGAAAGAAAGACCTAGCGGCATAATACACTTCTTTAGGTCCACCCCAACATTGTCTTGCCTGTTACAGAAACCAAAGGACTTTGGAATTTTCTGAAGTATATATGTTACGGTTAAAGTGCTTACATGGCTACTTCATAAACTAGCTGGATAGTATACAAACTATCCAAATGCCTGGTTATTTTAGTGGAAATTTATATTTCAATTAAAAAATCAATGAATGTTGGTTAATTTGTATTATATCCAGATAATTTGAAAACTAGCCACGAATTGTAGCTAAAGCATAAACACACAAAATAATTCCACAAATTAACCGAGGGTTTTGGCTATTTACAGACTAACCACAGTATTTGCATAAAGTGTGAACTAAATAATCGTAGTAGTATGTAATAACTAACTCGTTTGCTAGGATGCAAATAATTCCTAGCAAAAAATAGGGTTTATCAACGAGTTACTAGAAATATCCAGTTCACACTTTATCCAAATACTATAGACAGTTTGTAGACTAGCCAAAAACCTCGGTCAATTTGTGTAATTATTTTGTGGTTTGTACTTTAATGGCAATTCTTGGCTAGTTCACAAGCTCGCTGGATAGTATACAAACTAACCAACATTTCTTGCTATTTTAATTGACAGGTAACTTTCCACTAAAATAGCAAGGTATTTGGATAGCTTAGATACGATCCAGCTAGTTTACAAATCATCCAACTAGACACTTTAACCGTAACATATGTATACGATTCGACGTATTCTGTGTTGTATAACGAGGTCGTTATTTAATTGATTTTAATGGAATTTAACACAGTATTACCACCTTAGCGAGGATAGAAGAAGCATATGATTTTTAGAAATCGTGTTAGTGGCGGCACAGCAATAATAAAAAAACCGAAAAATGTAAAAACAGCTCAAGCTTCATTTTTAGGCGTTTTAAGGGTTCCCGATCATTTTCTACTTGCCCTTGGGTGGAGGTGTGGATGTGAAATTGGGGTGTTTAGTGGGTATGGGCAAAGTTTACGGAATACATATGGATCACTCTCCGTCGGCACTTTGAAGAACTCACATCAAAGCGATGCCGCGGCCGCACGGGCCAGTTAGTTTTTGCGTTGGTTTTTGCCCAAGTACGAGGGTCTTTTAGCGTTTATAAGTTTGAATTGTTTTCATACTTTCAGTTTTTTGATTATTGCTACGCTGCCACTGACACGATTTTTAACAAACATGCGCGTTTTCCATCCTCACCACGGTAATAATACTGTGTCAAAATTTAATTAGAATCAATTTAATAGTGTCCACGTTACAAAATACAAAACGATCTAAAGCAATAAATACTCGTATGTATACAGAAAATTCTAAGTCCCTTAGTTTCCGTAATAGGCTAGGCAATGTTCGGATGGACCTAAAAAGTTGATCTATGTCCCTAGGTCTTCCTTCACAGGTTAGTGGACATCCTATTATGAATACAAGAAATTTCTCAGTTTTTCAACCCCCCACCCCCCAACCATCCCAATTTCACCCCCACCCAAAAAAAAAAAACGCAGAAAATGATCAGGCACCTCTACAACGCTTAAAAACGAAGTTTGAGCTGTTTTTATATTTTTAGTTGTTTTATTATTTCTGCGCCGCCACTGGCACGATTTATAAAAACCATACCTATGCGTTTTCCATCCTCGCCACGGCAGTAATACTGTGTCAAAATTTCATTGGAATCAATTTAGCAGCGTCCACGTTACAAAATACAAAACGATCTAAAGCAATACTCGTATGTATACAGAAAATTCTACGTCCCTTAGCTTCCGTAATAGGCTAGACAATGTCGGGATGGACCTAAAAAGGTGATTTACGTCGCTTTGTCTTCCTTCACAGGTTAGTGGAGAGTCTATTATGAATACAAGAAATTTTTCAGTTTTTCAACCCCCCACCCCCTAACCACCCCAATTTCACCCCACCCAAAAAAACGAAGAAAATGATCAGGAACCTCTAAAACGCTTAAAAATGAATTTAGAGCTGTTTTTGGATTTTTACTTTTTTTTATTATTTCTGCACCGCCACTGGCACGATCTATAAAAACCATACGCGTTTTCCATCCTAGCTACGGTAGTGATACAGTGCCAAAATTTCATTAAAATCAATTCAACAGTTTCCTTGTAACACGATATAGAAGGATCTAAAGCAATACTCTCGTATGTTTACACCATTGTAAGTCCTTTGGTTTCTGTAATAGGCAAGATAGGCAAGGCAATGTTCGGATGGACCTAAAAAAGTTATTTATGTCGCTAGGTCTTCCTTCATGGGTCAGTGGACAGTCTATTATGAAAGCAACAATTTTTTCAATTTTACAACCCCCCACCCCCCAACCACCCCAATTTCACCTCCACCCAAAAAAAAAGTAAAAAATGATCAGGAACCCCTAAAACGCCTAAAAACGAAGTTTAAGCAATGTTTAATTTTTTTTGTTTTTTGCTAATTACTCCGCCGCCCATGCACCGATTTTCAAAATTATAGGAACATTACCTACTACGACCCCACAGCATATCGCTGCCCAAATTTCATCACAATCCATGCAGAGGTTGCTGAGATTATGAGGCTAGAAAAAAGCGACAGACAGACAGACAGACCGACAGACAGACAGACAGACAGACAGACAGACAGACAGACGGACAGACGGACAGACGGACAGACGGACAGACAGACAGACAGACAGACAGACAGACAGACAGACAGACAGACAGACAGACAGACAGACAGACAGACAGACAGACAGACAGACAGACAGACAGACAGACAGACAGACAGACAGACAGACAGACAGACAGACAGACAGACAGACAGACAGACAGACAGACAGACAGACAGACAGACAGACAGACAGACAGACAGACAGACAGACAGACAGACAGACAGACAGACAGACAGACAGACAGACAGACAGACAGACAGACAGACAGACAGACAGACAGACAGACAGACAGACAGACAGACAGACAGACAGACAGACAGACAGACAGACAGACAGACAGACAGACAGACAGACAGACAGACAGACAGACAGACAGACAGACAGACAGACAGACAGACAGACAGACAGACAGACAGACAGACAGACAGACAGACAGACAGACAGACAGACAGACAGACAGACAGACAGACAGACAGACAGACAGACAGACAGACAGACAGACAGACAGACAGACAGACAGACAGACAGACAGACAGACAGACAGACAGACAGACAGACAGACAGACAGACAGACAGACAGACAGACAGACAGACAGACAGACAGACAGACAGACAGACAGACAGACAGACAGACAGACAGACAGACAGACAGACAGACAGACAGACAGACAGACAGACAGACAGACAGACAGACAGACAGACAGACAGACAGACAGACAGACAGACAGACAGACAGACAGACAGACAGACAGACAGACAGACAGACAGACAGACAGACAGACAGACAGACAGACAGACAGACAGACAGACAGACAGACAGACAGACAGACAGACAGACAGACAGACAGACAGACAGACAGACAGACAGACAGACAGACAGACAGACAGACAGACAGACAGACAGACAGACAGACAGACAGACAGACAGACAGACAGACAGACAGACAGACAGACAGACAGACAGACAGACAGACAGACAGACAGACAGACAGACAGACAGACAGACAGACAGACAGACAGACAGACAGACAGACAGACAGACAGACAGACAGACAGACAGACAGACAGACAGACAGACAGACAGACAGACAGACAGACAGACAGACAGACAGACAGACAGACAGACAGACAGACAGACAGACAGACAGACAGACAGACAGACAGACAGACAGACAGACAGACAGACAGACAGACAGACAGACAGACAGACAGACAGACAGACAGACAGACAGACAGACAGACAGACAGACAGACAGACAGACAGACAGACAGACAGACAGACAGACAGACAGACAGACAGACAGACAGACAGACAGACAGACAGACAGACAGACAGACAGACAGACAGACAGACAGACAGACAGACAGACAGACAGACAGACAGACAGACAGACAGACAGACAGACAGACAGACAGACAGACAGACAGACAGACAGACAGACAGACAGACAGACAGACAGACAGACAGACAGACAGACAGACAGACAGACAGACAGACAGACAGACAGACAGACAGACAGACAGACAGACAGACAGACAGACAGACAGACAGACAGACAGACAGACAGACAGACAGACAGACAGACAGACAGACAGACCGACGGAAATGAGTGACGTGGATTTTCGTTATGTAGACATCATAAAACGCCCAAAAAGCGTATTATCTCAAAATCGAAAATTTTCGCGATCACAATACTCCCCTCACCTATCGGTGTGGGAAGTAAAATTGGTTCAAATGTGCTGTAGTATTTTTACCTTAACGTTTTGTTTATTTGACTTATTTTTCGAACCACAGCTTAAAAAATTTATGGTATAGTATATTCGAACTCATATGTACAATTTTAGAAGATAATCATGTGGAAATGCTTTACATGGATGTGAATAAATTGTTTTTGACATTTTGTTTGTCAGTGTCATTCTAATTGCTACTGTAGAAACTAAATTTTTAAAGTTATCAATAAAAATATCGCTGGGTGGTGTGGTAAGACCACCGAATGAATATTTTGTCTCACTATACGCTTTTAGCGTGATACAATTCTTTAAGTACCTGCTGGTCTTGAATTAATCACTTTAGACCCTAAGTGTGTTAGTTTGTTGGAATTGTTTTATCGGGTAGTACCATGACAAAAAAAGACCCAACATTTACTCTAATTTACATCCCCAAAATTTTCTACTACTGCCCAGTTCCGACATATTGCTCGTCTTAATGGTCGTGAAACACCCTGTATTTATATCCTTTACATTTCAAGGTTTGCCACAAAATAAGGAAGAATCTGGTTGTCATTTGCCATTCGTTAATAAATGTAATTGATAAAATCAAACTTCTAAAGATATTATACATCTCCTGCAAACAAATCCGAGATAACAAAATCTGATATTTTTGAGACACTGTATACACTTCGCGTTAAACACGTTCAACCTCTACCTTGCGCCGCCCCGTATCTCCCGGCTGACGTCGGTACACTGCTACCGGTGTACCGGGGAGACGGAGCAAGGGGCAGGTCGTTTTGATATTTTTGCGGAGTGATCCAACTTATATGTATTCCGTAAACTTTGGTATGGGCAAAGGTATATACATTTCCGTAAACTTTGGTATGGGGTTGTAAAACTGAAAAAGTTTTTGTACTGATAATAGGCTCTCCATTGACCTGCGAAAGAAGGACCTAATACTCTTTTTTAGGTCCCTCGGAACATTGCCTTTCCTATTATAGAACCCAATAGACTTTTCTGATGTACATACGAGTATTATTTTAGATAGTTCTGTATTGTGTAAGCTGGAACTGATTTTAATGAAATTTCGACATAGCATTATTACCGTGACGAGAATGAAAAATGTGTATGGGTTTTACAAATCGTATCAGTGGCGGCGCAGCAACAATGAAGAAACTAAAAATATAAAATTGGCTCACACTTCGTCTTTAAGGGATTTGGCGGTTTATGATCAATTACTTTTCATCCAGTTCAAGCTTGCAGAATAAAAAGTTTGTCGTCCTAGCTCCTACAGAGGTACAAGAAACTATTTTCGAGAGTTTCTGTGTTGGACGTCTTTTTTGAAGACGGGCAGGTCATGATTTGGTTGCAAGGGGATCTCAGACTCTCATGCAATTGAAAAATAATAAAATGATATCACTGTTATGTGTGGGGAGTACTGAGACAATCAACTTGACTCCACTTTTTTATTTAAAATTGTTAAATATTAGATGGCGAGAACACTTTCAAAAGTAGCCTTGAGTGTTGCTAATTTAACGTATACCGACTCTGTTGGATGCATTGCACACTTTTTGAGAGACCTTTCTTGTATTTCGATAATTAGATTTTTTAATAGATTACTAACATATTCGCCTATTACTAATACCTCTTAGATAAGGATGGAGTATCCAGACCATAAATCACTAATGATTCATCAAAGCATGATCATTTTTGAGTACTAAGAATAGCCTTGTACCTATGCATAATCTGAACGTCAGTCAAAGAAAGCCGCTAAGCATTAGACTGGTAGAACTAGCCTCAGTACGATGTAATGACATTAAGGATAAATGCAGTCAAGACAAGCATTTATTATTTTATTGTTGTAACTTCAAAGTTATGAAATTTGGTCAAATGCACTCCTGTGCTCCTAATACTCGCAGATGCCCTACATGGTCGTCGAATTTCTAACGTGCACAGGCACATACAGGGTGCTGGGAACAGGGGTAATTAGCCCCACAAGATATTTGGCCAAAAATGTACTTCAATGTTTTTTCCAAGGAATGAATGGTTCATACACAATTATGTCATCGATGTCAACAACCAAAATTGTCAGTGAGGGGAGAATGTGAAAAACGTTATGTTGCAGTTAACGGGATACGTGACGGACTCCACAAGAATGATATTTGGATGCTGTGATGGCCCACCACATGAAGGTAACACCGACCATGAAGGTGTACGGAACTATATGGATTGGGCGAGTGTGTAGGAGAACCGCTGGTGGAACTGTCAGGCAATGAGGAGTGTCAAAATTTAATGTATTATTTATCAGCCAATACCCTTATACAAGTTCTACTTTCAAGGGTGGCATTAGTTTGTACCAGTTTGTACGACTAAATAAATAAATAAATATCTAAATTTGTATTACGCACTCTCTATAACTAAAGGCGATAGACGAATAGTCAGAGAGTACCTGGATAACCCCCCCCCCCCACCTCCCAGTGGATCTGGATCGGCTCCTCACCATCACGATCGATATTCGTCGACGGTGTTGATTTATTAGAAGACACCGAGGAGCTCTCACTTTTAACTAAATGGATAGCTTTGTAATTAGAAAAATAAAATAATAAATTCTTGTCTTGACTGCATTTAGTCTTGTCGTAATTTTGTCAAGTTAATCAAGCCTGGCGTTTTTAAAAGAATTTGAACAGCTTTATCGCGTTTGTTTATTTTTTGTGTTTTTTGAATTTGAAATTAAGATACCTAATATTTTTATTATATTTGTTAGATTTATCAGGTCAAACTAATTATAGAGATAGTCTTTGTGACCAATAATCCTTCATAATGAAAAATGATACTCTGCAGGTGAAAAAATCCCAAAAAATAAGTTTTAGAAACATTTAAGGAATACTGTTGCTTGAAATTTGTAGACAAGGTAGATGTTTCAAAAGGTCTGTGTCAAACTTCCTCTGTCTATAAAGGACGAGTCCTAAATTGGTACTTTTTTAAACTGTGTATAGAAGTCTTTTTTCCAAAAACTAAAAAATAAGCGACATATAGAGTCAAAGTAATAAATCTAGGCTTTTGTATCAAGATGTATCTAGTCTATTTTTGTTTAGTCTTTCGCTTGGATTTTTGTCTTATCGACCAGCTATTACACCTGTCAATCAGTGCACTAGTCACTCTCAGTTACTTTAGTTAATTTTAAATTGGTAAATCCTAAAAACTGTTTCATAATAATGTAACACTTTTAGGATTTACCAATTCAAAATGAGCAACGATAAACAAAAAGTGACAGGTACAATGCCTAATCGATTGGACAAAAATCCAAGCAAAAAACTAAACATAAACAGACTAGGTACGTCTTGATACACAAGCCCAGATTAACTTTTTTTGATTCTGTATCTCGCTACTTTTTCAGTTTTCGGAAAAAAGTCATTTGAAAAAAGTTATTTATTTTAACGACTTCTATACACATTTAAAAAAAGATATCAGTTTAGGACTTACCATGTATATTGTATAGACCATAGAAGTCCGAGACAGACCTTTTGAGATCTAAAGAATATGTACGGAAGAGAAACTGTCCATTTTTATACATTCTGAAAAAAATGATAAAAGCAATGATACAAAAAAATCAGAGATGTTTGCACAGGTCTATTAATAAAATGTCTTTGAAGCTTATCTAAGCCCATTTTTTCGAAATCTAATGATTGACGGTATCCCAGAATTTTATAACTTAATTTTTGCTGCCAACGGTCACGATACAAAAAGTAAATAAATGGCAAACTTTTTGTCCAATATTTTGGATGGAAATATGATGAGCGTGGGATGTCATTAGGAATTTGACCGTACTATATCAACAGACAACCTTGGACGTTCACAGGTTTTATGCATATCCTTAGAACAAAAAGAAATATAGCCGTGTGTAAAGTAATCGACTATCTCAGATTTCAGTTCCTCGTTAAAAAGGCGACCGGCAATAAATCATTGCTAATGATTTTAGATGAGAAATTGAGTATACGACGAGGTGTTGAAAAATACCATATGTATAGTAAATGACTGTTGTAAAAAACACATTATACGGTAATAGAACGTTCATTTACACACGTTTGAATGAAACATGGTTGAACACGGGTGAACTGACATACTTAATCACCAACTTGTTGGTCGATTAGGATAGAAAAAAATAGATTTGCTCAGCTAGCCTAGATAGGTGGGAGGGAACTCAAGTTCGCGCCAGGATTAGGTAATACAGGTTGTGGCACGTGAGATGACCCACTACCTTATCTCAGAAACTATATGAGACAGACCAAAAAGTTAAATACAAAAGTGGTTTGATGTGAGTTAGACTTTAATTTTATTATAACATTGCATAATACATGGTGGCCTGTTGTGCTTGAATCAATGTCAACTTTTTTATTTGAAATAGAACACCCTATATATTTTTCGATTTTCAGATTACGCTTTTAAATCCAGATATTTCTGCTGTTAAGCTTTTTTTTCAAATTATGTCTAATTTTTGTGTATATGGAAATTAGACTTTTTTTTCGAAAAGCCAATGTTTCTAAAATTAACATTTTAACCGCTGTGTAAGACACATGTTGCTACTACTATGATCTAAGAGATCTTACTAGGAAATGGAATTTAACGTTTTTTGGTATATTTATTGAAAAATAATATACAGGATGTTTGCTACAGTCAATGGAAAAGTAATTTTTCAAACACCGACATTTAGCTATTTCAAATGGAACTATACAGGGGATGTTTTGTATTGGTCGAGTTCACCTTTTAATTCTCTGTGCTTTCATGTAAGTAGGTATGTCCTATACCTGAAGTTGACAGATTCCAAATAATTTAGTTTTTTATTCAACGCCATGTTTTTCTTAATTACATTTGAAATACTGTTGATGGAGCTGGAGACTGGAGATGTATATTTTAGTTTTTTTCGGGTTGTATAATTAATTCTGTGTTTCCATAGAAGCATGTCCTATACGTAAAGTTAATGGATTCCAAATAGTTTGCATTCTTTTAACGCAACCCGATATTCTTCTTACAGAAATTCGAAATACTTATAGTAGGTTTTGACTGACGTCAGACATGTTAAGATTCGAAGCTATATTACGCCTGAAGACTTTTAAAGCGCAAGTCGTTATTGTATGTGGGTGAACGGTTAAGACTTTACGAAAGTTGCATCAGAAATAATCGAAATTCGCTATACATAGTTGCATCAGGGGAATATCGAACATTATATCTCAATGATAGAATGTCGACTAAGCAAATATTTCCAAAGATTTTGCGGGATCTTGCAGACGGACGACTGGTTAATAAAGGTAGAAACCGCCCGAAAAATGTCCTAACTGAGGAAAAACAGCTGGAGATTATTTTCTACTTTGAAGAAATTAATGAAACATCTCAAAGAATTGCCGGACTGGATACCTCTTCCAATAGTAGTTTCAGAAGAATCGAATTACATTTCTAAAGCCAGCAATCGTAAATTCAAACTGTTAGTTATATTACACCTTGCGGGTCCCGCAATATCGTAAATATTTGTTTAGTCGGCACTCTATTATTAGGATATAATGTTCAATATTCCCGTAATGCAACTAGCGAATTTCGATTATTTCTGATGCAACATTCGTAAAAAATTTAAACGTTTATCCACGTACAATAACAAGTAGCGATTTAATAAAAGTCTTTAGACGGAATACTGCTCCGAAATGTAACACGTCCGACGTCAATCAAAACCTACTATAAGTACTCGAATATCCGTAAGACGAATATCGGGTCGAGTTAAAAGCATGCAAACTATTTGGAATCTATCAACTTTACGTATAGGACGTGTTTATATGGGAATACAGAGAATTAATCAGACAATCTGACAATACTCCATCTACGGTATTTCGAGTGTAGTTGAGAAAAACATGTCGTTGAATTAAAAGCTTCAAATTATTTGGAATCTGTCATCTGTGGCGACATGTGTTTTAAAGAGTGGTTAAAATGAGATTTTTAGATACATTGATTTAAAAAAGAAAACTGCGAAAATATTTGGATTTAAGAGCGTAATCTGAAAATCGAAAAGTATATAGGGTGTTCTATTTGTATTTAACTTTTTGGTCTGTCTCATATAGTTTTTGAGATAAGGCAGTGGGTCATCTTACGTGCCCCACCCTGTACATAGATTTTTTAGGCGGAAATGTATGCTATGCTCGATCCATGGGATTGGCGGGTCTGACATACGCACATAGGTCTATCGGCGATGTGGTCGATGCGTTTATGTAGACGCACACGAGTGTATTAATTATTCGTAAATTTCAGTTTACCCTAAACCTTTATCTCATTTAATGATTACACATTGAACCTCTGGATCCCAAAAACTATTACTCGTATTACTACATACAGGATTTAATGTAATTCGACATATTCCTGTCGGGGCATGATAGGAGAGTTAAAATGCAACAAATTTAGCTCAATATACATATATGGACAAAAATCAACAGTCTTGATATTTTTCAATTTTAACAAAATTCTAATAATTACTCAAAATCTGGCATTCTTGTCCAAAAAATGAAAAATTTACGTTGAAGGACATGTTTACTTGTTCTAGTTTAATATGCTTACTCTAATTCAACACCGTCACAAATAGGCGAAAAGGTACGATGCTTAAAAAAAAACAGATATTGAGAAAAATAAAATAATTCTCATTTTTCTTTTCGTTCCAACAGTATCATATCTAGCTCAAAATATTACAAAGAGATTTCGCGCCTAAATCACTGGAAAAACTTGTCCATAATCTCAGCTTCTCAAAAAGGTATAAATGTTAAAGTTTATATTACTGTCTGGAAACATTACCTTTAAGAATAATCGGTCATTTGTTATAATCTTATCTTTTATTACTTTCAGAGTAAGCAACTTTAACTAAATGCTAGTTTAGAGGTCTACTTTTAAAGATTCTGTTTATTTAAAAAAAAAACTTTTTTCTTGGATTTTCAAAAGGCTAATGTGATAAATGCAAGGGAAGACACTGGATGTGGTGTGTACTCCAGGTCTCTAAACCTAAGAACAAAGTGGATTATGTGTAAAAATGTCAAGTGTTGTTCAAACGGAACTAATAGGAACTGGCTGCCATACCGATATCTGCAAATGAACTAACCAGGAGAAATGTATTTGGAAATACTAAAATAATCTATAGACAGACAAACACTTCTAACACTGAAAAGACCCCGCATCACATCAGGGTTAGCAATAGAATGCCACTAACCTTTGGCCCATGCTTCAGACAAAAACAGTATACCCTGAGGTGGGTTAAAGGGCACAATAACAACAAAGTCAACCGTATAGCGGACGGTCTAGCGAGGAAGGCCACTGGCTAAAGAAATTTAGGACCATGTGACCTTTCTGATATCGACAACCACGATTACGGAAATAGCCAAAAAAGACTCCCATACCCAAATGGTAAAACGATGGGAAAACCTACAATGATGCCGATTTGCCAAGGAAACCCTTACAGGTTTTGGCATGTTTGACTTGGTCATCGCCAAGAAGTCCTTGGCGATGACCAGGTCAAACGTAAGTCTTATAGTAGAATTCCCGACTGGCCATTGTCAACTTAGAAAACACTTCCACAATATGGGGTTGAGTGACACATCGATATGTAGAATGTGTGAAAGCGAAGAAGAAACTGTGGAATACTTCATATTATGTGAGTGTCCAGCATTACCTTCTATTAGAGTGTGCGTTCAGCGAACCTTGGCCTACAACCTGCCCACCTCTTCCTAAAATTGGCTGGATGGAGAACGACCTGAGGAAACAATTACTTGGGAGAATGCACAATGGGCCAGTTGTGGCCTAAGTGCAGTGGGACTAATCACCCTCCCCACTCTACAGATACAGAAGGTGTAGTGGACATGGACTTTGAAAATCAACAAAACAATAAAAGATAAATGAAAATAAGACATACCTTAGGCAGCGCAGCTAGGCACTGCTGCTTGACGTCCCAGACGAGTTGGTCCCTAGGGAACTGCAAGCACTTTTGCACGTTCAGCTCGGGCACGTGGATGCGGACGAGCAGGTGGCCCACGTGCCCCCCCACTTCATCCACCGCTGCGTCCCCTCCACCTCCTCCAACCCCCACCACCCCACCGCCGATGCGGTCCGGCGTCGCACCCCCACCCTCCGCCATTTGAGGGGCGCGACACGCGGCCAGCGATTCACATCTGCAACAAAAAAACATAGATGGTGTTAGTGGTGCCAGGGATACGTTCCTTGGGTAAAACGTCTTTCAAAAACTATGGGTAACACCCAAATGAGAACGAGCACTAGCAAAGCTTGACAGTAACGGAGAGCCGTATGACACGATACTAAATTTGCTATCAGATTTGCGACAAATTTGTTATGAAAGTTAGTAACATATCATACGGGCTTCTTGGTCAATATTTCAGATGAAATTTGAACGGCTACCAAGATCGTGCGATTTGACCCCACTAGACTTTTTCTTGTGGAGTTTTCTGAAGTTGTGAGTTTATGGTAGTAAGCCGGGCACTACCGATGGTCTTAGTCAATATAATCCAGACCATGGCGCAGATTCAGCCAGTATTACCCGGCAGAGTAATTCAAAATTGGACCACTTGGATCCGTGCTCTTGTGAGGAGACGTGGCGGACATATGAACGATGCAATATTCCACACGTAATGACATACATGGAGCTTTAAAATAAAAAACAAAACTTCCTTGATACCCCACATGCCACACAGCTTGTTTTCTTTCATTTCAACATCGACTCGTAAAACCTCGTTAGCTCATATAAATAGCTATATATAAATACAATGATAGATCGCTTGTAAAAACGAACGGGTAAAAGTTGGAACGTTTTTGGTTCTGTTAAATATCACTAGTTTCAATATGCAGCGAAATGTCACACAATTAAAAGCAAAAATGAATGATCGGTATTTGATTTCTCTTGCATAGCATGATGGATGGTTTAGTAAATGCTGCTCAATTGGGAACATGTGCATAATGTGTGTTGCATAATTTTGGAAAACCTAAAGGCGCATTTACACTATGCAACAAGTTGTAAAGCAACGTGTTTCCAAACATTGTAGAATAATATTTACATAAGGGCACTTACTCCAATGGAGCGTCTGTGTCTGGTTTTTATTCATATCGTGTTCCAAATTATTGCGTATAAAGTGAATGCTCATTTTTATCCATATGACCCTTTAATTTCCCAAGATTCAGGATAACTTTTTTTCGTACAGATGAAGCGATATCGTTTCTCTTTATTAGAACCTCAACTTGCAAGAGAAATTGAAGAGCCCAATGTTAAAGGTGCCCGTCACATTTTTCGCTTTTTGAGAAAAACGCTTTTAAAGTTTATATTTCTCTCAGAAATATTGTATTTTATTACTTTTAGAGTGAGCGACTTTAAGTAAAAGCTAGTTTAGTGGTCTCCTTTGAAGATTTTTTTTTCAAAAACGGACACTTTTTTCTTTGAATTTTAAAAGGGCAATAAAAACCTGTAACATGCTTTAAAGTGCTTTCATTTTATAATATATGAGTATACAAAATACATTACAAATACAAAAATTATTCATAAATATCGGTGTCAGAGTCTATGAACTTCATTTTTTGAGCCAGGACGCATATCAGATGTATTGCCATCAGTAGGTCAGATATATGTGATATCTATAAGAGACAAATGTGGCAAAATTGACAGTTTTGCTTTATATGAAAACATTTTCAGGATATCTCAGCATAAAACAGGATTAACCTATACAAACACAATACTATCGACAATATTGAAAAAAACCACTTACCTGTGCTTCTTGTACAGGGTGGCCTAATAAGAATGGACGCAGACAATATTTCGGTAACCTTTAATCATATAAATTCGAGGAAAAAATATTATTAGGTAAATCGGCTAAGAGAAATCGCTGGAAATTATTTTCAAGTTCCGCAAGTGGCCGCTAGGTGGCGCAACTGTTACAATCAATCAGAATAATGGCTTTTTCTCAAAAAATATGCAAGTAAAGGTATATTATAAATTCTACGATCTTACAGACAGGACAATTTTCGATTGTTTTTGTTAACAGTTTTTTGCTCTATTTTGCAAGATGTAGTGGTGGGGGAATGTCAAAAAAGTATTTATTCAAATAGCCATAACTTTGGTATGAGTTAACGGAATTAAACAAGCTAGGTCTCATTTGTATAAAAGTTTATCTTGACTTGGTAGCTACAGGGCGGTATTTGACGTCATAGCAATTATTAAGCATTATTAAGAAAGTCTTAAATGGTGTGTTATATATCTTTTAACATAGTTAAATAGAGGACGAAATTCTTAAAAACTCAATGCAAGATTTAACTTCCCAGCCATTCAAACCGGAGATATCAATGAAACAAGTATTATGACAAGTGGGCTGCTGTGAGATTCAGAAACAATTGCTGCCCTATAGGAATATAGCCTCCGTCACATCGTTTCAGTAATCATTCTATAGATGATACTCAAGTTAAGCCACTAGACATCATATTTTAACTTTTTGAATTAAACTACAGGTGGCGTAGTAGTCGCCGATGAGTGCTATATTCAATTTTCAAGATAACGAAACTTTTAAAAGAAACAAACAAACAGAAATGACAGTATAAAATTATTTTTATTATCATTAGACGTCAACTTGAGCTGATCACAAAGTATTATATGAACTCCACAAGAAAAGACAGTAAAAAAAAAACAATGTGAATAGATCTCAAAATTAAGACCAATTAACAGCAAAATAAGATAGTATAACAAGAATGATAACAAATACAAAATACATAAACCTAATAAACATGCGCATACTATACCTATTGTAAGTGTGGCTTTAGATGTTCGATGGGGTCCATCGCTTTAGATGCACTTATGCATCCAATCACACGTGGATAAACCTGCCAGTCTGATAGAGCAACACTGAAAATAGGTACAGTATACGCGTGTGAGTTAGGTTTATGTATTTTATCTTTTTAACTTTTTTGTTATACCACGTTGCTTTGCTTCATTTTGCTGTTAATTAGCCTTAATTTTGAAGATCTATTCACATCGATTTTTTCTTACTATGTTTGCTTGTCGAGTTCATATAACACTTTGTGATCAGCTCAAATTGACGTTTAATGATAATAAAAGTAGTAATCAATTTTATATTGTAACTTATTTTTGTTTGTTTCATTATCATGAAAATTGGCTACAGCAATTATTGACGACTACTACGCCACCTGGTGGTTGTTTTAGAAAGTCAAAATATGATTTTTAGTGGCTTTACTTGAGTAGTATCTATAGAATGATTACTAAAACGATGTGACGGAGGCTATTTCCCTACAGGGCAGCAATTGTTTCTGAATGTCACAGCACACTTGTCATAGTACTTGTTTTATTGATATGTCTGGTTTGAAAATAGATAGGAAGTTGAATTTTGCACTGACTTTTTAAGAATTTCGTTCTCTATATGTTTGTGTTAAAATAGATATAGCATACCATTTGATATTTTCGTCAAAATGCGTAATAATTGTTATGATGTCAAATATCGCCCTAGAGCTACTAAGTCAAGATAAACTTGGATAATTTTTATATAGGTAACGGATTATTGTGTAAAAATAGCTCTTCCAAAAGAGACCTAGCTTGTTTAATTCTGTTAACTTATGCCAAAGTTATGGCCATTTAAATAAACACTTTTTGGAAATTACCCCACCACTACATCTTACAAGATAGAGCAAAACACTGTTAACAAAAAATCGAACATGTTCCGGTCTACATGACGGTAGGATTTATAACATACCTTTACTGCAATATTTTTTGAGAAAAAGCCATTTTTCTGATTGATCGTAACAGTTGCGCGCCCTAGCGGCCACTTGCGGAATTTGAAAATAATTTCCAGCTATCTCTCTTAGCCGATTTACCTAATGATATTTTTTGCTCGTCGAATGGAAAAATGAATGGTAAATCACAAATTACGCATAAATAATATTCTAGTGGACTAAGGCAATTTTTGCGTTGAAGTGGTCATTCATATTGACTAACAGACTGTGTACTTAGGCTCATCTTCCATTGAATATATTTTATCTAATATTTGGCTGGCACATGTTTCACTGAACTGAGAACTGTTTTAAAAAACTCATAATGTTTATCTTAGGTACATCTTACAACAATTTTAGGTGTACTACCAGAACGCTAACAAAAAGTTCGTATAGATGGCACTAATAGTCTATAATTGATGAAACTGTTACTTGGGTACTTCTTGCATTGGACCCTTCAATTATATTCATTGGGGATGGCCTGCAAAAACGAAACCTGCGCATAACATTTTGCACAATTTTGGTAAACGTATCAACCCAAACACACTACTAATGTCGTCTAGATTGAAGTCAATTTAGTTAAAATCGATATTGTTTCTTATTATAAAGACAACATGTGAGAGAAATTATGTTCAGTATATTTAAACAAGATGAGCTGTCGTATTAAAATCTTGGCAAACAGTAAGTGCCCAGTTAAAGTGGTCATTATCCCGGTCTTGGTTTATGGTTGGTAGTAAATCTTCGTAATCTTTTTCTTTTGATTGGTCTTAGACGAGTTCAATGTTATTACCGTTTTAACCCGATTTTTGTCTGTTTGTAATGTTTTGTTCAAACAGTTATCTGACTTACAGATACGAGTATCTAGTGTCAAGGTGCTACCAGAAATTGCCGGAAAAAGAAACGACTGCCAGTGGGATTCGAACCCGTGCCTCCGAAATTCTAGTCCGGCGCTCTTACCAGCTGAGCCATGGCGGTCATGGCACTCCAGCTGGTGAGGCGATACCAAGAGGCATCGAATTCTCTTCACGCTCACTGACGGCTCCACCTCCGCTATCTTCTGGTAGTACGAAGCGGCTCGTATCTCTGCATCGAAGGAACCCTGTTGGGTCAGCATTGATTTCTGACCGCGTTCGACTCCAGCCATCGGGTCGAGCGAGCACAGCCAGCTCTGTATAGGGAGTTAACGTTACTCCATGTTTCATGCTAATGCCCGCATGTCGGGTAAGAGCAGGTACTGCTAAAAGCAATATATTTTTTATTGGTATCAAAAGGAGCATAAATTGTTCTGTGTTGCACATGCCTTTTAAGTACATACTTGGAGTTTAAACTCGGATGTTGTTTATAATACCCAAGTTTGTGGAGCAAGTGTGCTCAGTGAGTTTGTTCTTTTTTTTTTCGGGTGCGCCACTGACCATCCCGAGGACCATCCTAACATGAGAGTCGCCCTATGCCCATGAAAGGTTTTATTATCTTATTATTGATTTAAACTTATGATTATTTTATATAAAGTTGTTCAATATTATATCAGTAAGACGTAATTAGATATGTTATTATGTCATTCTTCCACATTTTACAATAGGCGAATCCCAAGTGATTGCATTATTTAAACATTTTACTTCCCACACCGATAGGTATGGATTGTGATGAAATTTGGGCAGCGATGTTCTGTGGGGTCGTAGTAGGTAATGTTCCTATAATTTTGAAAATTGGTGCATGGGCGGCGGAGTAATTAGCAAAAAATAAAAAAATATTTCTCAAACTTCGTTTTTAGTAGTGTTAGGGGTTCCTGATCATTTTCTGAAATTGGGGTGGTTGGAGGGTGGGGGGTTGTAAAATTGAAAAATCTGTTGCTTTCATAAAATACTGCCCACTGACCTGTTAAGGAAGACCTAGTGGCATAAATAACTTTTTTAGGTCCATCCGAACATTGCCTTGCCTATTACAGAAACCAAAGGACTTTTTTTTCTGGTGTAAACATACGATTATTGCTTCAGATCGTTCTATATTGTGTAACGAGGAAACTGTTGAATTAATTTTAATGGAATTTTGACCCAGTATTACCACCGTGACGAGGATGGAAAATGCGTATGGTTTTTATAAATCGTGCCAGTGGTGGCGCAGAAATAATAAAAAAAACTAAAAATATAAAAACAGCTCAAACTTCGTTTTAAGCGTATTAGAGCATCCTGATCATTTTCGGCGTTATTTTGGGTGAGGTTGAAGTTGGGGCGGAGTGGGGGGTGGGGGGAGAGGTGAAAAACTGAAAAATGGGTTGTATTCATAATAGGCTGTCCACTAACCCGTGAAGGAAGACCTAGCGAGATAAATCACTTTTTTAGGTGCATCCGAACATTGCCTAGCCTATTACCAACACAAAGGACTTAGAATTTTCTGTATACATACGAGTATTTATTGCTTTAGATCGTTTTGTATTTTGTAACGTGGAAAATATTAAATTGATTCTAATGAAATTGTGACAAAGTAATACTTCCATGGTGAGGATGGAAGACGCGTATGGTTGTTAGAAATCGTGTCAGTGGCAGCGTAGCAATAATCAAAAAACTAAAAATATGAAAACAGCTCAAACTTCGTTTTTAGATATTTTAGGGGTTCCTGATCATTTTATACCTTTTTGGGTGGGGATGAAATAGGGGTGGTTGGGAGGTGGAGGGTTGTAAAACTGAAAAGTCTGTAGTATTGATAACAGGCTATCCATTGACCTGTGAAGGAAAGACATAAGGCAGAAGACCATTTTAGGGGGGGGACTGCCGATGACTTGGTTGCAAGGGGATCTCAGACTAAAGCTTCGTGCTATCAATATCAACGGGTATCACAGTAATGTGTGGGAAGTACTGAATCAATCAACTTGACCTCATTTTTTTTTTGGTCACTCTCAACAAATTCAGATTATTATGGTAGGCGAATTATAAGCATTTTTTTGTATTATACTTTTTGGTTACCTGATCTGACTTGATTCGGAGGTTTCAAAAGTCGTCGAGACGAAAATATATATTTTTTTGAAAATACTGACTTTTTTGCAAAGAAAATTTACCAAGTTCTATGCATATACCTACTCTATCCATATTTGAACTATTTTTTGCTTTGTTTACCACTGTCTGCTATAATCTGTCACTTGCCCGCCCTATCTGCATGAAATAGTTTTTTATAATCGCATTATTAAGAACTTTTGTACTAATCATCCACTCGGTTGAGCAGTCTCCCCCTCCGTTACCTTAAAATTTAACGCAGGCGAGAATTTTTTTGTCCGAGGATAATTTTGACTAAACCAAAACATTTCACCTAACCTCAAATACGTTGTTAGAGAGTCCCGATTATCCTTTGTACATTGTAGAAAAATTATGTTTGTTAGTGATTATCTAGATTGAACCATTTCATTTACACAGGTTAACGGAAGTATGTTTTACAGATATCGCTTTACTTACATTTTCTAGGTGAATTTACAATAATTGAAGGGGTCAGTGCAAAAAGTGGCCAAGTCCTGATTCTTAAGAAATTAAGTTATGTCTCCGTCTTTATGACTTTACCCATACAATAGGCATACATTAGTGTTGGGGAAAAAGTCGGCAGCCGGCGGGACTCGAACCCACAACCTCCAGATTCGTACCTCGGCCCTCTCACTAGTTGAGCTACGGTCGATCTGTCAACTCAACTTCGAAAGCGTCGTCTAGACCTAGACTATCTTACAACCAGTGGCCCGCATCTGTGACATCGAGTGATTTGGAGGTCGTGGGTTCGAGTCCCGCCGGCCGCCGACTTTTTCCGACATTTGCGAATGTAGGCATAAAAATAAAAATAATTCAAGAAGCGTCCTTGAATTTATGGTTGGAAAATTTAGTGACTGACACAAGTTGACATTTATGGAAATACTAGTGGGTTATGCAGTCAATCTAAGACGATGGCCAACTGAAAAGTTTCAAGAAAACTCTTTGAAATTTCCATAAATAACAACCTGAATGTAGATTTTACCGTCAATCATCATTTTGGCGCAAGAAGTATCTAAGTGTCGAACAGTTGCTGAGTTCATGTGGGACTTAGCACCTTTTTGCACTGACAGTTCCAAACATAGTAAAATCGTAAGAAGACATTTATATGGAAGGCGTCTTAACTCTAGTATTGCTCCGCCAGTTGGCGCTGAGGTTATAAAAGAGTTTTATGAATTTAATAAATGCGTTAACGAAAGAGATTCTGGTGAGAGACAATACATTCGATACAATAATATAGCCAACCTTAGACCATAATTCAATACCGGGAGTATCACATGAAGTTAGTTCAAAAAGAACGTACAACAAATACAGCAAACAAATTCTTCATTGTATGAAACAATAGGTGGGAAGACTGTTATAACGGAGGAGGATTTTATTCCCTCTATTGTCTTTTTTTCAATATATTTTCCTAGTCGTAATTTTTAGCTGTATCGGAACATTTAAAAGTCTAAGAACTCCACGAATCACTCTTAATAGTAGGTACTTAGCTTTCAGTTTCTTTGTATATAACACGCGGTGACCAACTTGTTCGTTTTGGGTGAGAATGACCCTGTTACATAAATATAATAATATGCTTATTTCACAGATACTTTAACAAAACATTATAAAAAACAACGACCACAACACGTGCAAAAACACACACACATTCGTTCATTTACCTAGAGCTCCTTCGCACGTGGTTGGTATTTTTCACAAACATAACCCTCCACCTAAAGCACTATAATCACTTTCACTACACGCAGTGTCCTTAATTTTTTTCCGGACTGCACTGATGTATACATATCATAATAAGATGACGTCTTTGATCGCGTTGCGTACAGCCGTACACTCGCGTCGATTTTCGTCTCTCGCACTAGCACTGTCACAGAGAAACGATTACGGTTGTGAAACGACGATCCTTATCTGAAAATCTGATAAGTGTTGGCGCACTTTAAGCGTTCCAGAGAATGTGGACAGGGTTGGAGTAAGGGGGACGTCACAATGGCAAAATATTACACAATATTTTTAGGATATCGTGTTTTCGCAAAAATATTGCAAAAGTGAGAAGAAATATTGGCTAACATTCGGTTCAGTGGTGTAACCCTAGAGACATATCGTATACCCGTTTGGCAAAGTTCAATCTGGTATGCGAAATCTGAAATGCAACTAAGATAAAAGGTACATACGAGCAAAACCATCAGAATGAAGTCAAGTTGATTGACTTAGTACTTCCCACACATTACGGTGATATCAGTTTATTATTTTCTCATAGCATTAAGCTATAGTCTGAGATCCCCTTGTAACCAAACTATGGACCGGCCGACTAAAAAAGTATCTTATGCCGCTAGGTCTTCCCTTCACAGGTCAATGGTTAGCTTACTATGAAAAAAAGAGTTTTATGACATCCCACCCCCCAACTGCCCCAATTTCGCCACCACCCAAAAAAGTATAAAATGATCACGAAACCCCTAAAATGCCTAAAAACGAAGTTTGAGCTGTTTCTATACTTTTAGTTTCTTTATTATTGCTGCACCGCTACTGACACGATTTCTAAAATCCATAAACGTTTTCCATCCTCGCCACGTTAATAATACCACAGTATTATTTCATTTCATTAAAATCAATCCAATATTTTCCACGTTAATCAATACAGAACGAGCAAAAGCAATATTCGTATGTATACGTCAGAAAATTTTAAGTCTCTTGGTTTCTGTAATAGGCAAGGTAATGTTCAGATGGACCTAAAAAGTGTACTATGATGCTAGGTCTTTCTTTCATAGGTTGGTAGACAGCCTATTATGAAGACAACAAATTTTTTAGTTTTACAACCCCCCACCCCCCAACCACCCCAATTTCATCCCCACCCAAAAAAATATAGTAAATGATCTGGAACCCCTAAAACGCCTAAAAAAAAGTTTGAGGAATATTTAAAATTTCTGGTTTTTTGCTAATTACTCCGCCGCCCATGCACGGGTTTTCAAAATTATAGGAACATTACCTACTACGATCCCACAGCATATCGCTGCCCGAACTTCATCACAATCCATGCAGCGGCTACTGAGATTACGTGGCTAGAGAAACGCGTAAAGACAGACCGACAAACAGACCGACGGAAATGAGTGATGTGGATTTTCGTTATGTAGACATCATAAAACGGCCAAAAAATTGTATTAACTCAAAATCGTAAATTTTCTCGATCACAATCCTCCCCTCACCTATCGGTGTGGGGAGTAAAAGAGACACCTAACCCCTCATCCTACATTCCCACTACATTCACTCCAGGCGCAGTAAAAAATAAGAAAGCAAGTTTGGTAGAGTGAGTTCTCGATAACTTAACATTCATCTGCAAGAATTTAACTTTTTATCGGAAAAACGGTCAAAATCACCAGCATAGCACTAGAAACAGGGACTTACTGTCTGTGCCATTTTGGAGGCTTGATAGATGCAGAAACGGGCCAAACTTCTGGGCAGCCAAATTTTATAATAAAGTAGCTACGAAACTAGATAATACTCCGCCAGATCAGATCAGAAATAGGCTACAGCAATTTCTAATTAAACAACATTTCTATGACGTAAATCAGTTTTTAGATTTTAGTGATAATTATGTTTCTTGAGTGCCGTCTTTACCTTGTTATATTTATACGTTTTTGCAATTGCATTTTTCTGTATATATGTGTGTTTATATTTGCTGTTTGTTTTATACATTTTAAACTGACTTGTGTAAACGTATACCTATGGGTAACAACACTATAAATGATTGATTGATTGATGTGAATGTGAAAATTGTCAAAACCGAAGCATCCAGTATGTATAATCTGTGCGTGACTGTAGTAACGTCTGACCTACGGAACTGCAAAAAAAGTGAAACTGAAATTATCCTATTAACCAGGTTTAGAACTGGGTCAACATTCTTAGCATTCAAGATACATAAACCTTACAACTCGACAAGAATAGCTAGAGACGTGAGAAATATGAAATAAGGAACGCCCCTCGATGCGCAGTGGACAGCGAACAAATTTGCCATTTGCATCAGATATTTCGTAGCGGAACGGTGCACTCTGGGCAAAATCAAATATGGTGAATGGATGATATGGGTTTTATAGAAAATGCATGTTTAACATTAGTTTAACAAACATTAGTTTGTTATCCGGTTTCCAATAATACCATCTCAAATGTTTAGACTCCATGCTGGTCGTCAACAAATCTGTCAAAATTTGGATTTACGTCGGCGTGAAATATGAGAGAAGGAAACACGTAGTTATTAGTTAATGAGGATAATCATCTTGACGTTCTCGCAGTTGTAGTTGAAACACATGTATATTTCTTGCTCGTTTTAAAACCGCACTTTTTTGTCGTACTCAGTTTCCGAGATATTAACATTTTTGTAAAGTACTACAAACGTTAAGTTTTCTAAAGATTGCTGAATAACTTCGAAAATAGGCCTCTTAGACATATACTATGGTTAATAAACTGCACCTAAAAATCGATCCTGAATTCCAAAATGTAATAATATACAGGGTGCTCTATTTAAAATAAGGAAATTGATACCTACTTCCGGTATATCCGGATGACCTCCATCTTTGAAGTTATTTTCTGCAAGTGGACCATTTGAAGAGAAACGTTTTTTCTTCAAGTCATTTTCTTCTAATTTAAACGGTAAGGCCGCTAGTGAGCACTGCGCGCTTATTAGGCCACCCTGGATAGGAAGTCTCATTTAAAAAAAGTAGGCAAGAATTTACTGGAGTAAATTCAAGCCACAATTTAGTTTTTTTTACTATATTGGCTAAACCGGATATTTTAGTTCAAATTAAAGAAGTTGTTGACCTCGGTGAGATTCGAATCCACGCCCTTTCAGACTTCGGACTGGTGGCTAGCGTCTTACCGCTCGGCCATGCTGTCTGTGCTTCAGGAATATCAATACACCGTACATAATACGTCGTCAGTTACCTGTTTCATTCAATTTTTTTTAATCCGGAAGCGATATTGACAAAGCTGGGTTTTTCCCGGACTAGTTTTTTTCATGCTGATTCCGAATCTGTATTTAGTTTTTCTCCAGCACCTTTAGTTTTGGCTGTCTTTTGTATACGTACAGACGGACGGACAGACGGACTGACAGAGGATCTGCATAAGCTCTCTTCAGTGAGTCAGTGGGAGCTAAAAAGATATCTTTGCATCACGACGTAATTATGGATCACCCTGTATAAATAAAAATATGTTTTTGGTAAGGAGCATATCCTTGGCTACAACTTTTATATAAAACTTTTTGCACTGCAGTAGCAGAGTTATCGAATATCGACCAATCCGGTACTAAACACACCCTGTATTAGTCCCTGGTATAAATATGATGGTGTCGCGATAGTTTCACATACATATCTCATATTGAATCTGTAGTTATTGGCATGCACGTTTGAGCAATTCTTTAAAGCTGAACGATTTCAATGGTTTATTGGAGGCGATAACAGGTCGCGATGCTCTCTTGTTTTTTTAGTGCTCTGGTACCGTACTGTCTAGACACTCAGATTTGACTTCCTATGCATCTCGAACGAATCTGCCTTAACGTTTCTTTTATGGTTGGTTTAAAACATAACGGAAACAATAAATTGGCGTTGTTTCTTTGATGCTTTCAAAGCTGGCCACTTGGTCTACTTAGCAGTATGAAGAAAAACATGTATTCCATGTAATAACAATAATTTAATGAGTTACCAAACTCACCAATCTTCCCCTTACAGCAATTTTGCCTTCATGCCTGGGGATACTACTTGAAGGGTCCAATGCAAGAAGTGCCTAAGTCACATTTTCATCAATTATAGACTATCAGTGCCATTTATGCGAACTTTTTGTTAGCTTTCTGGTAGTATATCTAAAATTGCTGTAAGATGTATGTATCTAACTGATGATATTTGCATATCAATTTTTTAACATAGTTTTCAATCCAATGTAGTATGTGCTTAAGTCTATAAATGACCACTTCAACGCAAAAATGCCTTAGTTCACTAGCATATTATTCATGCGTAGTTTATGTTTGTGTGTGTTTTTGATCATTTTTCCATTCACTAATAGAAGCGCGCTTCTAGTGACTTATTCACTCAATTTGTCTAATCATTTATAATTGAAAAAATGTGAAGATATAGTTTAAGAAGACAGGTAAGTGAGTTTTTTAATATTGTCGATAATATTGTGTCTGTATAGGAAAATCCTGTTTGATGCTGAAATAACCTAAAAATTTTATCATGTAATGCAAAAATGCCAATTTTACGACATCTCTCTCTTACAGATATCAGATATCTGGCCTACAGATAATAATACATTTGGTATGAGTCCTGGCTCAGAAAATGAAGTTCTTGATGAAGCAATAGACTCTGACACCAATATTTTTGAATAACTTTTGTATTTGTAATTTATTTTGTATTCTCATTTATTATAAAAGATAAAGAAAAAACGTCCATTTTTGAAAAAAAACAAAACCTTAAAGAGTAAATCAATAAACTAGCTTTTACTTAAAGTCGCTCACTTTTTATATCGGGCCCTTCATTTGCAATAAATAATTAGATGGTATTAGGCAAGTACGTATGAGAGCTAAAAGATTCATAGTACGATAAGGACCTAACGCTAAGGCTTCTGAATAAGGCTGCGGTTCAACCAGAGATGTGCGAGGATGTCTAACGAGGAATGTGTTTTTAACGAACCAATAGAATCACTTGAATTACCTCGCCTCGCTCAGCACAGCTCTAGTGGAAACAACTTAGCGGAGCGAGGTTTTTGTAAGTAGAAAACAAGGCATGTTGGCGAGGAATGTTTGCTAGGAATGTGTTTCGAGAGATGTGTGCTAAAAATGCGTTCTGAGGGATGTGGGCGAGGGATGTGTGCTGAGGATGTAGGCGAGCAAAAAGAAAAATCTGAAAAGAGCCCGCCACAAATCTTCGCAACGCTCATCTGCACACCGTTTCACAGCTCCGCCACACATGTTTGCACCGCTCATCTTCCTAACACATCTCTGGTGGAAACACTCACAACGTTCCACAGCTCCATTATACATCCTCGCTGCGCTCATTCTCCTAGTACAGGGTGTCTCATTTTGCGCACTTTTACGGGGTATCTCGGTTATTTTTGAAGATAGAGAGTTACGGTTTTCGCGACAGAGTGCTACTTTTTTGTGAAAATAAAGATGCCGTTAACAAAATCATCATGACCTTCTTGATTTTTGAGATACAGAGTGGAATCGAAAACTATCGATTTTGGGACCACCCTCGTATCTCAGTTGTCTTTTATCGTATCGAAAAGTTTAAAAAAGGGTCTTAAAGATTTTTTTCTGTAGAATCCAGTGGTGTAGTTTGATTTTTCTTTCTCTAACCGTTTTTCAGTTATAAAGCAAACATATATTTTTTTAAATGGAATACCCTGTATATTATTTTTGAAGTCAATCGGAAATAATTCAAGTTTTTCAAAAATATATATTAGTATCAAGTTATTTTGAAAATTGCGCTCAAAAGTTTATTTTTCCATCTTTTACTTTATTTGTAGCAGTAGGCCATGACTAATCTATCAAAAACAATATCCAAGTAGACAATTATTAAGATACAAGATGCTCAATACTTTTAAACTCAATTATATAATTGTATTTTATACGCTATTAACTACTATTTGCGATAATGTTCAATAAATATTACTTAGTCTATTATTACATTATTTAAAACCAAACAGCATTATATCTGAATATCAACACATTATTAAATTTTAATATGAATCAAAATAAAAACTAAAAACATCGAGGAGCTTTTAGAGCTTGCTGGTTCAAGTTTTCTCGAATGCAAATCTGGCACAATTTCTTATTCTTTTAATGGCATTTAATAGAACTATTGGTCTCCTTCGTGTTATGGCCATTAAATGTTCCCAAACTTGAATCTTGTGCAAATGTTGAAGTATCTTAAACTTGTGTGGATGGTAATTGTATTTTTTTTAGAATTCTTTCTGCAGTTGATACTACAGCTTCTTTTATGTGCTTACAAGATGATGAAGGCGTTGCTTCTATGTAACCTAATCCGTTTGTTTCCCCTCGCTCCCTATTCTCATTGAAATAAGTTTTAGGACATGATTGAATAATATCCGTACCTAACTATATTTATTTTTAGACCAGCAAATACATCTGAAAACTGTTGATGTCTCTCTGGGTATCTAAGCTGCCCTTATTATAGAAAAATGACAATAATTAAGTTAAAAAAAAAACAAAAAGAACAAAGCTATATTTAATAAAAATATAAATAAAAACTGACAGTCTCGCATATTTTTTACAGATATGCCTTTATGTTTTTAACAGATGAGTCATAGCCCACTATCTACTCAATATTATAGTAACACAATCATCATCTTAATGAGACATTATTGTTTAAAAAAAGGTATTTTGATTCTGTTTTTCGAATTTGAGTAGGAAGCCTCTTGTAGAGCAATAGCTGCTTAGGTGCTTATTATTTATAGTTGATTAACCATGGCCTACTGCTACATATAAAGTAAAAATGAAAAAATCAAATTTTGAGCGCAATTTTCAAAATAACTTAATACTAATATATATTTTTGAAAAGCTTGAATTATTTCCGATTGACTTTAAAAATAATATACAGGGTGTTCCGTTTAAAAAAATATGTTTGCTTCATAATTGACAAATGGTTAGAGCAAGAATAAATCACTCTACACCACTGGATTCCACAGAAAAAAATCTATAAGACCCTTTTCAATAAGATAAAAGACAACCGAGATACGAAGGTGGTCCCAAAATCGATAGTTGTGATTTCACCCTGTATCCCAAAAACCAAGAGGGCCATGATAATTTTGTTAACGGCATATTTATTTTCACAAAACAGTAAACCGCAACTCTATATCTTCAAAAATAATCTTCAAAAGTGCCCAAAATGGGAATGTACATCTCTGGTGGAAAGGCAACCTAAAGGCAGAGGGATGGTCAACCTTCTGGTGGAGTTTTTTACTGGTCATTGCCGGCTAAATAGACATTTGTTACTTATGAGAGTGGTAGGGAATCCCATCTGCTCCAGATACTGGGAGGAGGACGAGACAGCGTTACACTTCCTGTGTATCGCAACCTCAGCGTTCAGATTTTCGGCCCGATGGAGTTCAGGGAGGAGTCAGTATTATTCAGTGAGATGGTCGGACATACTGTCTTTCATCAAGCGATGTGGTAAGTCCGACATGGAGCTTTCTAAGAAGTAGGTTTCAGTGTGTTTAGTGTTAGTTGGTTGCCTGGCTTCGCCTCCCTGTCGCTAGGTACTAATATTTATTCTCATTATTACTATTTTCCAATAAGTACAATTTAAAGGACTTAAGGTCAATGTTAAGGTAGTAAACACTTATCGAAATCACTTATGGTATTTATTACCAATCTATGATGATAAATCGTAGCGAATAGATAACAAATAAGCAAAAAGTTGTTTCCAAACAGCACAGGGTCGAATCATGCTGATATAAACGTTACAGCGTACGGCCAAGAGCAGCGGCGATATTGTTTTTATCGGTGCCAACTAGACTGAATCGGAATCAGGTAGATAAAAATAACAGGCAATTCCATTGTAGCCTACTTATAGACACGACGTGGTTTGATTTAGGTAGAATGCAGTCTCGCAATTGTAGCTAAAAAAACGGAGTCAAGTTGATTGACTAAGTACTTTCCACAAATAACGGTGATACCAGTTTATTATTTTCCCATTGCATGAGAGTCTGAGATCCCCTTGCAACCAAATGATTACCCGCCCATCTTCAAAAGAAAGAACATCCAACATCGAAACCATCGTTGATAGTTTCTTGCATCTCTGTAGGAACTAGGACTATACAGTTTTTATTCTGCAAGCTTCAACTGGTCGGAACCTAACTATCATGAACCCCCAAAACGCTCAAAAACGAAGTTATACGCATTTTCCATTCTCGCCATGGTAATAATACTGTTTCGAAATTTTATTAAAATAAATTTCAGGTTACACAATACAGAACGATCTAAAGCAATACCCGTATGTATTAGTATACATCAGAAAATTCTAAATCCCTTGTTAGCAAGTCAATGTTCAGATACACCTAAAAAACTGTATTATGCCGCTAGATCCTTCTTTCGCAGGTCAATAGAGAGCCTATTATCAATACAAAAACTTTTTCTGTTTTACAACCCCCTACCCCCTAACCACCGCAATTTCACCCCCACCCAAAAAAATAGAAAATGATCGGAAAGTTTCAACCTATTTTAGTGAAATGAATGAATTTTTTCTTCATAATAGGTGTAGCGGTTACCGAGATTACCCGGGTAGAATGAGAGAGTCAGGCAGTCAGACTGATAGGGGTGTTCATAAAATATCGGGCATTTTGGTTCATGAAAAGAAAATATTTAATCATTAACGTTAATATTTTTGCCTCCAAAATAGTCCCCATTGGCTAATATTATACGTGGGGCTGCCCACCCTCCAAGACGCCGCTTGTATTGATAATCATCTTCTAGTCAGTGCTGACCTAGTGTTGTATTGCAGTGAACAACACTGTCAAATTACAAAAACGTCGGCTTAATGATACTTAAGAAATTAATAAAAATTAATTTTTTCCAAACTTGGCATACTGTATCTTAAAAACCAGACTCTTTAGGATACAATACATGTTTATATCATTGAAGCATACCCTGTATAACCAGCAAATTCATAAATTTTCCGTAACACTGCATGATATGCACCGGTTAATAATTTTCTTCGCGCACAATCGAGAAAAGTGAAATGTAAAATTGTTCATCAGCATACAAATAAAACCGTTACCTATTATGTACAATGTACATGACTACAATATTTTTTTGTAATGCTCACCTATGTATATAATATGGCTTATCGAGTTGTTCGGCATCCTCACTCGCTCTACTTAAAAAAATTAAAACAAACACGTCCATTTTAAATTAATCGAAACAGCTTTCATTGTGTAGCTTTTGGGTTAAGTTTAAATGCCAGTCATCATTCAACGGAAATCTTTCCACTATCATGATCCACTGATTTCAATTCAGTACCTAGGTGAAAAATTGGGAAAAAACACTATTAGGAAGAGAATGCTGCTATAAATATAATATGAAATGTAATGATGGTAAGAACTCACGCAGTTGAAGTTTGCAGCACGAGTAGGTGATTGCTGTAAATCAACAAGTGAGTTATTACCATGGCTCAACAAACAATCAGCTGTCATTCTCAAGGTCTGGGGACGATTTGCGCCGATCCTTTTGCGCATCGCCATTTTGGGTTAGATTTGTTCTGATATCAACAACGGCGCGGCTCGCGGCGGAAAGGCAGTGTCATGGCAATCATGCTTATCGAACCGTAGTGACAGTGAAGCGTCACTAATAAAAGAGCTGTCATTCGAGATGTTTTGCGTTTTGCTACGGACTTTTGAATAGTTTGTCGTCATTTTTAGCATCGCTTCATTTGCAGTTTAATCATAGTATTTTGTGTATGGATAACGTAATAGGAAAATTAAAAGCTTGACATCAGCCAGTGACCTTAGCAGTCGATGCTGCCTAATCAACAAAAAAAAAGCTTGATATATTTTGTGCTACAGTAAGCTGCTCTTCGAAAAGCTACTCTAATAAAAATCTCAGTTCTTTTTAGGTTCCCTAAATATCCCTCAAGGTACGAATTAAGATTAATTAGTACCGTAAACGCGGGCTACTTTGGCCCACTTTTCAGTAATTATTGTATGTACTTTTCTCTAGAAACTGTTGTTTTCACTGCCCAGAAGTTCTGGTAATCTTTTTTACAACTATAATATCTTAAATTTTAATCAGTAATCCTGTTTTTACTTACAAAACGTTTATTAAATTAATATATTTTTTTTAGTTTTGGGCCAATGTTACCCTGCGGTTAGGGTAACTTTGGCCCAAGTCAATTTTTAGCGCTAAAAGCATGACACAAATGGTATGGATAAAGAAGGACTTGGATATTGACTAGAACAGGTTCTTCAACGAAGATTATATTATCAAATGTTACCAAGTTTTGTCATAATTATGAATTTTATCAGGTGAAACATCTTTGACCACCTTTTTCAGATGTCCAATATAGTCTGTGATAATTTGTTCATGAATCTGATTACGATTTCTTTTGATCTTCGACGAAAACGTGACAGTCAGTTGAAGGTGTCTCTTTAGAAACGATTTGACCCGGTCACGTCCTGGAACATAGTTGCAAAAACACTGCATAGTCTTCAATTGCCTAGTCAAATAAGATTTTATGATGAATCTTAAATCTAGTTCATCGAGAATGCTAGTTCTTGCGAAAAAACTGTTGCATGGCCTGGTGAACTGGAAAACAAACTTTTCAACTTGTTTTTTATAGGGGTATCTTGCAATGATCAGCAGCCTGCCTTTGCGTCATATCACCAGATCTGATTGCTTCTAGACAAGTTAGAAGTTGTTCATTGCTATAGCCAGTATATACTGGGCCTCCAGGAAGTCTTTTATTACGGCATCCTGAACAAGCTGATTATGATAATACGCAATATAAATGAAAAACTAAAATGTTTCAAGGTTTTTGTAGCAATTCATAAATTAATATTATGGGTTTTGGCCAAAAAAAACGTTGGGCCAAAGTAGGACGTTTTTTATACATTATTGGGTCTGATTTAAAAAAACATGAAAATAAAAAAACTTGTTTAGTTTACCAGTGTTGTAACTACAGTACGACTTAAAGAAAGGAAAATTGTTTAATAGGGGGTACTTACCAGATTTGTTAAACAAGAAATACGTTTTTTGTAAGTGGAAGTTTGGGAGGTAAAAATTGCACGTGGTTTCACTAGTCAAACAACTATAAGTGCTGCTTTCTAGTGGATAGCAAAGGAACCACTGGACTTATCAGACAGCCTGTATAGTGCGGCTACCTACCGGAATGAGCCGGAAGTATTTTAAATACGGTCACAAATATGATTGTAGAGTATGATTTTGTTTTTTTTTCATTTGGGCCAAAGAAGGACGTTAGGGCCAAAGTAGCCCGCGTTTACGGTACCGACTACTTTATTCAGAGCTTTTGTTTTTTAAGAGCTATATCATAAGAAACCGTAGCAGAATATACTGTGGAGTGACGGTATAATAAATTAACGTCTTGTCCACGCAGTAACAATTTTATATTTTCCTAGAGCTAAAACGTGGCTCGTGAAGTCTTGGTAGGATCTGTATGGCCTGGATGTTAATAGACTGTGCCAAAGTTATAGTCTGTGCAGTATGCACTGTGAGCCAATAATGTTTACAAATAGTACATACAAACGGTTGAAATTGAACGCCATTCTAACAATATCCGGTCATTAGAAGGTTGTTCTGGAGGTTTACGTACAACTCATGAGTATGAATATCATTTTTTGGAAACAGTAAGCGTACCTGTTCCAGAGGAAATTCCATCGAAAAAGATAAAGGTTTCAGAAAGTATCACTATTGTTCCAGGTACATATTATTTACTCTGTTCGACATAGAAATTGATATTATGACGCTAGCTATAATCAGACAGACAACACGTTCTTGTAATCTACCCCTGTCCTTTTGAATGAAACTAACCCAAAATGGCGTCGCTGACGTCAGATAGTTGCAACATGTCATCACAAAGGAACCGACACTGAGTAAGACAGCTGATTGTTGAGCCGTGTTATCACTATCACCGCGAGTACTGTACTTTATCTACGACCGAAGCTATGAATAGTACGATTTAAGGTTAAGGTTCGTAATCCATCAATCTCTCCCTCATTCAGTCATCAGTGACAGTTTGCTTTGCACGCCATTCGCTGTGGGTCGCATTGACTGTATCTGTCTTTTGTGTCTGGAATTCTGACTTATTTCCCTTTTTTATATAGAATATTCGTAGTTTTTTTTAAGTTAGTTTCTCATAAGGGGCCGTCCATTAATCACATGAGACCTGAAAGCGGGGAGGGATTTGACAAAAATCAGGAAGCATCACAAGGGGGGAGGAGGGTCTAGTTAGATATCACATGTATTTATTTTTCCTACTTTAGCCCTAGACCCGAAAATCTGAAAGATTTGAAATTCTTGATTTCTGTCAAACGAGACTGAAACTCAAAAGTGCGACCAAATTTGTAATTAACACCCTCAAGTTATCCGAAATACGAGCGTTCATCTTAATAGAAAGCCAAATAAGGATTTTTAATTTTTTTGGTGAACCCGATCTAAAATTTTTGAGTTTCCGCAAACGAGACTGAATCTCAAACTGCGACCGAATTTGTAATCAGCACCCTCAAATTATCCGAAATACGAGGGTTCGTCTCAATAGAAAGCTAGATAAAGATTTTCACTTTTCTAGGTAAACCCGGTAATCTGAACGATCTGATATTTTACTTCCTACACCGAAAGGTGAGAGGTGTATTGTTATCGCGAAAATTTTCGATTTTGAGATAATACGCTTTTTGTGCGTTTTATGATGTCTACATAACGGAAATCCACGTCAGTCATTTCCGTCGGTCTGTCTGTCTGTCGATCTGTCGGTCTGTTTGTTGGCGTTTTTCTACCCTCGTAATCTCAGTAACCGCTGCATGGATTGTGATGGGATTTGGGTAGCGATATGCTCTGGAGTCGTAGTAGGTAATTTTCTTATAATTTTGAAAATCGGTGCATGGGCGGTGGAGAAATTAGCCAAAAACAAAAAATTTCAAATACTCCTCCTCTTTAGGCGTTCCTGATTATTTTCTCCTTTTTTTTGGGTGGGGGTGAAATTGGGATGGTTGTGGGGTGGGGGGTTGTAAAACTGAAAAATTTGGTGTATTAATAATAGGCTTCCATTGATCTGTGACGGAAAGACCTAGCGGCATGACACAATTTGGGGGGGGGGGGGGGTGGCGGCGATGATTTGGTTGCAAGGGGATCTCAGACTATGACTTGATGCTATGTGAAAATAATAAACTGGTATCAGCGTAATGTGTGGGAAGTACTGAGTCGATCAACTTGACTTCATTTTTTGATTTTCGTCAAACGAGACCGAAGCTCAAAAATGCAACCGAATTTGTAATCAGTATCCTCAAATTATCCAAACCACAAGGTTTCATCTGAATAAACAGCTGAATAAAGATTTTCAATTTTTTAGGTTAACCCGAAAATCTGAAGGGTCTGAAATTTTTTATTTTTGTCAAACGAGACAGACTCAAAACTGGGACCGGGTTTGTGATTACCACCCTCAAATTATTCGAAATACGAGGTTTCATCTCAACAGAAAGCGAAATGAAGGTTTTCAATTTTTTAGATAGACCTGAAAATCTGAAATATCTGAAATTTTTGATTTTCGTTAAAACAGCGACCGAATTTATAATCAGCATCCTCAAATTATCCCAACCACAAGGTTTCATCTCTATAGAAAACCAAACACAGATTTTCAATCTTAGATAAAAACCCGAAAATCTGAAAGATCTGAAATTTGTGATTCACAGAGTATCCCCTTGACGGAAGACTAAGCACAAAATAGTAGTTTGTTTTGTGAAAATTGGATCAATATTGCAATTTGAGAGTTGGCAAGGCAATAATGCACCGTTGATGTATGGAGCGCTTCGCACTGATTGACTAAGTTTGAATTAAACAAAATGATACAGAGAGTAACGAAATGCATCAGTACACCTATTTTGGTATACACTAAGAACTATGAGGTTATCGGGATTTAATGACTGATTCCAAATCCATGATACCAGTCCATTGGAGTTACTATATGGAACAGTAAAATTAAGTGCAAAGGACGCTGGACAGGACAATGCACCACAAATGGTGGACGTCTGCCGAAATGTAGAACGGTTGTCAACTCTAGATAGGACAGAAGGCGAAGACAGAGAAAGACAGCGCGACAACCGTTAAAAAGAAAGTGTTATGATAGGTTAAAGGACCTTATTAGCATTCTTTAGCAATCTCTACCAGAACCCGAGTTACATAAAAACTTGATCTCCAAACAATCCACCATTGTATCATTTGTATCATGGATTTTCGAGATTGCCTAACGGCATCAAAACGACTTCGTCCTAGACACAATGGTTTTTCATTTGAATATTTTCACATCCGGATTGAGTAGATAAATTAGGTGTAGGATGTGTAACTGTACTGTGTCGATCCCAGACGTTTATACCGAAATCTTGTGGTGAATTTCATGATGCATAACGTGCATTTGCGGTCAGATTTGCGAACGCTTGCTTTGAATACGGCTAGGCTTGGTGTTTGCAGTTACAAGTAGCGTGTAGTTCTCTTGACGATTTTAGAAGCTCAAAAATGAAGTCAAGTTGATTGAATCAGTACTTAGTTCACATTACGATAATACCAGTTTTCCCATTGTATGAGGCTATAGTCTGAGACCCCTTGCAATCAAATCATCGCCCGCCCGCTGTTATGCTGCTGCCGTGTGTTATGCTGATAGATCTTTCTTTCACAGGGCAATGAACAGCGTATTGTGAAACAACAAATTTTACACTTTTACAGCCCCCCACCCCCATCGTCATCCTAGACACAATGTCTTAACGAACATGTTGTGAACTTGTTACTACTAACGCGACATTTCTCTTACTGACGTGCCGTCTGAGAGATGCCATTGGTATTTTTGCATTTTTTAAGAAAAACTTCATTTTAAAAATGGTTTTATCAAATACGTACATAAAAAAAATCAGATTTAAGGTTAAGACAAGGTACAAACATATTTTGAGTGTAGTAAGTCATGCAAGTTAGTTTTAATTCAAATATTTGCGAATACCGCTAGAGAAAACAGAACAAATACTAAAAACAAAAAATAACAATTAATTTCCACTCTACTGAAACCAATTTCGCATGCACCAAGTTCACATGCATTTTTTCTGCGCAATTTTCATACATTTTTTTGGTGCGTTCTAAATCCCTCAGGTTTTAGACACATATAACATAAAAATCTAGTTCTACTTTTCTTGATTGAGGGAAATTGCAGCAATTTTTGCATTTTTCTAACAATTTTGATTTTATTTTACCTTTACTTTCTGAGATACTCAGAAGCTTTTTCACGTTTTTTCGTAGCTTCCGAGGTAGACGCGTATTTTTCGCTTTTCTTTGTATTTCTATCGCAAAATTTGGACATCATCCTTTTCATCATCCTGCCGACTTCTTCGTAACATTTTAAAATCTGCTCTTTGAAATTACTATCCTACCAACCCCCGTTGAAGTACTGGGACGAATATCTGTGTTTAAATTTTTTCAAAAAGTGAAATTAACACTAATGTGCCTTCTCTGAGATGCTGTCGGTACTTTACCGTGAAATAACTTTCTTATAAAAAGAGCTCAAATGTTACTACTTGCACATCTAACTTACTACTGAATCGACTGAAGGTAGAACGACGCGTAGAGCTGAAATCAGACGGGAATATCTAGTAATGTGCTAATGTCAATCTCTAACCATCTCACAGACGGCACGTTAGTAGTTAATGGTTATGTCAGAGCTAGAGTACTGGCGACTATTTTCAATAGATTTAGAAATTGTACATATATCCAGCAACTGTTTCGTCGAATCCACCCAGCATGTAAGAGAACGGCCACGGCGCCGCCCACTCGGGGCATGACCCTGAACTACACAAGTCTCTCCATATTATCGCTTTTGTGAATATTTCCGAAGAATGTAGGCATTCTCGTCGACACAATGGAGGATAGTCTCTTTGGATTACCTAGCTCTCATCCAGTATGGGAACGTTAGTTCGATGGGCGGTATAAGGAACTCTCAGCATTCTCCTCCACGCCCACATTTCTAAGCGAGCTCCATCTGCCTTTTTAACAGTCCAAGCTTCCGAGGCATACAAAAATATGGAGAACACAAGAGACACAGCCAGCGACATTTTGGTAGCTTTAGTGATGTTATGGTCACGCCATATTTTATTGAGTTTTGTCATGGTCAACCATCCTGTTGAATGCGCCGTCGAATCTCATTTTCACAGCCACCCGAATTGTCCGTCAAAGAATCGAGGTACACAAAACTTTGAACTACTTGACAACCGCCTACTGACTCTATTGCTTGATGATTATCATGATCCTTATCTAAGATCATAACCTTGACCATATGCTGCACTGTGTTGGTCTAGGATGTTTAATAGAGCTACTAGTTCTTCCTGAGAAGAAGCAATAAGTATTGCATCGTCAGTAGATCTTAAGTTGGATATTTTGCTTCCGCCAATAGCTATACCGCCATTCCAGTTCTCCAATGTCTGTCTCGCACAAATTCAGAGTAAATGTTGAATAACGTCAGACATAATACACATCCCTATATTTTGATTATTGCTGCGACGCCACTGACACGATTTTTAAAACCATATGCGTTTTCGTACGTCATTCAAACATTTCCAAGCAATACAATACAGAACGATCTGAAGCAATACTCGTCTGTATACAATTAATATACATCAGAAAATCTGGTGTGATAGACAAGGCACTGCTCGGATGGACCTGAAAAAGTGTTTTATTTTGCTAGGTCTTTCTTTTACAGGTCAAGGTAGAACCGATAATGAATACAACGAATTTTTACAACCCCATCTCACTCCCACCCAAAAAAAAGTAGAAAATGATCAGGAGCCCTTAAAACGCCTAAATAATTCATGTTTTACTTGGCACACCGATAGGTGAGGGGAGTGTTGCGATCACGAAAATTTTCGATTTTGAGGCAATACGCTTTTTGGGGGTTTTATGATGTCTACATAACGAAAATCCACGACACTCATTTTCATCGTTCTGTCTGTCTGCTGGCGTTTTTCTAGTCTGGAAAACTCAGTAACCTTTGCATGGATTGTGATGAAGTTTGGGTGACAATATGCTGTGGGATTGTAGTAGGTAATTTTCAAGTATTCCTCAAACTTCGTTTTTAGGCGTTTTAGGGGTTCCTGACCATTTTCTACGTTTTTTGGGTGTGGGTGAAATTTGGGGTGGTTGGGGATGGGGTGCGGTAAAACCTAAAAAATTGTTGTATTCGTAACAGGCTATCCATTGACCTGTGGAAGAAAGACCTAGCACTATAACACACTTTTTTTAGGCCCATCCGAACATTGCCTCAATTATTAGAGAAACCAAGGGACTTTTCTGATGTAAACATATGAGTAGGTATTGCTTTAAGTCGTTCGGTATTATGTAAGTTCGAAATTATTGAATTGTTTTTATTAGAATTTTGATACAGTATTATACCGCGGCGAAGATGGAAAGATCGAATAGTTTTTAGAAATTGTGCCAGTGACGGCGCTGCAATAGTTAAACAACTAAAAATATAAAAACAGCTCAAAGTTCGTTTTTAGACGTTTCAGGCGTTCCTGACCGTTTTCTACTTTTTTTGGGTGGGGCTGAAAATGGGGTAGTTGGGGGGTTGTAAAACTGAAACATTTGTTGTATTCATAATAGACTCTCCATTGACACGTGAAAGAAAGACCTAGCGCTGTACTACACCTTTCTAGGTCCATCCGAATATTGCCTTGCCTGTTACAGAAACTAACGGACTTAACACTTTTTCTGGTGTAAACTTGTGTAAATTTTCTCATGTATACGTACGAGTATTGCTTTAGATCGTTCTGTATTGTCTGACGTGGCGAAGATGGAAATCACGTATGGCAAAGCAGCAATAATAAAAATATAAAAACAGCTTCCTTTTTAGGCCTTTTAGAGGTTCCTGGTCATTTCCTACTGTTTTTGGTGGTCTGTAAATCTGAAACATGACTATAGCTTCTGCTATGGAAAAGAATAAACTCTGGTATCACCGTAATGTATGGGAGGTACTGAGTCAATCAACTTGACTACATTTTTTAAACTTATTTATTGCGATCGTACACTTCGTCCCGATTTGCAAAGTATCTTCCAGCCAAGGGCCACGTTAAGGGGAATCCTACTGAGCGGTGATCGGTCATAAGCGTACACGGTTTGATTTTTATCTTCGTCGGCACCGGTCACTTGCGCGCCGGAAGAAAACTAAGCTTTGGTGTTTGTAATGACAACATACCGCTTATTCTTAATCGATCATAATTACGACCATAACCTAGTTCTGTATTCTTGCCAAAAAAAAAAATAATTAAAATTTTTTGTGCTCCTGCAATAAGGCGTACGTAGGTGACACTTTTGATTACTGTATAAAAATTGTTTATCAATTGCCCATAATCCACGCTTTTAAAAATGGTCATTATATACCTGTGGTGTTTATACAGGGTAGAGCATAAAAACCAAGTGTTTTTGGTTTGAGTAGTTCTCATATATTAGAAAAGGGAGGAGCGCGCGGTTTATTACAATCCATTCCTTGACTCAAACTATTTCACTTTCTTATTTGCCACTTGCCATTATGGAGTGGTAGACGCTAGAACAACGCGTGGCATATGGCGTGGCATCATTGGCCCATATTTTTTTTGGAGATTTGCGGTTCCAGCATGATGGGGGCACGGACCACACCGCCAGAGCATCCATGGCTGTTCTTCGCCACCTGTTTCTAAATCGTTCAATTTCGAGGTTTGGTGGCATTTCATGACCTCCTCGGTCTCCCGACTTATCAATTTGTGATTTTTTTCTATGGGGGTAACTCAAGTCACGCGTTTAAAGGGCCAAGCCCCGTACGTTAGACGCAGAGAAGGAAGCGATTCGCCATGGAATCTCTCAAAAATCAACAGAGGCATGCTGGAAACAGTGGAGTGCAATTTTCGTGAACGGCTGCATCATATGCCAGATGTAATTTTTGCACTTAGATATTTCAAAATGGTCTATTATCAGCTATGTTCTACTACCAATAATTTTTTTTAGAATAAAAACCAATAATTTTATGATTATTTCAAAAGCACTTTATTAATATGCCCCGCCCTGTATGACTACCTAACAAATTAAGTTTACATATTTTTTAGGTTTTAAATTGTTAGTCCATTACTGTGGAGAAAAGAATTTATCGCTTAACTCCTCACACATAATTTGTGATTTTGAAATCGCCATCCATTTAGAAATAAAGCCAGCTTGGCCTAACTGTACAATAATAGGGTGTAGATTTCATCTAATACAAGCCTGGTTCAAAAAAATACAGACCTTAAGTTTCATTGTAGCATATAATGATGCTAATTTTAAAGTTAGACGTTGGTTGAGATGGACCTTCGGTTCATTATTTCTAGATCATGAATGCTTTGTAGAAGAGTTTTATGCCATTATTCGCTGGAACCAAAACATCTGTTATTCATTTAAATACATTGAATTTGAGTAAATTTTCAATGTCTCGAGAAATATATAGGTTTAAATTAACTTTTTATCTTATTCCTAAATGAATATTACGAGCATTCAGTTAGAAAAAAAACTCCGTGATGCAATTCAATGCGAAATTAATGCTGACAGAAAGTGCTGCTAATCGATGATACTACGTAATACCATTTATTTCAATCAACGGAATTACGACAAAAGTAAACGGGAGCCGCCCTGCGCACTTGCGTCCACATACCTGCCTCTTATCAGAAATATTTTCCGCGCTTTTGACCGGTGGGATTGGGACCAATATGACTACGGCCCACTGAGCTGCATCACGACATTTGACGTCGCTTTAGTGCTACATCAATTTCGAAGTCGGATAAATTCTTCTTGTGGCAACCGCACAATAAAAAATACTTTCTAAAATAATGTACACTGTGGGCCAACTGAGTCTCGGCAAAGGTTACGGAATACATATAAGTTGGATCACTCCGCAAAAATATCAAAACGGCCTGCCCCTTGCCCCGTCACCCCGGTACACCGGTAGCAGTGTACCGACGTCAGCCGAGAGATAATACGGAGCGGCGCAAAGTAGAGGTTGAACGTGTATAACACGAAATGTCTCAAAAATACCGGATTTTGTTATCTCGGATTTGTTTGCAGGAAATGGATAATCTTTTTAGAAGTTTGAGAGTAATCAATTTCGCGAGAAAGGATATTACCAATCAATTTAAATTTATTAACGGATGGAGAATGACAATCAGATCCATCCTTATTTTGTGGTAAACCTTGAAATGTAAGGGATATGAATACAGGGTATCCCACGACGATTAAGACAAGAAATATGTATAATAGTTTTACTAGGTTTTATTTTTGATGTCCATTTATGTAACTTAGTGTATTAGCAAAATAAACGTTATATTTGTATTTGTATATCTAAATCGGCCGTCAATACATAGTTTTTCAATGACCCTCGTATATACGTACAACCCAGGCGTTATCAAGTCCCCACTAAAAGGCCCTCGTACTTGAGCAAAAACCAACGCAAAAACTAACTGGCGCGTGCGGCCGCGGCATCGCTTTGATGTGAGTTCTTCAAAGTGCCGACGGAGTGTGATCCAAATTATATGTATTCCATAAACTTTGGCAAAAGTATCAAAACGGCCCCTTGCTCCGTCCCCCCAGTACACCGGTAGCAGTGTAGCGACGTCAGCCGGGAGATACGGGGCAGCGCAAAGTAGAGGTTGAACGTGTTTAACGCGAAGTGTATACAGTGTCTCAAAAATATCGGATTTCCTTATCTCGAATTTGTTTGCAGGAAATGGATAATATTGTTAGAAGTTTTGATTTTATCAATTAAATTTATTAACAGATGGAAAATGACAATCAGATCAATCCTTATTTTGTGGTAAACCGTGAAATGTAAAGGATATAAATACAGGGTGTTTCACGACGATTAAGACAAGCAATATGTCGGAACTGGGCAGTAGTAGAGAATTATAATTTTGGGGATGTAAATTAGAGCAGACGTTGTATCTTTTTTGTCATTGTACTACCCAATGAGGTATTTGTTTTTGGTCACGTGAAATTCGATTCAAAATTATTAATGGGACACCCTGTACATTTGTGCCTTTCTGTGTTCCTCCCGATAAAACAATTCCAACAAACTAGCACAGTTGAATATAAAGTGATTAAATCAAGACCTACAGGTACTTGCAGGATTGCATCACGCTAAAAGCGTACTATAGTGAGACAAAATATTCATTCGGTGGTCTTACCATACCACCCAGGGACATTCTAAATTATATTTTAGAGCTCGGAAATATTTTTATTGATAACTTTAACAATTTAGTTTCTACAGTAGCAATTGTAATGACACTGAAAAGCATAATGCCAAAAATAAATTATTCACATCCAAGTGAAGCATTTCCATATGATTATCTTTTAAAATTGTACATACGAGTTCGTATATACTATACTATAAATTTTACAAGCTGTGGTCTCAAATATAAGCCAAATAAACATTAAGGTAAAAATACTACAGCACGTTTGAACCAATTTTTACTTATCTACGAAATAGCTACAATATGTGAAATCATTTGAGATTCAATAGTAATAGTTTTACTAGGTTTTATTTTTGATGTCCATTTATGTAACTTAGTGTATTAGCAAAATAAGCGTTATATTTGTATTTCCAAATCGGCTGTCAATACCTAGTCTTTCAATGACCCTTGTATATACGTAAAACCTAGGCGTTATCAAGTCCTCGCTAAAGACCCTCGTACTTGGGCAAAAACCAACGAAAGAACTTACTGGCGCGTGCGTTCGCGGCATCGCTTTCAGGTTAAAGCCGGCGCCACATATGCGGGTATTTGACGAGTATCAATACTCGCCGTTTTTCAACCTTGCTCGCCGAATAGCGAGCACGTATCGCCCTACATGTGCGTAGTTGGCTATGTTTAGTTTCGAGAAGAAAGGGAATGGGAAAGCCCGAATATTCGTAGCAAATTGAAACTTATTTATTATTAAAATTTATCGACAGCAGAATCAACGTCATCATCAATGGAAAATAATAATGATATAGTCGTGGCAGTAAGTGCCGTTTTTGTTATGTGTAGTGCTTATATGTTAATAAGGAAAATAAAAAATCAACCAAGAAGGAGGCGATGGTGGATGGTCTCATTAAATAGAAGCCGAGTGAGGTAATAAAATAATTAGCAATAACATCAAACCACAATGTTAAACACATTTTCAAGTATGGCGGACCATACCTAGTTGCCGATTTATTAAAAGAACCGTCTGGATTTTTTGAAAATTTTTGCAGAATGTCTTCCGAAGATTTTGAATATCTACTCAGCAAGGTCGCAAGTAATACCTCCAAATTGATATATTCCTTTAACTTTTCTCAATAATATTATACAGCGAGTTACTTAAATATTAAATAAATATTATTTTGGATGACACCAGCAATGTGCAGGGTGTTATTGGTAGAATTTCAAATTACGGTAATTTGAAGGTCATTTTACTTTGTTTTTTCTAAATGTAACACCCTGTACGTTTTATTTTAAATCGAAATATCTACTGATACCCTATCTCGCATTGTAATTTTTTTTTCGCGTCTGCGACATTACCAAGTTATAAATTATTTTTCTAAATTTACAAACAAATATCCCCGATTTTTATTAATACAACACACTGCATATTTTATTTAATATAGAAGTATTCCCTAATAATGGTTTACAGCATGAGCAAGTTTCAACTGGGTGTTCCTCACCGCCTTCTCAGTAAACAATACCGGAAGGCTTAAATATTTCCAAAACTGCCACAGCTGGGGCGGTGAAATTCAAGACTTGGGGGTTTTTGAACACACAGAATTCAAAAATGCTAACATGCTAACAAATAAACAATGCGAATAAAGTTTTTAATTCTCTAGTCCGGTCCTGTTCCTGTTTCTGTGTCAGTATTCGGGTACTTAATTGTGTTCGGCAAATTCCGACCATTCGCACAAACTGCTCCAGCCACACTAGTAGGCGTTTGCCAAGTTGCGAATATTCGCTGTTCGTTGTTCCCTAAATGCCGCATGTGTAGCGCCGGCTATGGCGCCGGCTGAATGCTCGGTGCTCGGCATAATATGGCGAGTATTCGGGTAAAATCCTGCAGCCACATAGCCGAATAGCAATTAATCGGGGTTCGTTGCTCGCCGATTACCGCATATATGGCGCCGGCTTGAGTTCTTCAAGGTGCCGACGGAGAGTGATCCAATTTATATGTATTCCGTAAACTTTGGTCTCGGACTATAATATACAATTTCTCACTGTGTGCAATTGCCTCTCCCCGTCGAAAAATCGCTTAATTTCTTCGCACACAATCAACGCGGTATGGCAATGGTCGCAAAACAGTTGCGTCAGCCGCATACCCATTGTCTCATTTAAGGCAATTTAGCCGTGATACCCGCAGGCCGCATTGTTGACAAACGACAATCGCACATCGCGGGGTATCAAAGTGCTACGTCCGGTTCCGTTTGCTAAATAGAATGGACCCCTTGCGGAAGGATCTGCCACCCCCCCCCCTGCCACATGTCGTCAAAGCGCACTGCTATCCAGGAACGTTTAAACATAGAACAGTACGGTAAGTCACTTGAAACAGTTTCTAGTAAGTTGCACCGAAAATGTCTGCAGACTTGATAAATAAAAAGAGAGTATTGGAAAAAATAACTTTACTGTTTTTAAAAGTATTCTTCCTTTTTTTTGTAGTCAGCCTCCAGCAAAGGCTGTAAATGAGGTATGTAACCCGAAGAAATAATTCAGATGCCGCATCGAACAGGTCAGAAAGGCATTTATGAGTATGCGAAGATTTTTCATAAGGTCAGATCTGAGCCTAAACCTTCGGATACGCATAGTCAGATATTTTTATGGTCAGCCTCCCACAAAGGCTGAAAGCCTATGGCGCTGTAGAAGCGCTACGGGAGAATAAGTGTCTGTGCACGTTAGTTTTGAAAAACTGCAGGTTGTAGCCGTCGGGAAACAAATTCTCCGACAGCTCATTCTACAGCGTCGAAGTTCTCCAAAAGGAGGAATGCTGGAGGAGAATAGTTCAAGAAGTAGGGACCTCGACCTGGTTAGGCTTCGCTCGCAGAGCCTCTCCAGTGTTCCTCGTTCGGACGGCCTTTAGGCGAGCTCACTCGAACATCTTCCGTGATAAAATCTGTAAAACAGGGATAGGTCAGCCACCCTTCTTCGATGTTCCAGGCTGTGGACGTACTTTGTGTGGTTAGCGGTATCGATTAGTCCAATTGCTCTCTTCTAGATAGTGTCCAGAAGCTTTACACAGTGCTTCGGAGCGCATCACCATAAATGGGAGCAATACTCCACACTCCAGCGATGGTCGAATCTGTGCCTTGTTGAGCAGCAGGAGTTGCTCTGATATAATATACAGCTTCCTCGAGAGGAACAAAATGCCAAGCTTTTGGGATGTCGTGTAAGCGATAATGTCGACATGGTTGTGCCAGGACATGTTAATGTTGATGTTGATCCCCAAAATCTTGAAGGAAGGGGACTCGACTATTGGGTGACCCTCAGGGGCATCGCCAAGGGGGGACAGGAGCCCCCTAGTTGAAATCCCGAGCATTTTATTATAAGCTTTGTCGCTTATTGCTCAATTTGTATTCGTCGCGCTTTTAAGTACACAACCGCATTAACGCATTAAGTTGAAATTTGTTTTTCTAATAAACTAGAAAAATTATCCTGTCTATTAATTGTACGGCTGGCGACGCTCTTGGTGACCATCCATTTCCACACTTAGTAAACTAACGTGAGACTTCTTTGTCTGTTGTTGTCTGAGTTTTCTCTACGTTAAGCTGCACTTTATTTACTCATCCCCACCCGACAACTGTTTTCATGTCTACGTTGATCTGTGAGGCATGTTGCTGCCACCTACGGCGATGTACCGTCTCATTGGATGATAGTGGCTTGCCTGGTTCCATGCACGGTATTAATGTGCTGACGTCTGTGAAGCTGTAGATTAGATTGGATGTACATTTCCAGCAGCTCCTTGACGTACAGCAGAAACAGTGCAGGGGATGACAGATTCCTGAGGAACACCGGAGTTTCGTCTTTCATGCAGCGGGAAATACACCTCGCTGATACGATAGTTTGAAGAGCTTGCAAAGAATAGGAGCAAGCTCAGCGGCACAGCGTTTAAGGACAAAGGTTGGAATTTGGTCAGGACCAATCGCTTTATTCGTGTTTAGTTTTTGGAGGATGCTTTTTACATCTCGATGTTGAAATTTGACCTCGCCCATTCTCGAGTTCAGGTTTATGGTGGTGGTCGGAGTACTTTCTTGGAAGTCCACAATAGAATTGACTGCGAAAGGCCTCCCTAAGATGTCTGCTTTTTCTTTAGGAGTAGAAGCGTTGGACTTGTCCCCTCTGGTCAAGGGTGGTACTGAAGAATAGGAAAATTTCTGATTAACAGCTTAGTTTCAGACCAGAATGTTCTAGACGAACTATATAGAACATGAGAGGAGCTTATTCTTATTTTTTTTGTTATGTTTCTCCTTGCTGCTATTTACTATCAATCGTTTTATTGAACACGATTTATCTCGCGAATTTTATAATTCGGGGTAGCTATTCCTGAAATTACGCAGCTGGAAATATGCCAGAAGGCAGATCGAAAGAAACGTGTGACATGGTTTTTCATATTGTAGACATAAAACATCCAAAAACATATGTAATTTAGACCTCGAAAATGCTTGCTATCTAACCTTCTGCAGGTAAAATATTTCATTGACCGCCTTCAGCTCGTAGAGCTTCTGTCTGGGTTCCCAACCGTGCAGGTATATTTGCATAACATTTTCATACCAATGACTAATGATTATCGATTTTTGGCTGCTTTTACTGTGCTCAATACCCTAATTTTCTAGTCTTGCCTGCAACCTGTAGGCGTGTGAACAAAAAAATCAATTCCTGCACACTGAATAGCAGGTATCATTCTGAGGCGTAGCTAACCAGTAATTCCTTCAGATCACGATAGTGATAATCAAAATGGTGTTTTTTTTTTTAATTCAGGATAGGTACCTAGTCGTTTGTGGGTATTTTTGTGTTACAACGGTGAAGTAGTAATATATTTCCAATCCTGGCAATCAGTGCAACAAAGAGGCTGAAGAATAAGAAGACATCTGGTCCAGTCCAGATAACATTCCTTTTTTTTACTTCCCACACCGATAGGTGAGAGGAGTATTGTGATCGCGAAAATTTTCGATTTTGAGATAACAACTTTTTGGGCGTTTTATGATGCCTACATAACGAAAATCTATGTCACACATTTCCGTCGTTCTGTCGGTCTGTCTGTTCACGTTTTTCTACCCTCGTAATCTCAGTAACCGCTGCACGGATTTCGATGAAATTTGTGCACCGATATGCTGTGGGATCGTAGTAGGTAATGCTGCTATAACTCTGAAAATTGATGCAGGGGCGGCGGCGTTTTAGGGGTCCCTGATCATTTTCTACTTTTTTTTGGTGGGGGTGAAATTGGGGTGGTTGGGGGGTGCGGGGTTGTAAAACTGAAAAATTTGTTGTATATTGCCTATCCGTTAACCTCTGAAAGAAAGGCCTAGCGGCATAATTAATATTTTTAAGCCAATACGAACATTGCCTTGCATATTACAGAAACCAAGGACTTAGCATTTTCTGATGTATGTACATAGGACCATTGCTTTACACTATTATGTATTGTGTAACAGTAATTACTGAATTTATTTTAGTGAAATTTTGACACAGTATTACTGCCATCGCGACGATGGAAAAAGCATTTGATTTTTAGAAATCGTGTCAGTGGCGGCACAGGAATAATAAAAAACCACAAATTATAAAAACAGCTCAAACTTCGTGTTTAGGCGTTTTGGGTGTTTCTGACCATTTTCTACGTTTTTTTGGGTGGGGTGAAATTTGGGGTGGTTGTGGGAGGGGGATCGTAAAATTGAAAAGATTACTGTATTCATAATATACTGTCCACTGACCTGTGAAGGAAGACCTAGCAACATAAATAACTTTTTAGGTTTATCCAAACATTGCCTATTACAGAAACCAAAGAACTTAGAATTTTTTCTGATGTAAACATAAGAAGTATTGCTTTCGATCGGTCTGTATTGTGTAACAAGAAAACTATTGAATTGATTTTAATGAAATTTTGATACAGCATTACTACCGTGGCGAGGATGGAAAACACGTATGGTTTTCATAAGTCGTGTCAGTGGCGGCGCAGAAATAATAAAAAAACTAAAAATATAAAAACAGCTCAAACTTCGTTTTTAAACGTTTCAGAGGTTGTTGATCATTTCCTACTTTTTTTTGGTGGGGGTGAAATTGGGGTGGTTGGGGGGTGGACGGTTGAGAGACTGGCTGGCGAAGATTTGGTTGCAAGGGAATCTCAGATTATAGTGTCATACTATGGGAAAATAATAAACTGGTATCACCGTAATGTGTGGGAAGTACTGAGTCAATAAACTTGACTCCATTTTTTGTGAAGGACTGTACTGGTCTTCTAGTAGAGCTTTAATCAAAATTGGAAACAAGCTAAAATTTGCCCTGCAGTGAAAGCTGGGGATAAGATGAATATAGAAAATTATAGCCCACTTTCTATAATATCTAATTTTTGAAAAGTTTTTGAGATTGTACTTTGTAAACGTATTCGAAATGCAAACTGTAACACACAAAAATGCACACGTCTAACGATTTTTGGAGCAGTCCTAACTTACTACGCTCCGGGAGCAAAGAGTTCGTGGTGATCTGATTGAGACTTTCAAGTAGACCGGTGGTTACTACCCTTATCAGAACATTTTTGGAATCAGTACAAGTCGACAGCTTAGTGGTCATTCTAAGAAGATAGAGAAAGAAAAAACAGTAAACTACCCAGAAAATGTTTGATCACTATTAGAGTAGCATACATGTGTTCAAGAGTCAACTGTAAGTACGAATAGTGTCAACGAATTCAAGGCAACAGTAGACAAAAAGTTCAATCAAATAAGGACTAATTTTATTCATTAAGCGTCGATGACACGGGTATAGTTTACGAGCTACAAGTCAGCTAGTTTGCTAGCAGCTTGTCAGCTAGTTTGCTAGCAGCTTGTAAACTAGCCCCGTGTCAGCGGCTTTTTTGTGGATAATTGACTATCCGATTGTAAAAACGCTGCGAGTAAAATAGGAAAGCCTCAAGTACACGTGGCGAGTTTACTTGCTAACAAGCGGGCTTGTAAAAAGCTGGCGAGTCCGCGAGTGCGCTAGTAATCGAGTACACAGAACATTTTCTACTCGCTCAGTAGCCAGCTAGTTGACGTGTGGAAACCAATGCTACTAGCCACTAGCCACTTGTGCACAAGCTAGAGCGAGTAAAGTTTATTCAAAACTCTAAGCGACACAGCGGCTGGCCCTTTGATGGGATTAGAGATTATAAAGTCAATCCACTCCAAGTGTAAGCGTACCAAGAGACCCACAGGCATTTCTGTCCTCTTTTCCATTGGACGTTGACCGCTGTATCCAACGAATTCGAATAGGCTAGAAGAAGCAAAGCCCATGCGCTAACAGGCATGTGAGTGTATCCATGACCCTGGTGTTATTATTTACCACTTGTTTACAAAGACGATGTTATTGTTTACAGAAATTGACAGAAATCCGCTGGATTTAAAGAGCTTTTATTATACAGACATAGACGTACGTTACATTATTTTTGAGGGAGTGATGGTCAGCGTGTGACGAAAGAGCAGCTCGGCGGGCAGTAGCCCGGGCTGCACATTTTTCTTCTTTGTTCTATGTAATAATAATAATAGTAACAAGATACGTTGAAGGGATAAGCATGTAACGGTGTGGCTATAAGATAATGACGATTACGTTGAGGATATAGAAAAGAGAAACTATTACAGAGAGATAGGAAAAAATGAAAGATGCCAGATCTTAAATACTCGTGGCATAGGATTTACGACCAATCGCAGCCAGTCCAAATTTATTGGACTATTTATGTACCATACGGGTCCACTAATTGTTTGAATATTTGAAAGGGAACTACAAAACTACTAAGTACTTAAATTGGGGTGCATTAAATGAAAACTTACACTGAACTTTTTCAATATATTTCGATATACATATTTCTATTACCAGATAATGTTCAAAATAAACTTAAATACAACAGACCTACAGAAAATACAACTTGAAGAACCCATCTATTTAGTGATTATGATTTGGTATTTGAAAGAATTTGGCCCTGTAGATATATATAAGGGAGGTTTTATCACCTTTGTCAGGCTTCTCACCTTCGGAGTGTATGATTCTCATATTGGAGCAACAGGCAGTGCAGTAATAAATTTGCTGTATTACCTATTATTGCCTTAGAAACAGAGACACATTAACTATAATATATGGGAACGGGTACTTATGAGCATTATGTATCGCAATCTTCCCAGTTTCGAGACTATCATTACAGATCGAAACATTTTGAAGAAGGGAACCTGCAACAGGTAACCTTTTGGTGCACAAATGAACAATAAAGTTTGAAGACAAGAAACGTATAAAATAAATTTATTTAAATTCTATTTTTATAAATTTATCATATTTAGCATAAATTGTTTACGACGCAAAATAATTTTTTTTTCAATAATTCATTTTACGTAAAACTGGAAAAACAAATTTAAAGTAACATTAACTTCGAAACGTTTCTTATTTAATCGAATATCAAATCTCAGTTTTATGAATCGCGGTTAGCTAAAAAAACTGCATGTTCATGAGAATTAGCTGGAATAGAAACGTAAACGAAATGGAAATACATGAATATAATATTTTCTCGCTCCATGAGCTACACCCCTTTTGAGACGTGACTGGCATTTCTTACCCGATGATAAGGTTTGCAGGCATCACCCAAAACAAACAATAGAACTCAGCGAGTCCGCTACCTGTCGTCTGGTAAATAAAGGGTGAAAAAGGAAAGGGTCATGGTTGGGTCCAGATCTGGGTACCTGTGAATTGGGATTTCCGTTGATGCGACGTTGTCACGTTTCTTCAGAAATATTGGCTTGACCTAATTTAGCGGAAACCGTAATGGGGGTGAGATTGTTTTGTGTGTGGACGCCACTCCCGAGCCGCTGAAAAACTACTATGGTATTTTTAAGTTTCAGTAAGTAACCTAACTTAACCTCACGGGTTCAATTGTTGAGGTTAAAATGGTTTAACTGGGGTTTAGTCAATTGTTAATCGGCTCGTCTCAGTCCATGCTATAACAGGCATGTGTATATTGGCAAGGCCCAGTTGTTCTTATTTACTGTGCTCGCAAACACGATGTTATTTTTTTACAGAAATCCGCGGGAAATAAATTTTGTGGAATTGTTAAAAATGATCTTTTAAAACTTTATGCACCGTTAAAACCCAACTTTTACTCTAAACTAAATCAATGAACCCGAAACGATCAACCTAAAAAAGTAAAAAACTAAATACAAACAGACTAGGTAGGTACGTCTTGATACATATTACACAATCAAGACTTACTTTTTTCGATTTTGTAACTCGCTTATTTTTCAGTTTTCGGGTAAGAGTTATTTGAAAAAGTTGTTTATTTTAACGACCTCTATGTACAGTTGACAAAGAAGTATCACCCTGTATAATAACAGTACATTGATCAGGATCTTCCTTTGAAGCAAAAGTCTATTTTGTGATTTTCCTCAACTTTACTATTACTGAAATGACTGCAAAATATATAATGTCAGTTGTCACAGCTAACGAAAATACAATAGGTTTACACAGAGACGATCTGGCAACGTGGCCAAGTTATCCTTTGCTATTTTTTGCCTCCGATCTTCTACCAGCCTAATTGCCTGCTACGAGCATCAAGCTGCTTGATAAACACAAGGATAAACACAATATTTATAATATGCTTGAGATAGTGGGTCCAAACAAAACCCTTGTTTACTGCTTCTACCTATTCGAATTCGTTGGCTGTATCCGTATCCTAATTGGTTCCTACTTACGGAACACTAACAAATTTTATAGCCGCTCTATTAATGCGAATCTACTATTTTCAAGGATTACTCAATAGCAGTGCTTTATTTCCGTCCGCGTGGACTGCACAGGTTTTTCCAAACAGTAAGCAGTTGAGTGGGTATTAAAAGATAACGATAAAGATAAGTGAACGCCGAACTGTATCGCTTAGAGTTTTGAATAAACTTTCCACGTAGCTAGTTTACAAGCTAGCTCGCTCAAAAGCCGGCGGGTGGCGAGTAAACTTGCCGCCAGTACAACTTTTGCAAGAGCGTTTTTACAAGCAGCTAACGGAGCGAGTGCGTCGAGTAGTACACTGGATTAGTTTACGAGCGGCTTGTAAAAAAGCCGGTTAGTAGCTAGTAAACTCACCGCGTGTTGGCTGGTAAGCTAGTTAACTAGCCCTAGGAATGAACAGCTTCATCGGCTATGTCGATTGCCTCTTCAGCAATGGTAATAATAATAATAATATTCAGAGCCATAAAGTACCTTTTATCATCCAACTTTCTCACGCTGTATAAAGACAATATAGGACTAATCGGTAACCCGCCTTTGACGCGCCACCTCCAGCCGCTTTCTCACCGGTGTGCGGTTGGTGACCTCTCACTCATGTACCGATATTAAAACGGAGTCTGCTCCTCTGAGCTATCCTCATGAGATATCGCATTACCTATATCAACCTAATCCAGACAGTGCTATCCTTTTGAGGTCTGTATACTGCTTAATTACAAGTCTTCCGCCGGCCGGCGCCACTGTTGCGACCATCATGTGCCCATATCTCACCGGCCAAAAAGACATGTTCGAATCGCAATTGCTGGACGCCCGCCTCTCTTGATATTTCCAAAAGTAGGTCTGTCAGAGATTACGACAGGTATACCTGCCCATAATACACCATCCTACACCACGTAACGATCACTTCTACGTCTGTACGTTCCACATGCCGCACTGCAGCCACCAATTCAGCGCCATATATGGATGCCCACTTTTAACTACAAAACAGCGGCGGACACACATATATATACCTAAACGGTGAACAGTTCCCTAAATCCACTGAAACCAACGAATTCGAATAGGTTAGAAGAAGTAAACTGGGATTCTGTTTGTCCCCTCAATCCTAAAGCGGCAGCTTGGCAATGCTGGTATTGTAGAAGTCGGATATATATGAGTTGTTTACATTTTTTTCAGGTCTCAATCAGTGTCGACACTTCTATAGTGCAGTTACGTTATTATTTAGACCTGAGTAATGATAAAACCGTAATTATCTATGCAAAATATATATTATGATAACTCAGAAAGTGGTAGATCATAATAATCGAAAATACCTATCTGCAATAGATAAAAACAAAACAAATTGATCTGTTTATTGTACATATATTAACATCTGATTATACACAGACATATACAATTTTGACTACACTAATGACAGTGTGAGAACATTAGCCAGCGGAGCAAAAAATGCCGAAAGGGTACTGGTAGGAGCACAAAAAATGTAAACAGCTCTTATATCTCTGACGTGTACTATACGCTGACCGTAGAATCGCTGATAAACCCGTATACCCTTTGTATACCCGCAACGAGATAGCAGGTAAAGAACACTAAAAATAACAGCACTATTATAGTGGCCTGATAAAAATAGAAACTTTGTTTTGGTTGACCATTTCGGGATATTTGTTATAGTTTTGAGTGAACTTTGGGTTTTAACAGTGCATAAGTATTAAAATATTATTTCAAACAATTCCTGCGGATTTCTGTAAAAAATAAGATCGTGTTTGTGAACACAGTAAATAATAAAATAATAACAACGGGATCTTGGGAACACTCACGTGTCTGTTAGAGCATGCGCGTTACTTTTTCTAACCTATTCAAAATCGTTGACCGAAACAGCTTCTATCTACGGCGCTTGTCAAGAGATGGCTCTAATGTGTCCAATCTCTAGCAAACTATCTGCACACTGTGTTCCTGTATGCCGACGATACCGCCCTGATGACTAGGTCTCTGCATGTTTTTGATCATTTAGTTTTTTGTACTGTGTGAATAAAATATTTACGCTAATGCGTACTACTTTTTTGTTTTGTATTCCATCAAATTAAAATTGACCATTACTTCAATCGTTGTCTTTTTCATCTTCTGCTTATATTCTCCTTTATTATAAAACTATTCTCACATCCCTTTCTGCTATCCCATGCTGAAAGGAAACACAAACCTCATTCTCTGCTACCCCTTCCCCAGGATACGCTCTTGGTACTTTTAGTTCATTCTAACAGAATATAACGAAAAACATTAGGTATAGTACGTTGTCACAAAACGGATATACAAATAAATCAACTAACTTTTATTAATATTAGCTTTCTTAGATTCAGCACGGAACACGTTCAGTGACCTCACCAATATAATATAAGATGCCATTGTGATACACTAATTCAAATCAAAGGTGAACGGGTTTTTGTGGGTGCTTACAATTCGTTAGAGGAATATGATTTGACAGTTTGCTTGTGTAATCGTCTAAGGGGACTTAATTGGTTTTTTTCACCAACATAATTGCGTCCTGATACAAGGTGTGCAGGTGTTATATGTTCTTGGAAAAATCAGAAGATTGATACATTGCAAGAATGTATAACAATCTTCGTGTCAATAAGTGACGATTGCTCTCAGTATGTACAGACTTGGAAAATACTTTCGATAAGGTTCTACATGTAGTCAATAGACCAGGGACAACTATTTGCAGACGATTTTGAATTGTACAAAGTATTTTCTACATCTAAAGATTCTATGCACTTGCAAAGTGTTAGTAAATTTGAGAAAATGTCAGAAAATCTACCTATATTTAATTTGATTATAACATTAATGGTAAGGTTTTGGATCGAGTAAGTGAACCAAGGGCCTAAGAATCTTTTATCAGTCGAACCTAAAATTCAACAATCATTATATACATATTGTAAATAAACAAACGGTATAATTCTACAGCGCTCTAGTGAGGATCTCATTTGAAATATGCTGTACAAGATGAACTTAGTCAAATGTCATATAAACCAAACAGAAAAGGTTCAAAAACGTTTACTCGATCCTATTATAGGCGCATACCCTATGGTCTCATATGGATCGCTGTTTGATACATTTAGGTCCGATTTTATCAACATGCATATTCTGACGAGCAGTCTGATGCAAGGTTTTTATTGGTTGCTGTTGAACGTAAGTTTTCTATTGGGCATTGAGGGCTATGTTAATAAGTATCATCCAATAGTACTTTACTAATATTGGAAACAAACCATCAAAGCTGGATGCCACTTTTGTCAAAAATATTATAGAATTCATGTGTCAAAATCATAGCAGAAAATCAAAACAAAGCAATAGATTTGTATATAAATGCTAATTTTTTATTTTTACCTTATAATAATAAAAGTGGTATCAATCACAGCCACCTTAATTGATAACTAATAATACCACCTCAGTCAGTCAAAAATTGACTATAGACACATACATACTTTTATGAAGATAGAAGGTACTGGATGCATGTTTGTCTTAGACCTTCGTACTCATATAGAAATTTAATATTCGCAGAAGATGCAAAGATGCAGCTGATGTTCTTTAACCTATATTTCCACTTTATATCATTCCTTCCTCCATCTAAGATTTAACTAATAAATAATTCAATTTTCTGTGAATTTGCTGTAAGCATCTGTTCCCGTCAAAACGAGGAACGTTAATGTAGAATATCTTGTGCGTTTGTAGTTTTACAAACATTGTAATTTAATTGAATTTGTTACTTTTAAAGTTCCTAGAATTAGCTTAAGGATCCTTAGAGTAGATATTTTCAAAACAAGTCACTATAAATTATCTCCTCTAAATAGAATGAAGAAGCAGTGTAATATCTTCAATAGACAAAAACCCATTTTTATATATTTAATGCTAGCCTCTCACAGTTGATGGGTTTAACTTATACGCCTTTCTCTGAATTTTTTTAGTTTTTTGAGAGTCTCAATAGTTTGTCTAATATACAGCATGTTATAATACATATGTTTAAATTATATGTTTATTCTCAATAGCTAAAAAGTTGGAATGTCCTTAATTAGATCGCGAAATGGTTAATGTGTGGCCGCCCTTATCACATTCGTTCGTCACTATGTCACCAGCTGAGGTAAACAATCAACAAAAACATTAAAAAATAGCGTACTACGACCTTCGCCCTTTTTGCTATAAAAATAAGATCAGTCACACACGTTTCAATCACCTTTACAACAAAACTTGATTTCTCTGTAACAAATGCGAATTTGAGAATAATTCCTTTTGATATTGGTTTTACATTCCGAAACCTACGTGCGATTTCTTTTTTCGGGATTCGTCCTGTATCTACCATTATATTTTAATTAATAAATATTGAGCATGAATGGTTGTGGCATCAGTATTCTGGAACGCGCGTGATATTTTCGAATATTCCAAAAAGATTCAAACAAACGACACCGTTTTGAAGGGTGAAATCATCATGGAAAGGCTTTGGGGAAAAAGTATCAGATCAATTTATTCGACGTCATTTTCTGAGCTGCTGTGGTTATAATTCTTTGAGCTTACACAGCATGATGATTCAATTCAATCAAGTACAATGTTTTCAAATTCAGATTAATACTTCTAGCCTAACATAGGGAGTTAAGACATCATTTGGAATGCATAATGCTCATTTGAGCGTTTACCCAAAAAAATATCGATATTTATTGATCCGCATTCCATCTACAATACGTTTCAACCAATTAAAAGGCTATAACAGCTAAATATAACAGCCGTGTTTGTTATTATTGTAGTTTATTGTCGTCGAATAACGACGTCAAGATAAAATTAGCAACATTTCTCAACACCCGTCGCCGTAGTTTATAATTCCTATGTTGTATTAAACATTATCTATTACTTAAACTACTAATTCAATAACACACTTATTACTTGTATATAGATTCGGTAAGGAATGAAATATTTTTATGGCAAGCATACAGATATAAGGACAAATTTAGTGTAGTTTTTTTATCACTGTCTGCTCTATACACTTCTCACAGCAATCTTCAATAGGTTCGTTAACCTTTTTATTATAATATATAATAAGTGTTGTTGCCTGAAATGGCCATTAACAGCAGACATCGATGAGTACGGGAAAGTTATTCTTTAGATACCTGCACCATGATTTTCGAAGTAAAACTGTATGCAATACTCTCTGCTACATGCAATGACGAGGCGAGAAAGGGCACAGAGCAGAAGACTTACATCTGCTCTGACAGTTAAGTCTTACATGGCTATGAATGTCCTTTTTTGCTTACGTTAGGTCTTACGTTAAGTCATACGTTACGTCTTACGTTACGTGAGTCTGAGGGGTACTTAGGCGGCTCTGAAAGCCACCTGCGGGCATCTAGGGTACCCGTGACGAAGCTGATAGACTGGCCAGACTCGGCACCGGGAGACCGTTTGTATGCCCGGATCCCGGTATAGATTAAACAATACCATGGATGAACAGTGGAGGGATGCAAACAAGCCAAAGATTTTATATGCGGACTTAACACATCTAGATAAGCATAGCTACGGAACCAAGACCCACGGGCAATCAGAAACCTCGTGGGTATTCTGACGGGGCACTGTAAGCTCAGGTGGCACCTATCATTATTATTTATGTATTTTCAGGTCAGGTACAGGTAGTTGCAGTTGAAGTATGTCGTAAGCTCATTTCTAACCTAATTTGCTTATAATAACTTATCATCAAATTTGATGCTACCTTTTTCTGTTGTGTGTGTTGGTTCTCCGTATGTCGCGGGTTCGAATATTACTGGCCTTCACCAACATTTTTGGTAGAAATTTAAATTGAGAATACCACAAACGGATGAGAGCATGGAAATAAAACAATCTTAGTTCACTTACACTAACGTCTTTGAGGAAATTTTGTTGCAGATGGTCCCGGCTTCTTCCTATATGCATCAGAGATCATCACCAAGTGTTACGAAACACTTTAGAGATCTGAAACAAAAGAAATCCGTTCAGCATACATCGAAAACTTTCACAAGGGCCAATCACAGATCGTATCAAAAAAGAAAGTGTAATTGATTTTTAATGTATAACATGCAGATATGATTTGATAGCGCCTATTCAGTAAACGTCAGTTGGTGTGAGTGCGAATGATAATTGGCTATAGTTGTACATAGTTGTACATTATGATGGTATATCAATATACAGGGTGAGTCAGGAGGAACGCACAAAACTCTAGGGATGTACTAAGCGGGACTTCGATATTTTTATGGGGTCATTTGAAATCCAAAGTTTATATTACGCAGCTTGGTCCTATATAGACGATGTCCACAGTGACATTTCTGACATTTTACCGAATTTTGTGATTCTTTTCCCGCCATTAGCCGTATTTGTTCATTTTGCTGTGTGTTGTGCCAAGTGTCTTCGACTGGGGCTCAAATTCCGGACATTTTAGTCATTTTACCGATTTTTGTGATTCCGCCCGGGCACAAAATTTTGCTCCAAATTTCCGGACATGTCCGGGATTTTCCGGACGGATGGTAACCCTACTTCTTACAATAATGTTTCAGATAATGAAAATAATACTTCATTTTGACAATCACCATATTTTATTTTAACTTCCATAATAATGAAACAATCTTCAATCCGATTGCACAGTTTTATTTGTCAATGAATTTCCTTCAACAAGTATAGTGGTCTCATTTAAAGTGGCAAATTTTAGCTGGGACACACTGTATATGTTACTTAAATATGGAAGGCAATGTCTCCACTGGTGAAACTATAGGCAAAACTTGTAATAGTCATAATACTAGAAACTCAGATCAAATACGTGTTCCCGTTATGAGACTTTCAAAAAGCCAAAGTCAAAGAGCCCAACAATATACAAAAAAAGACATCGAGCATCTCAGTATCTTAATCACCACCTCCCGGTGCAAATAAAAATAAATATATGATATAGTCCAACCCTCGTATATCGACTCTCATATGCAGTTGGCTTTGAGCGCGCTCTTCCGGTCAGGCCAAGCGAACGCGCCGTGGCGTTCCACCAAAAAATCTGCTGCTGTTTAGCAGTGACTTTCTTTGGTTTGCCATTGCCTTCGGGTACCAGATGGCGCACAGTCAGATCTTTTCTGTCGCCTACTCTCACATGCTTTACATGTCTGGTAGACATTAAAATTATGATGCTCTCTGTCTCCCTCAATCGACCTATGGCGCACTGATGATCGCTAATAAGAGTGAAACAGCTGTCTGCGTACAGGTGGATTGACGGAGATATAGAGCAACCCTCGTAAATATATGATAGTTCAAGAATACTAAAAAACACGCTTTTAACGAATTTCGGGCTAAAAAGTTAAAAAATAATTTTCAAAATAATAAAACAATAGGTTCTTTCCAACCGTACATTGAACCGTCACGAAACTGTTCGGATCGTTTGTGGTGCGCATGCGTTGATTTTGGATGGTTTTGTGACCGTACAAACAGGAAAATCTGTTGGAACTGTTCTTTCTCTTATTTAACTGGACAAAGCTTTATTAAAATTGATCGGGGCCTGAGTTTTCTGACGATGACTTGCTGTTAGTGTGGTGTTAGTCTATCAACCACAACCGAAAAATGAGGATTATTTGGGTAATTTTAGCCATGCATAATGGTTGCCACTCACAACCAGGTATTCCTGTAGATCTATAAACAAAGAACCTGGGTTATGATGTCCAAAAAATGACCGAATTTATCATATTATACCATGTATAACATTATTGTTTGATTCGATTTCCATTTTTGGATTTGGTGAAGTTTCGGCCAACAAACGAGCCAGCCAAATAACGAGCAATAGCAAAAACAAAAGAAGCAAAATCAAATCACACTCAATCTCAACACACAAGACTCAAGGAAGCAAGAAAACAGAAGGCGCATAGAAATGACAAAATGAAATTGTGGGCCAAGCGGGCGATTTACTTTCTACTGCGCAAGTCAGTCCTCATAGTCCTTACTCTCGACCAAGTACCGATTTGACCGTACAGAAACCGTCCCATGAACGGTAACAAAATCTGTTGGAACGCAAAGACCGTTTCATGAACGGTCACAAAACGTGCTGGAACGTATTTCACGTTCTGCGCATGTCCGTGACGATACGTTGTACGGTATTCAGGCCTGTTGGAAAGAACCTAATAATGAACGAAAAATACTAGTATGATTGTGAAAAAAGCGTCGGGCGCTCGCTTTACGAATAGTATCGCACATAGCGCCCGCGCTTTTTTCACAATCATAGCAGTTTCTTTCATTCATTGTTGACTTAAGGGTCTAGGTTATAGCGCGCGAAATTGAGAATGCAAGAAAATATGTATTCCCGTGTTAGCGAGGAGGCGTGGCCGCCTGTTCCATTTCTCCAGTGTGTGTCTAAGATGAGGGGAGGTAAGTCCAAAAATCCAAAGCTAAGGTCAAAAGGTCCAAAAGTAAGGTCCAAAGGTCACCATAAACATGAATTTCGCATTTCGAAGCTCCTGACACTACCGTTAAATTCACAGTAATGATCCAAAAAGCAGGTTGAAGAAGAAAGCTTGCGCTTTGTCACTGTTTTGGCCTTTGTTTGATATTGTATTTGGTTGTTAAATAACAGACACTTGAAGAATGTATGATTATGCATTGCGAGTTTTTTTGCACACTCAAAAACTTTTTTGAAAAAATGGTTCTTAGATGTCATTCTAAGATCTTAACTATCACCTTCTGAAATACTGTGTATGTAGTTTTATGAACAGGTGAGTTCTGTTGGAAAAGAGAATCTGTGTTTTACATGGCAAATACATATGTATAATTGTGTGTGTTCAGGCCCCTTAAGGCTACTTTAGATTATTTTTAACCTCTTAGTTCAATGTTCTTTGGAAGCGTGATTTTTAGTTCAATTAAACTATATTTATTTTTTATCATTAAGTTAACTTTATCATTAAATTAAAGCCTATTTTGTTTTAGTTTTTTTAAACTGTACTATTAATATTCTGTATAATGAAGATGAATAACTGTTTTTGATCAGTATGCATAGCACAATCATTGCCATTACTGCTTAAACGATTATTAAAACTGTCAACCTTCCTGAATAAATTTCACAAAAATATGAACTCCCAAACAGTTGGATGTCACGCCTTTCAAGCTCTCATCGTTACGCCTCTGTGTAATATTAACAAACTTACGTCCGCGTCATCTCTTAGTCAGCGGAGACAAACGTTGGTTCGACGAATTTGAAGCCGTCAAAATCGCTTTCGCGGTAAAGTTGGAGCGTTCAATGCTCGGTCCGACCTTTTTAATCCAATGGAGAGTTACCAGCTCACAAACAAGAAACAAACATACAGTGAAGCTAATAAAAGCGTGTAATAAATGGTTTTTCACATATCTCCACGTGCAAGGCATACCCATTTGTACAGATGAATGAGAATGGACATGAAAATAATGACTACAAACAAAATAATAATAATAGAAAATACTTGTATCAGTCAATGAAACCTTTTCCTATTTGTTCGGTGAGGCGGTTCTTTAAACCCCTGGCAAAAGGCTGTGATAAATCAACCTACAAGTTATATAATAATCATACCGATTACCTACTTACGACAATGTATTTCCCACATTTCCTGAGCAATGTACGCTGAATAAATTCACTATGAAGGATAGTAGGCAAGGGTGAATTCCATAATATTGCCGCCTTCGCTTGGGACGCAGAGAGTGCACAGTGAAAGTGGCGTAATGCATGTTAGCCTCACTCTGATGAAGCCAATGAGATGGATATCTATCATGATGGTTCGTTATAGTTGCCATCCTTTGGGTAACCTGGTTGTGATGAATATCCTAGGGAATCATTAACCATACATAATTGAAGGAGGGGGCGGGGGCAATATCTAAGGATTTGCTCCTCTATAACCAGGAAAGTACTGGTGCAATGTTGGTGAAACATTTACAGTAAATTACTACTGTGTTACAACAGTTGCATAAAAAGTGTGTGTTACGTGTATATTATGTATATTAAGGTTAGCTCTCTCTTCCTGCTTGTTATAGGACCATCAGTCGTACTCAGTGTGCTCAAGTGAGTCGGTTTGGTCGCAATGTTGAATAAAGAACAAAGGAGAATGACCGGATCAGCTTTCTTTGGTGCCAGCTGAAGTCTGTAATTGGAAATCCACTCATGTATCCTTTGCGCCTCGTTTGTTGTTGCTACAAAGCTACCTCGTTTTTGGTGGAGGTCACCCACGAACGCCAGAATCTTTATGTTTCGAGGAAGAGCTGTCCTTAAAACCCATCATACTGGACATTCCAGAGAAGATGACCCAAAACCGATCCCTGTGGAAATCCTGTAGGCATCTACAGTTCCACATTTGCCATTTATAGCTGTGTCTGTAAAATAGCTGCCGATCGGATTCCGTCAATACCTCGGTATGCCATGTTTTATAAGCTCCTCCATTATGATGATATGTTAATATACCATACATTATAACTGTGTACAATTTGTTTTTATAGTTTTTTTATATTATTATGTAACCTCTATTTGACAGATTCTGTATTACAATATGTAACGCAAAAGATAGATAAAAATGAAGTAAACTGAATTGACCCTAGGAATTAATGAATTAATGAGGGAGAGACTTTCTGCTAACCAGAACCACCAGTGCATAAGCCTACAAGCGGACCCTTTTGCACCTCTCCTTAACCTAGCTCCCCAAGTCCGGCCCTCATCGCATAGGTGAGGACAGCCTTGGGTCCTGCCCGTCTTATGTTTTCAGTTTCAAGGACTATAGTCAGCCTGTGATACCCAAGGACACCATAACGACGTAAAGGTGTACTACGGATTCCTCTTCCTCGACACCGCGTGCACAAGTCGGGTCACTTGCCACCCCTATCATACACAACTGACATATGAAGCTGTTATGGTCAGACAACAGATCCACCTGTTTAGTGAGTGTAGTGGGAGACACAATCGCCCCACCTTGACCAGAAGTCCTAAAATAAGCTATCCAGCTTGGCGGAGATGTCTAGAGATTCCTCTCCGTCTCATAAGATGTTCAGGTTGAGACATTGCGCGTCTCATAAGGCACAGATCCGACCATCATTGAATTACCATTGAGGGGATGCGCTCCGAAGCACTCTCTAACGCTTCTGGACACTATCCAGAAGAGAGCAATTAGACTAATCGGTACGCCTAACCTCGCAAAGGATCTCTACAGCCTGGATCATCGAAGAAGGGTGGCTGACCTGTCCCTATTTTACAGATTCTATCACAGAAGATGTTCAAGCGAGCACTCCCAGGTAATAAGACCGAAGACCGTCTGAATTCCTCCTCCAGAATTCCTCCTTTTGGCGAATTTCGACGCTGTGACATGAGCTGCCGTGGAATTTGTTTCCCACCGCGACAGCTATAACCTCCAGCGTGCACAGACACTTATCCTCTCGCAGTGCTTCTACAACATCATAGGCTTTCAGCCTTTGTGGGAGGCCGACCATAAAAAAATCATTTCCACCCGACGACGTGAGAAACACAAATTCAGTTCTACCGTTCTACCCACTTGAAGCCATTTTCTATTAAAGTATAAGATCTTTTCATTACAGCACACACTATTTACTACCCCTGGAATGTGTGGCCTAAGCATAAAATCGTCTTAACCACCTCCATATATCAAAGCAAAAACAGTAAGGGTAGTGTAATACCATACAAGAGTGCATGTCAACGGTAAGCATGAGGATAGGGTGCATAAAAGCTACCCTTGGGAGTGGATGATGAAGGGCTGTGCATTCCTAGACGTTCCCCTTCCCGTCAATTGGCGTTCTAATTTAGGGGTTGTGGATAATAAAGATGGGAAGGCATGCGAGAAGGTAATGTGGTTTACACTGGAATTATACACTTTAGACATCAGGAGCACCGATAAATTCTTAAGAAAATAGGATGATGAGTTATTATAAGCATCATATTAGATTACAATTGAGGTTACGATATGCTTCAACTACAACTCATGTACTTCACTTGAAAATACTTCAGTTTATAAAGACAGCATCAACTGAAACATTGCAATTAGGTTTAAATCAACCACATGATATTTCAATTGAGATAATCATCCAACTAACAATTTATAATATTCAGGTAACCTGTCTATTTAAGCTTATAGTTATTGTGTTAGTGTTGAGTGAGTATCCAAATTTGTTTTAATAGATCTGCGCCAACAAGCATTCGGCTACCTGCAGCCGAAATATTATACTAGCTAGCTTTTAAAACGTTTTAACAGCATAATTATGAAGTATCTTACGAAACAACATTAAAACTGCTTTGTACACGTTTATATAACAATTCTTATTCTATATATATTAGCTAATGCAGCTACATTAATTTATTGCAGCTTTATAATAATACTCACTGCTGCTAATTTGCTTTATAGATGGTGCTTACACAGTCATTTCATTATAGCTTATAAACTCCTTATACAATAGTTTTATAAAGGTTGACAAACACATTGGCTAATAAAATTGATTAACACCCATTGGTTATGATTTTAGGAGAAACAAATCATATAAGTACACACCGTCCATTCATAAACAGTGGTTTGCACCAGTCATAGTTAAACCTTTGGCTTAACTAATTAAAGCTTAACTTTAATTAAGGCTTAAAGTTGTGTGTCTTTGCACCGGTCATGATTAACTTTATGAGTTAACTTTTTCTTACAGGGAAATTTAACGAATTTCAGATTTTACGTTGGCAATCATGTCGTATTTTTGATGTTCTGTGATGGAAATGAAGGTTCATGTCACTGTCGTTGATGGCTGTCAAACATTATCTTTCAAGTTCAACTGAGGCTATTTGTTTTGATTAAGAAATTTCGGATTCATTTTAGTATTTTTAGTTTCATTTTCATTAATTGATAACCCATTATCGTAAATATCCAACTCACAGAATATAACAACAGTGGTAAAAGTAAATCCTTGAAGTAAATGCTCTTCTTTAGGCAAGATTTTGTCTATGAAATAGTTGATTGCAGTGACCCAACATTTGGTGGATTTTGGGTGTCTTAATTCTGGATTCTCTTGTATAGGAGTGGCTACAGAAGACATCAGAGTAATAACATTTATGCCGGATCTGTTTGTGGTAAGTAAAAATATAGAGAAATGTCCAAAGTGCTGAGGTCAACTGAAGACATCTTTATTATACATTTATAGTGTTAAACTAGCAAAATGTCCATTCATAGATAATCATTACAATTTTTATATGTGTATATATAGGTGGTTTCAAGGAATGAAACAATTAAAACAGTAATCTTTTGGCATAACCTTAAGATGAGTTTCTGGAACAAGTGATATAATATGCAACGAACCATATACATATTATGACTATCAACTTCTCTATTAAAACAGATTTGTGATATATGCACTACTACAAAATACTTTCTTTTTGTCATTGCAGGTGTGGAGAAAGAATTATTCAGGTTGCCAAGTATTTGAGAAAGAAGAGGCAGTCCGATACCATGAGGCGAAGAGCACATAATGTTATGCATTTAGAGCTTCATTGTGATGGCTTTATAGAAAGTAAATACTAATATGTTCCACATACTGTGTAAATTAATAGAACCAATAAATGCATATGTTATCCATATATTGTAATTATATCTGTTAATAAAGGTGGAGAAAAAAAATCACTCTTATAACTTCTCATATAACAAAATCTAAAATATTTCATAGTATCTGTAGCTAATATGTGATATAAAATGGTGTCTAGATATAGAATGCCTTGTTAAAAATATGTATTTTAAATGATAGTTTGTATAACATGCTCACAGATAGTGATTAATTTCTATCTTGACAAACAAGGTGATTATTTAAAAAAACACTCATTGGGTGACTGTAAAGTTGCACCCATCAGAAGGTAAGTTTTATTACTTGAACAAAAACTACTGGTTGAATTCTCTTATATTTTTATTATATATATTTTCTTTCAATATATCAGGGCTTGTCCTGAATAGTAGAAAATTCAGTAATTAGGATAGGGTGATCGGTGGAACACACAACAGTGATTTGCTGCCGCAGTGCTCAATAATACAGTATGGGTCAATATTATTCAAATTACTCAGTTTTTGTTAATAAAGAGGCTCCAGTTTTTCACTAGTCCCTTAAAGTATTCATTATCATCCGTGATCCTGAAATAAACAATATTTTTATTAAAAATAGAAGGAAATTAACTAATGGGTGGTGAAGATGAATTAAATAAAATCCATGTGAGAACGGGAGGACACTTGCATTCTAATTTTTACAGTAATAACTACTACTGTGATAGCTATTCACGTAATAATACTGCATTTTGCTGCAGCAGCAAAATAATTCACGCACATCAATTTATTTTCTTTATATGGTAAAAGTTGGGCAACTAAGATGCAGTATCAAACAACTGTCCCTAGTGAATGTGATAACTGTAATTTACAAATAAACGTTTTATCTTTACTGTTTTCAAAATCCATCCAAGTTTTGGACGCCCATTATCTCATAAATTACAGCATTCTAAATAACTGAATTGCTTACCTGCTAAGATAGACTCCTTGAACAAGACAGCAGTAACACAACAATGATCAAAAAGCTGTTGAACACGAAAAATTTCATAAACCATAACACGGTGTCTTACAACAGTGATATATTTGTCCAATTCCAGAATCAGCTTTATATAGTTGTAGATTGAGGTTATGGTCGTATCCTCAGTTCCCCACGACTTGATATTGAATCCAAGTGATCTATTTTGATTCATAATTGCTTATAGGATATAGAAATAATTTTATAAAATATATTTCACAAACTAACCAAACTTATTTCTGTGGTGATCTGCATGTGATCTGTCAGAATATGTTAAACCCACAAATGTCAAAAGTTAAGCCAAGAAACGTCAAAGTTAAACCCTACTTTGCCTTTGGCTTAAAGTTAATTATGTGTTTGACGCTAACTACAACCGGTGCAAAGCAATTCGTACTTTAATTAAGGCTTAACTTTAATTACAACTTTAACTATGACTGGTGCAAACCACTGAAAATGTCATAATGCTAGAAAAATTGAAGATACTTTACTCTGTGGTTAGACGACCTTCACCTGACATAGATTGCTACTAGACTACCTCATCTATATTTTTCGGTGATTGGTCACGAGCGCGCGCGGTTTGATTTTTACCTGTTTACAAAAAGGGTGCTTCATCGGCACCGGTCACTTGCGCGCCGGACGAAAATTAAGCTTGGGTATTCCTAATGGTCACATCCCTTTTATTCTTGGGAACTTTCATCTGTCTTTTTACGACTTGCGGTAGCTTACAGTTACTTCTTAGATTATTTTCTGCAATTCCAAACGTAATTCAAATTTGACCGTCCAACCTCAGCTGACGCATATCATGCTTAGTAATAGGGCGAAGTCACAGCTCTCTAAATTTTATAAACTCTGTGGTATTAAATTTTATTCTGATATCTACTTACACGAAAAATGGTGATTTACACCTACACGATTCGTTTTAAGTCCTATGCGTGAAACTAGTCACACTAGAATTCACCTGAATTTGAATATATGCAGTAGAACCACGTGATGCAAATAAAGATGACAGAAAGTGCTGCTAATCTATATTATGCATTACAGTTTATTTCAGTCAACAATATTACGACATAAGTAAATGAGAACCGCCCCGCGCGCTTGTGTCCACATACTTGCCTATTATCCAAAATATTTTGCGGGCTTCTGACCGGTGGGATTAGGACAAATCTGACCGCGGCGCGCTAGTGTCTTAAGGCTGTATTAGACTACCATATTTTTGAAATCAGATTTGATTTCATTTCTTGAACCAAATTTGAAATGAAAAATGATCTCAAAAATTGTGGCCCAGCATTTTGTCTGTTTGACACTACACCAAATTTGGTTCAAGAATTGATTTGCGATTCTGCGCATTACATTCGTTGAACACATCTTATCTGTCAACTGTCCGAACACAGATGTCCTCTACAGTCAAAGTTGTCAGATCTGACATGACGTATTTTGCAATTACATGTTTTGTGATTGTGTGAACTTCAGTGTCAAAATGTCAATGGTCAAAATAAAATCATAACCTAGCTTTTTTGGGTATTGTTTGTAGTTTATCGACTACTGTTTATTGAAATTCTCATTCATTACACTTGACTTGACTCCCTCGGCAATGGAAAAAGATAATGCTAGAACATGTATTTATCCATCTACCCTGCAAAAAACTCGTAGACAGGCGAATTAAGAGGCTAACTACTAAAAGAAAAAATTGACAAAAGAAGTGGCTGAGAAGAATAGATGAAGGCACAGGTATGCTACATATGTTGAGAGAAGAGTTATTACTAGAAGATCTAGATCTGGAAGGACTTTTTACGAATGAATAATAAAATCTTCAGTAAGCTACTTAGCATAATTTGACAAGCTAGATAACCATCTATGAGAATGCATAACAGGAGAAAATAGGTAATATTAGCAGTAAACCTTATGAATAAAAAGTAATAAACATTTCCATTTTCAGGCTAGCAATAATTCTTCGATGTTTAGCCAGTGAAACCATCCAGTGGCTCGAAGCCATGAGAGTACAATAAGTCTGATAGTTCCAGAACTGTGTGAACCAATTGTAATCAAATATTTGTTGTTTAGAACTAGAACAGCAGTTGAGAATACATTTGGAGCTTTAGTAAATCTTGGCAAAATAAGGCTAAAGGAATTGAATTAAAAATGGAAACATTATACTTTTTCTTTCTTTCTTGTATCTTGTAATATTATATGAAATTCAAAATATACATTCTGTTTGGTATTTTAATTTTTTATTTATTTCAATTGAGATGCAATAAACTGCGCCATATGGTCATCCACAGTTGCAAAATGGTTGTCCCTTTGTGGGCTGTAGACCGAGGAGAAGTTTTCAATGTTTGATCAGCAGCATTCTTCAACACCTTTATTTCTGCATCTGCTGGTACTTGTTGTTTTTTATACACTTGGGTGAGTTACTAATGCAGTCTGTTCCCCCTCTTTTTTGAGCACCACCTGTACTTTGTATCTGTGAGCGGAGCGAGTCAATTTGAGGTATATCTGATAGTTCGCTTGTGGGTGATAGAATCCCAGCATGACTAACCTCATATTTCTTGTTGACTTGCCTGAAAGCAAAATACTGCATTGAAAGTTTAGCCTTCCTAATATATGCACATGCAATTTTTACAGGTAGGTTCGAGTTATAGGGAAGTTAAGGTAAAAAAATTTAACAATATATTCAAGTACATGTTAGGTTATTCCTTTGGCTCAAAGTGCAATTCAATAGTTATTAGTAGAAATTTGGCACTGTTATATCAATACTACACCACTTCATTTATGATAAGCTGAGACTCTTACCTCGTATTCTCCCATTCTAGTGCGAAGTGACTAAAACTTTCCTCTGTTCTTGTGCATATGTTGACCTTAAGCCCATAAACTTCTTCTGTACCTCTTGTTCAGTTACAGTAGATCTTAGTGGTTTCAGAGCCTCTACTATGGCAGTGATAGCAGCACTCCATTTGATTTTACTGTGGTAGCACTTGACCACATACAAGCAGGGATGTTGTTCGTATATCTCTATCAGCAGAGATATATGTTCAGTGGACCAGTCATCCTTAAATCAAAAGAAATATGTTACTCTTAATATTGAATGCCTTTCTGTTATCCTCAGTGCAGTCAAGTGTGGCTACTTAACCGAGGACCTTTGCAATATGAAAAAACAACAAAACATAGGAAAACACCATAATAAAAAGTGACAATGTTGCCATACACTGAGGCAAAATATTAGATACACTTAATACATTGTAAATAACTAATAGTTAATACATCCAAAATGTGATGTAGGACTTACAATACATACAATATTACAAATTAAATCTACCGAATCTGCTGAGTAAAAACAAATTTTTTATAGTGCAATTTGGACTATACCTTACTTTTGATATAATCAGGGCTATTATTGTATATGAAATTGATATGAAACATAATTGCAAAGATACTAACAGCTTACCTGTTATATTGTCTTCAAATTGCCAATTGCTTCCACACAACTCGCAAGAATGTTGGTAAACTCGCCACAAAGGTAACAAAAGCACCTATCTTGGGGCTGGGGGTTTTTATACTCCATAACCAGTTCAAAATCCTTCAAATTTCAAAGTTCGCGGGGCATTCCGGTCCGGTGGAGATTTGCTAGCTGGAGCCGTAGGATTAACATGTTACTTGTTTTTATTGGTGTACTTTCATCCGAATGTGGATTTATCAATTTATATTAGTACCAGAGAGCATTCTGGAGAAGCCGACCGAAATTAAAAAGTAAGGTTACTGTCCTTATTTTTGTTTACATTTTTCCCGACGCAATGACATTTATGTTTCAAATGCGCATGCCCCCAGCCCAAAAATGATTTGGAAATAGAACATGTTCTAAATTCCAAATCATTTTTGGTTCAATCTGTCAATTTGAAACAATTTCGTGTATTACATTAGCCTATTTGAGCAGTTCAAGAAATGAAATCAAATCTGATTTCAAAAATATGGTAGTCTAATACAGCCTTTATGGCCCATCTGGTGATCGAAATATTTTGTGCGCTTGTGACCGGTGGGATTAGGACCAATCTGACCGCGGCGCGCTAGTGTCCTATGGCCTATTTTTCAATTAGAATGCCGTTTGTTTTAAATTATTTCTTCCAAATACGCCTCTGTTAAACTATTAGTTTTTTCGATACTATATACACTGAACCACTGGAACTTTATTGCTGTATATCTGCAGTCGTTGCGATAAATACGCTTCATAAGCAGGCAGCCATATTCTTTGTAGTTTAATCAACACAACTGGCAAGGCTACGTTGACAGAAATAAAATTATACACGTTATCATATATAATTAACTAGTTAGAAGCAATAATGTAATTACACATATTTAGACAAATAAAAAATAACTGAATAAAGGGCTCATATTTTTATTCCAGAATACCAAGAGAAATCTGTCATACAAGGTGCGCGACAAAATCCTGCCACTATTTCATCCACATTTCACAGAAAAATTGTCTCCGCAGGAAAAATCCACCTTTCGGATAATACAACTATGCTGTTAAATTTCCATATTTTCATCAACAAATTCACAATACCTATGCCATTCGGATGACAATGTGTTTTTCAATCATCACGAAAGCCAGACACAACAGCCTTTATAAAATAAATTGCTTCCAATAAACGTTTATGGGCAGCTGGTAGAATTTTTAATCGCTGCCTTGGAACACCAAAATGCTTTGGACAAGACAACTAGATCTTTTGAAAATGAATTACCTTATAACGCACCTATGAAGGTGTTTTATTATAACTTTACTCTAATCTGGTAATGCATCTATCTATAAACGTATGTGATACAATTTTATAATAGTCACCAAAGGCGCTATAAAGGTGTCTAACCAACTAAAGTATTTTATAAACCTGTGCCCATTCTACTTATATGTATAGGTGTTGTATAGACATTTTCAAAATGTTTTTGTTACCAATACTATTTTATAACAAATGTTTTATAGACGTTGTCTCAACTTTTATAAAACTCAAAATTACTAGTTGGGCAGATACAGGACTAATTTAAAAATATTTTAGTATTGAGTAGATAATATTACAAAACGCTTCACTTAGCATCGATCTAGTTTTCCTATCGTAACTTTGAGTAGATATAACCTTTTGTATGATATCTCGGAGATAAACAGCTTAGCATTGACATATCTACCTATCATTAGGTGCTTTCCTTTTTCATCTGCACTAACTCAGATCACTTAGAAATGAGATGGCTCAGCTCAGTTGGAAACCTCAGATGCTCAGATGAGTTAAAGGAACGTATTTGTGCAGTTAAATGTCATTCCTCGAAATTTTGTAATATGCTATGGTTCAATGATCAGTCGATCCTTTCCATAACCTAGTTTTTTTACGTTTTTGGAAAAGATCGTCGTCACATCGTCGCTCACCATACACTATCGACTATCCATACACCACAAAACCCGCTAAAATACTGAAATTCAAATTTACAAAAAATCCTAACCTCATTTATTTGACATCTAAATGATCTGAGACAATTGATCTATCTTTCGAGCTAATGCAGATGGGCTTAAGTGGGGGCAAAATATCTCATTTTAGACTCAGATTTAGAAGACAAAAGGAAATTACATTGAAACGAGTCATGACGTAACAAGTGAGAATTGTCAGATAAATCATGTAAAAGGAAAGCGCCTATAACTTTGAGTACAACGTGTTTGTATGATATCTCGGATATAAACTACTAGCATCAACTTCATAATAAACTTTCGATTGAGTCTATATACAGGGTGGCCAATCGGGTGACGATAATAATTTTTTTTTAGATAGCCCGTACCGAGACCTATCCAAAGCACCCCCATGTATGTGTACCGATTATTGATAATTTTCGAGTTATGATTTTTTTCTGAAAACTTAAGAGATTTTCCAGTTTTTCCAAGAAATCGTCAAAAACAAAAACAAAAATGCTTTTTGGCTTTTATTTTTTTCAGCAATTATACTCAGTGTTGAGCCTATTTTAATATTCTATAGAGAGAACCTGTACATCCGAACAATAATTAAGTACATTTTGGGGCCAAAGTTTGAAATCTCTGTTTTTAGTCAGGAGACCAAAACCTTCAAAATAAAATTAAAAATACTTATGCATGGTTCTGGAGCTCCAATCTAATCTTAAAAACTCTGCAAGACATTGCACTTTCGAAATAATAATGAAAAAAAATAGCACTTATGGGGGCATTTTGCGCCATAGGTGACTGTTAAAGGTAAAAAGGTGATAATTCACGATTTCCCAAAATGATTTAAAAAACTATTATTTTACTTTATTACGACAACTTAAAGAAAAAAACTCATAACAACTAATAAACATGATAATCATTGATGTTTTAATCACTTTTGATAAAAAAAATTAATACCTGTGCTTTTTGCTGTGTACTATTGAACTTCTGCTAAATTAAGTTGTATGGAAAGTTAACAAAGGAAAAGAATAATAAAACAACAGTCTGACTTTTAATTCCATGGCGGAATTACCTGGAAAGCGTTATCGTAGCATACGTCATCCCTTACTTCCCACACCGATAGGTGAGGGGAGGATTGTGATTGTGAAAATTTTCAATTTTGAGGTAATAGGTTTTTTGGGCGTTTTATGTCTACATAACGAAAATCCGCGTCACTCATTTCCGCCATTCTGTCTGCCTGTCGGTCTGTCTGTCTGTATGCGTTCTTCTAGCCTCGTAATCTCAGTAACCGCTGCATGGACGGATGAAATTTGGACAGCAATATGCTGTGGGGTCTCAGTAGGTAATGCTGCTATAATTTTGGAAATCGGTACATGGGCGGCGGAGTAATTAAAACAAAAATTTCAAATATTCCTCAAACTTCGTTTTTTGGGTGTTTGCGGGGTGGGGGGTTAAAAAACTGAAAAACTTGTTGTATTCATGATAGGCTGTTTACTGACCTGTCAAGAAAGACCTAGCGATATAAATCATCTTTTTAGGTCCATCCGAACATTGCCTTGCCTATTACCGAAAATCAATTAACACAAATGCGCTTCGCCGACATGAGCTCGCAAAAAGCTACTCTGGAAGAAAGGGATGGCGTATGCTACGACATCGCTTTCCAGGTAATTCTGCCATGAAATTGGAAGTCAGATGATTGTTTATTATTCATTTCCTTTGTTAACTTTTCATACAACTTAATTTAGCAGAAATTCAATAGTACATAGCAAAAACACTTCAAAAATCACAATTTGGGTATTAGTTTTTTTATTAAAAGTCATCAAAACATCAAATATTATCAGTTTTATTAGTTGTTACGAGTTTTTTTCTTTAATTTGTCATAATAAAGCAAAATAATAGTTTTTTAAATCATTTTGGAAATTCGTGAATTATCACCTTTTTACTTTAACACTCACGTTTGGCGCAAAATGTCCCCATAAATGCTACTTTTTCATTATTATTTCGAAGGTGCAATGTCTTGCAAAGTTTTTAAGATTAGTTTGAAGCTCCAGAACCAGGCATAAGTATTTTTAATCTTATTTTGAAAGTTTTGGTCTCCTGACTAGAAACAGAGATTTCAAACTTTGGCCCCAAAATGTACTTAATTGTTGTTCGGATGTACAGGTTCTCTTTATTGGATATTAAAATAGGCTTAATACTGAGTAGAATTGCTGGAAAAAATAAAAGCCAAAAAGCATTCTTGTTTTTGTTTTTGACGATTTCTTGGAAACACTGGAAAATCTCTAAGTTTTCAAAAAAAAAAATCATAACTCGAAAACTATCAATAATCGGTCCACATACATGGGGGTGTTTTGGATAGGTCTCGGTTCGGGCTATCCAAAAAAAAATTATTATCGTCACCCGATTGGCCACCCTGTGTGAGTATGCAATTCCCATCATACATCGTAGAAGTATATGATGCGACGATTCGATTCTCGACAATCTCAGTATATGAACAACATAGTGACAGGTGAACGAGACTTGAATACAATGTGCCGACCAAGGTTCAAAACAAAGTTTGTTGTGGATTGCGAAACGTGTTGTTTTGGACAGTCTCAGCTAAGTGGTATACAGAATTGCCTACCGAAAATAATTATTGTATGACAAGCTGTAGGCAGTATTTTAAAGGCAAGAAAAATTTTAACAGTTATTCTATCATTGTATATACTTGAGTGGTGTATATAACATACTTATAAAAACGTGAAAGACAGCAAAAATAAACAGGATCATCAATATGACACACGTCACAAAAGCAGGCGTGACTGTGGTATGCATAAAACTGCATTATTTCAGAAGAATTTTTATTACATACTGTCAATTCTATTACAACCTCAGTGAGGATATAAGGTCTTCACATAGCTTGTTTATTTTTAAGAGGAAAATGAAAATTCTATTAACTGAAGAGGTTTGCTATAGCTTAGAAGAGTTTTTTTTGTAAAAGTATGTTGATGATGACCTAATTCGCAAATTTTACTGAAATCAACGTGTGAGGTGTCATTTCTAAGGTAAACTCACCTGACTTATTTTCTGAAAAGAAAAGGCTATGTTATATTATCTTTTTCGAGTGTGACCTTTTAAACCATAGATTTGCACCAAAAGTGCAACAAAAGATAGAGAACAAAAACCTATTTATGACTGTAGAGTTTGAAATTATTTGGATCATTTTTTGTGACAGTTACTGCCTTTTCAAGGGACGAAGACTTGCTACTTTTTATGAATTTTTATTCCGTTATTTTGAAAATTTTGCAGTATGCGCGGTGGCGTTTTCGACATAAGAAAACATGCTCTTTATTGTGGTAGCATTTGAATTTAACATTATTATAATTTTTTGAGTTAGAGTTACCCTCACACCCACCCCTTTTTTATCATCGCAGCGGAACCAAAAACTAGATTTTTGTTCTACTCATAACCTTTTTATAGTGACAAAGTTTGAAGATAATCAGAAAACTTTAGTTTTTTGATGTCCGTCTGTGTGTGTCGTCCGCGATTTCGTTCTCCAACGACTACTCAAAACGCTTCAAGCGATTGCTCCCAAATTTAGCCAACATGAATTAATAAAGGTCTTTTCGAGTTGAAATGGTTTTGGTGACGATCGGACAATGGGAGGTGGAAAAGGGTGGGGGTGCACAAAAGAAATGTAATTTAACATAAATAAATTTGATAGCAGCAGTAGTAGAATGTGTTTTCATGCCTAAAAATATACATCAAATGTTTTTTTTTCTAAAATGGAGGCTAAGAAAATTAAATAAATTGAAATACTCAAATTTTATTAACTCTACCTCAAAATAATATTACTATTCGATTCGACTCTTAATGGTTAATGGGAGTGGGGGTTGCACAAAAAGATTGCCATATAACACATTGGTATATCTGATCCCACCAGTCAAAATATGACATGTTTTAATGCTAGAAACGATAATCACTACTTGAGTCGGACAATTTCCTAGAACGAGGTCTACCTTGTTCACATTTTTTATTCTTTTAATATATTTTTTCCATTTGTCTGTATGTATTGTTTTCGTTGTGTTAGTGCGTTTTTTACATTTACATTTTGCTAATTATGTTTATTCGATACATTTTACTATTTTACTGTTTTTGATGTTATAAGTGTGTGATATGTTTTTCGCTTCACATGTTTCTTATGTTGTATTTCTTTTTCACAGTGGCAATAAAAAATAAAAGACATTGATTGATTAGCTTCAAAGTACAGATAAATGTAAACTACTGTATATGCAACAACGTATATATTTCTCACAAATTCTTCTTAAATCACAATACGTGTGTATCGCCCGATAGGTTACCCTGAACTCCCCTTCCTCGTACTGATAATGAGGCGTTTCCCCTCCACCAAAACAAAAATACCGCCAAATAGGCAGCATAGCACCCGGACGTACCACACCGATGACCAGGAACGGACTTGGACGGTTACAGTCGGCTAACCTGACGGCCCTTCACGTCCTCGTGAAGAGTGATCTGTAACATATAAAAAAAAACGTATTTAGTACATATTCCAGGAATAATGAAATTATTCGTCTTCAGAACTACTATCACCTGATGATGCTTTCGTAACGAACAATTTCATCCTGTCAGAGGGACAAATACCCGTATAAAATTTCCTCGATCGTTTCGAGCCAGGTAACTCCTCGACCACGTAACGGTCCTTATCGAGTACCTTCGTAACAACAAAGGGTCCTTTATACTTCGGTTCGAGCTTTCTGCTCTGACCGTCGTTAGAGCCCTTTGCCTTCCGGACAAGCACATGTTGTCCGACTCCAAACGTTGTTGGAGAAGCATGCTTTTTATCGTACGACGTCTTTTGGTACCTCTGTTTATTCTTTACCCTCTCAGAAACCTCATTTCTGAGCACATTCAAATCTGGACGTTCGTTATCATCACAGACCTCAGCCGTCAAGAAGGCATCATTAACACCTCTAGGACGGTAACCTAAAAATAATTCATAGGGACTCTTCCCTGTGGTGGAATTGACCGTCGAGTTAATTCCCCATTTCACAGCTGGTACAGTTTCATCCCAACGATTTTCATCGTTCGTGGAAGCGAGCACAGCCGACAGAATGGAGCGATTCATACGTTCCACTTGACCGTTTGCTCGTGGGGTCGCCGTAGCACATAACACTTGTTTAACACCTAAAGTTAAACAGTATTCCTTAAAATCTTTGCTCGTGAAAGCCGTACCACGGTCGCAAATAAATCTGCGGGGAACCCCAAACATTTCGATGACCTCATCGAGAAACTTGAGGACAGGTCCAGTTTTGGTATTAGGAACTGCCTTTAAAAATACAAATTTCATAAAACCATCAACTGCTACTATAAGATATGAATTTTTCTTAATACTCTTGACAAATGGACCAACATGATCCAGATGCAGGGTATCCATTGGTACGGGCGGTTTTTCTATAGGATTTAGACTACCGGGGACCTTACCCGCAGGAATCTTATTGTAGAGGCAGCCCAAGCAGGAATTGATATAATTTTTAACATATTTGCGCATTGATGGAAACCAATATCTAGCTCTTATCAATTCTACTGTTTTATCTACTGCAAAATGACCGGCATCGTCATGGTAGTACATGAGTATCCTTCGTCTCGCTGTCTTTGGGATAACCCACCTTTTTCCGGCCTCTGTTTTGCGATAGAGACGTTGATCTTTTAAGCAATAATCTTTGTAGATCTGTCGTTCGTCACTATCCTTCGGATCTCGGGATAACACATCGATGATATTCTTGCATATGCTGTCCTGTAGTTGAGCAGAGAGTACCCAGTCATCTTCACCAATATTTACAATCATTACCTCAAATGTTTGTTCCGTAGGTATGGTAGTACTTCGACTTAATGCATCTACATGACTCATCTTAGTTCCGGCGCGATATTCGATATCGAAGTCAAATTCTTGAATGGACAGCCACCACCTTGCAATACGGGGAATTAAGTCTCGCTTCATAAGCGTGTGGCGAAGAGAGTTACAATCAGTAACAATTTTAAACTTAATACCAATTAAATATATCCGAAACTTCTTTAATGCACATACAGCCGCCAGCGTTTCTAGTTCATATGAGTGGTATTTCTGTTCATCTTTAGTGGTGGATCTACTAAAATATTGGACAGGTTTAAGATTACCATCATTTTGTCGTTGGAGAAGCATTGCCCCTAGGCCGACTTTACTAGCATCGCAATGTACCTCTGTTTCCGCTTCTCGCTTATAGACAGCCAGAATGGGACGTTCGATTAGTTTCTGTTTCAGATTTTCAAAAGACTGGTGCTGTTCTTCTCCCCACAGAAAAGGTGTGTTCTTGCAAGTTAAATTAGTAAGAGGTTTGGCAATAGCAGCGAATCCCTGAATGAATTTTCTGAAATAACTGGCGAGACCTAAAAATCGTCTAACTCCGTGGACATCCGAGGGTGCTGGAAAACTAGCTACCGCTTCAATTTTGTCACGACCAGGCCTAATACCTTCGCCAGTAATCTCATGGCCCAGATATTCAATTTTAGTTCGAAGAAAATGACACTTAGTGAACCTTAGTGTCAACCCAGCAGTTTTTAAAAGGTGCAGAACATTTTCGAGCCGTTCCATCCCCTGTTCTAGTGACACGGATGGTATTAGCACGTCATCAAGATATGCCATTGCGCTGTCGAAGCGTAGAGGGCCTAAAATTTTATTCATAGCCCTTTGGAATACAGCCGGAGCATTCACCAATCCAAAAGGCATCCTCAGATATTCATAATGACCGTCTGGCGTTACAAAAGCAGTTTTCGCTATGGAGTCTTCTGCCATTTGTATCTGATGCCAGATCTAGTGTCGTATAGTAAACGTGGGTATTTATTCTTGATAGTTTTTCGATTTATGGCTCTATAATCGACACACATTCTTTGTTCACCGTTCTTTTTCTTGACTAAGAGAATGGGGCTAGCATACGGAGACTCTGACTCCCTTACTATCCCATTGTCAACAAGATCTTGGACTATATTGCGTACTTTCTCACGACTGGTGAAAGGCATGCGATAGGGACGATATACTACAGGTTCATCATCGGTGAGGGTAATTGACATTTTCGTAACAGTCGTCTCACCGACCTCCCTTAAATTAGAAGCAAAGCAATCCCTATATTTATTAAGTAATTTTAATAATTTACACCGTTCCGTTACATTCAAATATGAATCAGTTTGTTTTTCTATGTCTTGCATTGTAAAAAGTGGTAAGTCAGTAATTTTCGTTGGTAAACAGGATTTGGTAGGTATTTCTGAATATTCTGTACAAGTATACCCTCTAGCCAACACCCTCCCTTTTTCATAACACACAGGTTTATCAGACATGTTGGCGACAGGAATACAGCAGTTTTTATTTGTACTGATAACACATGGTAATATAACATGACAATTGTTGTCCCAATTTCTATAACTTAGATCAACAAAAACATCCTTAACCTTATTATGCTCAGTCAAAGAAATGTGGCCTACAAAATTCGGTGGAATAACAGTAGTCTCCTCTACCATTAGCTGAACCTTTTCAGACAAAAAATCATCAATATTTGTGATATCGACATTAGTTTGATTGAAAATTCGAATTTGCTGACCCCTAACTACGACTGTAATGTTATCGTTATTTAAAAATGGCTGACCTACAATGACAGGTACCTCCTGTACATTATCAGGCACTATGAGCGCGTCAACAGTGGCAGAAGCTAAATCCACTTTTAAATTTATCCTAACTTTCAAGCGAACTATAACAGAACCTCCAGCATAACCACACAGCCGTACTAGTGTAGGTTCACCCTGTAGATGCAATTTGAGTGCATCTGTTTCGCGAATTGTGACTGCAGCACAACCCGAATCCACAAACCCTCTTATAGGTTCATCGTTAATGACACAATCAATAAAATAACAAGTACTAGACAACTGATTATTAGATAAGGTTAATATTGTACTTGACTCACCTTTGTTTTGTCGATCAGCTGTTCGTTTTCCCAGGTTTACCACACAACGATCTGCCTCATGTCCTAACAGATGGCATTTTGTGCAGCTCACACGTGGTTTTGGGCACTTCGATTGAAAATGACCTTTCATTTTACAATTGAAGCACTTTACATTTGCGGCATCTGGTTTGGCATACGGTTTATTTCGGGTGTTTGAAAATGAATGACGTAAATCCATTTTCAATCGTTTCCTTACAGGACCTTCTTTTTGTGGAGTCAAATCCTCTATAATACTTTCCTCACGTAACATTGACAAATACCCTTCAAATAACGACTCAGGTTTTTCGTAACGACCTGCACGAGCCGCATTTTGGATAGTAACATTGGGAATGCCATCGATAATGCACGCAACTGCATTCTTTCCCGTAATTTGACAGGTCCTTAACAGTTCCATCTTGCTGAAATAGTAAGATGTCATCGTCTCGGTCACAAGTTTTTCTCTATTAAGCATATTCCTGAGTGCTTTAGCATAATCAACATGGTCCGGAAAGGTTTTAGCAACGAGTGCCTTCCATTCAGGCCAAGTATAACGTACAGAGTTTAAGCTGTGATACCAGGACCTTGCCATGCCTGAAAAGCGAGACTGCATGTGGTATATTGTTGTTAAGTCATCCCAGTCGTTTATTTGTTTGAGTTCTTCTATTTTCTCAAGCCACTTAACGGCCGACATATTTTCATTTTCTGGACAAAATTCGGGAATGCAATCACTCCGGACAGCTAATCTACGTGTCTCAACAGGATTTTGTCTCGCCATTCTTTCTATGACAGTTTCCAATTGTCTTATTCTAGCTTCATAGGTCTCATGCAAGCTTGATTGATTTGAGTTAGTACTTGCCTCATCAGTTCCTCTATTGAAGTTGACACATCGAGATGTACCTTGTATAGCGCCTTCTTGCATTGGTGGCGTACGTAACTGCCGCCCTTTAGCGCGTCCTCCATCACTAGCCGCCGTTGATCTCTTGTCTCGCCTTGTAGTAGGACTCCGCTCCGATCGTGTACGCGTATATCTGGTATCCGTAGCACTTGACGACGAGTCGCTGCTCGAGTCAGTACTCGAAGAGCTAGAGCTACGAGTGCGACGATGGCTGCGTCTTCGGCCCATCGTTTACCACAAATAACACAACACTGCTCACTGAATAACACACACTAACACTGGGATAAGCCGTAAGTTTACCCCACACCTGAACTGTAAACTACTGTATATGCAACAACGTATATATTTCTCACAAATTCTTCTTAAATCACAATACGTGTGTATCGCCCGATAGGTTACCCTGAACTCCCCTTCCTCGTACTGATAATGAGGCGTTTCCCCTCCACCAAAACAAAAATACCGCCAAATAGGCAGCATAGCACCCGGACGTACCACACCGATGACCAGGAACGGACTTGGACGGTTACATAAACTTTTCTTTTCAGATTCTGGTACCTTTACCCGTAATGTGTCTGAAACGGCACTGACAAGTGAATAATTAAAAAAAATCTGTTTTTTCGTATCGTCGTGAGGACATACGAGAGGAACATAAGAGAAATTCCCGCCACGCATACCAGGCGTCTGCGACCAATAGCTGGGGAATTTCGCAGGTATTTATCTCTTTATTTACTGCCAACCGCAGAAAATAAATTCCTGAGTAACTCGCTGCGCCCTGTCCCAGCGGTCGCTATCAATTTGTATTGTGCCGTTTTTATAAATGTTCCGACTTTACGCATGTCTTTTGTCGTGTCCTCTTAACTTCTTTATTTTTATTTTGAAGATACTCGCAAGGCACAGCTCAACCTTTCTGGTATTTTGTCTTCCTTTTGTTCATCATTTTGCATTTGTAGGTTGTATTCCAGTTCGTATCCTGGATTTCTGAATATTGAACTGCAATGTGTAGCTAAATTGAAGAAAATTGCATTTGTTTTACCGAATGTCACACGTCAACACGTCAATTATGTAAGTTATCTACTACTACCCGTCGCATCGTTAGCTCTCACGCTGGGACCTTGCTTTTTTATGGTCAACCTTCCGCAAAGTCTCAAAGCCTATGGCGCTGTAGAAGCGCTGCGAGAGGATAAGTATCGGTGCGCGTTACATTTGAAATGTTGCACGTTGTAGCTGTCGGGGAACAAACTCCCCGGCAGCGCATTTCACAGAGCCGAAGTTCTCCAAAAGAAAGAGTGCTCAAGGGGACTGGTTCGGGGAGTAGGGATCTCGACCTGGGAAAAATGAGCTCGGAGAGCCTCTCTGGTGTTCCTCATTCGGACGGCCTTAGGTGTTATTATCTGGGAGAGCTCACTCAAACATCTTCCGTGATAGAATCTGTAAAACAGTGACAGGTCAGCCACACGTCTGTGAATTACCAGGGATACCAGTGGTCTTCTTTATCAATAACCTTAGCGTATTCCCAAATAATTTTGTGGTGCTCCTTCAATGCGTGATCTACTATTGCAGACTTTTCTGTCACTGCTCGCTGAGTGTTGAATCGGTGCTCCTTAATTTTGGCTCTAGGAGGTCTTTTCAGGGCTCTGCTTTGAAGCATCTGCAAAGCTCGCACGCGAGTCTTAGCTAGAAAGTACCACGCCGTGCACGCGTAAGTAATTGCAAAAACTCTAAAGAAGCTTTAACCGCAGTATACAAAAGCCATAATATTAGAACCACCTGATGTTTGGAAGCAGATGTCCAACAATATTCACGAGCGCATTCACCCAGTGCCTTGATTTATAGTGAGCCAAGTGGCGTTCAACTTTTGATATTTTTCCAGCGATTAGACGATCAGACGCCAAGTCAGCTGTTCCTAATTTTATATAAGCGATAAAAATAGTGTGTGTCAAGGACAGATGGATGCAAGAATCCGATACGTTTGAATTGCTCGGGGTTAAATTGGACACTGCATTCGATTGGTCTGATTGGTCTCAACAAGTGACTACAATTAGGATGTCAACGCAAGCATTTCTGCTAAGGCAGCTACAGTCATTGCTTGATAGAGGTTCCTCAAGAATCACCTACTTTTGTCTTGTTTTACAGAAGCTTTCCTTGTGACTTCAATAATATTCTTAGTAGGCGTAGTCAATAAGCTTATCTATCTGTCTATCTAATTATCTATTTACAGGATTTAATGTAATTCGACGAATTCCTGTCGTGGCATGATAGAAGAGCTAAAACACAACACATTTTGTTTAATATACAGGGTGAGTTTTTAGTACCGGCTCGGTCGATAACACCACTACTATAGAAGATAGCGAAAAAAGTTGTATATAAAAGTTGTAGCCACGGATATGCGTCTTGCTCAGAAAATGTTTTGATTTATACAGGGTGATCCATAACTACGTGGTGATGCAAATATGCATTTTTTTAGATAAGATACCCTGTATATCATTCTATATTCAAATTCTACTAACGATTTCTCTTCTTCCAGTATAAGGTATTTCACATTATACAGGGTATTTCAAAAGTTATGACCATTTTTATATCCAAATCGCTGTCAAATGAACGTACTGTATATCAAAAAGTGATGAATCAAAAATAATTTGTTCTACACGAGTGGATAAAAAATATCATCTAGTTTTAAAAGTGGCTATAAAAAAATCCCGCGACGCACATTCGTATACAGGGTGATGTAGAATGCAAAATCTAGATTTTCTCTCTTTGTTTAAATGCAACCCCCAATATTTTATTATACCAAAAAATTGCTTTCAATATGCTCTTTCATCTTTCGATAGCACTTGCTATGGCTGCGTTCTTTAGTTTCTGAGATATTTCGGTTTTTCTACAAATTTTAAATATAGCTTCTATTTGTTTACTAAAATTTATTTATTTTGAGAAAATACTATTTAATTTTATTTTTGCTTAACAAATAACTAAAATATAAAGCCATAATAGTACTTGATCAAGTCAAACCACTGGATTAACGAGATAATATAGGTCAAGTGAGCTGAGGAAACAATTTTACAGACGTCATGCATAATTATCAAGCAGATTTATCAGGTAGGCTATGAAATATTAAACTACACGGTCCAAATAAAACGATTCTTCAATCTTTCAAACGCATTAGATTTAGAGTGCCTCCGTTCTGGATATTGCTGTTCATAGTTGATATATTCTAGAGGCAAGTAGGCAATTTCTCAAAGATTCTCCTAAATACCCTAAATGAAAAAATTAATTTTACTTCCCACACCGATAGGGGAGGATAGGGGAGTATTGCGATCGCGAAAATTTTCGATTTTGAGATAATACGCTTTTTGGGCGTTTTATGATGTCTACATAACGAAAATCCACGTCACTCATTTCCGTCGGTCTTTTTGTCTGTCTGTCGGTCTGTCGGTCCGTCTGTCTGTCTGTCGCTTTTTTCTAGCCTCGTAATCTCAGTAACCGCTGCATGGATTGTGATGAAATTTGGGCAGCGGTATGCTGTGGGGTCGTAGTAGGTAATGTTCGTATAATTTTGAAAATTGGTGCATAGGCGGCGGAGTATTTCGCAAAAAACAAAAAAAAATAAATATTGCTGAAACTTCGTTTTTAGGCGTTTTAGGGGTCCCTGATCATTTTCTACTTTTTTTTGGGTGGGGGTGAAATTGGGGTGGTTGGCGGGTGGGGGGTTGTAAAATTGAAAAATTTGTTGCTTTCATAATAGACTGTCCACTGACCTGTGAAGGAAGATCTGGCGACATAAATAACTTTTTTAGGTCCACCCGAACATTGCTTTGCCTATTACAGAAAGCAATAAAAAAACTAAAAATATAAAAACAGCTCAAACTTCGTTTTTAAGCGTTTTAGAGGTTCCTGATCATTTTCTGCGTTTTTTTGGGTGGGGGTGAAATTGGGGTGGTTCGGGGGGTTGGGGGTTGAAAAATTAAAAAACTTCTTGTACTCATAATAGGCTGTCCACTAAAGACGGGTTCTCACGGTTCAGTTTCGCTGAATCACTTTGACTGATTCAGTGATACTGAAAGCGATGTTCGTTCACACTGTTCAGTTTTAATGAATAATTTTAACCTATTTAGCATTGATAAAAGTAACGTTTGTATTCATTTTTCAAGACTGATTCAGTCAAACTGAATGAAAAGTAGGACTGGCTTTCAGTTTGACTGAAAGCACAAACCCACTGATCAGTTTCACTGAAAAGGTGTTCACATGTTCATTATCTGTTCAGCATCACTGAATCAGTCAAACTGATTCAGCGAAACTGAGTCGTGAGAACCCGTCTTTACCTGTGAAGGAAGATCTAGCGACACAAATCACCTTTTTAGGTCCATCCGAACATTGCCTAGCCTATTACGGAAACTAAGGAAATTTTCTGTATACATACGAGAATTTATTGGTTTAAATCGTTTTGTATTTTGTAACGTAGATACTATTAAATTGATTCTAATGAAAGTTTGACACAGTATATGTATTGTTACCGTGGTGAGAATAGAAAACGCTTATGTTTGTTAAAAATCGTGTCAGTGGCAGCGTAGCAATAATCAAAGAACGAAAAGTATTAAAACAACTCAAATTCGGTTTTTAGATGTTTTAGGGGTTCCTGATCATTTCCTACCAGTTTTTTGGGTGGGGGTGCAAGTGAGGTGGTTGGGGGGTGGGGGGTTGTAAAACTGAGAAGTTTGTAGTATCGATAATAGGCTGTCCATTGACCTGTGAAGGAAAGACCTAACAGCATAAGACAATTTTAGGGGGGAGGGGGGGCTGGCGATTATTTGGTTGCAAGGGATCTTAGACTAAAGCTTCATGCTATGGGAAAATAATAAACTGGTATCAGCGAAATGTGTGGGAAGTACTGAGTCAATCAACTTGACTTCATTTTTTAAAGGTCGTTTGCCACACAGTACCGAATTATTAAGCAGGCTATGAAAACCGTCAATTTTTCAAGGCAGACTTGATAAATCTGCTTGATAATTATGCATCACGCCTACAAAATTGTTTCCTCGGCATACTTGACTTTATTATCTCCATGATTTAGGGTTTTGACTTCATCAAATACTATCATGATGTTATAATTAAGTTGTTCGTAAAATAAAAAACACATTCGATAGTACTTTCTCAAAATAAATAAATTTCAGTACACAAATAGAAGCTATATTTTCAATTTACCGAAAAATCGAGATATCTCGGAAACTGATGGACGTAGGTACAACAAGTGCTATACAAAGATGAAAGAGCATCTTAAAAGCAATTCTTTGGTATAATAAAATATTGGGGGTTACATTTGAAAAAAAAGAGAAAAATCTGGATTTTGCATTCTACATCACCCTGTATACGAATATGCGTCGTGGGCTTTTTTGATAGCCGATTTTAAAACTAGATGATATTTTTTATCTATTATCCGTGTAAAAAATGATTTTTAATTTATCACTTTTTGATATACAATACGTCCATTTGACAGCGATTTGGAGATAAAAATGGCCACACCTTTTGAAATACCCTGTATAATGTAACAATGTCCTATATTGGAAGAACGGAAATCATTAGTGGAATTTGAATATGGAATAATATATAGGGTATCTCATTTAAAAAAATGCATGTAGTTATCGATCACCCTGTATAAATAAAAATATTTTCCGAGCAAAGAGCATATCTGTAGCTACGAATTTTATATACAAGTTTTTTCGCTATCTTCTACAGTAGTGGAGTTATCGGCCGAGCCGGTACTAAAAACTCACCCTGCATGTATGCACAAAAATCAACGGTTTTTGAGATTTTTTAATTTTAACGGAAATCTAATAATTACTCAAAATCTGGCACTTTTGTCTAAATAATCAAAGATCTACGTTAAAAATCAGTAACATGTTCACTTATTTTAGTTCGATACGCTCACACTTATCCAATAACATCATAAATAGGTGAAAATGTACGATACTTTAGAAAACACAGATATTGAGAAAAATAAAATAATACTTATTTTTGTTTTCGCTTCAAAAGTATCATATCTAGCTCAAAATAATGCCAAGTATAAACAAACCACTGGAAAAACTTGCTCATAATCTCAGGTTCCCAAAAAGGTAAAAATTAATGTCGAACTTAAAACCTACATTCAGGAGTATTAACCAGGATTCAAATTCGGTGGACTGCGTCTAGTAGTTGGATCATCGACCACCTATTATCCTATTACATGAGGGGGTGTAATACATCATGAAGGTAGCGCAAATAATTTGATGGGCTGAAGCACCTCAAGCCTCTCTGGAGATACAGGGTGTCAGGCCCTCTGGTTATATAGAGTGTTTGATAAACGTGCGTCAAAAATTTAAAGGGTGATCCTTTGAACCATTTTGAACATAAATTGTTCTTTGGTGAGTTTTGAAAAATCGTTCCATTTCAAAAACACAGGATGAAAACAATTGCGACAGCTATGTTTTATTATCGAAAATCATGTGATAAGTTGTCCAATTTACAATTAATGTTCAAAATTACTTCTACCAGCTTGGATACAAGCAGGCAATCCTCTGATCAATGGTTGTAGAACTCTTTCAAACACACTAGGTCCGTTTTGAAAGGAGTTACATCCAGTAATTATGCTAAATTCTCCAAAGGCGGAGCGTAACCTAGTGACTTTAATCTAGGGGTTTTAAGCCGGCGATCGCGTGTGGTTCACCTCTACAGTTCAATGATCTTCACATATTGCTAATATTCAGCAACCCAACTAAAATGTGGCAGTGCAGCATAATTGCTGGATGTAACTCCATTCAAAGCAGGCAGTGTGTTTGAAAGAGTTTGGCAATTACTGATTGGAAGCTTAACTTAATGTGTGATTTTTGTAAACACAATGTAGGTAGCTGTCACAATTTTTCCATCCTGTATCTTTGAAATGGGGCGGGTCCTCAGAAATCATCAAAGAACAAAATGTTCTCAAAATGGTTCAAAGGATCACCCTTTAAGTTTTCGCCGCATGTGTACCTAACACCCTATATAACCAAAGCGGCTGGCACTCCTTTATAACAGGAGGGGCTTGAGATGCTTCAGCCCCTTGAACTATTTTCACTAACTTTATGATGTATTACACCCCCTCCAGAAAAAAAATTATTATCACCATCTTCAGATAATAATAATAGGTGATCTGTTCAACCGCTAGACGCACTTTCCCGAATTTGAATCATGGCTATGTTCCTGAATGCAGGTTTTCAATTCGACATTATTATACCTTTTTTTGAAAGCTGAGATCATGGGCAATAGCAAGTTTTTTCAGTGGTTTGCATGCATAATGCCTTGGCAATATTTTGAGCCAGATATGATTCTTTTGAAACGAAAACGAAAATGAGAATTCTTTTATTTCTCTCAATATCTGTTTTTTTTTTTGGTATCGCACCTTTTCACCTTCATCTGGTGTTATTGAAGCATATTGATCTAAAATGAGTGAACATGTTAGTGATTTTTAACGTAGATTTTCCATTCTTTAGTCAAACGTGCCAGATTTTGGGTAATTATTACGATTCAATTCAAAAACTATTGATTTTTGTACCTACATATATAAAGCAAAACTTGCTTTGCCCCGACAGGAATACGTCGAATTACATGAATAAACCCTGTATTTAGCCATAGCACCAGTCTCTGTATTTTCTGATACAGCCATGTATACAATGCAACACAGGAAATCAATCCACAATATAAATACGCGTTCATTCATAGATTCAAGACGCAATTATATATACAATAACTTTCCTCATGCAAATCATAAGATAATTGCGAATACTTGATTAGGCAGATCGACACCGCATGAACCGTTGTGTAAGTAAGCATGAAAATATGAGCGCGTTTTTCGCAGGAAACGTCATAATTATCACAATAAGTCTAGGCGGACCTTCGAGCGAGAAATATGGTTTGTTGGGTCGATCCACAGAGAGAATTTATTTACACATTTACATATTCATTCCACATGGGCGGATAATACTGTGTTTGCGTTCGATATGAAGCAGGAAGCGTCTGCGAGACGTCGAGGTGCAATATGAATGGGATCAGGGGCGTGCCCCTGAAACCTAGTTCAGCCTTCTTTTTCTTCTTATGACGCCATCTCTTCTCGAAGGCTGGCGATCTAAATAGCTAACGTACTTCTAGATACCGCCATGCTGAAAATGTCAAGCGATGAGCAACTAAAACACCTTCGGATGTCTTTCAACCAACAATTTTGAATTAGACAGACTTAGACTTTTCCTTGTATAATCAGTCGCAGAAGTTCGTATTTTTCTCCTCGCATTATTTGACCTATATAAGTCGTTTTTCGTTCCTTGATGAGAAGCACAAGTTTATTTTTGTTTCTTTATACGATCATGGGCTTGATAGTTCTTTGAAACTATGACATTCTGAGTATACGGTAGTAAATAAACACCTGAAGGTGTCTATTTGATTCTATACTGAAGCATCTAGAGTCCAGCTCTCACATCCGTACAGAGGGCACCGAGAAAATGTAACACGATCACGTCGTCACTTTTGCTAAAAAGGCATCTGAGAAGCTTGGAGTTTTGTTCCGCTGTAGGAAGCTGTATACAGCAGAGCAACTACCGCTGCTCTACAAGGTACATATCCAACCATCGTTGGAGTATTGCTCCCATGTACTTCTGGACACTATTCAGAAGAGAGCATTTAGACTAATCGATACGTCTGAACTCACAAAGGACCTCCTCAGCCAGGAATATCGAAGAAGGGTGGCTAACCTGTCCCTGTTTCACAGATTTCATCACGGAAGATATTCGTATCAGCTTTCCCAGATAATAACACCAAAAGCCGTCGGAACGTGGAAACCTAGAGAGGTTCAGCGGGCTCATCCTTACCAGGTCGAGGTCCCTACTCCCCGAACCAGTCTCATCCAGCATTCCTTCTTTTGGAGAACATTGACGCTGTGACGGTTGCAATCTCCAGCATTTCAAATCTAACGTGTACAGAGACTTATCCTCTCGTAGTGCTTTTACAGTAGCGTAGGCTTTCAGATTTTGAGAGAGGCTGATCGTAAAAAACCTGACCATGCGTATCCGAAGTTTTAGGCTCATATCTGACCTTATAAACATTTTCATACTTATAAATGCCTTTCTGACCTGTTCGATGCGACATCTGACTTCTTTCTTCGGGTCACATACCTCATTTACAATCCACCCCAGATATTTGTATGACAAAACTTGTTTTACCGTACGACCGTTGCTAATCAAATGAGCCTCTACGGGTCTTGGCAAAGGCAACGACTTGTGTTTTTGCCGTATCTATGAGGAATCCAAAGTTTTCACTATATCGAGCAATATGATCTATTATTAGCCTTAGCAAGTCCTGTGCATTCTCAGCTAACACAACGGTCTCGTCGGGATACCTGATGTAATTGATTATGTTCTCGTTGATTTTAATTTCATATCGCATTCCTTCCAGAGCTTCTTTGAAAATGGCCTCTGAATACACATTGAATAGGAGCGGCGCCAACACGCAGCCCTGTCTTACAGCTCCTTTAGTCATGATCGCTTCTGATGTTATTCACTCGAATTTTGCTACTGCCTATTGCCTTCAGTTCAGACAACTCCCAGCACGGTCCGACGGCGGTAATCCGCCCGGTCATCCCTCGGTCCCCCATCCAAATTCCGACCGCGCATCTAGTTACTGCGCTTGATGTCCCAAGCGGCGCTGTTCGCCGCTCAGCCATGCGGGTCTCCTTAAGACTGCTTCAGACTCCACATTTCTTGAATAAGGATCAGAATCAAAAATAGGATTTTACCTACATCACATTTACACACAACATGTTAAGGTACATGGTAAGGAGTGATTTTATTAAGCCTGCGAGTGTTGGCCTATTCAGTCCCCGCATCAACAAACCTCTGCTTGATTATAAAAAGATACAGAACATGTACCTTATAGGTGTACCTGTGAGTGCCTATCCTTGATAAGTCCAGGAAAGTTTGAGTACATCAAAAGCATGTTCATGCTTTTATCTACTCCCATTAGTTTATACAGCGTTCACCAAATTACTTTCGGACAGGTAATATAACCTGTAAACAAGCAGCCTGAATTATTTTTCATAACTCACGCTCCAGCGGGGGGTTATAAACAATGCACACTAGATACCAGTTTCGTTCTCTTGGAAGCGCACATGATTAATACACGCTATAATAACTGCAAAGGATACCACTCCATGAGACGTCAAACAATTTTGACGGTGTACAGTATTTATTTTGCAAAAGTGAGGTTACGCTGTCAATCATTCGTAATTATTATGTATTTAATACGTACTATTAATTGTCTCGGTCGTAGATAAAGTATAGTATTCAAATTGCTGTAAAGGTATCGTTGAACAATATACTATTGTCTACCCCCATTAGATTATACATCGATTACCAAATTACGTTGAACAGGAAATATAACCTGGAAACATGCAGCCTGAATTATTTTTCATAACTCATGCTCTAGCTGTGGGTTATGAACAACTCCTACTAGATAGCCTTACCTATCTCTTGGAAATGCATGTTATCCAATATAAGATATAATCACTTCAAAGATGGCTATGAAACGTTAAACGCTAATTCGAAGGATGTACAGTATGTGTTTTAGCGACAGAAGTGTGGTTAAGTTATCAATGGTTTGTAATTAATATGTATTTGAATCGTACACTATTTATTCCTACGGTTGTAGATAAAGTATAGTCTTCAACTTGCTATTCGTGCTGCTCGAGCAAACTTCAACTGCCTGTGTTATTTCTGTCATTACTGCTCGTCGGACAATATACTATTGTACCCTCTACATTGTGTTTTACTTAAAGATTTCCAGTCCACCATAAAGTATATTTATATGAGAAGTTTTCGTTGCAATTGTTCCAAAGAGACTGTTTAGAAGACAAATAGAACTAGAACTGCTCACCATCACACATTACACGAATTTATGTTTATTTCATCTTAACATTCCATTAACATCGGTCAGCCAGCGTTACACAAGTTCCAGCGAGCCGCTAGTGGATACATAAATCACCTTGTTTGACATAATCATTATTTACGATACCGGAAAGTATGTATGGGAAAAGTGCACACAAAAGAAAAGCTTTAATTATCTTATTTCTGCTAAGCTGGTATGCAAACGGATGGTGTTATGTTCAAGTTCGAGTTATGATATTTCTATGCCTGCATAGTATTTTACCACCAGTTCCGCCATCGTTATTGACGTTAGTTCGAGGGGAGTAATGAATTTATTTTCTTGGCGTATTATTCATAAGTTGACAAAATATTTCTGTGATAATTTGTTTTTCAGTAACATTTTAAGAGCTCGATGATAAACTGCGGTTCTCCGATCACGCAAAAGATCTTGTACAAAAAACACTACGTTTTCAGCACAGTATATCCAATTATAGATATACTGTGCTTTTAGTCAGATCATTCCAGGTTGTCGTGAGCTCTGATACCAGCAAAGTGAGACATTTAAATAACGGATACCCCAGAGCTCCGTTCTATCGCCCGTCTTATTCAATATAATACCTCGAACCTTCCTCAGTTATTTTCATGGGAATTCGCATATATGCAGATGACCTGGCTCTAGCGTACAGAAATACCAACGTTGACATTCTAGAGTCTACACTAACTGCCGATCTTTTAATCCTAGGATCTTACTTCAGCAGGTGGAAGCTAAAGCTAAGTATGAGCAAAACAATAACATCGTGTCTTTACCTTAACAATAAAATGGCAAAAAAAGAGTAAAGATTTACTTTAACAGCACCTTGCTACCCTGTAATGTCACACTGGATTATCGTTTAAAAAACATAAGCTATTCAGTCCATCGCAGCCAAAGTAAACGGCAGAAACAATATCCTGCAATAGTTACTACGCTGCGTACTTCGGCCCTTCTGTTTCTCTGCGGCTGAAATTTGCTCGCCTGTGCGGCTAGACAGCTCACATACTAGACTGATAGATGCCCAGCTAAACACTTCTATGAGAACTATTAAGACTTTCACAGACTGGCGGACTATTCGTGCCTATCGCGGATTCGCCTTAGTTGCGGAAGTTCGCGTTAGCTGCGGTAGCGATAGTCGCTTACCTGTGTTGCAAAGAAGGTATTGTTAAAAAATATAATATAAAACACATAAATGACACCTCTACTAGTTAAGACTGACCCAAGGAGGGCAGCAAGAATTTAATTTTTTATGCTACACAAATCCACGGAAAAACAATGTTTTTAGTTTGATTCTGTTTCGGTGGAGCTACTAACCTGTGAATTTTAAGCCGAACACTGATATAAATATTGCAGTGAAGTGAAATAATCTCCAGTTGCAAAATATCCTTCTAATTTTAATTGGTGTTAGTTAAAGCGCCTCTAATGTATCAGTTTAATTTTTTTTAGCACGTTACGTCACAATCTAAACGAATTTGAAAATGTGTTTTGTCACTCTAAGTAAGTACCTATATAAAATATTACTAAGTATAATATATTTTTCCCATATATTTCATCCGTTTTTGAAAGCCTTTAAAACACCACGTGGTAATTACATAAATCTGTTTCTGCTTTAGTGTCATTTTATATTAAATTATAGGTATTTACAGCTTACACCAAGTTCTTTTGATATTTGGTCCCATATTTGATCTTTTTTTTGCCCATTCCTATAATCTTCGTGGGAGAAGTAGTATAATATAAGATAATTTTTAACCAGTTCGATTAGTTTCTCTTGTTTTGCCATGGCGAATCAGGAGCGGTAGCGACCAAAACGCGTTCGAACTCGAAATGAAATCCACCGCGAAATAAACGCCGTTAAATCCGCAGTCGCGGCGAAAAAAATCGTACAGGTCTGAACAGGCACGTATGCCGCTACGTAAACAGTATGGTGCGATTTTAGCCGCCGCGAATTATTCGCAGTCGTCGCGAATCATTCGCGCCAGCCTGTGTAGACTTTTACGGGATGCATCAAATCAACCCCAAATTACTGGCTACCAACACTTAGCCAAATAGCTCCACCACCCATGCGCGAAAATGCCCTTCTGAAAGAATGTAACAAAATCAAAACAAGTCCCTCACTGCCAATCCATGGAGATATACTTGATCTCTCCTTGCGCAGATTACGGGTTCAGAAAATCACCATTTACAACAGCTCTCCAACTCGAGTTTATTGGTTTTAATGGGAAGAAATTTGGGGTGACCAAAACACCAGAAGTGAACAGTAATCTTACTGTTGGTCAAGATACCCCTGTTTTGAGCTCCACCGAAGGGAATAGTCAAACCTAAACAGAATTTTAGCCTCGCACGGAGTGTGCGCTGATCCGTTGCTTAAACGGAACAAGCGCGAATCCCCAGTCCCCACGATGTGACTGTGGAGCGGAACGCCAAACTGTCAGGCATATAGTGCAAGAATGTGGCCTTAGAGCATATCCAGGCAAACCCAAGGACATCCTCCAGGCCAAACCATCAGCCGTAGAATGGATTTCCAGGCTCGATATTAACCTATAGCCTAGTTACTATTTAGATCGCAAAAAAACAAAAAAATCTGTTTTACTTTTTTTATAAGTTTTTTCATGTATACTATATTATATACGCTAAATAAATGTACAAAAAAGTTATTTGCATTTAAGCAGCCTGTATGCAAACAGCTTCCTCCTAAATTTCAAGATTCAGAAAAAAACTCTATGAAACCTTGGGGACGTATGTATTCAATGACTGCAGCATTTCATATTTTATCATATCATCACTTCTTAGATCAAGTCACAAGATATAGAATTCAAATAATTCAAAATAGTTGCGTCCGCTTTATATGTATTTGACATGAGAAGGTACGACCATATATCTCACAAGTACCTGACGTTGGAATGGGTAGAGTTTGATCAACTAGTTAAGCTTCATTTTCTGACCTTCGTCTATAAATGAGTAGCATCATCTAAGCCCAGAAAGCTACGCAAAAAATATTTTCAACTACTCGTTCATGGCAGAATTATTAGAAGCAGCTCTGTTCCAAAGAAGTGTTTCGTGTAATTTTGTACAATTCACTGGACAGTAGCTTAAAAGTATGACTTTGACAGGTGTTGGTCAGTATCTTAAAAGAAAATGACTGAATGACTCTAAATACAATTATACTTTCACATGAGCTATAGATTACAGGTCTTTAGGATTACAGACTTGTGGAATGCTTTGTGTAATTTTTTATCCAGGCAGGTGTTGTGTAAATGTGTTTGGTGTAAGGCCTAAACCGACATAATGAGGGGGAGAATAGTAACTTTGTTTTGTTTCCAAAGTCGTTTTAGGTCTATTCCATGGCAAAGTCCGTGTATTTAGATATCTTCCCGGCGTAGGTGTTATGGATATTCCCATCATTGGGAATAGCAATATCTATCAAATAGATAACTGTGCCTGTTTTTGACTGAAAAACTATATCTGGTCTATTGGCTGGGATAGTCTTGTTGTCCGTATGTATTTCAACGTCCCACTATTGATTGTTTTCGAGTACTGATGTCGGAGTGTAATAATAATTGTTATGAAGAACTGTGTTTTCTATTAGTTTGTTTGTTGTGGCTAGCGCTTGGTGTATGACTTTTGCTTTAGAGTTATGTCTGGTTGTGTACTCGGTAGCGGCGAGAGTTTTGCATCGGCTTGTTATGTGATCCATAGTTTCTTTTTATTGGTGACATTTTCTGCATTTATGGTCTGCTACGGATGGATCTTTAATTATGTATTTTTTTGTAGTTTCGTGTCGCAATTACTTAGTCCTGTATAGCCAGCATGAAACCCTCCGTTTCTGGGAACATCTGGCCATCCTGCAGCGAGATGTACGACTGTTTTTTATTAATGTGGTCTTGTGTGATACGGTATCTATGTTTGGCGTGGAGTGCTGTCTACGACCGTGTGTTTATTTTGCCTTGCTGTGATTGGATGTGATAGTATGCGTATGCTACATGATCCGAACAAGAGAGGTATTATTATTAGGGGACTGAGTATTATTATTATCATTTGTTCTATAAAAAATGCTTTATTTTATAGGTTATTATCGTAGAACAATACCATTTTTGATCTCTCAATTCTTTATTGTCTTCAGGAAACAAATCGAAGTCAGATGGAGCTGACTCTGGAGAGTAAGGAGGTGAACCACAATATCCACCCCCAATTCTTAAATTGTTCGTTAACAAATTGCTGGTATGTGAGCCAAAGCATTGCCGTGATGCAGTGTCCAACCAAAGTCTTGAAAAAACAGCTTTAATTTTATATTTAGCGGTCCTTGAAGTACAATTACTGTACAGTTACTGCATGTCCTCTATGTGCAATGTGGTCGTAAACAACTTTGCATTTATTAAAATCATATCATTTTGTGACAAAATTCTACTGTTGAATAGATTTATTTAAGTATGGATGGAAATGGAAGATGTGTTTTCACAAATCAAAGTATTAAGTATTTTTCAAAATTTTCAAAAATGTATAGCGATTTGGAGCACTAAAAATGAATGAATTTTACTTATACTCCGAAGCGGCTACATTGCACTACAAATTGGTAAGGCAGGCACTGAGAGTATTATGTTACGCAATAGGATACCTAAATAAGTAATAAAAATCGATTATCCTGAAATAACTCTATAAAATACACTTAATCAATCCATCAATCAATGTAAGCCGGATACTGAGTGAGCAATAGAGATTGAAGAGTGACTAACCACAGAAGTCCATGGACTGAACCTTGATACTTGCAACAAAATAAATTGATTTCCTCGGCACCATATGCAAACATCGTAAACTTTTATTGGCATGTGCTAAAATCGTGGGCGAATATCGTATCAGTAAGCAAACATAGCGTAAAAGTGCGGACACCTGTGGATCGTAGCTGCAAATTCCGCCATCTTTGGCTTAAAACTGCCTTCGGAGTTGTTCATAGAGAATAAACGGTATGGTATGGGGAACAACTTGGGTATGAGTTCAATGAAACCCTAAGGCTGCTGTACGATAACTTGTTATACACCGTGTCCCATGAAACGCCCTTCTAAATACTGACAAGAAAAGGAGAACAAAAGCTGTTCCTGACATAGCAGTCACTGAGTGTCACTAATTTCAAGTTACTTTTTGTCAAATTTTTTACCTTGATCAAGGAGTGCTCTAAGAAGAATAAAATGAAATTTTCCTTCAAATTTTTAACTATCGACTTATAGTCTTATTACACACAATTTATCTGATCATAAAAGCTTGTCGCGCAATTACTTGTATAAATGAACTAGCACCTATTTTATTGAGTAACTTAATCTGCTAAGTTTAATTGTTTTAAAATTTCTGTTTAATTAAATACTTATAGATACTTACTCAAAGCTAGCGACAAGCTTTTGTGGTCATATAAATTGTGCATAATGGGGCTATAAGTCGATAGTTAACATTTTAAAGGAAAACTTTTCTTTATTTTAGAACATTTCATTGAAAATATTTTTAAGAGTTTTTTCTTTCAATTTAGTTTTTACTTTTTAGTTATTAACCTGCATTTTGATTCAGCGAACCTTTTCGTTTAATACCCATAGTAAAGGAAAGCACAGAAAACTTCAAAAGTCCGACATATTAGATTTAGAATAACGTCACATTTTTTTCAAGTTACTTTAAACAATCCCTTTCATTTGATACTACTGTAGAAGTGCATAAAAGTTACTATTACGCCATCTTCAATGTGCTGCTGTATTGGATTTAGATGACGTTACGTTATTTTTCGAGTTACTCTCAACAAGCCCTTTCATTTGGTACTCATGTTGCAGAAGTGCATATAAAATAACTACTCCGCCATTTTGGATGGTCCGTCATATTGGATTTAGAATAACGTCACATTGTTTTTCGAGTTACTCTCAACAAGCCCTTTCATTTGATACCCATCAGGTACGGTCCTGTCCGTAATGTTGTACAGCAACTGTAATTTTGCTCCAGCAAGTTTTGCTAAAAATCAAGCTATTTATTGCTCTTTTTTAATCACACTGCAATCAGTACATTAGTGGGTGACTCGCCGTTCAGTGAATAACAAGACCAGCTGTAAGTAGACTAATATTAGGCAGTTATAGAACGTAAGAAGCCGAAGATCATACGGAATAAGAAAATAAACATAACCACTTCGCTACCCGCGCGGTCGCGCGGTGGTAACCGGTGCCACAGCCAGGACCGGAGCTACAAACAGATATCCTCAAAATTTCTGACTTGAACAAAATGAACCAAATGGAACTAAACCAACCTATATCATCTAACCAACAATCAAACTCTAGTACACTCTCTAAACAACCGATTCATTAAACCTCCCTCTAAAAACCAAGCAATTCTTCTGACATCCATAGATGGCATCAAGATACATGACTATATTGTTGCAGTTGGCTCCATTATCAGACCGAAGAACATTGTGTTCGCGTCAAGAATCTCGAACAACCGAGTTTGAGCAGTGCCGAAGTAGCAGACTCTTTCGTACAGACACATAAAACCATAAACATACAAGGATACGAGATCGAAACTAGAAGATTAGTCACTCCAGCCCAAAGAGTGATAATATCTATCGCCTGCCCATCCATTCCCAACGAAAACATAGAACAAACAACTCTTGAAAGATGTAGGTTTGAAAATGATATCACGGGTAACATATTTAAGAGTAGGCATGTCCGAGGCCGAATACAGTCACGTTCTGAGCTTCCGTCGACAGGTTTACATTGCTCCTACCGATTCACCGATCCCAGAATCTGCAATGATAGCATTCGAAGAAACCAATTATAGACTGTTTTTGACAAAAGACGGGCCTACCTGTATACTGTGTAAGCAAACTGGACACTTTCAGTCACAATGTTCCAACCAAAGCTATTTGGTACCGAGGAAAACCAAACAACCTCATCTAGCATCCAACAGCCAAACGAGAGTAATCTTATATCCACACATCAAACATCAACAAACAACAGCACAGACGAACAACCAACAACAAACAACGAGCACACATCTCTAATTGACGGAGCATCAGCAAGTGAACCCGCACCTCAATCTTCGAATGCATCAATCGTTCCTACCCAGACAAAATCAAAGACAGACAGCATCATCCACACACCAGCTCAAACCAAAAGGCAATGGTTACCGTCTCTTGAGGTCTCAGATGCCAATTTTGCCATTCCCCAGACACAAACGAAGAAAGTAAAAACACTAAATGAAAACTAAACATCTAAACATCCCAATTGCTTAACATAACCGAAGCCGCAGACCTGATAGACAATGCATACCGATCGAAAGACATAGCTGAAACATTGAAAAACTACACACACGTCTTCCCCTAACTGATAACTTTCTTATCCGATCTGTACAAGCACTTAAAAGATAGAAGCACTAAAACAAAAATTAAGAGAAATATAGCTAAGTAACTAAACATAGATCCATCAGAAGACAGTGACAGTTTAGTGTGCTCACTCAAACCATAACGTATGATCGCAAAATACTATCAGATTGTCTAAAAATATGTTTTTAATACAATGAAGTTTAAATGGGTACTTTGCCCATAGAGAAGTGTTACAACTGCTCATTAGGGAACAAAATCCATACGTAGCCTGTCTCCAGGAAACCCATTTCAAGGACAACCAAACATTTTCTATTAAAAATTATGAAAGATTACCCAAGAATAGACAAAACCAAGTAAAAGCTAGCGGAGGACTTGCCATCTTTGTAAAAAGCAATTTTCAGGCTAAGAGACTAGACATAAACACTAATCTAAAAGCAGTTGATATAGCGTTGAGCCATCGTGGTACTGTTACCATATGTAATATCTACATCCCTCATCCAAATGGTATTGCAACAGAAGATATTGAAAACCTAATAACTCAAATACGCACGCCAAGACTAATACTTGGAGATTTCAATGGCCATAACCTATGCTGGGGATCCGACTACACAGACAAATATGGCAATGACGTGGAAGATGTAATCAACAGTAACCTGGTTCTACTAAATAACGGCTGCAAGACTAGATTTAATGCTTTCAATGGCTCATTCTCAGCGATTGACATCTCATTTTGTGATCCTATCCTTGCGCTGTCGCTATCATGGCGAACAGTCACGCATCTATATGACAGCGATCATTATCCAATATTAATATCTCACCATGAAGACCGAATTGCTAACACGGTGGCAGTACAGAGATGGAAATTAGATAGTGCTAATTGGCAGGAATACAGGCGCACCGCAGAAGAGACCCTAATAGGATTCCAGCTGGACCAAAACGTCAATGACACACTGGATAAGTTAACACATATAAAAGAAGCCGCTTCAACAACAGTGCAAAAAACCAAACCCTGTTATAACAAGATCCCTGTACCTTGGTGGAATGAACAAACCTCACAAGCCATGAAGGATAGCCACCATGCCTTCAACGTTATTAAAAAACATCCCACACCAGAAAATCTTATCAATTTCAAAAAACTCAGAGTAAAAACAAGATACCTAACAAAGAAGGCAAAGAAGGAATCATGGCAGAATTACGTTTCCACCATCGACACATCAACGCCTATACCGCAAATATGAAAAAAGCTGAAGAAAATCGACGGATTCCAAATATTTCACGGAATCAGTTCCCTCAACCGTGAAGGCGAAGTAGAATACCAGATATATTCGCCGATATTTACAGGAAAAACTCCAGTAATGCAGTTCTCAATCCAACATTTCTCAGACATAAGAAACTTTCTGAGGCTGAAACCATCAACATCCCTAACGACATCGGCCCACTGAATGATCCCCTGTCTATGGACGAACTAGAGGAAGCACTCCAACTATCGAAAAATACAAAACCAGGCCCTGATGACATCCCTCATCTGTTTTTCAAAAATCTACCAAAAAGCGCAAAGATAATCCTCATCAATATCTACAACCAAATACTCACTACAAGGTAGTTCCCGAAAACTTGGTCAGAAGCTACGTCATCCCAATAATAAAACCAAGTAAGGCCCCAGATTATCCTACTTCTTACAGACCAATCTCCTTGACATGTGCGATGTGTAAGCTCCTTGAAAGGATACTCAATAAACGTCTTATGTACTTTCTCCAGAAAAATAAAATAATAACCCCCCATCCCAATGGCTTCCGAAACAATAGATCAACAACAGACTGCGTAATTGAACTGGAATCTGCTATCACTGAAGCATTCACTAATCATCAAAAGGTCATTGCAGTATTCTTCGATTTATGCAAGGCGTACGACATAGCATGGAGGGTAAGAGTTAATGGATTATTAGGTATTATCAAAAGTAGAAGTATTATGTATCAGAATAACATCTTCAAGGGTGTATCAATAAATCACTGCGTGTTAGTTTAGGTTGAATATTTCCAGAACAAAACGTTTAAACCAACACAACTGCACAGTTTGGTTTTGGGTTTAGTGAAAATATTTTGCTCGTATCTCTTGCACAATAATATACAGTAGCGTCAAAATTTCATTGCAATCAAGTTAGCACGTTCGAAATTGTATAAGACTATCACATACACATAAATAATGCTAACCTCATAAGTATGACTTTAAAGCAAGTGTTCAAGAAGGTCTGAAAACCTTACTCGGGCCATGGCAAAACTTTTGTGGATAAAAACATTTTTAGGAATCCTCCATATGTTAAACTTTTTCTACCATTTGTAACATCTTACATGTATAGCAGACCACTTCTTTTTGATTCAGCTGTTCAAGAATATCTTCGCTAAATTGCCAGCTGCACCTCAAACTTCAAAGTCTTGGCATACTTTCTGTATCTTTAAAAGTTGTATGCTGTTACAATGAATAAGGTGTATTTGTTCAGTTAGAAGTTGTATGCTGTTATGACTATGGAATAGTTGTTCATTTGAGATCATTATGTGTTGAGAGACAAGAGTTTCATTTTTGAGTCTGTTGATACTTCATGATATTTGTTTTAAGTGGCTGTCCTCACATCTTACACTGATGGATTTCACATAGCCATTGATGGATATATGTGCACTTACTACTTGGGGAGAAATATATCTATAGTCAAATTTCACATTGGATGATACCAGCGCCTAGCGGCAAATCAGTGCAAACAATGTTGTCAAGTGCTGGTATAATAAAATCGTAAAATCCCTTAGATGCTCAGATAACGAATAGGTATTATTGTATGTATAATCTGTGAGCAAATATTCAGCAATGTTTCTCAATTTGCTATGTGGAATCAAACACTAATTGCAATCCTTAATTTCTGATATGCCTAATCCACGTCCAATTATACCAACGGTAGCACAACTGCTGAAACATACGTACACTTGACAACAGCGTTTGAAATGCCGGCATGCGAGCTCGCGGCGTTGCCCCTTTGTGAGGGTCCTTTAGTCATAGCCTAAAGATCTGTACAGGCATGCATACTGTGGGAAGCTATAGATGTGCGAGTGTACTCAATATATTCGCGCTCAGAACGTTCATCGCAGACTTGTACTGTCGCATATCTGTGCGAACTCAAGTCGCCTGATCCATTCGGTATCGTGATAAAAATTTCTGAGGAGCATAAGAACCGTCAATTAGAGCACCAACGTACACGTACGTTTCTTTGATGTTCATCAAAAAACCGACACCAGTTTCGCTCACACCATGCCGCTCATGCATTTTGTGAGATGTGACGCTGTGACGCATTGTGAGAGAGGCCACGAAATCACGGCATGTTTCGCAGCAATGACGCACGGTATGACAACTCCGCAAGATCAAATGAGCGTTGGCTTGGCCGCTTCGTGTCTACAGGTTTAACGCTCATTCGGCCAGGTGCGTAACGTTAGCGGCTGTGGTAAGTTATTCTTGAAGTTTGCGCGATAAATTAGACGATAGACGATTAGCTCCACATATAGATTCTGTAATAGAACCAGTCATAGTTAACCTTGACAGTGATACAACTAATGACACTGACGACTCCTTTGACTCTAGTTCTGCTAGTGATGACGAATTTCCACCGCTTACCTCCGCAACTGACTGAGATTCAGATCATGTATATTTATTTACTTTTTATTTGTATTTGTTGTTTTATTTGTTGACGATTCTTTCAATTTATGATTTATTATTTATTTTGTTGTTTATTTTTAAGAGATTCATAGACAATTTAGTCAATCATTTTTGTTGCTGTTGCTCGGGTTTCTTAAGCAGAATATATTTTTTGGTTATTGTAACTTTAAAGAGTCTCTGAATTTAATTTGCTGAATTCTAAGTTCTCCTTTGAGGTTTAGGAAGTTTATTTATCGTTTCATTCTCGTATTCATGCACCTTTTCAGTTTCCTACTCATCTTGTTAAACATAAAAGAAGGGTGGGACGAGGGGTGGCACTCGATATGCAGCCACCTCCTCGTGGTGAGTCCTGGGAGGTCTGCGTAAAGGCTAGTTGAGAGCTGCATTACTGTTGTAGATTATTTTCAATTCCACTTCCAGTATGACCGAACGTGAGAACTTTACTATTTTAAATCAACTCTCTCTGGTTGACGTCTAACGTAATAATGTGTTCCCATTGAAACTTTTTCTATGGTTGCCTGCCCCTTCCAAGTCGGTGTACTGATGGCCAATAATTCAGCCTATAGCTATTTGACAATATCATACTTGCATTTTTAAGAAAGACTGCACATTTATGTAGACGAAACATTAGCAACTACTGAACTAGTTATAGCTTCCAATATCTAGTAGCATATACCTAGCTTATGATTCAGAGAAGTAATATTTTATCATTAAAATAGATCTTTACATTTTAAAATAAAATTTGGTACACCTGGGTATTTGTAAAAAACGAATACAGAACGTATAGAATTTTATGGTAGCTTTAAATTGTAGGTATATTGGATCTGAATCCCTTTCTATGCCTGCAAAGAAATCGAGCGCGCTACTGCTACCGGCGTGGCCACGCGTGACGCAGCTATCATCCTAAGTGGAATATATAACTACAGATTTTGTAATTTTGCTGGAAAGACTGCCATGCTTTGTTCCAATTTAAGTTCACATATATTTTTGTCACACAACCACAACCCGTTTTAACATTTCAGGAATGCGCATGCGTCAATTTCTTCCACGTTGACAAAGTAAATCATTGCATCCTATAAATAGCTGAACTGTCCTCTAAATATGCAGGGCACGCTTCACGAGTGACCGTCACTAAAAATTGTTGGAATAGATATTGCAGCCATATCCTATGAGGCATGTATAGGTCTTGGAAATATACACTATACGCTAGTCAGCTCCCATTGCCACACGTAACAAGCGGTTTTCTTTAGAATTCAGAAATTCATTGCATTTCATACTATAGCGCCTTACCTGACCTAACCCTATTAGTCATATTACCCTACCATAAATGATATATAATACCGCCATAGACCATAATATCGCACAAAATAACAACAGTCAAAAAACCATAAAACAGTTCTCCGGCTTTTACGCGAAGTTAGAACATATAGTCCCATCCACAGACTTATCTGTGAGTCACCTGCAGGCACCTGTTACTGTAGCCGTTACCCAGCTCTTAAGTCTTACGTGACTATGAATGCCCTTTTTTTGCTTACGTTACGTCTTACGTTAAGTCATACGTTACGCCTTACGTTACGTGACTTTGAGGTTGAAGATATCTGCTTCAAAATTGAGAAGCAAGATTCCACCCGAACAACTAAAATACATGGATACATATACATACATACATTGGCAGTTAAATAAAAGCTTTTAAAAAGGCGAACAAAAGCTATTCCTGGTATATCAGTTACAGAGTGTCACTAATTCCAAGTTACTTTTTGACAAATTTTGTACATTGATAAAGCCCACAGGAGTGGCTGAAACCAGAAATGTAAGTAAAGTTTATATGGCAGCAAATGTTGTGTTTATCCATGGAACACTAAAGCACAGTATATCCAATACAGTAGCGCAACTCCCTAGAACTCATGCAGACAATTTGTCTCCGAAAAACAGGCCTCTCATATCCCCACGCCGGCTCCTCAGCACGAGCCGCGAGTATTGCCGTTTACGTCTTGAGCACTGGGTCGGCTTAGCAATTTATTGTCCATACGTGAAAATGTTTTGTACTGATTCTTCTAATTCATCATGGATTCTTTGCATATAAATGGGGTGTAAACATTTTTGTTTAGAAGCAAAACAAGAAATAGTCGGTGTATGAACTCCGAGAAAATAGGTGGCTTTATTGTTTGTAAGTAAATCAACAAAAATGCGAGACTTATTCAACTTTATTTTGTCTTATCTTACTTAACCTTAAACATTTAAATAAATATAAAAACTTTATAATATCTTATATGATTCAAATATGGCTATAAGTAAAGACGTAGCGTCCAAAATAACATTTATGTCTAGTAGTCTAGTTATCGCACAACCTTTAAATGTATCTTCATCAATCATCGCAGAGAAACGTTTAAGGCACAAAAAAGTGGCAAACAGCAAAACCGATGAAGACCTGTTAGGTGTACATAAAAAAATAAAGATCAATAGGTTTATAACAACGATAAAATATACTAAACTGATCGTTATTCATAAAAAAATTGCAAAACTGTTTTTTTACCTAGTTTACCAGACTACCCTTCCTTCTGTATTTGTATATTACGTATATGAATATGTTATGTATACTATTCGAAAACATATGATTTTCAAAATGCAATCCACACAATCTGTATGATAGTTTGTACAGATTATCTTTTTGTAACAAGTTTCTCTGTTACATGCCATAATCCAAATTCTTGCCCTGTAAGGTCAAAATAGTACCAATATGAAACATCAATACATAGACTATAGCAGATTCAGCTGGCTGACGCAATGCTTAGTTGTAGAAAATAAATAGTTCATGAAATTAGTTTTTCGAATAGGTCTACCATTTATTTAAGGCTCATAATCAAAGACCGAAAACACAAAAATTCATGCATGTTGAAGACATTTTATTTTTCTCGTCCAGCATGTTGAATCGGCGGGTACAAAATGGTTAAATCCGCTATATCGGATGTCCCATTTCGAATTGTGTAATTCTGACTTTAGGCTCATAATTAAAGAACGACTTTCCGTAACGTCTAGCTCGTCTAAAAACTGAAGAAAAAAAACACACAGCTACCCTAATACCCGACAGACTTTGTTAGAGACAGATAGAGCTATGCTATCACACTTTAATATTATTAGGTAATAAAGGAGCATATTAAACATTGGAGGAATCTCTTACCTGGCAGCATCTTGAGGAAACTTAAAAAAACTATAGTCACAGTTTTTGGAATTATTAATACAGCCTACAGCGGCGCAACATTTGACTCCACGCGTCCCGATATCCATATCAGCGTCTCACCAAATGCCTTAATCCGGTTCTGTCAAACACACTACCTTCACTCTCATAGACTGAACACGACTCAGGCGATTGCCGTGCTAAACATCCTGCGAACGATGCGCGGGGTGCTATGCGCGAACCACCAAAATTCTGGAGAGTCGCGCTACTGTTATATTGGATATACTGTGACTAAAGCACAATGGAATACAAAGGCTATCACATAATAAGTTTTTCGTCTATTACAGGAAGGCTTTTTATTTCGTTATTTCCGAGCAAGACCAACATCTCCTGTACTATAACAGATATCCAAATCTTCTAGAGTTTGAATTTTTTTATGAAAATTTACGCCCAAGGTAGCTGACAAGGCGTTGGTGAGTTGCAATGTTGCAAATGGCGTACGTTACAAGCAGGCTAGGAGATAAAAATAAAATGTTAATAAAATATGGCCACATAAACAGATGAGATATAAATGATATTTCTGCTTTAATGTAAAAGCTGCGTATTACAAAATACCTAGGAAAAAAGGAAAAGCCCGCTCTGTAAAATATAGCCGCCATTTACATGGTTTGGTCTGTTGTAAACATACTTATGGCGATTAAAATCAGCTGGAACGTTCTTGCGTAGATTCAGGTCTTTCATGGCTATTACTGAAAATAATTGCGACACTTAAGACCCCGACTTTGTCCACAATGAATTGAGGATTTGTGTGGGTATGCTTACCGGTATTATACCTACTTGTAGCAAGTTGGATAAAACTTATGACATACGCTGCAGCAACAAAGGGTTAAAATATTGCACTAGCTATCTCCGTTGTCAGAGCAGACAGAATGTAACAACCCTGAGGCGTTCATTGTACTGGAATTGTTATTGAATAAATATAGCTAAAAAATGTAGTCAAGTTGATTGACTCAGTACTTCCCACACAATACGGTGATATCATTTTATCGATTTCCCATTGCATGAAGCTATATACTCTGAGATCCACTTTTCTGTTAAGTGGAGGTTATAGCAAACTGCTAGGGGTCAACATACTTGCAGGGTAAGGGGAGAGGTAAAAAGTCGAGGTCCAGTGGGCGTGGCCTATTTACAATAATTTCTACTACAAGTCATAAAAATATTTGCAGGCGCCGGTCCCCTTTGCTTAAATGCCGCCGACCCTAGATCGGTTGCCGTCGCACAAAAAGTATTCAACCTTTTTTGATCGTCCGTCGTTGAGAAATCGACATTGTATAATGTATACCTGCCATCACAGTTGATCCCTTTTCTGTGTATTTCAGGCATATACATAATAATAAATACAATATGAGTAAAAAGAGTTGTTTATAAGTGCAACTGAGTTGTCACACAAAAAATGAATTTATAGTATGTACAAGAGCGAAAATAAGACGGAAAATAAGGTAAAAATGTGAAAAATCAACAAGAAGTACCAATGACAATATTATGCGTGTATATGTTATTTGTACAGCAGCTAAATTCAGTGAAGTTCACTTTACATTGAGCAGTTCTTTAGACATGCCAATGCCGTTGCAAAACTGAAAGATATAGACGCATTACACAATTGGCGTAAATACGGGGGTTAGGGGGGGACGTGTCCAACTGTCCACCCCTTGGAACTATAAACTAAATATCAGGTCTCATACTTGTTGCCTATAGCACCCCCAGAAGGCGCCAGCAAAATTATTGTTGGATTCACAACAAACTTCAGAAAAATAAACCAAATTATGCCTGCCGCCTCCCCCCATTTGTAGGCCTCCAAAAATATATCCCCCCCTAGTGAAACTACCTGCATTCTGAATTACAGCCGCCAAATTCGGTATTTCGATGAAGTACATATTCAAAAAGAGGACGCATTTTAACAAATTTGTGAAATCTATAACACCTCGAACACAGGTATACCTATGCACCTATACCAAGACGATTATGTACTTATGAAGAAAAAGATAAATTTGCTTTCTGATGTTGGGCGATTAATAAAAATGAAGTCAAGTTGATTGACTCAGTACTTCCCACACATTACGGTGATACCAGTCTATTATTTTCCCATAGCATGGAGCTTTAGTCTGAGATCCCCTTGCAACCAAATCATCGCCCCAATTTCACCCCCACCCAAAAAGGTAGAAAACGGCCAGGAACCCCTTAAACATCTAAAAACGAAGGTTGAGCTGTTTTCATATTTTTAGTTTTTTGATTATTGCTACGCTGCCACTGACACGATTTCTAACAAGCATACGCGTTTTCCGTCCCCACCACAGTAATAACAATGTGTCAGAATTTCATTAGAATAGATTCAATAGTTTCCACGTTACAAAATACAAAACAAGTCAATAAATATCCGTATGTATACAGAAAATTCTAAGTCCCTTAGTTTCGGTAATAGGCAAGGCAATGTTCAAATAGACCTAAAAAGCTGATTTATGTCGCTAGGTCTTCCTTCACAGGTCAGTGGACAGCCTATTATTAATATAGCAAATTTTTCAGTTTTTCAACCGCCCACCCCCCAACCACCCCAATTTCACCCCCATCCAAAAAAAACTCAGAAAATGATCAGGAACCTCTAAAACACTTAAAAACGAAGTTTGAGCTGTTTTTATATTTTTTGTTTTTTTATTATTTCTGCGCCGCCACTGGCACGATTTATAAAAACCATACGCATTTTCCATCCTCGCCACGGTAGTAATACTGTGTCAAAATTTCATTAAAATCAATTCAACAGTTTCTTCGTTACATAATATAGAACGATCTAAAGCAATACTCGTATGCTTACACCAGAAAAAATTCCTTTGGTTTCTGTATAGGCAAGGCATTGTTCGGATGGACCTAAAAAGGTTATTTATGTCGCTAGGTCTTCCTTCACAGGTCAGTGGACAGTCTATTATGAAAGCAACAAATTTTTCAATTTTACAACCCTCCACCCACCAACCACCCCAATTTCACCCCTACCAAAAAAAAAAGTAGAAAATGATCAGGAACATTACCTACTACGATACCAAAGCATATCGCTGCCCAAATTTCATAGCAATCCATCGAGGCGTTACTGAGATTAGGTGGCTAGAAAAACGCGTACAGACAGACAGACAGACAGACCGACAGACCGCCGGAAATAAGTGACGTGGATTTTCGTTATGCAGACATCATAAAACGTCCAAAAACGCATTATCTCAAAATCGAAAATTTTCGCGATCACAATACTCCCCTCACCTATCGGTGTGGGAAGTAATAAAAAGGTATTAATTGCTGACTATAATAGATGCCTATCTGACCTCTAATGCTGCCACACCATACACCAAGATGGTGTCCTTATTTTACCTGATATATCACACCTGATGAAGAAGGTATTCAGAGAAGAAAAATGACTTTTTGGATGAAAAATGGTGCGTTAAAGAGAAACCACAACTGGTTTTATCAAGTTCAATGGCAGTTCTATGTCACAAAAAGTTACTATTGCTACTTTGCCGTCTGAACACAAAAAATCGTGAAAGTGGAGAACTTAGCAAAGGAACATGACTTCTGGAATGAATAAATGTTAATTAAAATACAAGGTTTTTATCAGTTTATGTTACAAAGTAAAGAATGTAATTTCTATTCGCGACGCAAAAAAGTGTGAGCCCAAGACTTCTCGGCCTGGGCCTGCCAATTTAAATTCTAATTACTTACAAATCTGGTTGCAAATTGTAAGATTTCGTAGTATTCTTGAAAATGATAACTGCTCAAAACCAATTACCGCGATTTGTTTAAATTTTAGTAGTTCCTAGCTTTTGGCCTGCAGTGTATATGAATAAGTCACCCAAAACCACCGACTACAAATTTAGTCGATGCCCAAAACAAAATGTATCCCATTTCAGAAATGAATGAATCTCAACTCATTCCTAAACCGTAGTTTGCATACTTTTATATTGGTGGCGCTTTTATCAGTGTCCCAATGGGCGCGCGATTGTTCAATGCAAGGCTCTGGCTGTAACCATTTTTGACCCTGTAAATTAATATTTTTTGTCACAAAAACGTGGTTTTAGTTTTTTTAAAACTTCAATCTATGTCGATCCCGATTTTAGAATAAGTTTATACAGGGTGATTGATGAGACCGTGAATTTAGTCAAAAAAGCGTCTCTTTTGGCAATTTTTGAATAATTGTCTATTAGGAAATTTCAAAAAATACGTCGACATTAACATAGAACTGCCCTTTTTCTTCATGCTCATATATTTTTCAGTTCAGTTATCTCAAAATCGATAGTCAAAAAATGGTTACAGCTGAACCATTGCAAACAGCTCTCATGTACGTACTATAACCCCCTCTTAACTTTATCGCTAAAGCTTTTTTTAGTTTTGCTAAACTATACTTATTTTTATTTTTTTATATTCAAATCACAGAACTTGACATCTCAAGGTTAAGAGGAAGTAATATTATGTAACCGTAAAGCGTTAGATGAAATGATTAGTTTACGACATGATAAGAAACTATATAGCGCTCCCGACGGGCGTCATTCTGATTTTAGCACTACCTGCCGGATATAATGTAAACTTAAGGTGGCGCCAGAGAGTTCCGCACCGTCAGTTGTAGGAGGCTATGCACGAGGCCAGGTCGACACATGACACGTTACAGTTTAAGAAAACAGATGGCGCAGTGTTGCAGTTACTATAACATGTCGGACAAAATTCATTGAATATTGAAACTATTCTCAACTTATTTTAACAATTCTGCGTGAATGTCACAGACAGGCGGCAGGCACATAGTGTTAACCCCAAAAAACGTCAAGGAAGCATTTAGGCTTCCAAATATAAAAGACCTATTCCTACCCCGCATGTGAAATGGGAGATAGTAGATGTGGATACAGCTTTATGTAAAATTCATTTTTCATGCAGATCTTGCCATCTCCTAGATGCGTGAGGTCTTTTTTAACTACACATCACGTACAAGTCTGAATTCCCCTTTGCAGAACAGAAAGCGGTGCAACTCATGCGAACCTAATAGAAAAATCGCCATAGCAGCAGCACCTCCTCAATGATTTATCGATGTAGCAATATTGACGAAGGGGAGAGACAGACGGTGAATTTACCATTACTTTCATACAATGGTTACCACCGCAGTGACAGTCCCTGAATTTTTGATAGGGGGTGCGCACAAAATTTTAAATAAAAAAACTACTTGAAAATCCTACCAGATGTTGCCTCAGCTGCACCCTGCACATAATAAGAGTTTTCAGTTTCCGCAAACAGTTATTTCTTAAAAGTTTTTTCTAGCTAGTATCACAAAAAGTCACTTCTTAGGAATGTTTTGCTCATCACTCATCAAAAAATGTTATTTCTTAAGAGATTTTTACCCCTCATCCCACCTAAACTAGAACAAAAATTCGTCAAGCTTAGGAATCGAACTCCCAATGACTGATTGAAACACGTCAGCAAAACCTACTGACCCAAACAGTGGTCTGCCTCATTTTGTCAAATATTTGTACATTATATTAGTATCTATTTATTTTCATCTTTGTAGTGTTATTTAACTTCCTTAATTTTTATTTTGTGCTCTAAGGAAAGTCGGCCAAAGTGCGTCTTAAGCAACGCGTTCACCCGATTATCCATTTTAAATAATGGGTTAGTAGGTTAGAATTGCCGACGTAAACAAAGCATAGCGAGTCGAGAAGGGAAGATGACTGAGGCGCTTCAGCAGGAGCGGCCTCTGTTTGTAAGTCGCCAAGCTTTTGGTTTTCATTGGTTATTTTCAAACTCGATTGATGTGTGATTGATCAATAGAAGTGGTAATAACGAGCGATTGACTAATAGGAGCACCCTCGGTCCGCTATCTGTGCCGTACGTGCGTTAGCGGGACCGTCGAGAGCTATCGGGGCTGATGCTGCTGTGTGTGACGTCACACCAGTCGCCGGACGTATCTGCAGGGATTAATAAAGAAATTCCGGCGTCACAAGCAATTCCTTGATATACTGAGAAAACGGTGAAAAATACAAAAGTAATGTATAGGAATGAATTTGTAGGCAAATTGGATTTGTGATGAATGGAGCCAGTTAATATCTATTTTAGTTAAAAGTTGGACCTAAATGCACCTAAATCATATAAAATTATCTATTATTCACAAAATGATGTACATAGTCCTATTATAACTGTCAGTAGCTGTAGTATATAGGGTGTCCCGGAATTTTCTTGACACGTGACCTTCCCGTAACAAAAAAAGTTCAAACGAAAACTGAGTAGAATTTTTGATAGTACTATAGGGTCTATCATACCATGCTTTCAAAATATTTTATTTGTTCTTCAACCTTAAAACCAACCCTCAACATTTATTCATATAGCACCCAATAGTGTTACACAAATTGAGTCCTGATTTTATTTAAAATCTTGTAGTACCTTTGATTTTATACACAAACCTATTTTCTGCGCAGTCATAGGGATTGTATAATTAAATAAAGTAAGAATTTGTTTGAGGCGTAATATTTTCGTAAGAAAAACGGGGAAAAAATAAAAACTAAGTGACCGTTTCAGGTACTGAGGGACATATCATACTTCGAAACAACATTTTTGTATTTCAACCCCTTAAACTCACCCTCAACTTTTTTTTCAAATAGCACTCTACATAAATGAGGCCATTATTTTATTCAAAATCTTGTAGTGCCCACGATTTAATACACAAACCATTTGTTTGGTAAAGTCAAAGCATATGTTAAATAAAATAAGGATTTGAGGCGTATTATTTGCGTAATAAAAAAGGATAAAAAAAACATTTGTCTTCGGAAGCATGTATGATAGGATTGATAGGTCATTTACTACCATTGCCCTTCACTATCCTACTTGGTTTCCTGTTTTGTCTGTTTTTATGCGTCAAACAAAATCTTATTTTATTTATATTGCTTACTTAAGATTTAACGAAAAAATAGGTTTGCGTATAAAATCAAAGGAACCATAAGATTTTAAATAAAATAAGGATATAATTAATGTAAGAAAACCTATGGGCTGCTATTTGAAAACAAAAATTTGGTAGTGAGTTTTTGTGGATGACGTACAAAAGAATGGTCTGAATGCATTACTATACAATAACTGTTAAGCTGCATTTAATCTTAGCTCGAGGAACTATTAAAGTCGTACCATCGGGCCTTATAGCAGTATCAGTACGAATTACGTATCTCCGTTCAAAGTGTTTGATACATATTACCGAACAATCTTTTATAGAGAAGTTAGCGCGTAACCAGAGATTCTGTTTCATTACATCTTTGGAAATTTGAACACAGGTATGAGCTCTTTATCGATATAATCACTATTGCAGAAGGGTGCACGGCACAAAAACGTAATAAAAACGACGATTGCGAACGCAACTGGACGGTCGCCTGGCGCGCGGCGACTTGCGTGACGTAGACGCTGTGGTGGGGATACACCATCAGGCCCGATAGCTCTCGACGGTCCCGTTTGGCGCCTTCAGTCAATCACATGACGAGACGGTTAAGTTCGAGCTTAGAGAGATGCAATGTGAGTGCTAATTTTTATAGTCTGAGCATAGTGTGCTATTTACAAATCAGGCAACCGATTGTAGTAGAAATAGGTACATACTAGCATCGCATGCATACCTATTAAAAAACTCGTTTTTTCTCTTTTGCTGAGGGAGGCGGCATTGCACCTTAAGGAGGAACCGCCCCTGTTCAACTGATATCTGCAGAGATGGGGAAGGGAACGATATATCATTCAGCATATTGTGTGAGACCATTCAATAACTTTTGGAGAGTTGAGAGTATGCGCTAAAATCCTGCCACTCAGCTCAATTGAATTTAGTTTCTTCTGGTACAAAAGCAGTCAGAAAATTTGAATTATTTCTTCAACCTATAAACTTGGTTTGATTAAGTAATCCCTAGAATGCGAAATTTCATAGGCTGACGCATAGATGGTGATAGCATCATAAAATCTATAGATTTTAAGTAATTTGTAACCTTCAAAAGATATGTGGCGTGTGAACTTCACATGTCTAACAAATAAATCGGAGAGTAATCATTATTAGTTAAAAAGATATAGTATAATACTACATGTGAGATGTTATGGCGCAAACATCAAAAATTAAAAGTTTGGCTGAACATGATTTTGTCAATGGTTGTCAGAACTCAGTGGATCTATTGTCAGTGGTCAGAGTGCTCCAAAGAGACTTTGCTATTAGTTACGATCGTGTTTGTCAATTAGTCTGTCTGATTATTACCTAGATATCAGACAGTCAGGGATAAGTAAGGAAAGAATAGGAACGGAAATTTGCGAACCAATGTGTTATGAAATTGATTAACGAGTCATACGAGTTTTTGAGCCAATATGTCAGATGAAATTTGACATGAAATTTGATATCAAATTATTTAGAAAGTGTTCTAAATATTAGCAAATTTGATATCAAACCTGCGCGTAAAAGTGCGCAGAAGAAGAATAATGGAATTGACACCTAAGTTTTTGGTGTTAACGCCGTCAAAAAGTGCATTCCCTTCACATGTGAGACAAATATCACTTCAAGTTTAACATCATTTTATATTTATTTTGCATACCAAATTCAAATTTAGGTAAATTAAACTGCAATCACATTGCAATGAACATTGGCATTTCTTCTCCTCTACATTTTGTATTATTGTAAGCCTGCTCATGATTTTACCTTGCTGCAGATTCATGTGCCATCGCTACATTCCTTTATAATATTTAAAACTAAAATCATAATTTTCATGTAAAACAAAAGTCGTATGATGGAATTCGCTTTAATAAAGTAAATAATACATAAATACACAAATACAAACATACACAAAAACGAATGTAAGGTTAGTGATCCAAAAAACTCGTCGGAGCACAACAACAAAACATTGCTCTGGAGGGGTGAAGAGATCTTACTCACTGTCGGTTCCTTTGTGTTGCAAATATCTGACGTCAGAGACGCCATTTTGGGATAGTTTCATTCGCCCTGACAGGGACGGAGTAGAAAAAAGAGCCTGATAAGTGTAACAAGAGCCGTGAGAAATATGAAATAGACAAGGATAGCAAGAGACGAGAGGATAATGAAATAACGTGTGCGTGTGAGACAGCGACGAAATTCCCAAGTCTCTTGCTATACCTGTCAGGTTGTACAACAGGGCAGAATTAAGAAACAATAATCAACCCATGCGGTGTAAGAGGAAGGTAAACATTAAAAATAACAAAAAGTTTATGTTGTCCTTAATGTTTACCTCCCTTAACTACTAGATTTGCGCTGTGATCTATATTATTTATCTGCATACTCATATTTTATGTAGATAGCCATGACCCTGCCGTGCCGCCGCTGTTGAAAACAATCTTACTCTAACCCAAAATATCGATGCGCAAAGGGATCGGCGCAAAGCATCCCCAGACAGCTGATTTTTTGTTGAGCCGTGTCCTCAGATCAAACTCTCCTCATTTCGCGAATGCAACGCGCACGAATCTCAGGCAAAATGATCTAAGGTGAGAATATCTGAGAAAATTTGTGACAGGGACGCATCTAACAATAAAGCAATGCTAACATAATCTATAAAACGCATTCAAGTGTCGAGTTGTGAATTGTCGAATTCCAGCTGATATCTGTTAATATTGTTAACCCAGTATTCGCAACTGTCCTGTTAGGTCAGTGCAATAGCACTGACCTAACACTAAACTAAACACTAAATATAGTTTCAAATTCTCTGCACTTCTTTGATACCATTTTTGTTAAAAAATTTCATATGAAATTTGATAGCAAATTTGAATGAAATTTGATAACAAATTTAGTATCGCGTCATAGGGTTCTAAAGAAAATTTGGCTGTGACGCTTTGTCCCAATGTATTGCTTATCCAACTGTTAACAACAGACGTTGCAGGTAATGATGCAACATGACGTATATGAGGCACACGACACGTGCAGCTAGCAATTTCAGCTGTGGCACGTTCTCAAGTAACATGTGAATTAGCTATTACCAGACGGGCAGGCGATTTCTGTATGGTTTCCCTCGAAAACCGCCTTTCAGCCATTATTTACGGTTACGGCAATATTACCTCTATAATTCATTCTGCAAATAGTTGGTGTTCACCGTTTTCTGCTAATTGCTACAACTAACATAAATTCGCATGTGAGGGGAGATTTATAAAACTTAAGACAAAGTGCGTCAGGCATTGATTCTTTTATGGAGTAAACATTTTTTATGGTACTCACTTCCTACGCCAGTAGGCAGAGGAAGTGTCGTAACCGCGAGAAATTTGGAAATAGGGATAATCTAAGGGTCTGTTTCGGACTGTCATAGTCTATAAAGTGTGAGTACAACGTTTTGACTAATCTACTGTCTTTCTACTGTCTTCAATCTTCTTCAGGCGATCTCGCAAAATTGTATAGACAATGGAAGTCCAAAACATCTACACCTTGCCTACAAACTTCAAACAACAGTCTTTTTTATGGTCAGCCTCCCGCAAAGGCTGAAAACCTATGACGCTGTAGAAGCGCTACGAGAGGATGAGTTCGTGTGCACGTTAGACGTTAGAACGCTGCAGGTTGGCAAACAAATTCCATGGCAGCTCATTTCACAGAATCGAAGCTCTCCAAAAGAAGGCTGGAGGAGACTGGTTCGGGGAGTAGAGATCTCGACCTTGTAAGGATGAGCTGTAGTGTTCGTTCGGACGGCCTTCGGTGTTATTATCTGGGAGAGCTCACTCGAACATCTTCCGTGATGGAATTTGTTTCGGGCTGTAGAGGTCCTTTGTGAGGTTAGGAGTATCGATTAGTCTAAATGCTCGCTTCTGAATTGTGTCCAGAAGCTTTAGAGAGTGCTTAGGAGCACGTACCCACACAGGTGAGCAAAATTCTAACAATGGTCGGATCTGCGCCTTGTAGAGCAGCAGTAGTTGCTCTGATGAATACAGATTCCTACAGAGCAACAAAACTCCAAGCTTCTGGGACGCCGTTTTAGCAATACTGACGACGTGGTCGTGCCAGGGTTTGTTATTGTTTATGTTGATCCCCAAAAGCTTGATGGAAGGTGACCCGATTATTGCGTGACCCTCCATTTCCACAGTTGGTAAGCCAACGTGAAACTTCTTTGTCAGTGGTGTTGCCTAAGTTTTCGGTACGTTAGCCTGTACTTTACTTACCAATCTCCACTCGACAATTGTTTTCATATCTACGTTGATATGTGAGGCATGTCCCATGGGATGATAGTGTCTTACCTGGTTCCATGCACGAAAATACTGTAATGTCGTCTGCGAAGCTATAGATTGGATTGGATGTTATTTTCAGCAGATCACTGCGGACAACCGGTGTTTATTGAAAATACGTTTGACGGAGCCTTCGACTACAAACAGAGATTGGTCTTTCAAAAAGCTATACAGCCATTGGCGCAGGCCAGGTGGTAGTCAAGGCAAGCTTGACAACAAGTCCCTCATGCCACACTCTATTGAAGGCTTTCGATATATCAAGTGCAACAACACGAGAATCGCCATGATTTTCAAGTGCGCTGTTCCAGATGTGAGTGACGTAGGCCAGCAAGTCACCCGTAGACCTATGCTTAAAGAAGCCGTACTGGCGATCATTTATGATGCTATTGTTGTCCAGGTATTTCAGGAGCTGTGTATTAATGGCGGTCTTCATAAACTTAAAGGAATAATCTAGTTTTGACATTGTTTCTGTGGTGTGTCTGTCCGCTATTATAATAATATGTATAACTCAGAAAGTACTTATGTATTCGGTATTCTGTATTGTGGCGGGTGACCAACTGAGAATGGATGTTGGCCATATCTCGGTAAGTTCAAGTTAAAAGAAATATGTAAATCGTCTAAGCTGGATCAATTTCCAGTCCCTCAAGTAGCCGCTGGGGACGCAACTGTTACGATCAATCAGAAAATATACTTTTTCTCAAAAATATCTGCATAAAAGTATATTACCATCGTAAGTATGCTGTGCAACATTTTTTTTTTTGTTAAACGTATTTTACTCTCTTATAAAATGTAGTGGTAGGGGAACGTCAAATAAATTTCTATTTAAACGGAAATAACTTTGCTCTAAGTTAACGGAATAGAATATGGTAGGTCTCGTTAAAAGCCCCCCTTCTTTCCTAATGATCTGTTGCATAAAAATTATCCGAGTTGATTTTGCAGTGGTTGCTAGAGGGCGCTCCTTGGCATCACACGGAGATTTCAAATGGTATGCTCTATACGTCTTTTAAAATAGCTGAATAGAGGAAAAATTTCTTAAAAAGCTGCCACAAAATTCAACTTCCTAGCTTCTCCCAATCGCAGATATCAATACAACAAGTATTATGACAAGTAGTATGCTGTGAGTTTTAGAAACAATAATTGGTGCCCTATATGGATGTAGTCTCCATCACAATGTTTTAGTAATTATCCACAGATGATGCTAAGAAGTGCTGTATTTATCCAGTTTTCATAATAATAGGATTTTTAAAAGAAACAAAAATGAACTGTAACATAAAATTGATTATTATTTTTATTATTACTAAACGTCAATAATTTGAGTTGATCACAAATTGTTATATAACTTAACAAGCAAATATAGTAAGACAAAAATTTAGTCAAGTTGATTGACTCAGTACTTCCCAAGCATCACAGTGATGCCAGTTTATTATTATCCCAAAGCATGAAGCTAAAGTCAGAGATCCCCTTGCACAAAGTTTGCGGAATAAATATAAGTTGGATCACTCCGCAAAAATATCAAAACAGCCTGCCCCTTGCTCCGTCTCCCCGGTCCACCGGTAGCAGTGTACCGACGTCAGCCGGGAGATACGGGGCGGCGCAAAGTAGTGGTTGAACGTGTTTAACGCGAAGTGTATACAGTGTCTCAAAAATATTGGATTTTGTTATCTCGGATTTGTTAGCAGGAAATGGATAATATTTTCAGAAGTTTGATTTTATCAATTAAATTTATTAACGGATGGAAAATGACAATCAGATCCATCCTTATTTTGTGGTAAACCTTGAAATATAAAGGATATAAATATATGTTTCACGACGATTAAGACAAGCAATATGTCGGAACTGGGCAGTAGTAGAAAATTATATACCCAATGGGGTATTTGTTTCTGGTCACGTGACATCCGATTCAAAATTATTGAAGGGACAACCTGTAATTTGTACCTTTCTGTGTTCCACCCAATAAAACAATTCAAACCAACTAGCACACGTCTAAAGTGATTAATTCGAGGCCTACAGGCCTACAGGTACATAAAGGATTGCATCACGCTAAAAGCGTATAGTGAGACAAAATATTCATTCGGTGGTCCTACCACACCACCCAGAGACATTCTGAATTATATCTTAGAGCTCGGAAATATTTTTATTGACAACTTTAACAATTTAGTTTCTACAGTAGCAATTGGAATAACACTGAAAAGCAAAATGTCAATAATAATTTATTCACATCCATGTAAAGCATTTCCACATGACTATCTTTTAAAATTGTACATACGAGTTCGTATATACTATACCATAAATTTTATAAGCTGTGGTCTCAAAAATAAGCCAAATAAACAAAACATTAAGGTAAAAATACTACACCTTTGAACCAATTTTTACTCATCTACGAAACAGCTACAATATGTGAAATCATTTGAGATTCATTAGTAATAGTTTTACTAGGTTTTATTTTTGATATCCATTTATGTAACCTAGTGTATTACCAAATAAACGTTATATCTGTATTTGTATGTCTAAATCGGCTGTCAATACATAGTCTTTCAATGACCCTCGTATATACGTTAAACCCTGGCGTTAGCAAGTCCCCACTAAAAGACCCTCGTACTTGGGCAAAAACCAACGCAAAAACTAACTGGCGCATGCGGCCGCGGCATCGCTTTGATGTGAGATCTTCAAAGTGCCGACGGAGAGTGATCCAACTTATACTTATTCCGTAAACTTTGCCTTGCAACCAAGTCATCGCCAGCACCGCCCCCACCCCAGAATGTGTTATGCCGGGACCCCTGAAATGCCTAAAAAAGAAGTTTGATCTGTTTTTATATTTTAAGTTTTTTATTATTGCATTTCCAGGTTACACAATACTGAACGACCTAAAGCAATACTCGTATGTATGTACATCAGAGAGTTCTAAGTCCCTTGGTTTCTGTAATAGGCAAGGAAACGTTAGGAAGGGTCTAAAAAAGTGTATTATGTATGTCTATCATATTATGACATTCTATTATGCATACAACAAATTTTTAATTTTTACAAACCCCAACGACCCCAATTTCATCTCTACCAAAAAAAAGTAGAAAATTTTCGGGAACCTCTAAGATGCTTAAAATCTAAGTTTGAGCTATTTTTATATTTTTAGTTTCTTATTAATTCTGCGCCGCTACTGACACGATTTATAAAAATTATACGCATTTTCCAACCCTGCCACGGTAGTAATACTCCGTTCAAATTTCATTAGAATCAATTTAATAGTTTCCAGGTCACGAAATACAAAACTATCTAAAGTAATAAATACTCGTATGTACACAGAAAATTGTAAGTCCTTTAGTATCGGTAATAGGCAAGGCATAAGGCAATGTTCGAATGGACCTAAAAAGATGATCTATGTCACTAGGTCTTGCTTCACAGGTCAGTGGACGGCCTATTATGAATACAACAAATTTTTCAGTTTTTCAATTACCCACCCCCAGCCACCCCAATTTCACCCCCACCCAAAAAATGTAGAAAATGATCAGAAACCTCTAAAACGCTATAAATGAAGTTTGAGCTGTTTTTATTACTTTAGCTTTTTATTATTTCGACGCCGCCACTGGCACGATTTATAAAAATCATACGAATTTTCCATCCTCACCACGGTAGTAATACTGTGTCAAAATTTAGTTGAAATCAATTCAACAGTTTCCTCGTTACACAATACAGAACGATCTAAAGCAATATGTTTACATCAAAAAAAAATGTCGTTTGGTTTCTGTAATAGCCAGAAGGCAATGTTCAGATGGTCCTAAAAAAGTTATTTATGTCGGTAAGTTTTCCTTCACAGGTCAGTGGACAGTCTATTATGAATACAACAAATTTTTCAATTTTACAACCCGCCCACCCCCAACCATCCCTAACTTCATCCCCACCCAAAAAAAGTAGAAAATGATCGGGAACACCTAAAACGCCTAAAAACGAAGTTTGGGGAATAATTGAAATTTTTCGCTTTTTTCTAATTACTCTGCCGCCAATGCACTGATTTTCAAAATCACAGCAGCATTACCTACTACGACCCCACAGCATATTGCTGCCTCAATTTCATCAAAATCAATGCAGCGGTTACTGAGATTATGACGTTAGAAAAACGCCGACAGACAGACAGACAGACATATAGACCGACGGACAGACAGACCGATGGAAATGAGTTACGTGGATTTTAGTTATGTAGTTAGACGCCCAAAAAGCGTATTATCTCAAAATCGAAAATTTTCGCGTTCACAATACTCCCTATCGGTGTGGATAGTAAAATCGACGTTAATAGGTGATCTAAAACTAAACGCCGATTAACAGCAAAATAAAGCAAATTAAGGTGGCATAAATCTAATTTTCAGGCACATACTACACCTAACGTCGGTGTTGCCCTAGATGTTCGACGGCGTCCATTTTTTGATGCCGGTTTAAAAGTCCGTGTGTGAAGATGTTAGTGACACCGTCGCGCGTCGGCAGTCTGACTTGGGTGATTGTTCAGAAATTATTAGTCGCAATCTATTATCCAAGCTTAATAAAACATCATTGTCTCATAAACATTATTGTTTCAGATTTCAGCCAAGTAGAAAATTCTCACACATTCACTAGGGTTCACCTTATAACTAAACGCTTATAATGAAACAGTTATGATGCCGATTAGTTTAATATCAGCCATACATTCATAACGAACAATAAAACTATGATTTTAATGCAACAATCGCAAGGAATAACATGTGGGTGTTGAAAAAAAGTGTATTGCTTTACATGCAGTCGTGACTTCATGCGATCAGGCGGCGTGGATGAATGTCCGTGTGAGTGTTTCCACGAGCAGCTGGTGAAATGAAGGTTACAGAACAAGGGAAATTTATAGAGACATAATAGTTAGAGAAAAATTTTAATATCTTGAACGAGACGACGTAATCAAAGTGATGGTTTGAAGGCGTGTGCCGTTATTACTTGTATAATCCATTGTGTCTTAAGCTGCGTACACATCTGAGCGCACATAGTTTGAGTGCACACGAATATACAAATGTGACCATGTCATTCGTCGTGCTTGCGGGCTAATTCGCGCGCAACTTTGAGCGCGAGCCTCGTACACATCTCAAAAATAAGCGCTAGCTGCATGTAGCAACAATGTTACGAGTTGTTCTACAATTGACACTTTGACCCTAGTAACTCTTCAAGGAGAGAGAGCAGGCAAGTAAAATTGGTCGACCTTCGTTATCGTTATTGGGCATGATTTATCTATTTCTTATTACTGCGCATGCTCAAAATAACGATAGCCATGAAATTCGTTATGTATGGTGGTCCAAAACGCCCCAATGTCTTAAAATAAATATTATTTGAAAAGTTGGAGTTGGTTCGCAATTAGAAAGTTACCTTAAGAAGTTTGAAAATAAATTGATCTTACTGGGAAGCTGTTTTAATTCCAATCAGATAGGCAGACAGTTATTACTAAAATATTTTTCTTTATTGAAGTGAAAAAACAAATGCGTACGTAAATACGTACAACTGACACTCATTGCCACCAATACCTACGTGGCCTCGTACACAACTGACATATACAGCGTTACGTGAAGCTAGTAAGCTGAGAGTGTTGAAACAGTCCCATGCGAGTTTTGATGTAATCTCCTCTATAGGGCTCCAAGGCCTTATAAGCAGCCTAGGAGGACGAAAGGATCACAGTAGCCCTTAGTTTCTACAATAAGTATGACCTAGGTCACAGGCTAATCATAGGGTAACTTCAGTTACACATATTTTTGCAGTTCTGTAGGTCAGAGGTCACCCTCACACACAGAATATCTCAATCATACTGGGTGTTTCGGTTTTGATAATTTTTATATTCACAATCGCGAAGATGCCATTTCTGGAGATTTTGATTCATGCATGCCAAAGTTTGGCGATTTCCGTCGATTTTCATTGCCAAAAACCGGCTACAAGCGTACTTATAACCTTGCAATATGCGATATTCGCTTTAAGTAAGGCACCAACGCTGTGCAACGCACGGCCTACTTGGCTATCACTGAAGCCATGCCTACTACACCAACACTGGCCATGGAGACCCTCCTAAACTTAACCCCTCTACACATTGAGGTAGAGAGAGGTGCCAGAAAGGCCGCCTACAGACTGCTATCATCTGGCAAACAGGACAAAAAGAGAGAGATCCTACAAGGTCCTCTTCGCAAGAAGGGACCAATGGAAGGGCAGTGACGGTTTCGTGTCACCCTTCGATATTGCGCTATTCACTGATGGCTCCAAGTCTGAACTGGGGACAGGAGCGGAAGTAGCTGGTACCAGTCCAAGAGTTGAAATCTCAGTAAACCTTGGGAGGAGGTATACCACGGTCTTCCATACAGAAATGATAGCCATAGAGCTGGAAGTCAGGCAGCCGATCAAAAGACTCCTGACAAGCAAATATATAAAACTATTTTTAGATAGCCAGGCTGCCCTAAAAGACTGAGTTCTTGGTCATAGAGGAGTGGAAGGCAATGTATTGGCCGACGCGCTCGCAAGGGGAAAGCACTCCTGTACTGGCGAGATACACCAGGGCTACTACACTCGAAGGCGTTCATACGATACCTCTCTAGTCAGGTTCCCCGAAGATCATAGAATGGAATGATCTCCGCGTTCTAGTTGGTCTGTTGACCGGACATTTTCGTCTGAGAAACAACTTGTGGAAGTTAGGACTTGAACAAGCAACAGACTGTCGATTCTGCTATGTGGAGGACGAAACAGCGGAGCATATTCTGTTTTCCTGTCCAGTACTGGAAAGACCTAGGTTTCAGATTTTTGGGCTCGCTCAACTGGAACCTTCTGACTTCAGGGAAGTTTCACCCATCACGACTATCGCCCTTGTCAAGAAGTATGGATAGTACGGTGAACTTTAACAGGCATGGACCACAATAGAGTCGCAGAGGAAGGAAGCATAATCGCCCCACTCACTTTCAACCTCAACTAAACCATCAACGCGCTCCACTGAAACTGCTTACTTACTGCGCGTGGCTGTGAATGTAGTGAGAATGTAGGATGTATGAGGGGTTAGGTGTCACTTTTTAACTGATGGCTTTGCCCATATGTACCCTCTCTGTTGGTTGCATTTTAGATTTCGCACCCCAGATCCAACTTTGTATATATCATGGCCGTTAGAAGTAAGATACAATATTGTAGCCTAGTGTGATCGCCAGTCTACCAGTTTTGTGCGTCATAGAACATTACGGTGTCAGACATTGACAATTCTGACATCTGAAACCTGACTGCTGACACGCAGGATCTTTATGCGCAGAATTCTGAACTCTCGTTCAATAAAATGAACCAAATCTTGTACCGCAAATTGTATAGTCTAAGGGTAAACACACAGAGGAAGCAGGTTAATCATTATTGCTTATTGTCGGAGTCGAATATCGTTGCATACTTTCTTGTTGGTTAGACCATAAATAATGCTGGTTACCGGTCAGTAGAAAAGCAGATTTTGCAAAGGGATACCTCCTCCGATGAAATGCAAAGAAGAAGACGAGGAAGACATCCAGTAAGTCAAGAGAGACAGCTTTATGGAGAACATCATCACCTATTTTTAGCTTTGACAGAGCATGACGAGCGTTTTTTCCACTATACATGAGAATGACGTTGGATACATTTAATTATACATTGATAAAAAATATAACACCACTTGACAAAACATGGTGCAACTGGCATAAACAGCCAAATTCATATAAACTTTTCTCTCAACATAATATGTGACCGGCTCCGAAAACAAGTAGCCGATAATTAAAAAATCATTCCGGTAAAATAGGCTGAGCCGATTCTCACTTGTAACAAGCTCCGACACACTTTGCTTATGTTCGACATAATTTGAAAAGAAAGGGAGTTATCGGCGCTTATAGGCGCCGGCTGTCAGTAGGCAGAAAATCTGCTTTCTTTGTGTGTATATTCTGTATACCCTAAAGCAGCCTCAACTGAGCGACGATTTTCGGTCGAAACCGTAAACCGACATTCTTCCGTTGTTTGATATAGTACGGCATTTGATATTAGATACGCTTTAATGTCGCCGACTGAATGAACCATTAAAGCCTGATGAGTGTAACTGTTTCTGAATCGACCATCGTTTCGTTTTATGGGATATTGATTTCCGAACCACTCATGATTTACAGTCGCGTTTTACTAAATTAGGTTAGGGTAGGTCAACGTAGATAGGCCGACGATATTAACTTGTTTTTACAGTTCGAATGGTCCTATAAAAGTTCTGTTCGGTTTGATATATAGGCCATTAGGGAAGAACGGCTTTGTGTGCACGTGGCAAGAAAGCTTTTATGTCACCGTACATTGGTTTGCCATACTTTGTGAGCAAGTTTGGATATAGAATTGGTTTTTCCCATCGGCCTCAGAAAGAAAAATTTGAATTTTTTCGAAATTTTGGAGGATAGATAGATTTGTAAGTTTTGGAAATATGTATTGGAATATTAGCAAATTTTAGATATATACGTATTGGAAATTTTATAAATTTCGAAAATTTCGGAAGTTTTAGTGTCATAAGAAGTTTTAAAGACAGTTGTTTATTTATTTAATAGTGTCTTAGCTATACTTGAATTATTTGGTTAGTTTTATATAATTTTTATAATATCGTTCATTTTTTTTTATTTTTATTCTTATTAGCTACTTAGTAATTATTAGAGAAAGAAAAAAAGAACAAATATGTGTAAGGATCACAAACGTCTTAAGTGAGAAATGATTGTCTGTATTTGCCCATATATCTCCTTCCAGTGTCTGGAACACCGCACTGCCGTATCGTTTGCTTCCCATAGGTCGTGGATTGTGCAAGGGGTTTCCAAGGATGGGCAAGGTAGGAGATGCTCCATCGCCTGGTCCTCCCTGCAGGCACATAAATCGTCCTCAGAGTATTCCCATCTCACTAGGCTATCCCCAGACCTGCCCATTTGGCATCTAATCCTGTTGAGATTTTCCCGGTCCTCCATTCCAGCTGTGATCCGGCATGGAGGCTTTCAGTTGGATTCCAAGTTGGTATGTGGTTCTCTATTAGACGTCGCTTCCACAGTACCTCTTTGGTGACTGATTTGGAGTCTGTCAGTGGTTTTGTGGACATAATGATTCAAGTTCGATGCTGGGGGCTTGTGCCCATATACAGGGTCGTTCTGCCATACATGGGACTTCTCGCCTAATTTGAGGTGGGGGCTATTCCTGCTAACATGTATAGCTGGTCTAGATTGGTAGATTTTAGACAGCCCGTAATTATCCCACAGATGCCGTTTAGGGTAGGGTTAAGTTTATTAGCATGAGTCAATCTGGACCATACAGGGCATGTGTATTCAGCTGAGGCAAATCACATAAAGACAGTTGTGCATCAGTTGAAGGTGAACTGACAATAGACCACATAACAAACGCATGCAAAACTCTCGCTGGAACCGATTACACAGGTAGACATAACTCTGCAGCCTAAGTCATACAGCAAGCACTGGTCACAGCAAACAAGCTAATCGACAGACTCATAGTTCATATTAAAATTACACCCCGACATCGGTACTCAAAAACAATTAATTCAAACTATACCGAGACGTTGAAATACATACAGACAATCCTATCCCAGCAAATATATAGTTTTTAGGTCAAAGGCATACAAGGTTACTTAGATATTGTTATTCCGAATGATATGAATATCAAAAGCGTCTACACTGGGAAGATATATAAATACACTTACCTTGCCATAGTAACGACTCTAAAAGTAAAACGAACTTACTATTGGCCCCCTAATTATGTCGGTCTCAGACCTTACACCAAACAGATTTACACGACACCTACAGACAGGCCTAGACGAAGGGTTACATAAAATACTCCAAAAGTCTGTAATCCTAAAAACCTGTAATACTGCACGATCCTTCCTAAATCCTAAATTCATATCAATAATAGTTCATATACTTGGCACAGCCCGTCAACATTTGTTGCTACCGCAGTCATGCGAGAGAAACTTAGAAAATCAGGATAAAATTTGAGGAGAGATTTAGCTCAGTTATTCTTACATCTAACCCGTTTCGCGTAAAACAAATAGTATATCAGTATATTTACGCCGTATATCATAAAAGAAATATACTGTGAAGCTGCAGTAATAGGAATTAATAAAAAATTATTATTGTTGTTGACTCTATGACTGTGGATATTGGCGTCGGGTGGGCCAGCTGGTGAAGAGGAGTGGAGGATCAGCTGATAATGTGTACAAAGGTACTCAAAGGAGTATCGGTCGGGCAGTGTATAATTAGGTAGTTTTCGTTGTTCTTAATTAATCTTACCGCTTCGGTTAGCAAATACGTTGTCAGAACCGCTATTTGACAGATAAATAAATAGCTTTCGGAGCAAGACACCACTGTAAGGTGCCCCCTGACCTTATTTTGAGCTACAACTTTGATACCATAACGTCAAAATAGCAGATGAGTATTGTACAGGTTGTTGTTTGAAAGAAAACCATAATTTAATAGTGTTCGCTGTAGTTTGCCTTAAAATGATGGATGAGTTGATTTTATTGGACTCCAGTGATGACTCAGATTTTGAAGATGCGATCTTGTTGGAAGTATTTGACAACAACAACATCGAATAAAGAGCCGACCTTTACGGGAGATTCAACTTAGATACTCTGACTCTTTTTATTATTTGTAACACACTCTTTGAGCTTGACGAATTTGGAAGCATTTTTGTAAAACGACGGATAATAATTTGTTGCAGATCTACTCAAAAGTCTAAACCAGTGTTACTGTCAAAACCAAAACAGGTTATGATCTAATTTTTATTCGTGCTGCGCATGTGTGTTGCTTCGTTAATCGCTATGGCTATCGTCCGTACAATACCGGCATTTAGCGGTTACGATATATGTAAAACGAAATGCAAATGTACCTTGTAAGTAACGAAAACTGTCTGTTGACAGCGCAGTGCTACGGTTCAGCTCAACGACGATTAAAATACAGTCCAGCGCCAACGCGTGGGAATATTTATCATTATTTACGTTAACTAGGAGTTCTGCGGCTGCACTTGTGGAGACTACTACAATGACGATGCTTTTTTGATATCTCCTCTTAATAATATTAACTGTACTATAAAGAAACAAAGCTAATGAAAGCATCCGCGTTGGAGGTATCGAGTTATCGACATCTGATGAAAAAGCTGCATGCTGGCTGCCGAGAATCGAGATAATTGCGATGGCTGTTGAACAGTGGAAGCGGTAACGGTGACATAATTTTGATTTCTGCTGTTGTTTTTCTTCCGTTACGGTGAAAGAGTTCAATGCAGGGCACCAGGTACTTCTCACACAATGCCGACACGGTTCGACACGACGCTGCCCCATAAATCCGCGGGAGTTCAAACTCGAACAGAATCTTATTACGCTTGTTAGCTCAGTAGTAGTACTAGTAGTTGTGGGGCGGCCGCACCTGGCAAGTGTAGGCCCCAGAAGACAATTTTTGCCATCGCCGAGTATCACCCCTCAGCCACTACTGTCCGCCAGAGGCCAGAATACCGGCTCGGCTTAGGGAGGATAATTCCTTTGGCTAGAATCTATCGGATCCAAAGATCTCGTATCTCGGCCCGCCCAGCAATTCACATTCCCCCAATGATATTACTCTCCAGGTCAGGTATTTTCTGGGCTATATACAGCATGAGAAGGTTGAAGAAGAGGTACTTTCTGACTCTGAATAGGTACCCGAGCTTTTTTACAGTAGCTGTTGCAGTAGCTTGTTCTACCAGATCATGATTTTTGTAACGTTGACTTATAAAAGCTTGAATGGGCGACCCTGTAAGTAATTGGAAGACCTAACAACACGGTACGTGTCTTGCTCACCAGACGGGTACCCATGCGCTTCGGTGACTGCCGAAGGTAGTTATGACGAGTCCGCCATGTGTCATAAAGTCTGGTGTGCAAGGACAGATAAAGCAGCGATTTAATTAGTGGTTGTTAGAGAAAAATGCGTCTTTACACCCGTCCTCATCGGCCGTAAATTGCACTAAAACACTTTTATCTTCCAGCAGCACTAAACTTCACTTCTTATCAATACGCGGGATTTTATGGCAGCCAATAAAATACTAGACTGCCCGTATGAGAGAGAGTATGAGGAATAAGAGAAGCGTGTATGAGAGTTACCACAAGGCAATTAAGGTTAAGAAGTGGAGGCTCCAAGTTAAACTGTAATGCTGCGTACACATCTGAGAGCACATGGTTTGAGTACACACGAATATGCAAATGTGGGCGCCCCATTCGTCGTGTCTCAGGGCATGCGGGCTGTCTCGCGCGGGACTTTGAGCGCGCTGGGCCGAGCCAAATGTTGTGGAGCGAGTTGAGACGTACGCGGCGTAAAAACTAAAACCAACACATGACTTGAGAACGCACGCATATGTGTGTGTTCACAAGTCATGTGTGCTCAGATTTGTACGCGGCTCGTAGCCGAAAACCAACAAGATTTGGGTCGACCCATATGACTTGAGAACACACACATTGAGCACGCACGCATATGTGTGTGTTCTCAAGTCATGTGCGCTCAGATGTGTACGCATCTTAAGAGTTAGCGAGCACGGATAACTTTTGTCAAAGTGATGGAAGAGTTTTCTATATTGACTTTTTTAAAGTCCAAGCTTTATTTGTCAATCTCGATTATGAAACAGATGGTGGTTGTCGGCGGACTCATCCGTATGAAGAAAAAAAGGCCAAGTACTTCCCACATATAACGCTGATGCCATTTTATTATTTTCCCATTGTCTGAGATCTGCAAAAGAACATCCAACACAAGAACTCTAGTAAAAAGTATTTTACATCTCCCTCCGTAGGACCTAGGATGACATAGTTTTTATTATTCAAGCTTCAACTGGACGAAAGGAAACGATCAGCGGTTTTTGTATCTTTAATTTTACTTCCCACACCGATAGGTGAGGGGAATATTGTGATCGCGAAAATTTTCGATTTTGAGAAGATACATTTTTTGGGCGTTTTATGATGTCTACATAACGAAAATCCACGTCACTCATTTCCGTCGGTCTGTCTGTCTGTCGGTCTGTCTGTCTGTCGGTCTGTCGGTCTGTCGGTCTGTCGGTCTGTCGGTCTGGTCGCGTTTTTCTACCCTCGTAATCTCAGCAACCGCTGCATGGATCATGATGAAATTTGGGCAGCGGTATGCTGTGGGGTCGTAGTAGGTAATGTTCCTAAAATTTTGAAAATCGGTGCATAGGCGGCGGAGTAATTAGCAAAAAACAAAAAAAATAAAAATTGCTCAAACTTCGTTTTTAGGCGTTTTAGGGGTCCCTGATCATTTTCTACTTTTTTCTGGTTGGGGGTGAAATTGGTGTGGTTGGGGGGTGGGGGGTTCTAAAATTGAAAAATTTATTGCTTTCATAATAGACTGTCCACTGACCTGTGAAGAAAGAACTGGCGACATAAATAAATTTTTTAGGTCCACCCGAACATTGCATTGCCCATTACAGAAAGCAAAGGACTTAGAATTTTTTCTAATGTAAACATACGGGAGTATTGCTTTAGATCGTTCTATATTGTCTAACGAGGAAACTGTTGAATGGATTTTAATGAAATTTTGACACAGTATTACTACCGTGGTGAAGGTGGAAAGCGCGTATGGTTTTTATAAATCGTGCCAGTGGCGGCGCAGAAATGATAAAAAAACTAAAAATATAAAAACAGCTCAAACTTCGTTTTTAAGCGTTTTAGAGGTGCCTGATCATTTTGTGCGTTTTTTTTGGGTGGGGGTGAAATTGGGGTGGTTGGGGGGTTGGGGGTTGAAAAATTAAAAAAATTCTTGTACTACTACTAATAGGCTGTCCACTAACCTGTGAAGGAGGATCTAGCGACACAAATCATCTTTTTAGGTCCACCCGAACATTGCATAGCCTATTACGGAAACTAAGGGACTTAGAATTTTCTGTATACATACGAGAATTTATTGGTTTAAATCGTTTTTGTATTTTGTAACGTCGACATTATTAAATTGATTCCACTGAAATTTTGACACATTTTTGTTACCGTGGTGAGAATGGAAAACGCGTATGTTTGTAAAAAATCGTGTCAGTGGCAGCGTAGCAATAATCAAAGAACGAAAAGCATGAAAACAACTCCAATTTGGTTTTTAGATGTTTTAGGGGTTCCTGGTCATTTCCTACCAGTTTTTTGGGTGGGGGTGAAAGTGAGGTGGTTGGGGGGTGGGGGGTTGTAAAACTGAGAAGTTTGTAGTATCGATAATAGGCTGTCCATTGACTTGTGAAGGAAAGGCCTAGCGGCATAAGACAATTTTGGGGGGGGGGGGGGGCTGTCGATTATTTGGTTACAAGGGATCTCAGACTATAGCTTCATGCTATGGGAAAATTATACACTGGTATGAGTGTAATGTGTGGGAAGTACTGAGTCAATCAACTTGACTTCATTTTTTTAATTATTGCTGCGACGCCACTGACACGATTTGTAAAAACCATATGCGTTTTCCGTCCTCGCTATGGTAATTATACTGTATCGAAATTTGATTAAAAGAACTTTTAAGTTACATTATATAGAACGATCTGAATCAATAGCTATTATGCCGCTATGTCTTTTTTTCACAGGTAAATGGACAGCCTATTATGAATACAACAAATTTTTCCATTTTACAACCCCCCACCCCTCCACCGCCCCAAATTTCAACCCCACCCAAAAAAAGTACAAAATGATCAGGAGCCCTAAAACGCCTAAAAACGAAGTTTGAGGAATATTTGAAATTTTTTGTTTTTTGCTAATTACTCCATCGCCCATGCACCGATTTTCAAAATTAGAGATGCATTACCTACTACGACCCTAAGCATATTGCTACCCAAATTTCATTACAATCCGTGTAGCGGTTACTACGGTTACGAGGCTAGAAAAACGCCGAAAGACACACAGGCAAACCGACAGACAGACCGACGGAAATGAGTCACGTGGATTTTTGTTATGTAGATATCATAAAATGCCCAAAAAACGTATTATCTCAAAATCGAAAATCGTCATGATTACAATGCTCTCCTCACGTATTGGAATGGGAAGTAAAAGAGTAAAGTAGAATATTGGGTACATATCCCCTTTTATTATATTCGAATATTCTTCTAATGCTTTGTCCAACAGTGCTGGACTTTTTCCCACTTCTTCCAGAAGTCATTATTAATAGTGTTTTCATGCAGGGCCAAATTTTGCGAAGACATTGACGCCATTTTGCATGCTCTTTGCTCTCCCTCACTTTCGTTGGTTTGCACCGCTCATAGCTCATAGTCACGTTTTGGCTTACCCAACTAATGATTAAATTTGACTAAGACTTGGAAGTTTTGAATCCTTGTACCGATCGGTTCTAATCATGAGTTAGTATATTAGGGGTTATTTTTTTGAGGATGTTGGTAACAATGAGTAACGGTAAAAAAACGAATTTACCAGTACTCACTGTTGCTGTGGCTGTTACTTTAGATCGGAGAGGTTTCGATTGTATTTAGCATTATGTTTCATTTTCATTAATATAAATTATATGCATACCAGCTTCAATAACCCTTGATATTTAACTCAAATAACATTTTTCGATTCATGCCTGCTGATAGAAATAACTCCACAACAATAACCAAACAAATCAAACTTTCTTCCTTCCAGCCAGGTGAGTGACTCTGATCTGTGAAAAAAATGGAATAATGTTTTAATCACCGATTAAACAAGTGGTGTAAACCACTGCCTATCTTTCTCTCTCCCCCTGTTGTACCTTCTTACTCCATCACACACGCTCCCTCTCACTGTCTCTCTCTCTCTCTCTCTGTCTTTATCACTCTGACTCTCACCCTCTTTTACATTTTCTATCCCTGTCTTTCCCTTTCAATCCATCATCCTCACTCTCTTTCTCCCTCTGCCTCTTTCAGTCGTTTGGTACTTTTTTCTTTTTTCATTGTTTCTTTCCATTTTTCCTCCTAGTTTTTTTTTGTTCTTTCCTATCTCTCTCTCTCTCTCTCTCGCTGTCTCGCTGTCTCTCCCTTTCTCTATCCTGTTTCACTCTCTCGTTCGTTACTCATTTCTTTCTATCTCACACATATCCTATGTATCGGTCGCTCTTTGTCTCTCTCTCTCTCTCTATCTCTCTATTTCGCCATTTCTCTTTATTTACTTCTTCAACATATTCTATAAATTGGTAGCGGTACTTGGTCGCACTTAATAACTAAATTTGGACAAATGAATTAGTTCATTTTTAGTTGATATTAGGTAAAATAGTAGAATCCGCGATATTTGCCACACCCTCGCTGCCACCAGCTTCTCTTTAACACAGTGTTATTTGGACTTCAGACCTTCATTCTTCAAAATGAATGCAGATATAACTCCAACTCCAGGCAGTTTTTACTTCCCCTTTGCGCCCTTTGGTTCTCGATTTCTCTCGAGTTTTACAGCCGCTGTTGGTGAGAAAAAACTCATGGCTGCACTGGATTCACGGCTCTCCACTCTCGCTCCGTTGTTTCAGCTGCGCTGTTCCGACATAATCAAATTACCTGGGGCAAACAAATGCCACCCGGCGCTGGAATTCGTTTGTTTCATGGCACTCTGCGATGCTGTGCCGCACACGGGACGGAGCTTATTAGTTTTAATGCACTGTTAATAATGCAAAGATACTCTAACTGGCATCATCTCTGTGGTGAGGATGTTCCGGTAACTTTGGAATTTGTGGCTTGTGGTTAGAATAGAATCAGAATGAAATTGCCTGTGTTGTTAATTAAGGATATCGATAAGACCACAATTGGCTTCAATTCAGGTTTTATTTGTTGACCAATGAAGCCCAAAACATAAAATTTATGACAACAGGAAGACTTGGGAGTCACACTATTGTATAGCGTTTTGTAGGGATGTCTTATAAATTTACTTCAGACTCCTACTAGCTAAGCGAACTAGGTGAAGTATGTACCTAGTTGCGCTAAATACAGCCAAGATAGTCGACTACGTACAGAGGTATAATGAAAGCAGGAAAGAGGAAAGAGGAAAGAGGAAAGAGGAAAGAGGAAAGAGGAAAGAGGAAAGAGGAAAGAGGAAAGAGGAAAGAGGAAAGAGGAAAGAGGAAAGAGGAAAGAGGAAAGAGGAAAGAGGAAAGAGGAAAGAGGAAAGAGGAAAGAGGAAAGAGGAAAGAGGAAAGAGGAAAGAGGAAAGAGGAAAGAGGAAAGAGGAAAGAGGAAAGAGGAAAGAGGAAAGAGGAAAGAGGAAAGAGGAAAGAGGAAAGAGGAAAGAGGAAAGAGGAAAGAGGAAAGAGGAAAGAGGAAAGAGGAAAGAGGAAAGAGGAAAGAGGAAAGAGGAAAGAGGAAAGAGGAAAGAGGAAAGAGGAAAGAGGAAAGAGGAAAGAGGAAAGAGGAAAGAGGAAAGAGGAAAGAGGAAAGAGGAAAGAGGAAAGAGGAAAGAGGAAAGAGGAAAGAGGAAAGAGGTAAGAGGGAAGAAGAAAGGAGAAAGGAAAAAAGAAAGAAGACCCAGAAAATGACGAGGCACCCCTAATACGCTCAAAAACGCGTCCTGAGCTGTTTTTCAGTTTCACAACCCTTCACCTCCAAACTACCCCAATTTTACCCCTCTCTAAAAAACTGTGAAAAACGGCCAGGAACCTCCAAATCGCCTAAAACGAAATTTGAACTGCTTTTAACTTTTTTTTTATTGCTGCCCCGCCACTGACACAATTTCTGGAAATTATTCGCGTTTTCGATCCTCGCCAAGGTAATAAAACTGTGTCGAAGTTTTATTAAATCGATTCAATAGTTTCCATGTTGCACAATACAGAACGATCTATAGCAATACTACACCCTTTCCAGCTGAAGTTTCTAAAGCGTCAAGTGATAATTCAAAACGGTCAAGTAAGTTTCCCAACTCGTCACTTGCAATTTCAAACTGTCAGGTGTAATTTATAGCTGTCAGTTTGCATTTATAATTGACGAGTTGGAAAATTAACTTGGCCGTTTTGAATTATCACTTGACGCTTTAGAAAGTACAGAGGGAAAAGGTGTAGTAACGTATAATCAAGAAATTCTAAATCCCTTTGTTTATTTAATTGGCAAAGCAATGTTCGGATGGACGTAAACAGCTGTACTATGCCGCTAAATCTTCCTTTCAAAGGCAATCGACAGCATATTATTAATACAACATACCTAATGAAAGTATAAAATGGTCAGAAACCCCAAGTTTGAGGAATATTTGAAATGCTTTGTTTTTTTATCATTACTCCGCCGCCTATGCACCGACTTTCAAAATTATAGCTGCATTACCTACTACGATCTCACAGCGTATCGCTACCCAAATTTTATCACAATTCACACAGGGCTTGCTCAGATTACAGACAGACAGACAGACAGACCGGCAGACCAATAGACCGACAGACAGACCGACAGTCAGACCGCCAGACAGACCGACAGTAAAACCGCCAGACAGACCGACAGACAGACAGACCTACAGACCAACAGACGGACCGACAGACAGACTGACCGACAGACAGACAGATAGACCGACGGAAATGAATGATATGGATTTTCGTTATGCACAGATCATTAATCGCTAAAAAAGCGTATTACCTCAAAATCGAAAATGTTCGCGATCACAATACTCCCCTCACCTATCGGTGTGGGACACAAAAGGAAAAGCACGTTATCTTTACAGGACAATGAACGAAATAAAAATTGAACTTAGTCAAAGCGACCTAACTTCGACATCCTGACTGTATGTGCAAGTAACTGCGAAACCATAAAATGTTTCGAAGAGCGCAGCATAAGAACAACACCCTTACCGTCTGCCTTACAAAAAGACTGCAATTTTCCGTTTGTTTAGTAGGAAAATAAAAGGAGGTTTACGGCCTTTGCGAGCCTCCGAGCGACAAAAAATTAATTGCCTCGTAATTTCTACCATTTCTTCTGCTTCTTCTTTTCATCTCTGGCGAGAGAACTAAAGCAAAGTCGATAAAACCCCTGGCTGGGATAGCGTGGTACTGGGTAGAAGGTCACTATTCGGTTTTTGCAATTAACATTCTTAGAACGGCTTCGCAAACAGAGAAGCTCGGGTATATTGGTGATTGGTGGTAAATAATTATAGTATCAAGTAATTCCAGATGATCTAATGGTGAATCAGCTTCCCTGTTAGGTTTAAAAGTTGATGATAATCTAAATTGGCAAAGTCATATTAATTCAGATGAGACATCTAACTTGAAAACTAGGTCCAGTTTGATTCCCTGGTGTGAAGAGAATGCAGCCGTCGCGTCGTGACAATATTGACTCCATTATTGTTTCCACACCGGGAAATGTTTTCAAACAGATAAAAAAGAATCTAATGGGCAAAATAGAAATAGTTTATGATCACTATCAGATATAATTTCTAACATTCAATTTGCAGCCCCTTACCTGAAGAAAGTTGCCTGTGTCCACAGAAAGATGAATCACCGACACATCTGCAAAAATAAACATGAATACTTGCTACATCGGTTACTTTTAGTTATTTTTATTAACATACGTTATTTTACGCAAGGCAACAATATAAAATATATTTCCAATTCGTTTAAAAAACGTTAAAAGTCAAAAATAATGAGAAAAATTCGGAAAAACCGAGAAAAATCTGTGTTTTTGAGACAAAACTTTCTTGAACCAAGAAGGCATCGTATGTGATATGCTCAATAACGTGTAATTATTTGTTGTTTGAAATTAGCAGACAATGTAGATATTTCAAAAGGTTTATTTCGGACATCAGAGGAGAGCTGGAGAACATGGTTATTCAATGCAATATACCAAAGTACCGTAGGAAGCAACAATATAGGACGAACCAACGAAAACACACTCAGATGTCCACAAAATGACCAGACATCATGCAATCGTAAAAAGGATATTACTAGATTTTGCGAAATTGAAAGTTCCAGCTATTCTCAGAGTAACGAACGGGATTTTATGGACAATTAACTTTATGGACAGTTTATTTAATAGAGACAACGGCTTAACGATTCAGTCCTTAGTTTGTTGAGACGGCGAACTGTGTTAGTAATTGCTAAGTAAATAACTTTATTAGTGGCATCTTCCCTACGTGGCATAAAGGTGAACGGAACTATGAATTTATAATAGCTACAGTGAGAACTTTTGTTGAATGAAAAATGTTGACTATCATAGCAACAAACTATAGAGACGAATGGAAAAAGTGGTGCAGCAATGTGCATATCTGCCTTTTGGGTGCACCAAGTCTAAAATATCATATTAAATTTCAATATCAAATATTTTTCATAAAATCCTCAAGAACTATCTTTCAAAGAATTCCCCATTCTGATCAATACTTCGCTTTACCATTTGTCATAAACTTTTAAAACCATTTTTTGATAGTGTGGGTTTCGACCAACAGAATAGCCCATCCAGGAACATGCATTTGTCAAAGTTCTTTGAAAATTATTGATTTCCCTTGAAATTTGCCTCAAAAATGTGAAAAAAGACATGCCTTGTAATATATGATGGAACATTATTAACCCTCTGGTATCTGTTCTAGTCTCTTTATTTATCCTACAGTATCCAACATATAGTTGATAGCATAGATAATCAAGAGACATGGTCTAATGTTAACCAAAATTTGTACCGACCTTTTTCGAACTTTAAATTGTTAACTCTCAATGAGCTGAAAGACATCATATATTCGTTAGACAACAAATTTAGCATAAGTGAAATCTTGAACAGCAGAACATTAAAAGAAGCATTCCAAACAATTGGACATGTGTTTTTAAATCTAGCTAATACCTGCCTTGACAATTCTAGTATTCCTGATGTCTGATGTACTAAAAGTAAGTACAGTTGTGCCAATACCAAAAGTTACAAACACAATTAATTCCTCTGAGTTTCGTGCAATTAATACTTTACCACCAATTGAAAAAGTCATTGAGAAAGCAGTCTATGAACAAGTTATTGACCACATCGAAGGCAATGAGATACTATATAGCTATCAATCTGGCTTCAGAAGGATGCATTCTTGTGAGACTGCCGTTCAGATTTGTTTAGATAAATTCAAAAAATGACAAGTATGTTTTTGTTGTTTTTCTTGATCTGAAACGCGCTTTTTAAACCATAAATAGGAATATATTGTTAGCTAAGCTTAAAGTATATGGTTTTGAGGGTAAGATTTACAAATGGTTTGAAAATTATCTAAATGGAAGACAACACAGAGTAAAAATAGGTGACGTCGTATCAGATACACGCTATACCAATGTTGGTGTACCTCAAGGGAGTGTGTTAGGACCTATCCTTTTTATTTTGTACCTTAATGACATACATTTATTTGTAGATTGTGATTTTATAAATCTGTTTGCAGATGATACTGTACTTGCATGTTCAGACACTGCTATTGAAAAAATTAATTATGCCTAAGTGGTGCTGACAATTACTTGAAATTAAACAAGCTCAAATTAAATGTCCTTAAGACTAAAGCCATGATCATTACCTCAAAACATAAATACAAACAGATAGATTTTTCGAATTTAAAAATTACTATTGATAGTCAAAACATTGATATCGTTACTTTCGTAAAGTACTTAGGTATACAACTTGATAACTTCCTATTATTTGATAAACATTTTGATTATGTACACAAGAAAATCTCTAAAAAGCTATTCTTTTTCACAAGAATTTCTAATTTTCTGTCTACCGAGATGAGGTTAAAAGTATATCAGTCCATTATACAACCCCACTTTGACTATTGTTCTTCTGTACTATACCTTTTTAACTCAAATCAGCTGTCACAGTTACAAAAGATGCAAAATCGTGGGATGAGAATTGTCTTAAGGACGAATCGATATACACCTATTCAATTGATGCTGTCAACCCTTAATTGGCTATCTGTATCACAAAGACTATATTAGCTATAATAGTGATATACATGCACATCAGACTAGAAAACAAACTATTTATATTTCTAAAACTAACAAGAAAAGTAGCATGAATTCTTTATTTTTTAAAGGATTCAATGATTACAATAATCTTCCAATTACAATAAAAAAAAGTTCGTCGCTTAGAATATTTAAACAACAATTATTAAAGTACATAAGAGCCATCTGATAATCTTTAGACTCACAGTTAACTTCTCTCTATTATTGAGGTTTCTAATATTGGCATTGTATATTGGCGTAGTATATATAGTATCAGCATTAATTTAGTTGTTTTTTAGTGTTAATTTTATTATTTTGGAATAACCAATTTGTATTTTTTTAGGTATCACTACTTTATTTTGTATTAGGGTAATCCTATTTTGAAATAAAGCTTCTTCTTCTTCTTCTAAATGGGTGAAAATTGCATTTTCTTGTTCAACGAAGGGTTTAACGAGCCGCTCATCTAGACCAATCGAATTCCACAAAAGTAATACATTTGGTCACTGGATTCTTGGTCTATCAAACAATAATGATGAAAAGCAAACTTAATTACGACATTATGTTTATGCAACAAGAATGTTGCTATCTATAAAAATTATAAACACCTGCGAATATACCTTTCTATTATAGTAAAAACAGATGAAAATAACTTTTTTGTTACATTTTACAAAGCTAAACACACTATTTAACTGTGGCCAATCACGGCCCACAGAAGTGTACAATTTGATCAGCACTTTCATATGAATAATATGTTGATGAAAGGAATATCTAATTACTGCATCATTCTAATAAAATAAGACTGTTACTATCTACAGGGTGAGTCAAGCTCAACGCCTCGGACTCTTGTGACTAAACGATACTACTCTTCGAAAAATCGACTTTGCACATGTATGTAGGTCGAATTGGACTACATTTTAAAATTAGTGACTTTTATACAGGTTGTCTAATAAAAGCGTGACATATCAAAGTTATGATTTTTTAAATAGAACACGCTGTATATTATTGCATATTTAGATTACCGAGTGCATTTTAGTGCGACTTTATGTATCACACATGGGACTTCAAGCGAACCGTTTAGGTGCAAATCACAATTTGGGTATAGGCAGATGTCAGAAAAAAATTGAATATCGCAGCTATTATCAATCTTAGAGGGCTATGACTTTGCCGTGTTACTAAACATGAAATGTGTTACCTTACATTAGACGGTCGAGTTCAAATTACATTTGTACTTGGAGAAATCGGTAGATCAATTTAAGGAACCTTCAATCAAAGGTAACTTGATTTTTTCAAATGGGTATGCATAATTTTTTTTATACGATCGAATGTGCAATTTGATAGGCTTTCTAATTATATCAGGTAGTGAATATCAATCTATGGCAGTTTTTATTAAATTTCGAGATTTCCATCAAATCAGTGTTTTTCAATTTCCCTACCTATAAACAAACTAGCAGGCCATGAAATGTGAACAAGATCGTATTCAGATAGAAGAAAACAACTAACTCAGCAAAAAGATCCAGCAGAACTAGAGTAAAAGAACAAGATTATAAAAATTCCTTACAACAAATCAACTCTAACAAGAAACAATGGCGGTAACATGTCTAATATTAAAGAGAGGCTGGAGTACGACAGAAATGGATAATTTTCACAGCCTACTAGCGACTGCAATGTACTAGATATTAAAAATTTCCAAAATCACTAAACACTTTGAAATGAAAGCAAATATTTCAGCGATCGTTGCCGTCAGTCTAACATCTTCAGAACGCAATTTCACATTTAATGATATAAAACAGTAGTCATTTCCGTCAAAGTCAAAAGTAATGATACCTCTCACTGTTGTCCTTTAAATTTTTCAGCATCTATTAGCAAGGTCGCAAAAAAAAGGAATACTGGAGGAAGGAGGAAGGAAAATAATATTTTAATTTTCTGCCAGGTAAATTATGTTTAATAATTTGAGCAGATTTTTCATTTATTCTTCGTTTTCAGCGATCTTGCTTATGGGTACTGAAGAATTTGCAGAACTCCAGCCAGAGGTATCGGTTACTATTTTTTTAAATCATGAAATGTGAAATTTTATTCTGAAGCTATTAAACTGCCAGCAACATTAGTGGTAGATTTCCTTTCACTTCAAAATTCACAATGGTTTTGTGAATCTTCAATCTTTAGAATATTGTAGTGGCCGGTATGCTGTGAAAAATATCCATTTCTGTCGTACTCCAGCTGCTTTTTGACCTTAGATGTTTAATGTCTGATATTTCTGCTTAGAATTGATTTGTTGTAAGTCATTTCCATAACTTTGTCCCTTTACTCTAGTTCGTCCGTAACTATCTGCTAAGTTAGTTGTTTTGCTCCATCTGAACAGTCTTTTGTTTATATTTCATGGCCTGCTAAGCTGCTTATAGGTAGGAAAATTGAAAAACACCGGTTTTACTGATAATTTGAAGTTAAATCAAAACTACGAGAGATTGATATTTACAACCGCATATCATTAGAAAGCTTATCAAATCGCACATTTGATCGTATAAAAAAAATTATGCATTCCCATTTGAAAAAATCAAGTTACCTTTGATTGAAGTTTCCTTAATTGATCTACCGGTTTCTCAAAGTAAAAATGTAATTCAAACTCGACCGTCTAAAGTAACTCGACACATTTCATGCTTAGTAACACGGCAAAGTCACAGCCCTCTAAGATTGACAATAGCTGCGATATTCAATTTTCTTCTGACATCTACCCATACCCAAAATTGTGATTTGCACCTAAACGGTGCGCTTAAAGTCCCATGTGTGATACATAAAGTCACACTAGAATGTACCCGGGAATCTAAATATGCAATAATATATAGGGTATTCCATTTAAAAAAACATAACTTTGATATGTCACGCTTTTATTAGACACCCTGTATAAAAGTCATTATTTTTAAAATGTAGTCTAATTCGACCTACATACACTCGCAAAGTCGATTTTTCGAAAAGTGGTATCGTTTGGTCACAAGAGTCCGAGGCGTTGAGCTTGACTCACCCTGTATAATAATTATGAATACCTGTGAGATATAATACCTTTGTATTATAGTAAAAAAAGGATATATGGAAGTACTTCACCAGATTCTTGTTTTTCTTATCATCCTACCTTTGTAAATGTACAGATTTCTTGATTTTCCCAAAATAATATTTATGATGAGAGTGTGTTGATATCTCAATAGTCAGTCTGTGGATATGTCTGATATTTAAAGCCGTGCTGGAACTTATATAGCTGCATTTAATTTGAAAAAATAACTATTTAAATAAAAAAAAATGAAAATCAACAAAATATCTACGAATGTAAACAAATGAAGACGTCAATGCCACCACAACATAGGTACGTGTCTCAGACCGCAAAAGTATTTTTCCTAGAGATGGAATGTTGCCGATATAGGGTATAGAGTCAGAACTGTTTGTGGTTCATATGTATTTTATATATAAAATATATTTATGACTCAATGCGATGATCGAAAAATATATAGTAGGTACATAATCATGATACTGTATTATTTGTCATGAACAACAAACTCATATATAAAGTTGGTAATGAATACCCCGGAGAGAATTAAAGAATATATATGGGCACTGAAGACCCCGTTACTTATTTACAGCTCTCACTTAAATACAAAATTTAATTTGTAGTGATAAGTGTATGTGCTAAATAACTTGATGTCGATGATTTACAGACCAATAATTTTCCTTATCCGTAAAAAACAAGACTTGCTCAAGATACCAGTGATACCACGGCTTATAACAAATATGATAGAATCTGGAAAAACATAAAATACAGGAGTCCATTTAGTGTGTAATTCTTCGATATCTCGCAAGGTATACCTGATAGAAGAAAATGTCAAATACAAAAGTTATTTGGTTACTTAAGATGCATGTCATAAAAATATTTTGAAATATACAGGGTGTCGCGGGAATGTAGGATAGTGATCAAATTGATTTTTTTTATATAGAACCATAACTTTTTTTTTTAATTTTTCTGGTTTCCATCATCGATCTCTCTATTTCAATATTTTTGGGGTCAGTTGCAACGTTGCCAAGTTATAATTTATTTTCTATTAATTTCCGGACTTGCAAGGTCGCAAGTAATACGTCCAAATTGATATATTCCTCTGACTTTTCTCAATAACATTATACAGCAAGTTACTTGAATATTAAATGAATATTATTTTGGATGTTACTAGCAATGTGCATCAACAGGGTGTTTTTGGCAGAATTTTAAATTACGGCAATTTGAAGGTCATTTTACTTTGTTTTTTCAAACGTAACACCCTGTATGTTTTATTTTAAATCGAAATATATTCTAATACCCTATCTCGCCTTGTAATATTTTTTTCGCGTTTGCGACGTTGCCAAGTTATAAATTATTTTTCCAAATTTTCAAACAAATATCCTCGATTTTTATTAATAGAACACACTGTATATTTTATTTAACATAGAAGTACTCCCTAGTAATGGTTTACGGCGTGGACAAGTTTTAACTGGTGTTCCTAAAATAATAAGACCGTTTTCCTTGCTCATACTATCTATTTCGAATACCAGGTCAGTAAAAGGTACAGAAACGCTTAAATATCTTCAAAACTTGCATAGCTGGAACGAGAAAATCAATACCTGCCAGTTTTCGAACATGCAGGTTTAAAAAATCCAACAGCGGTGTTGCCAGGTTTACCACGTTTACGTTACACGTCATAATTTTGTTATTTTAGATAGAAACCTCTACTTATTTTTACTGCAATGAATTGCACATGTCGAATTTAGTAAGATCTCACAATTTCGAAATTGTGTTTCTATTAATTACTGAGATACGGCAACGCCGCTTTTCCAGTAAACAGAACAGGAACGCTTAAATATTTCCAAAACTGCCACAAATTAGACATCTGCATAATATTTCTAACCCAGCCAGTGCTTCTAGTATGGATATGGCATAGCAAGTATATATTAGTTTCAAACACTTCACCTTACTAGATAGTTGCACAATAATACGAAAGAGAGATGATGCCAACAATATTAATTACAAACATATTTCTAAAGCCCATCACTACGTAAGACAACCCTCATCTTCCTTTATGATCGGCTTTTGTGGTATCGCATCTTCATACATATTCCACACAACAGACCTATTCTGTGTTTTGACATTGCAAACGGGCGTTTGTGGGCAGCCTTAATGACGACAGAAGAAGAAGAAGAAGAAGAAGAAGGATAAGAAGATGAAGAACAAGAAGTAGAAGAACAAGAAGAAGAATAAGAGTTTTGTCTATGACGCAGTTTTGACGGTGCGTTAACAGATCTCCTGTTCTGGGAATCTGCTATTTTCAGCTCGGAGCTTTTTACACTGAAATTTCCTGTCGCAAACTACCTGTTACATAATGTCTTGATTATATGCTCTTAGATCTTACACCTTACACCCACAACACCTCTAGAGGATAACACACTTTAGGATTACCGCAACAAAATGTGCTTTTGAAACAAATCTCCCATGAGTCAACTCAAATGAAGTTGCTGAAAACACAAGTTTCGTCTTCATCCCAATATCTGCAGCAGATAAGGCCCTTTACCACTTTGATGACTGATGTCTATGTATCAGTGACCTGTGAGAACCTATATCAAAAGGTTACCATCTCTCTGCCTTTGTTTGAAAGCTATAGCATACGGATCTTGTTAGATTTTAATATAAACCTTTTTGCTTGTCTGAAATCATCTCTGTCTAACCAAGCTTCGCCAATTCATTGGAAGCTCACTGATCCTAGTTTCTGAAGAACAACAGAAAAAACAAACCATTCCTATGCTAGAGCTCATCTAGTCCTTGGAAAATTCCCTGCTTTTGGAAGTGTTGGACTGTCCGAACACTGTTCAACTTTTACTTCCCACACCGATAGGTGAGGGGAGTATTGTGATCGCGAAAATTTTCGATTTTGAGATAATACGTTTTTTGGGCGTTTTATGATGTGTACATAACGAAAATCCACGTCACTCATTTCCGTCGGTCTGTCTGTCTGTCGGACTGTCTGTCTGTCGGTCTGTCGGTCTGTCTGTCTATTTTTTTCTACCCTCGTAATCTCAGTAACCGCTGCATGGATTATGATGAAATTTGGGCAGCGGTATGCTGTGGGGACGTAGTAGGTAATGTTCCTATAATTTTGAGCATCGGTGCTTAGGCCGCGGAGTAATTAGAAAAAAACAAAAAAAATTAAATATTGCTGAAACTTCGTTTTTAGGCGTTTTAGGGGTCCCTGATCATTTTCTACTTTTTTTTGGGTGGGGGTGAAATTGGGGTGGTTGGGAGGTGGGGGGTTGTAAAATTGAAAAATTTGTTGCTTTCATAATAGACTGTCCACTGACCTGTGAAGGAAGACCTGGCGACATAAATAACTTTTTAGGTCCATCCGAACGTTGCCTTTGCCTATTACAGAAAGCAAAGGACTTTTTTTTTTGATGTAAACATACGAGAGTATTGCGTCAGATCGTTGTAACGAGGAAACTGTTGAATTGATTTTAATGAAATTTTGAAACGGCATTACTACCATGACGAAGATGGTTTTGATAAATCGTGCCAGTGGCGGCGCAGAAATAATAAAAAAACTAAAAATATAAAAACAGCTCAAACTTCATTTTTAAGCGTTTTAGAGGTTCCTGATCATCTGTGTTTTTTTGGGTGGGGGTGAAATTGGGGTGGTTGGGGGGTTGGGGGTTGGGGGTTGAAAAATTAAAAAAATTCTTGTACTCATAATAGGCTGTCCACTAACCTGTGAAGGAAGATCTAGCGACACAAATCACCTTTTTAGGTGCATCCGAACATTGCCTAGCCTATTATAGAAACTAAGGGACTTTTCTGTATACTATACGAGAATTGATTGGTCCAAATCGTTTTGTATTTTGTAACGTGGACACTATTAAATTGATTCTAATGAAATTTCGACACAGTATATTGTTACCGTGGTGAGAATGGAAAACGCGTATGTTTGTTAAAAATCTTGTCAGTGGCAGCGTAGCAATAATCAAAGAACGCGACAAGTATGAAAGCAACTCAAATTCGGTTTTTAGATGTTTTAGGGGTTCCTGATCATTTCCTACCAGTCTTTTGGGTGGGGGTGAAAGTGAGGTGATTGGGGGGGTGGGGGTTGTAAAACTGAGAAGCTTGTAGTATCGATAATAGGCTTTCCATTGACCTGTGAAGGAAAGACCTAGCGGCATAAGACAATTTTAGGGGGGGGGGGGTGGCAATTATTTGGTTGCAAGGGATCTTAGACTAAAGCTTCATGCTATGGGAAAATAATAAACTGGTATCAGCGTAATGTGTGGGAAGTACTGAGTCAATCAACTTGACTTCATTTTTTTAATCTAAATAAGCTTCTGCTACTTAATCTTTCTCAATCTATCTGAATACAGACATTCGACGTCCATTTCCTAGTCATTGTCAGGTAAAATGGGTTCCTTCACTAGACTAGGTAGTGAGACCGAGTGACACCAGCAAGCGGTACCGTTGGATCTTAACGATAATGGTTATGGTACTACCTGATTCCAGACTTTCGTCACCCATTTCCGAATTTGGTTAGGTCAAACGGGTTCTTTCGTTATACTACGTAGTGAGAGTGGGAGGTACCATCCAGCGGTATCGGAGGTTCCTAACAATGATCGTTATGGTGCTACCTAATTCCAGAGTTTCGTCACCCATTTTCGTACTTTTGTTAGGTCAAACGAGCTCTTTAACTAGACTGGGTAGTAGTAGAATCCATACTTTTTCCGTCCGCTTCCGAATTTTTGTTAGGTCAAACGAGTTCTTCAACTAGACTGGATAGTAAGAGCGAGTGGTACCAGCCAGCGGTAGCGGTGGTTCCTAACGATGATGGTTACGGTACTACCTGAATCCAGACCTTCTTCGTCTACTTACAAATAGTTGTTAGGTCAAACAGGTTCTTTCACTAGAATAGGTAGTGAGAGCTAGTGGTGCCAGCCAGCGGTAACGGTGTTTCCTAACGATGACGGTTACGGTACTACCTGAATCCAGACCTTCTTCGTCCACTTCCAAATAGTTGTTAGGTCAAACAGACTATTTCACTAGACTAGTTAGTGAGAGCGAGAGGTACCGGCCAGCGGTACAGGGGGTTCTTAGCGATGATGGTTACGGTACTACCTGAATCCAGACTTTATTCGTCCACTCCCGAATCAAAGTTTACGGAATAAATATAAGTTGGATCACTCCGCAAAAATATCAAAACAGCCTGCCCCTTGCTCCGTCTCCCCGGTCCACCGGTAGCAGTGTACCGACGTCAGCCGGGAGATACGGGGCGACGCAAAGTAGTGGTTGAACGTGTTTAACGCGAAGTGTATACAGTGTCTCAAAAATATTGGATTTTGTTATCTCGGATTTGTTAGCAGGAAATGGATAATATTTTCAGAAGTTTGATTTTATCAATTAAATTTATTAACGGATGGAAAATGACAATCAGATCCATCCTTATTTTGTGGTAAACCTTGAAATATAAAGGATATAAATATATGTTTCACGACGATTAAGACAAGCAATATGTCGGAACTGGGCAGTAGTAGAAAATTATATACCCAATGGGGTATTTGTTTCTGGTCACGTGACATCCGATTCAAAATTATTGAAGGAACAACCTGTAATTTGTACCTTTCTGTGTTCCACCCAATAAAACAATTCAAACCAACTAGCACACGTCTAAAGTGATTAATTCGAGGCCTACAGGCCTACAGGTACATAAAGGATTGCATCACGCTAAAAGCGTATAGTGAGACAAAATATTCATTCGGTGGTCCTACCACACCACCCAGAGACATTCTGAATTATATCTTAGAGCTCGGAAATATTTTTATTGATAACTTTAACAATTTAGTTTCTACAGTAGCAACTGGAATAACACTGAAAATCAAAATGTCAATAATAATTTATTCACATCCATGTAAAGCATTTCCACATGACTATCCTTTAAAATTATACATACGAGTTCGTATATACTATACCATAAATTTTATAAGCTGTGGTCTCAAAAATAAGCCAAATAAACAAAACATTAAGGTAAAAATACTACAGCACCTTTGAACCAATTTTTACTCATCTACGAAACAGCTACAATATGTGAAATAATTTGAGATTCATTAGTAATAGTTTTACTAGGTTTTATTTTTGATATCCATTTATGTAACCTAGTGTATTACCAAATAAACGTTATATTTGTATTTGTATGTCTAAATCGGCTGTCAATACATAGTCTTTCAATGACCCTCGTATATACGTTAAACCCTGGCGTTAGCAAGTCCCCACTAAAAGACCCTCGTACTTGGGCAAAAACCAACGCAAAAACTAACAGGCGCGTGCGGCCGCGGCATCGCTTTGATGTGGGATCTTCAAAGTGCCGACGGAGAGTGATCGAACTTATATTTATTCCGTAAACTTTGCCCGAATTTCTGTTAGGTCAAACGGGTTCTTTCACTACACTAGGTAGTGAGAGCGAGTGGTACCAGCCAGCGGTACCGGTGGTTCCTAACGATGATGGTTACGGTGCTACTGCTGCGTCGCGTCGCTAACGGGACGCCAAATGACAAAGTGGCACCGTTAGCACCGAGAAAGAAGAGATCGGCGATGAGATGCAGGATACCGCGCTGAGTGTCCGTGGACCAGGTGCATAGTTGCCACATCTCACGGTTTTTCTTGAGATTGTGGAATATTTAATGCCCGATCACACTAAGACATGCTTATATAATTTTGAAAATCTTCTATATGTGACAGGATCTAGAAGCATTGGTTAAAGCATTACCTTACCAGTGTTGAACGTGCGCGGGCCTAGGCTACCTGACTGTGTTTATGCTCATTTGGTTCGTTGAGTTGTGCTAATAAAATGCTCACGCTAATACGTACAATATTTGTTTATTACATTAATCGATGTTTTTTCTTCTTCCTAAAGAGAACTAAAAAATATTCCTAAAGATTTCCTAAAAGACTCCACTGTTTTAGTTGCTGCTTATCTTCTTCTTTATTGTAATACTACTCACATATTCCTTTCTGCTGCTGCTTCGACGAAACTATTACAGAAAATGGGAAAAGCATACACAAATCTCATTCACTGCTATCCCCTCCAAAACTTATGTCTGGATGCGTCCTTGTCCTGAGAATGGACATGTAGTATTTATACCTCCTCATTGGGGTAGCTAAGTTGGCTTGACTTTCTGGAGGCATCGGAACCAGCATTGCAAAGTACAACAAACCTTATAGATTTTTTGTGTATAATCTAATAATTTTTGTTTCTAAATCTGTTTTCACATTGCACAATAATGGCTGGCAAATAAAACCTTGTCAGTCAACCAATGATGTGCGTTTAACGTGCCACTTTTCTGAGCTTGTTGGGCCTTTACTATCTCAATGTAAACCTAAGTTTTGTTCGATCTGACAACAGTGGCCGTACACTTGCCCGTTCTCTGCTGATAACAGTTCACGGCTATGCGCTTGACGGGCGGCCACTGCAATGCACGAGGTGACGACCAAGACGCTCATCGGATCATCGCCGATCCAGCCTGATGATATTTAAATGGCCGTATTCGTATTCGCCGCACCTCTGCATCTGATGATCATTTTTTAAAGATAACATTGTAGTCCAATCTATACGTCGTAAAAAAGGTATTTAACAGCAAAACGTCGGAAAAAAATGAAATTTGGTGGAATGATAGACATTGGTCTCCAGAACCTACACCTAAGTTTGCGACCTAGGGGGGTACTCGCTCCAGGGTGGGAAGGGGGGTAAACTCTGCTTCGCGACGATTTTCGGAGGATAGTGTAGTTCTGGTAAATGCTACTATCGGAAAAAGATTCAAATTATCTATAGAGACAACAAAATTCTGCATAATTTTGGTTTTCATAGTTTCCGCCTTACAGTCTGCCAAAGTTAGGGGTTGCTTTTTGATTTTCACTAAGAATAGAATTTCATCGCCGATTAACCTTCCAGGACTGGCGCGCGGACTCTCAGTCCGCATCAGATTGTATTTTCAAATAACTACGGAGTCGCCCACATCACGAGTCAGCGCATCCGTGTATGCCTCGACTGAAACCATCAACAAAACAGTACGTGACGAGAACTCAGTTAGTACGTTTGTCAACGGTGATAAAGGCAATTGCGGAATCAGAGTCCGCCGAAAGTAGTGGCGCACTATTTTTTGTTTACTGTGAAAGCTGTATTTTTTGTTGAAATAAGGGTAAATAATATATTTTCTGTTTTCAGCCTTATTCCATTTTTGCATATTTGTAGATGGGATGATATGAAAAAGAGCAGGAACGACTTTATAAGTTAATGTTGGAATGCCTGTCCGAAAACGAAGAAGAGGTTCAAGATTTGTCGGATCAGCCATACTACGATGAAGAAGATGGAAATGAAATAGATAAATTAGAAGTAGACGATCAAAGCTCTGATACAGAACAAGATATTTCAGACCATTTCCTATTTCATTTATAGACACCTGAAGATGATGTCGATTAAAATAAACCGAAACGTAGTGAAGAAAAATTATAGTTTGAATCGTTGACCGAAATCCATGAAGAACAACCATAATCTGCATGGAATGTTAATTATGCCAAATAAGTTTATTATGATGGGAAAGATATTCAAACCTTTTCACATTTTTTTTTGTTTCCTTGTATTGTTATTGAATGTAAATTAAAGAAAATTATTAATTGACTAATACCAACATGCGGAGTATCAGTCCGCAGCCAGTGACCGATCACAAAAATAGAGCGCCAGTCCCGGAAGGTTAAGACGAAGAACTTTATCAAAAACTCGTGTAACATTTTTGTTTCCCTAAAAGAATGATATCTTCTCATTTCAATATTATCTGGGACATTTAGGAACATACCGCTACCTACTACCGATATGTGCTGTTGCAAAAAATATCTTATTTGTGCATACTTTCAGTAGAAATGATACTACTTCGGTGTTGCTTAATTATGATAAGATTCAATTTACGACCTCTGGGGGTTGCCACTCGAGGGCGGGGAAGGGGGTAAAAAGTCTGTTTCACGACGATATTTGAAAAATTACGTCGCTTTGATAAGTGCTATCGAAAAAAGGTTCAAATGATTCATGGAGAAAACAAAATTCACCCCTTTCTCCTCCCCTCTCTCGAGCGGCAACCACCAAAGGTCGCAAATTGATTTCTCTCATTTGAACCTTTTTTCGATAGTACTTGCCAAAACGGCGCTATTTTTAGAAAATCGTGAAGCAGAGATTTCACCCTCCCACCTCTCGGGCGGCAATCCCCTGAGGTCGCAAATTTATACAATACATTCAGGGGACCAATGTCTACCATCCCACCAAATTTCATTTCTTTCCGACCTCTTGCACTCAAAAGACTTTTGTAGGGCTTGACGATTAGCTAATATCGGTAGTAGATAGCGATGTGATCCGAAACGTCGCGTCGTTATTTTTTTAAGCCCAAATGTGTTATTTAGGCCAGCATTTTATAAAGATATGAGAAATGTTATTCTTTTAGGAGAAAAAGTATTAGAGAACTTTTTGATACCGTTCTTCGACTTAATACGCGATAACATTCTGACCCTTCAGAATACAATGACGGCACATGTACCCTTGCGAGGTTGTTGAAGAGCTTGAGTTACAATAATCATTGCTCTATGTAATTTCTATAATTTCCATGATTCTAAACTGAATTTGATTCCGCTGGAAAACAACTATTATCTGATCGGCTGATGTCAAATTGATTGTTGTGTAATGTTAGAGTGTAGCCAACAGGTGAGAAAATTATTCTAACATTTGCATAAATAACATCCACACTATACAAAGTGTGAATTATTCATGAAACTGAAGAATAAATTTTAGAAATATCGACCAGAGCAATTTTCCAAGAACAAACCACCTTTCTACAACTAGTGTAACAATATGCTGGAGGCTACTGGTATGCAATTTATTTCTATGTATACATGTATATATGCACTAAAATCAGTGGCGTTTTCTGGGGAAGATCCAGAGGGTGCAGATACGAACCAAAGCGTTTAAAGAATTTTCGTAAAAGGGTCAGAATTAACCATATTTGTATCGTAAATTTTGATTCGCAATACCAAATAAAAGGGTACTAGGAAAGACCCAAACTATATTTTGAGCCGCGGTTGACACATCGTAATAGTGCAGCTAAATCTCGTCATTTGTCACGATGTTGCTCATCAGAATTATAAAGCATCTCCCGGCACCAAGCCATACGGTGTGTCATCTGCCTTGGGTGACCAAAAGCACAATTGGGCATCAGGAATGGGCGAAACTACAGCGCCACAAATATTCGGATGAAAATGGCTGTCTTTGAGCAGGAATCAGCTTTCGAATAACAACTGGCCTCCTTACAGAGGCGTTGTGGCTTGAAGGAACATCTGAAGAGGCTATACCAGTCGTCTAAATCCAAAACCCGACAGGTGCACGGAAATTTTTTTTACAGAAGTAGAAAAAGACCGAATACAGCCCTTCTTCAGATATCCTGACTCATATAAAATGAAGCAGCTCAAATACCAGCGGCAGATGACATAATATGAGGCGTAGTAGGGCATATAGGTTAGGGACATAAATTATAGGTACACATAAATTACTTCAGCCAGTACTCTACACAAGGCATAGCCTTCAGAGTGGCACTATTTGTATCGCTAAATACGAATAATTATGAGTGGAAAGGATACCAAAACGAGAGTATGATAAGTATGTTAGGTCTCAACGTCTCAACATCTAGGGCAGATAGTTTTTCTGAAATCTAGTTTTAAGTTTCGATACGTCTTCTTTTGCATGTTAGGACATGTCGTGTCATGTGTTTTGAGTGGCATTTTTGTGGAATCGGAAAGACGGAAAACTAGACAAACATCAACGACTGAAACTATAAACAGAATGTCAAATATAAAAAAATAAGGTTTACAAGCTTAAAATCTAAACATAAAATATTTCTAGCAAACTTCTTCGAAACAAGCAACAGTGTTTTCACGATTAGGTTAGACAGGGAAGTGTGGTATAACAATATTTCGGTCCCCAAGGTTCTTAAATTGATAAATAATTCTTCAATACAGCATTAATCAATCGTAACTGAAAAGAAAGTGAATTCACCGCATGGTATTCCCAACTAAAGATTAAAACATGCAACGGTCAGAATAACCTGGGATCAGCATGTGACTTGCTCCCGTTGTTCGTATTGGCTACCTGTGGACATGTCGGTGTTTGAAATTAAACGCCGCTTGGACTAGTCGTTGTTTGCACTAAGCCTTATTTCCTTCACTGAATATCTTATGTCTATTGACGAGTTTTGTAAGCGAATGATATAGAAAAAGGTAGCGCTTTAGATAAATAAAACTCTTTTAAGAAATGTGTGACATGTCGGGTTTTGCATGTAGGTAGACGACTGAATTACGAGGGAGAGCTCAAATGTAGATAATGTGGTAGAGGGGCAAAGTTGGTCTTCAATTTACTGTATAAATGCAAAGCGCTAGATCACAAGAGACAAAAACTCTTTGGAAAGCCCAAGCTAGCACCAATAGTAACGTACATATGTTGCAAAAGTTTTGAGTAGTTTTTTAAAAAGTTAAAAAAATATCTCATAATAATGTGTTTATACTGTAACAAGAAATGCAAAAAATAACAATACTTCTTAATATAAAAATGATATTAAAGTAGTACTAATGGGCCATGATCTTCCACGGCTTACAATTTTCTCTTAATGTACCTCATTAGGTTTTGGGCAGATTCTGAATGAATTTCTCTGATCTTTAGCATTATTCTTCTTCTTAACTGTTATTCGTTTTGATCTTTCCAGCCATTGTTATAAACTTTGGCACTCAGTTGAGCCCAAAGAGTTTCGATAGGTCTTGCTTGAGGAAGATTGGGAGGGTTGTCGTTTCGTGGTTCAAAAGGTACTCCGTGTTGTTCTAGCCAGTTTCTGATACGCAAAGCATAACGACTTGAAGCCAGATCTGGCCAAAACATGATATGGTCATTAGCATGATGGGTATTAATAAAACTGAGTAGTTTAGGCAAATATCTGAGTGTAGACTTCTGCGGTAACCGCTTCGGCAAGGTACGGCTGTGAAATACCGTTGTCTGATATAGCCCACCACACTAACACTTTATTTTCAAACTTTTCTTTTCGTTTAAATTTTACATTATCTGGACAGGCTTCAAAGTCTCTTGTTTAAAAACCATCATTACCTTTGATTTCTGAGTTCGAAAATGTGATATACTTTTCATCGTCAAGAATAATTTTTATGTTGCCAGCAAAATGAGTACGACGAGTAAATTGCGACAGCAATGAGGAATTCTTTCTAACTGATTTGGAGAATACTTTGGACATTTTCTTCTTTTTCGGAATTTTAAGTTATTTCTCTTCATTTCTCTATAGATTGTGCTAGCATTGACGTGAAAAATGCGTCCGACTTTTCGTGTTGAAGTTCCAACTCGATGTTCACTTCTGTTGACCATTCTTTGAACTGTAGCAGCATTCAACGCTCTTGGACGTCCACTATTTGGTAAATCTATACAAGGAATACCTTCTTCGCATTCACGAATCGCTCGATAAATTGTGGCAACAGAAATATTTTGATCTTGATATGAGCGAATTATTTCTTTCTTTTTCAAGTCGTCCAACTAGACTGTAAATACTCTTCCGAATATCTAATACGTACGACATTTTGACAACTTAGATCATAACCGAAATGGTTTCATTGTTACGTTTAGATGTTGATGACTGGTACCATGGTAACGATTTCTCAATAGTTTCCAACGGTGAAACTACCTTCCGAGTTTTGAAAAAAATCTCATAGCTTTTGCAACATACGTTAAATGGGCCAGTTATTTACCTACCCATCAGAGATATTGACATGAATAGTTTAAAATAGAACACCTTGTATAACTGTTGAACAAGATCGTCGAAGGCTGCGTTTCCACCAGAGATGTGCGAGGATGTGTTACGAGGAATACGTTTTTAACGATCCTATTGGACGTCTTGTATGTGAATAGCTAGAACTACCTCGCCTAGGTCAGGACAGCTCTGGTGGAAACGGCTTAGCAGGACGAGGTTTTTGTACAGGGTGACCTAATAAGAATGGACGCCGGCAATATCTCGGTAACCGTTAATCGTATAACTTCGAGCAAAAAATATTATTAGGTAAATCGGCCAAGAGAAATCGCTGGAAATTATTCTCAAGTTCCGCAAGTAGCCGCTAGGGGGCGTAACTGTTACGGTCAATCAGAAAAACAGCCTTTTCTCAAAAAATATGCAAATAAAGGTATATTATAAATTCTACCGCCATATAGACTGAACAATTTTCGATTTTTTTTGTTAATCGTTTTTAGCTCTATATTGTAAGATGTAGTGGTGGGGGAATGTCATAAAGCTTTTTATTTAAATGGCCATAACTTTGGCATAAGTTAACGGAATTAAACAGGCTGGGTCTCGTTTGAAAGAGCTATTCTTACCCAATAACCTGCTATATAAAAATTATCCAAGCCTATCTTGACTCAGTAGCTACAGGGCGGTATTTGACATCATAACAATCATTACGCATTATTACGAAAATTTTAAATGGTATGCTATATCTCTTTCAACATAACTTATGTATATAGAGGACAAAATTCTTAAAAAGTCAGCGAAAGATTCAACTTCCTAGCTATTTTTAGACCGGAGATATCAGAAAAACAAGTATTCTGACAAGTGTGCTGCAAGTTTCAGAAACAATTGCCGCCCGATAGGGATATAGCCTCCGTCTAATCGTGTTAGTAATCATTTTATAGATAATACTCAAGTAAAATCACTACAAATCGTATTTCGACTTTCTGAAACAACCACCAGGTGGCGTAGTAGGCGCCAGTAGCTGCTATATTCAATTTTCATAATAATGGAACTTTTATAGGAAGCAATCAAAAACAAACTACAGTATATAATTGATTATCATTATTAAACGTCAATTTGAGCAGATCACAAAGTATTACATGAATTCGATAGCAAAGATAGTAAGAAAAAATCAATGTGAATAATCTTAAAAATTAAGACCAATAAACAGCAAAATAAAGCCAAATAAGATGGTATAATAACAATTTTAATAGATAAAATACATAAACCTGAATCACATGCGTATACCATACCTATTCTCAGTGTTGCTCTAGATGCTCAAACTGGCAGGTTTATCTACGCTAGAATGGATGCGTAAGTGCATCTGAATCGATAGACGCCATCGAACACTGGCAACACTGACAATATGTAAGGTATGCGCATGTGAATTACGTTTGTGTATCATTTGTTTGTTATCCTTGTTATTATGCTACCTTATTTTGCTTTATTTTGCTGTTAACTGGTCTTAATTTTTAAGATCTATTCACATTGATTTTTTCTTAGTATCTGGGCTACTTTGGGATCAGCTCAAATTGACTTTTAATAGTGATTAAAATAATAAACAATTTTATACTGTAATTTATTTTTGTTTGTTCCTTTTAGAAGTTCCATTATCATAAAAATTGAACACGCTCTTATTGGCGCCTACTACGCCACCTGGTGGTTGTTTCAGAAAGTTAAAATATGATTTGTGGAGTATTATCTATAAAATGATTACTAAAACCATTAGACGGAGGCTATAATCCTATAGGGCGGCAATTGTTTCTGAAACTCACAGCACGCTTGTCAGAATACTTGTTTTATTGATATCTCCGGTTTGAAAATCGCCAGGAAGTTGATTCTTTAGCTGACTTTTTAGGAATTTTGTCCTCTATATATCTATGTTAAAAGAAATATAGCATACCATTTAAAATTTTCGTAATAATGCGTAATAATTGTTATTATGTCAAATACCGCCCTGTAGCTACTAAGTCAAGATAAATTTGGACAATTTTTATATAACAGATTACTAGGCAAGAAAAGCTCTTTCAAACGAGACCCAGCTTGTTTAATTCCGTTAACGTATACCAAAGTTATGGCAATTTAAATAAAAAGCTTTATGACATTCCCCCACCACTACATCTTACAAGATAGAGCAAAAAACGATGAACAAAAAAAATCGAGAATTGTTCAGCCTACATGATGGTAGAATTTATAATATACCTTTATTTGCATATTTTTTGAGAAAAGCCATTTTTCTGATCGACTGTAACAGTTATGTCCCCTAGCGGCTACTTGCGGAACTTGAAAATAATTTCCAGCGATTTCTCTTAGCCGATTTACCTAATAATATCTTTGCTCGAAGTTATACGATTAACGGTTACCGAGATATTGCCGGCGTCCATTCTTATTAGGTCACCCTGTACGTACAAAAAAGGCATGTTGGCGAGGAATGTGCGCTTGGAATGTGTTTCGAGAGATGTGGTCTAGAAATGTGTTGGGTGCTGTGGATGTAGGCGAGCAAACAACGGGCAAATGCACCACGCTTGCTGGCAATCTGAAAAAGAGCCTATTACACATCCTCGCGACGCTCATCTGCACATCGTTTGTCAGCTCCGCCACAAATCTTCGCACCGCTCATCTTCCTAGCACATCTGGTGGAAACATCCACACCGTTTCACAGCTCTGCTACACATCCTCGCTGCGCTCATTTTCCTAGCACATCTCTGGTGGAAACTCAGCCTAAGAGCTAGACGAAAAAGGATACTTCACGTTGAAGAACAAGAAACATCAAAGCAAGCACAATAAAATGCCAGATCTAAACAGAGATTCCATCTATCAGATTACACATCAATATGTACATATATTTATGTTCTTATCTTTCTGAAAAACGGCATTCTTGATGAAACTAGTCCAAATAAACTGGAAACCCGGCATTTCTCAACGGCACTGCCAGTGGCTTATGTTTATAATACCCCCCAAGGGGGCACCTAAAGAATTTCAAAGAGTGAATCGGTGTTCGACAGATGTCGATGAAACGATGTTTCTACATTTTAGTACGGTGAAATTAGATATCCCGGTCCCGGGCGCTTTGGTGGCCTATCAATAAAAGCACATGTACTAAGAGATAAACTTTTGACGACGTTTCGGTTAACTCTGCAGCTTTTATCAAAGCATAAAATACTTGATAAAAAACAACTGTGCAAGGTGATTTTGAGATTTTATAGTTTTTGTAGATGTTATGGATTTTATATAATTTAAGGGTTTTATAGATCTTATGAATCTTATAGATATTATGGATCTTATGAATCTTATGGATCTTATGGATTTAACGAATCTTAGGGATTTTGTGCATTTCAGGAATTTTATAGATTTTAGCGATTTATGTTATGTTAGGCACCAAGGTAATCGACCGACTTGGTGCAAAGAACGACGGAACTGGGACCTTGAATGGAATAACATTATTTTTTAGCAATGAATCCGGATTCTGTTTGGGTAGTCGGTGTGGTTTAAGAAAGGATCCTCCATTTTTTTATTAAATGCCATGTGCACCAGGGGAGGAAATTGCTTAGCTTATGGAAGTAGGTCACTTTTGGTATTCATCAGAGACAATATGACTTTCATGGTCTGCAAGTCTGCAAGGTATCACTGATGTGGGTACCTGGGCACGCTGGGGTAAAGGGTAATGAAATGGCGGATCATCTGGCCAGGATGGGATCAGGAAACAGTTTTGTGGGCTCGGAACCCCTTAGGACTGTCTGCAAACTTGATTAGGAAAACAACTGGAGAGTGGATCCAGAATCAACACTCTCTGAGATGAAACAACATCTCTGGTCATCTCCGTCAGGCTCGAGAGCTTTTAGCAGGGCCTGCAGAGAGAATAGGACGATTTTGTCTCTCTCTGGATAGGAGTAACTTGAGATTGCTAGTAGGCTTATTAACGGGTCACAACACCTTCAGGCGTCACTTGTTTGTGATAAGGGTGGTCAACGACCCAACGTGCACGTGGTGTGGTGAAGAGGAAGTCGCTGTGAAACCCTGGGTTATCACAGGCAGACTATGCTGGGCTCAAGAACCTTGGAACCAATAGAGATAAAACGGATAGGACCTAAGGATGTACTTGCCTTTGCCAAAAGGGCAGGTCTTAGGAACTAGCGCGGATAGAGGCGCAAAAGGACCCATCGTGTGGCCTATGCACCAGCCACATTCCGTGCTGGATAGCCTCTGGTCCTTATTCATTCATGGTCTGCAAACCTGCAGAGGCAATATGATCTGCATGTTCTGCTTCCCAACCCACTTTTCCAACGAGGTGCACGACCATATTAGTATGCAGCCAGAATTACGTTGACTTATTTTGATCTTCTGATCTTTCACCAATGGAACACGTCTTGAACATTGTGGGAAGGATATTGCTGTGTTTACTTCATCCTCCATAGACTCTAGGCTCTAGCTAGCGGCACTTCAGCCTAAGATGAGGATGAGATACTTCAAGAGGAAACGACCATTTCTGAGTGCAAAATATACTGTGGAGGTCCCAACCAAGATTAACATTTCAGTTTTTTCCGATGGTTGATCTTTTCTCAAATTTTAATCGATTACTTACCTAACTCTAAGGCACATGTACACAAAAAAATATTTTAATAAATTCATTACTACCGCTTGTTGTATTATCAATGTCACTAACTTAGGATGTATAACATCACAGAGGCTAGTGCAAAAGGGATGGATCAGTTTTGGATATTACGTCTTAAATCTGCATTGTCCCAAATGACTGTACTAATATAACGACCGTTGAAAACAGCAGCGACTCTGGCGCTTTTCTAGGTCGACAGTTCTTACGTAACGTAATCTAATTGTTTGAAAATGCAGACGGACAGAAACTTGAAGAGGAATGCACTTCGTCAGTAAATGGATCCTTTTCTGTCTAGCTCGGTATGGCAATGCTTCAAATATAGTGTAGAATATTTTATAAAGTCGGAAACTAAGTAGAACGGCAATTCTATTTCCAGTATCCAACAGGGAAAAATTCCTCCAAAAGAGTGACCTTTTTGCGACATCACTTGGAAACTTGTGTAAGACCCCTGTGTATTTTCTAGTATTCACGAGGATGTATTAAAAACTAATTTTAATAGGTCTTTATTAAGAAAAAGTTGTACCTTACAATCTTCCTTCTTATTCAGTGAAACTTATACAATATACAGAAAACATTACATATGTAACAATTGATACCTACATACCCCAAAAGGGTAATACCCTAATATAATTTTAGGTAAAAGCAGAAAGAAGCAAAAGATTCGGACTTGGATCGAAAAGGTGTTGCTCTTGAGGGAAAGGTCTTACTTTTTTGGTATTTATAAACAGGAGCATTTGCCTCAAAACGGAAGGATTTGCTTCAGGAAATATGCATCTAGTCCAGCGCAGCTTTTAACCATTCACTTCATTCATGTGTATGCACTTGAAGGGTTAAGGTATTTTTAGTTAGAGAGTAGAAGCGGGTGAATTTTTGAATTCAAATTTATAGCGGATGTAGCGCACATTATATGAGATTGAATAGTGTACAACGAGAGACAAAATCCACGTGAGTGCGATTCTCGAATCCTCCTTCGGTTTGAGGAAATAAATGTGAAGTGATTAGCCGACTATTTTATTGGCGAAAATCTGGAAACCAGAGGAGGGGAGCTTCCGCCAGTATATAAATATGAAAGTGTTTTACGGTATATGGCTGATCCAGGTTTCCAGAGCGGTATAGGTGAGCAACTGGGATGTAACAACCTACAGTCCCCAGGTTTGTCGATACCGCTCTCCCTCGGTCCCTCGCATTCTGGACAAGGGACCCGACGGCTGAATGGATCAAGTTCTCATCGACTGCAAATGCGAAGCCAAACTGAAACGGTCAGCAAAAAAAAGATTTACTTCTTTGCTTTTTTCCCTAGAATTTGAGATTTTTCTAATATTTCAGAGTAATTTTTTACCCTTTTGGCAATGAACTTACACTCAGATTGCTCCTCGGCTTGCACCACTACTTGGTAATCTGACAGTTCCTCGTCACTTCCCATCCTTATCACAGGTATCAAATACAATCTCAAAACTCTGACTAAGACAGTACCAGCGGTGGTACCAGCAGACACTCTCTAACCTAATAATAATAATGCTATTGCGCATTTGCCTCTATAACTGCAAGTTGAAACTTGTCACTACCAACATACTCATAATACCGCGTATCTACCTTTTCCTTTTTTCTGCGAGGATTTGCTTGCAAAGAAAAGGCAAAGGTTATGAATACGAAATAAAACAAAATATTCTCCTTCCACCTTTTGCTTGTGAGCTTTTGCTTGTGAGCTCCTACCTCTACCTTTAAAGGAAATATTTTTTTAAAAGTATTCAACAACTATGCTTCAAAGCACTTTCCATCCTGTTCAATATTCAGGCACAGAACGCCTCAACTATCAATCACGAATGTCAAAGATTGGCGATTTTCATGCCAAAGTTGGCTACATCGATGCTACAAGCAGATTTATAACCTAGCAACTCTGCTCTGCTTACTTTGAGTAAGACATCAACGCGCTCCATCAAAACTATTTTCTTACTGCGCCTGACTGTGATTGTAGTGAAGGCCTTGCCCGTATGTACCTTCTATGTTAGTTGCATTGGAGATTTCGCACTCCAGATCCAACTTTACCGATCGTGTATAAGATAGTGGCAGTTGAAAAACTGCACAAAATACATCAAACAGCAGCATGGTCTACGATATGTGAGAAGACGAAGCCTATAGGATTTCTATGGATCGCATTCATGCGGGTTAAAAATAACCAATTATTTCACCTTGTATGCTATTGATTAGAAGTGCGGCAAAGTGCCTCGAACAGGACCCTTAGAGCCGTATGACACGATACTATCAAATTTGATAAGAAATTTGATAGCAAATTTGTTATGAAATGTCTTAACAAAAATGGTATCAAAAAAGTGCAGAGAATTTGAAACTGTATGATACTATCTCAAATTTAATATTAAATTTGAGCCAGGCGCAGTTAAAACTAAATAGGACAGTTGCCAATACTGGAGTGAATACTGGGTTGACACTATTGACAGGTATCAGATGGAATTCCATAATTGACAATTCGACACGAACGCGTTTTATTGGTTATATTAGCATTGCGTCATTACTAAACGCGTTCCTTTCACAAATTTTCCCCGATATTCTCACCTTAGATCATTTTGCCTTAACTTCGTGCGTGTTCCATTCGCGAAGTGAGGAGAGCTTGAACTGAGGATATTTGATCCCGAGTTTGATCCCTACTCACCTCTCCAGAGCTTGGTTTTGTGGTTGTGCTCAGAGTGTTTTTGGTCACTAACCTTAATTTCGTTTTAGTATATGTTTGTATGTTGTGTATTTATGTATTATTTATTTTATCAAAGCAAATTCCATGTTATGACTTTTGTTTTACATGCAAATTGTATTTTTAATTTTACCCATAAACGTAGCGACAGCACATAAATGTGCAGCAATGAAAAATCATGAGCAGGTTCACAATAGTATAAAATGCAGAGGAGCAGAAAAGCCAATGTACCTTGAATGCGATTGCAATTTGATTTGCCTAAATTTGAATTTAGGATGCAAAATAAATATAAAATGTTAAACTTAATTGATACATATATATATTAAGCAGAATACATATTTTTCAGATTACCGTACCTTTTATACTCATTTACCTTTTCTACTATTGCGGAAATATATTTTATCTTAAATGTACTGAAAACAGTGATACATATTTTTAAAACTTTATTTATTTATGTTACACTCTATTTACAGCGGTGACATTTAGAGGTTAGTGTTTTGTGGTGATAAGTAAAACGTGAGCCACTCGTTCCTTTCGAGTTTTTCGTCTCAAGAAATGAAGTGATATTTGTCTCACATGTGAAAGGAACGCACCTTTTGACGGCGTTGACACCAAAAGCTTAGGATACGATTTGTTGCTTTTGACAGAATTCAATCTGACAGATGTCAACTCCATTATTGCTCCACTGCGCACTTTTACGCGCAGTTTTGATATCAAATTTGCTAGCATTTAGAACAGTTTCTAACTACTTTGATATCAAACTTCATTATCAAATTTCATCTGAAGTATTGGCTCAAAAACCCATATCACGAAATTTCATACCAAATGTGATCGCAAATTTGATATGAAATTTGATAGCAAATTTAGTATTATGCCATAAGGCTCTTACTGGCAACATGCTGAATGTAGGTTTACAGATCACATCTCACAATAGAAACAAAAGGCGGTGATAGAAACATGCAGATAATTAAAGTCTACTTTCAATGCCTCTGCTACCGCAATATGTTGTTAAAATTCTATAAGAGGAAAACTGTTACGTTCACTAGTATTCCGTTGCGTAACATAAAGCAAACAAAAACGTTTGCTTCTCAAAGCTAATTAGTACTTCTATTAAAGAATGGAACGTGAAGTAGGCTGCGCCAGTAATACTGCTAGAGATGTTACCTTTCTCTCATCGGTATCGTTTATTTACATATAAATATTTTGTGTTTGAAGCATCTTTATTATATCGGAGAGAAAGGTGCAACTTCCTCCAGCCGCTGCGGGATTGCTGGCAGTGAGCTATAAAATATTTGATGCAGGTATAGGCACTGTACTAAATCACTAATAGAATCTGATTCCATAACATAAGAGCAGAGACAAATATTCAGTTCTATTCATTACCCACAGTCACAACATAAGCAGAGAAAGAACAGTGACAACCAAGAACTATGAACGTTTATTTAATAGCGCCTCCCTAGCCTAAAAGAAATATAGTTAAAAAAACTAAGAAACACACTAATTTTTGAAATAACCTTAAAACAATAATGAACGAAAAATACGAGCATGTCTGTCGGTCTGTCAGTCGGTCTGTCTGTCCGCCTGTGTCTGTCGGTCTGTGTCTGTCGGTCCGTGTTTGTCGGTCTGTGTCTGTCGGTCTGTGTCTGTCGGTTTGTGTCTGTTGGTCTGTATGTCGGTCTGTCTGTTGGCCTGTCTGTCGGTCTGTGTCTGTCGGTCTGTGTCTGTCGGTCTGTGTCTGTCAGTCCGTGTCTGTCGGTCTGTGTCTGTCGGTCTGTGTCTGTCGGTCTGTGTCTGTCGGTCTGTGTCTGTCGATCTGTGTCTGTCGGTCTGTGTCTGTCGGTATGTGTCTGTCGGTCTGTGTCTGTCGGTCTGTGTCTGTCGGTCTGTGTTTGTCGGTCTGTGTCTGTCGGTCTGTGTCTGTCTCTATGCAATACTTTCGTTGCTTAGACATCTTTATAACGCCTTTGGTGACTATTATAAAATTGTTTCATAAACGTTTATAGATGCATTACGAGATTGGAATAAAGCTATAAAAAAACACTTTCATAGGAGCTTTATATGGTAACTAAAAATTGTTTTTTGCAAGATGTTTAATTGTCTTGTCCAAAGTATTTTTGTGTTTCAAGACAGCGATAATAAATTTTACCAGCTCTCAGCTGTTTATTGGAAGCAATTTATTTTATAAAAGCTGTGGTATCTGGCTTTCGAGATGAAAAATACAATGTCGTCCGAATAACACAATAGATATGGTGGAGTTGATGAAAATATGGCAATTTAATAGCATAGTTGTGTTATCCGAAAGGTAGATTTTTACTGCGGAGAAAAATTTTCTGTGAAATGTGGATGAAATAGTGGCAGGATTTTGTCGCACATCTTGTATGACGAATCTCGGTATTCTGGAATAAAAATCTGGCTCCTTTATTCAATTATTTTTTTATTTGTCTAAATATGTGTGTTACCCGTAGTTTTATATGGGTATGAAACATGGACAATGACCCAACAAGATATAAGAATGCTAGAAATCTGGGAGAGGAAAATATTGAGGAGAATTTTTGGGGCACTAAAACAAATGAGGGGCAATGGAGAAGACGTACAAATAAAGAAGTAGTCCACCTACATGGAAGACCCAACATAACAAATAAAGTCCGGGCGCAAGGAGCTAGATTTTTGGGACATATTATGCGAATGCGAGAACAGAGAAGTACCAAAGGAGTAGTGTTTTTAGGAGAAGGAGGGAAAAGACGACGAGGACCGCCAAAGAAAAATGGTTGACAGAAGTACTAGAAAGATACACAAGAGATAAGTGGAAAGGACTGGAAGAGGCATGCCACTGATCGAAAGAGTTGGAAACGAATAGTAGAGAAGATAGAAACCAAGGGTCTTCAAGGCCCCTAGCGCTTATGTATTTATATAAATATGTGTGATTATATTATTGCTTCTAACTAGTCAGTTATATATGTATAACTAAATTTCTAATGTTGATTAAACTACAAAGAATATGGATGCCTGCTTATAAACCATTTTTGTCGCGACGACTGCATAGTATACACAGTAATAAAGTTCCGGTGAATCAGTGTATAAAGTATCGAAAAAAACTAATAACAGAGGCGTAGTTGGAAGAAATAATGTAAAGTAAACATCATTCCAATTAAAAAATATAGATGCATTAGTCTAGCAATTTGTGGCAGGTGAAGGTCGTCTAACCACAGAGTAAAATATTTTCAATTTTTCGAGCAGTATGACATTTTATGAATGGCCAGTGTGTATACGTACGTATATAATTTGTTTCACTTAAAATCATATCCAATATTTATCAGGTTTTCTAGTATAATTGTTAATCAATTTTATTGGAGCCGAACGCGGACACGGAGATCAATGTTGACCCAATAGATTTCCTTCGATGCACAGATACGAGCCGCTCCGTACTACCAGAAGATGGCGGCAGTGGAGCCGTCGGGAGGGGGGGGGGTCGATGCTCCGTGGGCTGGGTTGCGATGACCGCCATGGCTCAGCTGGTAGAGCGCCGGAGTAGAATTTCGGAGGCGCGGGTTCGATTCCCGCTGGCAATCGGTTCTTTTTCCGATATTTTCTGGTAGCACCTTTACTTGCGGTTACTTACGATTTGCTCATAAAATGTTCTTTGTCTTTCACGAAAAATAGCTAGGCTACAATATTTTAAGCAGGACATCTTCGACCCTAATAACCGGACTAAGAATTTATAATCTACCTAATTAATCCAACACCTTTCTAGCAGGATATTATCCATAATTCTCTTTTTCAGCAGTTAAACCAATCGCCAGGATCACACGTCAGCGAGAACAGCAACAGTACCACTTTTTGTGGGTTCCAACATAACGAACCACGGCTCGTGAGAACGAAATTAGTCTCTCAATACCAATTTGTACCATGAACCTCTCTCTGGTACTATTAATCACATTACCAGATGAATTATAAGTTTTAGCTGGTCGTTCATCTGGTAGTACAGTTAGAAAAATGCGAGAACTACCGTAGTGTGGGCACTTGTATGGTACTTCGAGAAAAAACTTGCGGTGCGGTGTGACAGGTATAATTTTGCGGAAACCGTTAACTAACTACTTGTGACTTTGCTAACAGAAGCTTTGCAAATTAATTGCAAAATCTGTATCATACTGTGATTTCAAATACCACTGTTATACAGGGAAGGTACATATGGGCAGACCTATCAGTTAAAAAGAGGCACTTAACACCTCATGCATCCGACAACGTTCACAGCCAGGCAGTGGCTTAAATAGAAATCGATTTTGGGGGGGCCCAATTGGAAAAAATTTCATACGTTATAATATTCGCATATTATAATCCTAACGTCAGCCTCTTCCAGACGTCAAAACTGAATGGGTGGGTGGTTTCCTTATATACGCCACTGCAGCCAGGCGCAGTAAGAAAGTAGTTCCGGTGGAGCGCGTTGACGTCTTACGCAAAGCGAGTATCGCATGTTGCCAGGTAATAATTCTGCTTGTAGCCAGCTTTTGGTATGGAAATCGCAAGAAATCTTAGGCAACCATGAATAAAAATCGCCAAAAATGGCTGCTTCACGGTTGAAATATAAAAATTGTCAAAACCAAAACACTCAATATTCATATTCTGTGGGTAAGGGTGACTTCTGACCTATGGAACTACAAAAATATGTCAAACTGAAATTATCCTATGAGTAGCCTATGGTCAAGGTCATAATCATTTTAGAAACTAAGGTCTGTAGAGATTGGTGGCAATGAGGGTACAGTTGAAAATAAAAAAACATTACTACGTGTTTGTTTTTTTCTACTTTAATAAAAAAGCATTTCAGTATTAACTCTGTGTCTATCTGATTCATAGAAATAACTAAATTTCATGCCTATCGTTATTTTTAGCGTGCACAGTAATAAGAAATAGGTAAATGATGTCCAATAACGAGAACGAAGGTCAATCAACTTTACTTACCTGCTCTCTCTCTTTGAAAAGTCACTGGCCAGTTTCAATTTTTGTAAAACAACCGGCAGTGTTGCCGCTTCATATGGATAGCCCTTATTTTTGAAGGGGAAACCAATGAAATGGAAGTTAGTCAAAAGTCGCCAATCAGTCAGCTACGAGTTGTGGTCGCCAATTTGTTTTTGAAATCGCAACTTTGGCGGGAATTCGCCAAACCTGTCAACTCTGGGAACGCGAGTTCTAAAGAATGGAAGTGGCAGGTAGTAAACATTCTCTCTTCAACCTGTTAAAGGCTACGATAATGTCGAAAAATTACAACATTCTATACTGGAAGAGGGGCCATCTGCCAAGGTCACAGCATATTTCTCTCATTGGACTCCTTGTACATCCTCCCAAGGATCCCTCCCAGTCAGAAAGGTAGTGATGCAGCTCAGCAGAATTTCCGTTACCTGCCCAGTTACCTCCTTACTAGGGTACCTAAAAAATAGCAACATGTGGCTGAACTTAGTACCTTCCACACATTATTGTACACGAAAACGTACGGTTTCGACACAGCATACCAAACATCAGCAGAATATCTTAGGTTGGCGACCACCATACGCGCATCCCGCCATTTTGGGTATGTATCAAGTCAAAAGAGGTATACGTCGGTGGACACCATTGACGTAAGGTCGACGATCGTATTTGGTCATTGCTGAGATAAAATGCATAGGCGTATGCTGTGAGATTTTGTATACGCGGTGGTAATAATGTACCATGAGCTTTAGAGTGGATAAACCTTAGACAAGGAAAGAGAGAGGACAGAACGCGCGGCTGATATCTCTGTTACCAAAAAGTACCAAAGCGCTAGTCCCAGTGCCGTAGCTAATGGGACTAACATTATGGTTAAGATATTTGGAGAAATAATCTATTTTCGAATAAAATTTATTAAAATATTGTTATTCACGAGTTCTGTATAGCCAGTTTCACCATCCACAGTTCAAATTTAAGTAATTAATATTAACTTAACCGTGAACTTCCATTTGACCTATATCTTGTCTTACAAAATCTAAGCTATAAACAGATACGTCGCTGGAAAGCTGATTGTATTTGAACCAAAACATACCTTAAAGAATACAATTTTTACACTTTACATGCTCAAAAATATTATGATTCGATTGCTGGTGGTACATTTGAAATTATATTTTGGATACATATATATCTCTCTTAACTAGATATCGAGATATGTATTTGCATAAATTTCGAATGCATCAAAAAATAAGAACGCGAATTTACCTGTGAAAAGTGATTCCTGGCTCCTTCCTACTGCTGTGGCTTTTACTACCGTTAGCTGCTCACTCTACCATTATGCCCACCACAATATTTTACAATAATTGGTCTTAAAAACGCTAAATATCACAAAAAATACTAAGGTACCAAATAATTTGTTTTCCACCAAAATTTTGGCAGCTATTCGTTTTCTGTCATAGCTAGTTCATATAACATCCTTATCTAAGGGAAAACATTGTTCTAGAAATGTCTGAGATGCTATTGCAGAAGTAGGTACTATAATTGCAGAAAAAGTTTAAAATGATCAGCAACCCCTAAAACGTCTAAAGTGGAGTTTGAGGAATATTTGTTTTTTTTTTTGCTAATTAGTCCGCCGCCCATGCATCGATTTTAAAAATTAGTGACGTGGATTTTCGTTATGTAGACACCATAAAACGCCCAAAAAGCGTATTGTCTTAAAATCGAAAAATTTCGCGAACCCAACACTCCCCTCACCTGCCGGCGTGGGAAGTAATTAGGGTTAAGTGGAGGAATAGCAGTTTGGCTAAACTCCGTTTCTGAAATAGTTTAAATAACGACTTTTTTATTTATCAAAGTGATTTTTGGAGATAAAACTATCCCCTATACAATCTGCGTGGACGAGCGCATTCCTGTGCAGGGTGAAAACGGCATTGTTGGTGGTGCTTTCCTGCCCCTTCTGCTATTGATCAGCCGGCGGCGTGGCGGCGGTGGCGTCCAAAGCGTCGCTAGGCAACGCCGCCTCGCGATGCTCTGCTGTTTTCGGTTCTCCCCCGCGGCGACGACTGGGGCGCTCGGGGGACAGGCGGAGGACGGTTGTGCCGCGACGGCAGGAATCTAAAATTCCGGAGAAATCCCCGTCTGTCACTAAAGCCTTGTTTACATTGGCATGACATTATTAGTATACCTTGTTATAATACAGCCCATCTAAAGGTAAGTGTACCAAAAATTGCCATAGATCCTAATAGTGCCACCCCAAAGAAGGCATATTATTCAGGCGTTGCATATCAAATGGCAACAATGGACGCCAAGTTTGCAGGATATGATACTTCATACAATGTGTTTGGCTTAGGCTTGAGTTGGCATTAGGCGTCTGCCATAAATGCGCGTCAAGAGTTGCGTCACTGAGCCACCAACCAACATATTACCTATAGTAGCCAGCTGCTCAGAAGGATTGCATAAGACCAGAGCATGTGGGTGCGTGCGTGTGCCTGGTGTACCAAGAAATCAAAACACAGGACAACAATGATTTCATAAAGATTTATTTTACGTTTTTTTCAACAATAATTTATCTTCGGTGTAATCGTTGGAGCCATGTATGATGCCTATGAATGATGCTCTTGCAAAGAATCCGAACGGTGGTAGTCACACGTGAAGTTGCTTGTCTTCATCCAAGAAGTCATCTTCAACTGTATAAAATATGTTCCAGAATTTACAACGTTTTCCTCACCTCTAGTAAAACAAAATAAGTGTTCTTGAGATGTTTTCAGTACGTTCTTGATCAGAAAATCTGACTGCTAGGCATTTTTACGAAATGAAATTACATAGATGTAATGCGAAACATAAAATACACACTAAATAAGGCATTTTAACACAAAGAAAGGTAAATAACGAATGATGTTCAGCGACTTTATTATTAGATAATTAATAAATATGCAGTGCGCGATTAACTTGATATTCAAAGATTAAAATGTTCGCAATCACATGTTCATTAAAAAATTACAGATCTTAAAAATAATAATAATAATAATAATAATAATATATATCTTTATTTCAAAAACATAAATTTTACATCAAACAATATTACTATATCAGGGGAGCGAAATTCAGAATCCCCCCCCCCCCATCAGGTGCTAGAACGTTGACGCTCGTTTGGGGGCTTAGAAAGTGACCTTTTGATTGTCAAGCTATGTCGGTTGATGGTTCATCATCGGAGGCTTTGATACCACCCGGAGTTGTCATGCCGGCAGGGCTCGGGATTAAAAGGTCATTTCAACCAAGGCTAGCACACTCAGCAAGCTGTGGGCTTGGTAGTTTTACATACCCCACCAAGCACAAAGCTCCTTCCCCCAAGCAATCCTGGCCTCGGTCAGATAGGGATGTGGCGAATCCGGGGAGAAATGCCACAGAGGCTGAGCGCCGGTCCTTCTGTCACACACCGTTATTGCGCCCCACACTTCAACGACCTCCGCAAGGCGTGGCTGGGGAACGTTGTGAGGGATACGCAACCGGGGGGCTTGCCTTAACCGGCCGGCCCGTGAGGAGAAAGCCTCAACAAAACCCGACAGTAAAGTCGCAAATCCTCCGGAGCACCTTGGGCCAACTTCGGAGTAAATATAAGTCCCCTCTCTCCTGGAATGGGCGTCACCCGGGAGAGCGATATTTAGATCGTCCCTACTCGTGGGAACGCGATGGATAAAGTTAGTTTTTCAAACAACCAACGACGGCCTAGGGTACGTCGATTAAACTCACCTGAACCCCAAAGCCAAACACAACAACCAATAGCACACAATCCAACTGCGGATGTTTTGCCGGTACAGCCGGCAACCACCAAAGCTGGTAAACCAAGACAGCGCTTACAGTGGACTACTGAGATGAACAAATCTGTAATGCACTGTTACTATACCGCCACAAGACTTGAAACCATCTCTACAGGCTACAGACATGAGCTGTATAGACTGTTTACAGCACAATACCCACACCTCTCAACACGTGTAACCGAACAAAGACTTATTGATCAAAAACGAGTCATAACAAAAAACAACCGTCTTACCCCACAAGAACTACAAGCTATAAAGAGCCTTGTATCCAACGAAATAAATACTGTCACACCAAATGATTCGTCAGCCGATGAATCGATCACAGAAAGACAAAATAATCATACCGGAAGTAACCAGACTCCAAACACAGATACAACCAATAACACCAGCATACACTTAGATGTGGATTCAGAACATGAGCACATACCAGATACACCAGACCAAACATCCATTAACTTACCTTCCACAGCCACACAAAGCCAAAACGTTACGCCACCACCTTGTATCACACAATCTACAGAACAAGTGATGAACACACAATATAACAAATGGTGTGGCACAAATCCTACACTACGAGATCCCTTGCCTAGACTGATTTTTAAAAACAACACTCGACAAATATTACAGACAGTAAATTCCAACATAATACCACAATTCTTAACAAAGGACAGTAACCTAGAAGACATCCATACTGTTATATATGCTGCTGCAGCAACCACCCTCATAGTTAACGGCCAAAAACTTCCAAAACGATCGAAAGACCACACAAGCAAAAGATCTAAACCTAAATGGCAAATTAGAATCGAAAATAAAATTAGCACAATCAGAAAAGATCTCGCACACGTCAGTCAATATATCCACAAGAACAACCTCTCGAAACGCATCCAATCAACAATAAGTAGACTCAAATCTAGATCACCACAACAAACAATATCCGAAATATACGATACGCTGAAACAGAAACTTGCAGTCTACGCAGCTAGACTCCGCAGATATAATGAGTCCAACGACAGAAAGGATACTAACAACCTTTTTCAGAAAAGTGAGAGGCAGTTCTACCAAAAGATCACATCAAATAATCAGATAACAATAGAACCTCCAAGTAGAAAAGAGCTAACCGACTTCTGGGGAAGCTTATGGTCAGAGCCCAAAACCCATAATGAAAACGCTCCATGGATTAGACAAGAAGAGGAAAAACAACAACACATACCGGAACAGGGAGACGTAATTCTTACACCACAGGAAATAGCCGAAACAATAAAACACACCCACAATTGGAAGTGCCCGGGCGTAGACAACGTGCAAAATTTCTGGTACAAACAATTCAGTGCAACATATGAAATGCTCACAGACCAAATCAATAAAGCCATACTCCAACCCAAAAGGCTACCCAAATTCCTCACACAAGGAGTAACATATATAAAACCAAAAAACGCAGACACCAAGAACCCTGCCAATTACCGTCCGATCACTTGTCTCCCCACCTTGTACAAGATCATCACCGCAACAATAGGCAAAAGGATTGAACAGCACCTTACTCAAAACAACATCCTGACCGAAGAACAGAAAGGATGTAGAAAACAAAGCCAAGGTTGCAAAGAACAACTAATAATTGATAGTGTGATCATGGAGCAAACTAGAAAAGAACACAGGAACCTCCATACCTGTTTCATCGATTATAAAAAAGCTTTTGACTCTGTACCCCATAGCTGGCTAACGAAAACTCTTCAAATATATAAAATTAATCCAACCGTTCGTCAGTTCCTTACAAGAATCATGGAGACATGGAGAACCAACATACACCTTAAAACTCAGGACGGTCATATCCAAACGGAGGAGCTATACATAAGACGCGGTATCTTCCAGGGTGATTCACTCAGTTCACTGTGGTTCTGCCTTTGTTTAAATCCACTCTCCAACGCACTTAACAACACAAATTATGGTTTCAACATCAGACACCAGAAAGTTAATCAACACAGAATCAGTCATCTTCTCTACATGGATGATATAAAACTGTACGCAGCCACTGAAGTGCAACTGAAGGAATTACTCAAAATAACAGAAGTTTGTACGTCAGACGTCCGGATGGAATTCGGAACGAGCAAATGCAAGGTGCTCCACATCCATAAGGGCCAATGGAAGAACCATTCCGAACAGGAAATATTAACTGGCGAGACTCTGGATAACATGGAGAAGGACGAAACGTACAAGTACCTAGGCTTCAATCAGAACATTAAGATTGACCACTCAGAGGTTAAGGCTCAACTAACACAAGAGTTTAGAGACCGTCTCATTACACTTCTGAAAACAAAATTGAACTCCAAAAATCTTACGAAAGCAATCAACACATTTGCGATACCGGTTCTCACATACTCCTTTGGTATCATCAAGTGGTCGCACACCGATATCGAAAACATCAACATACTCATACGAACGGAACTCACAAAGCACAGAATGTCTCATCCGAAAGCGTGCAAGGAAAGGCTTACGATAGACAGGAAACATGGGGGCAGAGGAATTATAGACATACAGTCACTTCACACAAGACAAATAAAAACACTCAGAGACTTTTTCCAAAGCAAAGAGACAAACTTACATAGATCAATAGTAAAAGCAGACAAAAACTATACTCCACTCATCCTATCCCGCCCAGATCACCCAGCGGACGCACACAATCAAATAGAATTACAACAAGAAAAAATAAACACCTGGTCACAAAAAGCACTTCATGGCAAGCACAGATACCGCGTTACACAAGACCACATTAATGAAAGACAATCATACACCTGGCTGCAGGATGGCCAACTGTTTCCAGAAACCGAGGGTTTTATGCTTGCTATCCAGGACCAAGTGATTGCGACAAGGAACTACATGAAATACATAATTAAAGATACATCCATAACCGACGACAATTGCAGAAAGTGCCACCAACAAAAAGAAACAATAGACCACATAACAAGCGCATGCAAAACTCTAGCTGGAACCGAGTACACAGCTAGACATAACTCTGCAGCCAAAGTCATTCACCAAGCACTAGCCACAACAAACAAGCTAATAGAAAACACAGATCCATATTACAATTACACACCGACATCAGTACTCGAAAACAATGAATATAAACTATACTGGGACGTCGAAATACATACCGATAAGACTATCCCGGCAAATCGGCCAGATATAGTTTTCCAGTCGAAGGCAGACAAAGTTACCTATTTGATAGATATTGCTATTCCCAACGATACGAATATCCAAAACGCCTACGCTGGGAAGATATCTAAATACACGGACCTTGCGATAGAAATAAAACGACTCTGGAAGCAAAACAAAGTTACCATTGTCCCCCTAATTATATCTGTCTCAGGCCTCACACCAAACACATTTACACCACACCTACAACAGTTAGGCCTAGACGAAAGGTTACACAAAATATTTCAGAAGTCTGTAATCCTGAAAACCTGCAATATAGTTCGATCTTTCCTAAATTCCGATCCGTAATAGTTCAGGTGCTGACTTGGCACAGCCCGTCAACACCCGTTGCTACCGCAGTCATGCGAGAGAAACTTGGAAAATCAGAATATATATCTTTATTTCAAAAACATAAATTTTACATCAAACAATATTACTATATCAGGGGAGCGAAATTCAGAATGCGGTGCCAAAACACTGCCTCTGCTCTTCCATTTAACTCCCATACTTATAGAATTCTTTTACAATAATAAAAAATATATCAAAATTGCCCAATTGTGAGTAGCTGCACATATATATGTAAAAATATATATAACGAAAGTTCACTGCATAGAAAATTGTACACTAGTTAAACATATTAAATGGTAGTATGAATAAATCAGATATAAGGGAAGCATAATATAAAAAAATGTATAGAAGTTGTGCACTTGTTAAGCATATTAATATTAGTATAATAGCCAGTTATTAATAAAGGAAGTATAAACATAAAAAAGGTGTATAGAATTTGTTCGCTAGTTAAGCATATTAAATAGAATAGTAGCAAATAATTTATAAGGGAAATCATAAATATCAAGAATATATAAAAATTTTACACTAGTTAAGCATATTAAATAGTAGTATAATAATAAGTCATTTAAGAGGGAATATCAAACAGTAAATGGATTACATTGCTTGTTATATAACCATAGACGGGTATATCTTTTGAAAGCATGAGCTTTGAGTGTTTGAAGCTTATTAGGTAGTTTATTGTAATGATGTGCCACCGAATAACTGAAGGACCTTTCATATAGCACAGTTTTATGGTATGGTATGGATAATAGACATTTTTTTCTTATGTGAACAGTATGAGCTTGTTTTCTAAATTCAATTTTATTAAAGAGATATACAGGTTCTTCATTTGATATGACACGATTATAAAGGCTCAGCATACTAAGAATGAATCTATTCTCCATATTAAGCCATTGGAGTTTTTGTAATGTATGTGATATATGATCATATTTTCGTATGCCAAATACAAATCTTAAACATGAATTCTGTACTCTCTGAATTCTATTCCTATCAGCTAATGTTAAGGAGCCTGCATATACGCAGGAGCCATGAGAAAAATGGCTTAAAACAAGAGAATTGCATAATTCTGCCTTGACTTTGGTACTCAAGTAATGACGATGCGAATAGAGCTGCCTCAAGTTTCCGTAAGCTTTCTGTATACAACAGGAGATATGGTTTTTATACCTAAATGTGGTATCTAAAATAACACCTAAATTTTTTGCCTCTGTGACTAACTTAAGATCCGTACCATTAATTTTTAATGCAATGCGCTCACTTATATCAAAATATAAAGACTTTGGTGCAAATAGCATAACTTGAGTTTTCAATGGATTTAAGGTTAATTCATATTTCTTTGAACACTGATATAAGCGATCAAGGTCTGCATTGATCTGTTCAATTGCCCTATTAGTATCATTGACATTAAACGAAGCATATAATTGGGTATCGTCGGCGTACGAATGAACATTTGAGAACGTAATGACGTCGCTTATCCGAAAGGTATATATACAAAAGAGCAGTGGACCCAAAATGGATCCTTGAGGCACGCCTCGTAGTACTCTGAGGGGATCTGATCTGCAGTCATCTATTTGGACAATCTGCTGCCTATTTGTAAAGTAACTTTGAATGATGTTTACTGCTGGTTCTGAAAATCCATAGAAATGTAGCAAAGAAATTAATATGTTTGGATTTATACAGTCAAAGGCTTTACTATAGTCCAATAATATCAGAATAGTTGGATTGCCTCTGTCTAATTCTGTAAGAATATCATCAGTGACTTTCAGCAACGCCGTAGTGCAGCTATGATTACTCCTGAAACCCGACTGATGCGTTGGAAAAATATTGTTCTCAAAGAAGTACTTCTTGATTTGATGGTTAAGAACGCGCTCTAGAATTTTGGACATTGTTGGAAGCAAACTAATAGGCCTGATGTCCCCAAAATTTTCGACTATAGGCTTTTTTGGGATAGGTTTAACTATAGCGGTCTTCCAAAGATTTGGAAAATATCCAGCAAGTATACAACTATTAATAATATGAATTAATGCATTCTTAATGACAGGGTAGCATAGTTTTACTATAGTGATATTAATATCATCCACTCCAACAGCATTTGTTTTGATGTTGTTAATAATTTCCAGAATTTCTTCTTCGCTGACAAGAATGAATTGAAAGTTATTGTTATTTAACCCATCATAGACTGAGTTATTGAAATGATGTATTATATCTTTATTATCATGATTGGACGTATTGTTAACAAAATACTCATTCATCTTTTTTACATCCTTGAGACAATCGGGTATTTCCTTTTTAACTTCCGATTTTCCTATATTAAGATTATGCAGGTGCTTCCATATCTGCTTGCCATTTCTATTTTTACTCAGGCGATTAAAGAACGCCTTCTTAGCATTTTTAACCGCCTGGGTCGCAAAATTTCTGGCTTGCTTATAACTTTCATAGGAATCTGGAGATTTCAATACTGAATACTTATTTTTAGCCGCATCCCTTACATCCATTATCATTCTCAGGTCATCCGTAAGCCATGGTGCCGGAGGTTTCGTAAATCTGAACTGCTTATATGGAGCATGTATATCAAGGACTGATAAAATAGCGTTATTTAAATATTTTAATTTCTCATCAATATCTTTAAAGTAATATATGTTTTCTAATTTTTTGTCATGAAGGTCAGAACAGAATTTAACATGGTTAATATTTTTATAGTTTCTCATATATCTAAAAACTGGCGGGGGCTTGGAAATAGAAAGGTGGGAATAAATTATGTCATGGTCGGAAAAGTGACAATTTTTGACTCCCGACTGTGAGACTAATTCTCTAGATGACGCTAATATAAGATCTAACAATGTTGAACTAGTGAGAGATATTCTTGTATAATCAGTTATGAGTTGGTGTAATTCAAAATTCTCAATCATTTGATTAAGATGACTATAATTCCGTACATTTGGATTCGCATAGTCGATATTAAAATCTCCCAAACAAAATACATGTTGACTTATACTTAAGGCATTTGTAAAACTCACCTCAAGTTCATCAAAAAATGAAACTGAGTCGCCGTGAGGTGGACGGTACACAACACCACATGCAATCTGTACATATGAATTGATTTGAATGCTTACCCATAACTGTTCAATTGAGGAGCTTGAAGATATGATCTTATACTTCAGCTTGTTTGAAATATACAAGCCAACACCACCTCCACGCGTCCCTCTATCCTTTCTTAGAAATTTATACCCGTCTATGTTAACATAATTTGATATTACTCTTGAATCCAGCCAGGTTTCGCTAACTGCAAAAACATCGCACTTAACGTCATTAATAAGATTTTCAAGGTCATTAATTTTTCCCTGTAGAGAACGTATATTTAAATGATATAAACTAACTTTCGCCATATCTATGTCGTGGTACTGATTTTACTTCGGAAAAGAAAAAAAAAGAATTAAAATAAATATCTTACTTCGGTCCGCAACAAATTTCGTAAACCCTAGAATTCACAAAAAATGCATTTACTAGATTTAAAAAAAACACTAAATTATTCGTATCATTATATAGAATTGGATTACACGAGCATGTGTATTGAGGAAACATTATAGAAGAAAAAGAGAGATATATACCATACATAGCTATATACATACATACACGCCCGTGAATATTGAAAAAAAAAATTATAATATTCACATTATAGATGCTCAATATGCAGCACTGGCAATACATTAGCCTTTGCAATGAGTTAGCCCATCCAATATTAATCATATAAACATAGCTGTAATTGATTAAAATTTAAACACATCAAGTGACAAGTAATTACATTCTTAGTTCCAAAATACTTACAAGCATATCTAAGACACTAAAAATAGATTCTGATTTCTAATATTAATAATTACCATAGTTATACCTAGTGGTTGAACTAAAACATAAACAATCCGCAGAATTATCTTGTAATGCATTTTTAGCAATAATGCGTAGAAACAGAAAAAAAAAGAAATCACCGAAACCAAAGAATAAGCAGAAAGCAAAACTGAAAATGAAACACATCACCTTGTTTCTAGTTTCCATTATCCATGGATGAATCATGAAGGCCAGCAGAAGATGCTCCGGGGGTACCTGTCTTCACCACATTGCCATCAATCCACTTCACTTTACCGCCAAGAGTCCATACATTTTGTTTTCCATAGATGGCCATCTTTTCCTTAACTAAGTCCATTCTTGCCTTGGTTAGGTCTTCTCTGATTGTTATCTTGGATCCTTTTAGAGATTTCTTCTTAGAATAAATTTCGTCTTTTGTTTTGACTGAGTAGAACTTGACCACCACTGCCCTGGGAGTATTTGGTTTGCTAGTTCCAACTCTATAGGCTACTTCAATGTCATCCATCGTTACCGAGTGTAATTTCATTTTGTTTGTTAATATGTCGAGCACAACATTTTTACAAACCTCATCCGTAGTCTCACGAATGCCAAAAAATCTCAAGTTTGATCGTTTAGAGTTCTGCTCCAAAGTATCAATTTTAGAATATACATAATCAATTCTCGTCCTATTTACCTCCGTACTATTTTTAATCAATTCCATTTTGATCTGCATTTCGTCAAACTTATTCCTCAAGTCAGTAACACCTTGATTTGTTTCTTCAACCTTACGGAGAATAACATTTAAAATATCGTCCTTGGAAGACGTCGCTCCAATTTGCCTGCTTTCTTGATACTTTCCATCGTTTTTTCCCATATTTTTTGCCTGTCTGGTTAAAATACCAGCCATGAATTGTGTCGATGGAAAGATATATGCGTTTAGTTGACACAAACTTCAGTTTATCGGATTTCCAGCAAATTCACTAGCACAGTAATAAAATCACTGTAACTGGAACACCTTCTTCTGCAACCCGACGAATTTTGCACTAGATGGGTTATCTTTAAACTAGAAAAATTTAATTTTTTTGCGGAGCCGAGGTAAACACGCGTCTACTCACACCAGTGGCGCAACATTCCTCTCTTCAATCACTTTTCTACACATGTAAAATAAAGCAGAAGCAATAAGAACATGCGAAACCATAGCAATCAATTCATTAAGATTTTGCACCGAAAAGCAAAATCTCTTACCTTAACTAGGTCATAATTGCCCGCAGAAATTATTTTACAGAGACACAGTTGCTTATATCTCATGATCTGAATATGAAAAGGGAGATTATTTTGTTGTCAACTACGATACCATGTCAATTATTGTGAAAAGGAAGAAATGTAAAGTGGTACAATCGAACAAGTATGGAAACGTTACTAGTATAATGAATAAATAATACTTTCTGAAAATGGAACAATATACACCCTGTCCCAGGACGAATCTAAAAAAAAAATGGCACTTAGGTTTCGGAGTGTGAAGCCGATATCAAAAGGAATCATCCTGAAATTCGCATTCGTTTCAGAGAAATCAATGTTTGAAGTTTGGTTGTAAAGATAAGTGAAACGTGTGGGGCCCGCCTTATTTTACTTTCACTTTCGGGAATTCCTTGCAAAAACGGAGTAATGTGAAAATAATAGGAACACTTGAGAGCCTAATATTGTCATGTGAGTCCCTAACAAAAAATTACAATGAATACATTTGTGCTCATTTATTAGTATACCTGAAAGATATGTGATAGAAAATATGTTTCAGGGCTATCGTTTTGTGCTCGATAGCCCCGAAGAAGGCGTAAAATAAACGCAGAAAAGTCAGCGTTTATTTTAATTTTCAGTTCAAACAATGTAAATCGGTGCGGTGTCTATCAGCATAATACCTGGAAGTTCTTGTTGATGGGTAATAATCCACGTCATATCCATCGATACCCATTTTATGACCATTGACCTGACCGGTCCTTTAATTATCTTAAGCTATCCCGAGGGTGGGTAGGTATATAGCTATGGTAAGTGCTAAGGTTTGTACCAGTCCTCGATGATGTCCCGTGGAACGTCTGACGAAAGCTGCCAAGCCAAAAATTATGAAAAGTACATTATCTGATTTATTCCCCAGTGAAATAACGTATTACTTCCACATCCACATCTCCCATGCTTTTGCCTGGAGCAAAATAGACCGCTCTTCATTCATTCACTCAGCGTCTTCCATTTCTGTTCGCTGAGACGGCAATTGAATTAATTACTCACAAATCCAATTACCTCGGCATAAAGAGAACTTGCTCTCGAAGTCCCTTTCAGTTCCTTGCTCACAGCTTTTGTATTCTGCGAGACTCTGAAGAAGATAACTATTGACCCATTGATGCTAATACGGCGGTAAGGCAACTACTCACCTTATTGAATAACAAGACGAAATATTTTGAAATTATGTCACGATTAAGTTCCAAATAATGAGCTTGTACCCCACCATTCGTTTCTGTGCTTAAACGGTACCTTACACTTTACTCTGTTTTTGAGATCCGTCAATGGCTGCAGACTGACACCCACATGTCCGTTTTAGTCAAATGCTCATGATTGTTTTTCCTGAATTTCAGCGTTTATTCACAGGGATTCGAAAGAAGACTGTTGTAAATTATATTCATTAACTTTAGATGCCATTTAGCGGTAAAAAAATTAAAATTTAAGAACAACACTGACAACCTTAATAAGTATTGAGAAATACTGTTTACTCTTTGAATTAACTACACCTTTTGGTCCGGGTAGATGCGTTATCAAGTTTTTGGCTCTAGTTTTGGTAAAAAGGCAGAACGTGGTTTGGCTATTTAGATGATTTATCTTCAAAAACAGGTCGTGTAGAAATCTCTGCACCATTATGATATTTTATGTTATCAGAGTTATTACCTTTGACATATCTATTTAATTTATTTATCCGAATATTGTACGTCTTCTTCACATTCCTCCAGATACTCCACCATTAACTTATATAAACTCGTTCCTGCTATTTCTCACATGATTCTGAATGAGGGTGGGCACAAGAAACAAAATATATTATGTAATAAGCATTTCCAACTGTTCACTTATTTTCAATTTCTCCAAAACACTAAAGGTCGTCCATGTATTCATGTGAGAAATAGAGTTTTCGTGTTTCTTTGCCTTTTTGCTTTGCTTTATTATAAGTGCGGCTTTTACTTGTGGAACTAGAATAATTAATTTGAAGATCAGGGGTAGTCCTTCCTTTTTTCTTAATTAAAAGTTTTGCTCGGAATTAACTTCCGCTGTCGCGGGCTCCATCATAGAGAATACGCAAATGCAAACAAACCGCGACTCAAGAGTCCGCGCGCGATGGCAGAAAGGGACTATTGGGGCCTACTTGCGGCGCCTCACAGCTACCACTACTACTAACACCCTGTATAATCTACTTGAGTGATTATTTAGGATTGTTTTTCCTTTTGCGATATACACTTTATGACTTATGTATCTAGATGTTGTTTTTTTTTTCACCAAATATCTAATCTAATAATGTTGAGACCATGACGTTTTCTGAAAAGTTGACTGGTACAATCTTGAAGAGCCTTATGCTATGCTCACTTCATCACAATAAATTCTGTCCGCGCTTGCAATAAGGACGGGTAGTGCGTATTTCTTGTCAATGCGCTTATTTGTCTGTCGATGGTACCGTCCTGGTACTTACTGGGGGTTAAAATAACGCTGATTGGCGATGGCCGAAGGCAAAGAACGTAAATTTCAATCCGAACGGAGCAGAGATAGGTACGCATTCCGGCGTGCACCGCTTTTCTAGCAGGCCATGATTTGCTCCAATAAAAAAACAAACCCAATCGGCGGACGGCAATTTCAGAAAAAACCGCCACGAAGTTATAGTACAGTGGATCTGTCAAATTCAAGAGTAGCGGTTCATCAAGTCAAGCAGCTTATGTTTTTAGAAATCTCTTTACTTGTCTTGAAAACCAAATGCAGGCTTGTATAAGATCACGTTTTAGAAACCACTTTTGACGCTGTTTAATTAGCATGACAGAGAAACATTATAGTGTCTGCCAGTACGTTGCAACCCGCCTAGATGTCTGCCATTCAAAAACTGCTTTTATGATAATAATATGAATAACATATGATTTTCATACTTGCTAAAATACCGTAAATTTTCATGAAATTTTCATCCTTTGAAATTTTATAAAGCACATTAGGAACCGAAATAAGTGTCTGCCATTGAGTTTTCGAATAACAAAGTATATACTTCTGTATATGAAAACGGCAGAATTGCTAAGATCACGTTTTAGGAGACACTTTTTTGACGCTGTTTAATTAGCACGACAAAGAGACATTATAGCGTCTGCCAGTATGTTGGAATCCGCCTAGGTGTCTGCCTTCCAAAAACTACATTTACAATAATAGTAATATGAATAACATATATGATTTTCGTTCCTGCTAAGGTTACGTAAATTTTCAACTTTTGAAATTTTCTAAAACGCATTAGGAACCGGAATAGGTGCCTGCCATTGTGTTTTTGTATAAGAAAAAGTGTATGCTACAATATATAATTAAAACGGCAGACATGACATTTTAGAACCCACTTTTTTGCGCTCCTGGACTCCCGTCCACGCCCAAAGGAACCGTCGCCGGGGATAGTGAATCCCGAGGTGAATCCCCATTCCAGCTACGACATGTGCGACACTATACTTAGTATCAACAGGTTTTGAATAGTTTTAAGTAAATATTTTATTGTTATACTATAGCACTAGTCTAGTTATTTTCTGATACATCCTCGTACTGTACTAATTTGAGGCATAGTAATGTCGGAGTTAGAACGAACGAGCTTATTGTTGTCTTTGAAGGTGGCTGGCGGCGTACCACCGCAGATCTGTAATTTTAGCAACAATATCGGCAGAAAATGACATGAAATTAAAACAACCGTAAGGTATAATAAGGTAGAGTGGAGAAGTGCAGTGGGCACGGTCCAGAACAGAATGGCCGCGGCAGGCCATTCATTGCCCCCGCAATTGCCAATGCGCGGCGGCGACGCTGCAACGCGTTCTACGCACAACTCGCGAATTAATATTGCACAGTAGTAGTAGCTGAATACCTTTGGCCCTTTTTGCCACCCTGAATATTACCCCTCAGTCACCACTACCTGCTCCCCGTTCCTGCCATAAGTAAAGTACGGTTTAACGTACAGAAAACTCAGGCTACAACACTGTCAAAGAAGTTTCACATTGCCTTACCAACTGTGGAAATGGACGGTCACACAACAGTCGAGTCACCTTCCATCAAGCTTTTGGGGATAAACGTAAACAATCAGATGTCCTGGCACAACGACGTCGTCAGTATTGCTAAAACGGCATCCCAGAAGCTTGGAGTTTTGTTTCGCTGGAGGAAGCTGTATACACAAGAGCAACTACTGCTGCTCTACAAGGCACAGTTCCGACCATCGTCGGAGAATTGCTCCCATTTGTGGGGATGCGCTCCGAAACACTCTCTAAATACTATTCTGAAGAGAGCAATTAGACTAATCGATACGCCTAACCTCACAAAGAACCTCCACAGCCTGGAACATCGAAGAAGGGTGGCTGACCTGTCCCTGTTTTACAGATACTGTCACGGAATATATTCGAGTGAGCTCTCTCAGATAATAACACCGAAAGCCATCCGAACGAGAAACACTAGAGAGACTCTGCGAACTCATCCTTACTAGGTCCCTACTCCACGAACCAGTCTCCTCCAGCATTACTTCTTTTGGAGAACTTCGACGCTGTGGAATGAGCTGCCGGGGATTTTTTCCCGACGGCTACAACCTGCAGCGTTGCACAGACACTTATCCTCTCGCAGCGCTTCTACAGCGCCATAGGCTTTCAGTCTTTGCGAGAGGCTGACCATAAAAAAATCAAAGATATCACATTCTTTTTTAGGACTATTACAGCTTTGCGCATATAGGAAGATATGGTAAACATATGTACTTGAATGAAAGTGTGTGAGGCGTTGAGAGTTAGAGTAGCCTATCGCCATAATTCAGAAGCCGATAAAAGTGCTAGTAAAGATTTACAAACGACAGGAAATACATCAATGCTATGATATAAATGTAGCGACTTCTCTGTAATAATAGCTATCATAGTATTGAAAATACATGAGCTGAGTGTTCAGTATTTAAACTTTTCCAAATTTCTCATTTTTGTGGGATAGGCCACTCTAGTTTTCAAGCCTTACATATTCTTCGTCCAAGAATAAATTTAATTTTATGTGTGTGTCTCTCGGTGTGTCTATTGTGCAAAGTCATCTTCAAATACTCGTTTTTGATGCCTTGAACGCACGTTGTAAACATGTTTTCAAAACTATGTAAAATAATTTATACCCTAACGTTCTTCATTAAAAAAGTTCTTATTTTTTTATTCGATCCGTCAAGTGCGGTGTAGTGTTGGTTCTTTCAAACAAAACAGAGGTTACTGTTTCCCATCTCTCACGACAGCTCACTCTAAGATATGCAAGGGTGTCTCTGAATTTCCTTGACACCTGATATTCTTGTAACAAAGAAAGTTCAAACGAAAACTTAGTGGAATTTTTGTAGGTACAATAGGGTCTATCATCATGCTTTCAAAATATTTTTTGAAACTCACCTCCAACTTTTTTTCAAACCCCACCCTATGTGTTTTCCTACATAAATGATACCCCTATTTTTTATTTAAAACGTTGTGGTACCTGTGATTTTATACGCAAACTTATTTTTTGCGTGAAATCATAAGAATAATACAAGAAAAATAAGAATCTTTCTGGTGCAAAAACGGATGGAAAAGAAAAATAAGTGGATTATTACGAAAATATTACGACTCAAAAAAATTCTTATTTTATTTCCCTTATGCTTATGAAATTGGGAAAAACTTTGGTTTACGTATGAAACAAAGGCACTAAAAGATTTTAAATAAAATAATGACCTCCTTTATATAGGAAAAGCTATGGGGTGCTATTAAAAAAAGTTGGGGTGAGTTTTAGGGGTTGAAATAGGTACATAAAAAATATTTCGAAAGCGTGGTATGATAGGCCATCCAGTATCCTTGAAAAACCCACTTCGTTTCCTTTTTAACTATTTTTCTTACGAAAATATTATACCCCAAACAACTCCTTATCTGATTTACCTTATGCTTATGACTTTACGAGAAAAATCATCATCATGGTCACAATGTCTTAACAGACATATTGTGAACTCGTAAAATGCATTAAGTCGGAGTTGGAGTATTGCCGACATGAATATTATCAATAGTTTTGAATACTGTAGCTCGCCATCGTTCGCGATTTACTGTCAGTTTGGTGGCGCTCTTGATACTCATATCCAGCAACTGTCTCATCGTATCCACCCAGCGTGTAGGTGAACGGCCACGGCGCCGCCCACTCGGGGCATGACCCTGAACTACAAGTTTCTCCACATTATCGCTTCTGTGAATATTTCCGAAGAATGTAAGCATTCTCGTCGACACAATGGAGGAATAGTCTCTTTGGATTACCGAGCTCATCCAGTATAGAAACGTTAGTTCGATGGGAGGTATAAGGAACTCTCACCATTCTCCTCTACGTCCACATTTCAAAAGCATCTCTATCTGCCTTTTTAACAGTCCAAGTTTTGAGGCATACAAAAACATGGAGAACACAAGAGACTGAACCAACGACATTTTGGTAGCTTTAGCCATATTTTAGTAAGCTTTGTCATGGCCACACGTGCCTGTTGAATGCGCCGTCGAATCTCATTTTCACAGCTACCCGAATTGTCGATCAAAGAACCGAAGTACACAAAACCTTAAACCACTTCACGACGGCCTACTGACTTTATTTCTCGATGATTATCGTGCTCTCTATTTACGATCATAACCTTAGTCTTGTTGTAGTTAATACCAAGACCATACCCTGCACTGTGTTGTTCTAAGATGTTTAATAGAGCTACTAGTTCTTCCTGAGAAGCACCAATAATTGTTGCATTCGTCAGCAAATCTTAAGTTGGATATTTTGCTTATGCCAATAGTTATACCGCCATTCCAGTTGTCCAATACCTGTCGCATCACAAATTGAGAGTTAATGTTAAATAACACTGGAGATAACACATCCCTGACGAACTCCTCTTCTGGTTGCTGTTTGACCAGACAGGTTACCACCAATTCTTACACGAGCCGAGCTAGACATATAGAGCTGCTGTATGAGAAATACTGAGTGGTAGGGAACTCCCATAGGGATAAGGATTTCCCACAGATTAGGCCGTTTTACGTTATCAAACGACTTAGAATAGTCCACAAAGCAGATAAAAACTGGAAAATAATGCTCTCTGGCTTTTTCAAAATTAAGATCTGTTCACGTGTACCGCCTCCTTTTACGAAACCTGCCTGCGCCTGAGAAACTTGCCAACCAATAAAACCCTCCAAACGAGATTGCAAAATGTATATGTATAATTGTCTGGATTTTTCGGAGACCCCTTTTTATGAAGTGGGACAAAAATGGATGGGCACCATTGATCTGGCCAAACACCGGAGGACCAGACCCTCTTACAAATATATAACAGAGAGATGCCGTCATCACCCAAGCATTTTAACGTTCCGGCAGAAATAGCATCAATGCCTGTAGCTTTACTAGTTTTTAATTTGTTGAGGGCAAGTTCCACTTCCTACAAAAGGATATCCAGTTTATGTTCAAAATCCAATGAGGGCCTCAAGGCCATCCTTATGGTACAGATTTTCGCAATAATTTCGACATATCTCGAAAGCCCCATGCAAGTTGGTAATTAGCTGTCCCTCAGGACAAGCCAAGATTTGGGTTTAAAATTCCGACTGAGACATTTGACCTTTAAAAAACATCTCTTTCGGATGGTTGATATTGGCATGCATTTCCCTGCACAATTGCTGTAGATAAGAGTCTTATCTTTTCGGAATAGTCTTTGAATCTTGCGTGGGAACTGTCTATATGCGTTCTGCTTTGTATATGAATCCAGACCTGAAATCTTAAGCCTTCTACGTGCCTCAATAACAGATAATGTGTGGCTACTAATCCATTGTTATTTTGGTTGAGTGCTACTCTTTGGTTGATCTATCTGAGCAGCATATAAAAGCACATTTTTCAATGATAGCCACATGTCGTTTGAATTTGACGAAAAAAATAGGTTTGTGTATAAAACCAAAGGTACTACAAGATTTTAAATAAAATAAGGACTTAATTTATGCAGGAAAAACTATAGGGATTTGAAAATAAAAGTTGAGGGTGAATAAGGATTGAAGTACAAAAAAAATGTTGTGTAAGCGTGGTATGATAGACCCTATATTACTTTCAAAAGTTCTGCTCACTGTTCGGTTAAAACGTTTTTTGTATATACCAAATGTTTAATGAAAGCTCCAAATTATATCATGTTCTCTCACAAGAAAAAAGCGTTTGCCAAGTAATCACATCACTTTTCCATATCCCCTTTCAGCCTAAGAATGGAGAAATCTCTCGAGATGCTACACCCTCAGAAGAAGGATAAAGCAAACAGCATCATAATAAACCCTTCTTTCCATAAAAATTACAGCTCTGGCACGTTTGGTGTTTCACGGCTTTTAGCATGTCTGTGTCAGGGATGGAATAAGGACGGAAGATATTTGTAGACCTTATCATTCGGAAAACAGTAAGGTTATAAATTTTCTATTTTAAAGTTTAAATAACAGCAAAGGGGCTGCCATCAGATACCTGACTAAGATCATAGTTTTCGCTTAAACTTGCTAATACTGCTTGATTTCCAAAAATCAATATATCATAACTTTTTTTTTGAAAACACCCCATTGAATCTTCACATTGACTTACCAAGTTGAAGAGTCTTTGAGTAATGCGGTAGTGACAAGCCTGTCGTCAAAAAATCCCTACGCAGGGTGGATGGAAAATAGTGGGCTGACTAAAGCTTATTTTAGAAATAATCTGTCATATGATCATGATACAAAGCCTTGAAGGCTACAATCTAAACATATTTTCACTTTAATAATAATAATAATAATAATAATAATAATGTTTATTCACACCATTTACAAATTAAATTAAAATTAGAAACAATTCAGAATGCGACATAAAAATAAATGAAATGAAAATAAACATGTTTGACATCAATCAGCTGTTAGACTGTTAGATTGCTGGGCCATTGGAACCAACTAGGTTGTGCATGACCCAGAAACCCAATCTGTATAAATTTTATATTAGCATTGTATGTTGATGTTCGATGCATATTGTGAAACTTATTTAAATCTGGTACAACTATATTGATACTTCCACTAGGTTTTTGTCTGCTTGTCTACCCAACAAAATAAGATACGATTTGAATTTATTTTTAATTATATCTAGAGAATTAATTTTCATGATATATGTCTTGTATATTTCGGGAAGATAATTATAGATTTTGTACGATAAGTAAGTGTGAGAACGAAGACTAATATTTTTCTGTAATAAATTAATTTTAATATCGTTTTTGGTTTTGTATCGTGTGAGATGATCGTGTCTTATGTGTTCTAATGTATTTCTATTTTTGTAGCAATACAGTATGATCTGATGAACATATAACTGTCTTATGTCAAGTATTCCAGTTTCAGAGAACAATAAGTCTGATGGATATGTTATTTTTTTATTGTAGATGATTTTTAGCATCTTTTTTTGTAACACATCCATTGGCCTAAGATGACAATATGCAGCACCTCCCCAGCCAATTATGGCGTATCGCAACCGTGATTCCACAAGGGAGTAATATATTGTTTTCAGATGCGAGAGGTCTAAAATATTTTTCAGATACTTAAATCGGTAAAGCAGTTGTCTTAAAGTTTTTACAACATTATTTATGTGAATGTCCCATCGAAGATGACAGTCAATCGTGATTCCAAGGTATTTATGGCTGTATTTTGATTTTATAGTTATACATTTTATCTCGTCTTTTACAGTTATTTGATGGAACTTGGGCATACATCGAGCTGTGTTAGAAAAGGGTACAAAAAAGGTTTTGTCGTAATTTATTGTTAGTAACTTATGGCTGAAATAATTAAATATATTGACCAAATCTTTCTGAACTTTATCTTTCAACATCTCCCACGTGTCTGCGCTATATAAAATCACAGTGTCATCCGCAAAACTGAGTAATTGCCCACATGAGGAAGTGGAGGAAGTAAGTAAACTATTGATATATAAAATGAACAACAATGGACCCAGTACTGTTCCTTGTGGCAATCCGTAGTTAAACGTTTTTTCTTTGCTGGTTACACTGTTTATTTTTACTGCTTGTTTTCTATTAGACAGATAATTTTCAAACAACTGGTTCGTACTGCCGCGTATTCCTGCATCACTCAAGACCTCCAACATCTGTCTATGACTAACGGTATCGAAGGCCTTGGCAAGATCCAAGAATACACACATTGTGGGTTTGCTTTTCTCCAAAGAATTGGTAATTTCTCCTGTCAGTTTCGTGATAGCATCGTTAGTTTGCAAACCCTCTCTGAATCCAAACTGTTGTGCACTTATACAGTTATTCTTTTCTAAAAAATCCACCAGCCTATTTTTTAGCGCTTTTTCAAATATTTTAGCCAAGGTAGTAATGCTAGAAATTGGTCTGTAGTTATTCAAATCTTTATCATCGCCCTTTTTATAAATTGGGGTGACTATTGCTATTTTAAACTGGTTAGGAACGATACTTGTTAAAAATATTCTATTTATTAAATAACATAGTGGTAACGCTAACTCCTCACTAACTTTTTTGTAGACTTCACTTTGAATATTGTCATATCCTGGTACTTTCCTATTTTTTAGAGAGCTTATAATATTTATTACTTCGCTAGGTGTTATAGGATTCAAAAATATATTTTTTTGATTGATCTGTGATATTGGGGGCGGAGTATTTGGTCTTATGATATTTTTTGCATAAGTTTCTCCTATGCTCACAAAATGCACATTAAAAGCTTCAGATATAGTTTCTGGAGTGTTACATATAACATTGTTTTTATCGATGACCTGTTTAGGAATTTTTTTATTATTTTCAACACAAATATTTTTGATTAATTTCCAAAGGTGTTTAGGGGATCCTTTATTTAAATCAATTTCTCTTTTGTAATAGTTATACTTTGCTTCTCTTATTATCTTGTTCAAACGTACTTTATAGTTATTGTAAATAGTTTTTTTTTCTTCGTTTTCTGAATCTAGTTTATATGCTGCATGTAGACGATTTTTTTCATTGACCGATTTGACAATTCCGGATGTAATCCACTGTTTGCGTTTGATACTGGCTCGTGAAATCTTTTTGGTGAAGGTGTTTTTACTGATTAATTTTTTTAATTGATTTATAAATATTTCGGTTAGTATTTCGACATTAGTTTCATTATAGAAGGAAGACCAATCATAGCTAGTTAAATCTCTTTTTAGACCTTTGTAGTTCAAAGAATGTATATTTCTTAAAGAGTTGTCGGATTTTCTATTTTTTAACAATATAGGAAGACCCAAAATCGTAGCTCTGTGGTCAGTGATATGATTTTCAAAAACCATGGATAAACAGTCATGATGCATGTTGTATTTATCACATTTTAAAAATATGTGGTCTATGCAGCTCCCTGTCACTCCATGGATTCTTGTCATTTGGTTTATCATCGACACATAGTTGTGCTCACTAAGTAAGTTAAGATAGTCATGAACAACATTTGAATTGGTGTTGATTTTTATATTCATGTCCCCCACTAAAATCTGAGAATAGGCATCCTGCTTTGCTTGATTTAAGTATAGTCCAAGATCATTTACAAACATATCCTCACTACCTGATGGAGTTCTATAAATACATGTTAAGATAATTTTTTTTGAATCATCTAAAGTAAGTTTTATTTTTAAAGCTTTGCAGTATCCAATGAAAAGTGTTTCATATACATAAGATAGTTCATTTTTTATGTAAACAACCACACCATCGTTTTTATTATGATCTCCATCATTGTAGACCATATTGTACCCTGACAACTGGAATAAACTTGTATCAGGGATTCTAAAAGTTTCTGTAAAAATTATGCAGTCATACTCACAGTTCAGTTGATTCAATAGAATTTTAAACTCATCCAAATTTTTTTCAAGCTACAAATGTTTTGATGGTATATTTTTATATATGAACTCTGCTCCTTTCCATTCCAGAACCTATTGTGGCCCTCTACATCAAAAACCTCCAGTGTTTGTACCTGATCGTATTCGGTTTCACGTAAATATGCATCCATACATCTGAACCTTGCCTGAAATCAGTAAAACTATATTAGAATGTGAATACAATATAGTTGTGGTACAATATATCTGTACACAGATCGAAACACACCTGTACATACAAATCTAAAAAAAAAATCCAAATAGCACTGGCAACAGTTTGCAACACTAATAAGCTATTATAAGTGCCCCTTTAGTATAATATTAGATACAGAAATCTAAATCATTTGTTTGTATCAATGAAGAAAATATATAACATAAAAAAATGCGTAAAATATATACATTTTTTTTTCTAGACAAATAGTTTGTAATATTTTACCTAAAGCTGTAAATAAAACTAAAATAGTTAAGAGATACTCCTATTTCTTTAAAAGCCCAAATGTAAAGAAAAAAGTAAGTGATATGACTTATTCATTACCCCTAAGTTTACTAAATTGTCTCAGGTATATGAGTGTACAATTGTTGCTAACAGAACATTGCACTGCAACATATTCCTGAGTTTTTTGTTTTAGTGGTGCTCCCACTCTATACACATATGTATGGAATAAGCCCACATACAGTTACATACATATATAAACCTAAAAAAAAAAACAAGAAAATAAACAAGAAATATCCTTATTCTTCAGATACCCTAGATGAGAGAAAATTAAAATTATATTGCAATTGGGTTATTTCGATTGTCTTTGGTAAAACACCATAAACAGTTACATAAATGTCTTATCAAAATCCTTATCTGATACTATTTTCCATATTTTGCCCTTATACTTAACGTAAATCTTTCCTTCACTGGTCCACACACTTTTTAGCGATGTCTTCTCAATCACTCTTGACATTAATTCCACCCTGAGAGCAGTGAGGTCTTCTTTTATAACTATACCTGTCCCCTTAAGCAATTTCTTGTTGGTATAGATTTTACTTCTGGTAGTATATTCTTTAAGGCTCAAGAATATCCCCCTAGTTTTTTGTTGTCTCTTCTGCCCGATCCTGTAACAGGAATGGATGTCGTCTTCTGTGAGGGTGAAACTCATTTTAGAGTTTACAAGTTCCACTATCTTTTTTCGTGTGTTTTCATGTTCCTCCTCAGCCACATTGAATATTCTCAAATTATTTTTCCTGGAATTTTGATCCATTATATCACATCGGATCATGAACGAGTTTTTCTCTTCCTTTATTTTTTGTATCTGGTCCATGATTTTATCAATATTAGATTTATTCTCCACGTTCGATTCCATCAGCTTATTGTCCAAGGTTGCTATTTGCGTCTCTAGATTTTGCAGTTTTTTATTGATATTTTTTGTAACTGCCTCGGCCACCTTATCAGCAACGGATTTCAGGAATGTTGGTTCCTGAATACTTTTCGTTAGAATACTATGTACAGACGATTTAATTTCGTCACATATTTCTCTTGTTAGGACCATCTTACACTTTTTAATGCAATCAATTAACACAGAAGACTTTAGCGCATCACTTTTTTGTTCTCCACAATTTATATTTCTGTTTTTATAGCGATTTGTTTACGTTTTTACGGAGAGCACGTTACACACGTCTATTCAGCGCGGACCATGATGCCAAACTGAAACTTTAATTTCAATTTTTTTTAAATATACTATTGCATACTAATTTGGACTCCCTTGTCAACTCTGGTGTTACTTTATGGATCATAACTTAGAATATTCTAATATTCCTACAAACATAATTAATCAGAACTAAATTCGTTTCTTTAAATAGATAAAATTTCGTGATCTTTCTAACGATATAATTGTTGCTGTCATCCTCTTGTAGTTTTCATTTCATTTGAAATATTCAAATAAATAGGTGCTTTTCAATTCTCCCACCTATAAACAACCTAATATGTCATGGAAAATAATGAAAAGCCTGTTCAGATGGAAGAAGACAACTAACCCAGTAGAAACGTATCAGCTGTAACCAGAAGCACCGTACATTAACAAAGACAAGTAGGGTCACTCGCCATGCCGACTTCGATGTGAGTCTCACAAATGCGAGCCGCCTCGAATTCAGAGGGGTTTCCTTCGTGCGATCTCGTTTATAATACTTACAGGAAATCCGACATTGCGATATTGTCGACGTCAACGGTCGACGTTCACTTTACTTATACGGGGGTCAATAGAAATGAATTCTATAGTATAGATACAATATAATTTATTATTCAATAAACCATTCAACACAATAGCTACAGATGCAGCTGCACGGGTGGCAAATAGCTCAAGGAGTATTATAGATCATGTCCTGTCGGATAGATATAGTAATTTGAAATGTACGATTCAAGTAGTAAGTAACAGAAACAGTCTGATCATTCATAATTTTTTGTCAATAACCTTAGGTGTAAACATAAAAGTACTTGCGACAAAATATAGAAGAGAAGTAAACAGAATAGATCATAATAAATTCATCTCGAAATTTGAAAAGAATATTCAAACTACAGAAGTTCAATCATTTCAGGAACTAATTGACTTAATCACTTTTTGTAAAAAAGATTCGGAATTCAAAAAGACGTAAAAATAACGACTGGATAAATCAAGAAATTCTCGAAATGATTGAAAACCGAGTCAAAATGTTAAAGAACCGGGAAACACGAATTTGGAAAATTAATTTAAAAAACGTAAGAATCAAGTCAATAATAAAATTAAAGTATTAAAAACAAATATTTTAAAAATCAATGGGAATAAGTAGGCACAAATATCAAAACACAATGGGGCCATATACAGAGCATGTCGCCGGCATTTTTTTGTGAAATACACGCAAAACGCTCAATAACACACAAACACTACTTATTTAGGCACCCCGGTAGATCCGACCGATTGTATCCCGTGCACCGTGTCGCGTGTTAGGTGGTGTTAGGTGGACTGACCCTGTAAACCACAGCTGTTAGCGTTCGGCTACTGCTCGAGATCGCCGGGCGCCAGAATCCGCCAGCTTGCTTAGTATCCGAGAGCACAACTGGAAAGACCACATTGGGGGTGGAGCTTAGAGTGACCCTACTTGTCTTTGTACGCTGCCAGAAGCAACAGTGGTGACATGTCTAAGGTCGAAAAGAAGCTACTAAAATGTCCTAAATGAAAGAAAGATCGCAGAAAGTGAAACTAAAATTGAAATCTGTCGAATAAATTATGTATTATAATATGGATTTATATATTTTAATTCAGTTCAGTGCCCGTTATAATAGAGCTGAAGGTACGTTAAGTTTGATACGTACCTCAGAAGAGTAAAAGTTAGTATGACTCATTATAACGGGCCCGCATCCTTCTGCTAAAACTTGGTCACTAGAACACTGAGGGCAAAATTTGACGCCCTGCTCAAACTGCCATGAAAGCCAGGTACTTTTGAAACAGATATCAAATCACAGAAAGTACCGAGCCGAGTTATTCTACTTGCCTCCATTCTATACCTCAATTCTAACCCACAATAACATATTTTCATCCATACAATCTTAGGGGACGTTGACCGTATGCCATTCGCCTTTACTCTCGTTGTCAACCGAGAAGCTCGCCTCAGTGTCCTACTTTCAGTCAATATTGTTTCCTGAGGCGGCAATTTTCATATCTGATGGCGAGTATATTCCCTGAAAGAACTTTTACAGCGTCCTGTCAGATAAACCTGGATAACCAGAGGTGACCCGCCTAAAATATTAATGAGAATCTTGAGTGGAAACAGGACCGTACCTGCACGAGTATAAACCAGTAGAAACAGCGACGTGTTTACAATGGCACTCTATTTTTAACATGCTTTTATCAGCTGCAGTGGTATGTCTGTTTTTTGTTTGTGAGCTTGTAACACTCCTTTGAATAAGAGGTTGAACCGAACATTGACCGCTTCAAATTTGCCGCGTACACGATTTTGGCGGCTTCAAATTCGTCGGACCAGCGGTCGTATCCGCTTACTAGGAGATGGCGCAGACATACAGTAATGGTAATGGCAATGATTATGCTATGAATATTCATCAAAAACAACTGTTCATCTTCATTACACAGAGTATTAATAAATCCAGTTCAAAAAACTAAAAGACTCGCTTTTAAACAACGTAGGACTAAAAAGTTAAAAACAGTTTCCAAAATAAGCTTAAAACTATAATGAATGAATAATACTACAGTATATTCAATCCCAAGATATACTCCACATAAACAGTCGCATGCAGCATTAGCGTGGTTACTGTCCGCTGCCATCTCCGAAGGCGCCAGCTATAGTCCAGTGCAATTATGGAATTTTATATTAATATTTAAAAGAGTTGCCCTATTAACACATTGCAACTTAAAAGAAGCCAGTTGCCAGTTTGAAATGATCATTTAGGCAATGAACACTTGACATCGCATATTTGGATCTGATTTCCAGTCAGTCTTGGGGGTTTCTACTTGCCGGATTATAACATACAATTCACACATAGTGTACTGGACTATTAGGGACCCTACCGACATGAGCCGATCACGCACGCGGGCTTGTTTTCATTTGGTCTAGCTTGGCTGTGAACACAGTATAGTATTATTCAGAAAAAAGCGTGAGCGCTCTGTGCCATATTATTCGTAAATCGAGCTCCCGATACTTTTTCACAATCATACTAGTATTTTTCGTTCAATATTGTTTAAGCTTATTTTAAAAATCATTTTCAACTTTTTAGTATTTAAAAGCGTGTTTCTTAGTTTTTGTGAACCATATATATTTAAGCAAGACTTGAGTCGCCTTTAAAATAGATCAAGATGTAAATTTTAGTTGAAGTGACTAGAAAGTTGTTAATGCCCGGTATCCTATTGTTGCAACTTTTTAGTTGCCAAAAAAAAATTGTTTATCACTTTACTACAAAAACTAAGGAAGATTTCATACAGAGATTTAAACCTTAAATTGAAGAAAGATATAATTAAACAATTTATATAAAATTGGAATGTTCTTCCTGCTTGTGTTTTTCAAAATTAGGGTTACAGTTACTGTCTCGACAAAATCCACGTTAACAAAGTGTCTGATCTTGTCCAGTGCTGGGTCTTGCAGGGATTGATTTTCACCATATTCTTGAGTCCTCCATCTGTAGTGGTATCCAAAGACTTTGACAGCGAAGGTGCCGCTGCCAGCCTTTCTGAGTTCCAGGTCAACCACAGAGATCGGTATATTGCTCAACATGCCTACGCGCAAAATACTGTCATCCACTAAACTGTGGAGTTACTTGTACTGTTGTACTTTTAGAGACTAGATCATTCATGTAAAGCAGAAACAATGAGTCCCTGCAGGACCCAGCGTTGATGTTATGGATATTACTGTTTCTTTAAGATGTAATCTATAATCTAACTTTGTGTTCATGCATAACTATTTGTTTGTAACGACTATTCCAAGTAACATCATTTTGCTACAATATCGCAAACTTTGTGAACAAAAACTTTTTTACATAATATTGTTGCTACTTTAGCTCTTAACACAGAATTATAAGCTTCAGATAACTTGGACTATAGAGCTAAAAATCTTTACACTACCTTAAAAAACAAGACATTAAATTTAGGTCAGAAGTGCAACACTTACTAAGGTATTGAGTGTACTCCCCAAGTTGATAATAGCAACATTTGTATTTATATGTTTCATAAAGCTTTACCATCAGTTAACAACAATCTGTGACTATACATATAAGGTGAAGTACTGTATTAAAAATTTCATTGCACAGCACGATCACAGTATATTGTAAACTTTACGATGGCAGATATGCAATGTGTTAACGGCGAGTGTCTATTACCAAATTACGTCATATATATTTATTTTAAATAACAAAGCATCTGAAAAAAATCAATCAAGAGCGAAAGTTGTCTACCCCCTCACTGAAGGTCTAACCACATATTATGATCTCACTGTGATTCGATTTGTAATTAAAGCAATAATCTCAATCCAGCAGTGACATTGATTGTTATATGTTCAACTGTTTGTTTAATTGTTGAAGGGAATTATTGGAATTCATAATCCCAATCAGCATAGTAGACTTACACAGATTAACAGATTTATAATATTGATGTGTGGGGTGTGATTGTTATGAAATATTTAAAATTATTGGTTGAGGGACTGAACAGTGAAAACTATTGAGTATTGATTGGTCATAACGTTGTGTTTTGAACACACTTTTATTAGCTGCACCTTTGTTTTTGTTTGATATTCTTGTGTGTGAGTTTGTAACTCTGAATCTTGACGGCTTCAGATCCGTTGGACTAGCGGTCGTATCCTCTGATTAAGAGATGGCGCAGACACTTTAAAGTTTGTTGCTATTACACAGAGACGTAGCGGCGAGAGCTTAAAAATCGTGACAGTCAACTGTTTGGAAGTTGGTTATATTTGTGAAATTTTGCAGGAAAGTAGACAACTTTAATTATCGTTTATGCAGTAATGGTAATGATTATGCTTTGAATATTGATCAAAAACAAATGTTTATCTTCATTACACAGAGTATTAATAAATACAGTTCAAATAAACTAAAAAAACATGCTTTAAGAGTAAAGTTAATAAAAAAATGTAAAATAAATATATTTTAAATAAACTAAAAAACACGCTTTTAAAGAGCGTCGGACAAAAAAAGTTGAAAATGACTTTTAAAATAAGCTTAAAGCAGGTAGTGAATAAAAAATACTAGAGTATGATTGTAAAAAAAGCGTGGGCGCTTTGTGGCATATACAGTAGAACCCCGATTACCGTGCTCCACGGGACCGGACAAGGCACGGATAACTGAAAAGCAAGGATAATACGCATTTTTATTTCTTAGATGCATAGTTATGTACATAAGTACATAATATATGTGTGTGTATTTCAAAAGGTAACAGAAAAAGGTACCTAGGTCTCATAAGTTCAAACTTAAATTTTAATTTGTATTAAACGCTCCTAAGACCGCTCTTCTATCATGTCCCGGACAATACGTGATTACCAGGGATTCCCAGAGCATCGAAATTACGTCATGCGTCGCCCTCACGGCGTATTAAAGAGTTTTCGTCTAGTGATGTGTTGCCCTGGTTGTGTGTTGGAAGACTTCCGCCGAGTGATTTATAGTAGCCCGGATAATACGCAGCCTGGATAACCCGCACACGGATAATCGGGGTTCTGCTGTATTATTCAGAAATCGAGCGCTCGACGCTGTTTTTCACAATCATAATAGTATTTTCCGTACATTATTGTTTTGAGCTTATTTTATCAATTGATATTAACTTTTTAGTCCGAGGTTCTTTAAAAGCGCGTTTTTTTAGTTTTAAACTATATTTATACACTTTTCATTCAGTGTGTGTTTAAGTATCGTTATATGTACTACATGATATGCTCCTAAAATATAAGGGTGCGTCCAAGATGCACGCTGGTAAAAGCAGATTACCACACGCGGATTTTCAGCGCCGACTGACTGACTACTGGCAGCCGGTTAGATGTGGCCAATATGCAAGCAGACTGTCAGAGCAGACAGAACTTACCAACAAAACAGCAGTGCACCATGGACCTTACAAGAAATCAGGTTGCAGCTTTAGTGCTGCTTAGTGAGGATGTTACAATGAAGTTAAAACCAATAAGAAGTGGAGTTTACCCTATAAATAAATAAAGAGGTATTTACGGGGAGCACCATCACCTTTTTCGGCAATTACTTGCCGACGAACTCAGATTTTTTTAATATTTCAGAATGAGCCCAGATACATTTTATTTTATTTTTATCCCATATTGGAGAATTCAGATGAACTTTTGAGATCAACTCCTCGTTATTCGTCGTTGAAACACTAAAGGAAACAAAAATACAGCACAACAAATCATTCTGGTATAAATCTGAGTCGGACTGCCAGTACGCAGAAGGTCGGCCCGCAGGTACATTATGGCCGGTCCCGCTTTGCGACATGGGACGATAGGCACGCAGAGTCGGCGGCGATCGGCGCTGACTGTCTGACTCAGAAAACCGGCGTGCATCTTGGACGTACCCTATATCTGTAAGTCCGACCACGAACAAGTTGCATAAAATGCATAAAAAAATCAGTGTGAATAACCAGTATGAGCTAAGCAAAGCAAAATATTCTACTAAGATGATGTAATCAGTTCACCTTGGTGGTTTATGACCGCAATTATAAAACATTTGGTGTCCTTGAACAATGTGCGTATGTAATTGTTCTGTTTCTAGGTTATTATAATATTTTATATTAAAACCGATCCACTTTGAGTGTATAAATATGTGAAGATTAATTTTTTACACATTACATCATTCTACTACCATCCACGTTGTTGCTTGCTGGAACTGACTTATGTTATAATATGTTTAAATTACATTTTTATCCGTAAATAGTTAAAAAGTTGAAATTTCCTTATTTAGCCAGCGAAATTGGCAGAAATAGTAGTGTGGCCGCAATAACGACGGTGTCACGTTTGTGCGCAATGGACGTCTGGTATTTGAAGTAGGTAAACAATCGTCAAAAACATTAAAAAGACCTGTGAGCGTAACCCTACCGTCTTCGTGCTTTTGCACAATAAAACTTCAAAAGATGATTTCTCTGTAATACGATTTTAAAAATGATTCCATTTGACACTGACTTCACATTTCGAAACCATAGTATGATCTTTTTTCAGAATTTTTCCGGAATATACCTGGACGAAAATGGAAAGTTCAAAAGTAATTGGTTGCTTTTGAGCATCGAATCGGTAATTCCAACATATGTGGGTGAAAGACAAGACTACTATTCAGATATCTTATTATTATTTAAATAAATGACATTAAAATCAATGAATGAAAAAATATAAAGAAAACTATGCTACCTTGAAAGCAACAGAAGACAAATTTTTCCAAATGAAGCAAACAGGGAATTGTACTGTCGAGATTTTAAATCCTTTTATTTAACTGGCAATGTATGCATGTTTGTTCGGATGGAAACTTGCTACTCAATTTTGAAGCAGACACCTTCAACCATTGAGCTGAAATTTTATTTACACATTTAATTGGAATGAAAATACACGATAAACTATGTGACGTTATTCTAAATCCAATATGGCGGACCATCCAAGATGGCCGAATAGTTATTTTTTATGCACCTCTACAATATGGGTATTGATATCCATAGATATTGCCCCTGAACGGGAACGGAAACGGTAACGAGAAGAAACTAAACCGTACAAAAATGAATGGCAGCATGCACAATGAAACTCCGGCAACGAAAACGGGAGCAAGCCCGGTAGCATGAACGGAAAGCTTGGCTAACTCGAAAAATAATGCAACGTTATTCTAAATCCAATATGGCGGACCATCCAAGGTAGCGGAATAGTTCACTTTTTATGCACTTCTGCAATCTGAGTATCAAATCAAAGGGCTTGAAATCACTCTTAATCCAATGTGGGGTGCTTTTGAAGTAAATGGAGTCAAGTTGATTGACTCAGTCCTTCAAACACATTACGGTAACGTCATTTTACTAATTTCCTTTTGCATGAAGCTATAGTCTGATACCCCCTTGCAACCAAACCATCGCTCGCCTGGCCGCAAAAACATGCAAGACAAAAACTATAGTAAATAATTTCTTGCAACTCTCTCTGTAGGAACTAGAACGACATTGCTTTTATTCTGCGAGCGTCAACTGGATGAAACGAAACGGTCAGGAGCCCCCAAATTGCTCAAAAACGAAGTTCGAGCTACTTTTATATTTTTAGTTTTTCTTTATTATTGCTGCATCGCCACTGACATGAGTTCTAAAAACCATACGATTTTTCATCCTTGCACGCTAACAATATTCTGTCTAATTTCATTAAACATCAATTCCAGGTTACACAATATAGTCTACTCGTATGTAACTTACATCAGAAAAAAATCGATCTCCCTTGGTTTCTGTAATAGGCAAGGCAATGTTACGATGGACATAACAAAGTGTATTGTCACTAGGTCCTTCTTTCGCAGGCCAATCCAGAGACTATTATGCGTGCAAAAACTTTTTTAGTTTTGCAACCCTCCACCCTCCAACCACCCCAATTTCCCCAACAAAAAAAAACAGAAAATGATCAGGAACCTCAAAAACACCTAGAAACGAAGTTTTATTTTTTAGTTTTTTTATTGTTGCCGCGCCGCCACTGACACGATTTCTAAAAACCACACGCGTTTTCCATCATTTCCCTCCATCCATCCATTATTTCATCACAATCCATACAGCGGTTACTGAGATTACGTGGCTAGAAAAAAACGCGCACAAACAGACAGACCGACAGCCTGACAGACCGACAGATCGACAGACCGACAGATCGACAGACCGACAGACCGACAGACCGACAGACCGACAGACCGACAGACCGACAGACCGACAGACCGACAGACCCACAGACCGACAGACCGACAGATATATTACTGTCATATCATATAAATTGTGTATAACGAGGCTATAAGTTGGTAGTTAAAACTTTAAAGGAAATTTTTATGTTCCTTCTTTTAGAGCATTTAAATAAGATCTTTTCTTAAAAAAAGGTTTTTCTTGCTTTTAATTTATTTCTTATTACTGAGCGGAGTTCGAAGTCAAATCCCAAATACCAAAATATCGTAGTCGCTGTGAAGATATTAGGGGAAGTTTGCTAACGCATGCCTTGAATAGGTCAACACTCGTAGGCTCAACTAATACATCTCCTGTCATTGAAAAATACACTTTTTTTCGACTGATATCTAAAAATCTCCACTTAATCAAAAAACTGCTATCCATCTATTATACTTTATACATCCAAAATTGGGTCAATGAGTTGTATAGGCTGCAGCTTCTTCATTTACGGTATTCCTTCGCACATAAACAAAATAATGTCCGAGCAGGTTCTGCGAAACAGCCTTGACAAAATACTTAACAAATCCGTTAACCAAAGCCGTAATATTTAGCAAATAAAATGTTAATCCAGATACAGTTTTGGGTCTTCAGGCGATCCACAGCTGTTCCCTTAGGTGTATTAATGAGGGTCAAAATGTCTTTAATTAATTTTTTATTTATGTCTACTATGAGATTTTGCACATCATGCCTATAAGAAGTTTATTTTATTATATTGTGTCAAGCTTTCGCGGTCGTGGTCCAATGATGCTGTTGGTTGTTTGGCTGTTCCTTTTGTTTTGTCTGAATGTAACACCTAAACGTAGCGCACACAAAAATTTTTCTCTTTCTGAATTCTATAAGCTTCACTCAGCATGCTATACTTAAAATAGTATTTGACAATAAAATTTTGTTAGTCTGTGATAATATATTTTATGAACGAGCGGGCGGTGAATTCCACACTATTGATATATTTAGAGGGCGTAAGGTGCCGCTTTAGTGCCCGCGTACATTGTCTTCGATTTTGCAGGTAGTAAACTTAGTTTTGCATCTTCCGCTGCCTTGAAAATCTCCGGTGGTATTACGGAAACCATTTCGTCGTCACTATTTTTCATGATATCGAAAAAATTCGGAAATATTCTGACGTACGAACATGACAGAACTTGCAATTTGCAGTCCAACTGGTTACGCGGACATAAGTGTCCAGATTATTATTTTATAAACTGTTATTAGTTGCAATAGAACTAACTTTATTTAATTATTTTCTGCACAATGAATGTAAATGATTTGGCAGATTACTACATAAGGTGTGTTATAATTTATAATATATAACAATAATATATACCACCGAAGTATAAAATTCAAGCAAGTTGCAACGATATTTATTATAAGTTGGTCACAGAAGGCGAAAGAGAAAAACATAAAACATATTTATTTATTAATAAAGGATTACAAAACCGATGGTGCATAAAATTTTGTATTTCGGGTGTAAACAGCGTTTACGGACCTTACGTGTTAATAGCATTTACATGTTGCGTTCCATAAACGCTTGTTTTATGCCCTTGATACATAAGTATCTATTTTAAACTTTAGATTGGTGCTCTTTAACTTATTATTTGAACCTTTTTTACATGGTCACGAAAACTATAAGTTTATCATCAAAAATGATTAGGAAATTGAAAATTTACTCAACATCGCTCCGTTAATGGAGAACTGAACACTAAAGTGATTACCTTCAGATTTTAAAGTAATTACTGTAGTCCTCTTTACGTTAATAATACACAACCCATGATTGGTGGATCAAGTCCTGATCAAGTCCAAGACAGGTATATTTGTGTTTAGGTACCTTAGGAGTTCAACCTACATCAACGAGACTATAAACAATGTTTGGGAGAAAGTGCGATTGTGATTGATATATTTATTCAAAAGAGCGCTCGAGATATAATGGGCAGTCTGTGAAGGCGACGATGCATAATAAAACGGTTTTCCTCGTGTAAGTTATGTCATGGCATTCGCAGAACAACATACATATACTTATGATTGGTTATAGTTGAACGCCCTTTTAAGCGAGAGCCCAATTGTACCGTATACAATAATGTGTGTGGTCATTACAACGAAATTGCAGTCGTACGCTGACTAGCTGCGGACAAATTTGAATGATTCGTACTTCCCTTGCATTAGTGGCTGAAGTAAACAAAAATGAGTTGGCTATGGATTTGATCGTTTTCGATGTTCGGGTAAAACGAGAGTAAAAAAAATGGAGTCAAGTTGATTGCCTCAGTACTTTCCACACATAACGGTGATATCATTTTATTATTTTCCCATTGCATGAGAGTCTGAGATCCCTTTGCAACCGAATACTTACCCGCCCGTCGTCAAAAAAAAAAAACACATCCAACACAGAAACTCTCGTAAATAGTTTCTTGCACGTCTGTAGGAACTAGGACGACACATTTTTTATTCTACAAGCTTCAACTGGATAAAACGTAATGATCATGAACCCCCAAATCGCTTAAAAAAGAAAATTGAGCCATTTTTATGTTTTTAGTTTTTTTTTAATTATTGATGCGCCGCCACTCATACGATTTCTGAAAATCAAAAAGTCCCTTGGTTTCTGTAATAGGCAAGGCAATGCTCCGATGGACCTAAAAAAAGTGTATTATGCCGCTAGGTCGTTCTTTCGCAGGTCAATGGAGAGCCGATTATCAATACAAAAACCCTTTCACGACCCTAGGCCCTCTACCACCTAACCACCCTAAATTCACCCGCACCCAAAAAAAGTAGAAAATGATCGGGAACCCCTAAAACGCTTGAAAATGAAGTTTGAGCTGTTTTTATTTTTTTTCTAGGTTTTTATTATTGCTGTGCAGCCACTGACACGGTATCTAAGAATCATACGCGTTTTTCCGTCCTCGCCAAGGTAATAATACTGTGTCAAAATGTCATTAAAATCAATTTAACAATTACCTCGTTACACAATACAGAACGATCTAAAGCAATACTTATGTATGTATACATCAGACAATTCCTGGTTCGTGTAACAGGAAAGGCAATATTCAGGTGGACCAAAAAAAGTGTATTATGCTGCTCGGTCTTATTTTCACAGGTAAATAGGCAGCCTTTTATAAATACAACACATTTATCAGCTTTACAACCCCCCACCCGTAACCACCACAATTTCTTCTGCCTGAAGGATAAAGAAGTACGGCAGAGCTTCGCTCTGGGAACCTGCACGACTGTGTGGACTGTGTGGAAGTGTATGCCATATTGATGGCGACATATTCGACGAAAGTCGAACAGTGTTCTGAACAGAGCATATATATATGCTCTGACAGCCAAGCAGCTCTATAAAAGTGGTGGCAGCTCCGAGGGCCAGATCAGCTCTGGCTCAAGAATGCTCTGCCGCCCTTCAGAAATTAGCAAGCCATAAGAAGATGACCCTGCTGTGGGTCCCCGGACACATTGGTATACCGTGTAACGAGAGAGCTGACCGATTAGCTAGGATAGGGGCCGGCAGCCCCTGCATCGGCCCAGAACCTATACTGGGATTTAGCAGACGCCAGGTCAATGTGGCCCTAGACAACTGGGCCTACAAGAAACGGGCGAAAGCCTGGTTAGAGAGAGACGACTGGGCCGAACGCTATGGCTCTTGAATAAAGGCAGAGAGACGCTCAACCTTCTGGTGGGGGTTCTTACTGGCCATCGCCGGCTCAATAGACATTTGTCACTCATGAGAGTAGTAGGAGACCCCATTTGCTCCAGATGCTGGGAGGAGGACGAGACAGCGTTCCACTTCCTGGGCAGATGTGCAGTTTATCGCACCTTAGGGTTCAGATATTCGGCTCGACGGAGTTCGAGGAGGAGTCACTATATTCAGCGGGATAGTCGGACATACTGACTTTCGTCAGGAGGTCTGCTAGTGGTAGTTCATGGGGGTTGGCAAAATGGCCAAAGGTGGCTTGCTTGCCTGGCTTCGCCTCACCATTACTACTGCTACTACTAACCACCCCAATTTCACCCCCATCAAAAAAAAAACTAGAAAATGATCAGCAATCCCTAAAACGCCTAAAAACTAAGTTCGAGGAATATTTGAATTTTTTGTGTTTTGCTAATTAGTCCGCCGCCCATGATCCGATTTTCAAAATTATAGCCGCATTACCCACTATGACCCCACAGCATATCGCTACCCAAATTTCATCCTAATTCATGCAGCGGTTACTGAGATTACGAGGCTAGAAAAATGCGAAAGACAGACAGACAAACCGACAGACAGCCAGACAGACCGATAGACCGACAGAGAGACAGACAGACCGACAGACAGATAGACCGGCAGACAGACCGACGGAAATGAGTGACGTGGATTTTCTTTATGTAGACATCATAAAATGTCCAAAAAGTGTATTATCTTAAAATCGAAAATTTTCGCAATCACAATACTCCCCTCACCTATCGGTGCGTAAGTAAAAATAGGGACAGATCGAGAAAAATTGCGTAGAACTGATAAAAATGACGAATAATAGATATAAATTGTGTAAACTTATGGAAAATATAGAAAAAAAAAACGGAAAAATCTGAAGAACGACAACATTAGTCTTTCTAGATAGTATCAGAAAAAAATATTTTTCAAATTAAATTAAAAGGTTTTAACATGATTTTATTCACTTCAACTGTGTGTTTCTTGGATTATTTTTTTGTGAGCTTGTTTGGATTAAGAGGTCAGACCAAACAATGAACGCTCCAACTCTGTCGCGAAAATTATTTTGACGGCTTCAAATCCGTCGGTCCAGCGCCAGTGTTCATATCCGCTGACTATAAGAGATGGCACAGACAGATCTGAAATTTGTTAATTTTACACATCATAGCCTCGAAAATTTAAAACTGATTATCACAAAAATATCCTTAGTCAAGTAACTTCAAAATCAAGTAAAATAGTGAAACCATATATATATTCCGATTTTGACTAATGAATTTATCACCTACCTTTCCAAACTAATAAGTCTCTTAATGCTTTTACGCATTAGTTCAACATTCCAGTTGCGTGTGTTGCGTCAACCAAAACCTCAATCTGACGCGAGCAACACTAATTGTCCCTTATCTCCATTGAAATCGGATACAGTCGTATGTTGGAAACAGAAAACACTTTTCCATCATCAATATATCTGGCGGCCATTGCAAAGCTTAATTGAAACTGACATCAAACGTGCCAATTTACGGAATAATCAGGCTCGACGCGAATTTGTTTTCGAATGCGCCCTTGCGTAAGGCTGCGTTTCCACTAGAGCGGTGAAACGGTGTGGGTGTTTCCACTAGAGATGCGATAGGATGTGTAGCGGGTTCTTTTCAGATTTTTCTTTTTGCTCGCCTTCGTCCACAGCATACATCCCTCGCAACGCATTTCTAGCATTCATCTCACGAAATACATTCCTAGTACACATTGCTCGCCAACATCCCTTGTTTTGTATGTACAAAACGTTGCTCCGCTAAGCCGTGTCCACCAGAGCTGCATTGAGCGAGGCGAGGTAATCCAAGCGATTGTATTGGTTCGTTGAGAACACATTCCTCGTAATACATCCTCGCACATCTCTGGCGGAAACGCAGTCTAAGGCTGCGCTGCCCGGAATACCGATTGCCAGTTTCAGAACGAATGAATGAGCTGACAGAACGAGAAAAAAATACCTCTACTTTCCCCTCGTTTATTGAAACGTCTTAACTAAATTTTTCAAATTTTCGGGTTATATACATATGTATATACCAGTTGCCATATGCAGTGTTTATCTATTGACCCAAGTTATAACGTCTTAAATTAACTATAAATAATAGTAATACATTTAGGCCCGATTTTATCAACATGCATATTCTGACGAAGGGTTTAACCAATCAGAGCAGCCCATTCAAAAACATGCATCTGTCAAAGTTCTCTGAAAATTATTGATTTCTCTTGAAATTTACCGCAAAAAGGTGAAAAAAAACGTGCTTTATATGCAATCGACCATTATGAATCATCTAGTATCTTTTCCAGTCTGATTTTCCATCCTAAATGGGTGAAAAATTGCATATAGGTGTTTGACAGTCTCTATGACGATTCGTTTAGCACAGCGAATCAGAAGCCAGGAAACCAGAACTTTTGATCACTGGTTTGATGAACAATTAGTAATGAAGAGAGAAGGCATTCAAATACTGCATTATTTTGAAAAAAAAAATGTTACTAACTATAATAATTTATAAATGCATACAATACACCCTTGTATTATAGTAATAAGGGGTAAAAAGAACATTTTGTTGCACTTCACAAGGCTAAACACATGATTTAACTATTTGCCGGCCCAGAAAAATAGTACAATTTGATATAACTTTCATATGAACAATAATTACTGCACCATCCTGACAAAAACAAGACTGTTACTATCTATAATAATTATAAATACCTGTGAGATACAATACCTTTGTATTATAATAAAAAAGGATATATGGAGGTAGTTCACCAATCCCCGTTTTTCGTATTATATCTAACAGCCTACTTTTGTACCATAAATGTAGATCTTTCTTGGTTTACCCTTATGTTAAGAGGGTGTTGACATCTCAATAGGCAATCCGTGGGTATGCAAAGCACTGCTGAAAACTTATACATATACGAGTAGCTGTTTTTAATTTGAAAAAATAACTACCTAAATAAAAAGAATATAGATCAATGTAAATTGTAAGTGTAAACAAATGAAGATGAAGACGTGAATGCCACCTTGACCTTGCCACCACAAAACACATCTTGAAACCACAAAATAGGTAGGAAGGTAGGGGTAGACACTTGTCTCAGACTCGGACCGCAAAACTAGAGATGGGAGGTAGAATCAGAGCGACAAGAATTGAACTAAATATAATCATGTAGTTAAATCATGACGCTATAATATGTCATAAACAACAAATTCATATATCACAAAGTTGGTAATGAATATTCCAAAGAGAACTAAAGAATATATATACTAGTACTGAAGATCCCGTTACTTATTTACAGCTCCCACTTCGATAAAAAAATGTAACTTGTAGTTATGAGTGTATGAACTAAATAGCCCGATGTCGATGCTTTACAGATCAATTTTCCTTATCCGTAAAAAATAAGACTTGCTCAAGATACTACAGCTTATAACAAATATGATAGAAACTGGAAAAACAAAATATATGTGGGTCAAATAAAGCGATTTCATATTTTAATCTTATATAACAATCCATAAAATTCAATTACATGAAAAAGTAGTTACAATATAGTATTATAGAGTAGGTGAGTAGGGCATAAATAGCTACTAATAAAAATAATATAATTATTCTGAAGCAAGTAAATAATGAAACGTGAAGAATAAAATTTACAAAAACATCTCCATAATAATATTACTGAAGCAGCCTTGCTTCCGCTATAGATATGGCATGACAAGTATATATTGGTTTCAAACACTTCACCTAACTAGATCGTTGCACAATAAAAAATACGAAAGAATAATCACGCTACCAATTAGGAACTTATTTCTCAAACCCATCACTACTGGTATCAGCTGTTTCTCGGTGATCGGGTAGTGTACCACCATCACCTGACCATCACCACAGAACTACTAACACCGGCTCATAACGTTTTGTGCCGGCTCAGTGCTGGCAGTGGTGGCTCCCAGCGTTGCCTGATCTGCCATTTCAAGGGGTATCTGCTATTTTTAGCACCCAGCTTTTTGCACTGAATTTTTTTGTCGCAACTACCTACCTATTAAATATTGTTTTCACACCTTTCACCTTTTTGGAACCAGTAAGTCTCATATGATCCCAAATTTATCTGATTTTTTATTACACACTTGCTTCATTCGTTTGCTAACATTGAATATTTTCTCAAATGAAGTTGCTGTAAACGCACCAGCGGTATTGTTTAACACGTTCTGCAGTACTGCACTGTTGCTTTGCTTCATAGTAAGGCTTTTGTTTGCGCCCGAAAGAAAAATTACGTAGGTATGCCATTCTTTCGATTCCACAAAGTTGATGAAGCTACATAATTCAAAAATGTACTAGAAAAATTCAGACCTAACGGATTCAGAATCGAAATAATAAAGTTCGTATATAGCTTTATTACCACAGTTGATTTGATTTGTATATAGCCGCAAGCGCACTTGTTTTAATGGTAATATTTTATGTGATTATTGTTGTGTTATACTTTGTCTGCATCTTGAATAAACACATTCAATAAAAACTGCTGTTGAGATGGTTGAGATCAAAAAATCTCTTGTTTTTGTCTGCTCTGCACTGCTGCCGTTTTAGTTCATTTGTACTATTTCCAATTTCTAGTACATATTCGACGTCAAAAGTACAGTACATGAAGGCCGAATTCTAGTTCATTGTCTTCATTTCATACGTTGTAGCTTCTCAAATGTATGTATAATGCAAGAATGCAGAGGTGAGAGTTTTTTTGTTTTTTTGCTCTTCACAAAATTATACAGCGTCCATGTGGTGTCAATTGCCAGCTCATAATGAAATTCACGGGTCATAGGTTTTAGAACAATAATTCAGTACAATCTTGTACATTCCATTACTTTCATCCAGTACATTTCAGAAACTCACCAGGGCAGAACTACTCCTCTGTCCTACGAGTAAAATATTCATCTGGCAACACGGCAGTCAGGGTACCGCCCCAGTGCCTCACCGCCAACTTGATAGTTGCTTTTAACTACCTATTCTGTGCTTTTAACTAGACAAAAATAGTGATGGGGAAAACCAACCAATTTCTATAATCACTCGAGTTAAATTTCACTCAAAATGACCTGAATGAACTTGTTAGTAAATATTTATGCGTGCCAAGTACGTCGCCGTTGGTAGCATCGAAAAGAGTTTCCTCTGGAGCAGCTCAACTCTCTGATTTATGAAGTAAGCAGATTATCACAAAAAAATCTGGATATTATTATTTTTTCAAATTCTCTTCTGCGAGTTTCTATTATTGTCATTGTTCAATGTTACCTGGTGCCTTAGAATGAAAGTTTTAATTTTTCTTAAAAATGTAATTTTTTGAATCCCTCTTTCTGTGAGTTCCTCTATAATTCATATTTTATTCCAAGTTACCTAGTTTGTAGAATGAGTTTTAATTTTTTATCATTATAGTACTTTATTTTGTTCAATGCGAAAATATAATATCTTATTGATATTATTTTGAAATGTTCAGTTTGTGGTAAGTTTTTAATTATTCTATTTATGTTTACTATTTTACCCTATCAATTATTGTTAATTTGATGTTACTTGTGTCCAGTTTGTCGAAGTTTTTTTGTTAAATTAAAAAAAAATGGTTACTTTTTTCTCGACAACTTACAACTAAATTAAATAAAATTACATTATATAGAATATTTATATTTAGTTTGCTTCTTTGTTAATTCACATTTGCCAAGTACGATTCCTACATCACTGTCTAGCAGATTCTGTTTAATTAGAGTGTTGCTCGATCCGGCGCAACGGTGACGGAGCGACACTTGCCGTTGGTTCAGTTTAGCTCAGAATGAATAAAAATGTGTTACGTTTTAGTTGCTGCTTTCACTTGTAACTCGCCATACACGCATCGTTCACTCGTAATCGAGTGACGTCGGTTATATCAATAATCCAGTACTCGAGTACATTTTCATTCGAGTTATCCCATCACTATAAAAAATGAAAAAATAACCGTACCTGTTTTGTGTGAAAAAAGAAACGTATCTCCGTACCTGTTTTGTGAATAGAAATGTCTAAATAAAAGAATAACAATGTAAATTTATTATTGGAATTGGTATTAACTATTAATTTCATTAAGCTTTCTAGGCAAAAGTGTGGAATGTGGATAAAGCCAAAAACCATTCCTGGTTTTGAAGGGAACAGATAATTAACAGAAAATACAGAGGCAATTGAATTATTTATTAATTATTAGACCTTACATGGAGGAAGGAATAATTTCATATAAACCTGAAGTATAGGATGAATGATATCAGCAGCACCTGTGCCTACTTTGTAACTATATTTATAAGAAGTTCTATAACAAGCATGCATCATAGTTGGAAGTTTCAAGCATGTATGTGTCTATAATCAATTTCTGGCTGACTGAAGTAGTAACTAGTGAGGTGGTTGATTATTAATTAAGGTGGCTGTGATGATACCACTTTTATGATTGTGTTACAAACCAGCGCAGTTCGCAATTAGTAATTATACAATAATTATAAAAGTAAACATGGAAAATCTGGCATTAATTTGCAAATCAATCGCTTTGTTCTGATTTTGTGGTATGATTTTGAATTTTGATACATGAATTCTAAAATATTTTTGACAAAAGTGTCATCCAGCTTTGACGTTTTGTTTCCAATATTGATAAAATACTATTGGATGATTAACTATAGACCTCAATGTCCAATAGAAAGTCTTCGTTAAACCTCCACCAATAGAATGCATTCGTTAGACTGTTCGTCAGAATATGTACATTGATAAAATCGGGCCTTAGTATAATATTTTCAATTTTCTATGCCGACACGAAGATCACACAGGTCTGAAATTTTTGTTTTTTTTTTCCAGAGAAACTCAAAACTGCGGCTGAATTTGTAATCAACATCATCAAATTATCTAAACTCACGAGATTGCATCTTAGTAGAAAGCTAGATAAAGATTTTCGGTTTTTTAGGCTGTACCGAAAATTTGAAATATCTGAAATTTTTATTTTCGTCATACGATGCTGAAACCTAAAACTGTGACCGGATTTGTAATCAGCAATCTCAAATTATTCAAAGCACGAGATTTCATCTTGATAAAAAGCCAAATAAAGATTTCTGATTTTTTAGGCAAAACTGCAAATTTGAAATATCTGAAATTTTTTATTTGCGTCAAATGAGACTGAAACTCAAAACGGTGACGGGATTTCTAATCCGCACCATCAAATTATTGAATGCACGAGGTTTCATCTTAATAGAAGGCCCATTATTTTCGATTTTTCAGGCAAAACTGAAGATTTGAAAGATCTGATATTTTTAATTTTTGTATACGATACTGAAACTTAAAACTGCGACCGGATTTGTAATCAGCACCCTCAAATTAGCAGCATCATTTATCTGGGTTTTTTTATTAGTTTTGTAGTGTTTAATGAACAGATAATAATTCAAAATTATTTCAACTTAAAAATGTTAGGTTTTGGGGTTTTTACGATAATTATATTGTAATATATCTTTCTGTTGCACACTGCACTAAACTGGAGGCTTAGGGGAGCCATGAGTAAAACCACTTCATACTTGAAACTTGGTGTATATTGATCTGACCTCGTTACAAACTCCAGATGTATCTTATATCTAACCCACATCCTATTGACATACTTAACACACTCACTCTGTTTATAAACAATCTTAGTTAAACAAATATACGCTTATTTTCCAATATCTCACGCCCCGAACTGGTAAGCTCCTTACGAATTGGAGCAATACAATATACTGGGTGTTACCAGTTCCTTTCACTTTACTAACCTACATCACAACCCTTAGTCTATTATAAATAATAATATACATAATATACATATCACACCTTCTACGCAAACAAAAACTAACGTTTCCAAAATATTAGTTCTTAGGCCCAAAATTTACCAAATATTTGATTAATTCACTTTTCTTGATAATAAATAAATGAGCAGAAAAGGTTTTCTGCCTTAGGAGCCGTCCGTTAACATAAAAGAAGTAACTTTTCTAGACAGTTACTAATGTGCACATATCGCTCAATTTAAAAAGGGCCACTTTTCTTTAAAGCATGCGTCCAACTCTACAACTTAAAAATTCGCCACTGTTCGCGACAGCTTCATAGGGATTATCGGCCAATGGAAAAACCACACTAGTGCCATCTCTGAGTCAATGAAGGAGGGTATCGCTGTGACAATTTTTCTGATAAAACTACATCTAAAAGCCTACCGGTCTGTGTATTTAACTCAAAAGCATGAATTTTTGTGTTGTGTCACTTTTCTTCTGCACCGACGTGATATGAGTGTAATACATATTTTTTTACAATTAAATACTTCGAAAAGTCAGCTAGACGTGCATATTTAAAATTCCAATTAAAATTAAATAAAGCACCCCTACACTAGCTGCAGCGTGCCAAGCTCAAAATTTGCATATTTTAATTGGTTTTCCGCTCATCCAGACAGTTTTGGAAGCCTCAACTTTTGGATGTCGCTCCAGGGAAATCAATGGACGTTATCCGCTGACTGGTGGGCGAGTTGTTTCCGAGGTTCTATCTCCAAGGGAAACCGAAAAAAATGACCTATTACACAGATAATAATATTATGGCTTATTTTTCTGTTTTCTGTTTTTTTTTATTTTGAGCCGCAACCCCGCTTAACGGAAATTTAATCCGGCACAAAATGAGCTAAAAAGGACCCCAATATGAATTCCGGCATCAAAGATCAACTGAAAATGTCGATATTTCAAAGGCATTCGATCAACTGTGGCATGCAGCTCTCCTGAACAAGCTTGCGTTCTACGGCTGCCGTCTTTGTTAAATGTTGCGGCTATCTCACTTCCTATGTGATCGCATGGCTTCTCCTCTTCCTTTCGTAACATCAATGCTTGGCTTTGACGTTATTTATGCTGTAGATCAATGGTCCAATCTGTAGCACTATAAACATGATCCAGTTTTGGGAACAGTACAGTCGAACTGGAACGCAAAAGGCTGGCAACGATTGCTTCGCTATCGAAGGATCTGGAGTCCATTACCACTTAGGGACCAGAAATATGGAAAATTCAATGCTTCCAAGATCCGATACTGTATTCTAACAAAGAAGAAGTATCCAACAGAGGAACAATAATATAATTGAAACAATCAGATACAGGACTAATTTAAAAACATTTCAGGTTCTAATAAAGGATATTACAAAATACTGCACTTAATATATTGGTCTAACCTTCCTATCATAACTTTGAGTATAACCTTTTTGTATGATATCTCGGATATGAACAACCTAGCCTCAACTTCATACTAATAAACTTTCATTTTAGTCTATATGTGAGTATAAGACACTCCCCACCATATATCGTAAAATATACTATTAGTCGATTCGATTTGTGACAATCTCAGTATGGAACAATATCGTGAAGGGTAACTTGGAAGTACTATTACGATGTACCGACCAACGCTCAAAACAAAGTTTGTTGTGAATCGTGGAACGTATCGCTTTGGATACACATCAGAAGTCAGTCTCAGCTAAGCGGAATGCAGAACGAAAATGCCTGCCTAAAGTTAATGGATCTAAATAAAGAACCTGCGGCCAAAGCTAAGAATGGAAACCTGATTGCTCCATCCCGATAGTGCTCCAGCTACTCGCGCCAAAGCCTGTACCGAAATTTGACCATGACAGGACTGAAACTTCTCGCGTACTCTCCCTACAATCCAAACCTTGCTTCTTGCGCCTTTGTTTAGTCTCTGCACGTGAAAATGAAGCTAAAATGGATGCGGCTCTAGTGCTGAGGACCTTCTGGGGGCTTCGGGCTACCACTGTGCGACACTTGGAAGAACCAGTTATTTCGGAAAGTGCAGGGGTGCATTTATTGGTTGTAGAATGTACTTTGTACAAAATGAAATAATAAGTTATATACAACGCTACCATAGCGCATTCGCATAGTGTCAAAATACTATTATCAGTTTAAAATTGACACTACTTTTCTTTGTATGTAGGTGTCAACACTACAGAAAATAAGATCCGGCACAAACATGTTTTGTCAATTGCAACAGCTAAGAACTGTAGACAAATCCAGAGTTAAGGATGTAATAATGCGATCAGAAACGTTCATTAAGTATGAAGTAGTAGGGTAAAAAACCCTTTCTAAAAGCAGATATACACAGAAAAAATGTTGTGTATTCAATTAATTGTTAGTATCTGGATGCTTTACAATTACTTCAAATATATTTATAAGTTGCTTCAAATCCAAGTCATTCAAACAACTGATTCCTCAGGTTCGAATCAATTGCAGCAAAGCTGATAAATTCAAAGCAGGTTATATCACTATCAATCTAATACTAACATTAGTCTATAAATTCTATAATGCAATCGAAGAATCATTTTCTTTTTAATATACACCTAAGTTTTGTTTGAACAAACCGTATAATTCATTTGATGTACAAAATTGTTCTGACAATAGCTGTTCTGATAATTAGTTCAATAAAAATTAGTTTTGTCTAAAAAGCAGCTATAACAGACACAACTCATATCTTTAGCACATATTCTATGCTATTTGCGACATTAGTAAGCAGTATTTGTGCCAAAAGTATCTTATACTGAATTCAATGATCCTTGTCGTTGGTTCAACCGTTTTGCACTCGGTTGGACTGATATCGAGATTTAAGGAGCGTAAAAAGAAGAAGGAGGGGAGTCGCTATTAGCGGCGCGCCTTCTGCGCAGCTTACATATAGTGCTCTACCCGTGATTTATGTGTGTTGTGTGTATGTAATTTATTTTATGCTATAACTGTTTAATCCATATCATATTTCCAAATGTGGTGACAATCATTGTAATAAGTCCATTACCATATTGGCATTTTCTTAATGATAATTACAAATAGCAAATTTGCAAGGTAGGTTGTTTAATCTGACATCACAGTATCGAAATTTTGTAAATAAATATTTTTTTTCCAAATTTCAAAAGAACTGACAGTCTCTAATTCAATCTGTGGTACTTTTAAAAATATTTCGATTACCTATTTATAGCATATGCAGAATAACTGCTTAATATTAATTTGACAGTTATGTACTACTGTTCAGTGCAGTGCAGATGATACTACTGCAATATCAAAAGCACAATACTTTCACGTACATAAGGTATACAAACAACTCGATACTCTCTCCTAACAAAAAAATGTGTTTCTTTATGGAATCATAAAATCTATTATAAAGTATGGGTAGGATTCTGCGAATTGAAGCACTCAGTGAAATTCTATAGTACCTTGTCGTTGGATCGACAACAAAATATACGTAGTTGGCAAATAATATATCCTTCCTTTTGGATAAAACAGTGACGTATTTGAGGAATACTGAATGTAAGATTTCATTGAATCAAAGCGTTAGTAACTGTTGTAATGACATATTTTTCTGTGTGTATGTATCCACATATCCGCCACTGTTGCCTGCGCTAAACTCCAATAAAGCGCATTCCGGAGGTAGGGAGTAGAAAGGCAACTAGGGGCGCAACCTAGAATATGCGATCCTAGCAAACCGGTTCAGCGACCTCGAGTAGTCCACTTTTCCGCGTCATCCGCAGGCCTTTCCGCAGCATCCGGCAAGCCATGTCGAGGGGGGGCGTTGTGGAGAGACGGGGGCGCTAGAGTAAAAGCGCGGGGTGGAACGAGGTGAGCGCACCTGCAAAGGGGTGCTCTATCCAAGCTAAATGGATTACGATCAAGAGTGCTAATATACATGCAGGTCAGGTGCACGGCTTGTAATGCTTAGGCCACTAATTTGAACGTAGCTGTTCTCAAGTTGTTTATCAATTATTGCAATTGTTTCTCACAGTACACTTACTAAATAGATGAACATTTATTTATTTACAATAGCCTGCATCGATTCAATAATTTGCATGTTTCTCGAAAACAGTTAGCCCTATCGATATGTACTAAGAGACCATTTTTACGTAGAAATCTCTGAAATACCATATTCTAAAATCAAAATGCCAAAAAAATTACCATTTAGAAAATGGGGTTATTTTTACCCTTAACTCCTCCCGTATGATACGCCTCTCATTAAAATTCTGAAATTCTGAATTCAGAGCCAGATTCAGCGTCAAAAGTTTACCCATCGTACCTAATTTCGTTATTTTGTTATGAATGGTTTCGAGAATATCCAGGGAAAACCGTCTTCAGGGTGCCCCATGCAAAGGAGCGTAGCTCCCTTAGGAATCATTTCCGGACCCACCTTCATATGACATTTTCTTTCTATTTTTCAAGTACCAAGTACTAAGATATTGACATGTTTCAGTCAGGAAGGTAAACAATACGTTTTTGTTTTAAACTTTAAACTTCAAATGACTCCATAGCCAAAACGACTCATGTCGAAATAGGTGTCTTTGTATAAAGAATTTTCACCGAATCGTCCCCTATAAACTGCTTAAGTTTGGCACAACCTTTTTGGAACATGCTGTATAATAACTAGGCTATTACATGCCGGGCTACTTACATCACGTCAAGAAACCACATCTAACTTATAACTCGGCATTAAATTTCCTCACTTTAAAGAATCTATTACACTGACTCTGAAGACCATGTTGAATGTTGATAGCCACCAATAATTGACAGCAAAACCCTAAAGACGTCCCTGATCTCCCCTCGTTCCGCTGCCAGCTCTCGGTTGCATATTATCGTCGCCATCCTTGATTAAAATTTGAAATATTTAAGGGGCAGGGAACTTTGAGAGTACGTTCGCCTTGCTCCACTTTAGCAATCACTGAAATATGCTGAATTATTGGATTCCCGTCCTTTGTCAAAAAATTGATCTTGAGATATGTAATGCGACCCTGTCTAAGAGCTCTAACACCCATGTTGGGCATTAGCAGGTGCCTGGTTGAGTAATGGTTCGCGCGCATAAATCGGCATGGAACGGAGGGTACGGATGGGTCGGCGGTACGTTACGGGTTTTTCATTAGGGTATCAAGGGCGTACCCAGGATTTCAGTTAGGGGGGGGCAGGGGGCTGCTTAGTGCTTATACCTGTTTCGAAAATTGACTTTTATTCATTAACTTTTATGATGACACAAAACAAATATTATAAGTACATAATAATTATACTATACATTATGTATAATATATAATATTATATATGTTTATTTTAATTTAACAGTAATCTTCTCGGATTTGCCGAAAATTTGTCTATGACAATCTTTTCAATAAACTCACTGTTGTCTTTTAAATAATTGCGATGTACGCTCATCAGACATGAACCCGTAAGCCTTTCTTCACCCATGGTGCTTCTTAGCCACGTTTTAACTCTTCGCAGCGTACTGAAGGACCGTTCTACGGTCGCCGTGGTGCATGGGATAGTGCTTAAAATAATTAATGCCTTTCTGACAGCAGGGTAAAAAATGTTCGCTTCTTTGAACAGATCAACTACTTCTATGTCCTTTAATTGATCATCTGATAAAGCCTTCGTCACCCATAAATTATGCCAAAGGTTCAGTTCCCCGGTGATATCCAGGTTATAAAATTCTTGGAATGATTCTGCGTTTTTGTGTAGGTCTGCAATGCTGGTTTTTGTCATATACAAGGGATGTAGCCTGCTTAAAGCAAACGCCGGAGTATTTTCTTGGGAGAATCGAATATTCAATGATGAAATGAGTGAATCAATGTATGGTATTATCAGGGAACGCCGCCAATATTCGTTATCATTGTCTGATGGCGGATTACTTCTATGTGTTTGCTTATGAGCAAGACGTGGAACCGAAATTTCTATGTTCAAATCCATTGCAACAGCTCGTGCTTTTTGAAGTATTTCATTACTTATTCTATCAGGAAACTCGCGGTCATTTCTGAGAATGTCCTTGATATTTTTAATGTGTTTTCCTACCGAGATCATGTCGATCGATTTAGCTTGCAGTGCGTTAACTACTGGTTCTATAACTGCTGAATATTTGGCTATTGTTTGTAGAGAAACAATAAACACTGGTTTTGTAACGGCTGAATGCAACTGATATGCAGATTTTCTGGTGGCATAATTTCCCTCTACAGATAACGTTTCTAGAGATTTCACGAGCTCTGAAAAATGTTGAGAAAACTTTCTGATTGATTTATATTTTTCGGACCATCTCGTCTCACATAATCGTGATAGGTTTGGAGCGTAGTTTCGACGTGTAGTCGATTCTCTGAAAAACGTTATAACATCCTTTACAGTGGCGACAGTATTTCTAATTTCTGGCACTGCGTTCGCATCATTCACAACAAGGTTGAGTTTGTGACTTGAGCAATGAAAATATAAAGCACGAGGATATTTTTTTCTCAAAATGGCTTGTACGCCACCCTCTTTTCCTGCCATTGTAGAACAGCCATCGAATCCAAACCCTACGCAATCTTCTTTGGAGAGGTTAGAACTAATTAAGAAATTGTCAATTGCTTCGGCGATTGCGGAAGCATTTTGTGCTTTTAGTTCAACGAACCCTACAAATTCTTCTCTGATTTTACTTTTGCTTTCGTCGTAGAACCGCACGCCTATTGACAGCTGTTCTTTCCCAGATACGTCTGCTGTTTCATCAGCTAAGATTGAGTAAGCCATGGTCTTCCGAACCTCACTAATTACATTCTCCTGAATAACTTCGCCACATAAATTTTTTAGTTCGTTTTGTATTCTTGGCGAAGTATAAATTGCATTTCGACGGCACTTTTCAAAGTGACTCTTTAATTTGTTGTCCCCTGAATCGATTCTCAACTTCAATAAATCTAATAAAACACCCTCATCTGCTTGTTTGCCCCTAAGAGGCATATCATGTGTACCGCAAAATACTATACAAGAAATAATTGATGACAATATTTGTCTGTTTTCATCGATTGCTTTTTGGTGTCCACTTTGCAGTTGGATGTCTACAGGAACATTTTCAAGAAAATTTTTTGCAGCATTTGTCGCCGTTTGGTGAAGGTTGGTCGTTGCATGCTTTCGGCAGTCTTCATGCATATTTTTGAACTTTAAATATGGCCTGACCATAAACGATCCCAAAATTCCTCTCACAGTGCTAATGGGCGGAGGAAACAAAACACAATACTTACAAAGAGCACCTTTTAGTCGCTTGGAATATACTAGCCATGGTGAATATTGATCCAACCAAGCATGATTAAATTTTCTTTTTAAATGGCTTGCATCACTTTCAAAATCGTAATTTCTGGGCGGGATCCAAGGATTTTGTAACAACTCCCTCTTCTTTTCCGTCGATAGCTGGGTAGCCAATCCAACATAACGACCCAGATCATTTTCATGACAGCCATCGTCCACTATAATTTCAGGATCGACGTTGACGTCATAAGTTTGTTGGGATGTCGATGGAGAAGAATAGTCGGCAACAGATATATTAAGAGGTTCTACTGAAGAATTTGACGTTTGTCCAATGTTAGCATGCAATGATATTGGCATTACATGAGTGGTTTTATCATGGTTGTCATTTTCATCGCTTCCACTGCTACTTTCCCGACCTTTTTTTCTTTTTTCGCGTGGCCTCCCTAAAAAATGGATACACAGAATTACCCTTACAGTGTTTAGGCGGGTTGCATAGGACGAAAATCAAAGATCAAGTTTCACATTCTCTTGCATATGGTTTGAACGCCAAATAATCAAAACTAGGTAAGTAATTTGAAATAATACACTTGTTGTGACGTTAGAGAAAAGGGATTTTGTTGTCGGTATGATCTTATTAATAAATCCAAAATATTGCAAGGATCTTTCTTTTATGTTTTTTTTTTAACTTTTTTATCACAAAATATTTACAAATGTTATTTTAGCCATTATAACAAAACCACGTGTTGTAATTAATAAATTTAAATATTGTAAGTAATGCCTAAGATATACACTTACAAGAGAGTCATAGCCCCCCTTAAACAAATCAAATAATCATATTAAGTATGTACTTAAGTGTTTTGTTTTGACTCACCTCTTTCAAAGAATTTCCTGATATCCATTTGACGGAGTAATATTTCCAGTTGTTGCGCAGTAAACGTAAATCTCGTGTCTCCGCAACGAAACTATAAGACACTATCTATGGCGTATGAAATATTCGCTCGTATTCCACTCCGAACTGAATTGTATTCGAACTAAATTCACGTGCTCTGCCTTACGTTCCGCTTATATATTGAAAATATTCTCGCTCCCGAAATATGTAGAAAATACTCGAGCTCGACTCTATTTCCATCCTTGTCTTATAATACATGCTATCACTGTCTTTTCTTTCCGGAATAGTCCATGCTAGAATATTCTTCGTGGTATTGCTATTCAATACTAGATGTCTCTATTGACCGTATACAGTATACATTGAGCCTATTTCTTTTTACTGGAAAAAGTACTGCCGTCCGAAACTAGATGGCGTTAGATGTTATTTTCTTCCAATTATATTCAGCTTTAATCCTATATGGCTCTGATTGTCTCGTCGGAAGCGGAAACTACGAGATACCACGGTTTTGTGGGAGATTTAAATTATATTGCATCGCTAACAGTATACTAGAGTCTGTCTAGTGAGTCGCGGCACAGAAATAACCGCGGCAAATTTAAAAATAATTTAGTTGTAAGCACTGAATAGAATATGCTATGAAATTTGAGTTTGATACTTTCACTATTTTATTTTATGAACACTAAGAATCTTAAACTAAATCTGTACAGATATATACTACTTAAAATAATATGCAACATATTGAATATTATTTTATTTTAGCATAGCATTGAAAACAAAAATTATATAATAAAACCAAACTTGCATCAAAACCGTACTTAATTTTTATTTATTCTGTCTCGTAATCAAAATCAGATTCTAGAAATTAAATTATCGACTATAAATCATTACTGACACTTTCATTTGTTAGTGATAACTAACAAATAATAAAAACGAAATAAAGAAATAAATAAAGTGTATCAAAACTTGATCAAAACATTTTGCGTTTCGTTTGACGGCGGCTGAAGGTCGCCATATAAAATATTCTAATAAATACGTTGTGACACGACCGACACGACTCACTATACAGACTCTATATCGAATGTTGTAGAATATTTAACTATAGAAAATAAAGAACAAATCTGGCTGAAAAGATATTTTGTTTCCAACACTTCATTTTGCGCAGAGTAGGTAACACGTTTTTAATTTTTATTTTTATTTTATTTTTTAAAATTACATTTATTTAATCTTCTAGGGGGGGGCAGCTGCCCCCCCCTGCCCCTACCTGGGTACGCCCTTGTAGGGTATCGCACATATATATGATCGCAATCGTCGGAAGAATTGGAAATCAGTTGCAAATATACATACGTCGGTATCGGCACACACGGCACGCTTCGGCCGACTTTATTTCTAGTTGCTACATATATTTTCGCCGGATTTTGAAAATTCGATGCCTACCGTCCCGACGTATGTGCGATGGTTCATTAAATTTAATAGAAAGTAATTTTCTCCGATCCGTACCGTCCGTCCGATGCCGATTGATGTGCGCGTACCATAAGTGAACTTCCAATGAACTGAAGAAACCTTTTCGGAAGTGGTCAAATGGGGTGATGGGCGGATGGAATAGAGGAGGGTTGGGAGATTTTAATTTAATTGATTATTATTATCCTTCCTATTTTCTACAACATTTAACTCTGGTAGACTTATTTTAATTTGATTAATTATTATCCTTCATATTTTCTACAACATTTAACTCGGGTAGATTTATTTATTTAGCATGTTACTTTTCCAGATCACGAATACACAATAATAAAAAAAAAACTGAAAACTCAAGTTCAGTACTTCCCACACAGTTTGATGGAACCAGTTTGTTATTTTCCACGAAGTTATACTCTGAGATCCCCGAAGCATCGCTCGCCCGCAAAAAAGTGCAGTACGCTGTTAGGTCTTTCTTTCACACGTCAATGGACAGCCTATTATGAATACAACTAATTTTCCGTATGTACAATCCCCCTCTCAACCCCCAAATTTGACCTTCAACCCTCCCATTTTACCCCAACACCCCAATGTCACCCTACCCAAAAAAAGTAGGAAAGGATGAAGAACCCCTAAAACGCCTAAAAACGAGGTTTGCGCTGTTTTTTTATATATTTTTTTATTACTGCTGCGCCGCCAGTGACCGATTTCTAAAAACCATACGCGTTTTCCCTCCTCGCCAAGGTAGTAATACTGTGCCGAAATTTCACTAAAATCAGTTCAATAGTTTCTACTTTACAAAATACTGACTGATCTAAATCAATACTCGTATGTTTACATAAGAAAATATTAAGTTTCTTGGTTTCTGTGATAGGCAACGCAGTGTTCGGATGGAACTAAAAACGTGTATTATGCCGCAAAGTCTTTCACAGTTCAATGGATAACTTATCATGAATTCAACAAATTTTTCAGTTTTACAACCCCTCGACCCCCAACCACCCCAATTCCACCCCTACCAAAAAAAAAAATAGAAAAATGATCAGGAACCCCTGAAACACCTAAAAACGAAGTTTGAGAAATATTTGAATTTTCTTGTTTTTGCTAATTATTCTACTTACCTACCTACCACGACTAGACAGCACTAAATTTGCCTAAATTTCATCACAATACATGTAGCGGTTACTAAGATTGCGAGCCTCGAAAAACGCCAACAGAGAGGCAGACAGACCGACAGGCAGACGACAGACAGACCGACAGATAGACCGACATACACACCGACAGATGGACAGACATACAGACCGACAGATAGACCAACAGACAGACCGACAGACAGACCGACGGAAATGTGACGTGGATTTTCGTTATATTATGTATAGATATCATAAAACGTCCAAAAACCGTATTATCTCAAAATCGAAAATATTCGCGGTCACAGTACTCTGCTCACCTATCGGTGTGGGAAGTAAAAGGAAAAATAAATTAAAACTACATAAAAGGGAAAAACAAAAACTAAATTCACATAATTACAAAGAGTCATAAACTCGTTACCAATTTACATAGATAATAGTGAATTTCTGAATCAGCTTCTCACAAATGTATGGAAAGTACCGTAATAATCTAGTTACATATTTTTTAAAATTTTTCTGTTGTATACCATTCATGGGCAATTTTGATTCTTGCCATTTTATAACAATGTTACGTAATTGTATTAAACCTGGACGGTTTTTCGCATATCTGAGCAATTCGCAGACTTTTATCTGAATGAAACACCAATACTTGACTATTCCGTGTTCTAATAATAATTCCATTTCCTTGTTGCTTTTTGAACCGACGAATTGCACGTAAAACTTCAGAGTCGTGTTCGTGCGCTTGTCATTTCTCTTATATACTCACTAATATTAGAACTGACCCAGAAGAAATAATATATTGAACATGAGTTTTTTTTACCAAGCCGTAAAACATCAAGACTAAAACGGTAACATTTGCAAAAAGAATAATTATTGAAGTTTAATAACCGATTCAAAAGTATAAAACTCAGAATGAAAAATTAGTTTCGAATAACATCGTCTGAAAGCTGTCCTAGCAGACAGCTTTGTTTTTTTTGTTAACTCACCTCATAAAAAAATAACGGTGATTCTGAAAACTTAAACAATACAGCTATATCTACTTAGTAGTACAGTAGAACCCCGATTATCCGTGCGCGAATTATCCGGGTTGCGGATCATCCGACTATCCGTGCTACTTGTAAATCACCTGGCAGAAACCTAACACTCAAGGAGGGCAACATCAGTCGACGGAAACTATCTAATACATAGGTTCATTTGACAGCGATTTGGACATAAAAATGGGCATAACTTTAGAGATACCCAGTATAATGTTTTAGTACCTTATATTTTAAGAACGTGAATTACTAGTAGAATCTAAATATGGAATAATTATGTAGGATGTCTCATATAAAGATATGTATGTTTGCATCACTACGCAGTTATGGATCACCCTGTATAAATCGAAATATTTTCTGAGCAAGGAGCATCTTCTTGGCTACAACTTTTATATATAACTTTTTTCGCTATTTTCTGCAGTAGTGGAGCTAATGACCGATCCGGTACTAAAAACTCACCCTGTATGTACGTATGTACATAGATATGTATGTAAATCATTTAAGAAATAAAAATGCTTATTTATCCATGCTTTTCAGTTATCCATGCCTCGTCCGGTCCCGTGGAGCATGCATAATTAGGCTTCTACCGTAGTAGTATTAGTAATATTTATTGATCCATTTGAGCTACATTATGTGTCAAGTCATGTGGACAGCAATTGAAAACAAGAACATTATGTAAATTTGCATAAAAATGTCTAATTTGACTTATATTATTATAGTTTTGTATATTCATCTACAGAATAGCTACATATATTTAATAAGTAATTCTTCACATACTTTTTAAAACATACATGTGATGTAATTTCTTTGCATTTGATGTGTGTATTTTGGGAGGGGGGGTGATTATGGACCACCTGGATCCCCCTAAATACGGGCCCAGCGTCTGACCTTCAAGGTCTGTATGGATGTTTTGATCTTGTATTATGCGGCTGCACATCGGAATATCTCAAGAATCAAGAACCTACGTTTGCTTTGAATCATTTGTTGGTTTTATATTTGAGACATTTTAGCGTATCTTATGTATCGTCTTTTTGTATTTCATATTTGACTGTCGTCTTATTGTAATTTTGTCATAATGCATGTGGACACTATGGACGTGTGTCTTTTTTTAGTTTAAATACGACAGTGTTCTCTTTAGTATTTCCTTGTAGCGATACGTCAAATAAATAAAATAAATAAATTACTAACATCAATTCTTTTTCACAATCCGGCTCAAGAAATTATTCCTTGTGGGCGTAATATTTCTTATGGCAATGAGTATAAATAAGTACCTGGAGAATTATTGAAGGCAATTATATCATATGCATCGCACATTATGTAATCTGAGATTAGGAACAAAATTCCGAATGTACAGATAATTATCTACAAACGTCCACGAATTAAGCTTGGTTGTTTCGTTTGATTTAGCTGACTCTTGACTTTCACGTTCACGTATTGCGAAATTTTAACATGCACCGCGTTAGTTGCTGCTTTATAGTACCGACTCAGTTTGTCTGTCAGTCTGCTTCAGACTACACCATACAGAATTGGTTTAATTTTTTAAATAATATAGATTGGCTAGTGTCATACAGCAAATTATTTCAAAACCGGAAATTGGACCAAATATTGAATGGAAAATAGAACATATTCTTATTTCTCCAAGCTTTAGACAAGGTGCATGCGCATTTTATAAAATATCAAAGTACAAGTGGAAAGTAGGCTCTTCAAAGCACGCGTGATCTTACTTCAATGAACATTAAGCATCCAGAAATCAGTCAGACCAAGTAAACGTTCAATTAAACAAAAATCAAAAACAAGAGATATAAAAACCACGTTGCTTACAACCAGTTTTCATAGAAGAATGGCATAAAAATCATGCAAAAACATACGAAAATTATCCTATCGGCCAGTACGATAAAACAAATACCAATCAGCAACTGGAATTGGTATCATGTCTCTTTTCATGTTAAGTGTTTAGGACTTGAGGATCTGAAGGCCTGAAAACTCTTGAAGTTAGTTACCTACGCTAGAAACCCAAAACAATGGCCGGTTTTGTAATTAGCACCCTCAAAGTATACAAGAGACAAGTTTTTGTCCTGATAGTAAGCCAAATAGCGATTTTAGATTTTCAGGATGAACTTGAAGATCTGAAGGTATGAAAATTTTTGATGATCGTTACCTGAAGCTGAGACTCAAAACAACGGCCAGATTTGTAATAAGCACTCTCAAACTACACACGATACGAGTGTTTGTCCTTATAGGAAGCCAGATAACGAATTTAGATTTGGGTGAACTTGAAGATCGGAGGGTCTGAAAATGTTTGATGTTCGTCACCTGACGCTGAAACTCAAGACAATGGTCGGATTTGTAATAAGCACCCTAAAACTATACACGATGCGAGTTTTTGTAAACTTGAAAATATGAGGGTCAGAAAATGTTTTATATTCGTTACCTGACGCAGAAACTCAAAACAACGGCCGGATTTGTAATAAGCATCCTCAAACTATACACGATACGAGTTTTTGTTCCCTTATAGGAATCCAGATAATGATTTTAGATTTTTATGGTAAACTTGGAAGGTCTTAAAATTTTTGATGTTTGTTACCTGAGGCTGAAACTCAAAACAACGGCCGGATTTGTAATAAGCACCTTCAAACTATACACGATACGAGTTTTTGTCCTTATAGGAAGCCAGATAACGATTTTAGATTTCTAGGGTAAACACTCGGGTAAACATGAAGATGTGAAGGCCTGAAAATTTTTGATGTTCGTTACCTGAGGCTGAAACTCAAAACAATGGTCGGATTTGTAATAAGCACCCTCAAACTATACACGATGCGAGTTTTTGTCCTTATAGGAAGCCAGAGAACGATTTTAGATTTTTAGCGTAAACTTGAAAATATGAGGGTCAGAAAATGTTTTATGTTCGTTACCTGACGCAGAAACTCAAAACAACAGCCGGATTTGTGATAAGCACCCTCAAGCTATACACGATACGAGTTTTCGTCCAGTTTTGACAAACCGAATGGCTCCTTGCATCAATAGTTTACACTGCGGTTTTCCACTATTACAATTCAAAGGTAGCTGGATAGACTTCCAAGCTGGGTAACCGCTTTTTGTGCGCGCTACGGCGTGCTAAAATACAATAATTGTTATGTGTTGTGGAGTGTCTTGCCGTTTGAACAGCTCGACAATAATGATGCAAAATAAATGCTCTAGCATAAACCATGGAATAAGTAATCAGAAAAAAGCACAACAATATGTATGTATAGTATAGAAAAGTTCCAAAAAAATACCTACAAGGGTTGACAATTTATATAACAGTTACAAATACGAGTAGATAAATAAAATAAAAACTTATCATAGTTTTTTCGACAGGCCATGTTGTAGGGTCCTTTTTATGCGCAACTTCTCACTTGGAGAATCGGTAATAAAATGTTATGTCATTGGAACTTACTATATGTGTGTATGTATATAAAGATGTACGTTCTAATGTAATATTTCTCTATATAGTACAATTTTGTTGTTTAGCACTTGCATGGAATAAGCTGTTCTGGTTGTCGACATTTTACCGGCTGTTTTGTGGATCATAGGACATCAACCTATACGATGCAGTTGTTGACACTTAGTTCTGACATCTGAAATCTGACTGTTGACAAACAAGACCTTTGTTCGCAGAATCCTAAGGGAATTCTTGAACACTAAATGTATGAATGTAATATAGGTATTTCCTTGTGATTTGATACCCTGAGACTAGAAATATTCAAGCACTTATTATTCGTCACTTAAATATCACTTCGATCCATACGCCAACCTGTTTTTCTTATACAAGGAGTGATTGCTTTATGGTAGGTACACACAGTGCTTATTATACCATATATAAATGTCTGCCGATTTGTGCGTTCTACCTATGTAGAACAGCGAGGTTGAGCTATTTGCCTTACCTAACCTTCAGCAGTATTCTTTCGATTTATGGAAGCAAAAAGAGCATAAAGACCATTCATAAGCCCATTATTCTCCGACCACGTCCTTTTGCAGGCCCTGGGCTGCGCAATCACCCATCATCCGTCTCTGTCACTCTGGTAGTGATTGTGGGAGATTTTGTTCGCAATATTTGCTAATACAGGGTTGCCAACATTCAAATGGATATTGAACCAGTCGCCGTTTCGCCAACACGAGATGATGGAATCCTCAGAATCTGTTACCGGCTAGGCGAGTTCCAAGAAACTGAGAATGAGTCAGCGACGTCTATATACCCCGGGTCGGGAATGAGGCGGCTGCTAAATATGCTCTAATCTAAAAATTTAGGAGAGTCCATCAAAGAAACTGTCGTTATTACAAATTCAAATGGTATATAAAAGTTTTAAAATACTGCAAAACCTTCCTTGTATCCTATGAATAATACGTTCCCTTAACGATTTTATTTGCATTTGAGTTTTGCTCAATGGTACATTTACTGAGATTCCCATACATGTGAAGAACCAGCGAAAAAATCTAAGGAATTTTCGATAAGAATCATTGCGGGTTCTCCATTGGGAGCCAGTTATCTGTAATTTTTATACCAGACCCCTGTGATTTAAAAGCAGGATAAACAAACAATAGGAACGAGGCGTAGTTCAAAGAAAAATTCGCATAGCTAAGAATAACGATGTGAAACAACTAGAAAGGAACTGAGCTTCATTTCTAATTCTTTGAGGGATCACGTAATGTCATGATGGAAGCACGACTTCTTATTGTTAAGGATGGCTCACTTTTTTTATAACTGTCTTAATGCCAAAGTACCGCAGCTGCTATGGTAAGGTCCCAAGAAACATTTCAGCAGCCTATTAGCTCCATAGAGGTTTTAAACAGGTTTTAAGGTGGCATTTCATAAGAGTTGTATTTTATGACTACACTAACTACGACCAAATGCACTCAAGATCAAACTATCCTACACTATCAACAGGTTATATGGAGTATCCGTAAAACCAATTCATACTACCAATATCCAATTAAAACTGTAAAATTTTAAGAAAGCTTTATGGTGGTCTCATATAAATTCTGTTAGATATTTTGTCCTTAAGACTTACCGACTTTGGGAAAGCTTTCAAGAAACCCCAATGGCTTTAAACAGTTGAAGGAAAATACCCAATGAAGCCACCTTAAAACGACATATTTTCAAAGTGAAATAGGCTTCCTTCAAACCTCTCGGCTTTTGGGATGCTTATGATGAGATAGAAAGGTTTCAAGTAAGTAAATATTACCGAGAAAGCTATCTTAAAGTATGTTTCTGGTTAGATAGCATTCGATAAAATTGAAACTTAACAGTGGATACAACTTAATAGGTGCTGCAAAATAATTAAAAATGGGAATTTCAGAAGAAAAATAAAAAAAAAAGATTTGGTGATCAGGAATAGCATCGTAATTTCAAAGGTTCAACTACAAGCAGAGCAGCACATACATAATATTAATGCACCAAGCCATAAAATGATTAGTTTTTAGTTTGTGAATTGCAATGGCACTCAGAATTGCCAACACATTAGGCCAGACCATAATATTATCCATCTGCAGGACTTATAAGTTGTAAGGTGGTTTTAAGAATATCCTTGAAATAAGCATCTATCTCACCATATTTTTGAGTCTATATTATTTAGCGTATGGTCATAGTACATACACATTAACAAAAATCATAAAATTTTTTGAGTTATTGATTACCGCAATTATTTTATATACGTAATTGTATTTGATAATAATGCAATTCCTAGCGCGTATATCGACTGAACATATATTGCAAACCAACCCTGGCATTTTGACACAAATATACAGGGTGTTCCTGAATGTCATGTACAAACGAAAGGAGGAGATTATTTGGTTTTTTTATAACTGAAATTTCAAATAAACATAGTTCCGCAAACACTTGGTTACCGATCTACAGGATGTTGAAGTTTCATTGTTTTTTCATGTTTTATTAATTTTTATTAATAAATCTCTCAGGTACTTAGCTCAAATTTAGAAGATATGAAACGCATTACGAGTTACATAATTGTACATGTCAAACGGTTGGCAGAATCTACTGGGTGGTATTTTTTCAGGGGTCATGCCCCCTTTTCTTACTCTGAACTTCTTTTCAGTGCACCGCTGGCAGATTCAAAAATATTAGTAGTATTCTATTTTGGTCAGAAACTTTTTTTTAATAAAACAATACAATTATCCTAATAAAGCCATAGCCTACTGGACCATATCTTAAATTCATTATTTTCATCTACCTAATAACATAGAATCCTGTTTTGTCTTTGTTCTCGATAAGGATCGGAGATATAAAGAAATACAAGACAAAAAGTTTCTAAGCAAGATGGAAAGATTATTTTGTTTTTTGGAATCTTCCTGTGGCGCACCCCAAAAAAGCTCAGGGTAGGGAAATGTGGCATGAGATTCTGTAGATTCTGACAACCGTTTGACATGTGCAGTTATGTAGCTCCTATTGCGTAAGTTATATTCCAAATTTGAAATAGATAAGTCAAAAATTGAGAGAGTTGTTAAGAAAAAACTGAAAAAAATATTGAAATTTCCTTAAAAATATCAAAGAATCTTCCTCCTTCATTTGTACATGGTATTTAGGAACACCCTGTATATGTGACTTTAAATTTTAACATAAAAAAAATGAATATTTTTGGATCAAGATTTTTATCAGAATTGTAATATATTTGGAGGGCTCTCATTTTTTAGGGCCATCTTATAAAGTTTTATCAATAAACTGTGAGTCGTTTTATTTTTTGATTGTAGTAATCCAGAAAATTCCGAATTTATGATCATTAAATAGCAATAATGAATAAATAAATAATTTATTTACCAACAATACAGAGGGGGAGTAAATAAATTGCTTGATCCACAGATATGTGAATACAATATTCAGGCACGTATTTAGGGGGGTCCAGAGGGTTCACAGTATAGCACAAGGACACAAAAATTAGGATGCACAAGATAATACAAGCCTATAGTGGAGCTGAAGTTTGGGAAACAGCAGAGGCAATGAAGAAAAAAAACTTCTAGGGATGGAAATGGAGGAGTTGCTATAATATACTGACAATCCAGGACAGAGAAAGAAACAGATGCTGCAAAAGAGTCCTCCAGTGGACACTCGCTCAACGGAAAAAGAGTGGAAGACTTAAGAAAAGTGGGAGATAAGGCGTCGAGGAAGGCATGCGGCAGAGAAAGATAGGATGCGATAAACGACCATAGAGTTGTATTCAAGTCGCAAGACGATGTTGATGAACAACATATTCAGTGCTAGAGCAAAGCTCATTTCCGGATGATTTTCTGTCCGACTAGCCCCCGTACGCGTACATGTTCCTGGGCGGTCTCAATTCATCCCGCAAATTGAGCGCACGTCTCAATCCGAGCGTGGTGTGTGACGAGGGCGGACGTGCTGCCATCTAGCGGTCGCTGCGTACCGACGGCGCAGCTCATGACTTTCAGTCACGTCATCCGCTGATTTACACACCTCTGCTCCTGCTGTATACAGATCTAATACAGAGATAATGTCTCCGGACGTCGGTTGGTCGTTCTGGACTACGACACATGTTCTTATAGCTACACTGCTTGCTCTCAACGAGGTTGGAGGACATCCTGATAGTGGCTTTCGGAATAGAGATTCCAATGTCAAGAGCGCAACATCTTTTACACTCATGAGCAAAAAGCTTAGGTCAGTTTCAGATAATTTTGAAATAAAAGTTAATTACTGAGTCATAGGTCTAGTAGGCGGTAAATTATTCATTTCTAATAAATGCTAGTAGGCTTATTTGTTAGCTGTCAGTAGTTATCAGCATATTTTTGACTTTTGAAGAAATAACGCGAATTTAGCCTAGTCAAAAGTTCACACGGTGGCTATTTCCGATTTTGTTGTTGGTTATCTCCATAAAACTTTCGATCCTCGATCCCTTTGCCCTTAGTGGATCTTTAAGTGGCCATAATGCCTTTATAGATATTATTGTTATGGCTAGACTTCTAAAATTAATGCAAGATGGTCGAGGACAACGAGAAACTGCAAGAATTGTTGATAAGATGTCCTATACAAAACGTGTATCCAGGTTATCAACAGACTGGCCTGATAACCAGAAGACCCAGATCCGGTCGAAGAAGGATGATCAGCCAAAGAGATGATCAATTTTAGGTGTCCGTAATTTTGTGGAACAGGACAACTTTTGATCGGCCAGCTCTCAGCCTTAGACATGAATCCCATCCCTACTCAATTATGTGAGATGAGATGGGACAACGTGTTCGACGGCATACATCAGCTCCAAGAAGTGCCCAAGAACTGAGAGAGTTGCTAATGTTTTATGTATTTTTAACTTCACAATCATTACCTCCAAACCTCCGTGGCCTGGTAGATGTGGTAGATGTACAGCGTTACGTGAAGCTAGTAAGTTGATAGTGTTGAAACAGATCAGGGAAGATCACAATAGTCCTTCGTTTCTACAACAAATATGACCGTGGCCACATGCTAATCATAGGATAATTTCAAATTTCAATATACATATCATTGCAGTCCCGTAGCTCAGAGTTCGCCGTCACCCACAGAACATGTCATACTGGGCGTTTGGCTTTTCATAATGTTGCCATTTATAGCCACGAAGTCGCCATTTCTGGCGATTTGATTCTTTCATGGCATGTCAAAGATTGACGATTTCTGCCGATATATTTGCGAAAAGATGGTTATAAACATACTTATAATCTGGCAACATGTCGTACTCGCTTTGAGACAGACATCCGCGCTTCACCGAAATTGCTTTCGTACTGCGCCTGGCTGTGAATGTAGTGGGAATCTAGGATGTATGTGGGGTTATGTGTCTCTTTTTAACTGATGATCTTCTCTGCTTGTTGAATTAGAGACTTCGCATTCCAGATTCAACTTTGCCAATTGTATATATGCCGATTATTATCTCTTGTTTTCCGTTCGCCTTTTGACATACTACTTATTTGTTAGTGTAGTCTGAAGCAGTATTTTTTACAATCAATATCAAACAGAACCGCGTGATAACCAATCTAGCAATACAAAAAAAAATAAACATATTCAACTAGATGAACTGCAAAAACGTTCGCTAGCCATATTTAGCATAACCGCATTAAAATTCATGAATTCAAATCGAGAATTGACAATTTGAAATCATGTTTAATAAATTGTGGGCGTAAAGCGGGCCTATCTGTCTTGATCCGCAGAACTATTTCTCTTGTTAGACGATAATGCGGATGTTTCGGTGTTGAAGCAGTAAATCTCCATTTATTGCCAGAAAAAGGCGAAATGGTTGTCTTGGGTGTGAACGTGACACGCGATACAATGGGTATTTCGAAGAGGAGTGAACACCAAAAAAAAGTAGTGTCAATTTTAAACTATTAAAGGCACCCATAGACTTCGTTCTTCTCCGACTGTTTTGTTCAACGAACAACACTGTTCGAACAAATACGACGAATGCGAATCGCACACACATTTCAGTTTTCTTTGCCATTCACAAGTTCTCCTCAAAAATGTTCGTAATGCCATTCGTGTTCAAGATACAGGGAGTTGAAGGTATAAAAATTATACATATTTTTTACGATTTTGCCGAAACTACTGGCAATACTGTTATGAAATTTCACACGAATATGATTTGGAAGCCAGTACATCGCATGAATTGGTTTTTTATATCTGACTCGCATAGGAGACGCTGATTACAATGTTCGTACCAGGTAGTAATGAACATAACTTTTTTGAGGTTAGATTTATTAATTAAAGTTTCAAGTAAGCTTAAACGTCATTCAATTTTACACCAAAAAGGCACTCTTGGTAAAAATCGATACTGTGTAGCGTTTTCGGAATATTTTGAATGGAAAATAATGGAGTAACAATCGATACTGGTATAAAATAATGTTAAAGTTATTGATTATTATTATTATTATTAATTAGTATGGATTATGTGAACTGAACATTTTTTATCAGATAAACGAGACTTCATCGGTGAAAAGGATGCATGTTGAAAAATTGGGATTTAGGAGTTTACCTTCTTGTAACGTTCCACAAAAATTTATTCTAATCAGTATATCCTGATTTTCTCCAAGTGCTCTGTAGAAAACGTACATTTAAAGATAGTTATGACGATAAGTCAGATGTTTGAGACCTTCTGATTTGTGAAATTAGACATTGTTACCTACTCAAAATGTATTCAAATGCTGAACACAGACATGTTATTAATGGATTCTTTAGAAAAAGGATAGACCTATGTACTCGTGAAAACGGAGGGCATTTTGAACACTTACTCTAATTGAATTTTTTTATGTTCTCAGTCTTTATTCTTATTCTTCTTGTGATTATTTATTTAACTAATAATTCTATCATTAATTTATACTAGTATCGGTTATTGCCGAATAATTTTCAAATAAAAATATTCCGCAAACGGTACATAGTGTTGAGTTTCATTAAGAGTACCTTTTTGGTGTAAAATTGAATGATGTTTAAATTTAATTGAATTTTAATTAATACCACTTGGTACGAACCGTATAACTAGCGCCCTCTATGAGAGTCAGCTATAAAAACAAATTCGTGGAATGTATTAGCTTCCAAAACATATTTGTATGAAATTTTGTTACAATTTTGCTAGTAGTTTCGGCTAAATCGTAAAAAATATGTATAATTTTTTTCAACGCCCTCTTTCTTGAATACTGATGGCTTTACGAAAATTGTTTACTATTCAAACCCAAACTATTTTTCAGTTGTGCAATGTGCATTTATCCTTTTTTAAACACCCTGTGCCTATATAAGCGTTATTCTGAGTAAAGTGATTGTCAACGTGAAACTACCAAGTGCTATTGCAAGCATAATGATATGGTTAAATTGATATCACTGATACATCCACCGACTGTAAACCTAGGAAGACACATCTATTTACAAAGGTCTTTCGTCGGTACATGATTGGAGCACTGTTACCCGAATGCAGTGTAGGAGAGCCAAATTTTTCAAATGTATGTCAATTGTTACCAGTATCATTAGATCTGTTGCAGATATAATAGGGCCTAGTGTAAAAGTTAGATGTAATATATTACATGAAAAAACTTATACTTGCTTTTTGTTTCAGCTCATAGCGAAGTGGAAGGTAACGAATTGGCCGACACACTCGCAAGAGGGGGAATTGAATTGCGGGCTTGCAAAAACCATTACCACGAAAACCATCTCAGAATGGGCAGTGAGGAAAGCACTCCTGCACTAAAATATAATTTTACGTTTATAAACATAGGACTAAACATTCACGTAGGACAATCGAATCTTTCCATCTAATAATTTAACACGCATTTTTTCCTTGAATTCGATGACTGGCTTGACTTCGATTAATAAAGTCTGCCAAGCAGCCAAGGAAACTTACTTGTTTCTGGTTCCAGGTGATAACGAAGTGGAAGGCAAGACTCACTCGCAAAAGCAGGAACTGATTCTGTGTTGATAGCAGAGCTCTGCCAGGAAAACCATATCAGAATGGACAGTGAGGAAAGCACTCCTGCACTGGAAAGATAGATCAGAGCTCCTACACAAGAAGGAGGTGATTCTATACCCTTCTAGTCAGACTCCTCCTGGAATCCTAGAATGGATCAAGACCTGCGCATTCTGGTCGGTTTCTTGACAGGACATTGTCGTCTGAGAAACCACTTGCGGTAAATAGGTCTGGAACAAACGTCGGACTGTAGTTTCTCCTCAATGGAGGACGAAACTGCGGAGCAGATATTGTGCTCCTGCAAAGCACTGGAATGAGCTAGGTTTCAGACTTTCGGAATTCACCTATCTGGAGCCTATTGATTTCAAGGGAGTTTCACCGAACACGACCATAGCCTTCGTCAAAAGGTGTGGTTTGTACAGTGAACTTTAAATAGGCGTGAGCCACAATGGACGCAATAGGGTTGCAATCAAAATAACCTAATCTGACCATTTAGTTAGGTATAGCTTTTTTTATTTACTGCTATGTAATCAAATTGAACAGTTTTGTGGATTTTGTACAAAATTATAATGTTGCGAAGAAAAATTAAAACAGCGCTATTAAGTTTATAAACATATGACTGAACATTCACGTAAAACAAGCTAACCTTTCCATCTAATAATAACACGCATTTTTTCCTTGAATTTTATTATTGGCTTGGCTTCGATTAAAAAAATATGCATTGAATAAAAAAGCTACGTATCCAAGTACGTGCGAAGAAAACTTTTTATAGAATCCAATTAAGAATAAGCAATTCATTACTCACGCTTTCCGTGTAATTTTTTGGCAATAATAATACAGCACAGCCATATACTTCAGATTCATTCATCTGAGAAGATATCACGCTGATGACTTTGCAGGTGTAGCAGAATTTATAACTGTTACATAAGCCGAGCTTCAACCAAGCAGAAGAGGGAATAGAAAACAAAAACTGAAGGCTCAGTTACCTTCACACTATGCTACATTGGATTCAATAAATAAGTTACATTACATTATTTTTTTCAAGGTACCAACTCGATTCAATGAAGGTAGGCAACAATTTTGGTAAATGCTTCTCTATTTTCTGCTCTTGTGGGTATGTGTATTACTGTGTATGTATGTTTATTTGTTCGAGTGGAATCTTGCTACTCAATTTTGAAGCAGATATCTTCAACCGATTGACCTGAAATTTTTCATACTAATTTAGTTTTAGGCCAATAAAATTTCGAGAAAAAAAAACGGATTCTGGAATTAATTTCCGGCAGGATGGAAATCGTCTTAATACGTTTATTGGGTCCTGGATACGTGTAATCTGATTTTGCACCATTGTAGGTGGTGAGCTTAACTTTTGACAGCCCAAAAACTATCAAATTTTTGCCCCATCTTTGTTTCTGCTTGTTGCTGGAAAATGGTGCATCGGACGGAAACTTTCATTCCATTCATAAACAAGACTACATTCTGCGTCAAATGGTATATAAAACGTCAACATTGCTTTAGTGATATAGTCGAAAGCTAATGCTAAAAGTGATAAAAAATCGTATTTCAGTGCAAACTTACATTTTGCGGCTTTCCGAGACCAAATATCTTGAAAAGAGATACTTCAATCGAAAAATATATGAAATAAGAGTTGTACAGAATAAAATTTCATGTTAAATAGATACCTTAGTTAATAAATTTAGCCACTTATAATTCGAAATTTGGCCTAAATTCAAAACAGTTTTTTTGATTGAAATCATGCAAGGTAAAATCATATCAAAATTTTGTACCAAAACAGCATAACCTGATTAGAAGATTATTAAGTTTACCAAAGTATTCTATTATCATTGAGTCTTAGTAAATTAATAATAAATCAGTAATAAGTAACTGAATCATAGCTCTTAGGTGCAATAAATTAACAATACCACTTACAAGTTTATTAATGAAATATGTAAACACGGTATATATAAATAAATTTATAAATAAATAACTGAACAGAACTAGTAGCAAAGTCTGATATTAATACCAACCAGGGCCATAAATCCGTAGGCACACAGAAAAAAATGTTATGGTGCATTTAATTAATTGTTAGTATTTGGATGTTTTTCTTATACTTCAAATAAATTTACAGTTGTTTCAAAACCATGTCATTCAAACAGTTTACACCTCAAGTTTGAGGCAATTGCAGGTAAGCTAATAATTTTAAAATAGGATATATTCGTTCTAATGATACCTATCTACTATCATTCCAATATTAGATAGCGTTGCATTTAAAGCATTCTATTGTTTTTAATATATACCTTAGGTTTTGTTTGAGTAAAGCGTATAATTTGACTGATATAAAAAATTATTCTTACAATAGTTTTTCTTCATAATTAGTTCAGTAAAAAAAGTTCATCTTGTCTAAAAGGCAACTGTAATAGACACAACAACTGATGCCTTTACTACATTGTCTATGGCGTATATGCTATTTGAGACACTAGTAAGCAGTATTTGAACTAAAAGTACCTTATATGGAATTTAGTGATCCTTGTCGTTGGCTCAACTTCTCTGCACTCGGCTGGATTAATACCGAGATTAAAGGAGTGACAAAAACGTTGTTAGCATCATTGTCGTTGTCTAATTCATAATAAGGGTATTTATTTAATCTGGTGTGACAGAATCGAAATTTATGTGTAAATAAATAATGTTTATCCGAATTTCAAAAGAATTGGTTTGTTTACAAATATAGAACTTACGGATATGGTAATGTGAAAGAAAGAAGTGAAGATATTTTAGAATCAATTATAAAAAATGGGTTCGATTCAATGAATACAGTTAGTTATCAATACCCCTTCCGTTGGATAAAACCTTGAATAAAAGGAAAAGGTAAAAGGAAAAGGAATACTGAAGTAAGATCTCGTTGAACCAAAGCGTGAGGGTTTGATCACACGACAGATATTTCTGTGAGACATACAACAGAAAATGTGGCAGCACTTTTTTGTTCGCATTTTCTTAGATGTTGATGGTCCGTCTTTCTTCATCGGGATCATTTTCAAAGGAACTGTTTTCAACTTTTTCTGCTTCTGCGGCGATGTAACTTTCATCCTCATCTTCGAAGGGTGCTGAATTAGAACATCACTGGCCGGTGTAGTTGAGGCATATTGTTGAGCATTTCATGCCTACTTTTCGGCAACTGCATTTCTCTGTACTCCTTTGTACATTTGCAGGACACTAAGAATTTCAGCTGGAGCTGGATCCTTGGTGTTTATGATGGGGCGAAATCTAAGGCCCGTTCTCCTCCAACCCTAGATCAGAGGACCCTTTGGGTTATAATACCAGCCCTGGATTTGAAGGTACACCCGCAGTATATATTGAGCGGCAGCTGCATTTGTTGCAGTTAGGGGGGCCAGTTCGAAAGTTGGCTTTGTTACAGATTGCGAAAATATCTCGTAACGGATTTGGTCCAAGGAGATCACACCTGCCTTAGGCCAATAAAAGGCTGTCAAAAACAGACGACCTGCTGAAACGGGAACCTCAGGATCCTCATCTTCATGACGCCTGGACCACCCAGGCATTTAGTAACTAGGCCTGCATGAGCCACATTCAACCTAAACTAACCTGGTTATCTACATTTCCCCGATAGATTTTCCTTATCTTTTCCTTAGATATGTACGAGTGGTGCGGTAAAGTAAATACTTAGAAATTCAAAGTAGCATAACTTTTTCACTTTTCATTTGCAGATTTGCGATTGGCGTTATTGTACTATACTCATTAAATGGTTTCGGATGATATATAGCTTGACCATATACCAGGGGTAAATTAAAATAAAGTCCAGCCAAAAGGTAAAGTAAAAGCAAACTGATTTTCAATTGGTGCAAAAGTTTGTATGTCAAAATGATCGAATTTAAATACTGGTGTCTTTATATAACGTAAAATTCTATTTACCTTATCTTTTATTCCAAGAATTTTTTTCAATAGGAGTATCAGCTTTAAAGATATGTAGTCTTACATAGCGGCAAAATGTTAGTTTGCACCGAAATGAAAGAAATTCACCGCTTCTAATTATTGAGTTAGGCTCTACTGTTAAACCAACTTGAAAGTTTTAGATTTCATTCGGCGCAAAATTTAGTCCTTTTTAATATCGCACAGAACGATATTTTCCGTCCGACGCATGATTTTCCAGCTTTAACCAAAAAACTAAAAAAGTGCAATAATTAGGCAGCTTTTAGGGTGTCAAACAATTGATTAGGCTCTACCGCTAAACCGACTTAAAAGTTTCAGATGACATTCGACGTAAAATTTAGTCCTTTTTTTCTTGACGCATCATTCTCCAGCTGCAACCAAAAAAACTAAAAAAAGTGCAAAAATTTGACAGTTTTTGGGCTGTCAAAAGTTAGTTTCACCACCTGGAATAGTGCAAACTTAGATTACACTCATTTAGGACCAAACAGAGGTATTAAAATGATCTACAGCCTGCTGGGAATTAATTCCAGAAAAATTTTAATTTGATTAACGTATTTGGATGACAATACACGATAAGCTCAGGTGACGCCATTCTATATCCATATGCTGGACCATCCAAGGTGGCGGAATAGTTGTTTTTTATGCATTCCTACAATATGAGTATCAAATTATGTCTAAATTTCTAAATTTTTATGCACTTCTACAATATGGGTATCAAATGGAGGGGCTTGCCGAGAATAATAATTATAAAAATATTCACTCTTAATCGAATATGGTGAACTTTTGAGTTTTTTATGCTTTCCTATAGTATAGATTTTAAATAAAAGGGTTCGAATAAAAATGCCGGTTAAAAAAATGGTGATTATACGCTCCGTTGCTCTAATCCTCCTGAAATTTGATGAGAGACCTCGATATTATGTGTTTCGTCAGGCACAAGTAAGCTACAAGCTTAAATAAGTCGTGCATTCTCCCAAACATCCAAGTCAAGGTGAGGCTGTGCCGAAGACAGTGGCATCGGGGTGTAGTATGACATGATGATGGAAATGATATGAACAGACTCAGGAACCTAGCCAACGATAACTAAAAAGTAAAAAATAAAATAGAAGCAGAAAAATGTTGTAGAAGAGCTTTTATTTAAATGCTCTAGAAAGAGCAAAATAAAATTTTCCTTCAAAAATTTTAACTATCAACTCATAGCCTCATTACACACAATTTATATGATATTAAAAGCTTGTCGGAAGGTTTGCATAAGTACCTATAAGTATTTATGAAACTTAACAAAATTAAACTTAGCAGAATAATTTACTCAGTTAAATAGTTATTATTTATTTACACAAGTAAATCGCGCGACAAGTTTTTACGATCATATAAATTGTGTTTATTGAGGCTATAAGTTAATAGTTAACATTTTAAAGGAAAATTTTATTTTCTTCTTTTTAGAGCATTCAAATAAAGCTTTTTTAAAGTCTTTAATCTCTTTAATTTAATAATATCCACATGGCAACACAATACAGAACGAAAACTACTCATGAATCAACCTGAAATTTGATATGAGAAGAATTGAATATATGAAAACAATATTAATAACAATGGAATGTAACTGATAGGATTTGCATCGGAACGAATGACCTTCTCAAGGTACTTCGAACATACCAGTCATTCCTTGGAAAAGTCATACGTTTACTTGTAGCTTACTCGATAACGTTTAATGGATTCTGTACCGAATTGTGAATAATGCATAAAACAATACCTGGGAAACTAGGTACAGCAGCGTAGCTTATCTTATCGGCATTGGAACACAAAATTTAAGGTATGGTTATCAGTTTGCCTAGCTCCACTTTCCCTTTCGTTTCTGTATACCGACGTAATTGGCCTACTGACATATTTTAGATAAAATAATACTTTAGTTTAGTAGTTAGCGCTGGAACTTGGTAAATAACCTTTGGGATAACTACTGCCCTACAAGGCTCAGATCAAACTACTTTTGGCAACCTGTTTAATTCAGCTATCTTTATTCAAAAGCGTTTGGATCATGATTTAATTCAGCATCTGCGTTCCGAGCCAAAGCAGTTGATCCTTTGTGAATTCTGGCAAGGGACACTCTGTCATCCTTTTTTAACTACAAAGGGATGACCCTATCCTTCCTTTCTTTCATGGTCAGCCTCCCGCAAGGTCTGACAGCCTATTGCGCTGTAGGAGCGCTGCGAGAGGATAAGTGTGGGTGCACGTTAGATTTGAAACGCTGCAGGCTGTAACCTATATATAGCAGGAATGCTGGAGGAGACTGGTTCGGGGAGTAGGGACCTCGACCTGGTAAGGATGAGCTCGCAGAGCCTCTTTAGTGCTCCTCTTTCGGACGGCCTTTGGTGTTATTATCTAGGAGAGCTCACTCGAACATCTCATATGATAGGATCTGTAAAACAGGGAGAAGTCAGCCACCCTTCTTCGATGTTTTAGATTGTGAAAGTCCTTTGTGAGGTTAGGCATATCGATTAGTCAAACTGTTCTCTTAATGATAGCGTGCAGAAACTTTAGAGAGTTTACGGCGAAGTATCCTACAAGGGAGGAGTGGGGGTCAAGCGGCAGGTGGCCTTTTGAGGAGGGAGGCTAGTCTGGTATACAGACGACCTGGGGTCTACAGATCAAAAATAAAGCTCGCCCTCTCTCTTGGAGGAAAATCACAGTATTCCAAACAGAAGTATAGGCGATTTTAGATTCTGCCTCTCGTATTCACGAAATTCAGGGGCCTAGCAGACGGATTACTATCTGGCAGCAGATACCAATGGAATGATGGCAAAATCAGCATCTTATGAGATGTAGAGGAATAATCAGACAGACATGACTTGTATGTGATGGGGGTGGCAAGCGAAGTGTGCACACTGTAGCGAGGAGGAGTTCTGGACACACGTTCTATGTCGCTGTGAAGCCCTTGGACATCACTGGCCGATTATGCTAGGTTCGAGGGTCCTAGAACCTGAGGATATAAGATGGGTAGGACCCAAGGCCAGCCTCATCTCTGCGATAAGGGCTGACTTGGGGACTAGAGTAAAGAGATGTGCAGAAGGGTAGGCTTATGCACTGTTCTCACCAAAAAGCCTCTCTCCTTTTTTCATTCATTCTTTTGATTCCACCTTGACTGACAATCCAATTTTTACTTCCCACACCGATAGGTGAGGGGAGTATTGTAATCGCGAAAATTTTCGATTTTGAGATAATACACTTTTTGGGCGTTTCATGATGCCTACATAACGAAAATCCACGTCACTCATTTCCGTCGGTCTGTCTGTCTGTCTGTACGCGTTTTTCTGTCCTCGTGATCTCAGTAACCGCCGCATGGATTGTGATGAAATTTGGGCAGCGATATGCTGTGGGGTCGTAGTAGGTAATGTTGCTATAATTTTGAAAATCGGTGCATTGGCGGCGGAGTAATTAGCAAAAAACGAAATATTTCAAATATTCCCCAAACTTCGTTTTTAGGCGTTTTAGGTGTTCCTGATCATTTTCTACTTTTTTTGGGTGGGGGTGGAAATTGGGGTGGTTGGGGGTTGGGGGGTTGTAAAATTGAAAAATTTGTTGTATTCATAATAGGTTACCCACTGACCTGTGAAGGAAGACCTAACGACATAAATAACTTTTTTAGGTCTATCCGAGCATTGCCTTATGCCTATTACAGAAACTAAAGGACTTAGAATTTTTTCCGATGTATACATACGAGTATTGCTTTAGATCGTTCTATATTATGTAACGAAGAAACTGTTCAATTGATTTCAATGAAATTTTGACACAGTATTACTACCGTGTCGAGGATGGAAAATGCGGATGGTTTTTATAAATCGTGCCAGCAGCGGCGCAGAAATAATAAAAAAAAAGTAAAAATATAGAAACAGCTCAAACTTCGTTTTTAAGTGTTTTAGAAGTTCCTGATCGTTTTCTGAGTTTTTTTGGGTGGGGGTGGAATTGGGGTGGTTGGGGGATGGGGGGTTGATAAACTGAAAAATTTGCTGTATTCATAATAGGAAGTCCACTGACCTGTGAAGGAAGATCTAGCGACCTAAATCACCTTTTACTTCCCACACCGATAGGTGAGGGGAGTATTGTGATCGCGAAAATTTTCGATTTTGAGATAATACACTTTTTGGGCGTTTCATGATATCTACATAACGAAAATCCACGTCACCCATTTCCGTCGGTCTGTCAGTCGGTCTGTCTGTCTATCTGTCGGTCTGCCTGTCTGTCGGTCTGTCTGTACGCGTCTTTCTGTCCTCGTGATCTCAGTAACCGCTGCATGGATTGTGATGAAATTTGGGCAGCGATATGCTGTGGGGTCGTAGTAGGTAATGCTGCTATAATTTTGAAAATCGGTGCATTGGCGGCGGAGTAATTAGCAAAAAACGAAAAATTTTAAATATTCTCCAAACTTCGTTTTTAGGCGTTTTAGGTGTTCCTGATCATTTTCTACTTTTTTTGGGTGGGCGTGGAAATTGGGGTGGTTGGGGGTTGGGGGGTTGTAAAATTGAAAAATTTGTTGTATTCATAATAGACTACCCACTGACCTGCGAAGGAAGACGTAGCGACATAAATAACTTTTTTAGGTCTATCCGAACATTGCCTTATGCCTATTACAGAAACTAAAGGACTTAGAATTTTTCCGATGTATACAAACATGTGAGTATTGCTTTATATCCTTTTTTATTATGTAACGAAGAAACTGTTCAATTGATTTTAATGAAATTTTGACACAGTATTACTACCGTGTCGAATATGGAAAATGTGTATGGTTTTTATAAATCGTGCCAGTAGCGGCGCAGAAATAATAAAAAAACTAAAAATATAAAAACAGCTAAAACTTCGTTTTTAAGTGTTTTAGAAGTTCCTGATCATTTTCTGAGTTTTTTTGGGTGGGGGTGAAATTGGGGTGGTTGGGGGGTGGGGGGTTGAAAAATTGAAAAATTTGCTGTATTCATAATAGGCTGTCCACTGACTTGTGAAGGAAGATCTAGCGACATAAACCACCTTTTTAGATCCATCTGAACATTGCCTTGCCTATTACAGAAACCAAAGGACTTAGATTTTTTTCTGGTGTAAACATATACGAGTAGGTATTGCTTTAGATCGTTCTATATTATGTAACGAAGAAACTGTTGAATTGATTTTAATGAAATTTTGACACAGTATTACTACCGTGGCGAGGATGGAAAATGCGTATGGATTTTATAAATCGTGCCAGTGGCGGCGCAGAAACAGTAAAAAAAATAGAAATATAAAAACAGCTCAAACTTCGTTTTTAAGTGTTTTAGAGGTTCCTGATCATTTACTGAGTTTTTTTGGGTGGGGGTGAAATTCGGGTGGTTGGGGAGTGGGGGGTTGAAAAACTGAAAAATTTGCTGTATTAATATTAGGCTGTCCGCTGACCTGTGAAGGAAGACCTAGCGACATAAATCCCCTTTTTAGGTCCATCTGAACATTGTTTTACCTATTACCGAAACTAAGGGACTTAGAACTTTCTGTATACATACGAGTATTTACTGCTTTAGATCGTTTTGTATTTTGTAACGTGGAAACTATTAAATTGATTCTAATGAAATTTTGACACATTATTATTACTGTGGTGAGGATGGAAAACGCGTATGCTTGTTAGAAATCGTGTCAGTGGCAGCGTAGCAATAATCAAAAAACTAAAAATATGAAAACAGCTCACACTTCGTTTTTAGATGTTTTAGGGGTTCCTGACCGTTTTGTACCTTTTTTTTGGGTGGGGGTGAAATTGGGGTGGTTGGGGGGGCGGGGGGGGCGGGGGGTTGTAAAACTGAAAAGTTTGTATTATTGATAATAGGCTGTTCATTGACCTGTGCAGGAAAGACCTAGCGGCATGAGACAATTTTAGGGGGGGGGGGGTACTGGCGATGATTTTGTTGCAAGGGGATCTCAGACTAAATCTTTATGCTATGAGAAAATAATAAACTGGTATCACCGTAATGTGTGGGAAGTGCTGAGTCAATCAACTTGACTCCATTTTTTTTCACATACGAGACTTCAGACTGGAACTCTTCCAAAAGAGGGAGTAAGCTATACAAAATGCAAAAGCTGTACATAGAGAAGTTATGCAATAGCAAAACGCTTACATATTTTCCTACAGAATAATACAAGATGTCCATTTATTCTGTAATTCTTAGACATCTCGCAAGAAGAAAATGTCTAATACGAAAGTTATTTAGTTGTTTATGATGCATATAAATTTTAAATTGTGATGGTCTGAAAGTCATTTTATTTTGTTTTTTTTTTAAATTTACCACCCTGTACGTTTTATTTCAAATCGATGTATCTATTAATACCCTATCTCAGCTCGCAATATTTTTTTTCGAGTTTTCGGCGTTGCCAAGTTATAAATTATTTTTCCAAAATATCAAACATATTCCTGTTTTTCAATAATCGTATATGTTATTTAACATGAAAATACTCGCAAGTAATGGTTTTTGGCGTGACAAAGTTTTAAAGAATTTTTCTGAATAGAAATATCGAATAATTACCCACTAAATGGGTATGGTATATTCAGCAGAAACTTCAGACAAATTCAGCACATATATCGCAAATATTATTAATTTTCACTGCAATGACAGACATTGCCATGTAGAACATGTTTGCTTATTATACACATATCCTTAATAAACATAATGTATATGGTAAATGTACGTATATTTACATTAAACGGCATTATGTAATTTTTTATGTAGGTATTTAAGCCAATGTTTCCGGTGCTATGTTGTTAGTTGTCTAGATGGTTGTTAATATATCTGAGATTAATGTAAACAAGCTGGGTTGAACCAATGCTGCCGATAAATTTTTGGTTTTCTGATTACTGGTTTGAGTCAAAATGAAAAAATACCTCGGTCATGTAAACAGAGTGTCCCTGAACTTCCTTAACACGTGATATTTTCGTAACAAAAAAATGTTCAAACGAAAACTGAGTGGAATGTTCGAAAATACTACAGGGTCTATCATCACATGCTTTCAAAACAATTTTTTTTTTTGTACTTCAACCCTCAAAACACACCTCCAACATTGTTTTTCAAATAGCACCTCATAGTTTTTCCTACACAAATTAAGTCCTTACTTTACTTAAAATCTTGTAGTGCCTTTGGTTTTATACAAAATCCTATTTTTTTCGTAAAGTCAGAAGCATAGAATAAATAAAATAAGTAAAAAAAGGATTTGTTTGAGGTGTAATGCTTTCGTAGGAAAAAAGATAAAAAAGAAAACTAAGCGGGCCTTTCAAGGGTACCGAATGACCTATCATACCATGCTTTCGAAACATTTTTTACTTCAACTCCTAAAACTTACCCCCCACTTTTTTCCAAATAGCATCCCACAGATTTTTCTACATTAATGAGGTCATTATTTTATTTAATATTTTGTAGTGCCTTTGACTTCATACACAAAGCAATTTTTTTTCGTAAGGTCACTAACATAAGATAAATAAAATGAGCATTTATTTGAGGTGTAATATTTTTGTAACAAAAACTCATAAAAAAACATTTGTCTTCGAAAGCATGTACTATAGGTCATTCAGTCCCCTGAAAAATCCAATTACTTTTATTATACTTATCGGTTTTTACGTCAAGCTATTTCTTATTTTATTTATGTTATGCTTATGATTTTACGGAAAAAAATATGTTTGTGTAACAAATCAGGGATACTGCAAGATTTTAAATAATATAAGCACTTTATCTGTGTAGACAAAACTATTTGGTGCTATTTGAAAAACAAAAGTTGAGGGTGAGTTTTAAGGATTGAAGTATAAAAAGAATGTTTTGAAACCATTATATGAGTTTTGGTTTGAACTTTTGTTTGTCACGAGAATATCATACGTCAAGGAAATACAGGGACACCCTGTATAGCGACATTGAAACTATAAAAATGATCTAGTTGCTAATGAACTGCTGGTTCTATAATAATAGTTTTTTATTCCATTGCATTGGATTTGCCAGTTACTTCTGTTGATATAAAAACAGAAAGTTATTACGAGCTATGTGAAAGACACCAAAATATAATTATATAATATAATACGGAATATAATACGGAAAGTTCTCCCTAACTTTAATGTAGATATCTGAGTCACTTAAAATAGATACATACATGAAAGTGCAAAGTCGTATCGAAGTATAAACTTCTCTAAAAAAAGATATTCTGTGACATTTGCTGATGTTAAGAAACAACCCATTGGCTTGCTTGACACCACTCGTTCTAAAAAGTCATCAACAAATGAAATATATAAATTAAACGCCTGACGTTACACTGATTTCAGAAGAAAAAACATTTCTGACTATCAAATTGACAACAGTTTCTGATAAAACATAAAATCCATGATGTAGGGTTTCCTCCGAAGCTTAATGACTCTTCAACTTTGCAAAGAATAACTCATGGTTTACCATATCGAAATCAGTATAAATGATATCAACTGCTATACTATGTTTTAGATTAGATTAGAATGAGTTAACTTAATAAATTGTCGAATATTTGCGGAACTACCAGCACAACAATAAAACATAAGACAAGGAAAGATACTCAAAATATAAATTTTACAAGATGATAACTAAATCCAGATTATATCAATACTCTGGAAGAAGTAATATCGGAAGGCCGAGAAAAAAAATGGGTTTCGTAACAGGCAAAGTGCCTAAAAGTTGAAGTGAAAAAGAAGAACAATATTAGATTGATTTGTTTGGGGTGGACTCTGTTCCTCACCGTCAACCGAAGCTTATTGCCTTTTGCCTGTTAGTCGGGTAAGCGAATTCGTGTGGCCTTGGCCATGTCCAGCAGCATTTTAATACTATAGTCAGTTTCGTCATCTGGCTGCCTCACACCAAACAGTCTCTCGCAGTTAAAAATGATATGTAAAGCAGGCTCTTGGGACTGATGGCAAAGTCTACAGTCCTGTTCTGTGTTGGTCCATGTCTAGTAATAAGATCAATAACTTAATTCCTTTTCAGCTTCAAAAGCAAGCTAGTGGGCCGCTGATTAGGGTCTTTAAGCAGCTTTTTGTTGGACCACTGTGTTGGTGGTACCTTTGCTTATGCACCAGCTTGGTTCTGGACCGAAGAATGGCATGGCTCTTCTTGCAAGCTCGTCAGTATACTCATTGCCACCACCTGCATGGCCTGGAACCCAAACTGACTGACTGTTTCATACCACTGATGATCCCTATACAAAGGTGAGCGTGTAGTGTCTCATGGCAGAAGTAAGTGTACTTCCCGATGATGCATTTGGTCGAAGAAGTGTTGAAACCATGTTGTTCAGGTTTGATTTTATTGAGCATATGGTTATATAGTACACGTAAAGAAAGTCATAAAAAAGTGAAACAGTTTTTTGTTCTTTTGTTTTTTTGTTTTTTTTTTGTTTTTTGCGATCTAAATAATAACCTGGAAATCCATTCTGTGGTTGATGGTTTAGCTTGGAGGAAGTCCTTGTTGTTGCCCGAATATGCTCTAAGGCCACATTCTTGCACTACATGCCTGACAGTTTGGCGTTCCGCTCCACAGTCGCATCGTGGGGATTTGCGCTTGTTCCATTTAAACAACGAATCAGCGCAAACTCCATGCGACGCGACGTGCGAATTCTGTTCAGGGTTGACCATTCCCTTCAGTGGAGCTCACAACCAGGCGGTTCTTGACCAATAGTTAGATTACTGTTCACTTCTGGTGTTTGGATTGCCCAAACTTCGGCCCATTTAACTGCAGGGTTGAAACCATCAGACTTGATTTGGAGAGCTGTTGTAATTGGTGGTTTTCTGGACCGTCATCTGCGCAGGGAGAAATCAAATATATCCTCGTGGATTGGCAGTGAGGGACTTGTTTTGATTTTGATATATTCTTTGAAAAGGGCATTTTCTCGACGGATGGGTGGTGACGCTATTTAGCTGGGTGTTGGTAGCCGGTTAGTTGGGGTTGATTTGACGCATCCCGTAATAGTTCTTATACAAGTGTTTAAGTGGGCTCTATCAGTCTAGTACAAAGATGAAAGAGCATATTAAAAGCAATTCTTTGGTATAATAAGATATTGGGGGTTACATTTGAAAAAAAAGAAAAATCTGGATTTTGCATTCTACATACTCTACGAATATGCGTCGCGAGCTTTTTTTATAGCCGATTTTAAAACTGGAGGATATTTTTAATACTTCCGTGTATAGGAAATAATTTTTGATTCATTACTTTTTGACATACAGTACGTTTGTTTGACAGCGATTTGGATATAAAAATGGTCATAACTTTTGAAATACCCTGTATAATGTTATAATACCTTATATTGTGAGAAGAGAAATTACTAGTAGAATCTAAAAATGGGATAATATATAGGGTGCCTCATTTAAAAAAACACATGTTTGCATCACCACGTAGTTATGAATCACCCTGTGTAAATCAAAATATTTTCTGAGTAAGGAGCATATCTGTGGCTACAACTCTTATGTAGAACTTTTTTCGCTAGCTTCTACAGTAGTGGAGTTATCGACCGAGCCGGTACTAAAAACTCACCCTGTATATTGAACAAGATGGGTGATAGAACGGAGCCCTGGGGTAGTCTGTTATTTAAATGTCTCACTATGCCAGTATCAGAGCTCATGACAACCTGAAATAATCTGGCTGAAAGTGTTTATTGGGGTGCCTACTGTTTTGCTTGTTCAGGTAATATTAGTTGTTTATACTACCAAGCAAGTTTTTTACAAACGTTTTATCATATAGGATAAAACAGAGGACACTCTACATAAATATAGATATATCAACGGCACAATTTATCATTATTTCCCTTCACATTCTCTCAGTTAGAGTGACCTACATCTTATTAATGGACCGTAATGGAGATTAAATTCAAAGCTCGATAATTGGAACTCCTAGGAATCTGATCTAATATTTCAATGGAATTGCTGAATCGCCTGAGGTTCATATTAAAATGAAACGGTCACGATTTGCACAGTTTTCTACAATTGTTAATAGATGTTATTGACTGAGTCAAAAAACTACGATCAATGCCTTTGTTGACGGTGGTACTAAAGAACAAATTTTTCAAGCTTCGGTGAACTTGGATCGTCATTTTGGCTTACAAAGCCCAAGCCTATACTAATATAGCTCTAAAATATACATGGGTTCTATCGAAAGTACCAAATCACTGTTATTAACTGTTTTAGGGTTTAGTGCCTATCAACTCTTGATTTTTATGGACTTTTATGAAATATATTTCACTTATTTCTTATTTAACTTATAGAATATTAGGAACATTGTAAACATCTAGCATGTGAGTACGATATTTGTCTTGTGCTCTTTAATGCTATTTATATACCTTAGTTATCCTCCCGAAAATTCGCATATGCAGATGACCTGGCTCTATCTACCGTACAGAAATACCAACTTCGACTAGAGTTCACACCAACGGCCGATCTTCCAATCCTGGGATCATACTTCAGCAGGTGGAAGCTAAAGCCAAGTGTGAGCAAAAAAATAACATCTTGTTTTCACCTTAACAATAAAATGGCAAAAATAGAGCTAAAGATTTACCTTAACGGCACCTTGCTATCTCATAATCCCACTCCCTAATACCTTGGTGTCACATTGGATAGGACACTATCGTTTAAAAAATATATTCAGTCCATCGCAGCCAAAGTAAATAACACACTGCAAAATGTATGTCGAACCTCTTGGTGCGCCTCCGCTTCTACGCTCCGTACTTTGGCCCTGAGCCCCTGTTTCTCTGCACCTGAATTTTTTCCAGTATGGCTAAGCAGCTCATATACTAGACTCATGGACGCCCAGTTAACACTTCTATGAGAACTACTACGGGATGCAACAAATCGACCCAAAATTACTGGCTACCAACACTCAGTCAAATAGCTCCACCACCCATCCGTCGCGAAAATGCCCTTCTGAAAGAATATAACAAAATCAAAACAAATCACGCACTTCCAATCCATGAAGATATATCAGATCTCTCCTTGCGCAGTCCACCAATTACAACAGCTCTCCAGCTTGAGTTTGATGGTTTCAAGCCTGAAGTTAGATGGGTAGAAATTTGGACGACCCAAACACCACAAGAAGTGAACAGTAATCTAACTATTGGTCAAGAACCCCTTGGTTTTGAGCTCTACCGCAAGAGATGGTCAACCCAAAACAGAATTCGCACGTCGCATGGAGGGTGAGCTGATTCCTTGTTTAAATGGAACAAGCGCAAATCCCCACGACGCGACTATGGAGCGGAACGCCAAACTTCCAGGCATAATTATAGTGCAAGAATGTGGCCTTAGAGCATATCCAACAACAAGGACTTCCTCCAAGCCAAACCATCAGCCGTAGCCGCATGGATTTCTAGGCTCGATATTAACCTATCGCCTAGTTACTATTTAATAACAAAATAAATAAAATGAAAAAACAAAAAACAAAAAAAAAACAAAAAGAAAAAATAAAAAACAAAAAAAACTGTTTTGCTTGATTTTTTACATGTGTACTATAACCATGCACTAAATAATCCTCGAAATAATCCGTCAAACATATCCAATCTGTGATCTCAAGGGTTTAATAGACATCAGCTGAGACAACTTCTACTACACCATAGTTAATGGTCTCCTTATTTTATTTATGCTATTCACACCTATTCTTAATCTTATCTTAATCACATCCGGTACTTGCAGATCTATGGATTCTCACAGCTCTATTCCCAATCATTACAAATAAGCTGGGGCCTAGAATAGATCTTTGAGGGCTCTGGGTTGCGCTGTCACCGAAAGGTCTAGAGTCTAACCTTCTAAAGTCACAAATGAGTTAGGGTGCAGAATTGACACTTAAGGAAATCCAAGTTTTGATTTGTTCAGTCCAATTGAGAAAGAACTCAATAGGAAATATGTTTAACCGTGCTTAATGCAATCCTTATTTCCTTTGTTTTAGATCCAGACTTATTCGGTGGCAAGATTGTATTTATTACTTATTGTGGATCCCGCTGCCAAATATGACTATTATCAAGGTTTGATAGAAACCATTAAATAAACTAGAAATAAGTGTTGTAAGTTGCTCTGTCATTGAAAGTTCAAGGTCAATCCCTTTAATCTTTAAAAATTATGTAACAATAAGACTCACTCATAAAATTATAAATATAAACTGGGGCACAGTGTGGGACTCCAAGGTAGGCTGAGCATTCAAAGGCCAAGTTTCGACTTTCTCCAATTTTGAGGCAGGGCTCTCGAGGCCTAGCTTACGTTCATTCCACTATTTGAGAGACAACCTAACTGAAATTATATTCATCTATGTTTGATGAGCAGCACATTTCAGTTGTCTCATTGATTCACACCTATAGACTGACGAATCTATAGAGATCATTCACAAAACTTACAATCCAGCTTGGGTCGAGTATTGACCCTTGAAGGACTCCATAGTGCGCTGCGCACTAACACTAAGTGCAATTTTGAGATATGATGTTCGAAGATAGGTTACAGTTTGATAGTAATCCAAATATACGGGGTGTTTTAAAAATTGAGACTTTCCTTTTCAGAAGAGGATAAAGCTAGTGGACGGTGAATCAGCAGCAGAAGAGTTAAAAAATGGTAAGGAAATACTTACTATTCGTCCGCTACCAAGCTTTAAGTGCGGTCCTGAATAAGACATGAGTGTCATAGATACGGTTCGAAGTTCCCGCCGCGAAACTGAAAAACGCAAGTATTTCTTCTTCAATTTGGCCCATTCGAGGTTGTTTAGGTCTTCCACCATGATGTAGATACAAATATCCTGTGTCTCTAGCACTTTGCACGAGATAGACAAATCGACGGGATGCAGGGTGAAAACGGTCAAAGAAACGATCAGCATACAACCGTGAACTCTGGGAGGCATTTTGACCACATTCACCGTACACTAAAATCATGCCCACCTGTTCGATATAGTTACAACAGTTGTACCATTTTTGTTGTTTTTAAAGTCAGATGTGGCACGTCAACAAATCGAGAGACGTCAAATGCGCGCTGCTACATACATCTATGTAAACTGCTTTTTGTGTCTGTTTTGATTCAATCGCATAGGAACAAAATTATCGGTCAATACCTTGATATCCCTTGACATTTCGTTTAAATGTTACTAGTAAAAATCACTCCTTTTGACCAGTACTATTTAGGCCCTATGAAGAAAAGTCCCAACTTAGGAAACACCCTGTATAGATAAAGCCAGGCCACAACAACAAAATGAACAGCAGTCTATTTACACCTATACTTGGTGTTGGATGAGTGTGGCTTTTCATGGCATATTGAGATCATTCACAAAAGTTAAAAATAAGATAGGGTCCAGTATTGATCCTAAAGGGAGTCCTAAATTACGTGTGGCATTAAAAACTAGTCCATTTTTGAAATACGTCATTGGAAGCCGTTTGAGTAAAAGAGCATTGAAAGGGCGAACTTACCAGGTGTATGCGGAGTGAGTAATCCAAGGGAAATAATCCAAACAGTTAGATAAAACCAGGCCACAACAACAAAATCAACATACAACACCACCAACCGGGAAATAAGTCGCGCCGTTCGCGAGATAAGCTGCAGCAGAGAGCAAAGAGAAGTTTAAATGTCCACGCGCGATCGTAGTTCCGTGAGCGTCCGCTCGCTTCGTGGCGCTGTGCGTCCGCGACGTTCCAAGGCGACTTCGCGCACCTACTAACAGTACCGCGGTCGCACCAGACGAGCCAGTGGATGCTGCTGGTGCTGCGGCCCCCCTCGCTTCCCGCCGGAAGCACCATCAACAGCACTGTCACTTTTTTCTTCCATCAGATGCATCATCGACAAACACTCTTATAAGAACAAAAGTCATTTTTTTATGATCAGCCTCCCGCAAAGGCTGGAATGAAAGCCTATGGCGCTGTAGAAGCGCTACGAGAGGATAAGCGTCCGTGCACGTTAGATTTGAAACACTGTAGGTTGTAGCTGTCGGGAAACAAATTTCCCGGCAGCTCTTCCACAGCGTCGAAGTTCTTCAAAAGAAGGTATGGGTTCGGGGAGTAGGGGCCTTGACCTGGTAAGGATGAGTTCGCTGAGCCTCTCTAGTGTTCCCCTTTCAGGCGGCCTTCGGAGTTACTGTCTGGGAGAGCTTACTCGAACATCTTCTGTGATAGAATCTGTAAAACAAGGACCGGTCAGCCACACTTCTTGGATGTTTCAGTCTGTGAGGATTCTTTGTGAGGTTAGGCGTATCGATTAGTCTGATTGCTCTCTTCTGGATAGTGTCCAGAAGCTTTAGTTTAGAGAGTGCTTCGCAGCGCATCCCCACACATGGGAGCAATATTCTAACGATGGTCGGATCTGTGCCTTGTAGAGCAGCAGTAGTTGCTCTCGTGTATTCGGCTTCCTACAGCAGAACAAAACTTTAAGCCTCTGGGATGCATTTTTAGCAATAATGACGACGTGGTCATGTCAGGACATGTTATTGCCGATGTTAATCCCCAAAAGCTTGACAGAAGGTGACTCGACTATTGGGTGACCCTCTATTTCCACAGTTGGTAAGCCAACGTGAGACTTCTTTGTCAGTGTTGTTGCCTGAGTTTTCTGTACGTTAAACTGTACTTTATTTACTAATCCCCACTCGACAATTGTTTTGATATCTACATCTCCTGGGATGATAGTGGCTTGGCTGGTATGGGATTGTTTCAACACTATCAGCTTACTACTTTCCCGCAACTCTGTACACCGTAGTTCCTTTTTGTCGAGTGTGAGTTAGAGTTTAGTTGTTCTGAAAGCTGTGGCTCAGCATTAAGGCCTATTGTGCACCCCCAGTCAAAGAGATGAAACGGAGTCCTATCGTAAGTTCTTTGCGCACTTTGAGATGTTACTATGTTCCCCTGTCTTCCCTCCTGGTCTACATTCTGATAAGAGACGGTCGAAGATAACATGCTTAGCCATCAATCTCCAGCTATGTATGTAGGTGTGCACTGAACGTCCAATGACCAGTTATAAATCCAACCACATTTCGAAGTTCCTTCCTGCTCAATCCGAGAGCATCTGCGATATTAGAACACGAGAGTCAACCCAACATCCTCTTAGAATAAACATTCCCCACCACTCTGTCGATTTCTCAATAATATGCTTTTTTCACAATGATACTAGTATTTTTCGCTAATTATTGTTTAAGTATTTGTAGTCCGATGTTCTTCAAAAGCGTTTTTTGTTTTGTTTTTTAAACTATATTTATTTTTAATTTTTTAGTTAACTTTATCATTAAAGCGTGTTTTTTTTTAGTTTTTTTGAAAATGTATTGATACTCTGTGTAATGAAGATGTACAATTGTTTTTGATCAACATTCATAGCATAATCATTACAATTGCTGCATAAACGATAATTAAAGCTGTCCACATTGCTGAATAAATTTCACAAAAATATCAACTCTCAAACATTTGGTTGTCACGTCTTTTAATCTCTCGTTGTTACGCCTCTGCATAATATTAACAAACTGGTTCGACGGCTTTGTTGCCGTCAAGATCGTTTTCGCGGCAAAGTTGGAGCGTTCAATGTTCGATCCGACCTCTTAATCCAAATGAGAGTTGTAAACTCACAAATAAACATACAGGTGAAGCTAAGAAAAGCCTATTAAAAACAGTTACTCGACCGCTGAAATAGACCTCTATTTATCTGTCTTGACTATCCGCTGGAAAATGCGAGTCAATTTTACTAAAATGCGATTGTTCAAATGAGTCCGATACTAAAGTAATCAACGACTCGACTAGACTACTGGACATGTGTAAACCACTCGAAATGGGTAGCGTTACATCTTACCTTGCTACGACCAAATTGCTCGATATTTTCGAAGAAAGACCAATTAGTATCGTTAACTGGTCCGCCTAGTACAAAACAAAAAAAAATGACGACGTAAAAACCCGCCGCGCTGCGTTGATTCCTTTTTGAGTGGCTCTGACACGGCCAAATCGTAGACGTCAGATTACCAAGATATATCAGCAAATTGATCTGGATTGAGTGACACCTGGGAGCAAGGAACTGTCTAACTCGAGCGTGGATAACTACTAGGTATAATTCACTGACTGAGATGTAATATTTTGGATATACGGGGGAGCTTCTAGTGAAGGAAGGTACAACAAAAAAATTTTTTTGGATATAGAGTAGATGGACTGCTGCAATCAATGTTTAACACGCCTTTATTAGCTTCACCTGTATGTGTGTGTGTGTTTAGTTGTGAGCTTGTAACGGTCCTTTGGATTGAGAGGTTGGGCCGAACATTGAGCGCTTCAGCTTTGCCGCGAAAACGATTTTGACGCCTTCAAATCTGTTGGACCAGCGCCAGCGGTCGTATCCGCTGACTATAAGAGATGGCGCAGACACCTTAAATTTTGTTAATATTACACAGAGGCGTAGCGACAAGAGCTTAAAAGGCGGACATCCAACTGTTTAGGAGTTGGCATTTTTGTGAAATTTATTCAGGAAAGTCGACAGTTTCAATTATAGTTTATGCAGTAATGGTAATGATATGTTATGAATACTGATCAAAAACAATTGTTCATCTTCATTACACAGAGGTTTAATAATTACAATCTAAAATACTAATACAACACGAATTCAAAAAAAATCGGACAAAATATTAAAATTTCTTTTTTAAAATAAGCTTTAAACAATAATGAACGAAAAATACTACTATTATTGGGAAAAAAGTGTGAGCGCTTTGAACCGTAACTCGAACGCCCGACGCTTTTTCACAAAAATACTAGTTTTTTTTATTCATTACTGTTTTAAGCTTATTTTAAAAATAATTTTGAACTTTCATTCGGATATTCTTTAAAAGCGTGTTTATTAGTTTTTTTTTACTATAATTTATATTTATTCCAGCAGATGTTTCTCATGTTTTCTGTAATATTGACTTGATCAGTCACCTCCCAAGTTTGTTGCTATGTTTATAAACACATTAAAGATTGTTATCCAGTGTTAATCGATCCTTCCCCTTTCCCTGTATTCACGCGTATCAAAACCAATTTTTTCTACACGTTTTATATAATTGATTATCCTACAATTAGAGTTCTCGTATCGACCTGTATACCCGCAGCTCGTCAGGAATGGATACACATAAATTATTGGGAGCTTTATCCGATGGCATCGTTCCTAGAAAATATGGGTAGTATTTTAATAACATGAATATTTTATAAGCCAGCGATCTACGTGGTGGTAATCTTCAGTCATCAATCTTGGATCAGATTGTTCTTCACTATATTTTGCTACGGAAATATTCGAATGGCGTAGAGGGAAGGGAATTCCTATATTTAACAATTTAGCGGTCCTGAAATTCCTGACCCAAGTAACAAAACAAAGACATCAAAATTATTGCTATAAGAATTTGAGCTTCACGTCACATGTCTTCATCCATAATTTGATTGGTATTTTACTGTTTCATTAGTCTACGGTTGGGAACCATTATGAGGATTGTACTACATTAGACAATTTCTGGCACAAGATTTGGTTCAATCTATTGAACAAGACTTTAGAATTTAGCAATTTGAAAATAAAAACCATTTGACGAAACACAAGAACATAAGTTATGTAAACATACAGGGTGAGTTTTTAGTGCCGGATCGGTCGACAACTCCACTACTGTAAAAGATAGCAAGAAAAGTTGTATATAAAAGTTATAGCTAATGATATGCTCCTTGCTCAAAAAAAAAATTTTTGTTTATACATGGTGATCCATAACTGCGTGGTGATACAAACATATATTTTTTAAATAATATATTATCCAATATTTAGATTCTACTAATAATCCCCCTTCTTACAATCTAAGGTATTGTAACATTATACAGGGTATTTGAAAAGTTATGACCATTTTTATATCCAAATCGCTGTCAAACGAACGTACTGTATATTAAAAAGTACTAAGTTAAAAATAAGTCTTTTAACATGAAAAGATAAGAAACATCCTCTAGTTTTAAAATCGGCTATAAAAAAAGTCAACTACGCATACTTATATACAGGGTGATGTAGTATGCAAAATCTAAATTTTCTCTTTTTTTAAACGTAACCCCCAATATTTTGTTATACCTACCAAAGAATTGTTTTCAATATGCTCCTTCATCTTTATATAGCACTTGTTGTACCTACATCCATCAGTTTCCGATATATTTCGATTTTTCTGTAAATTTAAAATATACCTTCTATTTCTGTACTGAAATTCACGTATTTTGAGAAAGTACTATTAGGCCAATCAAATAGAGTCGGAAAAAACCGGATTCTGGAATTAATTCTCAGCAGGCGGAAAATGGTGCATCGGACGGAAAATTTAGTTCCATTCAATAATAGAGAAGACTAAATTATGCGTCAAATGGTATACAAAACATCAAATTTGGTTTAGTGGCATAGCCGAAATATAATGTTAAGATGATAATAAAATCGTATTTTAGTGCAAACTTACATTTTGCGGCGTTCCAAGACCACAAATCTTGAAAAGAGATACTCCCATCAAAAGATACATAAAATTAAAGTGGTAGAGAATGAAATTTCACGTTAAATAGATATCATAGTAATTAAATTTAGTCATTTTTAATTCCAAATTTGGAATTTGGAATTATTTCCATGTAAAAAAATAGTTCATGATTCATTACTTTTTGATATACAGTACGTTCATTTGACAGCGATTTGGATATCAAAATGGTAATAACCTTTGCAATACCCTGTATAATGTTACAATACCTTATATTGTAAGAAGGGGGATTATTAGTAGAACCTAAATATTGTATAATATATAGGGTGCCTTATTTAAAAAAATATATTTGCATCACCACGCAGGTACGGATCACCCTGTATAAAAAAAATATTTTCTGAGCAAGGAGCACATCCATTTTCCAGATATCTGTTTATGTACACGGCCAAAATTCCAAATTTATTTTTTTTATCAATGTATGCTGTGATTAAATCACTTATCGTGTGTTACTCATGGTTCTTGAAATATTTTAAACGAATGTTTGGATATAATTGGAGACAAATCACTTTTACTATTGAATCACTGTTTGCTACATGGGAAATTTCCATCTAAACTGAAATGTTCCACCATTATTCCTGTTCCAAAAGTTCGAAACTCTGAGTTATGTACAAATATGCGGTCAATAGAAATGTACTGCCAGAGCTTCCTGAAGGAATTATATATGAACAAATTATAGAATTTATTGAAGAAAACAAAGCATTGACAAAATATCAGAAAGACGTATTCTACAGAAACAGTTTTTCAAGCGTCAAGAATATTTCAGTTGGTGTACCACACTGAAATGAATAAGGTCCATTACTATTCATTTTATACATATACGACTTACCAGATGCTTTGGAGCGTTGTAAGATTCAAATATTTGCTAACGATACTTTAATATACATATCGAATACAAAATTAGACACTGTTTTCGAACTTTTAAATGATATGGAGAAAATAACATTTTGTTGAATGTAAATAAACTCAAACTAAATCCCAATAAAACAAAATGTATGATAATAGACAACCATTTACACGAAACACCAATTACTCTTTTGGTTGATACTCGTAATTAGCAAATTGAAGTAGCAACATCTATCAAATACCGGGTTATTCACGCTATTCGACACCGAGCATTAAGACTAAAGTATCTAATGAAAAAGAAAATAATAATTTCGGATGGATAGGGACCCATTAACATTTAAAAAACATTTTCATGTTATACAGGGTGTCCCCAAAACACGAAACGTATCAAAGTTATGTTTGTTTTAAATGGAACACCCCGTATATTATTGGATATTCAGATTCCTTAGTAAATTCTAGTGTGACTTTATTTATCACACATGGGATCTAAAGCAAACCGTTTAGGTGTAAATCACTATTTTCGGTATAAGTAGATGTTAGAGAAAAATTGAATATCACAGACATTATAAAACTGGCTGTGACTTTGCCGTATTACTACCCATGAAATCCGTCAGCCTAGGTTAGGACCGGTTTTTCAATGTTCAGTTGAATATTTATCTGCAAAATAACAGCAACTGTTAGATAAATTGTTTAAACAACTGAAGTTTAAACTTACGAAGTCACGTAAATCTTATCTGACAGTTGTATCCATACCTATCTGACACATTAACTGGACATTGAGAAACCGGCCCTTAGACTGTCAAATTTGAACTACGTTTATGCCTGGAGAAATCGGTCGATTAATTAAGGAACCTTCTATCAGAGATAACTTGATTTTTTCAAATGGGAATGCCTCATTTTTTTATACGGTTATATGTAGAATTTGATAACCTCTTTAACGATATAAGGTTGTGAATATCAATCTCTGGTAGTTTTTATTTAATTTAAAATTTTCAACCAAATCGGTGTCTTTCGATTTTCTAACCTATAAGCAACCTAGCAGACTATAAAATATAAACAAAAACCTGTTCAGGTAGAAGAAAACTACCAACTCAGCAGAAAAGTACACACAAACTAGACTAAAGGGAAAAGGTTATAAAAATTACTCACAACAAAAAAACTCTAACCAGAAACAACGGCGGTAACACATCTTTGGTCAAAGAGAAGCTGGAGTACGATTGAAATGGATTTTTTTACGGCCTACTAGATACTGCAATATACTAGAGACTGGCAATTTCCAAAACTATTAAAAATTTTGCAATGAAACGAAAACTACTAGAGAATGTTGTAGGCAGTTTATTATTTTCATAATAAAATTTCACATTTAATGATATAAAAAAAGTATGCAATTCTGTCAAAGCTCAAGTCAAAAGTACCTCTGACTGAAAATTCTTCAGTACCTATTGGCAAGATCGCAGAAAATGAAGAATGAATTAAAATTTGTTCAAATTATAAAACATAACTTAAATGGCAGAAAATTTAAATCTGATTTGTCAGTATTCTTTTTTGCAATATTGCTAATAGGTAGATATTGAAAAAATAGAAGGGCTCAAGTCAGAAGTATCGTTCCTTCGACGCAAATTACTACTTTTTTGCACCATTACATATGATTGATAATTGCGTGCTGGGGCAACAATCGCTGGTTGTTTTTGTTTCATTTCAGGGTTTTCGATCGTCTTGGAAATTTTTAACCTCTAGTAAATTGCGGTAACCAGTAGACTGTAAAAAATAACTATTACTATCATACTCCAGCTTCTCTTTGACCTTAGATATGTTACCGCCGCTGTTTCTGGTTAGAGTTGATTTGTTTTAAGGAATTTCTATAATCTTGCCACTTTATTCTAATTTGTCTGTATCTTTTTTCTAAGTTACGTGTTTTCCTCCATCTGAACATGTTTTTGTTTATATTTCATGGCCTGCTAGGTTGCTTATGGTAGGAAAATTGAAAAACACCGATTTGTTTGATAATTAAAAATTAAATGAAAACCACCAGAGATTGATATTCACAACCTTATTAGAAAGGCATTCTGCATTTAACCGTATAAAAAATAGGATTCCCTTTTGCAAAAATCAAGTTATCTCTGATCGAAGTTTCCTTAACTAATCGACCGATTTCTTCACGCGTAAACGTAATTTAAATTTGAGTCTAAGCTGGCGCATTTTATGCTCAGTAATACGGCAAAGTCACAGCACTCCAAATTTTACGATTTCTGCGATACTCAATTTTTTTCCGATATCTACTTATACCGAAAATGGTTATTTACACCTAAACAGTTCGCTTTAAGTCCCATTTGTGATACATAAAGTCACACTAGAATTCACCAAGGAATCTGAATATGCAATAATATACGGGGTGTTCCATTTAAAAACTATACAACTTTGATACATTTCGTGTTTTGTGGACACCCTGTATAACATGGAAATAATTTTAAAATGTAGCCTTAATGGGTCCCTATCCAACCGATATTATTATTTTCTTTTTTATCAAATACTTTAGCCATAATGCTCCGTGTCGAGTAACGTGAATAACTCGGTATATGGGCATATATGTTGAGAGTAAATTAAAATTTGAAGATTACTTTGATTATATTATTTCAAAAATATCCAAAAAGATAAATTACTTTTGTAGAGTCTCCCAAAGCCTCAGCGTTTATTCTAAAAAAATTGTGCACAACAATATAGTCCTTCCTCATTTATTGTACTGTTCAACTATTTTATATAATGCAAATGAAGTCATATTTTGGAAAGTACATGTGTTGCAAAATAAAGTAATGAGAATAATTTTTAATAAAAGTAAGTTCACAAAGATGTAAATTATATATTGAAGAAACTTGAATGGTTCCATATAAAGAATTTTATATTGTATCTAGTTCTCATTTTCATATTTAGATCGAAAAATCATTTTTTGTCGGAAATTTCCTCGGAAATTCCAGATAATTTTATAGAGTTAAGCAATCACTAGGTATCATAGCTATTCTCGACTAGAGGAAATATAGATTTTCACCTACAAATCTGCGATAGCAATACGACAAATAAAGCGATGTTCCAAAAAGGGTTATACGAATTTAATAAATTTGACAATAATATTAAATGAAGTAGCAATTCTGAAACTATTCAAGACAAGATTGAAAAAGTATTTATGGATAAACAAAACTTTAGTGATGAAATCTTAGGAATGAATGTACTTAGCGAACTAAGTAAATTTTTGTTCTTGGTAATAGTTATATTGTAGCTATTGTGCCAAATAAATCTATACTACTAGCCCTATGTAATAGAAACCATACCTTGTAATTGCATCTCTGCGTAAGTGCATAAATGTATTATTTTCCTACCTTCTTGTGGTAATTTATATGAATAGACAAAAACTCTCATTCACAGATTCAATTTAAACGAATAGCATGACCATAACTTTGCTTTTTGTTAGTCAATAGAATAAATAAATGGCATTCTGATGGTGCAAGAGTATGCAAGACGTTTTAAGAATGTCTAGTCGAGCCCAATCAAGTTTTTCTCAGGGCAGTTTAATGTGTGGTCTTCTAAAGAACAGCAAACTCAGGATTTTCCCAGCGTAATTTATTGTAATGAAACAACGCTAGGTGTGACACCTTACCAGCAGAGTATAAGCAAAGTTTTGAATGAGATCAACATTTATGCCACTACGAGATCAACATTGATCTGCGAATGTCTAATTTCTAGTTATAGACTTCCGAAATACTGACGGCTGGTGGATTTGCGGCTTTATTATACCTGTTAACGGTCACGTGGCCCAACTAGGTGACATTGGAGCCCTGTCCCCTCACGATATGGTAGTGTCTTCAGGTCCTTTAGGATGGGTGCCAATGGCCGGTTGACTTCTCCTTTAATATTGAAGTTGTTGGCATGTTTTTGTATTTCGATGGCTTCCCTGTGGAGTCAAGTGTAGTATGAAGACGTCTCGGCAAGAACCTGAGTTTCTTGAAATTCCTTCCTTAGTCGCATGTTTGGCTACTGCTGATTTGTCTGTATAACCTAGTCGACAGTTAGCCTTATGTTCTGCAGTCCCTATGTTTATCGATCGCTTCATTGTTCCCTCGTATTCCATATACTCCAACATGTGCATGGTATGCGATAAACCTTCGGTGTTGTGAGTGGGTCTCTTTTATCCTTGATCGTTCACAAATACTCCTGTATCTGTCTTGTGTCTTGACGTTTTCTTGTTGTAGCATTTTTCCTATTCTGTCTGTTATTCTAGGTACATATGGTAAAAAAGTTTTTGCTATCGGTTTAGGTTCACCGTTAACAGGTAAAGTGCAGCCGCAAATCCACCAGCCGTCAGTATTTCGGAAGACGCCGAAGTGAAATAGCTTCTGAAGATACCATCATCCACTCGTGGTGGCGAAACGTCAAGCCCCAAAGCTCAACGATGCCGGTCTAAAAACCAAAGAACCACAAATTCATCCAATAAACATTGTCAAAAATTCGTTTTATGTCAATCTGGCGATCATTTTGTACCTACTCATTCATTTCTGCAAATATTCTGACAGATCTTGCAGTTCGTGATTAACCAGAAGGAAGAATTTAAAAAAATCTGCGGAAAAGAAAGGAAAGGCAATGACAGGATCTAGGAAGAAATTGTTAAAGCAGGAATTTAATACCAGAAGAGACATTGTTGGAGCATACCGAGAATCAAGCCTTGTATAGAAAAGAATGAAGAGAACATCTAAAACAACCATATTTTGGAGCTAATGACTAAAGAGATTCATCTCACATTACAAGTTGATAAGCCATTGCTTTAGGCAATGATTTTTTTCCATCGTCCTTGAATTTTCGTCCTCTTGTCCAAGTATATAGCGTAGGTTTCTCCAACCTGTATTAATAATTTCCAGTGAGCAAAATTCATTAGACGCGCGCCGGCCAGCGATGCAAACTAGTAGGCTGGGAGCCAGCTAGCCTTCCGAGTAGCTTGTTTTAGTGAAGCTTAGATTCATCAATTGGGCAATGTTTGTCAATTGACGGCAATAAAAATTGTGAATTGTAAATCAGTTTCAAATGAACCTACACCTAGAACCTCAGCTTTACCAGAATTTGGTGGTTAGATTGGATTACCTTAGTAGGGTAAGCCAATTCCTGTGTCGTTGACCAGGACCAGGAGCTTTTTCCTGATGCTATAGTCACTTTCGTCATTTGGTTGCATCACACCAAACAGACCCTTCTTCTCGCTCCGATTGACTCGCAGTCCAGAAGGATATGTCAAGAAATTTCTTAAGACTGAGACTGTTCTCTGTCAGTGATTGCAAGAGCTTATAGATACTGTAATACGAGCGAAAACCTATCTAACATAATTATTCTACTTGAGCTTCACTAGATAGCTAGTGATCCGCTCATTTGATCCTGTTAGCAGAATTTTGCCTAGTGCGTATGCGATGTTTCTTGTAGAACCATTCTTTGATAACCTTGTGTCTGCGTTCTTTTGACTCTTTCGCTTGCAAGATGCTTTCTACATCTTATGTACGATCTTCCATGGTACCTCGCAAGATAACATCACTGGCACCATATTTTCAGGGGTGAGATCCTCAGGCAAGCTTGCTCTTGCTTCCTGCTTCCATCTACTGCAGTCGAACAGTGCAGTGGCGGATTTAGAGTGAAAGTGAGCTGTACAGAAGCATATTATATTAAATTTATATAAATACCAAAAGATAAGTTTTTTTTTGCTCTTCAGACCGCGGCTGCACTGGTCCGCCCCCCCCTAGACATGTAATGGAAACACGAAATACTTATATAAATATAAAAAGTTGGTTTGAGAGGAGCTTTTTTGGCTCTTTAGAAAACTATAGCGCGTCCATGTGAGGGTCATCATTCGAGCCCCCTCCCCCCTAGAAGAAATTCTAAATCAGCGCCTGAAACAGTGTGTGCTTTGATGTGCCCGATACGTGGCAGGGATGGCACATGCCGTCAACTGGTCTGCCTATTTAGTGTCCAAACGTCAATGGCTTAACAACGCCTGAGTGAGGAAGTAGCACGTTGTCCGGTGCTTGCGGTCTGGCAGTTGGGAGATATTCTTGCCTGTATGTATGCGCTCTCTTTCCTTCGCTTAAAGATACAGAGGCGCTGTTGCCGCAATGGCTTGTAGAGCTCCGATGTCGTGCGTTATGCGCTGGCTGCACTTAGCAGCGCTTTCTTCTGTAGTCTATTCAACGTCCGTTGATGTTTTTTCCTCTTAGTGGCTTTCTGCCACTCTGGCTCTCCATAAAGTACCACGGACTGTGCTGCTGCGTACAGAAGTGCCCTTTTCCTACCTCTAGGTCCACCGACATTTGGCATAAGCCAGGAAAGAATTACCATCTTTTTGCGCTTTTGCTGTCACTCGCTTGAGATGCTATGCGAAAGTCTTCTTGTTTTCCAGCGTGATTCCTAGGTACACAATGGACTTTTGTTGATTCAAGCAAAACTGCCTTGTACTGTCATTCTGGTCTGTAGCTAAGGCTGTTAGTCAGAACTTTTCCTATTCGTCAATACCGCCCTTGACCAGAGAAGGCAAGTCCATCGCTTCTCCTCCTAAAAAAGCAGACATCTTAGGGAGGCTTTTCGCAGTCAATTGTACTATAGACTTCCAAGGAAGTACACCAACCACCACCATAAATGTGAATTCGAGAATGGCAGAGGTCAAATTTCAACATTGAGATGTAAAAAGCGTCCTCCACAAACTAAACACGAAGAAAGCTACTGATCCTGATCAAATTTCAGCCATTGCCCTATAACGCTGTGCTGCTGAGATTGCACCTATTGTTTGTAGGTTCTTTAAACTATCATATCAGCAAGGCGTGTTTCCCGCTGCATGGAAGATTGGCTGCGCACAACCTATTCATAAGAAGGGCAAAAAACGATCCCATCAATTATAAACCTGTGGCTCTTCTCAGCATCATGTCTAAGGTTATGGAGACTGTGATGATAACACACAGCTCTATGGAACTACCTGGACTATAATAACATGATAAATAATCGCCAGTATGGCTTCGGTAAGCATAGGTCTACGGGTGACCTCTTGGCCTACGCCACTCACTTATGGAACATAACAATTGAAAATCAAGGTGAATCCCGTGTTGCAGCACTTAACATATCTAAAGCCTTAGATAAACGTGGCATGATGGACTTCTGGCCAAGCTTGCTGCTTATGAACTACCACCTGGCCTGCGCCAGTGGCTGAATAGCTTATTGAACGACTGATCTTTGTTTGTTGTTGTCGAAGGTCATTCATCAGACGTATTTCCAATGAACGCGATCAGAGATCTGTCCTGCCCCCACACAATTTCTTCTGTGTATCAAGGAGCTACTGGAAATAGCATCCAATCCAATCTACAGCTCTGCAGATGAAAGTATATTAGTATCATGCATGGACACAGGTAAGCCACTATCATCCCAGGAGACGGTACGTCGACGTAGATATGAAAGCAATTGTCGAGTGGGGGTTAGAAGTAAGGTACAGTTTAACGTACAGAAAACTCAGGCAACCACATTGACAAAGAAGTGTCACGATGATGAAATGTTGGTCCTTGGGCTGTTCGGCCGGCGTCGACACGCTCCACCGCCCTGGTGTCGGCGCGCTTCGCTGCTTGACGTTTCGCCAACACGACTGAATGGTATCGAACAGCCTACGTTGGCCTACCAACTATGGAAATGGAGGGTCATCCAATAGTCGAGTCACCTTCCGTCACGCTTTTGGAGATAAACATCCAACAATAAAGTGTCCTGGCATGACCACGTTGTCAGTATTGCTAAAACGGCATCCCAGAAGCTTGGAGTTTGGTTCCGCTGTAGGAAGCTGTATACACCAGAGCAACTACTGCTGCTCTACAAGGCATAGATCCGACCATCGTTGGAGTACTGCTGCCATGTGAGGGGATGCGCTCCAAAGCACTGTAAAGCAAAGCTTTTGGACACTATCTAGAAGAGAGCAATTAGTCTAATCGGTACGCCTAATCTCACAAAGGGCCTCCACAGTCTGGAACATCGGAGAAGGGTGGCTGATCGGTCCCTATTTTACAGATTCTATCACGGAAGATGTTCGAGTGATCTCTCCCAAATAATAACACCAAAGGCTGTCGGAATGAGGAGCACTAGAGAGATTCTGCGAGCCCATCCTTACCAGGTCGAGGCCCCTACTCGCCGAACGAGTCTCCTCCAGCATTCCTTCCTTTGGAAAACTTCGACGCTGTGGAATGAGCTGCCGGGGAAGCCTGCAGCGTTTCAAATCTAACGTGCACCGACACTCATCCTCTCGGAGCGCCATAGGCCTTCAGCCTTTTCGGGAGGCTGACCATAAAAAAACAGTGCGATGTAGGGTCTTCGGGATGAAGTGGTACTCGGGGTACTAGATGGCTCCCAGACTAAAGGGCACGCTTTGTTCCGCGTGAATGACGGTGCCGATGCCAGTGCCGATGGTGCTGGTACTGCCCGTACTGGTACTATTGCTGATGGTGCCAAGACGGGCTAATAACAAGATATGAAATTTATATACGGTCTTATCTCGATACAGCGCACCTCTTCTTCTTCTTCTGTGCCGACCCGACCGACGTACCGCCGCGCGCCGGTCTGGCCGATTACATCGGATCGCAATTTCCAGATTGTTCACACTTTAGGCAGGAATGCAAAAGAAACTACGCTACATAACTTGTCTTTATCATAAGTGGAAAGACCCAAAGATACCTTACAACTAGATCATCGATTCTAACTCATCATCCTCAGACAGAGACTATTGGAGAAGTTAAGTCTTCGCTCCTTAGAAAGGATGACCTTTCGACAAGACATCAGGTGTCACTTATGTGGGTGCCGAGTCATGCTAGAGTTTACTGTAATAAAATGACGGATGGGCTCGTAAGGTGATAGTCGGGAAATAGTATCCTGAGTCTTGAGCCGGCTGTGGGGCTGGGAGCAGGCACTAAATCAGCATCTTTTGAGATGAACCTACAGGAGTTATTTTAAGTCCTCTGGCCAACCTCTGTCTCACATTTGACAGCAGCCGGCTAAGGTTACTTGTGGGCCTCCTATCTGACCGTAACATCTTGAGGCGTCACTTGTATGTGATGAGGAAAGCCTTTTACTGCAACAACAGAATAGTTATTTATGTATGAAGGGCATAAAACAAGCGTTTGTGCACCGCTACATGTAAATAAAAGGCCGAGCCGCTAGGCGAAGGCTATTAACATGTGAGCTCCATAAACGCTGCTTGCGCTCGAAATACATACAAAATTTTTAATAAATATAGTTGCAAATTTTATGCTTCGGTCTTCGGTGGTATATATTATTGTTATATATTGTAACACACCTTGTGTAGTAATCTGCCGAATCATTTATATCCCTTTTACAGAAAATAATTAGGTAAATAAAAATAAGTTCTACTGCAACTAATAACAGATTACAAAACAATAATCTGGACACCTATGTCCGCGTTACCATAGCAACTAAATAAATAAGACGGGAATATATGGTCGCCATTTTTAACTACAGTTGGATTGCAAATTACAAGTTCTATGCGTTCGTACGTCAGAATATTTTCGATATCATGGAAAGAAGTGGCGATGAAATTGTTTCCGGAATACCGCCTGAGATTTTTAAGATTGTCAAGCCATGTTCCGTGACCTGCTTATGATGTATTATATAACTTTTGAACCCAAAAACTAAGAATATCACTGTAACTTTCAAGTGCAATATTAACAGCACTAATGCAAAACAATATGACTTTGTCAATAGTCACTAAGATGATAAGAAAATAATACAACTGGCAAGTTGATCTCAGATCAGAGCCAATAACATAATTAAAAAAAATAATCAAAGGTCTTTATTTTTGCACACAGTAATAATCATAACAGCAAAAACCCAAATTATTGTACTCATAAATATAACCTCAAATACGACTATGTCAAATCCAAAGATTTTGGACCATCACGATTTACTTTGCACACTTAACACGTTGTCACTATTGTTTTATATATAGATATTATCTATAACATTCACAAAATATCACTCAAACAGAACAAAAATTCAAGCACAAAGATGCACAAATCCATTGCCGTAAACAATACAATGTAAAATGTACGTCAACTGCATCGCGTTGAGGTTGTTATCGCTGAGTTAGTAGTATTTTTCATCAAAAGCACTGCGCTGCGCAACGTAACTTTTACAATATTGTAAAATTTTCCATAAAGGGTGTATTCAACGATCTGTGGGTGGACCAAAACTGCTTCCATGTTTGAGATAGAAAAAAATGTGTCAAATAAAAATGTATAGGGCAATAAAATCTATATTCCAAATATATTTACCATTATACAGGGTGTCCAATACATGTGTAACTTAACAAAGTTACACTTTTTTTAAATAGAAGCCCCTATATATTATTGCTTATTTGGATTCCTTGGTCGATTTTAGTATGACTTTATGTATCATACATAATACTTAAAACGAACCGCTTAGGCGCAAATCACCATTTTTGATATAAGTTGATGTTAGAAGAAATTGAATATCGCAGCGTGTATAAAACTTAGAAAGTATGACTAAGCATGAGATGTGTCAACATAGGTAGTACGGTCAAATTTAAATTCTTTTTGTACTTGGTGAAGTCGGTAGATTAATTAGGAAAACTTCAATCACAGGTAACTTAATTTTTTCAAATGGGAAAGATTATTTTTTTGTACCTACGGTTAAATGTACAATTTGAAAGTCTTTCTAACGATGTGAATATCTTGTAGTTTCCATTTTATCTCAAAATATCAGTGCAGTTGGTGTTTTTCAAATTTTTTTACCTGTAAGCAACCCAGCAGTCCATGAAAGATAAACAAAAGGTTGTTCAGATGGAGGAAAACAACTGACCTGCAACGGAAGATGCCAACGAAATATGGTTAATGAGACAAGATTATAAAAATATCTTATAACATATTAGCTCTAATCAGAGAGAACAGCCGCAGCATATTTAATGTCAATGAGAAGCTGGAGTACGAAAGAAATGGCTAATTTTCACAGCCTAGCTTTTGAGATGTACTAGAGATTTAGAAGTTCCGAGAATTACTACAAATTTTGAAATCAAAAGATAAATACCAGCGATTGTTCCTGGCAGTCTAGTAGTATCGTCAGAATAAATTTTACAGTTAATGGTATGTAAAAAGTAGCCATTTCCATCAAGTCAAAAGTAACGTATTCTAGAGCACTTCAAAGTCTTCAGTAGTTTAGCAAAATCAAAGAAAATTAAAACTAAATTAGTATGTTTCAATTATAAAATATAATTTACTTATCAAAAAAATGAAATAAAACATGAAATAAACACAACTAAACAATGGACTAATAAAAAATTCTGACAACTATTCCAATAGATGTTCAGAAAGCTCCAGTAGAGAGGTATCGTTAATATTTTGATTTTAAGGGAATGACTACTGTCTTACACCATGAAATGTAAAATTTTATTCTGTAGATATTACACTACCAGCAACATTTCATTTCAAAATAATTTTCATTTTCATTTTTGAAATTTTTCAATCTCTATTACATCTGTGAAAGATAATAATTTCTATCATAGTCCAGGTTTTTATTTACCTCAGATATGTTACCGCTGTTGTTTCTGGTTAGAACGGATATGCTTCAAGTATTTTTTATGATATTGTCTTGTTACTCTAGTTTGTTTGAATATTTATGTATTCTGTTAGTTGTTTTCTTTCATCTGAACCACCTTTTGTTTATTCTTCATGACCTGCTGGGTTGCTTACAGGTAGAAAAATTTTAAAAATACCGGTTTAACTGAAATTTGGAATAAAATGGGAACTACAAGAGATTAATGTCGACAATCCCATATCATTAGAAAGGCTATCAAATTTTACATTTAACCGTACAAAAAAAAATTAGGCATTCCCATTTAAAAAAATAAAGTAACCTTTGATTGAAGTTTCCCTAGTTAATCTACGGATTTCACCAAGTACAAAAGAATTCAAATTTGACGGTACTACCTAAGCTGACACATTTCATGCTTAATCACACAGCAAAGTCAAAGCCCTTTAAGTTTTATAGACGCTGCGATATGCAATTTTCTTCTAACATCTACTTGTATCAAAAACTGTAATATGCGCCTATATGTTTTAATTGTCATGTATGATACATGAGGTCACACTAAAATCCAGCAAGGAGTCTATATATGCAATAATGTACAGGGACTTCTATTTAAAAAAAATAGGACACTCTGCATAATAGTAAATATTTCTGAGACATAGATTTTATTGCCTTCTACACTTTTTATTTAAGACATTCTTTTCTATCTTAAATAAGGAAGCAGTTATCGTCCACCCATACATCGTTGATACACCATGTATATCATAACTTTTCGGTTCGGCTCAATATTGTACAGTTGCATTGAAGAATTAGAGCAATCGATGTTAAACGGATACTTATTCTGCAAATTACAGCTATAAGTACATAAGTAGCTCATCAAGTGGCATATTATAATAACGCAATTCACAAACTGACCATAAGGCAACATCTTTTAAACGATCTCAGTTATGTTAACAAGAACGAGATCCACCATATGTTCGATACAGGCTGTATCGTAGTTTTGCCTTAAACTGGGTCGTCTGCACTGCTGTACATACAGATTTATTCAAGATGTTCGTTTATCGTAGTCAACATTTTTGCGGTTTTCTGAAGGACGTCTTCACAAGGCTCAACAGTGGGGGTTCTATTTATGTTGATGGTACCCCGTATCACTAGACAGGACGGATCATTGCTATAAACCTATCGTTTGATGTCGACAGTTTTATGGATAGGAATAATTGCAATAGTAATAATGCAAAGCAGAACTTTTGTTTCAATTGTATTATTTTAACTCAACCCGATATTCCTCTTACGAAAATTTGAAGTACTTATATAGTACTTATAGGCTTTGACAATCAGATATGTTAAATTTCGAAGCAATATTGCGCCTGAACACTTTTATGAAAACGCAAGTGATATGAAGTGTGTGATAATGTTTAAAATGTCCTACAGTGTGGATGACTGGGGCCCAATTTTATCAATATGCATATTCTAACGAACACTCCAACGAACAGATTCTATTGGTTGTTGTTTAACGAACACTTCCTATTGGGCATTGAGATCTATAGTTAATAAGTATCGTCCAATACTATTTTACGAATATTGGAAACAAAAAGTCAAAGCTGGATGACACTTTTGTCAAAAATATTTTAAAATTCATGTATCTAAATCATAGCACAAAGTCAGAACAAAGTGATTGATTTGCAAATTAATGCCAGACTTTCCATTTTTACTTTATAATTATTGTATAATTACTAATTGCGAACTGCGATAGTTTGTGACGCAATCATAAAAGTAGTCTTAATCACAGCCAACCTCAAATAATAATTAATAGTCCCACCCCACTAACTCAGTCAGTCAGAAATTGATTATAGACACATACACACTTGAAACTTCCAAATACTGGATGCATGTTTGTTATAGACCTTCTTATAGAAACATCCACAAAGTAGGTGAAGGTGCTGCTGATATCATTCATCCTATATTTCAGCATACTTGACCTATATTATCTCTTAATTCAGCTTTTTGACTTGACCAAATACTATTATTTATTTTAGTTGTTCGTTAAGTAAAAATAAAATTTGATAGTATTTTCTCAAAATAAGTAAATTTCTGCAAACAAATATATCGGAAACTAATGAATGCAGCTATAACAAGCGCTTTACAAAGATGAAAAGGGCATATTAAAAGCAATTCTTTGGTATAATAAAATATTGGGGGTTACATTAAAAAAAAAGAGAAAATATAGATTTTGCATTCTACATCATCCTGTATATGGATATGCGTCGTTGACTTTTTCACAGCCGATTTTAAAACTAGAGGATATTTTCTATCTTTCCTTGTAAAAAAATAATTTTTGATTCACTACTTTTTGATATACAGTACGTTCATTTGACAGCGATTTGGATATAAAAATGGTCATAACTTTTTAAATAGCTGCAAAATTGCAGTGGGGGCATAAAAAGTAAGGCACTACGATAATTAAATTCAACTAAAGAATTTATTTTTCCAGGCAAAATTGTGGATTGAAATTTGAAAGAACAAGCTAGGGGTTGACTCCAGGGGTTTAAGAAAAAAATGATTCATAAGCAAGGAATGATAGGTGATTCACTACCCATGAAAAACCTACTTACTTTTCTTTTTTATCCGTTTTTATTACAAAAATATCAGGCGTCAAACAAATTATCATTTCATTTGCCTTATAATTAGGTTTTTCGGAAAAAATAAGTTTGCATATAAAATTAAAGGCACCACAAGACTTTAAATAAAATGGGGATTTCATTTATGTAGGAAAACCTATGGGGTGCTATTTAAAAAGAAGTTGGGGGTGAGTTTTAGGGGTTGACGTACAAAAAAAAGTTTTGAATGCATGGTATGATAGACCCTATAGTACCTTCAAAAGTACCACTCAGTTCTTGCTTGAACCGTTTTTCGTTACGAAAATATCACGTGTCGAGGAAATTCTGGGACACCCGGTACCTATAGAATATTTATATTTGATTTGTTAAAAATGTTTCACGTTTTGGTTGCTGCTTGCACTTGTAACTCAAAGATGATATAGGAAAAACGGAAAAACGAATCTGATGAAGTACTTCCATATATTCTTTTTACTTCCCACACCGATAGGTGAGGGTAGTATTGTGATCGCGAAAATTTTCGATTTTGAGATAACACGCTTTTTGGGCGTTTTATAATGTCTACATAACGAAAATCCATGTCACTCATTTCCGTCGGTCTGTCTATCTGTCTGTCGGTCTGTCGGTCTGTGCGCGTTTTTCTAGCCTCGTAATCTCAGTAACCGCTGCATGGATTGTGATGAAATTTGGGTAGCGATAGCTGGGGGGTCGTAGTAGGTAATGTTCCTATAATTTTGAAAATCGGTATAGGGGCGGCGAAGTAATTAGCAAAAAACAAAAAAAATTAAATATTCCTAAAACTTCGTTTTTAGGTGTTTTAGGGGTTCCTGATCATTGTCTACTTTTTTTTGGGTGGGGGTGACATTGGGGTGGTTGGGGGGTGGGGGGTTGGAAAACTGAAAAATTGGTTGTATTCATAATGGGCTGTCCATTGACCTGTGAATGAAAAACCTAGCGGCATATTACACTTTTTTAGGTCCATTTGAACATTGCCTTGCTTAGTATAGAAACCAAGGGACTTCGAATTTGTGATGTATACAGACATACGAGTATTGTTTTAGATCGTCTTATATTGCGTAACGCAATTATTCGATTGATTTTAACGAACTTTTGACACAGTATTACTGCCGCGGCGAGGATGGAAAACGTGTATATTTGGAAAAATCGTGTCAGTGGTGGTGCAGCAATAATAAAAAACTAAGAATATAAAAACAGCTCACACTTCGCTTTTAGAGGCTGCTGATCGTTCTGCATCGTTCAGTTGAAGCATGCAGAATGAAAACTGTGGCGTCCTAGTTTCTAAGGAGGGAGACGCAAGAAACTATTTACGAGAGTTTTTGTGTTGGACGTTTTTTTGCGGGAGGGTGGGCGTGATCTAGTTGCAAGTGGATTTTAGATTATAGCTTCATGCAAGGGGAAAGCAATAAAACGAAATCATTATTATGTGTGGGAAGTACTGAGTCAATCAACTTGACTCCTTTTTTTACTATAATACAAAGGTATTATATCTCACAGCTATTTATAATTATTATAGATAATAACAGTCCTGTTTTATCAGAATGATGCAGAAATTAGATTTTCTTTTCATCAACATATTCATATCAAAGTGCTGATCAAATTGTACACTTTTGTGGGTCATGATTGGCCACAGTTAAATAATGTGTTTAGCTTTATGAAGTGCAACAAAATGTTATTTTTCCCTGTCTTTACTATAATTTACAAAGGTATATTTGCAGGTATTTATAATTATTATAGACAGTAATATTTTTTTTATCAAAATAATGGAGTAATTGAATTCCTTCTCTATATTATTTTTTTTTTTGATACACCACGAGACCAGTGATCAAATGAATTGCTTTTCTGCAATCTGATTGGTCTAGATCAACGAGCGGTTGAACAGTTCATTGGACAAGAAAATGCAATTTTCACTCCTTTAGGATGGAAAATTAGACTAGAAAAGATACTAGAGGGGTTCATAATGGTCGATTATATATTATAAAGCATGTCTTTTTTTACCTTTTTGCGGTAAATTTCAAGAGAAATCGATAATTTCCAGAGAACTTTGACAGATGCATGTTCAAAGCCTTTCTTAAAATGCGCGTGTTGATAAAATCGGGCCTAGGACGGGATCTCGCAAACGGAAGAATGGTTTATAAAAGTAGAAACCATCCGAAAAATATCCTAACTGCAGAAAAACAGCTGAACAGTAATTGTTCTCTACTTTAAAGAAATGAATTAAGCATCTCAAAGAAATGCCGAACTGGATCTATACCTTTTCCTGCAGTAGTTTCAAAAGGATCAAACTAAATTTCTAAAGCATCAATCGTAAATTAAACTGTTATCTGTAATATCTTGCGGGATCTTGCAAAATCCTTGGAAATAATTGTTTAGTCGGCACTACTATTGGGATATAATATGCGATATTCGGGATATTCCCGTAACGCATCTAGCGAATTTCGATTATTTCTGATGTTCATCGTTCATCCACATTGTAGGACATTTTAGAAACTATCATACAATGACAACTTGCGTTTTGATAAAAGTCTTCAGGTGCAATATTGCTTCTAAATTTAAAATGTTTGATGTCAGTCAAAGCCTACTACAAATATTTTGAATTTTCGTAAGAGGAATATCGGGTTGAGTTAAAAGAGTGGAAACTATTTGGAATCTATCAACTTTACGTATAGAACATGTTGATATGAAAACGCAGTGACTTAATCAGACAATCCGGCAATACTAAAATGTACATCTAGAGTATATCGAATTTAATTAAGAAAAACATGGAGTTGAATTAAAAAACTTCAAATTATTTGAAATCTGTCAGCTTTAGATATAGGACATACTTATATGAAAACACAGAAAATGAAGCAGCAAATTCGACCAAACCAAAATATACAGAGGGTTCGATTTGAAATAGTTAAGATGTCGGTGTTTGAAAAATTGCTTTTTCCAATGACTGTAAGAAACATCTTGGATACTATACAGGGTGGGCCAATATTGACTGGATGGAGGATTGTGGGGTAAATCCTGATCATGGTAGGGGGCCTTGAGGGCTATAACCCTAAAATATTTTCACTTAAATGTTGACATCTATACAGGATGATCCATATCAATTTTACATGTTTTTTTTTAATAGAACTCCCTATATATTATTGCGTATTTGGATTCCTTGGTGAATGATAGTGTGACTTTACGTATCATATATGGAACTTTGAATCAACCGTTTCGATACAAATCACTATTTTTGATACAAGTAGGTATCTGAAAAAAATTGGTTTCCTTGGTGAATTATATGGAACTTTAAACGAACCGTTTAAGCGCAAATCACTATTTTTGGTATAAGTAGGTATCAGAAAAAAATTGAATATCACAGCGATCATAAAACTTAGAAGGCTGTAAGTTTGTGGCGCGACTAAACATGAAATGCGTCACCTTAGGTCAGATGCCCAAATTTGGATTCTTTTTGTACTTGGAGAAATCAGTAGATTAATTGAGGAAACTTCAATCACAGGTAACTTGATTATTTCAAATAGGAACACCTAATTTTTTTATTTCGTCAAATGTAGAATCTGATAACCTTTCCAACAATGTAGGATTGTCAATATCAATATCTTTTAGTTTTCATTTTATTTCAAATTTTCAGTCACAAATCAGTGTTTTTCATTTCTGCAACCTATAAGTAACCTAGCAGGCCATGAAAGATAAACAAAAACCTGTTCAGATGGAAGAAAGCAACTAACTTAGCAGAAAGATGCAAACAAACTAGAGTAATGATACAAGATTATAAAAATTCCTTACAACACATCATTTCGGAGTTGGAGAAGGATACGCCCACACCAGGAATCAGTGGGCCACAGAGCAGCACACCAGTGAGCGAGGGGCAACTATTGGATAGTAACTCCGACTCAACACTGGAGGGAGCCAGGATGCTGTGGCAGTCAGATGAACGCAACAGTCAGAGCGAGGGTAGCGACAACGAACGGGGCCCCACCGTGGGGCACTAGACGTTGTTTCGCTACAGACGGACGGGAAAAAAGAAAATGGTGAGTTACATTTCGTTTATTCAAATTAATTTGCAGCATTGCATAGCAGCTTCTAGGGTTCTTACTCAGACGATCACTAGGTGTCGCTATGACATAGCTCTTACTCAGGAACCCTGGATAAGGAATGGCATTATTAGCGGGCTTAAGATTCCAGGGTATACCATTTTTAGTAGCGCTCCGGAAACAAAGCCTAGAGTGTGTGTATTATGTAATAATATGAATGCATGGCAACTAATGGACTTTACAACTAGGGACATGGTTGCGGTGGTGGAGGAGGAATGGCAGATGGCAGGAGAAGTCGTCACTTATGACCGCACAAGATGGGCAATAAATACTTTTGCTCCATACAAAAGTCCAGGCAAGGATGGCGTCATTCCAGCCATGCTGCAACATGGACAGGATCTGGTACTACCATACCTAGTTAGGATATTTCGCGCCTGTGTGGCTACTGGCTTCACACCAATGAGCTGGTTGCATTCGAGGGTCGTTTTTACTCCTAAGCCGGGCAGAGGTAGTTATACTCGTCCGAAGGGCTTTAGACCGGTTACCCTTTCGTCGTTTTTACTGAAAACATTGGAGAGGTTGGTTGATAGATATATCAGGGATGGGCCCTTACAAGGGGTTGAAATCCATGCCTATCAGTTCGCATACCAGGCGGGAAAATCAGCTGAGCTGGCGCTTCATGATTTTGTCAGCAGGCTTGAGAAAACGTTAGATCAACGGGAAGTGGCTATGGTAGCATTTCTTGACATCGACAATCGACAACTGTACCACTACCAATTCGATAAGACGCGCCCTAGAGAGACATGGAATTGCTCCAATCCTAGTGAGCGGATTCTCACCACTCTAGAGTGCCGAGTGGCTTCTGCAACGCTTAATGACATAAACTATAGCGTTGCAGTGGCGCGAGGCTGGCCACAAGGCAGTGTTCTCTCACCTCTACTATGGTGCTTAGTGGTGAATGACCTACTCGTGAGACTAAGTAACACAGGGGTCTACGTGCAGGCTTGTGCCGATGATTTGAGCACAGTGGTCAGGGGTAGATTCATAAACACAGTCCCCGAGGTAATGCAAGGCGCGCTGCGCGTTGTGGAAACGTGGTGTAATGAGGTAGATCTGTCAGTGAACGCTGAGAAGACGGAGCTCGTTATGTTCACTAGGAGAAGGAAGATGGAAGGCCTCGTGAGGCCTACCTTTTTCAGAACGACACTTGAATTGTCTCAGTCAGTAAAGTATCTAGGAGTCTTACTGGATTACAAGCTGACTTGGAGGCAGCATGTGGATTATAAGGTAAGCAAGGCTCGAAACTCATTATGGGCCTGCAGAAGAGTTGTCGGTAGTAGTTGAGGCTTGAGCCCAAAAGTGGTACACTGGCTCTATACTACAATAGTCAGACCGTCATTAATATATGGCTCCATAGTGTGGTGGACCTGTATAAAGATCGAGGCAATAAGAGCCAAACTTAATAAGGTTCAACGTTTGGCATGTCTTAGTATAACCAGTGCAGTGCGCACAACACCTTTGAGTGCCATTGAAACACTATTGAATCTTCCTCCTTTGGATCTGGTCATTCAAGGGGAAGCTAGAAAAACTGGGTTCCGTCTCTGGAGTCAGGGTAGCTGGACATTTATGTATCCAGGCAAAGGACATTCGACGAACCTAGCAGAGTTGCATGAGGATAGTCCTATTTTGTTGGCGAGGAGGGATATAGTTTCTTCTACGTATCGCTTCAATCGCAATTTACGGTGGTGTTTCCGTCAAAGGAAGAGAAGTCTAGGGAAAGACAGCTCATCGAAGGAGGAGGACATGTCTGGTACACAGACGGTTCACTCGCTAGAGAGGGCTCGGGCTCGGGAGTCTACGGACCCCATACAAGACTTTCACTCCCTCTTGGGGGGCACACCACAGTATTCCAGGCTGAGGTCTATGCGATACTTGCTTGTGTAATTCGTATTCGGGAAATTGACGGCTCTAGGAGGCGGATTACTATCTGCTCTGACAGTCAGGCAGCCATCAAAGCACTGAGTGCTTGGAAAATAACGTCGGGACTGGTCCTGGAGTGCAGGAGGGCTCTTGACGACATCTCAGCTAAACACAAGGTATCACTGATGTGGGTACCTGGGCACGCTGGGGTAAAGGGTAACGATATGGCGGATCATCTGGCTAGGATGGGATCCGGCAACAGTTTTGTGGGCCCGGAACCAGCCTTAGGACTATCTGCAAACTTGATTAGGAAAACAACTGGAGAGTAGATCCAGAATCAACACTCTCTGAGATGGAACAACATCTCTGGTCATCTCCGTCAAGCTCGGGAACTATTAGCAGGGCCTGCAGAGAGAATAGGACGATTTTGTCTCTCTCTGGATAGGAGTAACTTGAGATTGCTAGTAGTCCTATTAACGGGTCACAACACCTTCAGGCCTCACCTGTTCGGGATGAAGGTGGTCAACGACCCAACGTGCACGTGGTGTGGTGAAGAGGAAGAATCCTCGGCACACATCTTGTGTCGCTGTGAAATCCTGGGTTATCACAGGCAGACAATGCGGTGCTCAAGAACCTTGGAACCAATAGAGATAAAATGGATAGGACCTACGAATGTACTTGCCTTTGCTAAAAGGGCAGGGTCTTAGGAACTAGCGCTGATAGAGGCGCAAAAGGGCCCATCGTGTGGCCTATGCACCAGTCACATTCTGTGCTGTATAGCCTCTGGTCCTTATTCATTCAAGGTGACGCATCTAATGCTTACTCGCACCGCAAAGTCACGGCCTTCTAAGTTTTATACTCGCTGCGATATTCAATTTTTTTCTGATACCTACTTATACCAAAAATAGTGATTTGCGCTTAAACGGTTCGATTAAAGTTCCATATAATTCACCAAGGAAACCAAATATGCAATAATATTATGTATAAGGGGTTGTATTAAAAAAATGCAAGTTTGATATGAATCACTCTGTGTAAACGTCAAAATTTAAGTGAAAATATTTTAAAATTATAGCCCTCACCGACCCTTACCATGATCAGGTCACAGATTTTTGAAGTTCGTTTTAGTAAGCCCACAATCCTCCATCCACTCACTATTGGCCCATCCTATATACATGTGTCTTAACAAAGCGACCAAAATGAAATTTTTAGAAATACCGATTTTAAAAAAAAGTGGTATTTCGATTTGTACAAAAACTAAACAGAAACTGAAAAACCCTTAGGCGTAGAAATATTGGGAATTAGGGAGATCTGCAAATCGAAAAATATATAGGGTGTTCCATTTGAAATAAAAAAAGGTGACATTAATACAGGCACAACGGGCCACCCTGTATGCAGGGTGTTCTAAAAGTTGGGACTTTCCTCTTTAGAAGCAACGGCCCTTGAAACGGCAAAGCTAATGCACGGTGAATCAGCAGCAAAACAGTGGAAACAAATTTCAAGGAAGTACTCACTATTTGGTAGCTACGGAAGTTGTAAGTACGGTCCTGTCGCAGGCGTCTTACAGGTAAAAGTACGATTTGCGATGTCTTCTTCAATTTGGACCACACGATGTTGTCGAGGTCTTCCCGCGTGACCACCACGATGTAAATTCAGACATCCTGTGTCTCTAGCTCTTTGCACAAGCCAGACAAATCGACGAAGTGCAGGGTGAGTACGGTTAGGGAAACGATCGGCGTACACTCACCGTACATTAAAATCATGTCCACCAGTTCATTATTGTTATAAGCATGCACCACTGTTGTTGTTTTTAAAGTTCGATCGGCAGATGTAGCAACAGCAACGTGAGGGTATGATGAACTGGCTGTTTTTCTCACCGGCATCGGCATTCGGGCATCACTAGCGCTGCCTTGTTTGTTGTGATATTATAACATGGTGAGCCATTGCCCAGGGACGGACTTGAGGATTCCTTTAATGGTCAGTATCTCGTTTTCTCTAAATATTTCGTTTATATGTTACTGGGAAAAACACTCATTTTGGCGAGTACTACCCGCTGTATGAAAAAAAGTCCCAACTTATGAAACACCCTGTATGCAACTTTTGTATTTGACTTTTTGTTCTATCTTATAGTTTCTGAGATAAGGTAGTGGGTCATCTTACGTGCCCCACCTTGTACATTCAAAATCGCAGCCTCTAGCATGTTGATACTGTAGCACGCGTGGAGAAAACGCGCCTAATGAATTTTGAGCTGGCAGAAAGCTGGCGCTGCATTGCCTAGCGGTGCGGATAGGCGAAATAAATGTTAATTGTGGTGAATTAACGACCCCAGCTTCGAAGTATTGAGAGGTGTTGCACTCGGCCCCGACTCGGCGGCCACATACACACACATATATTAAAATGCCGCGTAGTAAACTAACTAGAACATAGCGTTCAAGTGCGCGATCAGACCGAACGGTCCGATTCACTAAGAATTCATATACAGGGCGTTTCGAAATAAATGCCAATCGACTATAGAAGTTGTTCCTTGTTTCTTTTCTACTTAGAACCTCAGCCATACTGCTCGTGAACTTCCTCGTCGAAGTATGTCGAGGGCGAAGGGGGTCACCACACTACTCGCTTAACTTCAGGAGGAACTTTACTCTTAGGCGTCCATTTAGATCCAAAGATATGTTGGTATGACCATGGTGACTCACTGGCAAAATCAATATCACAAACAGTATTTGCCAGGGTATTTGCCTTACGGCGGTTACCACTTCTGATATGCTGCGTGTGACGTATTTTGCAATCATACAAACAAAAGTTATGGCTTACTTGCTTGGGGATATTCTTCAATATTTTCTAGAATATTTAGACTTCAAAGAAGAGCAGTAAGGATAGTAGTAGACATACCATGTAGAAATGATTGCAAGGAAGCATTTATTAACTTAAAAGTACCAACTCTCCCGCCACAGTATGCACTGGAGTGTTTACTGTACATTCATAAATATCAGGATAAGTATGGAACTCATAGTTATCGATATAATACTAGAGGCAAAAATACTTTAAAGCTGCCATTCAGAAGACTTACAAAATCACGCTATGGAGATTCTTACTATGGTCCAAAATTATATAATATGTATACTGAAACTGAAGTTAACAACCTCCCTCTGCCACAGTTTAGGACTGCAATAAGAGATTTTTTAATATGTGGTGCATCCTTTTCTATAGATTACATCATGCACTATATCCAGAATTTTAAAAATGTAAATGTATTTTATCAATGTAGCTTTTAATACTTCTATTACTACTTGCTTTGACTAGAATTTTTACGCAATATTGCTCTTGTATATTATTATCATGTGTCATGTGTTATATCTGTCTTTTACTTCCCACACCGATAGGTGAGGGGAGTATTGTGATCGCGAAAATTTTCGATTTTGAGATAATACACTTTTTGGGCGTTTTACGATGTGTACATAACGAAAATCCACGTCACTCATTTCCGTCGGTCTGTCTGTCGGTCTGTCTGTCTGTCTGTCTGTCGGTCTGTCTGTCTGTCTGTCTGTCGCGTTTTTCTACCCTCGTAATCTCAGCAACCGCTGCATGGATCGTGATTAAATTTGGGCAGCGGTATGCTGTGGGGTCGTAGTAGGTAATGTTCCTAAAACAGTGCATAGGCGGCGGAGTAATTAGCAAAAAACAAAAAAAAAAATAAAAATTGCTGAAACTTCGTTTTTAGGCGTTTTAGGGGTCCCTGATCATTTTCTACTTTTTTTGGTTGGGGTGAAATTGGGGTGGTTGGGGGGTGGGGGGTTGTAAAATTGAAAAATTTATTGCTTTCATAATAGACTGTCCACTGACCTGTGAAGAAAACTGACGACATAAATAACTTTTTTAGGTCCATCCGAACATTGCCTTGCCTATTACAGAAAGCAAAGGACTTTTTTCTGATGTAAACATACGGGAGTATTGCTTTAGAACGTTCTATAACGAGGAAACTGTTGAATGGATTTTAATTGTACGATTAAACGAACTTACCTAAGTGAAGTTTAATCCTAATTATATGAAGCCTCGTCGAAGTAAATAAGAAAATCGTGCCAGTGGCGGCGCAGAAATGATAAAAAAACTAAAAATATAAAAACAGCTCAAACTTCGTTTTTAAGCGTTTTAGAGGTGCTTGATCATTTTGTGCGTTTTTTGGGTGGCGGTGAAATTGGGGTGGCTGGGGGGTTGGTGGTTGAAAAATTAAAAATTTTTTGTACTACTACTAATAAGCTGTCCACTAACCTGTGAAGGAAGATCTAGCGACACAAATCATCTTTTTAGGTCCACCCGAACATTGTATAGCCTATTACGGAAACTAAGGAACTCAGAATTTTCTGTATATATACGAGGATTTATTGGTTTAAATCGTTTTGTATTTTGTAACGTCGACATTATTAAATTCATTCTAATGAAATTTTGACACAGTATATTGTTAACGTGGTGAGAATGGAAAACGCGTATGTTTGTAAAAAATCGTGTCAGTGGCAGCGTAGCAATAATCAAAGAACAAAAAGCATGAAAACAACTCAAATTCGGTTTTTAGATGTTTTGGGGGTTCCTGGTCATTTCCTACCAGTTTTTTGAGTGGGGGTGAAAGTGAGGTGGTTGGGGGGTTGTAAAACTGAGAAGTTTGTAGTATCGATAATAGGCTGTCCATTGACCTGTGAAGGAAAGAATTGGTATGAGCGTAATGTGTGGGAAGTACTGGGTCAATTAACTTGACTTCATTTTTTTTAACGGCTGCAGCAATTTGCTGATTCCACCAAGGAACTGGATTGACTTTACGCTGACCAGTGATTTTTGGTACACTACGATCAGCAGCAGCGTAGATACGATCTGTAGCTTCTTTTACTGACGAGTCTGTAGAGTCTTTGATTTTAATAGGCTCGAATACTTCCTTGTACTTAGCCCAGTTTGAACTCTTAAGGGTCCATTTTTCCACACAATAAACAGTTGAACTTCTGCAGGTTATTTCTATGGAAACTGGTAGGTGGTCGTTAGTTGAAACTTCAAGTACGCACCATTGGAGAATATGTGCTAATCTAGGACTGCACAGAAATAAATCAATGGGGTTGATCTTTCCCGATTTGATGTTCAGGTGAGTACCTGACTTTCTCAATGATTCTTTCACGAGTATCCATCCTGCCAGAACACCATAATGGATTATGAAAGTTGAAATCTCCCAGAATAATGAATGGTGGTGGAAGCTGATTGATCACTTGATCAGGTTAGTGATCTGTTCCTTGTTACAGTTTGCGTCCGGTAAGTAAATGTTGCAAATTGTTGCTTTTGTAGGATATAGGAGTTCAATAGCCACTGCTTGGAGAGATGTTGAAGTAACTTCCGTATAGGGAAGATCATCCTTTAAATATATGGCGACTCCTCCTTTAGCTCGATGAGTGGGTATAACATCCTTCCTTATACAGTTAAAACCACGTAAGTTGAAACCAGGGGCGTATCCAGACCTCAGTCTTGGGGGGGGGGGGTAGCGGGGCATGAAGTTGTGTGCGCTTTCACCATTTTTGTAATACCTTCGTGAAGGACGTTGATGCAAGAGAAAAGGAAAATGTTAATAGTATTAAGATAAAAAAATAAACAGCAAGTGAAAGTGGAGTATCAGGTATTTTAGGGAGATGAAATAAAAAATCTATTGATGCATTAAGCAATTTTAATTTTACGGAATACAAATAATATGTAGTACGTATCATCCGTGAACATTAGCACAGCATACAAAATTAAACGATCATGAACACTCAACAGTCAGGTACCCTAGTAGCCACAACACGTACTCCATTTTTTTGTAATTAGTGTTTTAACTTTTCTAATCGGTGTAATTTTCAAAACAGGTAATTAATGAGTTAGGTAAAATTTTTTGACAAGCTACCCCGTTGTATAGGACATTCAACTGATGATGTAACAATGGGAATATATTAGATATGCATCACTGTAATAATACAAAACAAACCCTTTTGTAATTTAGTTACTGTAAAAAAGATTTTTTTTCAGTGCGACAATTGCTTAAATAAATAAGTCAAATAAACAAAGTTAAAGTTGAATTGAGTTTTTTTTTCGGAAATCTTGGGAGGGGTAATTACCCCTGTTACCCCCCCCCCCCTGTATACGCCTGTGGTTGTAACGTTCACTAGGCTTTAGGTGTGCCTCTTGAATGCAAACACAAAAAGGTGCCTTATCGACCAGATAGTTCCGGATAATGGCATTTGTATCAATCTTTCCATGAGGTGGTGATAAATATATTAAAGTATAAGGACACTACGGTATTTGAACAGCAAGACAGGTAACTTATAGATAATAAATACTTGAGTAACACAAATAAATAACACGTGTATGAACAAATATTTACAAAAACGGGTGTAGATAATAATGTAATATTATATCGTAATAAATAACAAAAAAATATCACAAAAGGGGTATAATATCACAGTATTATCACAGCAAGTCTTATCATCAATCTAAGTAATACTAGATTGTTGAGATGAGTGGCCAGTTTGGCTCGACAACTCAATATTAGTGCTAATTTGTTCAGGTTGCCTCTGAGTTGAGGCAGCACGTTTTCGGGGTCTACCTCGGGGTCTACCTTTTCTACAGCCGCGTTTGTCTGTAGAAATGCACACGTGTCGTAACATGCGCACATTGTCTAGACCCCTGAGGGGTGTCATAGTATTATTATTATTAAATTTAAAAGGACAGTTGAGCATCTAGACTATCCCGAGTTACCCTATTTTATATCCCTAAGGGTGACTGGTGCGCAATAAATAAGATTTTATGCACGATCGGGCGGTAAAGTGTACATTATTGATACATTTAGCGGGCGTAGAGTGCCACTTTACGCCACTATTTTTATTTAATTATTTTCTGTAAAACGAATATAAATGATTGGGCAGATTACTACACAAGGGTGTGTTATAATATATAACAATAATATATACCACCGAAGTATAAAATTCAAGCAAGTTGCAACGATATTTATTATAAGCTAGTCACAGAAGGTGAAAGTGAAAAACATATTTAGAGGTATTTATTAATAAAGGATTACAATACCGATCTTGCATCAAATTTTGTATGTATTTCGGGCGTAAACAGCATTTATGGACCTTACATATTAATATTTACATGTCACGGTCCATAAACGCTTGTTTTACGCCCTTGATACCTAAATGACCATTGTAGATTCACATGTACCTTATTTAAACACTACCCTCCACCTATATTTTATACATTCGAAAACTTGTGCATGCAACACATACTAACTTCCCTCCCTTTTACATTGTCAGCATATCACGAAGGATAGTGACCCCTCTACTGTCCTTCCTGGCACCCCAAGGGCGTTCTCACGAACTTACTTAATGGATTGAGGGTCAGTATAAATAATTCTTGCTTGGAAGTTACAGCGGGTGTATGAGTATGATGATACCTAGATACGAAGGTGATTAGTAAGATTTATTTATAGATTTTCAATCGTGAAAAATCTTACATACCTACATAGAATGGATACCAAAGGATCATATTAAGCATTACCTGAATACGTTATGTTACTTATATAGATATATTATAATAGTTAACAATAGAGTAAATTAAAAAAGAAACAGTACAATATAAATGTCGTTCAAACTCTGTTTTTGGGTACTCGACAGACCCTTGATCATCTTTGTTTTGCTTTTTGGAGTGGTTAAAACGAGCCGAGGTGGGATGGAGTCTTGCCACAGGGTGGCTAGGAAACCCGGAGCACTTTTCATTGCCATTTAAAGATTGATACTGTTTTTAAATATCAGAAAATTGGCGTGCCATGTGACTAGGATATCAGTTGAACCTTGCAGAATGAAAACTGTCTTCCCAGTTCTGACGAAGTGAGGTGCAGGAAAATATTTAATAGAGTTTTTGTGTTTTTGGGATATCAGACTAGAGCCTCGTGTTATGAGAGAATAATTAACTGGTATTACCGTAATATGTGGGAAGTACTGAGTGAATCAATTTGACTTACTTTTTTCCGAATCGACTAAAGCTCCTAATGAGGGAGTGTCTTTTGGCACGGCGAAGCACTAACAAGTGGCATATTATCTTTCAACGAAAAATTTAGAGCAATATTTACCAAACTAGTTCTGAACAGGTTATACTACCTATAAACAGCGTGAATTATTTTTCATGACTCACGCCTCAGCCGATTCGGAAAAAAATAAGTCAAATTGAATCACTCAGTACTTCCCACACATTACGGTGGTACCAGTTTATTATTTTCCCATAGCATGAAGCTATAATCTGATATTCTCTTGCAACAGAATCATCGCCAGCCCCCCTCCCCCCAATTGTGTTATGCAGCTAGGTCTTTCCCTCAGAGGTCAATGGACAGCCTATTATGCATACAACAAATTTTTCACTTTCGCAACCCCCACCCCCCAACTACCCCAATTTCACCCCCACCGAAAAAGATGGAAAATGATCAGAAACCCTTAAAAGATCTAAAAACGTAGTTTGATGTGTTGTCATACTTTTTGTGTTTTGATTATTACTGTGTTGCCACTGACACGATTTCTAAAAACCATACGCGTTTTTCATCCTTACCACGATAATAACACTGTGTCAAATTTTCATTAGAATTAATTCTAATAGTTTCCACGTTAAAAAATACATAACGATCAAAAGCAATAAATAATCGCATGTGCACAGAAAATTCCCATAGCTTCGGTAATAGGCACAGCAATGTTGGGATGGACCTAAAAGGTGATTTATGTCACTAGTCCTTAATTCACACAGATCGGTGGACAGTCTATTATAAATACAACAAAATTTTCAGTTTCTCAAGCCCCCCACCCCCCAACCACTCCAATTTTACCCCCACCTAAAATGATCAGGAACCTCTAAAACCTCTAAGAACGAAGTTTGAGTTGTTCTGATATTTTTAGTTTTTTTATTATTTCTGCGTCACCACTGATACGATCTGTAAAGACCATACGGGTTTTCCATCCTTGCCACGGTAGTAATTAATACTGTGTCAAAATTTCATTAACATGAATTCAATGATTTCCTCGTTATACAAGACTAAACGATCTAAAGCAATACTCGTATGTTTAAATTAGGAAAAATTCAACCGGTTCCTCAATTTTACAAACCTCCACCCCCCAGCCACCCCAAATTTCACCCCACCCAAAAAAAGTAGAAAATGATCAGAAACCTAAAACGCCTAAAAACGAAGTTTGGGGAATATTTGAATTTTTTGGTTTTTTGGTAATTACTCCGCCGCCCATACACCGATTTTCAAAATTGTAGAAGCATTACCTACTACGACCCCAGGTCAGACAGACAGACCGACGGAAATGAGTGACGTATATTTTCGTTATGTAGACATCATAAAACGCCCAAAAAGCGTATTATCTCAAAATCGAAAATGTTCGCGATCACAATACTCTTCTCACCTATCGGTGTGGGAAGTAAAAAATAGTATATTGTTCAGCGATGCGGTAATGAAATTAATAACACACGCTTCGTGCAATGGGAAAATAATAAAATTGTATCACCATTATATGTGGGAAGTGATGAGTAAATCAACTTGACTTCATTTTTTTGCGAGTCATACATCCTAGTAGGTCCGGCTACGTTAAAATTGAAACAATGTAGTAAGTTATTTTCCTTTTATCACCGTAAAAGGTCCGTTGAACTCTCTCTCAATAACGACGATATGTGTTCTTGCGTATGCCCGACCCGTCTATAGATTACCTGTGTCCATTAATAATTTTTTCATTAACGTACCTTTGTACATTGTGTTTTTATTGTGTCATTTATCATACGGCCCGGGGACTGGCTGTCATTTATAGCGAAGCCGCGTGGGTTGTTCTATGGAAGACTACCTGCAAACATACTATAATACACCGCTCCAAACGGTCAAATGGAGTCGAGTGGATTGTCTCAGAACTTTCTACGCATGAAGCTAAGCACTTTAACAGAGGCGATTATAATGCGCGGCCCAAGAAGTAACAGACCTAACGTGGTCTTCCAACTAAACGGAGTGCTAGTCCAAACACACAAGTCCATAGTCTTCGCAGCCACAGTGGATAACAAGAGGTGTTACGGAGAACACCTTAAAAAAGTAGGGGAAAGGTCGAGAAGAAGGCGGCAATACTGTCGCGACTGACGCCAAATGTAGGGGGGGCCCAACGAATGTTGGGAGGGCCCAGTACCAACAAAAGCGCAGTACTGTGCCGATCGTCCTATACGGAGCTCCTGTGTGGTATAAGGCCCACGAAACGAAAAAGGTATCAGAATCACATTCATAATACCTTCTTTCCTCACCTATCGGTGTGGGATATAATATAGTATAATGTAGTTTGACTTGACCTACTTAAATAAAATGAATCTGTAGCCTGATAGAAGTCGTTATCTATACCAGCATTGAAAATTAGATATTACATAATTACCTAAACATAACACGTTCTATACTAAATAATTATAAAGGCAAAGAAAGTAACACTGCACAATAAGCATCAATTTCCATTAGAAGGCCTCTCTACGTAATTGATCCAATTATAATTATTAGCAATTAAACAAAACTCGAGCCACAGGAACTGGTTTATTAAATCTGGATTAATTTAGAAATTATTGAGCCATTTATGAATGGTATCAACGCACGCTGCTTATGTTTTCTCTGTACAACATGCAACATATTACTCATGGGTTATCATGTTACAAATTGGAGCAGCGATGAATTATCGTTTCAATTATTGTGAAAATCATTTTCACCAAACGTGCATGTTGAGCACAGTTATTGTTATTTTTTACCGTTAAACATTCCATTTGCATTTTAGTTTTGAAATTGAATAACTCTCAGTTTATTCTGGCTATTTATGTCAATGTACATAACATCATGTCAGAAGTACACAAATATAAGTAGTGTAGAATGCGATATGACGTAGAATGATAGAATAGAATAAGTAAAGATACAATAAAAATCCAACATAACACCCTGTATCATAAAGTTTGTTTTACGAGGGTGAGGAAAGAACTCTTGATACTCTCGAATAGTCGGGATAATGAAAGAGGCCACTTACTTGGAGAAAAGACGTCAGGAAAGATCTACTGGACAAGAGGTGACGGAATCAGTCAGACCCGGGCCTTTGTTTTGAAAACGCTTATGAGTACCTTCCACATTCAACCGCAACATTACATGCACATTATTAGTGTTATGTTAGTCTGCTATGATACCGATATCATCTCGCAATCAATTCCGACAGGTCCAGGATGCTTTCGAACTACATCAGAGGCTGCGAATATAGCTTGAGGATGATCTCAGTATTTTCAAAGACATAAGCCGCAATCCCTCAGTACTGCCACTTTGGTACTCATCCGTTATATGTGCATGTCAGAGAAGAGCGCAAACCCGAAGGTGCCACTCGAACGGCAGAAGTGCGTCTTGGCTTCACAACTGACCACACCCGCCACATCAATTTACGGCGCCTTACCTACGAATGTGACTCGTAAATCTGATCTGCTTAGCGATAGATCTATCTAGGTACGCACTGCTATAAATAAGTTAAGACTTTGACCTGGGAACATGCCCTACAAGTGACACAGGCAGAACTAGTGCAATCTACCTCCCATACCAAGGAGAACGGTAGCTTCCTACCGCATGGAAGTCTTCCAAGATGTGAATCAATGAGTGCAATGGGCGGACAGCATACTACCCTCATTAATTGTCTAATATGTCTTGTTCCCAGACCGGACAAGTACGCCAGCTAGTGATCACTGCGGAGAGGCTGAGGTGTTTATATCCATAAGTCCCTTTACCGTGCTCCTAAGGAATCATGTGATTGTACCCAACTGTTTAAGCTATTTTCCCATATCTGACTAGATCATAAACAGACTTAAGGGGCCTGGATACACACATTTATACATACGTATTTGCCATGTAAGACACGGACTCACAGTTTTTCGCATAGCTCACTCTATTTTCAAACTATACATAAATAATATTTCAGAAGGCGATAGTTAAGACCTTAATGAAGGACAACTATTTTCGATTTTCTCAAAAAAGTTTTTTAATGTGCAAAAAAACTCGCAATGCAAAATCATACATTCTATAAATGCCTGTAATTTAACAATCAAACACGATATCAAAAAAAGGCTAAATAGTTGCACAAGCGCAAGTTTTCTTCTTCAATTTGCTCTTTCAGTCATTACTGTAAGTTTGAAGGTAACGTCAGGAGCTTGGAAATGCGGAATTCATTTTTTTGGCGACCTTTGTATCTTACCTTTGGACCTTTTGACCTTACCTTTGATTTTTTGGACGTATCTCCCCTCATCTTAGACACACATACCAGAGAAGGGGAACAGGCGGATACGCCTCCTCGCTAATACGGAAATACGTATTTTCTTGGATTCTTAATTTCGCGCGTTATACCCTAGACCCTTAAACAGTACCCCAGGTCTGATTAAGGGGTCCTTCAATAAAGGTGGGCTGGAGTCAGACAGTGACGCTAATAAATGCTAGTGATTACTGCAGATGATCGGGTGTTTTGGATAATATATAAGTAACCTCCTGTCTAGTAACCTCATGATCATACCTAACTGTTTCAACTTTATCCCAGGTCTGATCAGGGGGTCCTCCGCAGAGATTCTCGTTAGCTACCTTTCATCTCTATCTTTCAATGATTGTTCGATTACTAAACTCAATATCATAATGGAAGTGTTAAATCATGCACATGAACGAACTTCGGTAAATATAGAGAGTACTCAGTGATAACTCGCCAACTAACTGCAATCAAAATCACAATCACTGAAGTACCACGCGTTACGACAGTTAACCGTACACTGTATGTTTTCATTTTTCCTATTTTTTTCACAGGCAAAAGGGATAGCCATTAAGACCCATAACACCCTTACCCCAAGACCTCTCATAAAATCGGTTCTAAGTTTATGAAGTACTTGGCATATAAAATAAACATATGACTTTCTTAGAACTTTCGTAAACATAGGCGGGTACTTACAGGGTGAGAGTGATGCAGAATAATGGTTAAAATAAAGTATGCTTACGGTAGTAATATAAAAATAGTGAACTAAACACAAAAAAGGTAGAACCAAACTTGATAATAAATTATTACAAGCAAATTAGGTTATAATTAAGCCTACCATACGAATACTTCAACTACAATTACTTGTACTTCACTTGAAAATACTGTAGTTTATAAAGATAGCATTGACTCAAATATTACACTAGTCAAGTAAAGCCTAAGATAGGTTTAAATCAACCACATGATATTTCAATCAGTAGGCTAGATCTGACACTACAATATAATTGAAATAAAAAAATTATAGGAATAATTTAAAAATATTTTATGGTTAGAGTCTATCACAAAATACTTCACTTAGCATTGATCTAATATTCCTATTATAACGTGAAGTATAAGGATGATATCTCGAAAATACACTTTTTTAAGCCTTGCTTATTACAGAAACCAAGGGATTTTTTTTCTGGTGTATGTTACATATGAGTATTGCTTTACATCGTTCTATATTGTGCCACCTGGAATTGATTTTAACGACATTTTGACACACTATTATTACCGTGACGAGGATGGAAAACGCGTATGGTTTTTAGAAATTGGGCCTGTGGCAGCGCAGCAATAATCAAAGAACTGAAAATATAAAATCACCTCTAACTTCGTTTTTAGGCGATTAGGAAGTTCCTGATCGCATCCTTTCGTCCAGTTGAAGATTGTAAAATTAAAACTGTATTTGCAAGAGTTTTTGTGTTGGATGTTTTTTGCGAAGAGCGGGCGATTAATTGGTTACCGTTATGTGTGGCAAGTACTGAGACAATCAACTTGACTCCATTTTTTTGTTCAAAGTGACATATTGCGTGTACGTAAAAAAAATCATGTCGAAAGCTTACCAGCACCGATTCACGAATATGCTATGGATTCAGATAAGTAAAGCACTGCATGTTCATAGATTTGTGCAAACACAGTAACGAATGATTGGAAACAACGACGTTACGAGTGATTGGTTCCACGCCGTCATCCCATAGTGATCGCCTTTGTTGCACCGTCTAATTAAATAGTCGAAATTCCCGTTAGCCATTGTGAATATAGCCGAAATTGGACGGTTATAATACCGGTATAACTCCCGTTCCACGTGCAACAGATCTTTCACTTCGATCTCTTATCTGTTCCTTTTAACAACATTCTGTACTAATTGACTATTGCATAGCCACGCAGAGGCCGTTGAAATTGAAACAATGTTGTAGGTATTTTCGTTTTATCGCCGTAAAGGGTCCATTGAACTTAGTCGATAACACATGGTAGAACGATATTCAGATGCAAATTTGTTTATGCGCGAGTTGTTTGCAAAGTAGTGCAAAAAAGGGTCAAAGGCTTGGATTCGCCCATCCATCTCTACTACTACGAATAAAGTTCTATTAGAGCCATATGACACGATACTAAATTTGCTATCAACTTTCATATCAGATTTAATCGCAAATTTGTTATGAAATTTCTTAACAACAATGGTATCAAAAAGTGCAGAGAATATGAAATGTAGATACCATCTGAAATTTAATATTAAATTTGGGCCAGGCACAAGCGCAGTTGAAACTAAATAGGCTCGTAAATAGGACAGTTGCCAATTTGTTTCTGTGGTTGCCAATACTGGGTTGACACCGAGGTTGACACTGTTGACAGAAGATATCAGCTGGAATTCCATAATTGACATATATGTGATATTAGCAGTGCCTTATTATTAGACGCGTTCCTTTCACACATTTTCTCAGATGTTCTCACCTTAGATCATTTTTTTGCCTCAGGCGTGTGCCATTCGCGAAATGAGGATAGTTTGAACTGCGGATATTTGTTCCCTCTTCAGCTCTCCAGAGATTGGTTTTGTGGTTGTGCTCCGAAATTTTTGGTTTCACTAACCTTACTTTCGTTTATGTATATTGTGTATTTATGTATTATTCATTTCATTTCATCAATGCAAATTCCATGTTATACCAACTCTGTACGTTCCATGTTCCTAAATTCATGATCCTTTTTCGTTGCGGTTTTCGGTTTCCGGGTATTCCATTCTTGTTCCGAGGCGAGTTTGCAGTTTTCATAATTGGTCTTTTTTTTATAAGAGTAGGTAGTTGGCTCGGTAGTTGGCCTTCCGCTGGGCGCCATAATCACCTCGGATAACGACATAACAGAAGAAATTAAAGGAAGGATCCAAGCCGCAAACCGATGCCTTTTTTCACTGAGCAATATATTTAGGCCGGAGGTCATATCAAGAACCTCAAAAATTAAAATCTACAAGGCTATAATTCGACCCATAGTCATCTATAGATGTGAAACCTGGACACAAGGAACACAAAAAGGCAAAAATATACAGTGTGACCCATTAATAATTTTGAATCGGACGTCACGTGACCAAAAATAAATACCTCATTGGGTAACACAATGACAAGAAAATATACAACATTTGCTCTAATTTACACACCCAAAATTATAATTCTCTACTACTACCCAGACACCCTGTATAATTAATATAAATCATTATTTTTCCTGTGTGTATTAGTGGTGATTGAGACTTTTTGGCCGATGACACCCCATAGATTAGTGTGATCAAAGATTTGTCATGAACTGTGAGCACAAGCAGAAAGTAATTGGATTGGAATAATTACATGATTGGTGTTACAGCTAAATTTTTAGTCGTACTCATAGATAACAACTTAAATACCAGCCCTATATCAGGAATTTATCTAAAAACCTCTGTAGGATTACGAGTACATATGCGGCAATGGCTAGACGACGCGTTTCCAGATAAATGGATAAGGCGAAGAGGGCCTATAGAATGCCCTGCTAGATGTCTTTGAGGCCATTAGACTTTTTTCTATGGGGTCATTTAAAATCTATTATATTTACTTTCCAAACTGATAGGATGACCTTTGTCAACGCATGATCGAAAGCTGTCATGATATCCCACAACATGTTTCTGTAACTGTCAGTCCGGAATTTAAACATGGCCTACATCATTCTTTGGCCAATAACAGGCAATCTTATAATACTTATTGCAATAAACAGAATTTTTCGTGTTTCTGTTTTCTATTTGATCAAATTAAGATACATGCAGATTTCTCTAATTTTCTCGAAAACGAATCGACCGATTTTAAAAATTCAGACGTCAAAATAAAAAACTTTGACATACCTTTGAAACAAGCTATTACTCGATGCCCCTTGTCGTTTGAAATTTTTATGGGCATGACCCTGGGGGGCAGAGGGTACAAGAGGGAAAAGTAGTTTTTGGTTAAAAAGTTGTCCACTTATACACAAATATTTTGACGTATCTTGGCGTTTTTTCTTTTAATCAGTGGTTTTCGAGAAATCCGTGGTGGCAATTTTCCAAAAGAACACTTTGTATATCAACTGCAAATACTAATCAGCCAAACAAGATATTTTTATTACACCAAAGTGAGTTTTCGTCACAGCAAGGTGCTTCGATTTTTTACTCAAGAACAAAATGACAAAAACATATCACGTATCTCAATTTTCCGTCCCATAAATCAGAAATATAAAACTTTGCTTTCCTTTCGCATCAAAGCAGATTAGGGGGTAGTGAACCTTTGCGAGTGAAAGTTACCTTGTCGCGCCCACGTTGGTTGTTATTTTTCCACCCCTACGCGCATCTCAAGGGTGTTTTATCCTGACAACACTTTCGAATTAAATTAATGGGGTGAGTATAATGACCGGGATAGTCGGCCCTCCTTACTACTATAATGCGTCACTTCCTTGCTATCACGCATACGATATGTGATGATATTTTGCGTGAAGGAGTTTTTTCATTCCGGTGGGGTAGATGTTCCATTCATGACTTGAAAAGTTGAAAAATGATGTTTAGTTGGTGGACTCACAATACCCGAGTGCCGCGCCTACTATAAAAATATTACAATAGGGGAAATCTGTTGACACACGGCATGAATGGGCCAACACTCACATACTAAATAAGCAATCTGTTCCAAGCCTGGACACCCAGGAACAAAGGTGTAGCCATACTGCTGTTCTTGGACTTGGCTCTGCTAAGTATTTTAGCATATTTTTTTATTCAAACAACTATTAGCTACGATATCTTGATCTACAGGGTAACAGGGTGTCCAGTTGGTGTGTAATTCTTCTATATCTCACAAGATATACCTGATAGAAGCATATCCTCAAATGATTTTGACCTATACAGGGTGTTGCAGCAAAGCATGATAATGATCAGCTTGATTTTTTTAAATGGAACCATTATCTATTTTAACCTCATTTAATTTCCATCCTCAATCTCTATTCATCCCCCACATATTTCTGGGATCGGTTGCGACGTTGCCAAGTTATAATTCATTTTCGGTAATTTTTTGGATTTGCAAGATCACAAGTAACATGTCCAAATTGATATTTCCTTCAATATTTCTCAATATTATTATGCAGATTGTTACTTGAATGTCAAGTGAATATTTTTAGATGTTACTAATTATGTGCATCTACTATTTCTTAAGAATTTTAAATTATGATTTTACTTTGTTTTTTTAAATGTAACATCCTGTATGTTTTATGTCAAATCGAAGTATCTACTAATACCCTATCTCGTCTCGCAATATTTTTTTTCGTTTGCGGCGTTGCCAAGTTATAAATCATTTTTCCAAAACATCAAACAAACATATCCCTGTTTTTTATAGATAGAACGCACTGTAGATGTTATTTAACATGGAAGTACTCGCTAGTAGTGGTTTATGGCGTGACAAAGTTTTAAATAACTTTCCCAAAATTAAAAAAAAACCCTTTCCCGTGCTCACAGGCTATGATTTCGTATAAGTTTATTGCATTATATTATGATCAATTTAATAAATCCAGAAATTTACCTAGCAAACAAGTGTCACATTACTTGGTTTCTAGTAGTAGCAGCAGTAGTTAAATTGTTATGGTTTCCAGGTTGATGGGGCGCCTGCACATTTTCACATGAATGTTCGTGCTCACTTAGATGTACAGTTTCAAGAGAAATGAATAGGTCGTGGAGGTCCAATTGTCCAATAGTTTGGCCTCCTAGATTTCCAGACCTAGCTTGTATGAATTCTGTGGGGCCATATGAACTCTTTAGTTTATCGAATACCTACAACCACAAAGGATGATATAAAGCAACGAATTAGAGAGGCGTTTCAAAGGGTAGACAGCATACATTTTATATCGATCTAGAGAGAACTTAAATATTCTGATTCAAAGGTACATAAACCACGGCGGGAAACACTTTGAACAATTTCTTTAATCAAAATTACCTTATGTTTATTCACTGATGATATTATTCCTATTTTTTCTTGTTTACAATGTTTTGGATAGGTAAATACAATTCCGTTTAAGTTTGAGTTAGAAATATTTCATCATTAGAAATAATGTAGCATAAATTTAAAAACATACATTTCTCTTACTTATTCTACCATATTATTAACAAACTAAGTTGTTGACTAAACCATCTCAAGATAAATAATAGTTGTACTAAAATCGCAATGACTCACATAATATCACCATATGGCAAACTATGTCTGTACAAAGGTGTAGGAAAATTTCGATTTTGAGTTTTTACACCCTCACTCAAGGTCTTCCCTTAATGATATTCAATTTTGAATAACTCGTTGTAATGTATATTTGAGAGATGAATATATATATATTTTCATCATGATTAAAAATAAAACAGAAATTTAGAAAACGTTTTTATTTTAGAAAATTAATTGATAACTTGGCAAGGACTCAAAGTCGAAAAGCATATTGCGGGGTGAGATATGGTGTTATTAGGTACTTCGATTATAAATAAAAAATTCAGGACATTACATTAAAAAAACAAAGTAAATTGACTTTCATATTATAATAATAATAATAATAAAATAATAATAACCCCCATCAGGTGCTAGAACGTTGACGCTCGTTTGGGGGCTTAGAAAGTGACTTTTTGATGGGCAAGCTATGTCGGTTGATGGTTCATCGGAGCCTTTGATACCACCGCGGAATTATGCCGACAGGGCTCGTGATCAAAAAGTCACTTCAACCAAGGCTAGCACACTCAGGAAGCTGTGGGCTAGGTAGACTTTACGTACCCTACCAAGCACAAAGCTCCCTTCCCCAAGCTATCCTGACCTCGGTCAGATAGGGATTTGGCAAATCCGGGTAGAAATGCCACAGAAGGCTGAGCGCCGGTCCTTCTGTCACACACCGTTATTGCGCCCCACACTTCAACGACCTCAGCAAGGCGTGGCTGGGGAACGTTGTGAGGGGTACGCAACCGGGGGGCTTGCCTTAACCGGCCGGCCCGTGAGGAGAAAACCTCAACAAAACCCGACAGTAAAGTCGCAAATCCTCCGGAGCACCTTGGGCCAACTTCGGAGTAAATATAAGTCCCTTCTCTCCTGGAATGGGCGTCACCCGGGAGAGCGACACTTAGATCGTCCCTACTCGTGGGAACGCGATGGATAAAGTTAGTTTTTCAAATAACCAACGACGGCCTAGGGTACGTCGATTAAACTCACCTGAACCCCAAAACCAAACACCACAACCAATAGCACACAACCCAACTGCGGATGTTTTGCCGGTACAGCCGGCAACCACCAAAGCTGGTAAACCAAGACAGCGCTTACAGTGGACTACTGAGATGAACAAATCTGTAATGCACTGTTACTATACCGCCACCAAACTAGAAACCATCTCTACAGGCTACAGACATGAGCTACACAGGCTGTTTACAGCACAATACCCACACCTCTCAACACGTGTAACCGAACAAAGACTGATTGATCAAAAACGAGTCATAACTAAAAACAACCGTCTTACCCCGCAAGAACTACAAGCTATAAAGAGCCTTGTATCCAACGAAATAAATACTGTCCCACCAAATGACTCGTTAGCCGATGAATCACCCACAGAAAGGCAAAATATTCATTCCCGAAATAGCCAGACTCCAAACACAGACACAAACAATGACACCAGCATACATTCAGATATGGACTCAGGACATGAGCACATACCAGATACACCAGACCAGACATCAATTAACCTACCCCTCACAGCCACACAAAGCCAAAAGGTTACGCCGCCGCCTTCCATCACACAATCCACAGAACAAGTGATGGACACACAATATAACAAATGGTGTGGCACCAATCCTGCGCTGCGAGATCCTTTGCCCAGACTGATTTTTAAAAACAACACCCAACAAATATTACACACAATAAATTCCAACATAATACCACAATTCTTAACAAACGTCAGTAACCTAGAGGACATCCATACCGTTATATACGCTGCAGCAGCAACAACACTCACAGTAAACGGCCAAAAACTTCCGAAACGGTCTAAAGACCACACAAGCAACAGGCCTAAACCTAAATGGCAAATACGAATCGAAAATAGAATTTCCGCAATCAGAAAGGATTTGGCACACCTCGCACAATACACTAACAACAACAACCGTTCAAAACGCATCCAGACAACAATAGATATACTCAAATCCAAGTCACCTCAGAAATCGATACCTGAAATAGCTGATACACTGAAACAGAAACTTGCAGTTTACGCAGCTCGACTTCGCAGATACAATGAATCCAACGAGAGAAAGAACGCTAATAATCTTTTCCAAAGAAGTGAAAAGCAGTTCTACCAGAAAATAACTGCAAACAACCAGGAAGCAACCATAGAACCACCAAGTAAACAAGACTTAACTGAGTTTTGGAGTAGTTTATGGTCAGAGCCCAAAACGCATAATCAAGACGCTCCATGGATCAGACAAGAAGAGGAGAATCACCAACATATAATGGAACAGGGTGACGTTATTCTTACACCAGAGGAAATAGCGGAAACAATAAAACATACTCACAATTGGAAGTGCCCAGGCGTGGACAATATACAAAATTTTTGGTACAAGCAATTCAGTTCAACATACGAAGTGCTCACAGACCAAATCAATAAAGCCATACTACAACCTAATAGGCTTCCTAAATTCCTCACACAAGGAATAACGTATATTAAACCTAAAAACACAGATACCAAGAACCCTGCCAATTACCGTCCAATCACTTGTCTCCCCACCCTGTACAAAATCATCACTGCAACAATATGTAGAAGGATTGAAAAACACCTAACACAAAACAACATCCTCACTGAAGAACAAAAAGGATGTAGAAAACAAAGTCAAGGCTGCAAGGAACAGCTTATAATTGACAGCGTAATCATGGAGCAGACTAGAAAAGAACACAGGAACCTTCACACTTGTTTTATAGATTATAAAAAAGCCTTTGACTCTGTACCCCACAGCTGGCTAAAGAAAACTTTACAAATATATAAAATCAACTCAGGACTTCATCAGTTTCTTACAAGAATCATGGAAACATGGCGCACCAACATACACCTCAAAACTCAGCACGGCTATATCCAGACGGATGAACTACACATAAGACGCGGTATCTTCCAGGGAGACTCTCTCAGTTCACTGTGGTTCTGCCTCTGTCTAAATCCGCTCTCCAATGCACTCAACAACACAAACTGTGGTTTCAACATTAGACACGAGAAAGTTAATCAACATAAAATCAGTCATCTCCTCTACATGGATGATATCAAACTATATGCAGCAACTGAAGTACAACTGAGAGAATTGCTCAGAATAACGGAAGTTTGCACGTCAGACGTAAGGATGGAATTCGGAATGAGTAAGTGCAAGGTGCTCCACATCAACAAAGGTCAGTGGAAGAGCCATCAAGAACGGGAAACATTAACTGGCCAAACACTAGACAACATGGACAAGGGCGAAACATACAAGTACCTGGGTTTCAATCAAAGTGTTAAGATAGACCACTCACAAGTCAAAGAACAACTAATGCAAGAGTTTAGAGACCGCCTTATTAAGCTACTAAAAACAAAACTAAATTCCAGAAATCTTACAAAAGCCATTAACACATTCGCGATACCGGTCATCACATACTCCTTCGGCATCATCAAGTGGTCGCACACTGACATAGAAAACATCCAAATCCTCATAAGGACAGAGCTCACGAGGCACAGAATGTCACATCCGAACGCATGCAAAGAAAGGCTTACCATAGATAGAAAACAAGGGGGCAGAGGAATTATAGATATACAGTCACTCCGCACAAAACAAATAAAAACACTCAGACATTTCTTTCAGAGCAAACAAACGAATTTGCATAGAGCAATAGTCAAAGCAGACAAGAACTATACCACAGTATATCCAATACAGTAGCGCAACTCCCTAGAAATCATGCAGACAATTTGTCTTCGAAAAACAGGCCTCTCATATCCCCACGCCGGCTCCTCAGCACGAGCCGCGAGTATTGCCGTTTACGTCTTGAGCACATGGTCGGCTTAGCAATTTATTGTCCATACGTGAAAATGTTTTGTACTGATTCTTCTAATTCATCATGGATTCTTTGCATATAAATGGGGTGTAAGCATTTCTTTTAGAAGCAAAACAAGAAATAGTCGGTGTATGAAAGAAAATTGTTAACTCCGAGAAAATAGGTGGCTTTATTGTTTGTAAGTAAATCAACAAAAATGCGAGACTTATTCAACTTTATTTTATCTTATCTTACTTAACCTTAAACATTTAAATAAATATAAAAACTTTATAATATCTTATATGATTCAAATATGGCTATAAGTAAAGACGTAGCGTCCAAAATAACATTTATGTCTAGTTATCGCACAACCTTTAAATGTATCTTCATCAATCATCGTAGAGAAACGTTTAGGCACAAAAAAGTGGCAAACAGCAAAACCGATGAAGACCTGTTAGGTGTACATAAAAAAATAAAGATCAATAGGTTTATAACAACGATAAAATATACTAAACTGGTCGTTATTCATAAAAAAATTGCAAAACTGTTTTTTACCTAGATTACCAAGACTACCCTTTCTTCTGTATTTGTATATTACGTATATGAATAGGCATATTGAAGAAAAGACTCCATGTTTATAGAGGAAAATGATACATTTTTGAAACTAGCATGTTGATTCTTTTTATTGTGAACTCTCTATTTGAGCATCCATTAAAATGGACTTCACTTCCTGCTTAAAATTTCATAATGTCGGAATGCATAATCACATTAAAAATAATGGACTTCACTTCCTGCGTAAAATTTCATAATGTTGGAATGCATAATCACATTAATTTTGTTATTAATCGTGAAAGATCTTTTGAACGTTGTGGTGCTGTCAGGAAACAATGAGAAATTATTAGGAAAACTAATAATAAGTGGCTGTATGTCACGCTTAAAATTTATCTTTGAGGTAAGAAGGGGACGTGATAGTAATTTTCCTTCGCTTGTCCTCGATATAATTATACGTTGTAGTTTCCGTGAAATCTACTTGTCAGCACGATGTTCCTAAAAATAACAATAAAGGAATAACCCCATCTCTATTTCATCCGCATACCCTAGACGCTACTGCTACCATCTCATTCCGTTTTTATCGTGCTTGTCGACACAACGTGTTCCGCCGTTTACAAACTGTTTAGGTGTTTCGCAATAAAAATATGTCGAAAAGGGCAGTGTGCGTGCTCCACATAAGGAAATCAAGAGGCATAGGAGGAAGCTACTACAAATCCAGTGTGAAAAGAATTATTAGGTTTGCCTATCGTCAGACAGTTAATCCGAATCACCAGGTAGGCCTTAATGTTGTAGACAAATATACTCTTTTTAGGTACGGAGGAGTCATCTATAGTGTTAATGCAGCAACCTCCCGTAAACATATATGCATCACCGCGGTCGCAGTGTGGTGCATATTCATTCCCACTTAAGATAACGTTCGTTGTCTTTTTAGCATAAATAGAATCGTTCGATTCTATTTATATGTGGGGTAGTAGAATTCATATGCATGGGAGCATAATATCTCCATATCTCCGAATCATCAGGTAGGCCTTAATGTTGTAGACAAATAGGTATACTCTTTTTAGGTACGGAGGTCATCTATAGTGTTAATGCAGCAACCTCCCGTAAACATATATGCATCACCGCGGTCGCAGTGTAGTGCATATTCATTCCCACTTAAGATAACGTTCGTTGTCTTTTTAGCATAAATAGAATCGTTCGATTCTATTTATATGTGGGGTAGTAGAATTCATATGCATTAGCGTAATATCTCCAGAAACTCGTTCAAATGAGTAAAGTCGTTCGATTTTATTTATTTACGGCCTTGTATTGGCTCGGCATTTTTTGCTAAACAAAAACAGAATTAGCGTTCGTTAGTTCTGGGTAAAAGATCGAGTTGGGAGATGTGATGAAATTATTTCTTTGTTCATCTGTTGATCCTGTATTTTTTTCTGGATTAATGTGCGTTGGTCCAAAAAACAGTTAAGCAGCAGGAAAACTTCGTAGGAAAGATAAAATTAGCATACGTTAGTCTTTATTCCTTTTTTGGTAATAAGTAGTAAGCAGAAGGCATATATTCTTCGAACAATCCTCGAAGCTGGTGGGTTCCTGTTCTAACCTCAGACTCATCGGCAGATCGGAAAAGGCAAAAAGTGTTGCACGGCTTGTTTAGACCAACGAGCATGGACGCTTCACGCCTCAAAGCCGGAACCGTTTTTTTTTTTTACTACCTCGGCTTCAAACCAAATTTTGAATATAAGGTAGGCAGCCAATACATGACAAAATATCATTTCGTTCGAGTAGTTTTTTGCAGAAATCGCTGACAAAGAATCAAAGAGAGGAATTTTTAGTAGAATATAAAGTACCGAGCAACAGTAAGGCATTACCTTCTCCTCAAATTAGTGGCGAAATTATTCACTGTATAAAAAGAAAAAAAAAGACAATGGTCATTATAGATTCCTAAATCACTTACAACAACAAATGGCTGTAGGGTTAGGTGCATAGGTGCAATCGCAAATGTTATACAAGCATTAAGGTTTGTGCAGGAACAATTAAGCAACCTCATACTTCCAGCTGAAGCTCACAACCTATTTTGCTAAGGTGCATTATCCGTTCGTTACACCGTCAATTCAGTTCCTCGTCAGAATTCAGATTGTACCAAAGGTTAAAAACCTGCTAACTTAGCTAGCACTCAGCGGGCATACACAATCATCGTTACTGAAACTACAACCTCCCTCAACTCAAATTCAAGAGAAAGAGGAGCGAAGGGGGAGAGGAAGTCGGGTCATTCACCATCAGCATATTGTAAGAAAGAAGCCAGCTAATGCTGCAAACAAAGTCATACAAAGTGTATACATGGATGTACATATATATTACTTAAGCTGGCAACCTATCAAAATATTTGCAAAATTGGAAAACCAGAAAGTCTTAGTATGTGTAATATCCACTCTTTTTTTTGTAGAAAAGAAAAACCAGAGCTGCTTTTTATACGTTTATTCGTACTAACACAACAACCGCCCATACATACTGCCTGCGCGCCTAACGCTCGGACGCCAGCCGTCAAGTAGATAGTGCTTACTCACTACACTACAGATTGGAGTGATATCTATTCCTTTTTCAATTTATGCCAATGCAAAATTCCGAACTTACTATGTAAGAATTTCTGATAACCTATTCCCTGAATACCAAAGTTAATTGATAAGTTATTCAAGATTGGAGGTAGCAAAATATGTTCTCTTACTCTAAAATTCACTTCGTTTTAATTTATTTTTCAATCCAAAACCACAAGGAACATATAGATTTAAGTTGAATTTAATTAATAGATTCAGCCACGCCCCCCACTTCAAGTGAGGGTCATAGAACAGTCTTAAAATTATTAAATAAAGATGCATATCTTTCCAAAAGAGGCTCGAAATCCTTCGTTAAAAAGAATCATGGAATATTTTTAAGGTTCAGATTCGACAATAAATTGTATTAATTCACTTGTCTTGCCTTTGACTTGAAGGTAGCTCTCTATATTTTCATCAAACTTCTCAAACCAGGGGCGGAAAGACTTACACTCAAAGGCGTATTGACCGTTTTTCTATTTAGACGATATCCTAGTAATAGGAAAGGATAAATTCCAATGTATGAAGAATACTCGGGAGAATACTGGAATAACCGTAATCCTCTTAAAAGGTTAAGGTTTTTTGATAAAATTAGGATCCGCTACTACTTAAATCGGCTACAGGCCATATAGTTTTTGAGTTTGAATGTGATGCAGTAAATATGCAGATCTCACTGCAAAAACAAAAAAGACATTAAAAACTGATTTGCAAATTAAAAATAAGACTAAAAAACTAAACTTTTAATGGAAAGTTGGTTATTTCAGAAAAATTATTGCTAGAATTACAATGCTGATATACCTACAGAGATTGGAATATGGCAAGATATTAAACCTAGATCTTCTTCTATGGACATTTTTTCGGATGCATCTCCAACAGGTGGGGGAGCCTCTTGTGGAGAAATTACTCGCCATGAGTTTTAGGATCGGTGCAAGCATATTAATTATCTAGAAATTAAGGCGGCATAATCAGGTCTTGCGATCAAAAAAAAAAAACTAATATTCGTATACTATTAAGAGTTGATAACCAAACTGCCATTTCTTGTATAAACAAATCATGTAGTATCCACAGTTAAATGAAACCGTGAAAGCGCTTTGGCAATGGTGTGAGGAGTAAAGTATATTAGTAGTATAGGGTAGCTATACTTGTACTTGGAAAACAAAGAAGCTGATAAAGAATCGAGGTCGCTTTCTGTAGATACAGAGTATGTAACCAACAAGTTACATAGTTTCAAGCAAAAAAAAACTGATAATCCCGGAATAAACTCATTTGCAAAAAAAAAAGAAATAAATATAATTCAGAAATTTATGTCCGGTTTTCCGGACCCAGAATCCTTCTACTGACACATTTACAATAAATTGGGCTATACATACTACTTGTATGTTTTCCCCATATTCAATAGAGTTCTGAAAAGAGAGAATCTTCAAGAAAGGGCTTCAGGAATTGTCATTAATCTAGATTGGACAACACAACCTTGGTATCTCCATTTTTTTCACTATAAAAAAAGAAAAAAAAAAGAATAATAATAAATAATAATAATAACGTCATTTTTTAGCCTAATGAGTATGTATACTCAGTTCTCCTTTTTTAACAGAGTGATCCTCTGTACAAGCAGATTTTTCCTACTGGCAGGGAGATTGTACAGCGCTATTTTCAGACAGGTACCAGAAAACGTTATAGAAATGATGATGATAGCCTCTTTAATAGAGGGACCCCCGAAACAGTACTCAGCTTGTTTTCAGAAACTACTGGAAATTTTGTAATTACAAGCAAGACCTTTTTTGTGTATAACTTTGAGGTATATCTAGGTTAATTTCACCGAGAGCGAAACTCCTCAGTTTTTAAATTCCTAATTCTAATCAGTTCTAGCGAAGAAAAGATAATATGTAGAATCTTTAGAGGAGTTTTTTTTATAGACATCCATCAAGACCCAAACATGGCAGACCAACTTTATCGTCGGTGGTTCAAACTTTAACATTAATGGAGTTTGAAAGCATACAGAAATTATCTGATAAAATTGAAAAAAAAATCATATCAAAAACATCTAGATTGGGCAGATATCAACCGAATCTAATATATTCTTATTTTAAAAATAAACCGGAATTGAATATCGCGTCTACTATAGAATTTTGCATGAAAAAGAGTACCATATCGCCAAAAAAAAAAAAACAAAAAAAAAACAACTCATGCTCACTCATGAAGAAGTATTCCATGCAGCTTGGTCACAGATCAGTATAAGTTGGTGTAAAAAAAAAAGAAAAACGAGATTTAGCTGGAATACATACATCAAGCATTGTTATAATTGTTCATCAAACTCTAATGACTTGTATTTGCATTTCATAATAGGTCCTTGGAAGATCCTAATAACTTTGCCGAGACAATTGTTAGTATGTTTATTATATGTGTGTGTATTATACATTTGTACACACGTGTATAATATATATATTTTTTTGTTTCGTTGCTGTGTGATTAATGCTGTGGAATTAATGTTGTTGGTATCAGAAATACATATGTAGGGTGTGTATGTTATTTACATTCATAGACTTATATTTGGTACATATAATTATGTACGAATTGATGTTTGCATTGTAAATTTATATTAAAAAGGATATATTTTTTTCCATATTGACCTCGGATGATATTCTATATACTAATATATTGAATTAATATATGTTGTTCAAAAAAAAAATCGCCCTCTTTTACTCTGAACCGCTACAACGTATAATTATATCGAGGACAAGCGAAGGAAAATTAATAGATTAATCGACTTACCTTAAGGAAGATTAATCCTAATTTTCCGAGCTTGTCCGAAGATATAATTACCCACCCGCCCTGTATCTCCCGTTGGTTAGGCGATTTTTTTCTCAATAGCACTTCAACGGAATGAGATGGTAGCAGTAGCGTCTAGGGTATGCGGATGAAATAGAGATGGGGTTATTCCTTTATTGTTATTTTTAGGAACATCGTGCTGACAAGTAGATTTCACGGAAACTACAACGTATAATTATATCTTCGGACAAGCTCGGAAAATTAGGATTAATCTTCCTTAAGGTAAGTCGATTAATCTATTAATTTTGTGTAAAAACTCAAAGATCTTAGAAAATAATGCGGCGTGACCGCAAAAGAGAAAGAGGTTGAGGAGCAGAACAACTGAAGGATGATAACCCGAGCGACACGTGTTTCTGCTAATTGGCTTCATCAGGCCCAAACGGATGTCATGTGCTCACATCTGGATGAGGTCACATAACATAACACTTGGTTTCGGGTGTAACCTGAGGAGTCAAGGATGGAAAAAACAAAGCCAGAAGGCACCGAGAAGAGCCAGCCAGCGCATTTGTGCCTTCGGCCGAAAGATCTTTTTGTGATCCGCATGACTCAAAGAATGTATCTGTATAAGCTGGATTAATATTATTAGGTAATAAAGGAGCATATTAAACATTGGAGGAATCGCTTACCTGGCAGCATCTTGAGGAAACTTAAAAAAAACTTTAGTCACAGTTTTTGGAATTATTAATACAGCCTACAGCGGCGCAACATTTGACTGCACGCGTCCCGATATCCATATCAACGTCTCACCAAATGCCTCATTCCGGTTCTGTCAAACACACTACCTTCACTCTCATAGACTGGACACGACTCAGGCGATTGCCGTGCTAAACATCCTGCGAACGATGCGCGGGGTGCTATGCGCGAACCACCAAAATTCTGGAGAGTCGCGCTACTGTTATATTGGATATACTGTGACTATACACCACTCACCCTCTCCAGTCCAAACCACGCAGCAGACACACACAATCCCATAGAATTACAACAAGAAAAAATAAACACATGGTCGCAGAAAGCACTTCACGGCAAACATAGATACCGAATTACACAAGATCACATAAATGAAAAACAGTCATACACTTGGCTGCAGGATGGCCAGCTCTTTCCAGAAACGGAGGGTTTTATGCTTGCTATTCAGGACCAAGTAACTGCGACGAGGAACTACAAAAAATACATAATTAAAGATCCATCCGTAACCAACGATAATTGCAGAAAATGCCACCAACAGAAGGAAACAATAGATCATATAACAAGTGCATGCAAAACCCTCGCTGGAACCGAGTACACGGCCAGACATAACTCTGCAGCCAAAATCATACACCAAGCCCTAGCCACAACTAACAAACTAATCGAAAACACAGCTCCATATTATAATTATACACCGACCTCAGTACTTGACAACAATCAATACAAACTATACTGGGACGTCGAAATACACACAGACAAAACTATCCCAGCCAATAGACCAGATATAGTTTTTCAGTCGAAGGCAGACAAAGTCACCTATTTAATAGATATTGCTATCCCTAATGATACGAATGTTCAAACCGCCTACGCTGGGAAGATATCTAAATACACAGACCTTGCCATAGAAGTAAAACGACTCTGGAAACAAAACAAAGTTGTTATTGTACCCCTAATTATGTCGGTCTCAGGCCTTACACCTAACACATTCACACCACACCTGCACCAACTAGGCCTGGACGAAAAGCTACACAAAATATTCCAAAAGTCTGTAATTCTTAAGACCTGTAATATAGTACGATCCTTCTTAAATTCCGATCAGTAATAGATCAGGTGTTGACTTGGCACGACCCGTCAGCATCTGTTGCTACCGCAGTCATGCGAGAGAAGCTTGAAAAAAACATAATAGCCTTTATTGAAGCATATACAGATATACCTCAAATGGCGGAGTTCACTATAGCAGTGCTCTTCCACTCAACCATTTTTACATTACCTAACTCTATTAACTACCAACTAAACAGGATTTCATAACGTAAATTATATAAGATAATAGCGAGGATAATAGAACATAATTATTCAAAAAATGGCATTTTCAACTATAAATGTTCGGACCCGTCGTTTAAAGGTTTCGACTGAAAATCTCTTAAATTCTGAGGGCAGCATATTATACAAATTATATATACAATATGAGAATGACCTTTCAAAAAAGTAAGTATTGTGCTGGGGTGGACTTATCAACTCCTTTCCCCGTATGTTGACATTGTGTAAATCCGACCTGAATACTATTTTATTATAAAGATAAGAGGGTGTTTTTTCAAGGATTATCTTATGAAAAAGTACAAGGCAGTGATGTATGCGTCTCTGTGACATACGGAGCCAGCCTATTTCTTTGATTTTATGAGAAATTGGATCCCCTCTCCTTACGCCACACACTAACCTAGCACATGAATTCTGCATACGTTGAATTCTGTTAGAGTCAAATTTTGTTAAGCATGGGTGATATAAGACATCGCTATAATTGAAAGCAGATAAAACCAAGGTATCGCAGAGAGTTTTTTTCCAGTGGATATTAAGGTACCTTTTTTGGGAATATATTAATTTTAATTTGGGAAAGGATTGTCTTATTTTATTTGATACATGTCCATGAAATCTCAAATCTGCATCAACTTGAACTCCTAAATTTATCGCACTATCCACTAAAGGTACTGGTACTGCATCTATATTCAATCCAATAGAGTTTGCTTTATCATTTCTAATTTTTTTTCTACCAAATAAAATAGCTTTTGACTTTTGCGGATTTAGTTCGAGACAATGATTTTTTGAAACTGTGTTTAAAGCTTGTAAATCTTCGTTTATGCTGTCAACAGCTGACAATACATCTTCAGCTTTGAATGATGCATAAACCTGCGTATCATCCGCATACAAATGGGCAGTACATGTTTTTAGACAGGCTAATAACTGTGATGTATAGATTATATATATAAGAGGTCCCAATACGGATCCCTGAGGAACGCCACATGTTACATTTCTAGACGATGAAGTTACGCCATTAACACTGACTATGTAACTACGATCTGAGAGATAACTTTGGACGAGCTTAGATGATTCACTGCTGAAACCTAGATGGCTAAGTATGGAAAGGAAAAGATTGTGATCTATCTTGTCAAACGCTTTGCTATAATCGAGTAATATTAAAAGAGAAAGTTCATTTTGATCTACAGCATGTATTATATCATCAGTAACCTTGAGAAGTGCTGTTGAACAACTGTATCCACGCCTAAAGCCTGACTGATTGTCTGGAATTAACTTATGACTACTTAAATAATTCCGCATTTGCATATCCATTATTTTTTCTGTAACTTTAGATAAAGTTGGCAAGATACTTATAGGCCGCAGGTCTTTAATTTCAGAAGGGCGATTATTTTTTGGTATAGGTCTAATAATAGATACCTTCCATCCTACGGGAAATACAGAATGCTCAATGCAGCTATTCACTAAATGTGTTATAACCGGTAATATTCTTGGACAACAATATAACAGCATATTTATCCCAATAGAATCATTACCGATCGATTTAGACTTTATTGATTTCAAAATATCAGCAACTTCTTCAACAGTTGTCATTGAAAAATTAAAAATATCTTGATTTACTTTAACGCTGCCCAAATATTTATTCAAAGTATCCATATCAGGTTGCAAGTTTGATGTCATGAGGCTACCATAGTAATCACTGAGTGCTTCTGGATCTTTGAGGTGATCTGGAATTAAGTTACCTGACTCCTTCACAGCACCCAGATTTTTTAGCGCCTGCCATTTTTCCCTTACATCAGTTCCATTTAGAATAAAACTCATATAAGCTCGCTTTTCATTATCAACTGCATGATTTGCAAAATTTTTTAATTGTTTATAGTACTCCAAATCAGCATGAGACTTAGTGTGCTTAAATTTACGTAGCGCTTTATCTCTTAAAGAAAAAATCAATCGAATATTATCTGTGAGCCAAGGAGCCTTTTTTTTCGTGACTCTTATGGTACGCATTGGTGCGTGTTTGTTAAAAAGTTCTAAAATGTTGTCATTAAAATACTCCAGCTTTTGATCAATGCCTTTCATGTTGTACATAGAATCAAAATTAATCCTGTATAGGTCATTGTTAAATTCGTTTATGTCAAAATGTTTGAAATTCCTATAAGTAATGAATTTTTGACGTGAATCACAAGTTTGCAGAGAAAGCTCGCATTCAATTAACATATGGTCAGAAACACAGATGTCATACGTTTGTACCCTGCAGGCTGATATATTACTAGATGTTAAAATTAAATCTAGAATTGAACCGTTTATCAAACCATAGCGAGTTGGCGTGTCTATGTGTTGCATCAGTTCATAACTGTATAAGACGTTACAAAATTGGTCTGCATGATTCCCTCCGTCCATAAGATTAATATTAAAATCTCCTGCGCATACAAAGTTGTCGTAAGAAATCATAGTGTTGCCTATAAATTCTTCGAATTCAATAAGAAATTCATTATAAATCAAAAAACCAGGAGGTCTGTACACAGTGCCAAGCACAATTTTCTCTTGATTTAGAGTCAAGGTAACGAAAAGCGCCTCACAGCTTTTAAAAACTACAGGAACTACCTCAATATTACAAATATTATTAGCTATATATATTGCAACTCCCCCCCCATGCCCATCTCTATCTTTTCTAAATAATTTATAACCTGTTATTGCTACCTCAGAATCAGAGATTTGCCTCGTCAACCATGTTTCACTTATCAAAAGAAATGTATATTGTTTCAAAAGAGCATGCTCCCGGATCAATCCAAAATGCGAAACTAACGACCGAGCATTTATATGCGCTAAAGTTGCTTTACAATCTTTGCTTGTATTAACTAAATGATCACTGGTTACTTTAATTTGTTTAGCACTTACAGAATTGAGCGCAGATTCACTTTGTCTGTTACCATTTTCATTAACTACATCGTGGACACCATCATGCAGCAACTCGTTTCCATTGTTTGTGAAAAAAATTGTTCAATATAACTCCCTCTGGCCAAATTTCGCACTTAAGGATACTAGACGCCTCCGTATCAGGTACCGAAATTTTGAATGAGGAGTAGCTTCCAGGATATTTCACATTCACTTTTGAGACCTCAGTCGAAGGAGCGAACTGCTTAAGGTAATTCAAAAGATCAGCTGCCTCAGTGTTGGGATCCATCCGTGAAACATGATATTGACGGATGTGTATGGGCGGTTTACTTGCCTTAATGGGGCAAGTTGTCTCCTTAGGACAACTGCCGGTAAGAAGACTTTCCCTCTGTACTCTCCTATGGGTGATTCTGTCTTTTTCTATATTTCTTGTGTTCTCTCTATGCCGATTCCCAGATATTGCCTCAATTCCAACAAAAAAGTCATATAAGTCAAAGATATTTAATTTTCTTTCATTACTTGATTTCCAGCGACTCCGGCGCATGGTTGGTAAATTTACGACCGCCCGATTTTATGTATCAAAATACTTTAAGTGTATACACAGTGTGGAAAGGCATAAAATTCGTTATCATAATTTAAAATTCTTCAGAAAACCCCCTGTAGATGCACATAGTTAGTAACATCCAAAATAATATTCACTTAAGATCCAAGTAACTACCTGCATAGTAATGTTGAGAAATGTTAATGAGATACATCAATTTCGGCGCATTGCGGCCTTGCATATCCGAAAATTTACTGAAAATAAATTTAACTTGGTAAGGTCGCAACCGATCCCAGAAATATGTTAGGGTTGAAGAGAGATTAATGATGGGAGTTAAATGAGGTTAAAAAAAGATAATGCTTCTATTTAAAAAAATCAAGTTGATTATTATCTTGCTTCCCCGCAGCACCGTGTATATTTCAAAATAATTATTATTTGTCATATGCGTCTTAAACAACCAAATAACTTTTTTATTTGACATTTTCGACTATCAGGTATCTTGCGAGATATCGAAGAATTACACACTAAATGAACACCCTCTATATTAAGAACTACAAATTGCAGAGTTGAATATGGATAGTGTTAGCTTACTTCTTGATATGTTGGCTGTTTATTGTGTCGCGATAAATCCAAAAAAACAATACGCCTCAGATCGCTACAGTAATACTTTTGGAAACCGGGAAAGCATAACTACCTGTCATTTGTCGGTTTCGCCATCAACTATATTCTGTATCACCTCAAGTGCAGATAGGTTGTTATATAAGCGCAACCTTATGCAGGGTATTCTATGACGAGTGAAAGATACTTTAGGAGAAGACTCAATTCCAACAAAAAAGTCATATAAGTCAAAGATATTTAATTTTCTTTCATTACTTGATTTCCAGCGACTCCGGCGCATGGTTGGTAAATTTACGACCGCCCGATTTTATGTATCAAAATACTTTAAGTGTATACACAGTGTGGAAAGGCATAAAATTCGTTATCAAACGGTACTTTCATAGCGCTGTAGCGTCGTCTGAGAATCATGTTACAAGAGTTTGAAATGACGAATAGCTTCTGGTAATTTGTCTCTGATAATTTTCTTGAATGTATGCCCATAAGTTTGAAACCAAAACTTGCAAAACACAGAAAAAAATCTCCAAGTAAAGCGTAAACAGTCCTAAAAAAAGGCACTGTAAAATTTTGTTTGTAGTTAAAGAAGCTACTTTTTAATTATATGGAAACTTGAAATAAAAGAAAATGAATTCTTGTTTGCTGAATAGTTTTCAGTAAAAACATAGTTGGCGTATGTCATGTATGGCATGGTTATGATTAGTTATTGTAATGACATATATTATGTTGTTTGCTGTGGTTAAGCTAAATAATTGTAAGTGGTATAATTTATCGAAATAAAAGAATATTGTAACCAGTCATCGATAAGAAGCGCTAAATAAATTAAACTTAAATATCTCTGAAACAGTTGCAAATCGGACCCTACTTTACAATATGACCTTTTTGTTGGAAATGAGCCTGTCCAGTCTTCTCCTAAAGTATCTTCCACTCGTCATAGAACACCCTGTATATACTAAACTTAATTTTATTAGCTGAAATGATAGATAGGTTCAAACTTGGTTGACTACAAATTTGCAAATAAGGTCTATAAAGCGTGTTAGAAATTTTAGCATCCGAAAAGCGCAGTTTGGCCGGCGTTGATCTTGCTTCTTCGATATATAGATGTAGAGGATGTGTATGATGTCCCTATGGAACTCAAAATATGACGTCTATGTAAGATCACTAAAGGCGGAGGATCATCTTCAATGTCAAAAAAGGCAGCAAAAGCGATATATGCATAAACCTAGTATGCCTCAAATCGTGTCAATAATACTGGTAGCAACAAGAAAACCATAACTACCTGTCATATTCATTCTTTATGACCTCCATAGCAAAGATGTCATAAATAAACCCAACAATGACATACCTGTATCCTTCACCCGTCTAAAAAAGCCACCCGGCTTCTAGTGATCTCTGAAATCCAATCAAACGCCTCCACCACTAATCCACCTGTCACTAATCCATATTGACCGGCACAAAGGATCCAAAGTACACTAGAAATCGCGTCTAAATCACAGGGTGCCGCTCCGTAAGGGCGGCGATCGTCGACTGTCTCTGACCGACGATTCAATTGTTTTGCTCTGGGGTGGCTTGCGGTGTTGCCTTGTTGTGTAGGGGTTAATGGCTGCTGTTTTAGGCTCTTTATAAGCTGTTTAGTGTGCATCTCGGGCAAGAAACACTCTTCATCACGACGTTTCGGTTTATTATTATATTTAAACCATCATCATGAACAAGGTTTAGTGGTTCGAACTACCCGAATTTTGGCATCAGAACATGAGGTAATCGGAAGCATTAGCAACTAAAAGATTTTATATCTTTCTGATAAATACAAATTAATAGGGGCGTGCCGTCCATGGAAGCAATGGAAGCACTGCTTCCACTCGGAAGTTGTTAATAAATTGCATTCTTTTTTCTTCGTTGTAAATATCTGTTTGTTTTTATTTGCGAGTTAATTGTAATACATATTTTATTCGTGGAGCGGGTCCAAAAGGCCTGCTCCGAATAAGCGATTTAAATTCCGCTTCCCAGTACTGTTCTGGGTGTCCGGTGTTATGGGAGCGGCTGCTGCGGGAGCAGGCGCATTGTCCAGCGACGGGCCCATAAAAGGAGATATGCATGTGCATGTGACTGTATTATATGTTCTTTGAAAAGTAACAATGTTTCCGTGCGATTATTTATAGAAAAACAGTCAATTTTAAAAGAGGTTGACCTACTTCAACTTTGGACATTACTAAAGACGTGAAGCCCGGGAAAACTTGGAAACTTGTTCTGCTGGTAATGTCTGCTTTTATCAATCGTGGAAAAACATGTGGAATACTTCAGGATTTTCTGACTTAAACAATCTACATGAAATGATGAAAAGACACTGTAATGGTAAGATTCATTAGGAAGCAATTTTTAAACAAAAACGCTTTGGAACTTCACAAGTAGGGCATGCCTTGGACCGTCAAATACTAGAGGCCCGTTTTCATGTGACATACATAACCTTTTAGTACCTTGACCCTTGCCACTAAAAGTCTCGACATTTTAAAACATGCAAACGTCAAAGTCACGTTGTCATGACAGCAATTTAAAGTCGTGGCATTAGTGTCGCGATATTAGAATCATCAAAATCAAACAACCATTTGAAAATGTCACATTGTCATGACTTTAAAGGCCGGGTCAAAGAGAGGGCGTTCTAGAACGCGGCGTTCCGGCGTTCTCTAACGCCGCGTTACAGTATTCCATTGTTTGTACCAAACAGGCCTGTTTGACGGGCTGAGCAAAAGCGTTACGCCAATTTTTGTCAAGATGTCTAGCGACTCAAACATAGATGAACCCAAGGCCCGGTCAAACGGAGGGCATTCTAGAACGCGGCGTTACGGCGTTCTAGAACGTCGCCTTACAGCGTTCCGTTGTATTGTTAGAGAACGCCGCGTTCTAGAAGGCCCTCTGTTTGACCGGGCCTTAAGTGTCACGACATTTTTTGTCGCATAGATACGAGCCTTAAGGGAAGGCCACAGGAGTCATAATGAATTAGTTCGAAAAAATCGGGTAACTGTTAAAAGGTTAGTTGATGTCACGTGCTTCTTGGGGGAGTATGAACTTAGTTTTATAGGCCATAATGGAGAAGAAGCTTCCACTAGATATAAACCCACCGCGCGACCTCGCAAATTAAAGAAGCATATAGACAATTGATCTATCTTGATAATAAATTTGTTTAGCGAAGTAAACTTCAGAGCAAGGAAATCAATTTGCGTATCTTTTCTTTCCAAGGATAACGCAGGTCTGGAAAAATATTTAGGAGCGACATTGTCCTGTGGGAATTGCCGATGATCAATCAAAAGCTATCGGTGTAAATATTTGACTGGGGAATTCATTTTCTGATAGATTTGCTTATACGTATACGGTATTAGGTATACTCCTTAATGGAAAGGTGATGTTTTGGAGGTTATATGGGAAAATTACCCTATTTATTGGATTTTCCAGCGAGTAGGTATCTCGGTTATCTGGGTGGTAGTCTAAACCAATACACTGGCGTATACAAGGGGGTATTAACAGGGGTACAGGATTTTTGACAAAAAATGTATTCCATTGGTTTTCCCAAAGATTTAATGATCCCTATGTAAATTTGAGTTACATGATCTTTATAAAAACGTATTGCTCAGTGTTCTGCACCTATTTATATATTTTTGAGATGCCACCCGACAGAAAACCAAGAGCCGTGGGGACTGAGATCCCATACAAAGCCAACTTGAGTGACCGATAATGAACTCTTGGAAAACCTCGACATATGTGCAATGGTAACATATGGTACACTGTACTCCAAAAATTAGTCAGGTACAGGGGAGGTATATACTGTGATAGGCCTAGGCGGAACATAAGTATTATGTATCCGCCTAGATAAACTGACTACCGTTTTCCAAGCAGAAATAGGCGAAATTATGGAATGCGGTCGAATATGTATAGATAAAGGATATAGTAAAACGACCATTGATGTAAACTCAGACAGACGGGCGGCTGTGATGGCTTTGACAAGTAACCACTATACTTCAAAAATGGTATGGGACTGCCATAAAGACACTGGCGAAGACCAACAAGGTAACATTTTCTTAGGGTGCAGATAGGAATAAAAGGACCGACAGGTGGGACTAGGAAAGCGCAGAGCTTCCTCTCATCGGGCTAGAACCACAATGCAGTATATCATACAACAGCTTTCACCAGCTGGGTGTCAAATGAGCACCAGAAGCGATGGGACAGAGTGGTGAGGAATGTTTGGTCTAAGAGGATGCTGAGGGGACCCATGCTTCTAGCACCGCAGACGCTCTCAGACTGAGAAGGAAAGAACTACAGAAGGCGGTTGGATTCATAAATGGTTATTGGACATTCAGTGCACACCTGAAAAAGGTGGGAATCGATGGAGAAAATCTGTATGTAGGGAGTGTGGTGAAGCAGAGAAAACATGTAAGCACGTTATCTTCTACTGTCCTGCCTTGAGTGAAAGCAGGAACTACTATCTGAATATAGGCCAGGAAGGAAGACCGGAGAGCATAGTCCAATGCATCCCAAGTTTTGCAAAGAACTTTGTATGGGACTTCGTCTGATTCCTCAGACCGGGGTGGACAATAAGTGCAACCGTTAGGGTAACTCAACCTTAACCACCTCACTACTAAAAAAATCATCTGGGGTTCAAATAAAAATAACAGATACATATTGCATAATGTACTTCTATTTTAGGATATTTTGCGCACTAATTTTAGTTTAACTCGTATTTTTGAACAACTCTTGATTTTCAAAATAAATAATATGAGTCAGCTATCATTGAATTAAAAATAAAATTCTGAAAACCTTGCGATAACTTAAAATTAACTGCATATTTCTTGTATTATTTTACGAAATCCCATAACGTGCCTATATCTAAAAGCGTTGAATGTATTGTCTTAGCCAATTATTTCCATTAGGTTTGCAAATCTTTTTCAGTCACAATTCCTAAGCTACCTGACTCTGTAGTGTTTATGATCATTTGGTTAGTTATGCTGTGCTAAAAAAATGTTCACGCTAATACGTATTATATTTTTATTTTGCATTTCCTCAAATGCCAAAGACTTCCATTGTTTCAGTTGCTGCTTATCTTATCCCACCTAGAAATGGGATGGTACTGATATGCGTGCTATATCGCATACAGTCTCATTATTTTTCTGCCAGACCTCGTAAGCGAAGGCACGAACAAAATCTTAGCTTTACTAAAATATTGTGACGACAGTCGCATATACTAGAGAATATCAAACAGTCTTTCACTCTGCAAACGAGATACAACTTCGCTTAACCACACCCCAACTCGAACCTAGCTTTTTCTCCAGATCTGACAATCAACTGGAGATTTGGCAACGAAGCTTAGGAAACAGCGCACGCGTCAGCACCCCAACCCGGCTTTGGCATCGGCAATCGGCATGGCACGGTGCGATATTATGTGGTCGTAAGAAGGATGGGAAAGGGATGCGAGACATTTCAACACTCAAACTCCAAACACCTTCACCGTTTGGGGGAGATACAAGGAAGTGAAAACAGTCAAACTCAAAACTCTCTGCACAGTCTTTTTTTGTCATTTTGAATGTTAAATTAAGAAGGTGTTTACCGCATGCAGCATGTTAAATATATTTTAAAAAAGATGTGGTACTGTCATAAACTGATTGTTCTTGGGCTCATCGGCCAGCGTCGGCGAATCACGAATTGCTGAGATCGTATCCGCAACATTATATACCCTAGGTCAGTTCTGGGGATAGGAACTCTAGGTAGTGCCGATTACTTAGGGTTCTTATCTCTCATAGGATCAGTATCCAGATTTTTCCGTCTGACCTAAGCAGCAATTTAAATTCTAGTTTGAAATTAGGTGTATGGTATCCGACAATTGTCGGGAATTCCCTAGTGCTATCAAATTATCCTTTGCCTTTCGTAGTTCCTTCCTGCTTAATCTGAGAGATCTGAGGTGTTTTTTTTTTCATCTGGGAGCCGTCAGTACTTGACATATTGCAAAAGCAAGTACCGGAGGTGTTGGAGAATTCAGTCAGTAGAAGTGAAGTTCATTCGTCAATATCAATCGCCAATTGCTCTGATAGCGGTATCAAAATGAAATTATTCCAAAAAAGTATAATTATTCGGAATTTTTGTTGTGCTAGTAAAACATCTAATAAAATTTGATTCAAAAACACATTCACGTCGATGGTACAAAAAAATGTGTGTAATATGAGTAAAGCGTATATCAGTGAATATTTTGGTTAAACAAAAAAGAAAAAAAAAGTAATTGCACGGGCTGGGTCTCGAACCAACACCCATCAACACCTTCCACAAAGCAGGCAAGCGTTGTGTCGAGCACCATACCACTCGGCCACCCGCCATCTCGGCGAAGGGATCGCCTCAACGCTACATATTTGATTTGGGATTCGGTACTAATTTCGACCATTCAAAGAGATATTTATTTCGATCGTTGACTTCGTCTCAGAAAATATACATTTTAGTTACAACTATTACAAGTATTTTCATGAAGTACGTCACACGGGCCGGGAGCCGTCGGCGTGTTTTCGATACTGGATTCAAAAACTCATTTTTATTTTGATATAACTTTTGGATTATTGCGAAAATAAACAAAACAAAAACAGTTTTGTTGTAAAACTTATATTTGATCTCTCCATTTATCACAAAAAAATTATTCAAAACCCTAATTTCTTGTCACCGTTATCATTTAGCAGAAGAAAAAACCAGCGATCAAATGTATAGTTTTTGCGGAATCTGATTGGTTGAAATTAGCAATTGCTAAACTTTTGATCAAACAAGAAAATGCAATTTTTCACCCATTTAGGATGGAAAATCAGATTGGAAAAGATACTAGATGGTTCATAATGGTCTATTTGTATATAAAGCATGTCATTTTTAACCTTTTCGAGGTAAACTTCAAGAGAAATCTTTAGTTTTCAGAGAACTTTGACAGATGCATGTTCTTGAACGGACTGCTCTGATTGGTCAAAGCCTTTGTTAAAATGCGCCGGTTGATAAAATCGGCCCTTTGTGTAGCATTCGACATAAATATGTAGAGTTTCTCCTAGAGCTCATTTCGATCTGTCACTTATATTGACCTTATATGAGATCTCGGTGTCCACGACGCTTGGCGTTCTGTCAGGTGGAACCTCAAGTATGTCGTACCATAGTCGGTGGTCGTACCGCAGGTTATCAGGTATCGTGGTGTGTTCTAAGGTTGATCCTTTCCTGAAAAAGCTTGTCCGCATGTACAATGTACATTACTCATATGATGTCGAAGATTCGCTAGCTTGCCTTGTTTGTGGCTCCGTAGAAAAAATGTGATATCCACATTTATCTGAACCATATTTTAAGACCGATTTTTCGCTGGCTTATACGTGGGAAATATGTAATATCGAAGTTATATATGTTGGGAAACTGTCTCGACGTGATAATTCGAAGCTAGAGACACATAAATCATCTGATAATTTGAGATTCATCACTCACTGCATTACAAGGGGATTCAGAATTACAGTTCTCTTGATAATACCAAATTACATGTGGCTACGTATGATATATCACCTTCAGTGGCGTTCCTTTTACTTCTCACAAATAAATGATGGTCAAGTTGCTAGGCATGGTTCCACCATTACCGCGAGTTGAATACTCTACGACTAGGGTGGAAACCCCCTTCGGGATACCTAAATGCTGGGATGCCGGAGACCTTTTGTCCCGAAAATCCCGGGATCAATAAAATTGGATCCCGATAATCTAGATTTTTTAAATAATGAAATTCCAGTCTGCTTTATTCATTTAACATATCCACACCGATAGGTGAGGCGAGTATTGTGATCGTGCAAATTTTAGGTTTTGAGATAATACCACTTTTGGGTGTTTTATGATATCTACATAACGAAAATCCACGTCACTCATTTCCATTAATCTGTCTGTCTGACTTCTAGCCTCACAATCTCAGAAACCGCTGCATGGATTGTGATGAAATTTGTAGTAGGTAGTAGGTAATGCTGCTATAATTTTGACATTCGTCAAACCTCGTTTTTAGGGGTTATAGGGATTCCTAATCATTTTCTAGTTTTTTTTGTGGGGGTAAAATTGGAGTTTATCGGAACAGTGCCTTGCCATCAGAGAAGCCAAGGAAATATTCTGATCTGTACATACGAGTATTGGTTTAGATCGTTCTGTATTGTGTAACGGGGAAATAATTGAATTGATTTTAATGAAATTTTGACACAGTATGTTTACCGTGACGAGGGTAGAAAACACGTATGTATGGTTGTTAGAAATCGTATTAGTGGCGGCGTAGCAATAATGAAAAAACTAAAAATATAAAAACAGTCTTAACCTCGTTTTTAGGCATTTTAGGGGTTCCTGATTGCTTTCTACTTTTTTTTGGGTGGGGTAAAATTGGTTGAGGGGTGGGGAGTTGCATAATTTAAAAATTTGTTGTTTTCATGATAGGCTGTGCATTGACCTGTGGAAGGAAGATCAGATAGGTGAGGGGAATAAAGTGATGCGAAAATATTCGATTATGAGATAATACGCTCTCTGGGTGCTTTATCATATCTACAAAACAAAAATCCACGTCGCTTATTTCCTTTGGTCTGTCTGTCGGCCTATGTGTCTGTCCGTTGGCGTTTTGTAGCCTCATAATCTCAATGACCACTACATGGATTGTGTTTGGAATTTGGGTAGCGATATGCTATGTGGCCGTAGTAGGTAAGCTGAATAGAAACAATTATTTTCTATGAAGCACACTTACCTTTTTGGCGGCCTTTTTCATTCGTTAAGCAGCATCTTTTATTATACCCGTTATACATCAACAACAAATCCATGGTTTTATTCATGGATTCAGTTCGTGGTCAAATTAGACAAGTGTAAAACAGGAATTTGACGTCAAATAACTTCATGGATGTCTACGTGTATTTCCTCACGAATTTAGATCCTGCTCTAATTTGTGGTCAAGTTTGACGTCAAATTCGGTAGTGCAAATCACAAAATCATATGATGCATGTCATGCATGTCGAATGCCAATCTCTGTATTATTATTAAACATTTTCTAAATGAAAATTCGCAAACAAATTAATAGTTTTACTGTCAAAACACTAAAAAGAACAGTGTTGGCAGCACTGCATACTCTCACAGTATCCATGGTTTTATTTACAGATGTAAAACGCAATCAGTTTGACACTGAAGAAGACCATGGGTTAATCCATAAATAAATTCGCGAAGAAATCGTCGGTGTAAAACGCGTATTAGGCATTATTAATGTTTTTGTGAACGAAATGCAGGCAATTTGAAATAAATAAAGCAAAAACTTGAACTGTTCATATAACGCAAATGTAGCAATGCTTAATAATTTAATTACATTTCGAAGGCGAGTAGGTTTTTTAGCCCGGCCTCGGCCGTCTCTAGGTTCGACGGAAATTTCTGTGGATCAGCGCTGTGGCACAGCCATCGACCCCTCATCTGGATCCTAATATTCATAATAATCGGTATCGGCAGCGGTAATCGCGATCAGCAATTAGCGCTGGCCGCTTTTTCTGCCTGTCTGATTCTGACTGGCCGATGGCACGATGGCACGATGGCGGACATGCCCAATTGCCTTTTGCAATCGTCATGCCGGTAATGGCCTGCGACTCCAACAGATTTTCCTACAGTGACGTATTCTATTCACTTTTCATTATTCATCTATTTACGATTACAGAGGGTGTTCCCTAAGTTGGGATTTTTTTCATAGGTACTAGGTAGTACTCGTCAAACGGAGAGATCTTTCCAAATAACATATAACCGAAATGTGGGGGATATCAAGTGTCGACTGTGCCTTCCCAACACAATAACGAGGCACCCGTCCAACCAATAACTATATATTTTTATGCAGCTTGCATGATTAATATAATAATTAGAACAATAGTACTTGCACACTATCAACAAAACAATACATGTGTATCCGCCCATTCGAGCGTCCCCTTCTTACTGTCAATCAATAGTGTCACCACTGTCACCACTGTCACTACCGTCACCAGTTCAGCAGCCGGGTCGTGTCGGGTATCAGGGATACACGATCGGGGTGCACCGCATACCGCACAAGATATTGGCCGGTAATGTAATCCACATTTCTAATTCCATCCATGTGCCATTAGATCAAAACATAAGGAAAAAACGAAAAAACCCAGTTTACAACGGAGCGAAGCATAGATGTACGTAGCAGCACGCGTTTATCAGACTTTAACATCAACAAAAATGGTGCAACCGGCATAACTGATAATGAACTGGTAGATAATATGATTTTAGCGTAGCGTAGCATAGCGATTTTGCGAGTGCATGCTGATCATCTCGCTGACCGTATTGACCCTGCCCCTCCCGTCTATTTGTCTATTTTGTTCAAAGACCTAGAGATATGGGATATTTTTTTGTATTCACATTATAGTGGACACATTTGGTCCAAATTGAAGAAGACATACTTGATTCTTCCATCTCGCGGCGCGAACTTCGAACCGTATCTATAAGGCTCATGTGGCAGGACCGCACTTAAAACTTCGCAGCGAACGAAGAGTAAGTATTTTCTGAGCATTTTTTTATTCTTCTGCTGCTGATTCGCCGTACATTAGCTTTGTCATTTCAAAGGCAGTTGTTTCTGAAAATGTAAATTCCAACTTTACGTATACGATACGAGGTACATCACTGATCTTACAGTAGACTCTAAAAATTGTAAAATTGCTAACAAAATCGTTGGTTATTTAGTGCCACCGATTTTGTTAGTAATATTACAAATCAGATTTGTAATTTCATGTAGGAATTCTCTAATATTGTAAATTCTCAAAAACTCATTTTTGTAATATCACAACATTTGTCTGTGATACAACATGGTAATTTGTAAAATTATTATGCGATTTTACACAACTTTAAGGATATCACATTTGTTTTTTTACATATATACATATTATGTAAAACTATTTTGTAAGATATGTAACTTCACATAATTTTCTTGTAATATCACTAGATTAAATTGTAAAACCCGAGGTAAAACGTTTTATTATAAATTTTTTAATAACTTATTTTTTAATTGTCCCTCATTTTATAAAATTGCTTTGTAGTCTTACAAAAAACATATTATAATAGGTTTTAAGAAAAGGCTGTCATTATAAACATATTTTTATTTTATGTATGAAAATAAGGTAACACAACATTAAAATTCTATACAAATACAAAATAAAAAATCTACTGTTTCATGCTTATCGGCTGACAAAAAAGCATATATCAGCTTGTTGGCCAGGCAAACAGCTAGTTAACATTAGGAGTTTATTAATAAAAGAAATTACTGTTTTCCTACTGGGAGTGTGACTTGACTTTCTCCCAGAGTCAAGATGTACTTTAATAAAATATGTTTGACTTATCTCCAAAGTTACTGAAACATGTTTTGCATTAATCCGGTTAGAATTAAAATATCTGACAAATAGTAATTTTATTGTTTCTTCGAAGGAACTTGCATTGATGAACTGGATTTTCTCATTGTAAATGGAACTTTTCTTTTTTCCTTCTTCATCTGAAATGAGAGAAAATATTGTTCTTAAAGTAAAATATTATGACTCGAAAACTTTTTCATTAATTAACTATATCATATCGAAGAAAAATAAAAATGAATGCATCCCTAAATAAATTTGGTACACATGACGACAGAGATTTCCGACCTGAGAGGAAGTCTGCAAGCCAACTGCAAAGCTTAACAGGGAGCCCGTAAGACGGGAGCTTGTTTAGGAGAGCTGCATGCCACAGTTGATTGAATGCCTTTAAAATATCGAGAGCAACGACGTGAGCCTCGCCAAATGACTGGATGAGTTTGCTCCACACACATAAATGTGACGTAAGCCAATGCACATGTTAGATTTAGTAAGGTCTCAACATTTTGTTTCTATCAATTACTGAGATACGGCAACACTGCTTTTTCAGTAAACAATACCGGAACGCTTTAATATCTCCAAAACTTCCACAGCTGAAACGAAAAACATCAATACAGGAGGATTTTTCAACATGCAAAATTCAAAAATGCTAACATCAGTGTTGTCAGACTTACCACTTTTACGTTAGACTTCATAAATAGGGCATTCCACTCAATATTATGACGTGAAAGATAAAATTGGTAAAACTGACAATACTGATGTTAGCATCTTTGAATTCTGTACGTTCAAAAACCCCCTAGTATTGAATTTTATCTCTCAAGCTGTGGCAGTTTTGGAAATATTTAAGCTTTCCGGTACTGTTTACTGAAAAAGCGGTGTCGCCGAATCTCAGTAATTAATAGAAAGAAAATTTTGAAATTATGAAATCTTACTAAATTGGACATGTACAATTCATTACAATAAAAATAAGTAGAGGATTCTATTTAAAATTACAAAATTATGACGTGTAACGTAAATGTGGTAAATCTCGCAGCACTGCTGTTAGAATTTTTGAATTCTGCATTTTCGAAAACCTGCAGGTATTGAATTTTATCGTTCCAGCTATGCAAGTTGTGGAGATATTTAAGCGTTCTTGTACCTTTTACTAACCCGTTATTCAAAATAGATAGTATGAGCATGGAAAACGGTTTTATTATTTTTGGGACACCACTTAAAACTTGTTCACGCCGTAAACCATTACCAGGGAGTATTTCTATGTTAAGTAAAATATACAGTGTGTTCTATAATAAAAATCGGAAATATATTTATTTGAAATTTTAAAAAAGTAATTTATAACTTGGCAACGTCGCAAACGAAAAAAAAATATTACTAAGAGAGATAGGGTATTAGTGGATACTCCAATTAAAAATAAAACATACAGGGTGTTACATTTGAAAAAACAAAGTAAAATGACTTTCAAATTGCCGCAATTTAAAATTCTGCCAAAAACACCCTGCATGTATAGATGGACATAGTTAGTAATATCCAAAATAATATTAATTTAATGTTCAAGTAACTCGCTGAATAATGTCATTGAGAAAAGTTAAAGGAATGTGAATGGACTTGTTTTGTATTTTTGATTTTGTTAGTTGTGAATTGTTGTTGAGTTTTCGAGTATTGTTTGTTTATATTTATTTTCCGTCTATTTTTCTATACTCTATACACTTTTCTATTTTCTGTTTATATGACTATTCTTATATCATTGTATAATGATCACAAGACAATAAATTCTATTCTATTCTATTCTGTATACTATATTTTCCGCTTCCGGACATTCTCAGGGCACTATGACGATTGAGGCTATACTAATTAGTGTCCGACCGAACATTCAGTTTCTCTTTCGGTTTCCGCCTAGTTTCGGCAAAAAAAACGGGTTTAGGTTTCGGCTGCTATCCAGCCGAAACTACGGCCAAAACTGAAACTGAACTGGATTAATTTCGCGCTGCGATCCGACGATTTCGGAGCACTGATCTGCAAGCGACGAAATGTCATTTTACTGTGTAGATGATGCTGGTACCTTATTCCTGTTTCCACTGAACAACTATTTAATGCTGCTAGTCAAATTTGTTCAGACTGAAGAAGCAATTTGCTGAGTGAGAAGGTTGATAGATTTATTGTTTGTCGCTTACAATATTAGATTGTTTAATTATGAATACTAATAATCCACAATAGTTTTAGCTCAACGAAGCTCAGGTTTTTAAATTCAGAGAAAACTCCTTCTTTTCAAAAATATTTAGTTGTACCATTGATTAAGGTATTAAGGGGAAGATGGGTCACCAGATGCTAAGATCTCGCGCCTAATTTTTGTTTCTTCTGGAGTGTCGCCACCTATATGAGCACAAATGTACCTCTACTGATACAACTTTGACAGTATAACAACCATCGACTTTGATACGAATAAAGTACCCTACTTCCCACCATCTATCAACGCTACTTAGTATTATCTCCGCCAGGTGTCGCTGAAATTGGCAATTTGACATCTGTCATATTGATGTCAGTGTCATATTTCAATTGTTTCAATATTCCGATGTTATTTGGAAAATTTCGATCAACCACGATTAAAAAATATTAATTGATTATATTGATTTCGGTTTATCATCGTTTGTATTGAATTTTTCGCGATTTCGGGAAGCAAAATGGTTTACAGATGTTATTACTATAACTGTCCAAACAACAAAACTCGTAATCCAGAGATGTTCTTTGCTTTCCCAAAAGCAACAGCTATACGTGATATTTGGATCAAGAATAGTGGCAATGTGAATTTGTTCCAATATGTTGGAAAGTCTGACCCACTGCCAAAGCAATTAGGTGTCTGCGAACAACACTTCAAACAGAACTATATCCAGAGATCAGATACAAAGAAATTCTTGGTCAGACACGCAGTACCGTATGTATGAGTATAATTCAGGTAAGTGCCTATACCATTGAAACCAAACTATTGCCTTCTATTACTCATCTACATCACTAAAAACTTGAAGCAATACGCAAATTTACCATACTCTGCCATTTTCTTAAGCCTATGGGGCATTCCACCACAACAATTTCAAACATAACGCTTTTGTATCTTGACTGAACTTATATACTGCCCAGCACCAATGCATCAGCAGAAAGAGTCTTTTCTTCAATGGTCTAATGTTGAATGCCTCAAAAAACCCAGTGATTCATTCTGGTTATTAGGACGATGTTGATACCTAAAATGGATATTGAAAACACCTTCTAAAAATGTTATTCCTACTCAAAATCAGCACCAGCTGACCAACTGCATCAAAATAACTAGGTATTTTTCAATAAATAAAACAAAAACTTTGTGAACACTTTTCAATAAACCAATGCCAGTAACATTTCTCAATGCAGTAACTCCAATTTCATGTTACAATTTAAGCTTGCTAAATATTATGGCAAACTGAGCAGCAAAATGAATTTCTTTTGAGAATTACTGATCCCAAGAATTTGGCAACAAACAGACAAGAGTGGTTCCAAGGCATGGCATAATCATTATAAAGATGTACGAGTGGCTGATTAATGGTCACTTTAGGTATACTATGCTCAAGCATTGATTAAGGTATTAACGCTCAAGCTAATGTGTGGGTTTATTAGTGTGACTAACAGCATAAATCTGCCATACTTCTGGTATTTCGTTTTGTTTTGTTGACAGTCCAAGGTATCAATGGAGCATTCCAATGATCACTAAACTAGATGCTCGCAATTACAGGTATTTAGAACATGACAAACCATATGGTCTCACTAAATTTCAGTTTAAAAAAAGTTGGTGAGAAAAATGCAGAAAAAAATGCTTGTTGTATTCTTAATTTCAAGTGGCTGAATCACTAGTGAATACACCTTCCTTTTTTTTCTTGTCAGAAAAAGTAAAAAACATGTCTACTTCTTTATTTCACTCAAAGTTTTACTGGGTGATACAAATAATTGGCCTGAACATTTTTTTATAATTTTATTTTATGTAAAATTAATACAAAAGAACAAGCATGTGTAATGTAGAATATCCTTGTTACATGATATTTATGTCAAGTCAATTTTTCCATGTTGTTATGTGAAGCGAGAACAATCTATCAAAAAAAAATAGTTTTAGAGATTAGAAAGAACCATCCATCCTGCTTTCGCCCATAAAAGCAAACTATACCTACTAAAACAGCCCTTATTTTGTTACAGGTTATGCACTCACAAAGAAGAAATGATAAACCACTACAGGTATGGATTATCGTACTGTCAGATGGTGCTATATCATGTGCTCATTGCACTTGTATGGCAGGATTAAGTGAAGTTTGCAGCCACATAGCAGCAGTTCTTTTCTTCCTTAAAGCATGTCCTAAAAGTGTCGGCCAACAAGAAAGCTATATATACATATTCTAAAAAAAAAGTTGGCATACACAGAGTTGAAGTATCATATTGTTATACATAACAAAATGACAAGAATTTCTGAGACATTAAAAACATTGTTATAGTTTATAGCTACTTCTAATATAATTAGGGACACTATTGTATGATTTAGCTACATTATATGAGAATCATCTATCAAAAACTGCATTTTTTGTTTAGGCATTGTTAGTTTCACAGAATTCCTAGTAATTGTGAGGATATAATTTACATATATCTAGTATAAACTTATGTGAACAATATAAATGCATTTGAATATGATGTACAGTTGTGTAAAAAATATTGAGACTAATCAAGGGGAATTTGAGATGGACTAACTCTAGCAATACTACGAGTGGTTTCTATCTCTACTGGGTGAAGTTGCGTCTTACCTTTTGTAAATGCTGGTAAGTGACCTCCTAGAACTTCAACTGAGTCTCTAATTAAAAAACCTCTATCTGCTAATATTATGTCACCAGGTATAATTAAATTTAAAAAGCCACAATTTTCTGTTAGATGCTTGTCACTTGTCCTTCCACCATAACCATCGAAAATGTAATTCCCCCACTTCTCCATGAAATACCTTACAATGGGCTAACATTCACCATATGTCACTCAGGTACAAATATTATTTAAAGAAGATTCTACAACTTTTTCAAAATATTGTGGATGTCTTATTAAATATTAACTTATTTATTTGTTAATTATAGTAGGATATTCCAATTTGCAATTTTTTAGTTTATCAATGTAACATGAAATCTCACGTTTTTTAAGTAAACAAGTGTAAATTTTAATAAATAGCTCAAAATTGTACATGGTGAGTAAACAAATTTTGCGAATTTGAGTTTTTTTTCAGTTTTTTGCATTTTCTGAGAAGATTTTCTATAGTAATGTATATTTTTTTACACCATCAGAAAATAGAGATTTCAACGAACGAAAGGCTCCCAAACTTTTTGAAAAAAGCTGATATTTTGACGCGAGAATTTGTGATTGAAAAATGGGGTGCATTTTTTATCTTAAGGTCAAATAAGGCGAAAAAATAAATATTTTAAATCAAATAAATTACAGTGTATTTGGGACATAATAAGGGAAGTATTCACCAAATTTCGTAAAAAAAATATTTTTTTTGAAAAAGATAAAAATAAAGGACCAAAAACTTGGTTTTTTGAATTTTTCACCAAAATTTTGAGGTTATGTGAAAAAATTGATAACACAAGAGTTGTAGATCTTTTTATTACCTACATCTTTGCCATTCAACTTTTTTCCATAGGACTTGTAGTTTTGCCAGAAATCATGATAAACCATTTTCTACCCTTAAAAGCTCACCCCCTCCCACTTCCCGATCTCGAATCGACCGTAATTTATTTTTCCTTTTATTCTTATCATATTCTCCTCCTTTTCTAATGAGTTTCATCCTACTGTAATTTTTTTTTCACTTTTTATTATTTTTGAAGGCTTCGGCACTGGTCTAAGACAGCTTTTAAAGCAAATGTTGAACTCAGCATGTCAGTCCCGAGATGTATTATCTGTGGTTGTTAAAAATGAAACAAAAATTGTAAAGAAAGATGCAACTGTTTATCATTTAGAATAATAAAATTTTTGAAATGTATCCTGTTTCATTACCTCATCGATACGTTTATGGTTAATTATAATAATAACGTTTAAAATTATGAAGTAATGTGATTATTAAGAACATCATTTAAAATCAAATTTGTTAGCAACATCAGACATGAAATTTGTTTTGAATAAACATAACTATAATATGTGCACAGACAATTACTCTTATGTAAATTATAGAGGGATTTTGACATCACTGAATGGTGTTTCACTCATTGCCCTTCGATACACTGAATTATATACTGTTCAGAACAAGCCTTAATACAACAAAGAAATATATATATAATAAATACATAGGAAAATATAACTAATAGTTTTTCATTCAATAATCCTTTAGCTTCTGGTGTGTGCAACAATCAATGGTGCAACTTAACAATCATCCAATGAGTGTTTTTGAGATAGTCACCCTGTTTGATAAGATACAAATTAATCACACTATGTTAAGCAAAGTGCCATTTGAAATACATATTTTCACCTCTCTGTAGCTAGACACCATTTCATGTTACATATTTGGAAAAAAAGTATGAATGTGGGTATAAGCTATTGATATGAAATATTTTCATTTTGATTGTGTGAGAAGCATACCTTATAATAATAAATAATTCATTTTAACTCCACCATTTATTAAAAAATATATGGATAGATAACATGAGCATTTATTGGTGCTGTTAGTATACACAGTATGTGGAGTAAAGTCAGCACACTCTTCGCCTCCTGGTATCGGTCTGCCTCTTCTGTCTCGAATGCTTGGGAGGCTGGAGAATTTTTTCCACACCTATAATGACAAAAAGGAAGCATTTTGAAATAGTGCGCAAATTATTCGAATAGAGAAGTGAATAGTCATAATGTACCTATTCCAGAAACTCAACTTTTAGGTTATGTCAAAAAATGAATGTATTAAATGATCCATTTTTTGAACTTGCCTATATGTACATAGGTATACAACTAGCAATTATTACCTACGGATGGATGTTTTTGCTACTTTAACATAATCCACCAAAGGTTGGCCACTACAACTTCATTACTTCTATATCCTTCACAGATAAAACTTCCAAGTAAGAAATGCATTATTTTGGAGTATCAAGTGATAAAAATGCAGTATGACTATAACAACTATCGCTCTAGTGAATGTGATAACTCATGGGATAACTGTAATTGGCGAATAAACGTTTTTTTTTTTGCTGTTTTCAATATGCATTCAAGTTTTCATCATGCATTATCTCATGAATTACATCATTTTAATTGACAGATGTGCTTACCTGACAAAAAAGGTTCCTTAAAAAACACATCACAACAACAATTATGGTGAAAATGTCCAAGAAATTGTAAAAAACAAATAAAAGTCCTCAATTTCATATGGCGGTATACCGACAACAAGGTTATCAACCGCTGTCAGCTGATCGTTTGGAATTGGAACACAAAGCATATTTTCGAATGTTAGGTTCACCGACGATCCCGACCGACCCGTCGGTGGTTAGGTATGGGTCAGCCATGGTCATTGGCACTTCAAGGTCGTATTTTTATAGCTGGATGCTCCTTTGCTCCATCTATTGGGCATATTTATTATAAAGGATTCAGGAATTTTTGAAGCTTCTGAGATTGGCCCAGAGGGCGCCAGGTGACGGTGTCGTGGTTTCTATGAGAGTGAGTGAGATAGACTAGAGTGAGTAAGATAGACTGCGAGCGCGCGATTTTACTGTGTGGTTGTTCATCTTCCCCTAAATACTTTAATCAATGGTTGTACTTAGTACGTAGGTATTTCTGGAATTTAGTTTTAAGGCAGCTATTTAGTTCATAGTTGATATTTGGTTCAGTTTAACTTCTTATTTCAAAAACTACAAATAATTTATTTGAAATAAGGTGTGATAATACTGAGGATATGTTATTCATTTTTATGCGCCCACGGAAAAATTACTGACGTTATATTGATGTTTCGGTTTCGGCCGTAAAAGGTGATTTCGGTCGGACACTAATACTAATACATGGTCGGCAAAGTTGTATCTGGAGTGCGAAATCCTCAATGCAACTAACAGAGAAGATACATACAGGCAAAGCTATCAGTTAAAAAGATACCCACCCCTAACCCCTCATACATCCTTCATTTCCACTACATTCACAGCCAGGCGCAGTAAGAAAGCAATTTCGGTGGAGGGCGTTGTTGTCTTACTCAAAATGGGTATCGCATGTTGCCAGATTACAAGTATGCTTGCAGCCAGATTTGGCATACACATCTCCAGAAATCGCCAACCTTTGGTATGCATGAATGAAAATCGCCAGAAATGGCAACTTCGAGGCTCAGAGTGTCAAAGTTGTTAAAACCGAAACTCCCAGAATGACACATTTAGAGGGTAGGGTAACCTCTAACCTAAGGAAAAATATGCCAAATTGATATTATCTTATGATTAGCCTGTGGTCAAGGTCATATTTTGTTGTAGAAACTAAGGGCTATTGTGATCCTCTTGGACTCACAGACCGGAAACGGCGTTGGACTGGAGGAGATTACATCAAAACTGGTATGGGACTGTTTCAACGCTGTCAGCTTACAAGCTTTACGCATATTGTATATCTCAGTTGGGTACCAGGTGGCGAAGGTATTGGCGGTAATGAGTGTACAGTTAAAAATACATAAACATTTACTTCCCACACCGCAAAAGTTTCCGATTTGGAGATAATACGCTTATACATAACGAAGATCCACGTCATCCATTTCCGTCGATCTGTCTGTCAGTCTATCAAAAGATATAAAACTATTGGCACCCTACCCTTAAGGTGCCAACAACTGTACCCGGTACCCTATCCAAACTAATAAAAATTTGATATAAAAATCTTGTTGACTACGTCTAAGAAAATCTAAACCATCGAAAGGATTGGAGAATGAAACCAAAAGGCCTTTAAACTAAGATATCTGAGAACTTGGGAGGAAGATATGGGTTGAGGATACTCCAATATCTCCCCCACCCATCTGCAGGAACAAAGTTTGAGAAATCTTTTAACATTGCGTCCTACCTTTCTGATGATCACTCTCAAAGACAATAACGTTTAAAGACAAAGAATTTCGGCAAATTTGAAGAGTACTGGATACCGTCAGGATAACATAAGGTCCTTTATGGACATATTTTTTAGGGGTTAATATCTCCCAAGCAGCATAGAAAGTTGGGTATAGAAATCCTACGAAAGGTGTTTTGATCACTGAAAGCCGGCTCTGTTTTGTTAACTAATCGGCTCTGGCTATGATGGCGCAAATTCTTTTGTTCAGTCGGATCTGCTGTCCGGTCCACGAATAACAGAGATGTTTGCCGTGTGATTGGCGAGAATGATTTAGCACCGAATTTTGGAGGCTCGTCCATGCGATTTGAGGCTGGTGCTATGCTAGCCAAATCGAGTTAGGCGTGAACACACATGATATGAACGAAATTTTGTACGGTTCAACGAAAACATCGAAAAAATGTTTGTTGTATAGGGAAGGTGCATAGCAAAAACATTGAGCCAAGTTGATTGACTCACTACTTCTTATATATAACAGTGATACGATTTTATTGTTTTCCATAGCATGAAACTATAGTCTGAGATCCCGTAGCAACAAAACAATCGCCCGCCCACCCGCAAAAAACATCCAACACAAAAACCCTCATAAATAGTTTCTCGCATCTGTCTCCGTAGGAACTAGGATGATACAGTTTTTATTCTGCAAGCTGCAACTGGACAAAACATTCACAACACAGAACGATCTAAAGTAATAGGTACTCGTAACAGACAAGGCAATGTTCGGATGAACCTAAAAAATGGAGTCAAGTTGAATGACTCAGTACTTTCCGCACTACCTCTTGCAACCAAATCATCGCCCGCCCGACCAAAAAAAGTATGTTATGCCGCTAGGTCTGCCTTTCACAGGTCAATGGACACCCTATTATGAATACAAAAAATATTGAGTTATGACCCCCCACCCCCCCCACTACTCCAATTTCACCGCCAACCAAAAAAAGTAGAAAATGATCTCGAAACCCCTGAAACCCCTAAAAGAGGAGTTTGAGCTGTTTCTATATTTTTAGTTTTTTTATTATTGCTGCGCCGCCACTGATACGATTTCTAAAATCTATAAACGTTTTCCATCCTCGCGACGGTAATAATACCGCAGTATTATTTAATTTCATTAAAATCAATCCAATAGTTTGCACATTACACAATACAGAACGAGCTAAAGCAATATTCGTATGTATACGTCAGAAAATCCCTTGGTTTCTGTAATAGGCAAGATAATGTTCGGATGGACGTAAAAAAAGTCTCTTATGACGCTAGGTCTTTCTTTCACAGGTCAATGGATGGCCTATTATAAATGCAACAAATTTTTGAGTTTTACGATCCTCCACCCCCCAACCACCCCAATTTCACTCAGAAAAAGTAGAAAATGATGAAGAAACCCTAAAACTCCTAAAAACGAGGTGTCAGCTGTTTTTATACTTTTAGTTTTTTTATTATTGCTGCGCCGCCACTGACACGATTTCTAAAAATCATAAACGTTTTCCATTCTCGCCGCGGTAATAATACTGAGTGAAAATATCATTAGAGTCAATTCAATAGTTTCCTAGTTACGCAATACAGGATGAGCTAAAGCAATATTCGTATGTAGTACGTCAGAAAATTTCAAGTCCCTTTCTGTAATAGGCAAGGTAATGTTCGGATCGACCTAAAAAGTATATTATGAGTGACGCTAGATCTTTTTTTCACAGGTTAGTGGACAGCCTACAACAAATTTTTCAGTTTTAGTACCCCCACCCCCCAACCACCCCAATTTTACCCCCACTCAAAAAAGTAGAAAATGATCAGGAACCCCTAAAACGCCTGAAAACAAACCTATCGGGGTGGGAAGTCAAAGTGTATTATGCCGCTAGGTCCTTCCTTCCTACAACATATTTTTCAGCTTTCCAACCCACCATCCCCCAACCACCATAATTTCGCGCCTACGCGAAAAAAAGTAGAAAATCATCAGGAGCCCCTAAAACGTGGTTTTTGTTTTGGTAATTACACGCCACCCATGCACCGATTTTCAAAATTATAGCAGCATTACCTACTACGACCCCACAGAATATTTATTTATTTATATATAGCAAGAGATGGCAAAACATAGCAGTTTAAAAAGGGGCAGCAGTGAAGATAGGTTAGCTAAATTTTAATGTATATTGACCCCGATATTGACCAAATGTCAATGCCAATACCTCATACAAAGCGTAGCCTTCGAGGTGGCAGTATTTGTATTTTATCACCATATTACAAATAAATGATGATTTATTTCAACAGACAGACAGACAGACCGATTGAAATGAGTGACGTGAACTTTCGGCATTTAGATATCATAAAATGCCCAAAAAGTGTATTAGCTCAAAATTGAAAATGTTGATCTATTGATTATTATCAAAATAAAGTATTATTTGCATTGCCTCAAATATTATCGTAAGAAAGATTCCAACTGGGAGCCATTTTGTTCCATACAAACATACAGGCGATATTCAAAATGTCTTCGCAACAACAAAAGTACCTTGGTCATCTCGAAATGACCGTAAATCCTGCACTCACCTACGACGATAATTTACGTGGTCAGTGCTGAGAGATGTGCGAAGACATTTTGAATATCTCCTGTACGTCTGTATAGAACAAAACTGATTCCATTTGGAACCTTTCTTACGATAATATTTCAGGTAATGAAATAATAACCATATTTTTGATTAACTTCTATAATAGTGAATCAATCTTTAATCCGATTACACTGTTGTACTTGACAATGAATTCCTTTCAAAATAACGTATCACGAGTAGTGCATGCACCCGGTTCTACCCGGTTCCAAAATACCCGGTTCTACCCGGGTATTTCATCAGGCCACAGAACCGATTCTGAAAAAGATGAGACCCGGGCTTCGGTTCCATAACGGTGCCGCAAAAAATTTAAATTTCGCGCGCCCAGTCTCGTGTTTTGTAACTAGATGAGCCCTGGGTTGCGATTGGCGCGCCTGTAGTGAAAAACACGTGTGCGGATTGCTCGACGGAGCGTTTGCAGTTCGCATTCAATGCATTGCATGGAGCTACCCTGTAACAGACATGACACAAGCCATGAGACTTGAAATGGCCCTCTACGAAAATGGCGGTCAAAGAGGAAGGTACTTGTTCTAAGGCTACGACAACCTTCTTACAATTCAGCCCACTAAGAGATTATTCTCATTAGCTGGGATTATCTGCAAGAAGCTCCGCACTTCGTTATCAGGTCGAAGTTTGACGGCCATATCATTTTTACGGTCATTCTATGATAATAAGAAAAAATTGCTGAAAAAGTAAACACACCGGTAAATTTTAGGCAAACTAAATATATAGACTGAGACTTACGATCACTGAGAGACTGATAGAAGATTATAACTTTTCGTTGATTATCCGAGGGTTGCTCTATACCTCCGTCAATCCACCAGTACCCAGACAGCTGTTTCACGCTTATTAGCGATCATCAGTGCGCCATAGGTCGATTGACGGAAGTAGAGAGCATCAATTTTTCCATGTTTCATAAACATGTGAAAGATGTACGAATTCCTTCTGTCTTACTCGTTTCGTTGATTATGTTATACATAGATTTAACATTTATGTTCCGAGAACGAGTTTATGTTTCTTTATGTTTAATTTCAAGTTCCTAACACTTACTTATGTTCCTAATAACTCTGTTATGTTATTTTCGTTATTTTTTTGAAATAAATGTTATTTCAATATGAATTCAACCAGTTTTTTTAGTAGCCACCCTAGAACCGGTTCGGAACCGGGTTCCCGGGTAAAGTGCATTTAGAACCCGTTCTGAAAATTCGAGAATCGGGACCGGTTTTGCATGCACCAAACACGAGTATGGTAGTCTCATTTAAGATTTCGAAGTAGGGGCTGCTTGGGGTGAGGGCGTTGGTAGCAAAATGATAACGTATGCCGTGGAAGAGTTCCTCCTCGAAATACAAATTCACGTGTCGCGGCGATTTTTATTTTCTTTTATCATTTTGGAAATAAGGTAGGTGGTAGCTGCGACTGACTGTATATATCTTCTCTCTTCTCAGCATCATGTCTAAGGTTATGGAGACAGTCATTAACACACAGCTCCTGAATTACCTGAACAACAAATAACGTAACATAAATGTACGCCGGTATAGTTTCCGTAAGCATAGGTCTACGGGTGATCTCCTGACCTACGTCTCTCACTTGTGGAACAGAGCAATTGAAAATTATGGCGAATCCCGTGTTACTGCACTTAACATCTAAAAAGCCTTCAATAGAGTGTCATATGAGGGACTTCGGGTCAAGCTTGCTGCTTATGGACTACCACCTGGCTTGCGCCAGTGGCTGAATAACCTTTTTAACGACTGATCTCTGTTGTAGTCGAAGGCTGTTCATCAGACGTATTTACAACAAATCCAATCTACAGCTTCGCAGACGACAGCACATTAATGTCGTCCATGGAACCAGGCAAGGCACTATCATCCCAGGAGATGGTACGTCGGCGACAGCAACTAGTCTCACAAATCAACGTACATATATCAAAACAATTGTCGAGTGGGGATTAGTAAACGAAGTACAGTTTAACGTACAGAAAACTCAAGCAGCAACACTGACAGAAGTCCCACGTTGGCCTACCAAATAATATGGAAATGGAGGGTCACGCAATAATCGAGTCACCTTCCGCCAAGCTTTTGGAGATCAACATCAACAACAATATTACCTGGCATGACCACGTCGTCAGTATTCGTAAACGACATCCCAAAAGATTGGTGTTTTGTTTCGCTGTAGGAAGCTGTATTCACCAGAGCAACTACTGCTGCTCTACAAGGCACAGATCCGACCATCTTTGGAGTATTGGTTCCATGTATGGGGATGCGCTCCGAAGCACTCTCTAAAGCTACTGGACACTATCCAGAAGAAAGCAATTAGACTAATCGATACGCCTAACTAACCTCACAAAGGACCTCCACATCAGTCTGGAAAATCGAAGAAGGGTAGCTGACCTGTCCCTGTTTTACGGATTATTCCACGGAAGATGTTCGAGTGAGCGCTCCCAGATAATAACACCGAAGGCCGTGCGAGCGAGGAACACTAGAGAGGCTCTGCAAGTTCATCCTTACCAGGTCGAGGTCCCTACTCCTACATCCAATCTCCTCCAGCATTCCTTATTTTGGAGAGCTTCGACGCTGTGGAATGAACTGCCGAGGAATTTGTTTTCTGACGGCTACAAGCTGCAGCGTTTCAAATCTAACGTGCAAAGACACTTGTCCTTTCGCAGCGCTTCTACAGCGCCATAGGCTTTCAGCCTTTGCTGGAGGCTGACCATTAAAGAAAACCTTGTAGAGTCGCCCTGCTGGTGCCTGGATGTGCTGTGTTACCACCAATCACCAGTACTCACCACCCGTTCCGTCCAGAAAAATGAACCCCCGCCGCCGTGTCATTACATGATAGGGTAATTTCCAGCGATACTTTACTACGATAATTTATGAAGCATGTATATTTTAATAGAAAATGTTCTGGCAATTTGCAATGTTTACGCGCGTTTGAACTCACCGATTAACATTGTTCTTGTAATGGGTGGACATTATATCATAAGCGCAGGACTATATAAGGACAAGACGTATGGACTTGATTGGCCGTAATGGGACTGGGGAGGACTTGATCTTGCGAAGAAGTTATATAATAGAGATATTATTATGGCTGCTAACACTACACCATTTCCAGCAGTAGTTTCTGAAGGATCAAATTACATTTCGAAAGCGTCAATTGTAATTTCAAATAGTCAGTTGTAATTTCCGAAACATTAGTCGTAAATTCAAATAGTCAAGTGAATTTTCTAAAAAACCAAATGTAGTTTCAAACAATCAACTGTAAACCTAAACGCGTCAATTGTAGTGTCAAACAATCAAATGAATATTCAAAACCTTCAGATTAATTTTCAAAACAATCAAATCAAAGTTCTAAGCGATCAACTCTAATCTCTAAAGTGTAAGTTCAATATTCTAACGTGCAAGAGAAAATATGGATAAAATGCGCTCTAGAGCCCTTGTTATTTTACTTTAAATTCTGATGCCTGATGATGACTATATATTAGTAGAAACGTCGCATGGATAAAGAATAATAAGGAGTTTTTGTTTTATTTCTGACCTAATCCTAAATAATAACAACTAAGTTCATCACAGCAGATCAAAATCGTTACACAAATTATTTTGTAGTAGGTAGGTAGCACGCGAACAACGAATTCGAATGAAAACCGGCTTGAATGGAAAAAATGCTTTAAAGAGCAGTTATCCACGATTACTTTACGGTTTATGCTATTTATTTATTGTTACAGCTTGAAATTATAGATAGGATGAAAAAGATGACATCATGAATATTAATATTACGGTTTTGAGAAAGTGAAACTGGAAGTCTCGTTGGTTCAGTAGGTTACGGTGCGCCGTTCGAATCCATAGATACCAGGATCGATTCCCAAGCTGGGCTACCTTATTTTACTTATTACTCGGTATAAATTCACTGCTACTTATTCATTTTCCCCAGGATTGGTTACCACGGTAACTTTATAGGCACTTTTTCGCAGTACATATTGCAAAGAACCTTACATAAAAAAAGCCACCGACGCGCGACGCTTCAAAGCCACTTGACAATATTGATATGGGTGTCCCAGAATTTCCTTGACACGTGATATTTTCGTAACGAAAAACGGTTCAAGCAAGAACTGAGTCGTACTTTTGAAGGTACTATAGGGTCTAGCATACCATGCATTCAAAACATTTTTTTTGTACGTCAACCCCTAAAACTCACCCCCAACTTTTTTTCTCAAATTTATTTAAAATCTTGTGGTACTTTTAGTTTTATACGCAAACTTATTTTTTCCGTAAAATCATAAGCATAAGACAAATGAAATGATAATTTCGTTGACCCCTAATATTTTTGTAACAAAAAACGGATAAAAAAGAAAAGTAAGTAGGTTTTTCAAAGGTAGTGAATTCCTTGCTTATGAACCATTTTTTTCTTACTTAAACCCCTGGAATCCACCCCTAGCTTGTTCTTTCAAATTTCAATCTACAATTTTGCCTGGAAAAATGAATTCTTTACTTGAATTTAATTATCGTAGTGATTTACTTTTCATGCCCCTACTGCAATTGTAAGCATAAATTAATGAAAACACATGTATGGAAAATATTTTTTTATTATCATGAATCAACTAATAAAAAAAATGTGACAACAACACTAAGTGCAAAAACGTGAAAAAGTTTTATGGTTACATCGGGCCGCGCCAACCCCGTGTGCAGGGTGTGCCCCGCACACGGGCGCAAAAATTAACGATAAATTGCAGTAGGGGCATAAAAAGTAAGGCGCTACGATAATTAAATTCAAGTAAAGAATTTATTTTTCCAGGCAAAATTGTGGATTGAAATTTGAAAGAACTAGCTAGGGGTGGATTCCAGGGGTTTAAGTAAGAAAAAAATGATTCATAAGGAAGGAATGATAGGTCATTCACTACCCTCGAAAAACCTATTTTCTTTTTTATCCGTTTTTGTTACAAAAATATCAGACGTCAAACAAATTATCATTTCATTGGTCTTATGCTTGTGATTTTAGGAAAAAAATAAGTTTGCATATAAAATTAAAGGCACCACAGGATTTTAAATAAAATGGGCATGTCATCTATTTAGGAAAACCTATGGGGTCCTATTTGAAAAAAACAGTTGGGGGTGAGTTTTAGGGGCTGGCGTACAAAAAAAATGTTTTGAATGCATGGTATGATAGACCCTATAGTACCTTCAAAAGTACCACTCAGTTTTTGCTTGAACCATTTTTCGTTACGAAAATATCACGTGTCAAGGAAATTCTGGGACACCCTATATGAAGTTACCTTTCGTGATCTATCGGACAATAGAGAAATTAAAGAATTATAAGATTTAATAAGAGTGCCGGACCTGTATAATAGTCTAAATAAAGTATGATTTGAAGTTTTATTTCGATCGTAGAAAAAAATTGTGTAGCGTGTGCAAAAGCATAATTATCAAGAGATTTTTTGTTCAAAGAAATTAAAAAAAGATGTTATGCCCTGGGCTCGAGCCAACCTCCAGCCCGACCATTTTTGATAGGAGACTTGCGCCTTCAAGCGGTGAGCTGGCCGTGGCACCAATGAATTCGTTTTGCTACAAATTATATTAAGTTACTTTATCACAGGAATTTGTGATTCACGTAAGTTCGAATGTAATATTACACATGCTGAGGTCGCACTAGTTATGTATGTAGTGTCTACAATATCTGACACAGCATAAAAAATCTGTGATTAATGGATTACAAAGATTAAATTCTGAAAACGGTACCTTGTAATTTACAATTGAGCCCTTTGAATATTCAAATGATACTTTAGAATTTACAACTGACTATTCGAAATTACATTTAATGCTTTTGAACATTCAATTAACGATTTGAAACTACAATAATTGATGTATTGGAATTTACAGCTGACTATCAGATTTTACATTTGATGCTTTGAAATGTTCACTGGCTATTCGAAATTACAAGTGACGGGTTGGAAAATTGACCTGAACGTTTTGAATTATAAACTAAAACTTTATAAACTACTATTAGAAATGGTGTAGATCCGGAGCTATCTGGAAAATTGTCAAACCTGAAAAAAAACCAACAAAATTCTCCAACTACAAATGAATGATGAAACCATCTGCGACGACTTAGTAATTGCCAATAAGTTAAATGAATACTTCGCCGATACTCCTAAGCAACTCAAAAAGGCATAGAACCAAAACTTGTTTCTTTCCATATTAACCCGAGAAGTTTTTTGCCTTCGCCCAGCTTCTGAGTCTGATTTACTGACATAATAAAAAATCTGAAAATTCCACGGGAGATCTGAAGAATTTCGTGACGTTCTAAAAATTGCAAAGATAAATTAGCTGTGCACAAATCAGGAAGTTCTAACGATACAAAAAATTACAGGTCGATGTCTCTTTTGAGTCCACTCCTCACAGTAAACATCTCTAGATGGAGTCTAATTTGAATATTGGCCAGCCAGCATTTGTACCGCTATTGCCAATCTTTTCTTCGTCCGCTGAAGTTTCTTCAAAATCTGGTAGTTTCCGCAGTTTGAATAAATGTTCCTCAAAGTATTTAACTATACGTTCCAATATACTTGCATTGTAACTGATTTACGTGAAGCTAATTTGTATTAATTTAACGAAATCTCAAAAATGGTTAACGTCATAGAGAAATGTCGTCAGTAACTCCTAATATATGTCGTAAATCTGGCAACCTACAGTTGGCATCTGTTTGGATTCCGCTCAAGGCGTTATTGTAGCTGTGCTTACTGCGTATTTCGAGTTTTTTGTTGTTTTAATGCATATTTGAGTGACTTTGTGATGTTAATTAAATTATCTATGAACAATATTGTCATAATTGCACCATAGGACGAAACAAAAGATGCATAGTTTGCTGTAATAGCGACGAATCAGTGAACACCACTTATCATAGGTTAGTACAGGTTTTGTTTTGGTTTTCAGTAGCATAAAATATGGGGATAACTGGGAACAACAGTAACTTCATTCGAGTTTCAGGAATACTTTCACAAGTGATATCAGTAAATCCCAGTATATTATCATAAATCGGACCATGTGTCTTCCACAAAATACTTCTATGGTATTTGCTGACCATATATATATGACGACGACACTCTTTCTAACGATTTTAAAATCCTAACAAAGTTAATTTGGAAAAGGATATGTCACTTTAAGAATACATCGTGAGCTATGTAAAAAAAGTGACATGCAGGCAAGAATCAGGCCAAAATTAACAAAAATAATTTTGTTTAGCCACCAGTGACTTTAAACCCAGAAATGATGTTTGAGTATCATATATATTTATACGATTATTATTTTTTGCCTTAGAAATATGTTTCTGTACACCGGCTGCTTACCACAGGAAAACCAAGAAATTAATTTTTTGTTATATCATTCTTGGAATATGTATAAGTAATACCTTCAGGTTAACAATGCCGCTTCACTATACTACCTTGTGTTGTTTGCTGATTATCAATATTCCATTCTTTTTAATACCTATGCCTGTGATACTATGGATATGTCGTTGTAGTTTCAAAAAATATAATAAAAGTAAACTGTTTAGTTTTGAATGAATTCCTTGTTGCTTAAATATTATTAACTAGTTTACCTCCAATCAATTGTTGTCCGTTCATTATTTAACATATTACGAGTTATGTTTTTTGTATTATTGAGTTTTTTGTGAGGAACGAGTTAGTACTGCACGTGAATAAATACATACATATCTGTATTCTACACTATTTATTGTTTTTACTTATCGCCCTTACACAGTCTCTTTACCAGGTGGTAAATACATACATTACATTTATGTCAATCAACATGAATTTTCCAAATCCTGCTTTTTTAATTATTTGAGGACATGAAATACAAAAATGTATGCCACATTTACTTACAGAATCTATATGAACTGGATATTACCTAATGCAATTATGATATTTTATTGCTGAAATAGAAACATGGTGCAGCCATTGCAATAGGCTACCTTTCAAAACCCTGTCAGATACCCTGTCAGATATGTTTTGAAAAACACTTCATGGTAATAATAAAATTATCAACTGCTACAATCAAATTATAATAAGAGCAACGCCCTAAGTATAACTAAACGCTAATAAAAATTATTGTATCAGTTTGTAACATCACATTAATTGAATCTATTAATGAACATCCAATTTTAATATAAAGTCGTACGCCACTGGTTTTTGCTTGTAATACGCTCAATCTGTTTACTAGTATGTAAAAATTTCCGTTACATGGTGGCCGATCAGCAACCTGTACATTTTGCTGTTTTACATTCCCTCTAGAGATGTTAACTCTGTGGTCCATTCGCTAAAGTTATAGAAAAACACGTGACAATCTGTTTGGCAGAATTCTTTTTGAAAAACAACCACCATTTTGTGAAATTGTCTGAAATAGTCTATTGCTTCCCACACCGATAGGTCTATCAGTCTAGCATGTGGGCTTTTTAGCCACACTGGCGAACAAAATTCAGCCACAGAAAAACAGAGGCTCAGAACTCAGAACCGAAGTATGGAGCGTAGAAGCGGAGGCGCCCCAAGAGGTTCCACATAATTTTTGCAGGATTTTATTTCTGCTATATTGTGTAAGACCTTCGCGGCCATGCTCCGATCAACTGTTGGTTCTCGGGCTGCTCGGTCGGCGTCGACACGTTCCGTCGCCTTGGCGTCGGCGCGCTTCGCTGCTTGACATTTCGCCAGTACGAATGATAGGCATCCTTAGAAGCTGATGTCACCTATTCGGCGTGTTCCGAGAAACTGAGACCGCGCCTTTTTTTCTTCTTGTTCAAAAGGCATCCGCGATGAAAGTGCGGGTCGTGTTGAATTCACCAGCAGGTGGAGCCTGGACTGAATATGTTTTTTAAATTATTAGTATTCTATCCAGTGTGACACCTAGGTATTTGAGTGAGGAATAAAGAGCAGCAAGGTGCCGTTAAGATAAATTTTTAGCTATCCTTTGGGATGAGTGCCTGTCTTGGTAACTAGAGTAAGAACAGGTGTAGAAAGGCCCGATTGTGAGCCTATGTACTAGTGGCTCTTGCGACCAAAAGGCCTCTCTGCTGCTTCCATTCACTCATAGCAAGTAGTACCCTTAGTTTCCCAGTTCCTCCACCAATGCAGGTAAACATTGTCTCTCGGAGGATATAATGGGAGGTCATTACGGCACAGGTCTCCGGGCCGACTCAGATTTATGGCAATTATTAGAGCGTTAATACTGTGGACAACTGCAATGGGACGTGTACATGAATACGGTCGGTACCACGGGTACTGCGGGTACTGCCCAGCCGCCGCAGCGCCGCCCTTGGTACCACAATGGCCAATTATGAGAGATGTTAATTATGATGACGAGCACAGCGGTACCATTATTTGTTGAATGCAGATTGACCGACTTGTTGTCTGACTATGGTATACAGTAACTATCATAGGATAACCTTTTTCAAATGTATGTACCTATGTCTTATATCAAAACAAACACTGACAGCAAAACTTGGTTGCTAATAGTTGTGGTTTTTGTACCGAATCTCGATCACTGCTTATGTACTAGTAGAAAACCGTACACAGACCGTAACTTGAATCTCACATATCTCAGCATCAATGTTACAGCCGCGGTAGAGAAGCTGGCAAAGGGTAGTTAACCTTTTTCAAACGTATGCCTTATATAAATACTAAAAAGTACGGATTCCTGCAAATCCCTATAGAATATTCTCCACACCCTAGTCCTAAAAAAAAGAACAGCTGGTAAAATACCTACATACACAATTACTGAAAACGAAGGTTGATTATTTTTTATTTTTATATATATTTTTTTATAACTGAGCAGAGTAAATACTAGAGTACCGCGGCTGCTATCAAAAGGTTATGTTGAGGGAAGTTTGTTAACGCGGGACTTGAATTTGAACACCCTCAGGCCCAATAAAGACATCTCTTAGCAGTGCATTCCAAGCATTGGACACCCTGGGAATAAATGTGAGGTCGTACCGCTCGGTTCTTGAAACAGGAAGAACGACCGCCTTAGGATGAGATGCAGCCGTGGCACGGGTGCATCTGATAGGACCGGTGAGCGGCGAAACTATAGAGGATAGCTCTAAGAGGAGCAGATTCTATTAGAATAGCAGTAGAAGAGTGAGAAGCCACTAACCGCATACTGGTGAGATAGTGGCTGCAAGCGGCGTGATAAGGACGGATCAACAATTATTCGAATTGTCCTTCTCTAGACGGCATCAAGTATAGACAGGATAGTAGGGGCAGCAGCTTCCCAGATATGTGAGCATTAGCCCAAGGCAGGACTTGTCTGGGCTTTATATAGGGTGAGGAGGTTAGATGATGAAATGTACTTTCTGACTCTTAATGGGTACCCAAGCTTTTTCCAGTCAGCTGTTGCAACTGACACAAAGTGTTCGTGCCAGATCAGATTTTCTGTAACGTTCACTCCTGTTGATGAAGCCTGACTGTTCATTAGAACCGGGTGCTTACTTGGACACTTCTTATTTGATAGCATACAGTACCCGGCATGGTTCTCTATAGATGTGACATACAGATATACTGGGTGCCCCTGAATTACCTTGACATGTGATATTCTTGTTACAAAAAAAGTTCAGTACATTCTAGGTTTCGAGAATTTTGAAAATATCGAAAATTTTGAGATAAAACCGATATGGAGTCCACTCATAAGAAAAAATCTGAAATCATAAACTACAAAATAGACTTAGTGATACTCTTAATAGGCTAATATTCAGTATCTACGGTGGAATTTTGTTTTCACTGAATTGTTAAGCACATAGATCCGTATTCTATGCACCAACTGACTGATTCATTCGCTTAGGAAATGCAAGCCGTATTCATACAAAAATCGTAAACTTAAAGTAGCAATAAAACACAAATCTTGGGACATAGATTCCCAGCGAGACGACAGTAGCGCTGGCAGTAAAAGTTTTCCCATGATATTAATTCCGTTTTTGTTTGCATAACGTAGTATTGTTTTTATAAGCTGTTTTACTGACTGCTTAACAGTCAATTGTTACGTAAAATTTTATAACTCTCCGTACTGTAGAAAATAACAATTTGTCTTGTCATATTCGACAACTGCAAGAGCCGTTTGATGTAATCTATGATATATAGAGAAATATATCAAAATTTCATATTTCCGATATCAAAGATAATAAAGTACCGGATTGATCGATAACTCCACTACTGCAAAATATACCGAAAAAATTATATAAAAGTTGTAGCTAAGGATATTCCCCTTGCTCGAAAAATATTTTGACTTATACAGGCTGATTAATAACTACGTGGTCATGCAAACATACCTTTTTTTAATTAAATACTCTATTATCCCATATTTTTATTTTACTAATGATCATTGTTCTTAAAATATAAGGTACTGTAACATTATACAGGGTATTACAAAAGTTATGATCACCCCTTTATATCTATATCGCTGTCAAATGAACATACTTTATATCAAAAAGTAACGAATCAGAAATATTTTTTTACATGGCAAGACAACATATCTTCTAGTTTTAACCACGACTCTAAAACAAATCGACAACGCATATCCATATTTGGCTATCTCTAACAGCAGTGGAGTTATAGACCGATCCGGTACTAAAAACTCTTATATACTTTGGAATTTCAGTTACCTAAAAAAATTTTAGTTAGTAGCCAAAAAAGGAGCGATGTTAATCTGCAATACATTTTGCAGTTCCATTGCAAATTAAGTCAGGAAGAAATAAAAAAATTTCTATGCATTTCGTCTTCCAACAGCAACCCGATCTGCCTGAGAGCAATTTAATCACAATTAACCCTTTATCCATATTCATCACATTGGCCTATATCTCTTTTAGCACGGTATGACACAATACAAAATTTGCTATTAAATTTCATATCAAATGTGCAAAAAAATTTGTTTTGAATTTTCTTAACGTGTTATACGGATTTCTGAGCCAATATTTCAGTGATAATATGTGATATCAGATTATAGACAAATTGTTCTAAGTAAATGCTAGCAAATTTGATATAAAAACTCCGTGCAAAAGTGCGCATAAGAAGAATAATGAGTTGTATCTGTCAGAATTGGCATCCGTCAAAAGCAACAAATCAGGTGCGTTCCTCTCACATATGAGACAAATATATCACTTCACGTCTTGAGATAAAAAGCTCACATCATATTATTTACATCAAAGAAACGAGTTGGCTCACATTTTACGTCTCATAACAAAACACTAACCTCTAGACACAGCTGTAAATAAAGTGTAACATATATAAGTAAAGTGCTAAATACCGATATGTTTTCAGTAGGTTAAGACAGAATATTTATATCCGCAATAATAGGAAAGGTAGAGGAGCAGAAAGTGTATGGTAGTGTGAACAATATGTACTGTTGCTTAAGGCTTCAGATCCAAACTAATACACATGTGTATCAATTAAGTTTAACATCCGTTTATACTTATGTTTCATTCTGAATTCAAATTTAGGCAAATCAAATTGCAATCACATTGCAAGGAACATTGACATTTCTGCTTTTCTACATTTTGTATTATTGTGGACCTGCTCATGATCTGTTATCGCTGCACATTCAGCGTCGTCCAGTAGCGTAAATTCAAATTCAGGGCCCCTCCGCAAGATATTTCCCGGGTCCCCCAGGCAAGGATTTTTTTTAAATGTGTATATAGAAGTCGTTAAAATAAATAACTTTTCCAAATACATTTTATCAGAAAGCTGAAAAATAAGCGAAATACAGAATCAAATAAAGTAAGTCTGGACTCTGTTCTGGACTTGTGTATTAAGACGTGCCTAGTATCTTTATGTTTAGTTTTTTGCTCGAATTTTTGTCTTATCATCAGGCATTGTACCTCAATTATAGTGCACTAGTTACTTTCAGTTTATCGTAGTTAATTCAAAATTGATAAATCCTACAAGTTGCGTTCATAACCTCTTTTAGGAATTACCGATTTGAAATTAACAATGACAGAAGGGGACAGGTGCAATGCCTAATAGATAAGACTAAAATCCAAGCAAAAAGCTAAACATAAATAGATTAGGTAGCTACGTCTTGATACACAAGCCTAGATTTAATTTTTTTATTTTAGATTTCACTTATTTTTCAACTTACTGAAAAAAGTTATTTGAAAAACTAATTTATTTTAACGACGTCTATAAACAGCTAAAAAAAGTATCAACTTGGGACTGACCCTGTATATATTAAAGAGAAAATCTTGGGCTGTGGCCAGAATTTTGAAAAGAACGTTGAGGTTTGCTCGCAAAAGCTGCAATTCTCATTGAGTCACAGACTTTCAAATGCAAATCTCCAACACAAAATGTCAAAAGTATTTGGCTAATTAAACAACACAATTCACACGAACAACCAACACACAGGTGTAAAATACAAGCTAAATAATGACCTTACATGTTTAAATCACCCGAAAAACTACAAAATTCGTGGTTTGAAAACACACATTTTTCGAATTAATTTTTTTTTAGAAGGTCGTTGTTTAGTTTGTATTTTAAATCTATGTGTTGATTGTTCCTGTGACCTATGTAACGTGTCTAAAGTTAGCAGAACAAAGTCGGCAGAACAAATTGTTGATAACACCACAATTAAAGGCTAATTAAAGGCTAATTAAATGCCCTAATAAGAATTTTAATGCTCCACTTTTTTTAGTGAAAATCGCATGTTCTGCTAACTTTAGATAAAGTTAGCAGAGCAACCCTGTATATAATGGTAATAATTAAAAAATGATAATGCCATGATGAAGAGCTAATTAAAGGCTAATTAAATGCCCTAATGGGAATTTTAATGCTCCTATATTTTCACTAAATATCGCATGTTCTGCTAACTTTAGATAAAGTTAGCAGAGCAACCCTGTATATAATATTCATAATTGAAAAACTATAATGCCATACTAAAGAGCTAATTAAAGGCTAATTAAATGCCCTAATAAGAATTTTAATGCTCCACTTATATTAGCAAATATCGCATGTTTAACTTTAGAAAAAGTTAGCGGAGCAACGCTGTATATAATGATTATAATTAAAAAATGACAATGTCATACTGAAGAGCTGATTAAAGGCTAATTAAATGCCCCAAGAAGAATTTTAATGCGCCTCTTTTTTTAGTAAATATCGCATGTTCTGCTAACTTTAGATAAAGTTAGCAGAGCAACCCTGTATATAATGGTAATAATTAAAAAATGATAATGCCATGATGAAGAGCTAATTAAAGGCTAATTAAATGCCCTAATGGGAATTTTAATGCTCCTATTTTTTCACTAAATATCGCATGTTCTGCTAACTTTAGATAAAGTTAGCAGAGCAACCCTGTATATAATAGTCATAATTGAAAAATGATAATGCCATACTAAAGAGCTAATTAAAGGCTAATTAAATGCCCTAATAAGAATTTTAATGCTCCACCTTTTTTAGTAAATATCGCATGTTCAACTTTAGAAAAAGTTAGCGGAGTAACCCTGTATATAATGACTATAATTAAAAAATGACAATGTCATACTGAAGAGCTAACTACAGGCTAATTAAATGCCCTAATAAGAGTTTTAATGCTCCACTTTTTTTAGTGAAAATCGCATGTTCTGCCAACTTTAGATAAAGGTAGCAGGGCAACTCTGTATATAATGGCTATAATTAAAAAATGGTAATGCCACGATAAAGAGCTAATTAAAGGCTAATTAAATGCCCTAATAAGAATTTTAATGCGCCTCTTTTTTTAGTAAATATCGCATGTTCTGCTAACTTTAGATAAAGTTAGCAGAGCAACCCTGTATATAATCGTCATAATTGAAAAATGATAATGCCTTACTAAAGAGCCAATTAAAGGCTAATTAAATGCCCTAATAAGAATTTTAATGCTCCACTTTTTTTAGTAAATATCGCATGTTCAACTTGAGAAAAAGTTAGCAGAGCAACCCTGTATGTAATGATAAGAATTAAAAAACGGAAATGTACTACTGAAGAGCTGATTAAAGACTAATGAAATGGCCTAATAAAAATTTTAATGCTCCACTTTTTTTAGTAAATATCGGATGTTTAACTTTAGAAAAAGTTAGCGGAGCAACGCTGTATATAATGATTATAATTAAAAAATGACAATGTCATACTGAAGAGCTAACTACAGGCTAATTAAATGCCCTAATAAGAATTTTAATGCTCCACTTTTTTTAGTGAAAATAGATAAAGTTAGCAGAGCAACCCTGTATATAAAAGTTATAATTAAAAAATGATAACGCCATGATAAAGAGCTAACTAAAGGCTAATTAAATGCCCTAATAAGGATTTTAATGCGCCTCTTTTTTAGTAAATATCGCATGTTCTGCTAACTTTAGATAAAGTTAGCAGAGCAACCCTGTGTATAATAGTCATAATTGAAAAATGATAATTCCATACTAAACAGCTGTTTAGGCTAATTAAATGCCCTAATAAGAATTTTAATGCTCCATTTTTTTTAGTAAATATCGCATGTTCAACTTGAGAAAAAGTTAGCAGAGCAACCCTGTACATAATGATCAGAATTAAAAAACGGAAATGCAATACTGAAGAGCTGATTAAAGACTAATGAAATGCCCTAATAAGAATTTTATTGCTCCACCTTTTTTAGTAAATATCGCATGTTCAACTTGAGGAAAAGGTAGCAGAGCAACCCTGTATATAATAGTGATAATTGAAAAATGATAATGCCATACTAAAGAGCTAACTAAAGGCTAATTAAGTGCCCCAATAAGAATTTTAATGCTCCACTTTTTTTCGCATCGCATGTTCTTCCAACTTTAGATAAAGTTAGTAGGGCAACCCTGTATATAATGGTCAACAATAGAAGAACAGAATAGAAGCAGCTCGTGGATGAAATGCGCCAGTCTGTTAGTTTTCAAATTTGTAAAACCTACGACGCAATAAATTGGAATTCATATCTGGTAATATTATTTCACGAACATCCAAGCTGCCCTTATATTTTCCTAACTCAAACATTCAAAAACAAGTTTAACTAGACTTTTAACTATGTTCTCACTATGATATTATCATTTGATTCTTCCACAGTTATGTAGAAATGAAGTATGTACGTATGTAAAATAATAATAATAATAATATAGAATATTTAAAAGATACAATAAAATTCCAACGTAACACCCTGTACCATAAAATTTGTTTTACGAGGGTGATACGAAAAGAACTCTGATACACTCGAATAGTCAGGAATTGAAGAGACCACTTACTTGGTGAAAAGACGACAGGGAAGATCTGCTGGACAAGAGGAGACGGAAACAGTCGGAGACGGGCCTGTATTTTGAAAAGTGCCATAATAATAAACACATGGCCAAACCCTCGTAAACATAGGCGGGTACTTACAGGGTGAGTGGTGTGCAAAATCATGGTCAAAATAACGTATGCTTACAGTTAGAAAAGCATGAGATATTAAAAATGAAATATTTAATTTCTTGATGAGACATTTAATCAGCCTTTAATTAGCTCTCCATTATTGAATTATAATTTTACTCAGCCAAATTCTTAATCAGTTACCAGAACACGCAATTTTTTCAAAGAGTGGAGTAATTCCGGTTTAACCGGAAGTACCGCCAACCTTTTTAACTCAAATAGGGCACCCTGTATATTTTTGCAGATTTTTAAACATCTTTTTTTCCGAATACGTCCATAGTGGGTTTAGTATTAGTTTATGTAAGAACGGAAAAGATAAAGCTTCTTCATCATTTCAGATGTTTAAAATGCCGGCCATTTAAAAACTTAATTTTGCAAAGAAGTGTGTCAACTTTTCAATGATTTACATCCCAAGAGGGGCCCTATAATACATTCGACAGTGACTAAAACACTAAAACGTTTTAATCTAACTGGGAATATTAAAAATTTTCCTAAAACTAGAAGACCGCAGACCGCCACGGACGAATTTGTGAGACAAATAAAAAACTTTATCTTTCCCATTATCATAGAAACAAATACTAAATCCACTATGAACGTATTCGGGAAAAAAGATGTATTGAAATCTGCAAAAATATACAGGGTGTCCTATTTAAATTAAAAAAGATGACGGTACTTTCGGTTAAACCGGACGTACATTTATAGCTACCATAATGTCTACGGATGCATTATGCGTCACTACATTTACCTGAAAATTTTCAGCAATATCACCCTTTCCGTTGCAAAGACATTTGCTTGGTTCCGTACTTTATCCCAACCCTGTATATGGTTGATCTGCTAACTTTATTGCAAGTTAGCAAAACAGCGATTTTTACTAAAAGAAGTGGAGCATTAAAATCTTATTAGGGCATTTAGTTAGCCTTTAATTAGCTCTTTAGTATTGCATCATCATTTTTCAATTATGCCTATTATATACAGGGTTTTTCTGCTAACTTTATCTAAAGTTGGCAGAACATGCGATTTTTACTAAAAAAAGTGGAGCATTAAAATTCTTATTAGGGCATTTAATTAGCCCTCAATTAGCTCTTCAGTATGACATTATCATTTTGTAACTATTATCATTATATACAGGGTTGCTCTGCTACCTTTTCCTCAAGTTGAATATGCGATATTTACTAAAAAAAGTGGAGCATTAAAATTCTTATTAGGGCACTTAATTAGCCTTTAATTAGCTCTTTAGTATGGCATTATAGTTTTTCAATTATGAATATTATATACAGGGTTGCTCTGCTAACTTTATCTAAAGTTAGCAGAACATGCGATATTTAGTGAAAAAATAGGAGCATTAAAATTCCCATTAGGGCATTTAATTAGCCTTTAATTAGCTCTTCATCATGGCATTATCATTTTTTAATTATTACCATTATATACAGGGTTGCTCTGCTAACTTTATCTAAAGTTAGCAGAACATGCGATATTTACTAAAAAAAGAGGCGCATTAAAATTCTTCTTAGGGCATTTAATTAGCCTTTAATCAGCTCTTCAGTGTGACATTGTCATTTTTTAATTATAATCATTATATACAGCGTTGCTCCGCTAACTTTTTCTAAAGTTAAACATACGATATTTACTAAAATAAGTGGAGCATTAAAATTCTTATTAGGGCATTTAATTAGCCTTTAATTAGCTCTTTAGTATGGCATTATAGTTTTTCAATTATGAATATTATATACAGGGTTGCTCTGCTAACTTTATCTAAAGTTAGCAGAACATGCGATATTTAGTGAAAAAATAGGAGCATTAAAATTCCCATTAGGGCATTTAATTAGCCTTTAATTAGCTCTTCATCATGGCATTATCATTTTTTAATTATTACCATTATATACAGGGTTGCTCTGCTAACTTTATCTAAAGTTAGCAGAACATGCGATTTTCACTAAAAAAAGTGGAGCATTAAAATTCTTATTAGGGCATTTAATTAGCCTTTAATTAGCCTTTAATTGTGGTGTTATCAACAATTTGTTCTGCCGACTTTGTTCTGCTAACTTTAGACACGTACCTATGTATGTTGTAGAAAACACAGAGTTAAATTAGCCAAAATGTTCTTGACGTATGCTGTCTTGCCGCATGTTTTCATTTACTGCGGATACTGCGCCGATTTTTAGGGTTTGTTTAAAACGCAATACTGTCTCCCACTTTTGTCGGTGATAGGTATGTATCATGGAGTTCATAGATATTATTTGTAAAAAAATGCTAACATACAAGGAAAGCGACCTTTTCATTTAGTACTTTATTGTTGCACAAAACATGGCACGTGAGGACACTGGGCCTCGCCAAGACTACGGCGCCCCCAAAACCACGGGGCCCCCCCACAGCTGCGGGCCCTTAGTTACGCCAATGGCGTCATCGCTACATTGCTTTATAATATGGAAAATTATAATTGTAATTTTCATATTTGCTCTGTCAGACAAAAGTCATAACATGAAATTTGTTTTAATAAAATACACAATACATAACTACACAATATACAAACACGCAAAAATGAAGGGTCAGTGATCCAAAAGAGGTCGTCGCACCACAACCATAAAACCTTGCTCTAAAGAGGTGAAAAGGGAACAAATGGTTAGAGTAGAAGCTTGGCAACCCTGTCTGAATTGTCAGTTGTCATTGTGACATATGTTTAAGTTTCGTGGTGCAATGTATGTCTGTGCCTATGTTCTTTACTTGTCCTTGTTTCGTGTGTATGCTATTTCCGGATGTGTTTCCGGTATTCCAATAGCTCTCACGTTGTAAGTTATAAAGTTGATATTTTATAGTTAAATGAAATCTTTATACTTTTTAACACTCTGGTTACTTTATTATTAACACAAATTTAATATTATCCTCAGTCCACACTTTCCCCATTTCGTGAATGGAACGCGCACAAATCTGAGGCAACATGATCTACAGTGAGAATATCTGAGAAAATGTGTTGTAGGAACGCCTCGAATTATGACGTTATGCTAACATAACCTATAAAACGCGTTAAAGTCTAACTGTCAATTGTCGAAGTCCAGCTGATATCTGTCAATACTATCAACCCAGTATTGGCAACTATCATAATTAGTTTCAACTGCATTTGCGCAGGGCTCAAATTTAATATTAAATTTGAGATGGTATCGTAGAGTTTCAAATTCTCTGCACTTTTTTAATACAGTTTAAGTCAAGAAATTTCATAACAAATTTGTGATCAAATTTAATATGAAGTTTGATAGCAAATTCAGTATCGTATCATATGGCCCTTAACAACAAAGGCGATCATGTAGGGACCAGTTATGACACTGATACTGCTTTAATGATTCGGTACCAAAAACAATCCCGAGAATGCTGTCGGTTATTATAATTCAAACCAGACTGTTTATGATTAAAATTGGCGTTTGAAAAACTTATATCGTGGATACTGTAGAAGTTCAGTTACAACTAGTGCTCTGGGCCAAAACGTGTTGCGGTATACATTTATTTACATGTGTGGTGCGAGTATGTAATGCATCTAGACCAAAATTACTAGTACAGTTAGCTTATACGATGTGTGATTTCACACAAACCGCAGCAAACTCCAAATAATATGCTCATGGTCTGATATGTAGAGACAGGCGTAATGGTATGTAGTTTTCGCCGATGTCAAATATAATCGTCTAACTTGTTATAAGTTATAGATAGGAAAATACTGGAATTTCAATCAATTTTCCTTAGGTGAAATGTCGGTCAACCCTCCTTTATGTTTGTGACAATTCGGCAATGTGACCTTTTAGCACGCTTTTATTAGCTTCACCTGTATGTTTGTGAGTAACGCTCCCTTGGATTAAGAGGTTAGAATTGGATGCTCCAACTTTGCCGCGGAAACGTTGTTGATGGCTTCAAATCCGTCGGACTAGCGACCAGCGGTCATATTCGCTGACTAAGAGATGGCGCAGACACCTTAAAGTTTCTTAATAATACTCAGAGGCGTAGTGGCGGGAGCCTGAAAGGCGTGACATCCAACTGTTTTGAAGTTTGTATTTTTGTGGAACCCATTCAGGAAAGCCGATAGTTTTAATTATTGTTTATGCAGTAATGGTGATGATTATGTTATGAATTACGCAGAGTATTCATAAATACAGTTAAAAAAAAAGAACACGCTTTAGTGATGTCAACTATAAAATTAAAAAAATATATTTTAAAATCCCCTTAGTTCTCTTTTTTATCAATTTTTTGCGAAAATATTAGGCGTCAAGGAAATTGTTATTTTATTTATCTTATGGAAATTATATGGGTATTAAGGAAACCCTTTGACGCCCGGTATTCTGTAGACCATGTAACTAAGCTTATGAGTAATTTATGGTCTACCTCCTACACTATTTGATTTTCGTCGATGTTGAAGATATAATCGCAGACTCTATCATTACCAAGTGGGTACAATGTCACACCATGACACATCATCGTTCTCAGTAAGAACTGTAATTACAGTAGAGATAAAGACGTTACACAGTCACGTAGAGGATTTTTTTTTCAAAGTAAATGTAACTAATACGTCCGAAGTTGGATCATATTCCACGGTCATTGGCGTTCGCGTAGTTTTGTCAAAAGGTTGCCTCAGGCAGATGTACCGGGTGTTTCCTCATATTTCAGCAACCTCTCTTATCTTTTTTATTTGAAGACATAGAAAAAAATTGTTTATATGAAGGTTTCATAGTCCTCTCTTGTACAAAGTTATATTTTTTTGAATGGGACGCCCTATAATTATATCATAGAAAGAAGAAATATATTTTTCTCTTGTTTTATAGGGTTCATTCACCTTATTTTGAAAGGTTTTTGAAATATTTAGCTTTAACGTTTCTAAAATGTAGAACTAAATCTCAATCCACTATAGCCATGGCGCCCGAAAAACAATTGAATGCGACAATGTTTTGATTATTCGACAATTTTCATTGAATTTTATAAACGACATATAAGCTATTAGGCTAACACCCATACAGTTGTGTACTGATTTATATTTTTACATTCTAATCATTCTTACCTTAACCTAGCAATCTCACATATTCAGTGAATAAAGAAAGTTGAGACTAAAGCTAATAGTCATGACTATTCATTATGTTTTAAAATTAAATAACAATGAATTAGTAGCCAACCACATTAGGTGACGTATTTTATTTTAAAATTATTCTAAAACATTGTTACTAAGATAGTAGAACCTAAATATTTCGGGAGGATCTATCCTCCATATCCCCCTTGGTTTCACCACTGGTATGTATAATATGAGAAAATGTTAAGTCCCTTAGTTTCTGTAATGGGCAAGGCAATGTCCGGATTGACCTGAAAAAGTGTATTATACCGCTAGGCCTTTACTTCACAGGACAATGAACAGCCCATTATGAATACAACAAACTTTTCAGTTTTACTACCCCTCACCCTTCAACGTCACCGCTGCCCAAGAAAAAGTAGAAAATAATCAGCAACCCCTAAAACGCCTGAAAACGAAGTTCGAGGGATATTTGATGTTTTTTTGCTGATTACTTCGCCGCCTATGCACCAATTTTCAAGACTATGACCTACTACGACCCCACAGCATATAATAATAACCGTCTTTTATTAAAAAAAAAAAATGCCAATAATAATAATATGCTATTATACTGCGCGCAAATTTCATCACAATCCATGCAGCGGTTACTCGTAATTACGGGGGTAGAAAAACAGACAGACAGACAGATCGATGGAAATGAGTGACGTGGATTTTCGTTATATATGTAGATACCACAAAATGGCCAGAAAGCGTATGATCTCAAAATCGCGATCACAATACTCCCCTCACCTATCCGTGGGGAAAGTAATAACAACTGACTTGATGATGTCAAGGTTTCTTTTTCTACAGCACTGCCGTTAGACAATGCCTAATTCGAAAATGTATCACTTCTTCTATTACTGGTGTAAAAATCGTTCTTTAATGATGATATAGCGGACAGGAGAACATCATTCGCGCTATTGTTTGTTGGAGTATGTTTGGTTCCTCAAAATACGAACCGTTGATACGGCCAACTTGTTTTCAAGTTTCTTTCTGACAAGGTACTTTTATCGCCTCTGTCACGTTTGACAAATGAGCGTCCATTATTGAGTAGGAGACCTAATGGATCAGAATTTGTTTGCAGATCTACAGAAGATTAGCCGACGCCTGTGCTTTATTCTTTGAAAGCCTTTGTCCTTTAAGTCTCTTTAACACGCTTTTTTTAGCTTCACCTGTACGTTTGTGGGTTTGTAACTCTACGTTGGCTCGGAGGTCGGTCCGAACATTGACGCTCCAACTTTGCCGCGAAAATGATTGTAACAGCTTCAAATTCGTCGAACTAGCGCAGCGGACGTATCCTCTGACTAAGAGCTGGCGCAGACACCTTGAAGCTTGTTAGTATTACACAGAGGCGAGATGACGAGATCATAAAAAAGGCGTGGCATCCAACTGTTTGGGAGTTAGTATTTTTCTGTAATTTATTTAGGAAAGTTGACAGTTTTAATTATCGTTTATGCAGTAGGTAATTAAAATGATTATGCTATGAATATTCATCAAAACAATTTTACATCTCCATTACACAGAGTATTAATACATAAAGTTTAAAAAGACCAAAAAAACACGCTTCAATGATAAAGTTAACATAAAAATAAAAACAAATATAGTTCAAAAAACTTTAAAACACGCTTTTAAAAGGAACATCGGACTAACAAGTTAAAGATAACTCTTAAAGTAAGATGATAATAATGAACGAAAAATACTAGTATGATTGTGAGAAGAACGTAGGCGCTTTGTGCCATATTATCCGTAATATCGAGTGCCGACGCCTTTTTCACCATAGTATTATTATTTTTCGTTCATTATTGTTTCAAGCATATTTTAAAAATCATGTTAAACCTTTCAGTTCGATGTTCTTGAAAAACGTGATTTTAGTTTTTTTTTAATATATTTATTGTATTTATTTATTTATTTGTTCGCGCAGTCTTGGTGACATTGATCATGGAGGAATTACTTCTCTGCTCAATTTTTGCATGGTATCTTGTAAAGAGAAAGAAACAAATAGAATGTTTAAAAAGTATCCGCCGTTTAAGATGGTCGAGGAAAAGGCTCCTAAGAATACAACACTTTACCCACGTCAGATTACTGTTTCAATTACGTAATGAACCTGATTGGCAAAACTGTTTAACCGTTTGAGAAGCGATGGCTTGTAGATATCGCACTGTCTACTCTCAGACCAACGAGATTTATTTTCGGTAAACACTCTTTTAAGAGTCAATATTCTTACAACTGTTTCTATATCTATAGCAAACAATTTCTTTCAATTTTTCTACCAAAATCTTATATACCTGCTTTTTTCTCTCTCTGTCACTATATCTCTGGATTTGATACGCCAATTTCATTGTTAACGTTCATACAATATACACTAAATTAAAAGCTGCCGGGGCATTGCCGAAGGTGTGTCGTCCTTGCTAAATTAGCGAACAAAATGTATCGGAAGATGAAGTCAAATTGTACAGTAGGGGTGCTCAGACTTGAACTGCTGGCGATCTACCTCTACCTCAATATTTTTAGGTTACGATCGATCGATTCTGAGAGGCTGGAAGGTAGGTCTGCTCTAAAATGTCAATGATGATGTAGCGTGGCACTACATACCTTCAGAATACTTTTCATAAGAATGTACGTACCTAATTACCGACTGCTAATCGCAAGCATGATGACGTTTGACGTCAGTTAGTCGATAGTAATAGTGATTGTGATATTTTGACTTAATTATCTTCATTTCAGAAAATGTGGATTGCAGACTCGCACAAGTAAGTCGACCCAAACGTTGGCGTTAACTGAAGGGCGATTTGTCTTGGATTCGGATATTTATCTTCAGGTAAAAACCGCAGAATTTTGTATCAGATAACTCATTTTCAACAGTACAACATATGTGAATAGTTTTTTTATGTCGGATATATTTTTCTATCTAGAGGTCGTCTCAAAAGGCACTAGTGATCGACTCGTCGATCGAGATTGACCGTTTTAGCACCCCTGGTCTACATGTACCGATTTGACCGCGTAGTTCATTCTATAACTATGCCCTGACACCTCAGTTATCGCTTGTAACTGTACCGTCTCCACACAGTTCTTAAAACATACGCGTATACAATATACATGAATAAATATTTCAATACCTAGTCTACAGAACACCATGTTTCACTTCACGTTACAATCTCATCCCCGTACTGAAACCTGAAACACTCTTTGTTTGAGCGTTTAAATTTTTGTCCGTCACTATCAAGATATCTCACAGGTCTACTCGCGATAAGACATCCAGGTAATCCAACGCCTCCCCTGATATGTGAGGCACGTTTTTTGTATGGCACGGCGCGGCGTTGATTTTTTTATTGAAACCAACCATTTCAAATTCAGCGTGGCGAGATCCGGTGAGAACTTAATATTCCGGCATGAAGCTCACGAAGCGCACGGTAGCATCAAGCAACTTTTCAACAAAAGCGGGAACTTTTCCCTTCTACAAATAACACAGTCGCGATGTGATTGGAATAAAGAGGTGTTATGTTTATAGGACTGATTCTAAAAATACTTCCTACAAACCACTGACTAAGAGCCGTATGACACGATACTAAATTTACTATCAAATTTGCGATCAAATTTGTTAGGAAATTTCGTAGCATCTCATACAGGATTTTTGAGGCAATATCTAAAATCAGATTTGACATGAAATTTGATACCAAATTATTTAGAAATTGTTCTAAATACTAGCAAATTGATATAAAAACTGCGCGTCAAGGCGCACAGAAGACGAATAATGTCAGTGGATCTATTGTCAGTGGAATAATGGAGTTGAGATCTGTCAGATTGACTTCTGTGAAATGCAGCAAATCGTAACCTAAGTTTTTGGCGTCCACGCCGTCAAAAGGTGCGTTCCTTTCACATGTGAAACGAATATCAGTTCATTTCTTGAGATGAAAAACTCGCATCATATTTACATGAAAGGAACGAGTTGCTCATATTTTACTAAAACACTAACCTCTAAATGTGAATAACGTATAACATAAATAAATAAAGATTTAAATATAATTATGTTTCACTGTGTTCAGTACAGGGTGTCCATTTTGGGTACTTTTACGGTTATTTTTGAAGACAGAGAGTTGCGGTTTTCGCGACAGTGTGCTAGTTTTCTGTGAAGCTAAAGATGCCGTTAACAAAATTATCTTGGTTTTTGAGATAGAGGGTGAAATCGAAAACTATCGATTTTGGGACAACCCTCGTATCTCGCTTGTCTTTTATCTTATTGAAAAGTTTGAAAAAGGGACTTATAGAATTTTTTATGTAGAATCCAGTGATGTAGTTTGATTTTTTCTTGCTCTAATCATTTTTCAGTTATGAAGCAAACATATATTTTTTTAAATGGAATACCTTGTATATTATTTTTGAAGTCAATCGGAAATAATTCAAGCTTTCCAAAAGTATTATTCGTATGAATTTTTTCTGAAAAATAAGCTTGAAATTTCATTTTTTACTTTATTTGTAGCAGTAGGCCATGACTAATCTACTAAAAACAATATCCAAGTAAATAATTATTAAGACACAAGATACTCAATACTTTAAAACTCAAAATTATTTAATTGTATTTTATACGCTAATGACTACTGTTTGTGATAATGTTCAGTAAATATTACTTATTGGATTACATTACTTAAAACCAAACTTCATATCTGAAGAATATCAACACACTATCAAATTTGAATTTGAATCAAAATAAAAACTAAAAACATCGACGAGATTTTAGATATGTTGGTTCAATTTGGAGACTATTTTCTCGAATGCAAATCTGGCACAATTTCTTATTCTTTTAAAGGCATTTAAAAGAATTATTGGTCTCCTTCATGCTATGGCGATTAAAAATTCCCAAACTTGGATCCTGTGCCAATGTTGAAGTATCTTAAGCTGCATGGATGGTAATTGCATTTTTTTAGAATTATTTCTGCAGTTGATTTTTGTACCCCTACAGCTTCTTCTTTGTGCTTACAATATGATGAATACGTTGCTTCTATGTAACCTAATACGTTTGTTTCCCTTTGCTTCCTATTCTCCTTGAAATAAGTTTCAGGACGTGGTTGAATAAACAATCCGTACCTAACTATATTTATTTTTAGACGAGCAAATATATCTGAAAACGGTTGCTGCCTGTTTGGGTATCTAAGCTGCCATTATTATAGAAAGTTAACAATAATTAAAATGAAACACAGAAAGAACAAAGCTATATTTAATAAAAATATAATTGAAAGCTGACAGTCTCACAAGTTTTGTACAGATCTGCTTTTTTGACTTTAATAGATGAGTCATAGCCCACTATCTACTCAATATTATAATAACACAATATTTATCATTCTAATGAGACATTATTATATTTAATGTATTTTGATTCTGTTTTTTTTTCGAATTTGAGTAGGAAGTCTCTTGTAGAGTAATAACTGCTTAGATGCTTATGATTTATGGTTGATTAACCATGGCCTACTGCTACAAATAAAGCAAAAATTGGAAAAGTCAAATTTTGAGCGTAATTTTCAAAATAACTTAATACTAATATATATTTTTGAAAAGCTTGAATTATTTCCGATTGACATCAAAAATAATATACAGAGTGTTCTATTTAAAAATATAAATGTTTGCTTCATAACTGAAAAATGGTGAGAGTAAGAAAAAATCAAACTACACCACTAGATTCCACAGAAAAAATTCTATAAGGTCCTTTTTCAAACTTTTCAATAAAATAAAAGACCACCGAGATTCGAGGGTGGTCCCAAAGTCGATATTTTCGATTTGACCCTGTATCTCAAAAACCAAGGCCATGATAATTTTGTTGGCGGCATCTTTAGTTTCACAAAAAGTAGCACACTGTCGCGAAAACCTCAACTCTCTATCTTCTAAAATAACCGAGATACCCCGTAAAAGTGCCCAAAATGGAACACCCTGTACAATTAAGACAAATATATCTCCGCAATAATAGGAAAGGTAAATGAGCAGACAAGGTATGGTAATCTGAACAATATGTATTGTTGCTTATGACTTCAGATCGAAATAATTAATACATATGTATCAATTAAGTTTAACATCATTTTATATTTATTTTGCATTCTAAATTCAAGTTTAGGCCAGTCAAATTGCAATCAAAGTGCAAGGAATATTGGCATTTCTGCTCCTGTGGACGTGCTCATGATTTTTCATTGCTGCACATTCATGTGACGTCGCTAGAGTCCTTTATCTGTAAAATTAAAATTATAATTTTCATGTAAAACAAATGTTATAATATGGAGTTTGCTTGCTTGTTTTATATGATACAAATAACACATAAATATACACAATATACAAACATACACAAAAATGAAAGTGAGATTAGTGATCCAAAAAACTCGGAGCACAACCACAAAACCAAGTTCTGGAGAGGTGAATAAGGAACAAATATCCTCATTTCAAACTCTCCTCATTTCGCGAATGGAATACGCATGAAACTGAGGCAAAATGGTCTCTGGTGAGAATATCTGAGAAAATGTGTGGAAGGAACGCATCTAATAGTGACGCAAAGCTAGTATAACCATTCGTGTCGAATTGTCAACTATGGAATTCCAGATGATATCTTTCAATAGTATTAACCCAGTATTGGCAACTGTCCTACTTAGTTTCAACAGCGCCTGCGCCTGGCTCAAATTTAATATTAAATTTGAGATGCAAAGTTGAACTCGAGTTAAACTGTGTTTGTACAACCGGCCCTAAATACAGTTTCAAATTCTCTGCACTTCTTTGATACCATTTTTGTTAAGGAATTGCTATCAAATTTGATATTAAATTATATAGCAAATTTAGTATCGTGTTATACGGCTCTAAGTTCAGAATAACGTTTTGCTTTCCGGCTCAGTTCGTAGCAAGCTTATCAAAAACAATAGCGTATCGGGACTTGTCACGAAAGACCCACGAAAAACATGCTTTTGAAGAACATGGGGCTATAAAGTTATTTTTTTAAATAAACTTAAAGCAAGAATGAACGAAAAATACGAGTATCATTGTGAAAAAGTGTGGGCGCCTTGTGCCATATATTATTCGTAAATTGAGCGCCCGACGCTGTCAGAAACAAAGCCTTCTCCAAGACATTTTTTATAATAAAAGAATGAACCGCATCCTCGACACTTAATCGATTAATCAACTAATCAGTCAAAACTGCGTGGCATCCAGTGGTAAAATGATTTATTAATCTCTCGCGGAGCGGCGTGTTGCAGCCCTGCGTCAATCATCCTTTAGTTTCTCTCTGGGGTTTATTCTCTAGATTTAGCTACTCGAAACCCATAATTTATGTTATGTTCGACTGCATCATGAACACTTGATTTATGAATTGGTTTAGTATCCACAATTGACTACTTTATTGGATACCACTTTACTGGATTCAACTGTCACTGTCATTCTGTCAAATAAATATCGTACTAGATGCAAGCAACACTTTATTCAAATAAGGAGAATTTAACTTTTACCTAAAAACAACATTATGAATTTTAGCTATACTAATTATTAATTAAAAACACATTCTTTGTTATTATAAAAATGCATACCTGAGGAAGTTGAGCTCAAAGTGGAAGCACAGTTTTAAATCTGCAATACTCTTGCTTCATCATTGTTACTACCTCGCACCAAGTCAGCCGCAAGTACTTCCTGGCCCAATATTCTGGTGGCAACACGCCAGCACCCCAGCCGCTTAATAATTTCCCTTAGCCCCGGATTTTGCTAATATAGTTGCGGATGTGCGTCTAAAACAATGCCCGGTATATGAAGACGAGTTCACCAAACCGAGAAGTTGCGCAACGACGCTTGGGACTCCGGCAATTTTGTGTACTCCAACTGATTGCACAGTGCTTTTTCTTTTTATGTAATTTCTGAAAAATCGACTGTGGGTAATATGAGCTGGTCGAAGACTCATATATACCTCCTGATTATTTCTATTAAGTCCAAATTCTGCAGTTTACCAGGCAGTATGACGAAGGATCTATTTTTTTTGTTTTATGTCGGTACGTTTTACTAAGAAATGCATTCCACTATCTTGTACAGCAGTTATAGTTAGAGAAACCCATTCGTGACGTTGGGCTGCACCAGCAACGCCAAGTATGAGAGTGACCTAAAGGAATTAATCTACTCCTTAATAAATATTGCTTTTCATCTACTACAGATAGGAATTTAGCCACATCTTGTTTACTTAGGATCAAAGACGTTTTCGGTTTGTGTCCCTCTGCCTTTCGTCTAAGGTAAGGAATGACGCTGGGAAATGTACTTATATCTATCCCTGCATAAAAATTGATTTTTGCTCGTAACATTGAGTACTTGATCTATCGTGAAGAACTTTTTAAGCCTTAGTTTCACTATTAATGTAATCCATAATGTAATCTTCTGCCGATTTTGCAATTTCCTTTGTTTTACACCACGTGTTATACGCCGCATACATATTTTCATAAGCATTTTTTGCTTTAGTGGGTAACAGACACTCTTTGCCGCTTGCGGCTAAATTTTCTACACTTCCTTCTTCCGCACTATCCATTTTTTTTTTTGGATTAAGATGACGTTTGTCACAAAATTAATCTAGTAAACAACTTTGTTTACTAAGATTGCTAAGGTCGCTGGTTACTAAGGTAAGAAAAGCAAAAGCAATGTTTTTTAGTAATAAGGCGACGAATATGATTTGCCATTTCAGAAAATAAAATCTCTGCATTGCAATCGATCATAAAGCTTTGTATGCAACTCGTACATTCTTCTTCTTTAGGTGCCGTCCCCATTCTGGAGGTTGGCAATCATCAAGGCAATTCGAATTTTGGAAACCGCCGCTCTAAATAGCTGGTTATTGGAGCAATTATACCAATCCCTCAGATTCTTTAACCACGAATGTCTTCTCCTTCCTATTGTTCTTTTCCCTGCGATTTTTCCTTCAATTATTACTTGAAGTAGATGATATGTATCCTCTCTCATGATGTCTCCCAGGTACTGTAATTTTCTTTTCTTTATGGTTAGCAACACTTCCCTTTGTTTTTTCATTCTTACTGGTACTATTTCGTTTGTATTTCGTTTGTAACTTTGTCTCTCTCTCTCGTACATAACTAGGCTTTATGGACGTGCCCTACGAACCTTTGCACCTAATTCATGTACTTAATACATAAATAGCTATTATCTACTCCTATTGAACTATGTATACAGCGATTACCAAATTACTTTCAGCCAGGTAATACTACTTATAAACAAACAGTTTGAATTATTTTTCATAACTCACATTGGTACATAGGATTAAATTTAATAGACGCTATAATAACTACAAATGTCGCTATGACACGTTTTTTTTTGTTTTTTTTTTGAAACATCGTTTATTTCTGGAAGTAATTACATAACAATAAAATTTAACAATTCTCTAAACAGTACCGACGGTTCTGGCCTCGAGAATTATAAACATAAACTCATCAACAGTGTTCATTTTTTTCCTTAACTAGAATTATATTACATACTACTTAATTAACTACATATACGTCAAACGCTAATTCGAACGGTGACAGTATTTATTGAAGTGAAAGAGGTGAGGTTAGGTTGTCAATGTGAGTAGCTGTTATATATTTAAATCGTACTATTCATAGCTTTGGTCGTAGATAAAGTGTAGAATTCAATTCGCGGTAATGGTAATAACTCACTTATTGATTTACAGCACTTGCCTACGACTCGTGTTGCAAACTTCAGCTGCGTGACTTACACTCACAACCGCTAATTGAACAATGTACTATTATCCTCTCCCATTGAGTTATACAACGATGACTAAATTATTTTTGAACCTACAAACAAATAGCGTTAATTACATTTCATAACTCACTCTCCAGCCGTGGGTTTTAAGGACAATTGTTGGAAATTTAAAATAATATATAAAACAATATTTCCACGAAATTAAGCAGAAATAATACCAGCATAGCAAACCTCTCACAAACCTTGTACCACATCCCTTTTTACAATGATTTCATAAACAAAACTATCATCATCTAGTAAACTCGTGCGAAACAATGTAACAAAACCCCGCGTCGCTGTTTCATAACCAAAAACCGATTAATTGCTTTTTCTTATAGAATTACGCTGTGCAGCGAATTTAATTGAAATTTACATATTGCCTGTAAGTTTCCGAAAGTTGCGAAAATGTATCAAGCAGCCACGTTTTTTCCCATGCCAATTTGCATAGATGTTTCAATTTTATGGAATAATCGTAAATAGTTTTGTGCTATTGTTGATAGTTACTGTAGAAGAAACGATTCAGATAAATCGGATGCTGAAATAGCGTAACAGCGTAACTACTGAGTGAAATCCGAGCACAAAAATAAATATATAGTAAAAACACGCTCTTAAAGAATATCGGACTAAAATGTTAAAACATTTTTTAAAATTAGCTTAAAACAACAATAAAGAAAAAAATACTAGTATGATTGTGAAAAAAGCGTCGGGCGGTTGATTTAAGAATAATATGATACAAAGCGTCCACGCTTCTTTCACAATCATACTAGTATTTTCGTTCATTATTGTTTTATGCTTATTTTAAAAATTATTTTTAACGTTTTAGTCCGATATTCTTTAACAACGCGTTTTTTAGTTTTTTTAATACATATTTATTTTTAATTATTAATGTTACTTTATCACTAAAGTGTATCTTTTTAGTTTTTAAACTGTATTTGGTTAATACTTCGAGTAATAAAGATGAACTATTGTTTTTGGTCAAGATTCATAGCATAATCATTACCATTCCTGCATAAATGTCGACTTTCCTGAATAAATTTCACCAAGACATCAACTCCCAAACGGTTGGATGTCAGGCCTTTTAGGCTCTCGGCCCTACGCGTCTGTGTAATATTAACAAACTTTAAGGTGTTTGCGCCATCTTTTAGTCAGTGGATACAACCATTGGTCCGACGGATTTGAAGCCGTCAAAATCGCTTTCGCCGCAAAATTGGAACGTTCAAAGTTCGGTCCGATCTCCTAATTCTAAGTGGAGTCACAAATTCACAAACAAGCATACAGGTTAAGCTAATGAAGGCGTGTTAAAAAATCCGACGATTGGTACTGGAATTTTAGATTCGAAGTTTTTACTGTGTGCTGTGCGATTGCCTCGCTACCTTATCAATGCGAGAATCCTTTCTGTGGAAATGCTGGCTTTCCATGGCCAGGATAAGGAGAACCCCGATGAGTTACATTACCACCTTCTCATTAGGTTGGGAAGGATGCGCTGTTCTTCCAGTATAGAAGATTCTTCGCAAAAACGAAACGAAACTCTAGCAGATCGTTCAGAGAGGCGCAACATTTGATTGACGATGGACGTGGTTTATTTATTTAACCGTGCCTGCGCTACACTTGATTAATTGGTTAGATTTATATAAGTTCTTTTAATGTTATGCAATTTTTTTGTTTTTATTTTTATATATATTAATATTAGTTAATTAGTAAATATTACAGAGAGAAAAAAACACATAGGTATATGTGACGATCACAGATGTCACAGGTGAGAAATACTAATAATGGCTTTATTCTCCCAAGAACATAATTATAATGAACATTGTCATGATGTCAGTTTTAAATGAGCATAGCAGGTGAATCTCAAGAAGGGGTTCACAACTTGGTGCTATTCCACCCAATCCTTGCTTAATTTATTAATCTAAAATATATGACGTCTTAACCTAGCTTAAATTAATACTAGGGGGGGGGGGCACATACGTATAGCAATACAAAATAACGAATTAGGTTTTCGTACTGCATAAACTATTGTGGTGACTGAAAATTAAGGACAAACTTTTTGAGTCCTGCTATACTAAGGTCTTTAACATGTAATAGGATGCTATTGTACAAATTGTAGATATTAAACTTGAATCCTCTTTCGAAAAGTTTTGATTTATTCTTATTCTTAGTATTGACATCATGTACATCAGAGCAAAAACGTATTCTATTATATAGGGGTATGGTAGAGACTTAGATATTACTATATTATGAAATAAAACAAACTGGATGCAATTTAACATACAGAGCCAATCTGTCTTTAAGTTTATGCGAAATGCGATCATACCTTCTAATACCATAGATCTAAATACGTTAATCAATGCATAGATGTAACGAATGCATGAGTTCTGGACGCGTTGTATTCTGCGCATGCTGTCCTTATCCAAGCACGGAGTAAACACAGGAGAGCAGAAATTGAACTGAGACAATACCAGTGAATCACACAGCATTTTCTTGATATTAACAGATAGGTATGTTCTGTGCGGATAGAGTAACTTCAGAGCTGCATAAGATATCTGTATCTTCTTTGAAACCTGAGCCCGAAATCTAAGATCCTGATCAAATACTAGTAATAGATCTTTAGCTTGTTCAGCAAAGCAGATATCTTGCCCGTCAGTGCTAATATTTATACGGCTAGCTAGTGTTGGTCTTAAAGGCTTTTTTGCTAAGTGTAGTGGAGTAAATTTATTCGGATTTATATTTAAACTATGCATTTTAGCTATGTCCGACATCTGCTTTAAATCACTGTTGATATCTGAAACCGAACGATACATCTGGGTGTCATCAGCGTACATGTGAATTTGGCAGTGATTAATAAAACAAACGAACTGACTCGTATATATAGAAAATAGCAAAGGTCCGAGCACAGATCCTTACGGGTCTCCAGCACTCACTGGTTTGAACTCTGAAACCTCTCATCCCAGTTTAACTGCTTGTGTACGATCTGAAGATATGAACTAAGAAGACTTAAAGATTCAACACATAACCACATAACCACAGGATTTCAATATTGCTATTACTGTTTGATGATTGATTGTGTCGAACGCTTTGCTAAAGTCGAGCATTTGTCATTTTCCAACTCTTTTATTAATATCATCGGTAATGTGTAGCAATGCTGTAGTGCAGCAGTGACCGACACGGAAACCTGACTCCGTAAGAGGCAGTATTTTATTATCATTCAAGTAACGCAATAATTGATTGGCAAAGATCTTCTCAGTTAATTTACACAAGGAACATAAGATACTTATTGGTCTCAAATTAGCCAATCCTTCTGGTTTGCTGGTTTTTGGAATTGGTGTGATACGCGCATTCTTCGTTCATACTGGATATTTTGAACTAACAGTGATAGTGTTGATAATATTTACTAAGTGATTCAGTATACAGGGTGGGCCTATAGCGCGTGGACGTAAGATTGTGGACTTACTAAAATATATTTTAGAAACCTGTCACTTGATTATGGTAGGGAACCTTGAGGGCTATACCATAAAAATAATTTCACTTAAATTTTGACGTTTATGCAGGGTAATTCATATCAATTTTTTTTTTAAATGGAGCCCCCTATATATTATTGCATATTTGGATTCCGTGGTCAATCCTAATGTGACTTTATGTATCATACTTGGAACTTTACACGAACCGTTTAGGCGCAAATCACCATTTTTGGTGTAAGTAGATATCAGAAAAAAAATTGAATATCGCAGGGATTGTAAAACCTAGAAGGCCGTGACTTTGTGGTATGATCAAGCATGAAACGCGTCACCTTCTATTAGACGGATAAACTTGAATTCTTTTTATGGTTCAATCACAGATAACTTGATTATTTCAAATGGGCATGCCTATTTTGGTTTATAGAATCAAATGTAAAACTTGATTACCTTTCTAACGATATAGGATTCTCAATATCAATCCCTTTTGGTTTTCATTTTATTTCAAATCTTCAGTCAAATCGGTGTTTTTGAATTTTTCTGCATGCAAGCAACCTAGCAGACCGTGAAAAATAAACAAAAGCCCGTTAATATGGAAGAAACCAACTGACTTAGTAGAAGTAGTAGAATGCTCGCTAATGTCCCTCCTTAGCACTGGTTTTTATTAATTGGATTTTAGCCTCCAAAGATGCTAATTTAGCGTCGTAGTAATTAGATTTCTCGGCCATTTTTTTTGGTAATTGTCTAGATAATCGCTTCACCTATCGTAGTTGTAGGCATCTATGTTAGTTTTAATTTATAGGTATTTAATACCAATGACACGATGATATTTTATGGTTAATCACACGCGAGCGACAAAGATATGGGTTTTTGCTCACAATTTTTGACTCTGTTGAGGATATGCTATCACATACGTGTTACTCGCTCAGCAGACATATCACTACTAAATGATTATCTGTATTTGCTCATATCTCTTTCCAGTGTCTGGCATACCGCACTGCCGTGTCGTGCTCTTCCCATAAGTCCTGGATTGTGGAAGGGATTTTCAAGGATAAGTAAGATAGGAGATGCTCCATCGTCCAGTTCTCCCCGCAAGCACATAAATCGTCCGCAGCGTATCTCCATCTCACGAGGTTATCCCCAGACCTGCCCATTTGGCATCGAATCCTGTTGAGATTTTTCCAGTGATCACATTTGGGTTGTAATCCGGCAGGGAGGCTTCCAGTAGGATTCCAAGTTGGTATGTGGTCCTGTGTTATAGCTTTCGCTTCCACAGCATCTCTTTGGTTACTGATTTGGAGTCTGTCAGTGAATTTGTGGCCATAATGAAACTCTTCCTCTATTTACAAAGAAGTCTCACATTAGTTTACCAACTATGGAAAGGAACGACCACGTCGTAAGTATTGCTAAAACGGCATCCCAGAAGCTTGGAGTTTCGTTCCGCTTTAGGAAGCTGTATACACCAGAGCAACTACTGCTGCTCTACAAGGCACAGATCAGATCATCGCTGGAGTATTGCTCCCATGTGTGAGGCTTCTGGACAATATCCAGAAGAGTGCAATTAGATTAATTGATACGCCTAACCTCACAAAGGACCTCCACAGCCTGAAACATTGAGTGAGCCCTCCCAGATAATAACACCAAAGGCCGTCCGAACGAGGAACACTAGAGAGGCTCTGCGAGCTCATCCTTACCAGGTGGAAGTCCCTACTCCCCGAACTAGTCTCCCCCAACGTTCCTTCTTTTGGAGAACTTCGATGCTGTGAAATGAGCTACCGGGGAATTTGTTTCCCAACGGCTACAACCCGCAGCGCCATAGGCTTTTCAGCCTTTGCGGAAGGCTGACCATTAAAAAAACGGAGTCCTGTCTAAGGTAACACGGTAACGGATGGATGTGATGATAAGGATCAAATGGTCCCTAATACCCCTTCCCACCCCCTGAGGCCTGAGAACAATGGCCGTCGTCGTCCCGGAAGTGCGGCGGCGGTTTTTCGAGCTCGGCAACACCGCGCATCGCATTGTCTAACTTAGCGCGCGCATATTTTAGCCTCCCGACAAATTGCAGGCTATTTGCGTAATAGGTTCACAGGAACGAGTGCGCGTTATAAGATTAATGACAATGGACTCTCTAATGACCGCCGCCGCTGCTTTGATTGTGCGAGCCGAAAGATGGGTTGGGGGATAACGGTCATTCTTGCTCACTCGCACATCGATATCCTCCGTACATTCAATTTTCCTTATTTCCCTGCCGTCACTTATTTATAGTCATCGAAAAGTGTTACGATGAGGTATTAGCAGGTGATCAGGACTGTAGTCCTATCAATTGGTATTTCCAAGTAGACTGTTCAGGTCTTTCCACCACAGCGTACTGATAGGGCAATTGCAAAAATATGAACCACAATTTGCACCCCTAATTCTTCAATTTTTTGGTGGTACTAAGGGGATTATGGTTCAGTCACCCTAACGGTTGCCGCTCAGCCTTAAGTTTTGTTGTCCACCCCCATTCAAGAAGACCAAATAGAGTTCCATCCTAAGCTCTTTGCGAGCTTTGAGATGCATTGAACTAAGCTCTCCTGTCTTTTTCTTCTGGCCTACTTTCAGATAGGAGTTCCTGCTTTCACTCAAGGCAGCACAGTTGAAGATGACATCCTTAGCTGTTTCCTCAGCCTCACCGCACTTCCTGCATAATGGGTTTGTCACTTTGAGCCCCAGCTTTTGCAGGTGTGCACTGAACGTCCAATGACCAGTTTTAAACAAAATCACCTTTAGTAGTTCTTTTTTGTTCAATCTGAGAACGTCTGCGATATTAAAACACGAGGGTCCCCTCAGCATTCTCTTAGACTGAACATTCCCCACCATCGCGTCCCAGCGTTTCTGGTGCTCATTTGACACACATCTAGTGACAGCTATCCGTACCGTTTTGTATGATATAACACATGCTTGTTCTGGCTCGATAAGAGGGAGTTCTGCGCCTTCTTTGACACACCCGTCCAGTGCCTAACAAGGGGAGTGGCAAAGAAGGCTCACTCGCCACGAGCGTAACTGGGTTTAGAGCGCAAAACAAAGATATCACGCAAGGCGATGTTATCGAGTACAGTCTAACAACAATGCTGCACTCTCGAAAAATTGCGCATAAATGTTAACCACAAGTCATCATGGTTGTAAGTTACCTATGATCTCTGATTTCTCTTCTGTTTTGAATTGTTGCTTCTGGTTCATAAAGGTTCTGCTGTTGCTCAATCGCATTTGCTTTATAGATTTATTTCCTTTGTGAAATATAGGAACCGTTTCTCGTTAAGGCGCAATGTCGCGCTATCCCCCCAGCAAGAGAGAGAAAAAGAGTTTTTAATAGGTCTGTATACAGTGCAAGTACCTACTTCTAGTCACAAATGGTTGCCTGCTCTTTAGGTCGCATACAGTGCTCAAACTATACGAACTCGCAACACACTAATATCGGACTATAACCAGTGTCTCGTCAAGTTATTGACTGAAGACCGAGGCACGGCTAGCGCACGAGAGCGCTTCTATCAGTCAATCACACATCAATCGATTTTAAAAATGACCAATTAGAACCAAAGGGTTGCAGGTGCTATATGAAGAGAAGCCGCTTGTGCTACTCGCTACCCATTGTTTACATCAGGAATTCTAACCTAATCGCTACTAACCTATTATTTGAAATGGATAATCGGGTGAATGCGTTGCTTAAGATGAACTTTGACCAACTCTCCTCAAAGAACAGAATACAAATTTAGGAAATTATAAATAACATTACAAAGATGAAAATAAGTAGGTACTCATGATGTATAATGTTTTTATAAAATGAAGCAGACAGCTGCTAGGTTCAATAGGTTGCGCAGAGGCGTTTCAATACAGGAATTGGGAGACCGATTCCCAGGCTAGACGATTTTTTTTCTTGATTGGGCGGGATGATAGAACATTCTTAAGAAGTGACTTTTTGTGATACCGGCTATAAAAAACGTTTAAAAAAGACATAACTGTACTTGTGAAAACTGAAAACTCTTATTATGTGTACGGTGCAGCTGTAGCATCAACAATCTCTAAAAGGATTTTTGTGTAGTTTTTTATTTTAAATTTTGTGCGTGCCCTCTTTCAAAAATTCAGGAACCGCCACTGGTGGGATAAGAATTTTCAATAAAAGTAGCTTTCAGATAAGATGCCGCCAAAAAAACTATCGGATGCACAATTTAAGAAAATTAGGGAACAGAAAATTAAAATTATAAAGAAAAATACCTATAGCTATAGTCGATTATTCAAGCTCAATAACCGAACACCCTTCTACTTATTTAAAATTTAGAGGATATGAGCGCATTTCAAATTTTGCAAAAGAAGTTACAAACTATCATTACAGAGCACATATCCAAATCTGGACATCTGTAACTATCATGAGAAAAATCAGAAAAAAAATCCATCCCATACAATTTGAAAATTATGGGCATTTAAAAAAACCTAGAAATTTTCTCAAATTATAACAATTTTTCGGTTATTGTGGTTAATTTTTATTATTTTTGTTCATTTAAACTTTGGAAACGTAACCCTAAATAACATTTCTAGAAGCACAGTCAAAAATAATGACACAATTACCCAAGTTTTTTAGAATGAAGACAATTTATTAAACTATGAATTTAAAATTTTCAAAGTTTGCCGACTTTGAAAGACCCTGCTTTAAAAAAACGTACTAAAGTACCGTGGCAAGTGCCATTAAAAGTTGGCGCATTGAACAAGGATTGTAAAATGGTACAATACGTGTTAGTTTCATACTAAAAAAAAACGAGTAAAAAAATGGAGTCAAGTTGATTGACTCAGTACTTCCCACACATTACTGTGATACCAGTTTATTAATTTCCCATAGCATGAAGCTTTAGTCTGAGATCCCCTTGCAACCAAATCATCGGCAGCCTCCCTCCCCCCCCCTAAAATTGTCTTACGCCGTTAGGTCTTTCCTTCACAGGTCAATGGACAGCCCATTATCAAATACTACAAACTTTTCAGTTTTACGACGCCCCACCGCCCAACCACCCCAATTTCACCCCCACCCAAAAAAATGTAGGAAATGATCAGGAATCCCTAAAACATCTAAAAACGAGGTTTGAGTTGATCTCATACTTTTAGTTTTTTTATTATTGCTACGCTGCCACTGACACGATTTTTAACAAACATACGCGTTTTCCATCCTCACCACGGTAATAATACTGTGTCAAAATTTCATTAGAATCAATTTAATAGTGTCCACGTTACAAAATACAAAACGATCTAAAGCAATAAATACTCGTATGTGTACAGAAAATTCCTTTGTTTCCGTAATAGGCTAGGCAATGTTCGGATGGACCTAGAAAGTTGATTTATGTCGCTAGGTCTTCCTTCGCAGGTTAGTGAACAGCCTATTATGAATACAAGAAATTTCTCAGTTTTTCAACCCCCCACCCCCCAACCACCCCAATTTCACCCCCACAAAAAAACGCAGAAAATGATCAGGAACCTCTAAAACGCTTAAAAACGGAGTTTGAGCTGTTTCTATATTTTTAGTTTTTTTATTATTTCTGTGCCGCCACTGGCACGATTTATATAACCCATACGCGTTTTCCATCCTCGCCACGGCAGTAATACTGTGTCAAAATTTCATTAATATCAATTCAACAGTTTCCTCGTAACACAATATAGGAGGATCTAAAGCAATACTCTCGTATTTTTACACCAGAAAATATTCTAAGTCCTTTGGTTTCTGTAATAGGCAAGGCGATGTCCGGATGGACCTAAAAAAGTTATTTATGTTGCTAGGTCTTCCTTCATGGGTCAGTGAACAGTCTATTATGAAAGCAACAACTTTTTCAATTTTACAACCCCCCACCCCCCAACCACCCCAATTTCACCCCCACCCAAAAAAAAGTAGAAAATGATCAGGAACCCCTAAAACGCCTAAAAACGAAGTTTAAGCAATATTTGTTTTTTTTTTGTTTTTTGCTAATTACTCCGCCGCCCATGCATCGATTTTCAAAATTATAGGAACATTACCTACTACGACCCCACAGCATATCGCTGCCCAAGTTTCATCACAATCCGTGCAGCGGTTGCTGAGATTGCGAGGCTAGAAAAAAGCGACAGACAGACAGACAGACAGTCAGACAGACGGACAGACGGACAGACGGACAGACGGACAGACGGACAGACGGACAGACGGACAGACGGACAGACGGACAGACGGACAGACGGACAGACGGACAGACGGACAGACGGACAGACGGACAGACGGACAGACGGACAGACGGACAGACGGACAGACGGACAGACGGACAGACGGACAGACGGACAGACGGACAGACGGACAGACGGACAGACGGACAGACGGACAGACGGACAGACGGACAGACGGACAGACGGACAGACGGACAGACGGACAGACGGACAGACGGACAGACGGACAGACGGACAGACGGACAGACGGACAGACGGACAGACGGACAGACGGACAGACGGACAGACGGACAGACGGACAGACGGACAGACGGACAGACGGACAGACGGACAGACGGACAGACGGACAGACGGACAGACGGACAGACGGACAGACGGACAGACGGACAGACGGACAGACGGACAGACGGACAGACGGACAGACGGACAGACGGACAGACGGACAGACGGACAGACGGACAGACGGACAGACGGACAGACGGACAGACGGACAGACGGACAGACGGACAGACGGACAGACGGACAGACGGACAGACGGACAGACGGACAGACGGACAGACGGACAGACGGACAGACGGACAGACGGACAGACGGACAGACGGACAGACGGACAGACGGACAGACGGACAGACGGACAGACGGACAGACGGACAGACGGACAGACGGACAGACGGACAGACGGACAGACGGACAGACGGACAGACGGACAGACGGACAGACGGACAGACGGACAGACGGACAGACGGACAGACGGACAGACGGACAGACGGACAGACGGACAGACGGACAGACGGACAGACGGACAGACGGACAGACGGACAGACGGACAGACGGACAGACGGACAGACGGACAGACGGACAGACGGACAGACGGACAGACGGACAGACGGACAGACGGACAGACGGACAGACGGACAGACGGACAGACGGACAGACGGACAGACGGACAGACGGACAGACGGACAGACGGACAGACGGACAGACGGACAGACGGACAGACGGACAGACGGACAGACGGACAGACGGACAGACGGACAGACGGACAGACGGACAGACGGACAGACGGACAGACGGACAGACGGACAGACGGACAGACGGACAGACGGACAGACGGACAGACGGACAGACGGACAGACGGACAGACGGACAGACGGACAGACGGACAGACGGACAGACGGACAGACGGACAGACGGACAGACGGACAGACGGACAGACGGACAGACGGACAGACGGACAGACGGACAGACGGACAGACGGACAGACGGACAGACGGACAGACGGACAGACGGACAGACGGACAGACGGACAGACGGACAGACGGACAGACGGACAGACGGACAGACGGACAGACGGACAGACGGACAGACGGACAGACGGACAGACGGACAGACGGACAGACGGACAGACGGACAGACGGACAGACGGACAGACGGACAGACGGACAGACGGACAGACGGACAGACGGACAGACGGACAGACGGACAGACGGACAGACGGACAGACGGACAGACGGACAGACGGACAGACGGACAGACGGACAGACGGACAGACGGACAGACGGACAGACGGACAGACGGACAGACGGACAGACGGACAGACGGACAGACGGACAGACGGACAGACGGACAGACGGACAGACGGACAGACGGACAGACGGACAGACGGACAGACGGACAGACGGACAGACGGACAGACGGACAGACGGACAGACGGACAGACGGACAGACGGACAGACGGACAGACGGACAGACGGACAGACGGACAGACGGACAGACGGACAGACGGACAGACGGACAGACGGACAGACGGACAGACGGACAGACGGACAGACGGACAGACGGACAGACGGACAGACGGACAGACGGACAGACGGACAGACGGACAGACGGACAGACGGACAGACGGACAGACGGACAGACGGACAGACGGACAGACGGACAGACGGACAGACGGACAGACGGACAGACGGACAGACGGACAGACGGACAGACGGACAGACGGACAGACGGACAGACGGACAGACGGACAGACGGACAGACGGACAGACGGACAGACGGACAGACGGACAGACGGACAGACGGACAGACGGACAGACGGACAGACGGACAGACGGACAGACGGACAGACGGACAGACGGACAGACGGACAGACGGACAGACGGACAGACGGACAGACGGACAGACGGACAGACGGACAGACGGACAGACGGACAGACGGACAGACGGACAGACGGACAGACGGACAGACGGACAGACGGACAGACGGACAGACGGACAGACGGACAGACGGACAGACGGACAGACGGACAGACGGACAGACGGACAGACGGACAGACGGACAGACGGACAGACGGACAGACGGACAGACGGACAGACGGACAGACGGACAGACGGACAGACGGACAGACGGACAGACGGACAGACGGACAGACGGACAGACGGACAGACGGACAGACGGACAGACGGACAGACGGACAGACGGACAGACGGACAGACGGACAGACGGACAGACGGACAGACGGACAGACGGACAGACGGACAGACGGACAGACGGACAGACGGACAGACGGACAGACGGACAGACGGACAGACGGACAGACGGACAGACGGACAGACGGACAGACGGACAGACGGACAGACGGACAGACGGACAGACGGACAGACGGACAGACGGACAGACGGACAGACGGACAGACGGACAGACGGACAGACGGACAGACGGACAGACGGACAGACGGACAGACGGACAGACGGACAGACGGACAGACGGACAGACGGACAGACGGACAGACGGACAGACGGACAGACGGACAGACGGACAGACGGACAGACGGACAGACGGACAGACGGACAGACGGACAGACGGACAGACGGACAGACGGACAGACGGACAGACGGACAGACGGACAGACGGACAGACGGACAGACGGACAGACGGACAGACGGACAGACGGACAGACGGACAGACGGACAGACGGACAGACGGACAGACGGACAGACGGACAGACGGACAGACGGACAGACGGACAGACGGACAGACGGACAGACGGACAGACGGACAGACGGACAGACGGACAGACGGACAGACGGACAGACGGACAGACGGACAGACGGACAGACGGACAGACGGACAGACGGACAGACGGACAGACGGACAGACGGACAGACGGACAGACGGACAGACGGACAGACGGACAGACGGACAGACGGACAGACGGACAGACGGACAGACGGACAGACGGACAGACGGACAGACGGACAGACGGACAGACGGACAGACGGACAGACGGACAGACGGACAGACGGACAGACGGACAGACGGACAGACGGACAGACGGACAGACGGACAGACGGACAGACGGACAGACGGACAGACGGACAGACGGACAGACGGACAGACGGACAGACGGACAGACGGACAGACGGACAGACGGACAGACGGACAGACGGACAGACGGACAGACGGACAGACGGACAGACGGACAGACGGACAGACGGACAGACGGACAGACGGACAGACGGACAGACGGACAGACGGACAGACGGACAGACGGACAGACGGACAGACGGACAGACGGACAGACGGACAGACGGACAGACGGACAGACGGACAGACGGACAGACGGACAGACGGACAGACGGACAGACGGACAGACGGACAGACGGACAGACGGACAGACGGACAGACGGACAGACGGACAGACGGACAGACGGACAGACGGACAGACGGACAGACGGACAGACGGACAGACGGACAGACGGACAGACGGACAGACGGACAGACGGACAGACGGACAGACGGACAGACGGACAGACGGACAGACGGACAGACGGACAGACGGACAGACGGACAGACGGACAGACGGACAGACGGACAGACGGACAGACGGACAGACGGACAGACGGACAGACGGACAGACGGACAGACGGACAGACGGACAGACGGACAGACGGACAGACGGACAGACGGACAGACGGACAGACGGACAGACGGACAGACGGACAGACGGACAGACGGACAGACGGACAGACGGACAGACGGACAGACGGACAGACGGACAGACGGACAGACGGACAGACGGACAGACGGACAGACGGACAGACGGACAGACGGACAGACGGACAGACGGACAGACGGACAGACGGACAGACGGACAGACGGAGCGACGGAAATGAGTGACGTGGATTTTCGTTATATAGACATCATAAAACGCCCAAAAAGCGTATTATCTCAAAATTGAAAATTTTCGCGATCACAATACTCCTCTCACCTATCGGTGTGGGAAGTAAAAGGAAAACCTCAGGTAACCCGATTTTTGCTAACCCAATTCACTCAGCTCAGATGTTCTTTATTCGCACAAGCTTCTGGTAGGTTGTTAATTTTACGGCAAAATGATGAGAGAGGTGGATAGTGGACATGTTTGCCATGAGTGAGCAAGACAGATAGTGACGCCACTTTCAGCAAAGTCAACAAAAATAAGTAAAATTAATAAAATAATGAAAAATATTGTCCTTAGTTTAGGTTTAGGTTTTTATTACAATAAAAGTTCAAATTGTGTACCATCAGTCTCAATAGACGTCCTACATTTTCTTAAAAGAGATCTACTTATGAGCCAGGCACATTTAATGCGAGAAGACGGATCCCAGTATCACCTTAAAGTAAGCCTGTGGACCGGAATTTTAAACGGGCTTTGTTGGGCTTTTTGAGCTACCTGAGAATTACCTACATTTTTTACGATAAAATTTACCAACTTTGTTATAGGACGTACCACTAAAGCGGCCTACAGACGTTGATGTAAGCTGCGATTCCTCAATCGACTCAAGGTTTCATGAACATCAGTTGCATAAGTTCCTACTCAAATCGAAACCTGTTGCGATGCCTGAATCGACTTGATATTTAATGCAAGTTTTATGCAACACAAGAATAGTAGGGTGGGCTTAGTTCTTTGCATCGACGCAATACTATACACGTTGAAATCTGCATCACTGCATCAGCGTCACCGGCTCGGCGATATGGCTCACCATCCATAAACGGATTCCAGAATCTGCATCGCTGCAAGCCGCAACTGATACCAAATTCGTGATTCAGTACCACACACGCTGCTACTTGCGTTATGAAACGTAGAAGTCGATACCTGAATCGCAGATGCATCAACGTCTGTAGACCGCTTAACAGATCGTCGCCACATTAGGTATCGACAAGATGGCTGCCCAGCGCATTACGCAGTGCAAGTAAGAGGTTTCCTTGACAAAAAATATCCGGGAGGTGGATGTGGACGTTCAGGCACTATCTAGTGGCCAGCCCGTTCCCCAGATTTAAATCCCCTGGAATTTTGTTATCGGGGTATTCTCAAAAAAAAAGTTTATTCAAAGCCCATTGAGAGCGTAGCCAAGCTGCGTAAACGAAATTCTCAAGCTGCTGAGGACGTCAACCTTCGAGGGTATACCTGGCTAATAAGTAGATCTTTTTTAAGAAGATGTAGGGTGTGTATTGAGGCTGATGGCAAACAATTTGAAGATTTATTGCCTGACTTTTATTCCAATAAACCTAAACTAAACTAGGTTAAATTTTTTCATTATTTTATTAATTTTACTTATTTTTGTTGACCTTGCTAAAAGTGGCGTCACTATCTGTCTCGCTCACTCATAGCAAATATGTTCATTATCCATATCTCTCATATTTTACCGTAAAATTAAGAATCTACCAAAAGCTTGTGCGAATAAAGGACATCTGATCACAGTGAAATGGGTTAGCAAAAATCGGGTTACTTGAGGTTTTTATTTTTTTACTCGTTTTTTTAGTATGAAACTAACAAGTATTGTACCATTTCACAATCCTGGTTAAATGCGCCAACTTTTAATGGTACTTGCCAAGGTACTTTAGTACGTTTTTTTTAAAGGAGGGTCTTTCAAAGTTGGCAAACTTTGAAAATCTTAAATTCATAGTTTAATAAATAGACTGTAACGGTTCACCCGTTTTCAAAATTATTTTTACATTATTTACTTGGCTACCATATACAAATAGTTTACAACTTCCATTTTTAGCTACTGCTTCCTCATTATACTAGTACATTTTTATAACTATTTTGCTTCTCACCTCTACCTTTTTCCCATCTCTACTCCCTTGAGCTGCAAATATTGTTAATTGTACACACTGCGCAAGTGCGCACAAATTTTGGCTAACATCTGATGAGTGGGGAATATGCCCTCTCTCTCTCACTACCGACATTAACCTCTATAAAAATGGGTAGCGATAGATCACTCATCCTTTTTAAAATAAGCAGTTAACAGCTAACGTAATTATGTCTCTTTAAGACAATCTTTTGTGTCTGTGCCATTATGTCTTAATCAAGGAGAACCACCCTTTTTTCTTGGTCGGGGTGCCACCATGAAGACCTAACTTTTTTCTTGGTCGGGGTGGGAAGACCACCTAACCTTTTGTCGGGGTACCACCAAGACCATTTTTTGTCGGGGTGCCACCATGAAGACCACCTAACCTTTGGGGCACCACCTGAACTCCTGAAAAAGCCAGCCTTCTCTGGAGCACCACCTTCCTTTCGGAAGGGCACTACTACGAGGACTTCCTTCTGAAGTTAAGTTCCTTTTAAAAAAAAAAATAAAATGTACTGCATTCGTATACATACTAAAATAAATCTTTATTAAACCATTGTTGTCCTAGTTTTCATTTCTTGGCGGCTAGCGAGACTCACACATTCACGCACACACGCACGCACCTACATACCCTAGTCTTATGCAATCCTACTGAGCTACTGGTTGCTATGAGTAATAAAAGTGTTGGCTGGTCGTTCATGACCAAACAACATTTTTATTGTTACAAATTGGCGCTGCCAACGTGTGGCCAGACATGGGTATGTCTGGATGTTGTGCATTGTGAGTCTTGCAGCTGTCTTGAAGTGAAAATTGGACAACTTTTTCAAAATTCCATTTCGGCTCAGTGACTCAAAATTCCATTTAATAATTTTTTTTTGGGTGCAGTACTTTCATTTGGCATATATATTTTATTATTTAATTTTCTTTAACTATTATCAGCTTATATTTTTTTTATATAGTTTTCAGGGTGATTGTTGGTCCAAATTTTCTATTTTCAAAATTTTTTTTTCTATTGAGGTATATTTGAAATTATTTAAAATTTTCTATTGATTTTTGTCTATTAGTGTATTTCATTTATGACTGAGATTTTATTTCCTAATGCATTATTTTTTGTACTGTCTTGAGACATTTCGCGTATGCGTTAATTTATAAATCTGAGCGTATGTTGTAAATGCTTCTCAAAGATATCTGGGGTTTGGATATTATTCACAGGTCATAAACACATACCTACAGTTTTTTGTATGGTTTGCTTTTTTTTGTAGCTATATATTTTGTGTGGTATTTGGACAACAATTCACTACATTTTGCTTTGGTAATTTGTCATTTAGGTACACTTATTTAGTAACTCATTCATAGTTGAAATTTTCATAAGCTGACTTTAGTTTTTTGCTATTTATAGAAGGGTGGTTATATATGTGCAATTATATACTTGCATATATATTTAATTTTCTTGGTTAACACATAAATTGAGGCACACACACATATAAAATATATTGATATTTCAAAAAAAAAAATTTTTTTTTGATTTTTCATTGAGCAGATACTAGTCTTTGATTTTTTTTATTGTTTTATTCTGGAGTCTTATCGATATGTGTAGTTGATTTATCTGGCAAATTTTTTTGATATTAGAGCATTTTAGTCTCTGTTTTGTTTTGATTGAAGGACTGATAAGGGCAGTCATATTTGTTGAGGCCAGATAAATAATTTTAATTTTTTTTAGTATCACTCCAGAATACTAGTTTCCTTTTCGAGAACATACATGCTCAAGTAATTTTTTTTGATGAACCGTTTAATATTTTTAGTATTTTTTTTTATCTTGTTGGGTTTTGACTTGTCTTTTTTCTACTTAACCTCACTTAAATGCAACAATGCCTCTCACTAAACTGAATGTTAATGACTTGATGTCAAGTGAGTTGGCATATGAGATAAAGATTAGAGCCTTGGAAGTTCCTAGCACTATGGATGATAAACGAAAAGTTTTGCGTGGTCTGCTATCACAAGAGCAGCACGGTAGAAGTTTTTCTGAAACTTCAGTTTTAATTCCCTTTGATGAGGATAAAGATGATATCATACTCTCTTTCAATAAACTTGAAGATATGATATCTCAATTTTCTAGTGGCTATGATTCAAGTGAACATCGCAGGATTTGTACTCGATTGTTGCACTTAGCAAATAGAATTGATCGTCTTGCTCCTTCTTCTGATGAGGAAGTGACACAGAAGTCTCGATTTAAGACACAGCTTGTGATTGCGGAATCAAATCTTTTGTCCAAGCTCGAACCTCCCACGGGACATTCATCACCAGTTCCCGTGCCTGCCACTGTTAATCCGACACAACCTGTTACTACTGTAGCAGCTTCTTTGCCTCCCTTGGCAGTGAATCCTCAGCCTTGCTCTCCTGTTAGTTTTTATCAACAGAAGAAGGTTCCTATTTTTAAATGGGGAATTAGGAAGTTCAATGGCAAAACATCTGTCATTGAGTTTCTTGAATTGATTCAGTCTCTTATGGCTTCTCGAGGTTGTAATGAGATGGATCTATATGCTGCTGCAGGTGACCTTTTTGAAGGCATAGCATGGACTTGGTGGCATAATGGTTCTGTTAGGGGTGCTTTTCATGATTGGGGTGATTTGGTGCGTCAATTAAAGGATGCTTTCCTTAGAGACAACTATGACATCAACTTGATTGATGAAATTCGTAGACGCAAACAAGGTCAACGGGAACCTGTCATAACTTTTATTGCTTTTATGGAGTCTCAGTTCAATAGACTCACCAGCAACCGATTCACTGAAAAGGACATGGTTAACATCATTCGCAGAAACTTGTTGCCCGATTATGTTAAGTCACTAGCACTTCATGATATCTTGACGTTTGCCCAATTGACTTCATATTGTAGGAAGTTAGAGGATTCCTTTCTAACATGTCAACCTATCAGTAGATCCGAGTATAATTCTAACAATGATACATCTTCCCCTGTTCTTAGAAAACCAGTAGTTTGCTGGAATTGCGAAAAACTTGGGCATTCCTCACAGCAATGTAGATCTCCCCGTATTAGGTTTTGTTATGAATGTGGCATGAGAAATGTCACAAAATCAACTTGTCCCTCTTGTTCAAAAAACGTACAGAGACAGGAAGTTCCCGCTTTGACTCCTGGGCCTTCCCATGTACAGAACAAGGGAGTCACCTTTTCGGATCCCAACACGAAGGGCAAAGCCACTCCAGGGTTGATGATCAAATCACAGAAGTAGATAATGCTAGGGATTTTCATGTTGATACACCTGACTTAGATTTTAGTAAAGATTTTTCAGACATAGATACTAGGGAACCACAAGTGACTTCTAATGTCAAAGTTAAAAATTCTGTTGAACCTTTATTTGTGAGTAAGAACAATGATAATCGTCCATATCTTTCAATTTGTATAGATAACGAAAATGTTACAGCTTTGCTTGATAGTGGTAGCAACGCTAACATTCTTGGGTCATCTGGACTATATTTATTGAGAAAATTGAATCTTAAGATTGATTATAACACAGCTTTACAACTGACTACAGCTGATGGTCAGATTCAAAATACTTTAGGTTATGTTTACTTTCCGATCACTTTTAATGGTGAAAATCATAAGATTAAAGTTTTAATTGTCCCAAGCATTTCACATAAGCTGATTTTGGGAATGGAATTTATTTTGCAGTTTAAGCTAAATATAAATTTTGGAAACTTCAGTTATGACACTTGTGCTGTAAATTTTATTCAAGGGATGGATCAATTGTCTGATAAGCAAAAGGAACAGCTGTCAGAAGTTATTGAACTTTACAAAGATATTGCTCCCTCTGATAGCATTGGCTGCACTCACTTATATACTCATCATATTGATACAGGTGATGCCAAGCCTATCAGACAGAGACAGTATCCTCTTCCATACATGATGGAAAAGGCTCTTCACAAAGAGATTGATGAAATGCTTGCGATGGGCATTATTGAGCCTTGCCAGAGTGCATGGAATTCACCTTTGTGGCTTGTGAGCAAGAAAGATGGCTCCTACAGAGTCTGTTTTGATGGTAGGAAGCTAAATTCTGTCACTGTACCAGATGCTTATCCACCTCCTTTGATAGAGACAATAATAACTAGAGTCAGGGATGCTAAATATCTGTCATCAATAGATCTAAAATCTGCATTCTTCCAAATTCCATTGGATGATGAATCAAAACTAAAAACAGCTTTTTCAGTCCGTGGAAAGGGAATGTATTGTTTTCGTAGACTCCCTTTTGGTTTATCAAATAGCTCAAGTGCCATGTGTCGCTTGTTAGACATGGTTATTGGTCCTGATCTTGAACCTTATGTATTTTACTATCTAGATGACATCATAGTAGTAAGTGCTGACTTTTCTACGCACCTTAAAGTTCTTAAAGAAGTGTACATGCGTTTGAAAAATGCAAACTTAACAGTAAATTTTGATAAATGTCACTTTGCTCGTTCATCTCTTACGTTTACGTTCTTAGGCTATGTTGTTGATGAGAAGGGTCTTAGAACTAATCCTGAAAAAGTATCAGCCCTTTTATCCTACCCTACACCACGGAATACAACCGAAATTCGCAGATTGATTGGCATGTTCGGTTATTATCGTCGTTTTCTCAAAGACTTCAGTACAATAGCTTCTCCAATTACAGATCTATTAAAGAACCGAAAGAAAGGTCAGTCCATTACTTGGACACCCGAAGCTGCTGAGGCTTTTGAGAAGATCAAAGGCTTGCTGACTACTGCTCCCATTCTTGCTAGTCCAGACTTCACTAAGCCCTTTTCCATTGTCTGTGACGCTTCGGATTCTGGAGTTGGAGGTGTACTTTTCCAGGAGGAACATGGTTTAGAACATCCCATAGCGTACTTTAGTAAGACTCTCAACACGGCCCAAAGAAAATATTCCACCACAGAAAAAGAACTGCTTGCAGTTTTGCTAAGTATAGAACATTTTCGCTGTTATGTTGAACATACAAAATTTAACGTTATCTCTGACCATTCATCTTTGCAATGGATTCAAGGTCTTAAAAATCCTTCACCTAGATTATCTAGATGGTTATATCGCCTTTCACCATATAACTTTAAAATCATCCATCGCAAAGGCAAAGAGATTCCTGTTGCCGATGCTTTATCCAGAGCACATGAAGATATAGATGTTTCAATATTAAATTTAAATGAGTTAACTCCAGATAAGTGGTATCGAAAAATGATTAGCAAAGTCAATAACAATCCGGATTTATATCCATCCTTTAAAGTAGAAAATAATGTTCTTTACAAACATATTTTATCTGACGATCCTCTTTCAGAGACATATACTGATTGGAAGATAGTTGTACCAACACCTAATAGGTTAAAACTTTTAAAATTATATCATGATGATTCCACTTTAGGTCATTTAGGAGTATTCAAAACGCTATCTAGGTTATCAGCTCTATATTATTGGCCAAAAATGAAACAGTCAGTTAGAATATATGTGAATTCATGCAAAATTTGTGCTCAGTGCAAACCAGGTAATTTACCCCAAGCTGGTTTAATGGGAAAGTACAGAGATATCAAATTTCCATTTCAAATGATATCTGCTGATCTTTTAGGACCATACCCTCGTTCTAAAAAGGGTAATAGATTTCTTCTGGTAGTTTGTGACTGGTTTACAAAACTTGTTTTAGTACATCCTATGCCTAAAGCCACATCAACCTCCATAGTTAAATTTCTAGAAAATCAAGTATTTCTCATTTTTGGAGTTCCACAGATCATTGTAGTTGATAATGGACCTCAATTCACCTCTAAAGAATTTAAAGCTCTTGCTAGCTCTTATAATGTACAGAAAATCTGGTACAATGCAAGGTACACTCCTCAAGTTAACCCTTGTGAAAGAGTGAATAGGACTATTGTCACTGCAATTAGATCATACATAAAAAGTTCTCACAATACCTGGGATCAGTCTATTCATCAAATAGCCCAGGCAATTAGATTAGCAAAGCATGAAGTTACAGGATATTCACCTAGCTATTTAAACTTTTATCGAAATGTGCCAGTTGATGGATCATTTTATGGAATCATTGCCGATGATGCTAAGAATGACGTTAATATCAGCCAAAATGTTTTAGATCCAAATTTAGTACAAAAGATACCTGAGATTTATTCTAAAGTTCAAGACCGAATGCGACGTTCTTATGAAGTCAACAAAAATCGTTATAACTTGCGAAGGAGAGATCTTAGATTCAAAGTTGGTGATAGAGTTTTGAAACGTAATTTCATTCTTTCAAAAGCTGCTGATAATTTCTGTGCGAAGTTAAGTCCAAAGTTTATCCCCTGTATTGTTTATAGAGTAAAGTCACCTTTAGTTTATACATTGAAAGATTTGGATGGTAATATTATAGGAGATTTTCATGTCAAAGATCTTAAACCTGACAATAGTTTAGATAATAATGATACTTATATGGGTAATAATTCAAGTGATAGTTCTGATTCAGATGGTGATTGAGACTGGTTCAGAAAGTGAACAACACTATTCTTTGTTGTTGTTATATAATGATTAACAATTCTGATTCTATCACAGTCCCAAAATTCATGCGCCCTGCTGTACTGGGCGAAGATGCGAGACGTCTGAAGGGAAAATGCACCGCCATTCTCACTTCAAGCGTCAGTGTCAAAGAAAGAATTAGCCAGCGCCCCTTAAAAATTCTAGGCGGCAGTAAGAGTCTGCCAATAGACCACTTAGGACATTTAACATCGTCTTCAACCTTTTGAACCAATATAGTCCAAAATTTTGTATGCATACTATTGTGACAATTGTAATTTAACATCGATTTCCAAATTCTGATCAAATTTAAATTTAACCGTACCTACTGAACATTTGTGAGCACACTCTTGAGTTTTTACTGATATTTTTGATAGTTCTTAAAACTTTGATTAATCGATTTAATTTGTAGTATAAATTTATTGCATTTCGTAGTATACTGTAACATATTTTCAGAAAAATTATTTGTTATAGAATTTTTTCCAAATTTTGTGTTATAGACTGTTGTAAGTCCTATATCGTTTCTTAGATCGAAGCGTTTTCCTTATATGCATTTTTTGTTCATTAGTCTGTCGTGATATGCATTCGTATAAATTTGGCGTATTTCGGACAGCTTTTGAAACCTCTGGCGTATAAGAAACACTTTTGATATGGTACATTGTAATGTACTTTGTTTGTTGGTAGATTTCTGAAATCCTATGTTCATTTATGCCATGTCATGTCATTTCAACTTTATGTAAATTTTTAAATTTTTACTTATGAATAAGATCATCCCTGATTGTTGCTGTCCTCTTTAGTTACCCTGGTATGCGTTTCTATAAATCTGCAGCGTACTTGAAATAGCTTTTGTAGGTTTGCGATTTTCATGTGTGATTTGTTTTCATGGTACTTGTTCAATGTTCATTATAGTAGATTTCTTATGACTTTAAAATCACTTTAAAATTTACGGCTTTAAAAAAAAATTTCACTTAGCTCTCATGAACGAAATTACCCCTGATTGTCTCTATCCTCTTTAGTTATCCTGGTATGCGTTTCTATAAATCTGCAGCGTACTTGGAATGACTTTTGTAGGCCTGAGATTTTCATGTTTAGTTTCTTTCATATGATCTGTTTATCACAGTTTAGTTTTATTAAATCACTTTGAATTTATAACTTTACGATTTTCGCCTTGCACTCATAACTTGATGTGAGTTTGTTACAGTTTTAGTAATCTGATATTTGATAGACTGAAATTATGCTTAACATTTCTTTCCATTTTGCATTTAATCTTCGTTTTTTATTCGGACTTTATAACTTTTAATCGACTTAGATCCTTGTGCTTACATGCTCACAAATAGTTCAAGCTTTTGATTATTGTTATTGTATTGGCTTATGCAATCTTTAAAAGATTTTTCTTGATTAGATCTTAAACTTACACTGATGTTTGAATTTTTTTTGAAATCAATTTATTAATGAACATTAGATTTGTGGTAGTTGTTTCACTTAAATAATTTTGCCTATTATAAATTGTCACATGATGTATGAATTTTTCCTTGGATGTACTTTTCTGAATTCAATATGATGCATAATTTTCCCTAAATTTATTTTTGAATTCAATTTGAGGAACAAATTTTCCCTGAATTTTCTTTTCAAGTTTAATATGTTGTGAAAACTTTCCCTGAATTGATTTTGGAATTTAATCTTGTTAATCCTTTGTAAATTTATTCTTTTGAATCTAATAGGACACAAAACTTCTCTGAATTTACTTCGTTCTTTATTATTTGAAAAATTTCATGTATTTGACTTTGAAATGATATTACTCAAGCACTTAAGCTGTTTGATTACCTTTTTTTGTAGTCTTATTTTAGACTACTGGCGCCCAAACTTTTTTTTTGTTGATCACTGAATCATAATGCTCTTTATCGAATCAGAACATTACTGGATTATTGCAAGATCTTTTATCGAATCAGAACATCACTGGATTGCAAATTTTTTTTATTGAATCAGAACATTACTGAATTATAGTTAGTACTTAGAAAATATTTTGATTAAAATTTAAATTTTTTTTGGGTTTTCATAGAAACACTTATGGTGTTACAATTCTTTTTTCATTTAATATTTCATAAATGGAAATAGTTTGGTCTTATACTTATGCTTTAGAGATTTGAATTTTCTCTTGAGTCTGTTCAGTGGAATATTTTACAATCTTTTGTTGAGAATATTAAGGGTATCCCAGTTTCTTTTGAGTAGTACCTACTTACACTTGCATAGGGTATTTAGATTTTTTATAGGCAACAACCTTGTAGTTATTTTAGAGGCCGTTTCAATGGTACGTGTTGGCGAGTGTCAATACGACAATCTTTATTGATACTGGACCTGGAAGGATAGTTGTGGGGGGTGACAAAGGGTAGTCAAAATTCTCTGAGGAGACTTGACACACACCTGATGTCACTACTGCAATATATCTGAGCTCCTTCTTCAGGTCGTATGCGGCAGAGCGCCAGCAGCATTATTGAAATGCTAACCCATTCATTGAGTCGCCTGGAGGCAAGCTTCACTTGTCCTCTTTTCAGTCTAGTGACTACTATAAGCTCACTCTTGCTGTTGCAGGCAGCAAGTAAAACTGTGTTTTTTTTTCTTTTTTTTCCTGCCCTAGAGTCTTCATGACTTGGTTCACTTGTTGTGGGGGCGTGGTAGCTTCTGCAGTCCTCAGCTGACAGACGACTGGTGGATGTAGGAAGATTCTACGGCGCAGTTTTAAGATCGATCAGCGAAACGAATCTTTCTAGCCAGTTGGGTACTCTGGATGCTGCTGCATCCTTTACACCTCGTGTAGCCGAGTCTTGAAACTCTTTGTCTTTTGTCAAAGTTTTGACGAGTTTTTTTTAGGTCTTAAGTATATTAGGGTTTGATAGGTTGCGTACATTTTTTTTTACTTCACAATTTATTACCTTCATTGTGTAGTACATATTCAGTGCAGCTTCACTGCACTTTTAAGCGAGTCGGTGCTATAACCATCCCTCTTGTTTGGTAGACTTGAGGCTATCTCTTTTTCTTCCCATTTCTCTTCCAACATTTTTGTTTTCTACCTGCGTCTTCTTGCTCTTTCATGCACCTTGATAGACTTTGTAGGTTGTAGATTACTACAATTTCTTGAGATTTGCATGGGGAAGCACGAAAACTTAATCTGACATTGTTATCAGGACAACTGATTGATTTTGATCCCTCAGTGATAACTTTAACTTTACTTTCTTTTAAAAAAAAATTCTCGAATGCTTCTCAAATTTTTTTTCGTTAAGTGGGGCCGAGTGTAACGGTTCACCCGTTTTCAAAATTATTTTTACATTATTTACTTGGCTACCATATACAAATAGTTTACAACTTCCATTTTTAGCTACTGCTTCCTCATTATACTAGTACATTTTTATAACTATTTTGCTTCTCACCTCTACCTTTTTCCCATCTCTACTCCCTTGAGCTGCAAATATTGTTAATTGTACACACTGCGCAAGTGCGCACAAATTTTGGCTAACATCTGATGAGTGGGGAATATGCCCTCTCTCTCTCACTACCGACATTAACCTCTATAAAAATGGGTAGCGATAGATCACTCATCCTTTTTAAAATAAGCAGTTAACAGCTAACGTAATTATGTCTCTTTAAGACAATCTTTTGTGTCTGTGCCATTATGTCTTAATCAAGGAGAACCACCCTTTTTTCTTGGTCGGGGTGCCACCATGAAGACCTAAATTTTTTCTTGGTCGGGGTGCCACCATGAAGACCACCTAACCTTTTGTCGGGGTACCACCAAGACCATTTTTTGTCGGGGTGCCACCATGAAGACCACCTAACCTTTGGGACACCACCTGAACTCCTGAAAAAGCCAGCCTTCTCTGGAGCACCACCTTCCTTTCGGAAGGGCACTACTACGAGGACTTCCTTCTGAAGTTAAGTTCCTTTTTAAAAAAAAAAAATAAAATGTACTGCATTCGTATACATACTAAAATAAATCATTATTAAACCATTGTTGTCCTAGTTTTCATTTCTTGGCGGCTAGCGAGACTCACACATTCACGCACACACGCACGCACCTACATACCCTAGTCTTATGCAATCCTACTGAGCTACTGGTTGCTATGAGTAATAAAAGTGTTGGCTGGTCGTTCATGACCAAGCAACATTTTTATTGTTACAAGACTTCATTCTAGAAAACTTGGGGCAATTGTGTCATTACTTTTGACTGTGCTTTTCGAAATGTTATTTAGGATTACGGTTCCAAAGTTTAAATGAACAAAAATAATAAAAGTTAACCACAATAACCGAAAAATTGTTATAATTTGAGAAAATTTATAGGTTTTTTTTAAATGCCCATAATTTTCAAACTGCATGGGATATATTATTTTTCTGATTTTTTTCACGACAGTTACAACCAATCCTGTCACCCCGTAGCGGCTTGACGTTGACTTCTGGGACACCCTGTATATCATGGTATATACAGGCCACCCTTTTTGTTAGGGATAATACTATATAGCATTCAGTAAAATTTTATCAGATGCTTTAAAATTTTTATTTAATATTTGTCACTCTTAGTTAACGCGATAATCGGGAGTTGCAAATTAAACGGTCGCCACGGGCGCTTCATACTCCCGCACCTGTCTGCCCTTTCATTACCGCCCATTCATATGAGACTAGGCACCCAAGATAATGTTACCTTTTTAGTCTTCGCCAGTGCCTGCAGGGTATTATGGCGGTCTCACACTATTTTTGAAGTATAGTCCCAGCTATCTGTTTACATAGATAGTCTTTTTACTGTATCCTTTATCTATGCATATTCTGCCGCATTCAAAAATTCCGGCTATGTCTGCACCGTATATGCTTCCTCCCGTACCTGATGAATGTTTGGAGCATCAGTGTACCAGAGTACCAGGTGATACCAGTCGACGTATGTCGAGGTTCTCCTAGAGCCCATTCCGCTTTGTCACTTAGGATGACCTCGTATAGGATCTCAGTGCCACGAGTCTTGGCATTCTATCTGGTGGCATCTCAATAATAATAATAATAATAATAATAATAATAATAATAATAATAATAAATGCCACAGAAGGCTGAGCGCCGGTCCTTCTGTCACATACCGTTATTGCGCCCCACACTTCAACGACCTCAATAGGGCGTGGCTGGGGAACGTTGTGAGGGGTACGCAACCGGGGGGCTCGCCTTCACCGGCCGGCCTGCGAGGAGAAAGCCTCAACAAAACCCGACAGTAAAGTCGTAAATCCTCCGGAGCACCTTGGGCCAACTTCGGAGTAAATATAAGTCCCTTCTCTCCTGGAATGGGCGTCACCCGGGAGAGCGACATTTAGATCGTCCCTACTCGTGGGAACACGATGGATAGAGTTAATTTTATGAATAACCAACGACGGCCTAGGGTACGTCGATTAAACTCACCCGAACCCCAAACCCAAACAGAACAACCCATAGAACACAACCCAGCTGCGGATGTTTTGCCGACGCAGCCGGCAACCACCAAAGCTGGTAAACCAAGACAGCGATTACAATGGACCACAGAAATGAACAAATCTGTAATGCGCTGTTACTATACTGCCACAAAACTAGAAACCATCTCTACAGGCTACAGGCACGAGCTGCACAGACTATTTACGACACAATACCCACATCTCTCAACACGTGTAACAGAACAAAGACTTATAGACCAAAAACGCGTCATCACAAAGAACAACCGTCTTACACCCCAAGAACTGCAAGATATAAAAAATCTTGTATCCAACCAAATGAATATCGTCCAACCAAATGACTCCCTAACCACTGAACAGATTGTGGAAACCCAAAACAGTGATACCCAAACTAGCCAGACTTCAAACACAGCAAAAACTAACAACACCAGCATACACTCAGAAGTAGGTCCAGAACATGACCAGGCACTAGATACACCAGACACAACAATCACTAACCTACCTTCCACAATCATACACATCCAAAACATCACTCGACCATTTGCCGTGACACAATCTGTAGAGCAAGTGATGAGTACGCAGTATAACAAATGGTGCGGCACCAATCCTGCACTACGAGATCCCCTGCCCAGACTAATTTTTAAAAATAACACTCAACAAATATTACATACAGTAAATACTAACGTAATACCACAATTCATAAGGGACGACAGTAACCTGGAGGACATCCACACAGTTATATATGCTGCCGCAGCAACCACTCTCATAGTTAATGGCCAAAAACTCTCAAAGCGGTCTAAACACCAGACAAGCAATAGGACTAAGCCTAAATGGCAAATAAGAATCGAAAACAAAATTAGCACAATCAGAAAGGATCTGGCACATCTAGCACAATACACCATCAATAACAACCTCCTTCAAGGCACATACAGAGAACAATAAATATACTGAAATCCAAGTCACCACAACAAACAATACCAGAAATTACTGATACACTTAAACAGAAACTTGCAGTTTATGCAGCTAGACTCCGCAGATACAACGAGTCCAATGCCAGAAAGGATGCTAACAGCCTTTTTCAGAAAAGTGAAAAACAGTTCTATCAAAAGATAACAGCCGACAACCAGATCATAACAATAGAACCTCCTAGTAAACAAGACTTAACCGAGTTTTGGGGAAGCCTGTGGTCTGAACCCAAAACACATAATGAAGACGCTCCATGGATCAGAGAGGAAGAGGAAAAACATCAACATATAGCAGAACAGGGAGACGTTATTCTTTCAAAAGAGGAAATAGTCGAAACAATAAAACATACCCACGACTGGAAGTGCCCAGGCGTGGACAACGTGCAAAATTTTTGGTACAAACATTTCAGCTCAACATACGAAGTGCTCACGGACCAAATCAATAAAGCCATACGACAACCTGATCGGCTTCCCAAATTCCTCACTCAAGGAATAACGTATATAAAACCCAAAAATGCAGATACCAAGAACCCTGCGAATTACCGCCCAATCACTTGCCTTCCTACCTTGTATAAGATCATCACCGCAACATTATGCAGGAGGATTGAACAACACCTCACGCAAAACAACATCCTCACTGAAGAACAGAAAGGATGTAGAAAACAAAGCCAAGGTTGCAAGGAACAACTTATAATTGATAGTGTGATCATGGAGCAAACTAGAAAAGAACATAGAAACCTTCATACCTGTTTCATAGATTATAAAAAAGCATTCGATTCTGTACCACACAGCTGGCTAACGAAAATTCTGCAAATATATAAAATTAACCCAGGACTTCGTCAGTTTCTTGCAAAAACCATGAAGACATGGCGAACCAACATACACCTTACAACTCAGGACGGCCATATCCAAACCGAGGAACTACATATACGACGTGGTATCTTCCAGGGTGATTCCCTCAGTTCACTTTGGTTCTGCCTCTGTCTAAATCCACTCTCCAACGCACTGAACAACACAAACTATGGTTTCAACATCAGACATCAGAAAGTAAATCAACACAGAATCAATCATCTCCTCTACATGGACGATATAAAACTATATGCTGCCACTGACGTGCAACTGAGAGAATTACTCAGAATAACAGAGGTTTGTACGTCAGATGTCAGGATGGAGTTCGGGATGAACAAATGCAAGGTGCTACACATAAACAAAGGCCAATGGAAGAACCATCCCGAACAGGAAATAGTAACAGGCCACACGTTGGATAACATGGACAAGGAAGAAACGTACAAGTACCTGGGTTTCAATCAGAGTGTTAAGATCGACCACACACAAATCAAAGCAGAACTTAGACAAGTGTTTAGAGACCGCCTCATTAAGCTTCTGAAAACAAAACTGAATTCTAGAAACCTTACAAAAGCTATTAATACATTTGCAATACCAATCCTCACGTATTCATTTGGCATCATCAAGTGGTCACACACTGATATAGAAAACATCCACATTCTCATACGGACAGAACTCACGAAACACCGAATGTCACATCCAAACGCATGCAAAGAAAGGCTCACCATAGACAGGACACAAGGAGGCCGAGGGATTACAGATATACAGTCGCTTCGCACAAGACAGATAAAGACACTCAGACATTTCTTCCAAAACAAACAAACAAATTTACATCGAGCAATAGCAAGACGAGCAGACAAAAACTATACACCACTCAACCTATCATGTCCAGACCACGTCGCAGACACACACAATCCCACCCAATCACAACAAGAAAAAATAAGCACCTGGTCGCAGAAACCACTCCATGGCAAACATAGATACCGTGTCACCCAAGACCACATTAACAAAAAACAGTCATACACCTGGTTGCAGGATGGCCAGCTGTTCCCAGAAACGGAAGGTTTCATGCTTGCTATCCAGGACCAAGTGATTGCAACACGAAACTACAAAAAATATATAATTAAAGATCCATCCATAACTGACGATAATTGCAGAAAATGCCAACAACAAAAAGAAACAATAGATCACATAACAAGCGGGTGCAAAACTCTTGCCGGTACCGAATACACAGCCAGACATAACTCTGCGGCCAAAGTCATCCACCAAGCATTAGCCACAACAAACAAACTAATAGAAAACACAGATCCGTATTACAATTACACTCCGACATCAGTACTCGAAAACGATCAATACAAACTATACTGGGACGTTCAAATACACACAGACAAGACTATCCCAGCCAATAGACCAGATATAGTTTTCCAGTCAAAGCTCGACAAAGTTACATACCTGATAGACATTGCTATTCCCAATGATGTGAATATACAAAACACCTACGCTGGGAAAATATCTAAGTACACGGACCTTGCCATGGAAATAAAACGCCTTTGGAAGCAGGACAAAGTTACTATTGTTCCCCTCATTATGTCAGTCTCAGGCCTTACACCAAACACATTTACATCACACCTACAACAGTTAGGCCTGGACAAAAAGTTACACAAAACATTCCAAAAGTCTGTAATTCTGAAGACCTGTAACATCGTACGATCCTTCCTAAATTCCGATCAATAATAGTCCGGGTGTTGACTTGGCTCAGCCCGTCAACACTTGTTGCTACCGCAATTATGCGAGAGGAACTTAGAAAGATGAATATAATAATAATAATAATAAGCCCGCGCCGTAGGGGATACATGTCCCGCATGTATGAGAGGTGGTGTGAAATGCACCCAGAGCATAGCACGCTTACCTCTCAGAATTTGCGAGATTATGTATCGTACCTCCGGAGGCAGGGATATGTTCGTGCTCCAGCTCAGCCTGCCCCTTCGGCGGACGGAAGGCCTGTTAACCAGGCTGAAAGTTCGCCGGTAAGGCCCGCTGAGAGGGAAATCGACCAAGTCGTCTCACCTGGGGATTTCAGGGACCGAAGGGCCTTGCATAACAACGGAAGGTCCTTGAAGCTGGCAGATTTAAAGAGAGAGGATGAGGTTGTTGGTGAACGTCTATCGGAGGCCTCTGACATTTGGAGCATCAATTGCGAAATTTACGCTGCGGCTCTGAGGCTAGCTAGACAGGGGAGAGTGAGAGACTCTCCTGTTGAGAGAGCACAGAGACGGGTGCGCCAAATGGAAGCGAAAATCCAGTTGGCTCGCCAGGAAGCATCCCGTATCCAGTGTGTGATGGAATATAGAGCGGCTGGGAAGCCTTTTACGCGCCGAGTGCGCCAGATAGCCTACGGGTTGAGGCGCGACCATCATACACTCAGTCAAGCGGTACTGGTTGTTGTCAAGCAACACTGTCTTGACAGGATACGGATGCTAATCGCTGCTAAGCGATCGTTGGTGGCGCGGGCGAGAGGTCTGGAGCAGAACAGAATGTTCTACGAAAGACCTTCTCGCCTTTTCCAACAGCCGCCTCCAGCCATAGAGCAGCCGCCAACTGCTGATCGCGTGGAGGCCTTTTGGAGGGACATCTACGAACAACCCAAACCTCTCTCAGCAGACACTCCGGCCTTGGCGCAGTTCGAGTCCGTTTGTAGGAGGACTCCTAACTTGAATGTACTGCGTCACCCGATAAACACGGAAGAAATTCTTGACGCCTTACGAGGCGCAAAGAATTTCGCAGCTCCTGGTCCGGATGGCATAAACACCTACTGGTGGAAAAAATTCCCCAGTTGCCACCGGCATTTAGCTAGAGTTTTTAACTCGTGGCTAAATCAGGAGCAGCCAATTCCGGCTTGGTTTGTCGAGGGTCGAACCGTGCTTCTCCCGAAGACCGGAGATTTGTCTGATCCCAAAAACTACAGGCCAATAACATGTCTGAACGCGTGTTACAAGCTCTTCACCAGAATCTTGTACATGCGTATCCTTCAAGCTGTGAATCCTGTATTTCTCGACGTGTATGAACAGAGAGGGTCAAAGAAAGGAGTAGCTGGCTGCAAGGAGAACCTGTTGATTGACCGATGTGTCACGCAGGACTCTGTGCAGTACAAGCGAAACCTTTCTATGGCCTGGATTGACTATCGCAAGGCATTTGACAGCACGTCTCATGACCTCATTGTGCGGCTGTTGGAATGTCTTTCGGTGGATAATCAGATAGTGGGATGCATCAAACAACTGATGCCGCTCTGGAAGACCCGGTTTACCATAACATCAGGTGAAACTCGGGTTCAGACAGAGTTGGTGTCATTGAAAAGAGGTGTCTTCCAAGGAGACTCCTTGAGTCCCTTGCTCTTTTGCATCTCACTTTTGCCTCTGTCCATAGCGCTGAGAAATACTAAAGGATACAGCTGTGGCACGCCCAATAACCGGAGGCACAAGGTCACCCATCTGTTTTATATGGATGACCTAAAACTTTATGCCTCCGGCCAACGCGAACTACAACAATCGCTGAGGGTGGTGCAGGAGTACAGTCATGCTATCGGAATGGAGTTCGGGACAGACAAATGTGCATTGGTTCATCTCAAGAAAGGACGAAGCGGAGATAGTGGAGATGAGGAACAGCTCGTTGATGGGAGCATCTTGCGACAACTGCATGCCGGAGATACTTATACCTACCTTGGAGTGGCGCAGCGTCATGTCCAAGAGGCAGCATTGGTTAAAGAGTGTCTCCGCCGCAAGTATTTGCACCGACTCCGGCAGATCTGGTCGTCAGAACTGTCCGGCAAGAACAAAGTCGCTGCCACAAACATGCTTGCGGTCCCATTGTTATTATACACCTTTGGTGCTATACACTGGAAAGTGAACGAGCTGAAGGAAATCGACACGAAGACCCGCAAAAGGATGAATATGGAGAGAAGCCTGCATCCTAAGTCCTCTGTCCCGCGAATATACCTCCCGCGACACCTGGGAGGGCGTGGACTATTGAGTTTGGAGCGTCTGCACAACAGAGTAGTACTGGCCACTGCCTGCTATGTAACGAACAGCACCGATCCCCTGATCCGCTTTGTGCGAGAGCACGAGAATGCGGGAAAAGGAGCCTTTCTTTTTAGCGCAGCGAAACGAGCAGCCGAGGAGCTCAGCCTCACACTCGACTTCAAGCGGAGGTGTCAGCAGTCCATTACGGAACTTGCTCCCGCAGAATTAAAAACCCACCTTAAAACTGCCGAAGTCGACTTCCTTTTAAGACTTCATAAAGATAAGCCAATGCATGGAATCTTCTACAAACATCTGGAAGAGCATGGCTTGTCTGAGCAGTTGACCTTCTCTTTCCTAAGGTCTAGTGGGTTGAAGTCGGAGACTGAGGGCTTTATAATGGCTTGCCAAGACGGTGTCTTCAACACCTTGGTGTACCGTAAAAGGGTTATGGGTGTAGATGTACCCGACACCCTTTGTAGAGCTTGCCGACAGGCGCCAGAGACGCTTATGCATCTCTTGTCGGCGTGTAAGACGTACGCTGGGACGGCTTTCGTCCATCGGCACAACGCGGCTCTACGAGTGCTCTACTATCATTTGAGGCACTCATACGGTATCGATGAGACACCGGTGCTGCCATACGCTCCAGGGGATATAGAGTCCGTTGTGGAGAACGAGAGATGCCGGATTTACTGGAACTACTCGTTCCCCACGCTCGAGCTTGTACAGGCAAACAAGCCCGACATAGTCCTTCTCGACCACCAACAGAAGACGATGTTCGTTGTTGAGTTTTCGGCGCCTGCCGAGGTGAACCTCGTCTCTAAGGAGGAGGAAAAGCGGACCAAATATCAGGAGTTGCTCGGACAACTTCGCAGGCTCTGGCCAGACTACACTGTAAGTCTGCTGGTTATGGTCATTGGATCCCTAGGTGGAATGAGGAATACGCTGCTCTCTGCACTGCGCAAAATACCGGTGTGCCGTGCGGCGGCGCACATCTTAGCCGCCAGAATGCAGAAGGCAGTCATCCTTGGGTCCCTTCGTCTACTTAGGGCGCACGATTCGCGGACCCAGTGATTGCTCACCTCACGGTGTGAGGAGTAGTCATTGGGTAATGGAACAGCAGCCCGGTGTGTCGGAGCCCGGGCTGCACTTTTTTGTTAAAAAAAAAAAAAAATAATAATAATAATCAGGAGTTGCTCGGACAACTTCGCAGGCTCTGGCCAGACTACACTGTAAGTCTGCTGGTTATGGTCATTGGATCGCTAGGTGGAATGAGGAATACGCTGCTCTCTGCACTGCGCAAAATACCGGTGTGCCGTGCGGCGGCGCACATCTTAGCCGCCAGAATGCAGAAGGCAGTCATCCTTGGGTCCCTTCGTCTACTTAGGGCGCACGATTCGCGGACCCAGTGATTGCTCACCTCACGGTGTGAGGAGTAGTCATTGGGTAATGGAACAGCAGCTCGGTGTGTCGGAGCCCGAGCTGCACTTTTTTGTTTTTAACACATAATAATAATAGCCGCGAGGGGTTGCTGGATCCTCTCAGTGGCGCCTCCCCAAGGTGGCGGATAGGGGAATGCCTCCCAGATATGGGTGGTACCGGGGAAATGAAATACCCGGGGCGGACCAAAACTAGCACAGTGGAATAGCATCTGCATCCAGAGGATCGGCTATTCCACAATTAATAGGACACGACGGATCTCCATGTGAGGAGCGGTACTCCGACAGCGTCTGTTCTTCATGTTAGAAGCGGCTGTTTTCATAAACCCCCAGGAAGCCGCCCAACATCAACAGGCTATTCGGTGCGTGGCGACACCGAGGGGTATACCGAAGCCAAAGGATGCAAGTCGGTCGGCAACCTTCACAGGTCCATCCTCTGGAGGCAATTTGGACGGCTGCCTCCGGAAATGTCGGCTGCGGGCCCTAAGGCTAACCACCTGACGGGCCCTATCTTCGGGTTCGACCACCTCGAAGGAAAAGCACCCACACCGAGCCGGTTTCGGAAGCCGGCGTTGGGCAAGGTGGCAGTGCTTCGATTTGCCCTGATGACGACCCCCGCAATAACATGGACCGTTTTAGGTGGACGACGGAGCTCAAGGATGACCTGCTGAGCTGCTACGAGAGCAGTAGCCCGCGCCGTAGGGGATACATGTCCCGCATGTGTGAGAGGTGGTGTGAAATGCACCCAGAGCATAGCACGCTTACCTCTCAGAATTTGCGAGATTATGTATCGTACCTCCGGAGGCAGGGATATGTTCGTGCTCCAGCTCAGCCTGCCCCTTCGGCGGACGGAAGGCCTGTTAACCAGGCTGAAAGTTCGCCGGTAAGGCCCGCTGAGAGGGAAATCGACCAAGTCGTCTCACCTGGGGATTTCAGTGACCGAAGGGCCTTGCATAACAACGGAAGGTCCTTGAAGCTGGCAGATTTAAAGAGAGAGGATGAGGTTGTTGGTGAACGTCTATCGGAGGCCTCTGACATTTGGAGCATCAATTGCGAAATTTACGCTGCGGCTCTGAGGCTAGCTAGACAGGGGAGAGTGAGAGACTCTCCTGTTGAGAGAGCACAGAGACGGGTGCGCCAAATGGAAGCGAAAATCCAGTTGGCTCGCCAGGAAGCATCCCGTATCCAGTGTGTGATGGAATATAGAGCGGCTGGGAAGCCATTTACGCGCCGAGTGCGCCAGATAGCCTACGGGTTGAGGCGCGACCATCATACACTCAGTCAAGCGGTACTGGTTGTTGTCAAGCAACACTGTCTTGACAGGATACGGATGCTAATCGCTGCTAAGCGATCGTTGGTGGCGCGGACGAGAGGTCTGGAACAGAACAGAATGTTCTACGAAAGACCTTCTCGCCTTTTCCAACAGCCGCCTCCAGCCATAGCGCAGCCGCCAACTGCTGATCGCGTGGAGGCCTTTTGGAGGGACATTTACGAACAGCCCAAACCTCTCTCAGCAGACACTCCGGCCTTGGCGCAGTTCGAGTCCGTTTGTAGGAGGACTCCTAACTTGAATGTACTGCGTCACCCGATAAACACGGAAGAAATTCTTGACGCCTTACGAGGCGCAAAGAATTTCGCAGCTCCTGGCCCGGATGGCATAAACACCTACTGGTGGAAAAAATTCCCCAGTTGCCACCGGCATTTAGCTAGAGTTTTTAACTCGTGGCTAAATCAGGAGCAGCCAATTCCGGCTTGGTTTGTCGAGGGTCGAACCGTGCTTCTCCCGAAGACCGGAGATTTGTCTGATCCCAAAAACTACAGGCCAATAACATGTCTGAACGCATGTTACAAGCTCTTCACCAGAATCTTGTACATGCGTCTCCTTCAAGCTGTGAATCCTGTATTTCTCGACGTGTATGAACAGAGAGGGTCAAAGAAAGGAGTAGCTGGCTGCAAGGAGAACTTGTTGATTGACCGATGTGTCACGCAGGACTCCGTGCAGTACAAGCGAAACCTTTCTATGGCCTGGATTGACTATCGCAAGGCATTCGACAGCACGTCTCATGAGCTCATTGTGCGGCTGTTGGAATGCCTTTCGGTGGATAATCAGATAGTGGGATGCATCAAACAACTGATGCCACTCTGGAAGACCCGGTTCACTATAACATCAGGTGAAACCCGGGTTCAGACAGAGTTGGTGTCATTGAAAAGAGGTGTCTTCCAAGGAGACTCCTTGAGTCCCTTGCTCTTTTGCATCTCACTTTTGCCTCTGTCCATAGCGCTGAGAAATACTAAAGGATACAGCTGTGGCACGCCCAATAACCGGAGACACAAGGTCACCCATCTGTTTTATATGGATGACCTAAAACTTTATGCCTCCGGCCAACGCGAACTACAACAATCGCTGAGGGTGGTGCAGGAGTACAGTCATGCTATCGGAATGGAGTTCGGGACAGACAAATGTGCATTGGTTCATCTCAAGAAAGGACGAAGCGGAGATAGTGGAGATGAGGAACAGCTCGTTGATGGGAGCATCTTGCGACAGCTGCATGCCGGAGATACTTATACCTACCTTGGAGTGGCGCAGCGTCATGTCCAAGAGGCAGCATTGGTTAAAGAGTGTCTCCGCCGCAAGTATTTGCACCGACTCCGGCAGATCTGGTCGTCAGAACTGTCCGGCAAGAACAAAGTCGCTGCCACAAACATGCTTGCGGTCCCATTGTTATTATACACCTTTGGTGCTATACACTGGAAAGTGAACGAGCTGAAGGAAATCGACACGAAGACCCGCAAAAGGATGAATATGGAGAGAAGCCTGCATCCTAAGTCCTCTGTCCCGCGAATATACCTCCCGCGACACCTGGGAGGGCGTGGACTGTTGAGTTTGGAGCGTCTGCACAACAGAGTAGTACTGGCCACTGCCTGCTATGTAACGAACAGCACCGATCCCCTGATCCGCTTTGTGCGAGAGCACGAGAATGCGGGAAAAGGAGCCTTTCTTTTTAGCGCAGCGAAACGAGCAGCCGAGGAGCTCAGCCTCACACTCGACTTCAAGCGGAGGTGTCAGCAGTCCATTACGGAACTTGCTCCCGCAGAATTAAAATCCCACCTTAAAACTGCCGAAGTCGACTTCCTTTTAAGACTTCATAAAGATAAGCCAATGCATGGAATCTTCTACAAACATCTGGAAGAGCATGGCTTGTCTGAGCAGTTGACCTTCTCTTTCCTAAGGTCTAGTGGGTTGAAGTCGGAGACTGAGGGCTTTATAATGGCTTGCCAAGACGGTGTCTTCAACACCTTGGTGTACCGTAAAAGGGTTATGGGTGTAGATGTACCCGACACCCTTTGTAGAGCTTGCCGACAGGCGCCAGAGACGCTTATGCATCTCTTGTCGGCGTGTAAGACGTACGCTGGGACGGCTTACGTCCATCGGCACAACGCGGCTCTACGAGTGCTCTACTATCATTTAAGGCACTCATACGGTATCGATGAGACACCGGTGCTGCCATACGCTCCAGGGGATATAGAGTCCGTTGTGGAGAACGAGAGATGCCGGATTTACTGGAACTACTCGTTCCCCACGCTCGAGCTTGTACAGGCAAACAAGCCCGACATAGTCCTTCTCGACCACCAACAGAAGACGATGTTCGTTATTGAGTTTTCGGCGCCTGCCGAAGTGAACATCGTCTCTAAGGAGGAGGAAAAGCGGACCAAATATCAGGAGTTGCTCGGACAACTTCGCAGGCTCTGGCCAGACTACACTGTAAGTCTGCTGGTTATGGTCATTGGATCCCTAGGTGGAATGAGGAATACGCTGCTCTCTGCACTGCGCAAAATACCGGTGTGCCGTGCGGCGGCGCACATCTTAGCCGCCAGAATGCAGAAGGCAGTCATCCTTGGGTCCCTTCGTCTACTTAGGGCGCACGATTCGCGGACCCAGTGATTGCTCACCTCACGGTGTGAGGAGTAGTCATTGGGTAATGGAACAGCAGCTCGGTGTGTCGGAGCCCGAGCTGCACTTTTTTGTTTTTAACATAATAATAATAATAATGATTTATTGCCATTTCAGTATAATATATCTAACAACTTAACAATTTCAACAGTTGTACCTAATAACCAACTAAAATAAGTTTTTATAATCTAACAGTGTAAGTTTATATTACAGTGAAGTAAAAGAAATATTCAAACTAAAAGGTTTTTTTCGGCACACCTTATGAACAGATTTAAAGCATATATATTTTTTGGATTTTTTGTAATTTTTGTTTTTTTTTTTTTGTTTTTATGTTTCTTTTTTTCTCTTTTTTCAAATATATCTTTGTCTGTTTTTTTTATTTTATTTTTTTTTTAATTGACATTAATATGATTAGTCGGCATAATCAATCAGTAATTGATTTATCAGTCTGTGCTTAATGCGAAATGGCACATCGCAAGCATAATGTTGTCCAATATTTTGAGTAATGTTTATTTTTTTAACTTTATTATTGAAAAACTTTTCAGTATTTTTAAATATAATATGACCAATTGGGGTGACGTTTAATAAGCTATGTAGTTCCCTATTGCTAATTTGATGACTTTTTTTATTAGCTAATATTCTAAGGCAGGTATTTTCGGCTACAGCTAAATTTCGATAGAGATAATCGGCTGCACTACTCCAAACTGGCGCTGCATATAACAGTATACTTCGCACGTATGCTTTATACAGTTGCAATTTTAATTTTTGGTTAAGTGGGGAATGCACATAAATATAGGGGTATATATAGCGCCTTGCGGCAGCGGCCTTTCTTCTAAGCTGGATTATATGTTCTCTAAAGGTCAGTTTTTTATCAAGATGTACGCCTAAATATTTAATCACAGGTTTTTCCTGAATAGTTTCCCCATTCATTTTCACTATGTTTAAACTCGCCTCTCGAACCTTATGACTGAAGTTAATGAGCGCAGTTTTATCACTATTGATTTTAATTTTCCATTTATTGTAGTATTCGATTAATAGTTCTAAATGTTTATTTAATCTCTGATTTGCTATATGTGTCCGCCTTGAGCTAGCCATGATCGCAGTGTCGTCTGCAAACATGGCTAGGTCAGTGAAATCAGTTTTTTGGGGTATCATTAACGAAAAGTATGAAAAGTACCGGTGATAGCACACTACCTTGTGGAACTCCGGCAGGAATACTTTTAACATCAGACAGTTTATCATTTACTGCTACTTTAAAATTACGACAGGATAGAAATTCTGTTATTAGCTTAACTAAATATAAAGGAACATTTTGAAGTATGAGTTTGTAGATAAGGCCTTTATGCCATACGGTGTCGAATGCTTTTTCTACATCTATGGTAAGCATGGAGGTAGTATGTTTTATGTTATAATTAATTTTTATTTTATCTACCACTCTCGCTAATTGAAGTTCAGTATTTCTATTTTGTCGGAAGCCAAATTGTTCATCAATAATAATATTATTTTCGTGATTATGAGTTTTCAACCTTTGTAGCAAAATTACTTCAAAAATCTTCCCAATTGCAGGTAGTAAACTAATAGGTCTGTAGTTATTAGCGATTCCTTTATCTTTTCCAGGTTTGGGAAACGGTAACACTATAGCTTGTTTCCAAATATCTGGAAAGTGCATAAGTCGCAGACAAGCGTTAAAAATATAATAAAGTTGCACTATTGCTTTCTGTGGTAGCTTTTTTAAAACTTTATTTTGAATTCCGTCATATCCAGGTGCTTTGAGAGGTTTAGAGTTTCTAATAATTTTGAATATTTCCTTAGGTGATGTGAAATCTTCAACAGGAGTAATAACTGTAGCATTTTCTAGTTGTAGTAGAGCAGCATCTACGGCCGCTTGAGTTGCCTCATTAGACAAATGTTCAGTCATGCAATGACTCTCATAAATTTTATCTGCGATGATATTACTTTTACGAATGCTGCTATGGGCTACAGTGTTGCCATCTACTAATGGCGGTATAGAAAACGAACCCCCATTTTTACGCGCTTTAATTTGCCTCCAAACATTTTCTTTTCTCTGTTGTACTTTTCTAATTTTATTTTTCCATTTTTCCTCATAAAAACTGTTTAATGTCGCGGACACCATACTACTTAAATTATCTAAGTCTATTCTATTACTATTATCTGGAAATCTTTGGAATCTTCTTCTTGCTCTATTCCTGTCCCTAATTAGGTTTACTATATGCTCAGGAAGTTGATATTTATGTTGAGCTAAGTTTGGAATGTATAAATCCACTGCAATTTTGATTAAGTCTGACAGTCGTTGAATTTCTGAATCAATTTTTTGTATTGAGTCAATGTTTCTGTTGATAGTTATGTTGCGGTTGAGATGCCTTCTAAAGTTAAGCCAGTCTGCTTGTTCGTAGTCCTTAAATATTCTATGTGGTTTTATATTCACATTTGCTTCATTTATTTTGACAACTATAGGTCTATGATCTGAATTTAAGTCATTAATAGCATCTATGGTACTAACAACTACATCTTTAGCTACCGCAAAATCGATAGTAGATTTTGATAATCCATTTGAGCTATACCTTGTTGCTGAATCTGGTGCACATAAAATGTAATTATTATCGTCGCATATTTGCTGAAGTCTAAGTCCATTTAAATTGTTTTGATTATTATTCCAAAGTATATTTTTGGCATTCCAGTCCCCAATTGCAATGGACTTATTGCATTTTTCCATTATACTGGTAATAGTAAGCTCATTTATCAAATTTTCTGGTTTATTGTAAATATTTATTATGGCTATATGATTTCCAAGATAGATTCCTAAAACCTCCAGATCACCTAAATCATTAAAGCTAATCTCATCTGCTTCTAATTCTTTCTTATAATAAATAGCTAGACCTCCACAAGCGTTTCTCCTAAGGTTTTGTTTATTTTTGAATAATAGATGATATCCAGCCAAGGCCGGTGATGGTATATCGCACTGCAGGTTATCAAGTATTGTGGTGTGCTTTATCCAATTGCCATGGCAATTCATTCTGTATGCAGTCATTGATTCTTATCGGGTGACCAAGGCTATAGGCTATATATTTCCAGTGGAATGTTCAGGTTTTCCCATCACACCATAATGATAGTGTAATCGCAAAAATATGAACCATATTCCCCTAATTCTTCAATTGGTTCGTTGACAAATCGCTCGAGCCCGAGGATTGTCGGTAGGGGTATTAGCCCTCAGAGTAGTTGCTCCTGTTGGTTCACTGCTTTCATATCAGCCTGATGCCGGGCTTCACCCAGGTCGACCCGATCAGATCCTCAAGATCGAAACAGCGCTGTCGTGGGCTAAGGACATCGTGCCTCATGCGATTCAGGACATGTTCCAAGTAAGGATTGTGATATTCTTGAGTTCACAACGGGTAAGGTGGAAATCATTTTCGTCGTAAAACAACATATTTGGAGCCTGCGCAATGCGCATACAGGATTGAAATTTCATATTGTTGCTTCTCGTTTTTATAAGTTTTGAAATTTCTGTCATAGTTTAGGAGAAGAGACGCACTTGTGATGTGCTTCACTGGTACTGCAAATGCCGACGCCCGTCGATTGTAAGCGGTACCGGTATCATTTCCTCCAGCAACATCGCTGTTATTATTATTAGTTACTTTCACGGCCAAGATGAACATTATTACCCGGGCATACTCAACAGCTCATTAATACAAACATAGGTGCGGATTATTATGTTTATATAATTTATGCTGTGCTGTATTTAACGTAAAATTGGTTTATTGGCCCTACGGTTTGCAGCACTATTTGGACTCCGCCTCTATACATTAAGATGGACAGAACAAAAACGAACTAGTACTGGACACACCGGGTATGATAATTAAGAAGAAGAAGAAGAATTAGAAACCACTATATACTCGGAATGGTCTCGGACTCCATGGTTCCCCAAGTGCATACGGAAAGATCCTACAATGTCCTTTTCCAAAAAGAAACGAATGGCATGGGAGTAACAATCTAATATCACCTTCCTATCTGCGCCCTTCACGGACGGCTTCAAGTCAGAAATGGAGACAGAAGCGGGAGTAGTTGGTACTAATCCAAGACTTGAAATTTAACTAAGTCTAAGAACAGCATACATCTGCTCAATGAGCTTGGAACAAGGAACAAAGTATTTTTGGTTTGGGCTCCAGGTCAGAGTGGAGTGGAAAGCAATGTAATGGCCAACACACTCGCAAGAGGAGGAACCGAATCTGTGTTCATAGGACCAGAACCATTTGCCTAGAGAGGAGAGCACTCCTACACTGGCGAGATACACCAGGGCTATACTACACTCAAAGGCGTTCATACCATACCCCTTTAGTCAGGTCCCCCAGAGGATCATACAATGGCGCAGTAATGATCTGCTCATTCTGGTCGGTCTGTTGACAAGAATTGACATGTGATAAACCACTTGCGGAAGATAGGTCTGTCGTTTCTGCTATGTGGAGGACGAAACAGCGGAGCACATATTATTTATTATGCTCCTGTCCAGTGCTGGAAAGAGCTAGGTTTCAGACTTTCGGATTCACCCATCTGAAACCTACGGAGTCAAGAGGTGTGGATTGTACGGTGAACTCTAAGTACGTGTGAGCCACAATAGACACATTAAGGTCACAGTGGAAGGAGGCATAATCGGCCCCATACTGAGACTGTGGATCAAAGTGCCAGAAGAGCTAAAAACAGCTCAGGGAATCGCCTTAAGGTGTTTTTGGTGGAACAATGCTTTTATAATGTAGAAGAATTTCTTTATATTCACTGCTAAATGGCTTGACTGCGGTCTAGTCATTTTCTACTTATTTATTACCATTGTTATTCAACGTCTTGTAATGTACATAATTATCCAATATTTCGTTCTTCTTTCCTCTAACTGACTATTCCAATACAACGTGATTTGTCTCTTGGAAATAAAATTATTATTATATTGTTACTATTATTCAACCTAACCTAACCAGGTCTCTTTTTGCTGTTTGTACAAGAAAAAAAGATGAAAGCAGTAGAAGCAAGCAGTACTTGGGGTACTAGGTGCTCAGTCTGCGGCGGTGCGACCTTATTTACGATCAGTTCCTTTCTGGTCGAGTAGCCGTTGGAGCGAGCGGTCTGGCTCTGGCGTACGGTCTACGGTGACCACCCAGCAAACGTGAATTTAGCCGCGTTATTAGATTGCCTGTCACTCCGCGGGCGCTCCGCAGAGTTATGCATTCGCAGGACCGTCTTCGATAGGGATGAATACATACAGGGCGTGTTTATTAGCTTCGCCTGTTTGTTTGTGAGTGTGTAACTCTCCTTTGGATTAAGAGATCGGGCGAACATTGAGTGCTCCAGTTTTGCCGCCAGGATAATTTTGACGGCTTCAAATCCGTCGGACCGCTGACTAAGGGATGGCGCAGACACCATAAAGTTCGTTAATACTACACAGAAGTGTAGCGACGAGAGCTTCAAAGGCGACATCCAACTATTTGGAAGTTAATAGTTTTGTGAAAATCAACAGTTTTAAATATCGTTTATGCAGTAATGTTCATTACACATGCGGAAACAGTGCAAAGTCCCAGAAGGCAAGATCGGGACTGTACGGAGGATGCGCGTGTTTCAGTTCTGTGGTTTTTATCTTAGAGGGTTTAGATAATCGGCATGATCGCAAAGACAGTAGCACTCGCACATCCAGGAGTGTGAAAGAGAGTCTGCCTGCCTGACGGTAAACCAGCTTAAGTCCTCTGATGTCATGTCCAATGAACGCAAACGCGTCCTTTCGACATGCCACACGATCCGATCGGCTAAAACCCGCTCCATTTTTTTTTACTTCTGCTATATCTCCATTCGCACCGGGGATCATCGTGAATTATATTCTTGGCTGTGTAAGATGAGGTAATGATTATACCATTCAGGAACATCTTCTGGTCTACATTTACTCTTGTAGCCATTCCTTTTTCTCCATTGCAGAGACTATTTTGTTAGCCATCCCATGTATGATGTTGCATGCATCTACGCTGGATAACATCAGCGGGACCATAGTGTCTGTCAATAGTTCACTTCCCAGTTTTTGACTTGTCTCCGGTCTGTATGTCCCCCATCTGTCACACAGAAACAGGGCATGCTCGACCATATCTTCGGCCTCGCAGTGCCGCAGTGCAGGCACATCTCGTCCATCACCCATCTTATCCTTTTGCTTGAAGGTCCATGCCCAGACATTGCCTGCGTTAAGAAATACGACGTCTGTCGATGACTGCATTTCGCCCATTCTTCTGTCGACGGTATTAGTCGTTTCGTCCACTGTGCGACATCAGTGGTCTCGTTCCATAGGCTTTGCCACTTACTTGTTGTCAATTTCTTAGCTTCGGTGCGGCATATCGCATCTCCTGCTTGACCATAACATACGCGTGTCCTTTCTTCAGCCAGTATAATAGTAGTGCGATAATCATTGGCCACCCTCAGCAGACACTTTCTCTGCAAGCTGTCTAAGACTTTTTGATACCTTTTCCTTCTCGTGGTTCACGCAACACAGGAGCTCCCTGTACCGCCTGGCGCAGTAATACACTTTTGTTGCTACTAGGCCCTCCTACATTTGGCATCAGTCGTGACAGTATTGCGCCTTCTTCTCTGCCTTTGCCACTACTCTTTTAAGGTGTTCTCCGTAACACCTCTTGTTATCCAGTGTTACTCCAAGGTAAACTATGGACTTGCATTTCCTTTAGTAGGAAGACCACCTTGGCTCTCTTGCTCCTTGGGCAGCGCATTATAATTGCCTCTATTTTCTCAGGAGCCAACTCAAGCGTGTGATCGCACATCCACCTGTCTATCTTGCACAGCGACTCGTTTGCCCTATGGACCAGCTCTGTCTTTTTCCGCAATTTTCGTTACCGTTTCCAGGGCAATGATGATGGACCTCCCCGAGTGGAAATCGAACTGGCGTGACGAGAGCTCTGCTGCTTCCTTTTCAGTCCTGCGGTGGTCAAATATTCGGTGCAAGCTTTGGCATGGTGAATTGGAGTATCATCGTGATAGAGGAACCAAGTATCCGTTCTTGATCTTGGCAGCAGGTTTTTTTTAGATCAAAGTCTGGCACATTTAACCACAAAGTACTCTCTTTCTGTTGGTAGGTGACTCTCTTGTCTTGGCAGTAACCTTTTCATCCGTAACTGACATTCATGGCCTTTCGCACCCATCAGTATCCACGATAGTGAAATTTTCCCTTTGGAATTCTCTATATCACCTGAATATCATTATACGATGTGGATCAGCATCACCTATTGCACGAGTTATTACGTCTAAGCACTGATCTATGCTTAAAACATGCCCGAAATTATAACGAAAAACTTCACCTTATCTCATTTCGTGACCAAGATGCCTCGCAAGTACTTAACACTTGCATTACTAATGAATAAGTAAGTAAAATCATCGACTTGGAGGTATAAAACATGTTTCAACATGCAGCAATACGCAGTTACCTGCAATATATTAGGATTTTTATAGTACCCAAAAATTGGGCTCAAATTTGACCTTTGGGCAGTCTGACTGAAATTAACCAAGCGATTTCATTTATCAAAAAAAAGCTAATTGACGAATCAAATGAAAGAGGCAACGGTCTTTGTGCCTTACTGGCGCGCACCTATACAGGGTGGCCAATCGGGTGACGTTATTAATTTTTTGTTAGATGGCCCGTACCGAGACCTATCCAAAACACCCCCATGTATGTCTAGCGATTACTGATAGTTTTCGAGTTATGATTTATTTTTGGAAAATTTAAAGATTTTCCAGATTTTTCAAGAAATCGTCAAAGACAAAAGCAAAAATGCTTTTTGGCTTTTACTTTTTCTGTAATTATACTCAATATTAAGCCTATTTTAATATCCAATAAAGAAAACCTGTACATCCGGCCAATAATTAAGTACATTTTGGGCCCAAAATTTTAAATCACTGTTTTTAGTCAGGAGACCAAAACTTCCAAAATAAAATTAAAAATACCTATGCCTGGTTATGCAGCTCCAAACTAGTCTTAAAAACTTTGTAAGACATTGCACTTTCGAAATAATAATGAAACAATAGCAGCTATGGGGGCATTTTGCGCGGTACGTACGTGACAGTTAGAAATCTAAAAGGTGAATTCACGAATTTATTTTACTTTATTATGACATATTCAAAAAAAACTCGTAACAATTAATAAACCCAATAATCATTGATGTTTTAATAACATTTAGTAAAAAAACGAATACCCAAATTGTGATTTTTAACGTTTTTTTGCTATGTACTATTGAACTTCTGCTAAGTTAAGGTGTACGGAATGTTAGCAAAGGAAAGGAATAATAAAACAATAATCTGACTTTCAGTTCCATGGCAGAACTACCTGGGGGGTGGTGTCGTAGCATATGCCGTCCCTTTCTTTCAGATTAGCTTTTTGCGAGTTAATGTCGGCGAAACGCAGTTGTGTTTTCATTATTAATTTTCCTTTTACATTCGTCTAATATTTATCTGAGCTTTTCCACGGTGTTACTGTCACGAGCGTAGATAAATTCCTTGTAATCCCCAGATGAAGAAATCAATGGGATTTAAATCTGGATCATTGTTTTATTATTCCTTTCCTTTGTTAACTTTCCATACAACTTAATTTAGCAGAAGTTCAATAGTACACAGCAAAACTACGTCAAAAATCACAATTTGGGTATTAGTTTTTTTTATAAAAGTCATTAAAACATCAATGATTATCGGGTTTATTAGTTGTTACAATTTTTTTTAATATGTCATAATAAAGTAAAATAATAGTTTTTAGGTCATTTTGGAAATCCGTCAATTATCACACTTTTACCTCTAAATGTCACGTGTGGCGCAAAGTGCCTCCATAAGTGCTATTTTTTATTATTATTTCGAAAGTGCAATGTCTTAAACAAAGTTTTTAAGACTAGTTTGGGGCGCCATAACCAGGCATAGGTATTTTTAATTTTATTTTGAAATTTTTGTTCTCCTGCCTAGAAACAGTGATTTCAAAGTTTGGGCCCAAAATTTACTTAATTATTGGCAGGATGTACACGTTTTAATTACTGAATATTAAATTAGGCTTAATACTGAGTATAATTACAGAAACAATGAAAGCCAAAAAGCATTTTTGTTTTTGTTTTTGCCGATTTCTTGGAAAACTGGAAAATCTCTAAATTTTCCAAAAATAAATCAACTCGAAAGCTATCAATAATCGCTACACATACATAGGAGTTTTTTGGATAGGTGCGGCGTATCTAAAAAAAAATTAATAACGTCACCCGATTGGCCACTCTGTACGAGTATACATTGGAATAGAAACTGGTTAATAACGTTTCAGTGGGGTGACTCGTATCAGCTAAGCGGCGGACAGTGCCAGCATCAGACATCGAACGCAGTAGGTAGATGAGTATACAGCATTTGGATGGGCGACCGAGGGGGTGGGAAGGTCGCATCAGGTCGCATCACTCCAACAATGGTTTTATCAGTGCATCATTCCTACAATGGCAGTCAGAGGATAGTAAGGACACTAAAAACGTTTCAGTTGCTGCTGTGGTCATCTTGAAGGTTCCACATGTTTGACTAAAAACAATTTGGAACAAACTACAGTCTCTGATTGGTTAGCACTCTCGGGATGACGACAGCTTTCATTACATAACTTAGTTGGCCGATACGTCCCTGACAGCCGCAAAGTCCACCTTGCCGCAGTCCTTTTTTGTTCGTCTTTTTTCTTGGTCGTCATCGAGCTCTCTAAGCTAAGACAATGACGTCGGAATGATGGGCTTTAAATCTATGTCCGTACTCGGAATGCGGGAATGCTATTTCGGATAAATTGCTCGTAATTGTTCGGCTAAATGACCATTGCTCATGCACCTGGTATGCAAAGTTGCTTCAATTACCTATTATGGCTTAACATCCTTTGAAGTAACAGGACCACGAACCGGGGCGATTTGTGGAATCTAACATGCGATTTTCTGCATTGTTTTTGCTCTAGGTGATGGACTAGCAAAGTGTTAGTAAAATAATGTACAGCATTAATGAATATTTAAGTCTAAAGGTGCTCTTGAAGGCATTCGATCAACTGTGGAATGGAGCCCTCCCAAACAAGCTTACGTTCTATGTCCTACGACCTCCCTGTTAAGCTTTGCGGCTGGCTCGCAGACTTCCTCCCAGGTCGCAAAATATTTGCCGTGGTAGTCGGCTTTTTCCCTGTCTTCCATAAAAGCAATGCTGGGGTTCCGCAGGGATGATCGATGATCGGCGTTGGCTCTGACATTGTTTCTGCTTCATATCAATGATCTACTCTCTAGCCATACAAACCAAATCCACATTTTTCCGGATGACAGTGCTTTGCGTGCAGGCATCATGAGCAATTGACCTCTGTGGTCGAGCTGGACTGGCAGCGGCTGCTTCGCTTTTAAAGGAACTGGAGACCATTACCGCTTGGGAGCTCAAGAATATGGTAAAATTTAATGCTATCAAGACCCAGTATTGTACGCTGACAAATAAGAAGTGCCCAAGCCCCAAGCCAGCACCCGGGTTTAATGAACAATCAGGCCCTGCCAAGGAGTCACTCATTCAAGCTTTTAGGAGTCAACATTTCAGAAAATCTGATCTGGCTGGCACGAACACGTTGCGTCAATTGCAACAGCTGCTGGTAAAAAGCTTGAGTACCTATTCAGAGCCAGAAAATACTTCTCACCATCTAACCTCTTCACAATACATAAAGCCCAGATAAGAACTGGCCTGGAACATTGATCTCATGTCTAGGGAGCTGTTACCCCTGCTACCTCTCTATACTAGATACCGTTCAGAGAAGGCCAATTAGACTAATTGGTGCGGCGTGGTGTGCGGTTGATGACCTCTCCACTCACTACCGATATTAAAACAGAGCCTGCTCCTTTGAGCTATCCGCAACTTCTTAATTTCGTCATAAGGCGGTTGAAATGCACTGCCAGGAGATGTATTCAGTGGGCCTGCGGATCTTGGGCTATTCAATTACCGCGTTAATAAACTTTCCCCAACATAACCTTTTCACAGCAGCCGCGGTACTCTGGAATTTAGGCCCTGCCTATGCGGCCTGCTCAGTTATACAAAAATAATAGTATAGGAGGATAATTCAATAAATAAGCAGACTCGTGCTGCAACTTCTTTCAAAAGTAGAATTTTATAATGCCCAAAGGTATGCGACAAATCTTTTTGTTCAGTTAGATAAGATACATATATACTAAAACAACTGAAACAGTTTAAAGTACCTATATCCAGATGATAGCTTATCAGCTTCTTTGAGTGCCACAAGAAGCTTAAAGATGGTTATGTTGCCTCTCTATTTTCCTGACCTAGCACCATGTGACTTCCATTTGTGTGATGAAGTCATAAAAAAATTGAGGGGCCGAAGATTTGAGTCAAATTTAGGTTTAACAGGAAGTACCATCAACTTTTTTAATTTAAATGGGACACCCTGTATATTTTTGCAGATATTAATTCATCTTTTTTTCCGAATACGTCCATAGTGGGTTTAGCATTAGTTTCTGTAAAAACGGGAAAGATATAGCTTCTTTATGATTTCAGGTGTTTAAAATGCCGGTCATTCAAAGTCGGTTTTGGCGATCGCGTGAGAACTCACAAAGAAGTGTGTCAACTTTTAATGATTTACGTCCCGACAGGGGTCCTATAACACGTTTGACGGTGACTAAAAACAAAAATAAAAAAAAATTACCTCAAATGGGAAGACCGCAGACCGCCACGGACGAATTTGTGAGACAAATTTTTTAAGAAACAAATACTAAACCCACTATGGACGTATTCGGAAAAAATGATGAATTAAAATCTGCACAAATATACAGGGTGTCCCATTTAAATTAAAAAAGTTGACGGTACTTCCGGTTAAACCGGAAGTACATTAACAGCTAACATAATGCCTTCGGATGCATTAGACGTCACTACACTTGCCTGCAAATTTTCAGCAATATCACTCTTTCCGTTCCAAAGTTATTTGCTTGGTTCCATACTTTATCCCAACCCTGTATATGTATACCCTCAAAAAGATCTTTTTCAATATTAACGTGTCAGTGCTATTGTATGGATGTGAAACATGTGAAAAGCACAAAAGCCAATGACCAAGAACTCCAGATTTTTATTAATAGATGTCTAAAGAGGGTCTTACGGAATTTTTGGCCAATCACAGTATCGAACGAACAACTGTGGAAAATATCAGGATTGAAGAAGATAGGAACAGAGACCAGACAGGGAAAGTGGAAATGGATTCTGCGAAGAAAAACAGAAGAATCGATAGCTAGAACGGCATTAAACTGGAATCCCCAAGCAAGCAAATAGGTACATAGTAATAGGTACCCAAAGTGACCTGGAGACGAACGGTTACAGACGAGACAAATGTTCCTTAATGGAATGATGGGACCATAATATACTATACAACCTCGTAGCTACAGTTAGTTCTAGGGCATAGGTAAAAGCTTATCATGCTCCCTAGAATGTTTTAAGTGAGCGAAGGTTAAATTACGTAAAAAATAATTTTCTTTTCAGCCCTTTAGCTCACCTGTTCCAGTTTTGCAATTATCTAATACTCTACTGCTTGTTGAAATGTCAGTTACAATAAACACTGGTATTTTTAATAAATAATGCTCCCGTAATCACCTGTAATCCCTAATAAATTTAATGCATGGGTACGTTTGGCGCATAATCCACAATTGAAACCATCATACCTCCTATAGGAATTGATTATTTTTGATGTGTGGCAAATGGGCTGTGGATATTTTTGGGGTTGAATATGTTATGTAATGTTGTGTTGATGATGAATAACCTCTGGGAATTTCCAATAATCGTGGCCTGAGCTTCATGTGCCGTTTAAAAATTGTGAGTTGGTTGCAGTAGGAATATCCAGAAAAAAATTAATATACATAAAATGAAGATTTTAGTGTACTAGTAACAATATTCGATATGTGCTTTAAAAAAACTCATCCGAAATACAACAGCGCACGATAAAACTGATTCCCTTGCTCCAAGGCCGATTAACTGTAAGTTATCTAGTAGCTCTCAGTTAAAGTGCTTACGAATGTCTTGTTATATATGCAAACTAGTAGTTAAAGTAGAAGTTAAAGTAACTGACAGTTGAAAATAGCACCTTCTTATCTACCTATCTGTTGCGGTTGAGGCACAGCGCAGAACAGTGACAGCAAACAAAAGAAAAAACCACGTGACCAGACTTTCAGCAAATCACTGACGTCGATTTACGAAGCACTGTTACCAGCCTTCACTAAACTGACAGTTTCTAAATCGGAACAAAAAGTTAGATATTTATGTTTGTAAGTGATAGACATAATTCAACTTAACAACAACCTTAGCTGATAAATATTTCTAACTATACCACATTTGACTGTGCATTCATAAGCCAGCCCTCAGTACAGCGGTGGCTTTTAGTTGGGGAGGGGGGGGGGGAGTTCTCACAGGTCATTGTCGCCTGGCCAACCATTGTCACTCATCAGAGTGGTAAAGGACCCTGTTTGTTCCATATTTTGGGAAGAAGACAAAACTTCAATTAACTTCAGAGTTCAGATATTCGGTATGACGGATTTGTAGAGGAATCACTATAGTCGTACTCAGTAAACTGGTCGGGATACTGACATATCACTACTACTACTACTACTACTACTACTACTACTACTACTACTTGCTTCAGTGATATAAACACGGTGTGACGTCACAAGCGCGCTGGATCGGTATTATTGGCACTCTTCATATATATCTTCTTCATGAGGAGCCATCTCCATTCAACGAAGATCGGCAAAAATTTTAGCAAATGTTTCTCTACCTTGAGTTCTCCTGAGTAGGGTACGAGGGTCCAGTCCCGTCCAGTTTCTGACGTTTTTCAATCATCAGTTTTGTGCGTGCGCTGGCCCTCTTTTGCCTTCTATGTCGCAGAAGGGCATGTTTATTATTCCTCATGATATGTCCAAGATACATGGCTTTTCTCTCCTTTATGTTTGTTCATTTGCCGCAAGACTTCAATACTTGTAATGCGGTCTGTCCAAGATATTCTTAACATTCGGCGGTACACTACAGCCACATCTCAAAAGCCTCCATTCTATTCACTGTATTGATGGTCATCGTCCATGCTTTGACTCCATACAGAAGTATCGGAAAAACATAACATTTGACAAAACTGTATCTTATTTGGAAATTCAGACTTTTATCGCTGTCCATGTCCATGTCAATTCTTGTTGTTATTTCCACATCTAGATTCAAGTCATCTGTAATGCATCTATCAAAATATCTAAATTTCTGAACCCTTGATATAGAGGTCCCGCGAAATTTTATATCTATTAGTTGATTTGGATTTCTGCTCATCACCATCTGATCACCTACTGGAATTTTCTGTCTTCAAATACGCTCAGTAGTTCAGTACAATCCGCGAGTGTGACCATGTCACCGGCATATCTTAAGTTATTTATCAATCTGCCGTCTGTCTTTTATACTGTCTAGAGATCAATCAAGTGGTTTCATCCGAAAGTGAAGAATTTTCTAGTGACAAAACCTGTGAAGATGTCTGTTTGTATAACAATTCTTATTGTAATGTGAAGTAAGTTACTGAACGCACCATACCCTATATAGTGCTCTGTGTTTTACAATGACTGTTGACAATGACAAGTAACATCATTTTGTGCTTCGTATCATAGTAGTTATGATGCACCGTGATGCATAATCGTAGTTTGCACGACATGCTTTCTCAAGGCTTATAACCTAAAATTCTGAGTCCCTTATTTTGAGCTCTAATAGCATTAAAAGCACCCGTAAGGTTCCACGCGTCTTACTGAGGAGACTTCTGACTACAATTTCTAAACCAAGTCAAAGCTTTCCGTCTAGGAAGTGAGCTCTATAAAAACAGAAATAAGGTGGCAAGTATGAACAATAGGCCAGCGTATCTATACTCTGTACGTAATATATCTCCGATGATATTTATGAACAGAGATAGTATCGTGTGAGCGGTGATGACGTTGGCTATGGCGTCGGCAGTGGGCCAGCCACTTAATAACGACAATGCATGACAATCGACAGCGGAAAACAAACGACGATCGGTGCGGTGTCGGTCGTGGAGCACTAGACTGCCCGGGCTGCGGTCGCGAACCGCGTACCGTTACGATTAGATACACAACTAGAGAGTGTGCGGTGTGCGGCTTCTGCTCTGCTGCTGCTACGGCTACAGTTACATACTAAATGCACTTTATTTTGTGAAGACTCTAATACGATACGATACACATTTTTTTAACACGCTTTTATTAGCTTCTCCTGTATGTGGGTTTGTGAGCCTGTAATACTCAACACTCCTTTGAATCAAAAGCAAGTTGACTTACTACTGTTGTTCATCTCTATTCACAGAAATCGTTACATTTAACGAAACATCCATTGAGTTGTCATGATCTGCCTACATCAGATAAGTACCTATGCTTTCGCATGCTCCTGGAAAAATTGTTGTTGAATTTGTCGGACGTATGATAGCAACACTGCGCCATTTGTTGTCTTAAACTGTAATGTGTCATGTGTCGAACTCGCTTCGTGCACTTTGGAAACTGCGCAACTTGCCACAAAAATTACAAAAATATGTAATTAACGCCCTGGTACAAAATGATCGACGGACTGACTTGAATAGCAGGCTTGAATATCGGACACAGGGGTCTATTCTGTAACAGCATGGTTTAACATAATGTAAACAGAGAGCTGGTTAAAATTATAACCGCCAGTGGTTAAAATTGGCAGTTGAAATTATATGTATAACGGAAGGGCTTTTGGGTAGCATTATACATCTAATTATGAAGAAAAATTGATCGGAATGGTCATTCAACGAAGGGAAAGGTACATTGGTTTGCAGATGATTCAAGTATGAGGTAAATTGTTTGTTGATAGGATGCTGGCGAACCGATACCAGTGACGTCTTCCAGCTTACTGAAAACACATTTTTGAAATGGTTTTATCTTAACAAAGAAGCTGCACAGTTTCTAATTCAAACTTCACTTTCGCATATATGCTGGAAAGTGTGAGGGGTAACTGCAATGCAAAAGTATTTACAAGTACAACTCGACAAATATAGGAAGAGACTTGGGAATTTCGCCGGTTGCGCACACGAAAGAGTGAGAACGCATTCGGCCGAAAAGAAATAGAAACACAGTGTACGCGTACACTCTAAGTAAATAGTTAAACTTAGATTTGCTTTATTGAGAAAGGTCCTCAATGTTGATGACAAATAATAAATAATGGCATTAACATGTCTACAATCTGAAAGTTCATTTTCGCTCTGAATCACTTTCCGAATCTAAACTTAGATTTTCTATAAATTCTGCATTATCACTGCCACTGTCTTCCTGCAAGTTTATCATTATATTCTCCGCAATCACATCCAGAAATGGTTCTTTTTCAGTAAAATAGCGCTCGTAGGAAATTCAATGTTCACAACTTTTTTCCACGCTTCTTGCGAAAATGTGAAGAAAAACTCATCACAATATATTTCTAAATGTTTAAAATTGAAATCCACATTTTTTGCCACATTTTGCTTTAGCTATGCCTATACTAATTCGATTGGATTTAAGTAGGGGTGATACGGTAGAAATCATGAAACAGAATGACCTGCTTCAGTCATAATTTTATCTATTTCATAGGTTTTGCATCTGGGTTTATGCATTTTTAGTAAACCGTATAATTCAGCTTTTAACATGTCTCCTGAAAATGGAATATTGCGCTGCCTTAACCACTCTTTCATATTATTTTTCCTGGTTGCCATAGTAGGACATTTGCTCATATCAACATTATGATAAGGTGCGTTATCTATAACCAATATACACCGTTTGATAGTTTATTTGGAATAAGCTTTTTTTGAAGCCATTTTTTATAATTGTTTTAATTCATTTCGCTGTGATAATCCTCTGACTTAGCGCCAGACATAAATTTTAAACACGCATTTTCTATGAAACCCATATCACCCATGCACCATACATGTCCACTGCGCATCAAGGGACGTTCCTTATTTCATATTTCTCACGTCTCTAGCTATTCTTGTTGAGTTTTGTACTCTGCCCGCTTAATTTTTCAGGACATGGTTGCTACCGACTAGACACTGGCACAACGTCTCACTTTGCGGTTGGGTACAAATTAATGAAATCATTGCTGCTCCTTGTTTTTTTTGTTGAGCTATCCCGCTCTTTTCACTTTTTAAAATTTCAGCAAAAAACAAAAACACAACCTTACACCCACTTGCCTTCAATGAAATGTCAACAATCAGCTGGGACGTCTTGCTAAAACTTCCAATGTTCCAAACATTTAGAAAACATCAGTGCACCAGCTTCATTTTTGCCACATGCATATAGTAACCGTGTGAGGATTTAAAAAGATAACACTGTTTCATGTGATTTCACACTGTCTGTGAACAGAGTGAACATGAGACATGACAACATCGCCTGCATAAGTGGTTGCCTGTACACTAGTTTTTAACGGTACCAAATAAAACATCTCGCATAACCGACCGGTTAAATTTTATGTTTACCGAATACCATAGATCATTATATTTTCAATCTGGCTGTTATAAGTTTAAAATAAGCAGAAATTTACAGAATAGACCCCACAGTCAACTATTTTATTAGGTAACGGTTATGTCACGATGAAAACGCAGTCTCTTGACGATCGCCAAAGCTAAGCAGGGTTGGGCGTGGAGTACATGTTTGGGTGACCGTTTGTAAACACTGCGTGTCGTTAGCTTTTTTGTAATATTATTTTTTAATTGAGGTTGGATTTTATAATCAAGTGCCTCTTTGATTAAATTTAAAATACCTAAATAAGTTGTTGTTAACCCGTGTGGTTGGGTGCCTATCGGGTGCGTCCCCAGGTGGCGGATAGGGGAATGGCCGGGGGAAGAGGAATCTCGGAACCCGGTTAGTGGCAGCCATAGTAGAGTACGAGGGCTTAAAAACCCTCAATCCTTTTGCGAAAGCTGTCGCCGTGGACCAACCCACCCAAAGCTAAGGTGCAAGGTATCGTGCTGAGGGCTGAATGGTCGCAGGGTGATATGCGGCCACAAACGATCCCCTTGGGGAACCAGGCGAAACCCCATTGTAATAAGCCTTACCCTGGCATGCGGGGCTCTGCCAGTGGTGGACTCATCCTTTCCCTTGCTACTCGTGGGAACGACTATGGATCACACAAAAACCGATAAACAAAATCCCGAGGCTGGGCCATCAAGTTCACCTCAACCTGAATCTGCAGCTGGGGCTGGACAATGTTCACCTCAAGCTGCGGCACAGACCGAGGCTGGACGAGAGGGATCACCTCAGACACAATACAAAAAACAATGGCCAAAGCGTCGCCGAGTTTGTGGCGCTGAGGCTAAAAGGAGAAGGAAGGCGAGGCAGGCGAAAGAGGCGGCATCCACAGGAACTACCTCCTCCTCCTCAGCCCCTTCAAAACTAAAGGAGAAGGCGCCCAGTGAGTCAGGTGGCAAAAACCTCGCCTCCAAAAGAGGCCAGGAGGTAGCGACACCTGGGAAACGCCTTCACCCAAGTACCTCCACAGAGGGCACGCCGAGAAGGATTAAGAAGGTTCGCAGTGACACAAAAGCCGCTGCACCTTCCCAAACCTTCGCGGAGGCAGCCTTAAAGCATCTTAAGGTTGCCATAATAGATAAGGATAACCCCTACGGCAAGGTCTCTGTAGAGCGGGCAAGCCTTATCAAAAGACGGCTAATGGAGGAGCTGGACAAGTTAATCTTGACGCCCTCCAGCAGCCAAAACAAAGTGCCGACATTCAAGTCGTGGACTCACTCTGGTGAGATCATCAGGATCGCCTGTGACGACGATGGGGCACTACATTGGCCTTCTGGGGCTGTTAAAAACCTTAGGCCATGGGAGGAAGCGTCACTGGCGGTCATCAGTTTGGACAAGCTCCCAAAGCTCACCAAAGCCTCTCTTTGGGTCCCGGAGGATGACGCTACCGCCACCTCTGAAGACCCGGAGAGGGTGCTGCGGCGGCTGACGGTGCAAAATCCGGAATTGTCGGTAGCCAAGTGGTGCACCTTCCACCATGAGGTCAAGAAAAGCCCTCCAGGACACCTGTTCGTCTTCGGTGTTGGAGACGAGGATATGGCTGTCCTAAAGAAGAGGTCGATGAGGATGAGCTATGCGTTCACCTCATTGACCATCAGAGCCTCCAGTAATAGGACGGGAGCTTCTGCAGAACCAAGGACCTCGGATGAGGGTACATCCAACACCGAGGCCCCCTTGGAAAACGCAGAGGGCCCCGAACATATGGACGCCATCCCTCCTCGGACGGAGGAGGAGAGGGAGTCCTAAAGAGGCAAATCTATGACATCTGAGCCATGGGCAAGGACGTCATAAAAAAGGTGAAAATCCTTCAATGCAACCTCCAACACGGTAGGTCGGCGACAGCTACTTTATGCCGCCGACTTGATGTGCTGGAGGATGCAATAGCACTAATCCAAGAACCTTGGATCATAAAGACCAGAATAACAGGTCTAAGCTCACTAACTGGTCAAATTTTCAGCTTACCAAGCAACTTACAACCCAGGACTGCAATATATGTACCTAGGAAGATTAAAGCCACCCCAATGGCACAATTTTGTATCTCCGATTTAACTGCGGTTAGATTGGAATGTCCATGGGAAAGAGGCAACAGCAGGGCGTTGGTCCTAGCATCGGTCTACCTTCCTTCAGATGCAGCCACCCTACCACCAACAAAAGAATTGGTAGAGCTAGTAGACCACTGCCTCAACCAGAAATTGGAGCTTGTCATTGGCTGTGACTCGAACTCCCACCATCTGGGATGGGGCAGTAAGGACATTAACTCTCGAGGTAAGTCTCTTTATGACTATATTGTTAAGAAGGATTTACGAATCTTAAATAGAGGCACGGAACCGACTTTTATTAACGCCCGCAGCCAAACTGTCATAGACATTACGCTGGCAACAGCCAAAATCTCCAATAAAATTCTGGACTGGCAGGTGTCAGAGGACATTTCGATGTCTGACCACCGCTGGCTGAATTATACTTTAAGTCTGGAACTCAAAACTCTCGTAAAGTCTCGCGACCCGAAGAGGACGGATGTAAATCTGTACAACCGACTCTTAGAAGGTGCTCTACGTAACGAACATGTTTTGACTCCGTGCACTAACGAAGAATTGGAAATATATACAATATCTATCCAAGATAAAATAAGTTATGCTTATAAAAAATCCTGCCCCATAAGGATGGTCCAGGAAGGCGGCAAAACCAATATTTGGTGGTGCAGCGAACTGGAACACCTCAGGAGAGCAGCAAGAAGAACTTACAACAAAGCAAAACGTACCAAACTCAAAAAGGATTGGGACTTGTACCAATCCAACATCAAAGAGTTTAAGAAAGTCTGTAGACAAAAACAGAGGGCTGCCTGGAGAACCTACTGTGAAGAAATAGAGGATCTCCCACAAGCATCCAGACTGCAAAAAATGCTCTCTAAAGATCCACATCGGTGCATCGGCATTCTAAAAAGGGAGGATGGAAGTAAAACCTCCAACCTCCGGGAAAGTGCCGAGCTCCTGATGGACACACACTTCCCTGGTTCGATTGTCACTGCGACGTCGAACTGGATGGAAGACATTAACACACCCTCACCGATTGACTGGCAATTCACCAGAGAAATAATCAGTGAGGAAAAGATAAACTGGGCCATATCCTGCTTCTCCCCCTTCAAATCACCAGGGCCAGACGGCATATGTCCAGCCCTACTTCAATGGGGTCTGGATCATCTTATGCCGCACTTGGTGGGAATATTCAGAGCCTCCTTGGCTCTAAAATATATTCCCAAAAGGTGGAGAGAGGTGAGAGTGGTCTTCATACCTAAACCAGGTAGGATGGACTACACCCTACCGAAGGCATTCCGACCAATAAGCTTAACATCGTTCTTCCTCAAGACGATGGAACGGCTATGCGAGAGGTATATAAGAGATGAGGTACTAATTCATTTCCCACTTCATCCAAATCAACATGCATACACTCCAGGCAGATCCACCGACTCTGCATTACATCATGTAGTTGGCAGAATTGAGAGATCACTGGACAACAAAGAATCCACCCTTGGTGTATTCATATACATTGAGGGAGCGTTTGACAAAACAACATTCCCAAAAATTAGCCAGCAACTCCAGGCTAGGAACGTGCCTAGCACTGTAAGCGAATGGATACTCAGCATGCTCTCCAACAGAGCAATAACAATCAACGTAGAGGACATTTCTGTTAAAGGTGTTGTTACCAGGGGTTCTCCGCAGGGAGGTGTTCTGTCACCACTGCTTTGGAACGTGGTTCTGGATACCCTCATCAATCACCTCAACAGCAATGGACACTACACAATAGCATATGCGGATGATATAGTCATCCTGCAAACAGGTAGATTTGAGAACACATTGGGTGAACGCACCCAAGTAGCACTCAAATCAATAGAAAAGTGGTGTCTAGAACACTCATTGTCCATCAATCCCAAGAAGACTGAGATGGTTCTGTTCAAGAGAAAAAGGAAGATCAGGGGCCTAAACCCCCCTGAGCTTCTCAGTGTCAAGCTACATTTCTCTGAAGAGGTGAAATATCTTGGTATTACCCTCGACAGAAAGCTGACGTGGAACTCTCACTTAGATAGTAGAGCCAAAAGAGCATATGTCGCTCATGAACAATGTCGGCGAACAGTGGGACGCACTTGGGGCCTGTCGCCAAGAGTTACCCACTGGATCTATACCACAATCATTAGGCCTATGCTAACGTATGGAGCCATTGCCTGGGTACCTAAAGTTCTGCAGGCGACGGCGATTAATAAATTATATAAAATACAACGTATGGCCTGCATTAATATAACAGGAGCCATGGAACAACAACACCGACTGCTGCTATGGAAGTAATAATTGGCATTACCCCTCTAGATATTTACATCAAAGAGGTTGCGTTACTGTCAATGTTACGACTTCGCACGGTTGGTATTAATCCAGATGTAGGTATGGGACGACTGAGGCAGCTGGTATGGCGGGAAGCGCTGAAGGCACTACCCATGCTACAAGCAACCAGCGACTCAATTAAACCAACATTCGTTTTTAAGAAACCCTACAAAATAGAGATTAAACAGAATGTTGAGCCAAATGTGACAAATGCAATTTGCATATACACAGATGGCTCCAAAACAAGGGAAGGCACTGGATGTGGTGTATACTCCAGGTCTTTAAACCTAAGGACAAAGTGGGCTATGGGCAAATACGCCAGTATCGTTCAAACGAAACTGGCTGGCATATCGATAGCCGCAAATGAACTAGCCAGGAGAGATGTATCTGGCAAAACTGTAGCAATCTGCACTGACAGCAGACAAGCACTTCTAACCCTGAAAAGACCTTGTATCACCTCAGGGCTAGCAACGGAATGCCACCAATCTTTAGCCCATGCTTCGGACAAAAACAATATTGTCCTGAGGTGGGTTAAAGGGCACAACAACAACAAAGGCAACCGTATAGCGGATGCGGATGGTCTAGCCAGGAAGGCCGCTGACCAAAGAATTTTAGGACCATGTGACCTTTCTGGAATGTCGACAACCACAATTTCGGAAATAGCGAAAAAACACTCCCATGCCCAAATGGTAAAACGATGGGAAGAACTACAAGGAAGAAGAAGTATTTGGCGATGACCAGACCAAACCTACGTCTCTTAGTAGGATTCCTGACTGGCCATTGTGAACTCAGGAAACACCTCCACACTATGGGGTTAAGTGACACACCGATATGTAGAATGTGTGAAAGCGAAGACGAAACTGTGAAACACGTCATATGTGAATGCCCAGAGTTATCTTCTATTAGAGAGTGTGCGTTCGGCGAGTCTTGGCCTACACCTGCCCACATAAGGGAGATGTCCCCTAGCGACTTGTTCACCTTCCTACAATTGGCAGGATGGACGATGACCTGAGGAAACAACTCCCTGGGAGGATGCACAATGGGCCAGTTGTGGCCTAAGTGCAGTGGGACCACTCACCCTCCCCACTCTATAGATACAGATAAGTTGTTGTTAATCGGGGAGTTTTACATAAGGTCCAGCAGGCAGCGCTACAATCAGCATCAGGTATGTCGAAACCGCTAGCTCATAACTGCAAAATTAATGAAATACAGTTTAAAAAAAATTATAAAAAAAGATTTAATGACAAAGTTAACTAAAAAATCAAAATAATTATACTTTAAGAAAACTAAAAAAACACGCTTTTAAAGAACTTAAAACTAAAAAGTTTAAAATATTCTTAAAGTAAGCTTAAAACAACAATGAACAAAAAATACTAGTATTCTTGTAAAAAAGCGTCGGGCGCTCAATTTATGAACAATATGGTGCAAAGCCCCCATGCTTTTTTTACAATCATACCAGTATTTTTCGTTCATTGTTGTTTTAAGCTTATGTTAAAAATTATTTCTAACTTTTAAAGAACTTAGAACAAATCTAAGTTCTTTAAAAGCAGTTTTTTTTAGTTTTTTTTTAAATATATTTATTTGCAAGATTTTGTTCAGTTTGTTGATCAAGAAACCGAATGAAAAATAGTCTGATACGGCTACAGTTAGACAAAGCCGAACTATTTGCCAAGACATTTGCAGCAAAATCCACCATCCATACCAAAAGTACCTCAGTACCACAAGCTATGAGTGAAATAACGTTCAGAACACAAATAGTCCAGAAGTCACTTGATATTAATAAGGCGACTGGGCCCGGTTTGAAGAAGTGCGCACCGGAGATCGCTCCCATACTTACTAGCCTCTTTTGGATCTCATGGCTTAAGGCACAAATGCAAACTAATCCATTCGTTTGGCGAGGCTCACATCGCGTCACGCACCACAACCCCAATGCACAGTTTTGTAGATGACAGGCAGGCATCATGAGCAATAGACCGATCTCTGTGGTCGAGCTGTAACGCGGTCACAGCGACTGCTTTGGTTTCAAATGATCTGGGGGCTCAAAAATATGCTAAAATTTTAAGCTTTCAGAACCAGTATTGTTCGCTATCAAACAAGAAGTGCCCAAGCCAGCACTCGGTTCTTATGAACAATTAGGCTTTGTCAAGGAGACACTCATTCAAGCTCTTAGGAGTCAACATTACAGAAAACCTGATCTAGCACGAACACGTCGCGTCAATTGCAACAGCTGCTGGTAAAAAGCTTGGGTACCTATTCAGAGCCAGAAAAATCTTCCCATTATCTAACTTACTTACACTGTATGCAACCCAGATAAGATCTGGCCTGGAGTATTGCTCTCATGTCTGGGGAGCTGCTACCTCAACTACCCTGTCTATACTAGATGCTGTCCAGAGAGGGGCAATTCGACATATTGGTGACTCGGTCGTATCACAACGGTACGATCGTACATATATTTGTTATTAGGCTGCGTGTGTCGGCCCATTCAAGCCCCGCATTAACAAGCTTCCCCTAACATAACCTTTTCACAGCAGTCGCGGTACTTTGGTATATAGGCTCTGCCTACGAAGTTTACTCAATTATAAAAAAAAAAACAAGAAATCGTAAGAAAAGTAGTTTGATACGGCTACAGTTAGATACTAAGCGCCGGCTTCTCAATGCTCAGATAAAACTGCCAGTGTGATAATGTATTAACTGTCAGTCGACTGCAAGATTTACGTGAATTCGTTCAGATTGGTACACCTGAGTAACTGGCAATCGACAGAAAATTGGATGAGGGATTTAGATAATTCGTGGAAATTAAATGTTTTATGACAAGTCAATGTGTCTTGTGCTATGGATTACTATGGATTGGACAATTTGAAATTTTCTGAATTATTTTAGAAATAAGTTGTAACGGTTCACCCGTTTTCAAAATTATTTTTACATTATTTACTTGGCTACCATATACAAATAGTTTACAACTTCCATTTTTAGCTACTGCTTCCTCATCATACTAGTACATTTTTATAACTATTTTGCTTCTCACCTCTACCTTTTTCCCATCTCTACTCCCTTGAGCTGCAAATATTGTTAATTGCACACACTGCGCAAGTGCGCACAAATTTTGGCTAACATCTGATGAGTGGGGAATATGCCCTCTCTCTCTCACTACCGACATTAACCTCTATAAAAATGGGTAGCGATAGATCACTCATCCTTTTTAAAATAAGCAGTTAACAGCTAACGTAATTATGTCTCTCTAAGACAATCTTTTGTGTCTGTGCCATTATGTCTTAATCAAGGTAATCATAACGATTTAATTGCTAAGGTTTCCCACATTTTCATTGCTTCTGCATATTTATCTCATCTTATCTTGTGTAGGAATGTGATTTTTCTGATTTATACAGTTCTTTTCATGAACATGTGATGGCGAACATTTTAATCTTTAAATATCAAGTCAATCATACACTGTATATTTATTAATTACCTAACAAAAGATTCGCTGAACACTACTCTTTGTTTCTAGCCATATGTTTTTGTGTTAAGATGCCTTATCTTGTGTGTATTTAATGTTTCACATTTTTTTTATGACATTCCTTACGTAAAAATACCTAGCACTCAGATTTGCTAATTGAGAACGCAATGAAAAGATCTTTTGGACATTTTTGTAATTTTGTTTTACAAGGCGTGAGGAAAAACTTTGTAAATTTTTGAACATACTTTATACACTTTTTTTTAATTTATCACTACATATCTGAAAAGATCCGATAGGACTGAAAACACAAAGCATTCAAGAATCTTTTTTTACTATTGTTATATCTATTCGCTCTTATATATATATATATCTATATTTTTTTTAATCTTTACCATGTGAACATTTGAAAGTTATCTGCTTTTTGGCTTTTTAATTCCCCCATGCTACTTGATAGATTTGTTTCTGAAGTATATGAATGCAATTTACCAAATGTAAGAACGCATGAAGATCCATACTTCAGGAACAGATCGTGAAGTCCTGTGAAGTTCTCCACAAGGTGCTAATACCAGCCATAACTCTTTCACAGGAGAACCACCTTTTTTCTTGGTCGGGGTGCCACCATGAAGACCACCTAACCTTTTGTCGGGGTACCACCAAGACCATTTTTTGTCGGGGTGCCACCATGAAGACCACCTAACCTTTGGGGCACCACCTGAACTCCTGAAAAAGCCAGCCTTCTCTGGAGCACCACCTTCCTTTCGGAAGGGCACTACTACGAGGACTTCCTTCTGAAGTTAAGTTCTTTTTTAAAAAAAAAATAAAATGTACTGCATTCGTATACATACTAAAATAAATCTTTATTAAACCATTGTTGTCCTAGTTTTCATTTCTTGGCGGCTAACGAGACTCACACATTCACGCACACACGCACGCACCTACATACCCTAGTCTTATGCAATCCTACTGAGCTACTGGTTGCTATGAGTAATAAAAGTGTTGGCTGGTCGTTCATGACCAAACAACATTTTTATTGTTACAAAGTAACGTAGTAAAATAACTGATCGAGTGATTCCTGGAAGAAAAAAGTCCAATATGGACAATTTTATTCTTGACCATAGTTCACAACGTGAAGATAATTTTTTGATAGTTGGTCCATGTTTGACATAAAAATTCAGCTTGCTTTTTCAATGATGTTGACACCTTCCAATTTAAAAAAATTTTAAAGCACACATCAGTATAATAGCCAGCGTTTTTCATATCTATCTGTAACTGTTTCAATACCGTCCTCGATAAGGGACAAAATATGCAATACCGCCTTCTTCAACCAAAATCCCATCACAAAATATTTTTCCTTCCACTTTTACAACCGATCCTCCCGCTTTCTATTGCAAACATTCAATAATTTAGTTAACATCGATTCTAAACAAATTTATATCTTGCAATTCAATTGTCACTCACTTAAAAATATATATAATAGCCTGTGGTCAGCCTCGTGTCAGGCTAGAATAATGGGAGCAAAAGAAATCAAGAAATATTCCTGACCTACAACCAATCCCGGAAATTGACATGGAACATCAATATAGAACTAAAACGGCCAAATTGATATTATGTTTTGTACATTTAGCTTTCATTTAACATTTTAACCACAGGGTGGGAGTTTCAGTAAAATATCCTCTAGTCAAAAGTACTGTCACCTGCTCCCATAAGTTATGCAGCGATTACTTAACTACTTTTGAACAAGATATACTACTTATAAACAAACAGCGTGAATTATTTTTCATAACTCACGCTCCAAACATGGGTTATGAACAACGCCTACTAGATCCCAGTACCGATCTCTTGCAAACGCATAATAATTGGAAAGGTGTCCATGCCATGAGACGTCAAACGCTACGATGTACAGTAATTATATGTATGTATTATGTATTTACATCGTAGTATTAATTGCTTGGCCAACGGCTCGTGCTGCAAACTTCAACTGCGTGAGTTATTACTGTCATTGCCGCGTAGTTGAACAATATACCATTAACCTTAAGACAAAGTTTGACCTTCAACTGTGAGATACTTTATCACAGTTAACTTTTAACTTCCAGATAAGTTATTTAACTGTACATAGAGGATCGCTCTATCTTGTAAAGTCTGTTACAACAGTTGCTCCGATTGCATACGTGCTTATTGTTTTCAAATGACGGATGTCACTGACTTTAAACATTTAGCTTGCTTTTTCAATGATGTTGATACATTCCAATTTTAAAAAATTTTAAAGCACACATCAATCCAATAGCCAGCTAGATAGCTGGCTATACAGATAGATATCTGTAACTGTAAAACGGAGATTTCAAAGCAACCCGAAGGCATGGCGTCAAAAAACGCGGCTCTTCTCTCATCGGCAGATTATTATCCAATGCAGCGGCTCGTAATTAGCGGGCGTTTTTTCCTTGGTGTGGCGCTTCCCCTCATAATGCGACCGGTAAAAACTTCCGCTTATGCTGCCTCCCTGAATTAAATTTAATTATTAATTCGAGAACCTGTTCTCGCAACTTTTTGCCCTACTTAATGCTGCTGTTGCAGATTCCCAGATGCGCCGACATCACCTCAATCTTTTTAAGCCGATGATACATCTGAGAAACGTTGCCGTTTGTTGTTCTTCTTCTTCTATTTTTATGGCTCTGGAATTATTTTGTGGAGAAATCTCATTTAGCGTTACCCAAGGTAAACGTATGTAAATCTTTCCACGGATGCGAGCCAGAATTGCACCCCAGTTAAACTCTTTTATGAGAACTATTACGGAATGCACCAAATCAATCCCAACTTACTGGCTGCCAACAGTACCAACACTCAGCCAAATAGCTCCATTAGCCGTCTGTCGAAAAACTGCCCTTGTGAAAGAATATAACAAAATCAAAACAAATTCCTCACTGCCCATCCACGAAGATATACCTGATCTCGGTTTGCGCAGATTATGGTTCAGAAAATCATCAATTACAACAGCTTTCCAACTTGAATCTGATGGTTTTAACCCTGCAGTTAAATAGGCAAAAATTTGGGCGACCCAAACACCAGAAGAAGTGAACAGTGATCTAACTGGTCCCTGCTTTTGAGCTCCACCGAAAGGAACTGTCGACCCTAAACAGAATTCACACATCGCATGGGATGTGCGCTGATTCGTTGTTGAAATGGAGCAAGCGCGAATCCCCACGGTGTTATTGTAGAGTTCAACGCCAAATTGTCAGGCATATCGTGCAAGCACAAAAAAAGCATATTTCCTGCTTACTGGCATTCGGCACCTATAATTGCTGATAGCTTGCTTTGTTTTCAAATTATTGCGGACATAACAAAGAGTATCAGAGCTTGAAATGAAAGGTGCTTGCTTACTCCGCAAGAGGGAGATGATTCCAATCATTTGATTGGTATCAGAGCTTGTTACAAGCGACAATCGGTGCAGGCTATTTTACCGGAAATAATTTTTAATTCTCGGCTACTTATTTTCGGAGCCGGTCACACATGTTGAGGGAAAATTTTGTATGAATTTGGCTGTTTGTGCCAGTTGCACCATGTTTTTGTCAAGTGGTATTCAGTTTATGTCAATGTATAATTAAATGTGTTCAACGTCATCAGGATGATATTCTCCATAAAGTTGTCCCTGTTGATTTACTGGATGCATTCCTTGTCTTTTTTTTGCTTAGAAAAACGTTATCCATTAATACAAATTCTCCATTGGAGCAAGTATGCCTTTACAAAGTCTGCTTTTCTACTGAGCCGTAACCAGCGTTTTTTATGCTCTAACCAACAAGAAAGTCGGCATCGGTATTCGGCGCCGACAATAAGCGCTGATTTATCTGCTTCCTCTGTGTATGTACCCTTAGAGCATATCCAGGCAACAACTAGGCCTTCCTCCAAGCCAAGCCATCAGCCGAAGAATGGATGTCCAGGCTCGATATTAACTAGCCTAGTTGCTATTTAGATTGCAATTTTTTATTTTGTTTTATTCTGTGTTGTTTGTCTTAACTGTTTCACTTTGTTCTATGACTTTTTTCGTGTGTAATATAACGATAGTCTTCATGCAGTGGGACATATGCCTCGCTGATACGATAGCTTGAAGAGCTTGCAAAGAATATGTACAACCTCAGTGGCCCAGGGTTCAAGGACAATGGCTGGAGTTAGGTTAGGACCAGTAACTTTCTTCGTGTTCAGTTTTTGGAGATGTATCTCGATGTTGAAATTTGACCTCTGTTGTTCTCGAGTTCACGTTTATGGTGGAGGTCGGAGTACTTTCTTTTGAGTCTACAGTAGAATTGCCTTAGAAAAGCCTACCTAAGGTATCTGCTTTTTTTAGGAGTAGTAGCGATGGATCTGTCCTGTCTGGTCAAGGGTGGTGTTGACGAATAGGAAAAGTTCTGACTAACAGCCTTAGCTACAGACCGGAATGTTCTGGTCGAACTAGGACTTAGTTTTTTGGTAGTGTTCCTCCTTGATGCTGTCAATCACGCGCCTACAGTGATTTCTGGCGTCGATAAAACTGCGATAATTCTGATTCTACGCATTTGGATATACTATATGTAGATTATTTCCGGACGCGCAGTATACGTACTACTGGTTCACCCGACTTAACGTGAACTTACGCTTGGTTGATCTCCATACCACATAAATAATGTGTTCAAAGCAGAAAAAGCTATTTACCGTGTTTTCTGCTATATGTACAAAAAATGAGTTATATTAAATTCGTCCAACTAAAAGCAGCTTTTTCCATAACAACAGAACGAGGAGTTCGCCGAAAACACACAGTCTAGCATTACTTTTTTTTCATTCGTTCCGTCCGCGTGTTTAATAAAGATTCCCGCAAGAAAGTTTGAGGTTCTTATATTCTTCTTTCGAGCGATTTTCGCAACGCAGAGGCAAACGTTTCTTGGGCACGTTCGTACAGTCTGATGAGGTTTTATACAGGGTCCGGCATAAAGGATGGACGTTTTTGAAATGGCTAGTAAACTTTATCCAAAATTTTAAGACACAGCGACTCGCCCTTTGATGGGATTAGAGATGGTAAAGTCAATCCACTTGAAGTGTAAGCGTGCCAGCAGACCCACAGGTTCGGACTAGACAAAACTTTATATTGGTGATCGTTTTCGTTTTTTTGGTATATTATTTTAGTATGAAATATTTCAGCTGTAACTGATCGATTGACTTTTGTTTTTCTGAGGGTGTTTGTCGACATGTTTGATGTAGGCTTTTATGCCGGATGTGAAACCTGCTTTTTTGGCACAAGATGGAGGGTCATGGGACGAGACATGGGATGATCTCTTAGGATTAACTATGTTCATGTTTTGGCCATTTGGAAGCACACTTAGTTGACTGTTGGGTAATAGAGGTTGAAGAAATCATACTACCTTCACTTCCGGTTATATAATATAAATGTACGGACAAATGAAACCAGCTGAGTAGTATTTAATGGTATTATTGCTATTTTAAACCACATACCGTATATAATATTATGTAATAGAATTGTATAGTTTCGGAAATGTGTCTGGCTCCATATGTCAACTTTTGAGCCGTGTCTGACTAGGAAACTCACTTCCGGTTTAACCAGTGGCTGCTTAGCTGGCGCCAAGTAAGGTTTTCGGGTCAACCCCTCGGAAAAACCAGTACCTACCAGCTACCTTATATCTGCGATATGGAATTTGTCCTAATTACTGTCACCGTTAATGTTGATGATCACAGGTTCGACAGTTATCCATGATCGTCTGTATCTATGTTCAACCTTTTCATCATGTTTTACACATTTTGTCCAGTGTCTATTTATAAAAGACTCACTCTCGCGTATAAGTGTTAGAAATGAATCACTGAACATATTCTATTGGTGACGCCTACCTTCTCATGTTGGTTTTCCTCGAATAGCTTCTCAAATATGTTTAATATAATCTGCTATGTTTCGACAGGCAAATCATAGCGCAAACCAAGGGTGCTCGTTGCTGCTTTCCGCTTAGTTCATCTTTTTTTGAGAGATTCATAATCATTTCGACTCTGGTTATGTAGCACATCACCAAATGGTCTCCATATTATCGCTGTCAATGTTACGACTTCGCACGGTTGGTATTAATCCAGATAGGTATGGGACGACTGAGGCAGCTGGTATGGCGGGAAGCACTAAAGGCACTACCCATGCTACAAGCAACCAGCGACTCAATTAAACCAACATTCGTGTATAAGAAACCCTACCAAATAGAAATTAAACAAAATGTTGAGCCAAATGTGACAAATGCAATTTGCATATACACAGATGGCTCCAAAACAAGGTAAGGCACTGGTTGTGGTGTATACTCCAGGTCTCTTAACCTAAGAACAAAGTGGGCTATGGGCAAACACGCCAGTACCGTTCAAACGGAACTGGCTGGCATATCGATAGCCGCAAATGAACTAGCCAGGAGAGATTTATCTGGAAAAACTGTAGTAACCTGCACTGACAGCGGACAAGCACTTCTAACCCTGAAAAGACCTTGCATCACCTCAGGGCTAGTAATGCCACCAATCTTTAGCCCATGCTTCGGACAAAAACAGTATTGTCCTGAGGTGGGTTAAAGGGCACAACAACAACAAAGGCAACCGTATAGAGGACGGTCTAGCCAGGAAGGCCGCTGACCACAGAATTTTAGGACCATGTGACCTTTCTGGAATGTCGACAACCACAATTTCGGAAATAGCCAAGAAATACTCCCATGCTCAAATGGTAAAACGATGGGAAGCACTACAAGGATGTCGATTTGCCAAGGAAACCCTTGCAGGTTTTGACATGGCAATATCCAAGAAGTACTTGGCGATGACCAGACCAAACCTACGTCTCATGGTAGGATTCCCGACTGGTCATCGTCAACTCAGGAAACACCTCCACACTATGGGGTTGAGTGACACACCGATATGTAGAATGTGTGAAAGCGAAGACGAAACTGTGGAACACGTCATATGTGAATGCCCAGAGTTATCTTCTATTAGAGAGTAAGCATTCGGCGAGTCTTGGCCTACACCTGCCCACATAAGGGAGATGTCCTCTAGCGACTTGTTCACCTTCCTACAATTGGCAGGATGGACGATGACCTGAGAAAACAACTCCCTGGGAGGATGCCTAAGTGGCCCAAGTGCAGTGAGGCCACTCACCCTCACCACTCTACAGACAGAGAATTATTTCGACTCTGGTTATGTAGCACATCACCAAATGGTCTCCATATGATCGCATTTTGATCCACAGGAACATCGAATGGACGCCTCAAAGCCATAATGCAAAACAAACAATACAAACTGATGAATGGAAAGATCACTGAGGCCCTGACCTCGTCAACTCGCCTTGGCGTTTCCGTCCTTCTCCAGTAAGCAGTTGACTGGGTATTAAAATATACAATAAAGATAAGCTTCTGTCGAACTGTTTTGGCTCCATAATTTCATTTGGTAACAGAATGCTAGAAACTCATGATTCAAACAGTACCTCCCCATCTTTCTCACATTGATGGGGGAAGAGTACTAGCCTTTCCAAAAACGTCTGTATTTTATGCCTGTGTTAAAGCGGCCTCCAGACTCGCAAGACTTCTCGCGCAGAGCTCTTCATAATAAATATTCTCGCGAACTTTGTCTCATTATGTTCTTGCCTATGTCCAGGTATAACTCGCAAAAAGAGACTCATCTTTATTTTGGTTCTCAACCGGTTTGTCCAATGATTCGCCCAGTGTATTCCAAGTGTCATAATTCAGGCTCTTATCTCTGTATCGAATGGTCTGTTATCTCATAAAATAAGCTGCGCTTGTAAATGTCCTAACTTCTAACTTATTGTTCCACATTTTTCTACACGTACGCATCTCGAAATCAATCAAATCTCGTCATAAAATTCGTAGCACAATTACTACTACAATTTTTTGCGCAATTGAAGTACAAGAACGCTCGAGAATATAACGCTATTCCCTTTTTCTTCTAATACCCAGTATAACCACTTTACACGGTCAAGAAATCGATCAAATTCATGACCTTGAAGAATTTCGTGACGAATTTGACAAATTAGAACATGCTGTGATTTATTGAAATTTTTTGGGGAATTCTAGGGGTGTCTGAGTCTGCCGCCAATACCAGTTGCAAAAACATGTGGAATATCACAGCAGTTTTCGATAATGCGTTGACGAAGTTCATCCAAACTGCCCGTAAGGAATTTGAAAATTACCTATATCATGGTTTGGCCAATAACGGGCAACATTTGAATACTTATTGCAGTAAAAAGTGATACTTTCGGATATTTTTGTATTCTACTGAACAGGTTAAAATCCGGGGTGGGAAGTTTTCAAATTAACACTCTGTATAACAGGCACTGTCCAACTTTTCACTTATTTTCACTTTTCCCGAAACACTAAAATCGGACGTCAAACACAGGTTTGAGCGGATAGAGGAATAATGTTTGACGTAGCATATTAGCTATATGCATAGTCGTGTAGCGACGTAACGCAAAAATATTAAATAATAATAAAGTAAAGTACTGAAATGATAACTATATTTATTTTCATTTTTCTGGGCGGTTGGGTGGGCACGTGCCCTTGGGCCAGTACCAGCCGCCACTGATTTTATGTAGTAAGCAGATTAGATTATTAGCCTGAATATTTACTCTTCCAAATCGTCTGAACATAATAAACGAACAGAGCTTATGGACTGACTTTATCACACAAGAGCTAAGGTCCCATAGACCTCTCTGACAATCAACAATGACTGGCTTGAAATTCCTAGAGGCTGCGGATCTGTCAATAAATAAAGTTCGGTAATATCCAACAATTAATTTCACGGTGGCCAGACGTCCGGGATTGTACATGGCAATTTTAATTCTCCAGCTAAACGATATTGACATTAGGATATATGACACTGATTTACAGCCCCAGCCCAGCCGGTTTATGATCCAGACGATAAATCATCTCGGCCTTTATTCTTTTAGACGCCAGGGGTTCTCTTCTTGCTTACGCACGAAAAACTTCACCAGCCGGATACAGGATGGAGCTTTGTTGTGGCTACAATACCGGCCCCAATACTATACCATGGATTCTGCGGCCGTGCTCCGATGAACTGTTGGTCCTTGGGATTCGGAATCATCAGAAACACTGACAAAACGGGCAAGAAGAGTATGTGAACCTACCGAACTCTGTGCCGAGCTCGAACATCTAAGAAATTCTTTGAAAGCAAACGGCTACAGGATACAGGATGGAGCTTTGTTGTGGCTACAATACCGGCCCCAATACTATACCATGGATTCTGCGGCCGTGCTCCGATGAACTGTTGGTCCTTGGGATTCAGAATCATCAGAAACACTGACAAAACGGGCAAGAAGAGTATGTGAACCTACCGAACTCGGTGCCGAGCTCGAACATCTAAGAAATTCTTTGAAAGCAAACGGCTACTCAGAAAAGCAAATAACAACCCAGATAGCACAATGACATCTTTGAGACGTCTAGTAGATGTCTGATCTAGTTATTCAGGATGTCTCAAAGACATCCACTTATGTCTTATACACGTCTAATAAACATCTTCTAAGGTCGATTGTGTAAAAGAAGACATTTTTAAGACATCTTTAAAATGTCGTCGAGACATCTTTAGTCTGTCTTTTTTAGACTTTCCAGAACATCTTTGAGACGTCTTACAGGTATTCAGTTATGTACATCTAAAAGATGTCTTAGATATATCCATTCATGTGTACTAGACGTTTGCAAAAGCACTAGAATATATGAATAAATATTTTGTGAACTACTTGTACATGGACGAATTAGTGTTACAATGTACATATTATACACACATAAGTATTACATATACCTACTTACGTATGTATAAGATTACTTATGGATTCAGTTATAATATTATTTATTTATTCATTCATGTATTTCTTTCCTATCTGATTTACTTAACCATTCTTTAAGATATTTTTTGAATCGTTTATTAGATTGTAATTCCTTTATATCATTAGGTACTCTTTGATATAGTTTTGGCGCCAAATAGATGTATGATTTCTATTATAATTTATATCTTGTGTTATGATCGTGTTTGATGTTGTCTTGCTCATTTGAATTTTTGTGGTAGCGAGTGATAGTATGTAAGAAGTAAAGTTGCCTGACATCGTAAAACAGAGCTTCCCTGAACAAATCGTCACTAGGATACAGTTTTGGTGTTGTAAACATACATTTTAGAATTGCTTTTTGGCGCATACCTAAATCATTTATACATAATATGTTGTGCATGCAGCACCCCATGCCAATATACCATAAATGAGATGGGTTTCAATTAATGCATAGTATACTTACTGTACGCAGATGCTTTTCTGTTAAAATGTTTGTTAGTAATTTTATCTTATATGAAATGAATCGATTTTTTTTTAATAGATTATTAGTCTGTACATCCCAACGTAAGTGTGAGTCTACGGGCCGATTTTATCAACATGCATATTTAACAAAGAATTTAACAAAGCTTTTCTATTGGATGTTATTTAGCAAAAGCTTTCTATTGGGTATTTCGGGCTAGGTTAATAAATATCGTCCAATAGTATCTTATCAATATTGAAAACAAATCGTCCAAGGTGGATGACACTTTTCATCATATCGTATATAAGCTTTATAACAAAACTATTGTTGTAACAAGTGTATATTTGTTGCAACATAGGCGATGAATGAAGTTTGCAGCTCGAGACGAAGTCAACGATCGAAATAAATATCTTTTTGAATGTTTGAAATTAGATCACAGATCCCAGAAATAAAGCACCTAGACGAATATCTTCTGAGGCGATTTTTTCTCTAGCAGTGGCAGAGTGGCCGACATCGTATGACTTGGTATCGCTGGTGGTGTTGGTTCGACACCCAGCCCGTGCAACTATTTTTTTTTATTTTTTTTTTCTACAAAATATTCATCGATGTGTTTTACTCATGTTACACACATTTTTTTTGTATCATCGACATAAAAATGTTTTTGAATCAAATTTTATTAGACATTTTACTTGACATATTGCAAAAGCTAAGTACCAGAGGCGGTGGAGAATTCAGTCAGTGGAAGTGAAGTTTATCCGTCAATATCAATCGCCAATTGCTCTGAGAGCGGTATCAAAATGAAATTATTCCAAAAAAGTAAAATTATTCGTAATTTTTGTTGTACAAGTAAAACATCTAATAACATTTGATTCAAAAACACATTTATGTCGATGGTACAAAAAAATGATATAACATGAGTAAAAAGCATTCCAATGAATATTTTGGATAAAAAAAAAAGTAGTTGCACTGGCTGGGTCTCGAACCAGCTCCGCCAGCGATACCAAGTCATACGATGTCGGCTACTCTGCCACTCGGCCACCCAGCATGCTACAGTAAAATCGCCTCAGAAGATATTTGTTTACGTACTTTATTACTGGGATCTGTGATCTAATTTCAAACATTCAAAAAGATATTTATTTCGATCGTTGACTTCGTCTCGAGCTGCAAACTTCATTCATCGCCTATGTTGCAACAAATATACATTTTAGTTACAACTGTTACAAGTATTTCCATGAAGTACGTCACACGGGTCAGGAGTCGTCGGCGTGTTTTCGGTTCTGGAATCAAAAACTCATTTTTATTTTGATATAACTGTTGGATTATTGCGAAAAAAAAACAAAACAAAAACAGTTTTGTTGTAAAACTTATATTTGATCTCTCCATTTATCACAAAAAAATTATTCAAACCCTAATTTTTTGCCATCATTTAGCAGAAGAAAAAACCAGCGATCAAATGTACAGTTTTTGCGGAATCTGATTGGTTGAAATTACCAATTGCTAAACTTTTGATTAAACAAGAAAATGCAATTTTTCACCCATTTAGGATGGAAAATCAGACTGGAAAAGATACTAGACGGCTCATAATGGTCGATTTGTATATAAAGCATGTCATTTTTAACCTTTTTGATGTAAACTTCAAGAGAAATCAATAGTTTTCAGAGAACTTTGACAGATGCATGATCTTGAACGGGCTGCTCGGATTGGTCAAAGCCTTTGTTAAAATGCGCCTGTTGATAAAATCGGCCCTAAATGTACTCCTAGATACTTTATACTGTTCAATCTGTCAATTTTAATTTTTTTATTATTTGTGTTTAATGTAATATTGTTGAAAGAAGGTAAATACCTATAATAAGATGTAAACGGTAAAAAGTGTGTTTCAGAATAGTTGATTGCCAATTTCTTTTGAACAAGCCATTGAATAATTTGATAAAATCATTTAAAATAATAATTTTTAGTTTATTCTATTCTTTTTCCTTATACAGTATGCCCGTATCGTCTGCAAAACTGATTATTATTTTACCAACACAATCAATTTGGAAAAGATCATTTAAATATATTAAATAAAAGTGGTCCCAAAACTGTTCCTTGTGGATCACCACACTTAACTAACATTTCCTTACTTATTGATTTTGCTATCCTCGCGGATTGTGATCTGTTAGATAGATAATTTTCAAGCAAATTATACATTGTCCCACGAAATCCAAGTCTTTCTAATGTGTTTAGAAGTAATTTATGATTCATTGTATCAAAGGCTTTTTGCAAATCAACAAATATGCAAATGGAGGGTGTTTTCTTATTCATATTTTTATAAATTTCATTCACTACCGTCAAAATTGCATCTGATGTAGATCTACCGTTTGTAAATCCAAATCGATTTGTATGTGGTAAATTATATTTAGTTAGATATTCCTGTATCGTAGTAGACAGTAGTTTTTCATTTACTTTTGATAAGCTTGATATCACAGATATCGATCTATAATTGCTAACCTCTGCTTTATCGCCTGCTTTGAGGACAGGAATTATTACAGCTTTCTTAAATTGTGAAAGATATGTTCCAAATCAAAAACAGCTATTAATAATATGGGCAAATGGTTCTGTTATTTCATGTGCTATGCTTTTGAGATGTTCGGCTCTAATTCCACCAAATCCGGGACATTTTCGATTCTTTAACGACACAATTATATTTTTTAATACTTCATCGGCATCTACTTCCCTCAAAACAAGTGTATTTGGTGATCTTTTTTCGATACTTTTTCCTATGTTCGGGACTGTTTGTAGAAGGTTTGCAAAATTTTCACCAATTTGAGTGAAAAGCTTTACAAATTCGTCACTTATGATTTGTGGGTCTTTTATAACTTTCCCAGAGCTCTTTTTTAATTCATTAATGGCAGTATCTTTGACTTAATTTGTTTAGTTTGAGATTTCGTGAAAAGTTGACCAACGTCTTTTCGGATCGTTGATATTGCTAACTATTTTTTTTAATTATTCTCTCTTTTGGCTTGTCTGATTAGTTATATGAATTTATTTTTATATCTATTATAATTATTTATATTTTCTTCAGTATTTGTTTGTTTCATTAATATGTAAAGTCTATTTTTTTCATTTGCAGATTTGATAAGTCCCTTAGTTATCCACATACTCCTACCTATTTCATTGTGGTTGATTTTAACTTTATTTGTGCCTGTGCTTATGAAATTTATAATTTTATCTACAAATATATTTGTAATTTGATCAATACTGTTCGAGGAATATATTCCTTCCCATGATTCTTATTTTGAATTTTGCATTGGAGATCAATTTAGAACTATGTATAAAAATTTTGTAATTTTTGTTGCTTTTATCCGTTACTAGCTTATTAGATATATTTTCGTATGAGCATAACGATAGAATAGTGGAAAAGTTTCGAGAATAAATGGGATATAGAAAAAAAATTTGTTGCAAGGTTTTTGATAAAACAATGATCTATGCATGTCCCGTTGATTACTGTAGTCGGTTCATTAATGAATGATAAATAACCGTTACCATTTAAGATGTCTAGGTATCTTTTTGTAACTGAATTTTCTTCCAAAATATTAATATTAATATCACCTATGAGTGTACGTTGGTTTAGAAGGGTGTTATGATGATTATTGATGAAATTTTCTATATCGGTTAGGTGCTAAGGATGGAAGACGATATATTGATGATATTTTAATTTTTTTCTTATCAAAAGTAATGAATAAATTTAGAACTTTGATCCCATATTTCAACGAAAATATTTCGTGATTGTATTTGAGTTTGTATCTTACATATACTATCACTCCGCCATTCTGATTACATGGGCCAAAATTGTATAAGGTATCCCTGTAACGGAAATAACGATATATCAATCAGCTTCCATGAATCAATATTATGACTAATACTTCTTATACTCATGTGAAAAGTTTTGAGACTAACATTGGAATTTATTGGAAAATTATTAAATGCATCAACGCCTTGTAAAACATTTGTCTTAATATTTTGAATTTGCAAATTGTTTATGTATTCAAACATACTTAATACTTGCTAAATGGTTGCTGTACGATGACCTGAAGCTTAGAATTTAGAAGAGTATTTTCGTATTGTACAGGTACTGATAATACCTGTACGATGGACAATCTGTATTTGTTGGGCAATGGTTGATATTGTGTGTTTTGTTGAATTCCTTATTCATGTATTAAACACTGAATTTGTACATGCTTACAATTGTCGTTGTTTTCGTGTTCGATGCCGCAATCTCTACAGATCCTGTTATTCCTACATTTATTTTCTGAGTGGTTGAATCGAAAACATCTTCTGCATTGTGATACCTTATTATTTTCATAAACATGTAGACATTGCCAGCCAAGAAGAATTGTTCCATTGTTGTATTCAAAAATATGTTTGAATAATTTTCCTGAGGTCTCTGCATAGATGGTGTATGAGTTCTTTATTGGTATGTACATCACGTATGTAATTTTGATATCCCCATCTTCAATAAAGTGATTTTCTCGTATTAGGTCCTCTTCGACTTCCTTCTCGTTTTTTCTTTGGATTCGTATTTTACAATTTTGATTTTTGGAAGAAACGTCTTTGGTTCTGAGATTTTGTAGTCGGTATCCAATTTTTCATTCAGTATTTTTTTAGTTCACTGCGATTATTTTCATTGATTTTAATCTCGAGTCCACCACTTCTTGAGTTCTGAATACTATCAACGTGAATCTTTAATTTTGAAAGCGGGACTTTTTTTGATGAATCTTTTCTTGCCTCATCACATAATTGCTTCTTTCACCAATTTTCTTCTTTAAAAGTACATCATAGACCATCCCCTTTAATTCAAATATGAAATTTTACCAAATTACGTGGGGCGTTGCTGCATTGTAGCACCCGAAATGATATTTATGCTGTGAGACTCACCAATATGTACTGGGATGACTTTTTTGATGGTTTGACCGTTCTCACTTAGCTAAGCTAAGATATTTTCTAACTGTAGATAGTTGAATTTCTGGAATATTATGAGGTGAGATTTGTGAACTTTGCGTTAGTCTAGTCGTTTCGATATTTGAATAATTATAGATGTGATTTTTAGCAGATGTAAAGACTAACTCTTATTTTTCATTCTGGGTATCATATAGTCAAATTTTATGCGCTCTGACAATTCCCGTTTACATCAGTAGGTTTGTAAAAGAATAGTCTGTACTTTGGAAAAAAATGATTGTAGAAGAGCACAATTAACATAGTAAGTGTTGTGAAAGGAGTTAGGTTTAGAAGAAAGGGTCATTGCAGTTTAATTCGTTTAGTTAATTAGTTTTACTACTATCCTTCTTATCACTTGCCCTTGTCAACCAGAGTTGCACACAAGTCTCCACCTCCTTCCTGCCACGACTCACATCATTTGCATGTTCTGCTGCATCTTGAACAACAGAATGAAGTTGAAAAATAACAAGTTTGATTCCATATTACTGAATACCTATCTTTGTCTCACTTTTCAAATGTTCACTGCTTAAATATTTTTTATATTGTATAGATGGATAGTATATCGTTGCAAAATTAAATATGTAACCACATACATATTTGTACAAATAAATGAAAATAGTTAATAAGTTTTCGTGTTTACAATGTACGTGGTTGAGGTTATTGAAAAGAAATCCAAATTATCTACTTATATAAAACTGCTTTTGCCAAATCAGGCTATTAAATGGCTTCCTTCCTTCCCTCTCAAAACAACTACACAGTAATGCAAAATTGTTGGTAATTAGAGGAGAGTTTGCGCCTATCCCTTGCTTTATCCATAATTGAAATATTAACTTACCTGTAGCCAGGTAAAAAACTTATACAGTTCACACTAACTTCTACATTCTTCAGAAAAGCAGAAATTAGAAAAACCACAAAGAAAAACTGTGAACGGAAGAGTGAGGTTATCGTAGTTATACTGGTGGGGTCACAAAACATATACACTGAAAGAAGGCAAATTCCTTGCAATTCCGAGAGCAACACGAATGACAGTGTCACATGTCAGTGGCCATTTTATTTTGTTGGAAACGTACTTCGTAGCTATTTCGGATTTTATCTCAAAGAATACCCGATGATCAAAGACATACCCTGTCAGAATGCGAATGTCATTTCTTTCTGTCAAGCGTCAAAATACTGCCAGGAATCAGCTGATGTTTTGACATTTGTTTGGTTATAATTTAAATTTAAAGATTTAAAATAGAATCAAGTTTATTGTAGTCGAAATGTTTCTCCCAATAGCAAAAATCCAAATTGTTTTCGCGATTGGGACAACCAATTTCAACTGTACAATAAACGTGACTATCGAGCTGAAAATGTTTAACAGTGGGAAATCAAATAAGTGGAGATGCTTCATACCTTTTATTGTTAAAACTAGATAATAAAGATGGTGCATTTGCTATATATTGGAATAAAAATCGAAAACAAACAGTGAACAGACCAAGGAAGTTTTCGAAATATTATTCCAATATATCTTCACAAGGAAACTAGGAAGAACTTGTGATACTACCTCAAACATAGAATTATTCAAAAAACGATAACTAAAACATGATATGTGCATATAAATATGTGAGAAATCTGCATGTATAGGTTACAGATTTCTGAAAAAAACAAAAAATGATATCATATTACAAAATACTGAATAACAAGTATAACAAATAAAAATAACTTACATTTCTTTCAATACAAACTAAAACACAATTCTATCACAATCGGGAAAAAAATTGTCATATCAGGTACTTAAGTCACAGCTCGGTTACTGATGATCCATCCATGGAGGTCCATATGGAAAAAAAAGAAAATAAAGGGCAGTCATTATTCCATTAAAAACAAATTATAATGCCTTGAACTTTTTTATTTTCCTCTGGTGACCATCAGAAGGTCTTTTCAGTGAATTCTTGTCACAGACATATTTGAAAATTGTCACTCTTATACACTTACCAATGATATCCTGAAGAATATCATGGTCCTTGCAAGACTGAGCCAATTTTATATGTCTGTTCAAGCTGGTCTTAAAGTTAGTTTCAACATGAGGCAAGTGACCAAACTTATTCAAGAAACTATAAAGTTTCACATGGATATCATCAACATTTCGGACTCTCTTTCTGACGACTCACTTTTTGAAATCCCTAATCTATTTAGGATATCTGAATCACCATCCTGTGACTGTGGAGAGCCCCGGCAGACTGTTCAGCATATTGTCACCGAATGCCCGAGTACCGCATATGCTGGACAACAGTCGGACTTCTTCGAAGCCTCGAAGTCTGTAGTTGACTGGATAAATGGTCTTAATTTTAAAATCTAAAAACTATTTATTTTTGTTTGTTTTAAATTTAATATTTGTATTTTATTATATTGTTTAAGACTTATTACCAATCAATCCATGTAGCCATATGCTAAATAAATAAATAAATAAATAAATAAATAAATAAATAAATAAATAAATAAATAAATTAGGCAAGAGCTGGATTGTTCTGATAAAAATGAAAATCTATCATTAGAATGTGTTTGCACAGCAGAACCCAATTGGGAGAAGTATGAGTGATCATGTAAAACAGCAGCAGTAATACCTGGTAACTGGTCTAATACTTCTGTGGACTCAAAAACCTGACTACTTGCCGAAGATGTTGAAGGTGAATCTCAGATACTTGCTGAGGAACCAGCAGAGCATTCCTTCAAGGAGGGTGCAAGATTCAAATCATTTGTTACATCTTGTGGAGTAGAAACAATGACTTTTGGAACTGCTCTGCAGTTCGATCGTGAATTGGGGTCTTGTGGACACATATAATCTGACCGAAGGAAATGGTCTTCACAAACAAATAAATATTTACTATTTGAATCTAAACTAATTCCACAAGCACGAAGCCATAGCTGCCTCACTTTGGGTTTTTTTGGGAAGTAATGGAATTTTTTATATTGAGGATCAGAATGGCTCCCGCCCCAGTAGTATTTGTTTTCGCACAAGGGAAATGGCATTTCCGTGTGCTGTATCAGTACTGAAAAATCGAAGTAACAGAAGAGCTAGCTATGGTAAATACTATAAATTGAAAGATATCAACAATACCTCAGAAAGAGCATGATAATAAAAAAGGGTCTATTTATGTATCTTGATCAACAAACTCACCCTTTTACCATGCTTCCACGTTCCACGTCTTCGGAATATCTGAAAATTAAAATACCACATGGTTGAATATGGCGGGATAATTTGTTTTAATTATTGTATCAGAAATAGTTACATGTACACTTAAAAACAGTCTATGAGTGTTTCAGGCCTCAGAAAGGCACGAAAATAAGATAACTTACCTTTAAATGAGAAATATCAGGAAAAAGAACAAATCTGCAACCTCGAGCTCCAACCTTAGCCCCACCACAAAACAGAGCCTCACGCCGCGATCCCAAAATAAAATAACAAATGAGGTTAGAATCTTGTCATACTGACAGTGACTTGACATTGACATGTCACTTTTAGTTTCAACAAAATATCCAGATGGCGGCGGCGCTGACATCGTGTTGCGGGTTCACAGGACACAGTTTACCACACATGGGTGGGGTTATAGTCTGTGGTGTATGTATATGAGACATCGTTGAGATGTCATCGTCAAGACGACTTGAATATGTCATTACCAAGACTTCTAGAAGATATCATCAGCAAGACATCTTAAAGATGTCATCGGCAAGACACCTTGAAGGTTCCTGTATTCGGTCTCATCATTTTAAATAAAAATTCTATTATAAATGGACATCTTTAGGATGCAATTAGCAAAACACCTTAAAGATGTCTCCTTTATCCCGCAAGACGTTCAGATGTAAGTGCGACATAGAATGGACGTGTTACAGATGTCTTGTGCTATCTTGGAAGATCTGTGCCAGCTGGTAGAGTAGAAAAGCAACCACAACAACCACCAGTAGCAAAACTTTCCTACCTTATGTTCTTCGGGTCACAGATAGAATTGGGAAGTTGCAAGGCAAATATCAGGACGATATAAAAACCAACTGGGAAAATTCAACAGCATTTAAGATCGGCAAAGGACAAAAGGGATCCGTGGACAGCATTAGGAATCTATCGGATACCATGTATTTGTGGAAGTGTATACACCGGAACAACAAAGAGATCAGTACGAACTAGAATTTTGGAACACAAATCAAATTGGCGATTAGACCAGACAGAAAAATCTGCAACACCTGCACTCCAGGAAAGCGGTGGCCACAAGATAAAAATTTGATGACGCACAGATTCGGGCTATGATTTCCTCTTATTACGCCAGGCTGTACAGGGAATCCATTCAGATTTATAAACATAAAGACAACTTTGACAACAAAAAAGAAGTATGCAAGCTCAACAGAATATGGATATCCGCCCTAAGAGACGCAAAGGTTCGAAAATGAGCAGGAGATTCACAGGCATCGGCCGTGCAGCCGCCCCAACACCTAATCCGGGGTATACATATAAGTGCTCTACTCGGTGATGCGGTATCAGTTTCTCTGAAGACGCCGAACAAGTAACAGCTTCTGAGGATGCCAACCACTCGTGTTGGCGAAATGCGCCAAGGCGGCGGAGTGCGTCGACGTCGGCCGAATAGCCGAAGAACCAATTGTTCATTTATTACACCGAAATACCGAATAATATGAGGATATATCAGAAAATTAAGGAGACTGGTGTATGCCGCAATCTTGAGCCCATGAGGCCTTATTATATCTATGTTTGGACTAGATATAAATGTGTACAAAAACATTTATAAAATTCTGCAAAGAATAAATTTATTTTAAAGAAACATTTTTATATGATATTACCTTAAACATTAGAAGGTAGTGTTTTACTTATCATACTAAAATTTCACAACAATCGGTTTTGTCTTTTTGACACATATTTTGAAATCAGTCATTCGATCCGCAGAACGCGCCGAGTCTACGGCATAGCGCGCGAAATTGAGAATAAAAGAAAGTACGTATTCCCGTGTTAGCGAGGAGGCGTGGCTGCCTGATTGCTTTCTCCAGTATCTATGTGTGCCTAAAATGAGGAGAGGTAAGTCCAAAAGCCCAAAGCTAAGGTAAAAGGTAAGGTCAAAAGGTCCACAGATAAGGTCAAAAGGTCCAAAGGTCGCCACAACAATGAATTTCGCATTTAAAAGCACCTGACGTTACTTTTAAACTCATAGCAGTGATTCAAAAGCAAATTGAAGAAGACCAAAACTCCAAAGGTAAGGTCAAAAGGTCCAAAGGTAAGGTCCAAAGGTAACCATAAAAATTAATTTCGCGTTTCCAAGCTCCTGACGTTACCTTTAAACTTACAGTAGTGATTCAAAAAGCAAATTGAAGAGGAAAGCTTGCGCTTTGCCACCTATTTGGCCTTTTTTGATATCGTGTTTGGTTGTTAAATTACAAACATTTGAAGAACGTATGATTTTGCATTGCAAGTTTTTTTGCACACTAAAAAACTTTTTTGAGAAAATCACAAATAGTTGTCATTCATTAAGGTCTTAACTATTACCTTCTGAAATACCATGCATGTAGTTTGAAAAACAATTGAGTTGTACGTTTACGTGCGAATCCGTGTTTCACATGGCAAATGCATACATACAGGGTTGGGATAAAGTATGGAACCAAGCAAATAACTTTGGAACGGAAAGAGTGATATCGCTGAAAATTTGCAGGCAAGTGTAGTGACGTCTAGTGCATCCGAAGACATTATGTTAGCTATTAATGTACTTCCGGTTTAACCGGAAGATAAAGCTTCTTTATCATTTCAGGCGTTTAAAATGCCGGTCATTCAAAGTCGGTTTTGGCGATCGTGTGAGAACTCACAAAGAAGTGTGTCAACTTTTAATGATTTACGTCCCGACAGGGGTCTTATAACACGTTTGACGGTGACTAAAAAAAAAAATACAAAAAAAATTACCTCAAACGGGAAGACCGCAGACCGCCACGGACGAATTTGTGAGACAAATTTTTTAAGAAACAAATACTAAACCCACTATGGACGTATTCGGAAAAAAAAGATGAATTAAAATCTGCAAAAATATACAGGGTGTCCCATTTAAATTAAAAAAGTTGACGGTACTTCCGGTTAAACCGGAATTACATTAATAGCTAACATAATGTCTTCGGATGCACTTGCCTGCAAATTTTCAGCAATATCACTCTTTCCGTTCCAAAGTTATTTGCTTGGTTCCATACTTTATCCCAACCCGTATGTGTAAATGTGTTAACCCAGGCACAGACGGAACCAATATATAGATTTTAAAATTGTGTTTAATGCTTCTTGTTCAAAACTGCCATGGAATGGGCTCTAGGAGAGCCTCGACATATATTGAATGGTATCACCTAGCACACTGATGGCTCCACAAATCCGTCAGGTACAGAAGGAGGCATATGCGATGGTAAGACAAATTGTGTTTAATGCTTCTTGTTCAAAACTGCCATGGAATGGGCTCTAGGAGAGCCTCGACATATATTGAATGGTATCACCTAGCACACTGATGGCTCCACAAATCCGTCAGGTACAGAAGGAGGCATATGCGATGGTAAGACTGAGTAGAACATAAGTATCCGCCTAGTTAAACTGACTAATGTTTTCCAAACAGAAATAGCCGCAATTATGGAATGCGGATGAATATGCATATAATAGATAAAAAGACGATCTATCTAAACACGGACTGCCGGGCTGCCCTGATGACTTTGGCAAGTAACCACTATACTTCAAAGCAGTGTGGGACTGCCATAATACCCAAAAGACACTGGCGAAAACTAACAAGGTAACATTATCTTGGTGCCTACTCACATAGGTCAACAGGTATACCAATGAAGGTGCAGAACTCCTTCTCATCGGACCGGAACCAGCATGTGGTATATCATACAACATGGTGCGGACAGCTGTCACCAGTTGGGTGTCAAATGAGCACCAGAAGCGCTGGAGCAAAGTGGTCAGTCTAAGGGGATGCCGAGGGGACCCTCTTGTTCTAACACCTCAGACGCTCTCAGGCTGAGCTGGAAGGAACTACGAAAGGTGTTTGGATTTCTAACTGGCCATTGGGCGTTCAGTGCACACCTGCAAAAGTTGGGAATCCTTTATGCAGGAAGTGTAGCGAGGCAGAAGAAACAGTTAAGCATGTTATCTTCGACTGTCCTACTTTGAGTAAAAGCAGAAACTACTATATGAATGTAACCCAGGAGTGAAGACAGGTGAGCATAGTCCAATGCATCTCAAGGTTAGCGAAACTTAGAATGGACTCCGTCTGTTTGACCGGTGGTCCGTCATAGAAGAAGAAGGTAGTTTAGAGGCAAATCTTCATTATGTATATAGGTTATCTGGAACCGATAAATTTGTGAGAGGCACTCGACGTCAAAACTATCCAAAATGTCGTCCGCCTCAGCAGTGATTGACGTTATTTTTTCCACAAAATGGGCCGAATTCCTGATAAAAGCATCTGAATTGACCAGTGAGGGGCTTCAGGAGGGAAAGCAAGATACCTACCGTCAAAGAACCGACAATACTTACCCACGATATATTATTGCACTCGTGCTTATTGAATTTACAGCAACAAGAGAAAAAATGAAGTCAAGTTGATTGACTCAGTACTTCCCACACATTACGGTTATGGTGATACCAGTTTATTATTCTCCCATAGCACGAAGCTATAAACTGAAATTCCCTCGCAACTAAATCATCGCCAGCCTGTTATGCATATAAAAAATTTTTCACTTCTACAACCCCTCACCTCACAACCACCCCAATTTTACCCCCACCCAAAAAAAGATAGGAAATGATCAGAAACCCTAAAATACCTAAAAACGATTCTTGAGCTTTTTCAATTTATTTGTATCAATGAGCTACAAATCTTACCACCTCGCAGGCGTTCGCCTTGTATGAGGTATAGGTAGATAGAGACACTATAATTTGTCTAGCCTATTGCGCGCATCCCATTCAATCAATTTCATGGGTCTGTTTTCATATTTCCAGTTTTTTCATTATTGCTGCGCTGTGCGCTGCCACTGACATGATTTCTAAAGACCATACACGTTTTCCATCCTCACCACGGTAACTGTATCAAAATGTCATTAGAATATCAATTTAATAGTTTCCACGTTGAAAAATGCAGAACGATCAAAAGCAATAAATACTCGTATGTGTACAGAAAATTCTAAATCCCATAGTTTCGGTAATAGGCAATGTCGGATAATATAATAATAATTTATTCACCAACAATACAGTGCAAATAAATTGTTTGACCCACAGAAGGTGCTGACCTTGTGCGTGGGTTAAAATACATACATATATTTTACAATACTTATATTAAAACTAATACTAACTATATTAAAAATTTGTGTGTCAGTTCAAAGTCGTGTTAAAAACATTTGAAAAAATATCTCTGGGTGTGTCCATTATCCAATTTTTGACTTTTTTTTGTATACAGTATGAGATTTTATGGATTTCAGTGAAGCAGGAAGTAAATCGTATATGCAGCAACATAGATATATTAAACTTTTTTGGCCTATTGACTTAAATATAGGAGGTCTTAAGGTCCTATTCTTGGTTCGTGTATTATGTTCATGGCTATTGAAATTGATGTAATTTTGATGTTTGTGGGCGAAACTCAATATGTTATAGCTGTATAGTTGTCGGATATCAAATTTCTGGGATTTTTTAAATAAATTATTTGAGGGGTAAGTGGGTTCTTTATAATAAATAATCTTCAAAACACATTTTTGCAAGGAACTGATACTCTTCAAATGAGTTTGATGCACTCCTCCCCAACCTAAAAAGGTGATTTATGTCGCTAGGTCTTCCTTCACACAGATCGGTGGACAGCCCATTATGAATACAACAAAATTTTCAGTTTCTAACCACCACCAACCCCAGTTTCACCCAAAAAGTAGAAATTGATCAGGAATCTCCAAAACGTGTAAAAATGAAGTTTGAGCTGTTTTAATTTTTTTTTAGTTTTTTTATTAGTGCTGCGCCGCCACTGACACGATTTATAAAAGCCATACGCGTTTTCCATCCTCGCCACGGTAGCATAACTGCGTCAAAATTTCATTGAAATATTTCAATAGTTTCCTCGTCACACAATACAGAACGGTCTAAAGCAATACACCTATGTTTACATCAGAAAAGGTACTTTGGTTTTTGTAATAGGCAAGGCAATGTTCGGGTGGACCTAAAAAGGTTATTTATGTCGTTAGGTCTTCGTTCACAGGTCAGTGGACAGTCTATTATGAATACAATAATTTTTTAGTTTTACAATCTCCACCCCCGAACCACCCCAAATTTCACACTTAGCCAAAGAAATAGTAGAACATGATCCGAAACACCTAAAACGCCTAAAAGCGAAATTTGTGGAATACTTGAAATTTTTCGGATTTTGCTAATTACCCGGCCGCCCACGCACCGATTGTAAAAATTATAACAGCATTACCTACTACGACCCCACAGCATATGGCTGCCCCAGACAGACAGACCGATGAACCGACAGACCGACAGACCGACGGACCGACAGACCGACAGACCGACGGACCGACAGACCGACAGACCGACAGACCGACAGACCGACAGACCGACAGACCGACAGACCGACAGACCGACAGACCGACAGACCGACAGACCGACAGACCGACAGACCGACAGACCGACAGACCGACAGACCGACAGACCGACAGACCGACAGACCGACAGACCGACAGACCGACAGACCGACAGACCGACAGACCGACAGACCGACAGACCGACAGACCGACAGACCGACAGACCGACAGACCGACAGACCGACAGACCGACAGACCGACAGACCGACAGACCGACAGACCGACAGACCGACAGACCGACAGACCGACAGACCGACAGACCGACAGACCGACAGACCGACAGACCGACAGACCGACAGACCGACAGACCGACAGACCGACAGACCGACAGACCGACAGACCGACAGACCGACAGACCGACAGACCGACAGACCGACAGACCGACAGACCGACAGACCGACAGACCGACAGACCGACAGACCGACAGACCGACAGACCGACAGACCGACAGACCGACAGACCGACAGACCGACAGACCGACAGACCGACAGACCGACAGACCGACAGACCGACAGACCGACAGACCGACAGACCGACAGACCGACAGACCGACAGACCGACAGACCGACAGACCGACAGACCGACAGACCGACAGACCGACAGACCGACAGACCGACAGACCGACAGACCGACAGACCGACAGACCGACAGACCGACAGACCGACAGACCGACAGACCGACAGACCGACAGACCGACAGACCGACAGACCGACAGACCGACAGACCGACAGACCGACAGACCGACAGACCGACAGACCGACAGACCGACAGACCGACAGACCGACAGACCGACAGACCGACAGACCGACAGACCGACAGACCGACAGACCGACAGACCGACAGACCGACAGACCGACAGACCGACAGACCGACAGACCGACAGACCGACAGACCGACAGACCGACAGACCGACAGACCGACAGACCGACAGACCGACAGACCGACAGACCGACAGACCGACAGACCGACAGACCGACAGACCGACAGACCGACAGACCGACAGACCGACAGACCGACAGACCGACAGACCGACAGACCGACAGACCGACAGACCGACAGACCGACAGACCGACAGACCGACAGACCGACAGACCGACAGACCGACAGACCGACAGACCGACAGACCGACAGACCGACAGACCGACAGACCGACAGACCGACAGACCGACAGACCGACAGACCGACAGACCGACAGACCGACAGACCGACAGACCGACAGACCGACAGACCGACAGACCGACAGACCGACAGACCGACAGACCGACAGACCGACAGACCGACAGACCGACAGACCGACAGACCGACAGACCGACAGACCGACAGACCGACAGACCGACAGACCGACAGACCGACAGACCGACAGACCGACAGACCGACAGACCGACAGACCGACAGACCGACAGACCGACAGACCGACAGACCGACAGACCGACAGACCGACAGACCGACAGACCGACAGACCGACAGACCGACAGACCGACAGACCGACAGACCGACAGACCGACAGACCGACAGACCGACAGACCGACAGACCGACAGACCGACAGACCGACAGACCGACAGACCGACAGACCGACAGACCGACAGACCGACAGACCGACAGACCGACAGACCGACAGACCGACAGACCGACAGACCGACAGACCGACAGACCGACAGACCGACAGACCGACAGACCGACAGACCGACAGACCGACAGACCGACAGACCGACAGACCGACAGACCGACAGACCGACAGACCGACAGACCGACAGACCGACAGACCGACAGACCGACAGACCGACAGACCGACAGACCGACAGACCGACAGACCGACAGACCGACAGACCGACAGACCGACAGACCGACAGACCGACAGACCGACAGACCGACAGACCGACAGACCGACAGACCGACAGACCGACAGACCGACAGACCGACAGACCGACAGACCGACAGACCGACAGACCGACAGACCGACAGACCGACAGACCGACAGACCGACAGACCGACAGACCGACAGACCGACAGACCGACAGACCGACAGACCGACAGACCGACAGACCGACAGACCGACAGACCGACAGACCGACAGACCGACAGACCGACAGACCGACAGACCGACAGACCGACAGACCGACAGACCGACAGACCGACAGACCGACAGACCGACAGACCGACAGACCGACAGACCGACAGACCGACAGACCGACAGACCGACAGACCGACAGACCGACAGACCGACAGACCGACAGACCGACAGACCGACAGACCGACAGACCGACAGACCGACAGACCGACAGACCGACAGACCGACAGACCGACAGACCGACAGACCGACAGACCGACAGACCGACAGACCGACAGACCGACAGACCGACAGACCGACAGACCGACAGACCGACAGACCGACAGACCGACAGACCGACAGACCGACAGACCGACAGACCGACAGACCGACAGACCGACAGACCGACAGACCGACAGACCGACAGACCGACAGACCGACAGACCGACAGACCGACAGACCGACAGACCGACAGACCGACAGACCGACAGACCGACAGACCGACAGACCGACAGACCGACAGACCGACAGACCGACAGACCGACAGACCGACAGACCGACAGACCGACAGACCGACAGACCGACAGACCGACAGACCGACAGACCGACAGACCGACAGACCGACAGACCGACAGACCGACAGACCGACAGACCGACAGACCGACAGACCGACAGACCGACAGACCGACAGACCGACAGACCGACAGACCGACAGACCGACAGACCGACAGACCGACAGACCGACAGACCGACAGACCGACAGACCGACAGACCGACAGACCGACAGACCGACAGACCGACAGACCGACAGACCGACAGACCGACAGACCGACAGACCGACAGACCGACAGACCGACAGACCGACAGACCGACAGACCGACAGACCGACAGACCGACAGACCGACAGACCGACAGACCGACAGACCGACAGACCGACAGACCGACAGACCGACAGACCGACAGACCGACAGACCGACAGACCGACAGACCGACAGACCGACAGACCGACAGACCGACAGACCGACAGACCGACAGACCGACAGACCGACAGACCGACAGACCGACAGACCGACAGACCGACAGACCGACAGACCGACAGACCGACAGACCGACAGACCGACAGACCGACAGACCGACAGACCGACAGACCGACAGACCGACAGACCGACAGACCGACAGACCGACAGACCGACAGACCGACAGACCGACAGACCGACAGACCGACAGACCGACAGACCGACAGACCGACAGACCGACAGACCGACAGACCGACAGACCGACAGACCGACAGACCGACAGACCGACAGACCGACAGACCGACAGACCGACAGACCGACAGACCGACAGACCGACAGACCGACAGACCGACAGACCGACAGACCGACAGACCGACAGACCGACAGACCGACAGACCGACAGACCGACAGACCGACAGACCGACAGACCGACAGACCGACAGACCGACAGACCGACAGACCGACAGACCGACAGACCGACAGACCGACAGACCGACAGACCGACAGACCGACAGACCGACAGACCGACAGACCGACAGACCGACAGACCGACAGACCGACAGACCGACAGACCGACAGACCGACAGACCGACAGACCGACAGACCGACAGACCGACAGACCGACAGACCGACAGACCGACAGACCGACAGACCGACAGACCGACAGACCGACAGACCGACAGACCGACAGACCGACAGACCGACAGACCGACAGACCGACAGACCGACAGACCGACAGACCGACAGACCGACAGACCGACAGACCGACAGACCGACAGACCGACAGACCGACAGACCGACAGACCGACAGACCGACAGACCGACAGACCGACAGACCGACAGACCGACAGACCGACAGACCGACAGACCGACAGACCGACAGACCGACAGACCGACAGACCGACAGACCGACAGACCGACAGACCGACAGACCGACAGACCGACAGACCGACAGACCGACAGACCGACAGACCGACAGACCGACAGACCGACAGACCGACAGACCGACAGACCGACAGACCGACAGACCGACAGACCGACAGACCGACAGACCGACAGACCGACAGACCGACAGACCGACAGACCGACAGACCGACAGACCGACAGACCGACAGACCGACAGACCGACAGACCGACAGACCGACAGACCGACAGACCGACAGACCGACAGACCGACAGACCGACAGACCGACAGACCGACAGACCGACAGACCGACAGACCGACAGACCGACAGACCGACAGACCGACAGACCGACAGACCGACAGACCGACAGACCGACAGACCGACAGACCGACAGACCGACAGACCGACAGACCGACAGACCGACAGACCGACAGACCGGCAGACTGACAGACCGACAGACCCACAGACCGACGGAAATGAGTGACGTGGAGTCTCATTATGTAGGTATCATAAAACGCCCAAAAAAGCGTGTTACCCCAAAATTGAAAATTTTCGAGATCACAGTACTTCCCTCACTATCGGTGTGGGAAGTAAAACCAAGCCAATCTGCTTGTCTCCAGCTACTTTCATTAATAACAGAAATTTCGTATGACGGAAAGTTCAACAAAGTTCATCATTCATTCATTTCAGCCCAAGGCCTTTTGTAGTATCGTAGAAATATCCCACCAGCAAGTCACTATGTGCTGCTGAGATGAAAGAAGAAAAAACTCAATTTTTACGCTGTGTTTCAATAGCGGACTTTTCAATCTAAATACGGCCGTAGACCTCTTCTTTTATGAGAATGAAAATTAATTTAAAGCGTTTTTTACGAATTCTGGGTGAACAGCCTGAAAAACCATGCAAAGTATCGCGGGTCATTCGGACAACAAAAGGAGAATGATGTTACGGCGGGAGGGAATTTTATTGAAAGCGAGGGGAACATCGTCCCAAGGGGGAGGAAAAGCAGACCAAATATCATCAGGAGCTCCTCTCACAGCTTGGCTGGCTACACGGCTGGTCGTTGGAAGAATACGGTGCTCTCTGTCTCTCTGCTCTGAGCATTTCGAAAAAATAATTTTTTAAGCTCTACAAAAACACAGAAATCATCAGCGTTTGTACTGGAACATATTTATTCAAATTCCTGGTTTCCATTGTGCAAAGTGCTCCTCACAGTCTTTGAATATACCACTCCCTTAAAATTTTTAAACGTAGGGAATCTGTCACTTCATTGCAGAGATATGCTGTTTTGGCTTCCTCATCAAATTCATTGCTGTCGAGTGCGAATGCTCAGTAATACTAAAACCGTTACATCAAGAAAGAATAGTGTCTGTACCTTTAGGTACAGGACCCAGTGCTATTTTTAATAACTGATCAGTCACTGAGCCAAAGCCCAAATAATAGAGTATCGCGGCTGTTATAAGGAGGTTAGGTTAGGGGAAGTTTGTTGGCGGGGATTTTGGCACATTCTCAGACACAATGATACATCCCCTATCAGTCTGTTCCAAGCATTATCCACCCCACCCGCCACCCTATAAATGAAGTTGCAGTTGCACTTTGCTAATTAGTGCCTACCTGGCTTTAAATTCAGGAATCAAGAAACGCTATTTCTGCACACGTTGCATAGAGAAGATATCAATATCACCTGGTAGAGAGATGAAAAAACAAGCCAAGTGCGCCTATCTATGGTTACCACTTGTTCCATCAGTATTTACCAGCAAGAATGTCAAATATTTACACTTCGGCTTAGAGCTCCTTATGTATTATGTATTTTCAACTATCATTATATCGCTGAGTGACTTACATAACTCTTGCACTGCTGTGCTGTGCTTGGTGAAGTAAATATCCTCTACTCATCATTATTATTGTAAGGTGTAACTATTGGTTTAATCTATACGTTTTTTTTAGTAGTGAGGGGGTTGCTCTAATAGTGGCCGCTCGGCCTTAAGGCTTATTGTGCACCCCCAGTCAAAGGATCAAACAGTATCTCTTTTTTTAAATGTAACCCCCAATATTTTATTACAACAAAGAATTGCTTTTAATATGCTCTTTCATCTTTGTATAGCACTTGTTATGGCTGAATTCATGTTTCTGAGATATTTAGCTTTTTCTACAAATTTTAAATATACCTTCTATTCGTTTACTAAAATTTATTTATTTTGAGAAAATACTATCAAATTTAGTGTTGCTTAACAAACAACTAAAATATAAGGCCATAATAGTACTTGATCAAGTCAAAACACTGGATTAACGAGATAATGAATTTTGTAACATAATAGATTATTTTTAAATTTAAATAAGTGTTGTTCAATGACATTCACAAGAAAACGTCAACCGTTTGCCTATCAATATCATATAAACAGCGAAATGCCACCCGTTAGTGAATTTCGGGATTTAGACATTATTTTCTACAAAAAGTGGATGTTTGATAAATACATAGATCACGTGATTAACTTCAGTTTGAGAATGCTTGGCTACATATTTATGACTTGTAAACACTTCAAATCATCTCAGCCAATCCTTAGTGCGTAAAATGCATTGGTTTTGAATATAAATTAAATTTTGGTAGTGTAATTTGGTCACCTATATACGACACCTATAAATTATGTGAAGACTTTCACCATACTTTCTCTATCATTATCATTATCGCTAATTGTAAACATTTAGATAAGACTATGTTATAAGTTGTACGATCAGCCCTCTGCAAATCAGTTATATGCTAAGTCCCTTAGTTGATGTACCTGGAGAACCTTCGGAACCGCTGGGAAAGGAGAGATCGACGCCCCAAAAAGAGGCTGTGTCCCATCTTTTACCTGGAGGTCTGCCAAAAGTAAGCGAACAATTCCTTCATATTTTCCTTTATTTTCCTTTATTTTTTCACAGTGCTATTTTGGATATTGTCGTGTTATCCCGAAACAACGCTGTTCAGTATTTCTTAGATAATTAATTATATTCCATATCATTTTTTCATTTTTGATTGATTGCGTATATTGAGATTTTTACGAAATTTTACTAAATTTCTTCTTTCTCTTATTTTAACTCATAAGTTATTAGAATCCATAATACATCTTTGGATTCTTTATTTTTGTTAAAATGGCTCTTAACAATGGAAATAGTACAACTGCTTCAAACATGTCCGCCGCAAAAGCGAGTGCAGAATTTTTACCTACATTTGACGGAGATTCGAGTCAATTAGAAGGCTGTATTTATAGATGCGATAGGTTTTATTCCATATACGGTACAACTACTGACAATAGTTTAAATGACTTCGTTTTTAACATGCTCTGCTCGAAATTGAGAGGCAATGTTTCAAACTTGCTCATGTGTAGACCAGATATTAATACTTGGCCCCTCATTTGCTCATCTTGGCGGGGGAGGAATTATGTGAAGACTTTCACCATACTTTCTCTATCATTATCATTATCGCTAATTGTAAACATTTAGAGAAGACTATGTTATAAATTGTACGTTCAGCCCTCTGCAAATCAGTTATATGCTAAGTCCCTTAGTTGATGTACCTGGAGAACCTTCGGAACCGCTGGGAAAAGGAGAGATCGACGCCCCAAAAAGAGGCTGTGCCCCATCTTTTACCTGGAGGTCTGCCAAAAGTAAGCGAACAATTCCTTCATATTTTCCTTTATTTTCCTTTATTTTTTCACAGTGCTATTTTGGATATTGTCGTGTTATCCCGAAACAACGCTGTTGAGTATTTCTTAGATAATTAATTATATTACATATCATTTTTTCATTTTTGATTGATTGCGTATATTGAGATTTTTACGAAATTTTACTAAATTTCTTCTTTCTCTTATTTTAACTCATAAGTTATTAGAATCCATAATACATCTTTGAATTCTTTATTTTTGTTAAAATGGCTCTTAACAATGGAAATAGTACAACTGCTTCAAACATGTCCGCCGCAAGAGCGAGTGCAGAATTTTTACCTACATTTGACGGAGATTCGAGTCAATTAGAAGGCTGTATTTATAGATGCGATAGGTTTTATTCCATATACGGTACAACTACTGACAATAGTTTAAATGACTTCGTTTTTAACATGCTCTGCTCGAAATTGAGAGGCAATGTTTCAAACTTGCTCATGTGTAGACCAGATATTAATACTTGGCCCCTCATTTGCTCATCTTGGCGGGGGAGGAATTATGTGAAGACTTTCACCATACTTTCTCTATCATTATCATTATCGCTAATTGTAAACATTTAGAGAAGACTATGTTATAAATTGTACGTTCAGCCCTCTGCAAATCAGTTATATGCTAAGTCCCTTAGTTGATGTACCTGGAGAACCTTCGGAACCGCTGGGAAAAGGAGAGATCGACGCCCCAAAAAGAGGCTGTACCCCATCTTTTACCTGGAGGTCTGCCAAAAGTAAGCGAACAATTCCTTCATATTTTCCTTTGTTTTCCTTTATTTTTTCACAGTGCTATTTTGGATATTGTCGTGTTATCCCGAAACAACGCTGTTGAGTATTTCTTAGATAATTAATTATATTACATATCATTTTTTCATTTTTGATTGATTGCGTATATTGAGATTTTTACGAAATTTTACTAAATTTCTTCTTTCTCTTATTTTAACTCATAAGTTATTAGAATCCATAATACATCTTTGAATTCTTTATTTTTGTTAAAATGGCTCTTAACAATGGAAATAGTACAACTGCTTCAAACATGTCCGCCGCAAGAGCGAGTGCAGAATTTTTACCTACATTTGACGGAGATTCGAGTCAATTAGAAGGCTTTATTTATAGATGCGATAGGTTTTATTCCATATACGGTGCAACTACTGACAATAGTTTAAATGACTTCGTTTTTAACATGCTCTGCTCGAAATTGAGAGGCAATGTTTCAAACTTGAGTCGTTCCATTCCAAAAGTCTTCTTATCCAGTTTACCTAATTTTTGGTAAATGAAGAAAAACGTTTCTTGAACATACTAATTACACTATCGGTGCATATATTTTTTTATGTATTTATAAGGTGATAACTACAGCAACGATGTTTTCCTTTTAAAGAAAACTGGTATAAATAACAAAAAATTTAACTTTTTTGTTTGGATTTGACGAGTTTTGATGTATCACAGCGGATAAAGCAAGTTTTGATGCAAATATTTCAAAAAACAATGAGATCTTGGTATTATTGGTGATGATGATCATGTATACACGTTTTTCTTGCTTTAATATCTTTAATATGCTCATAGAAAATTGCCACATGAAGGCATATAAAATGAAACAGATTGTTTAAGCTGATCTCAACACTTCTGTCATAGATAATGAAAAATAAGGTTGTTTTTAAGTAACATAACGTACAATATTCTAGTCATACAACATAAAAAATAAGGTTTTTTCAAGTAACAGAAAGCAAACTAAATTCTAGGTTCTCTACTTTCGTTTTCTTCTCTTGGTTCACAAAAGTCGTCTTCAGGTTCGGTTAGCTCAGCTGCATTATATTCCAAAAGTTGCTTGTAAAATACTACATCATCCCTGTTGAACCAGTCGTTTCCAAAATGCTTCACCAATAACTTCCGGATGTCCAATAATTTGTCGGGTTTTAGAGCCACACCTTTTGGGATGTCAACGGGATCAAAATTTGAAAGGTTTTTTCCTTTTTTCAGAATGGATCTTGACGTTGCGATTTCAGAATTGTAAAACGTCTCACCTCTGAGTACAACATTACTTTTTACATTTTTAGTTAATATGAATCTTTTGGTTTCAGAAAATTTAAAATGCCAGGATCCTACAGATTTAAAATACTTTTCGGTTTCTAGTTTATAATCCTTTACAGTGCAATCCCTACCTAAAATTTTCACTGTTCCATGCATTTTGAAAATTTCATTATAAGTTAATGGATTAGTGATAGTTGCCTCCTTTTTAAGTATCTTTTCTATTCTTCCGAATACACGATCTGGAGGTAGGAAGGAATGTCCTGGAATTATAATAATAATAATAATAATAATAATGCTTTATTTGCCAAAATAAATCACAATAAAAGAAAAAAAAATTACAAGTACAAACAAAGTATATATACAGTTGCACTACTATTAAGGCAAATAAAATAGGGTTGAGCCACAAAAGAAGACTTGTGCGTGGCTTCAATTTGGAAAAATTGGAAAAATTAATTCAATTTTCTTTATATTTGGAGGGGCTACATTGTTTAAAAAGTGGCTGCACATTCCTATCATCGTAGAATTGCGGTTCTGTCCACCGCAACCGTCGGCGCATAGCCGTATTACAGAATATTGAGATAGATCAATCTCGCTCAATAAATTAAAAACTGCTGAACAGATTTGGTTGGATCCCTTGGCAAATTCATGTTCCATCCAGGTATATATGAATACATTATCTAATGTTAAACGAGATTTTGAAGAACCAATCACAATAGTGAAATTATATGTATAAAGTTGCCGACTATAATATGCGGCTTGATCAGGCACTTTAGGATTCACCAAATTTTTTTGGCAGTCGAAGGATAAGGTAAGGAGTCCAGGTCTTTCTTCTTTCAGGTAAGAGAAAAAAGCCTTACTTCGCAGTGTATGGATGCGTTTCTCCATCATCAACATAACTTTCTTTTGTTCATCCTTTTCTGATTTAATTTTCTCGGACAATTCTATGCACTTAGAACAGGCATCTGTTACTGGACTACCAAACCCTATATTGTAGTCACGAAGAAATATCTCTCTGAAGAAAGTCTTCTTTACTTTAAGGTTTTCCTGCACACTTTCATTGTACATTCTATAAAGTTTGCTGATATTTAAATCACTGGATAAATATTGTCGTTGTATATTTTTGCTGCGGCAATAGTGGCTTTCAATTCCTTTGAGCTTTTCAATGAAGCTTTTTACGCTCTTTCTACGATCCTCATAAAAAGCTGCTCGTCTATCCCCTCCTCTCTTCTCTACCGGAAGCTTCCCCGTTAAAATATGATTTCGAGCTATTCTTTGAACTCTGTCCTTTGAAACGTGCAATATCCCCAAAAATGTATTTTGACAGACTTGCAATTGAAAAGTTTTTGAAGCCACTAGCTTGACATAGTACTGTACCGCTACGCCTTTTCTACTACTATTGGCCTTAGTACATCTTTCTCTTTTTGGTTTAGATATTTTTATATATTTAAGCAAAACGGCATCTTGTTCTATTTTTGTTTCATTGGAATAAAAATTAGCGTGAAATTCTCGGACGTCACGCATATTTAAGTTTCTGCATCGATACGTTTTTCCATTGTGGGAGCATACTGGGTAGTGCGGTAGGTCTTTTGGAGAATGCCTACAAAAAATGATATCCTGAGTTTCACATTGTTTTTAGTAGTTAATGAACAATAACTTACCTTGATCTCTTTTCTACCTCCTTTTTCCAACGTTTCTTATCGCTCAGTCTCTTTCTTGCCTTACTTCTGTCAACAGGTAAAATATGCGTCTCCATAATATTATTATTATTTTCACTTTTAATATAATACCCACTACACCAATTTTGTTCCAAACAAGATAATACAACGTATATTTACGAAGCGGCAGCTCATTACACACTAAAACATGCAACACCTTCCAATCATTGAAAGCGCTCTGATTGGTCCGTGGGATAAGGCGACTTTTGGTGCGACATTCTGAATGGATTAGGCGAGTTTTGGAACGTTTCTCAATTTTCTATTTGACTTTGCTACTGATTAAGGCAAGTTTTGGAACGATATTTTCTTCTGAAAACGTAGAGTTGGTGGTAAAGATTCCAATTGTAAGGTTGGTACAATTTTCAGAAAATGTGGATAAGACGACTTTTGAAATGGAACGACTCACTTGCTCATGTGTAGACCAGATATTAATACTTGGCCCCTCATTTGCTCATCTTGGCGGGGGAGGAATTATGTGAAGACTTTTACCATACTTTCTCTATCATTATCATTATCGCTAATTGTAAACATTTAGATAAGGCTATGTTATAAATTGTACGTTCAGCCCTCTGCAAATCAGTTATATGCGAAGTCTCTTATAGTTGATGTAACTCAATAGTAACAATAAAAGTGTTTTTTAAAAAGTGATTTGTTGATACGAGTCACATAATTTATAGCAATAGAAACGAAAATATTCAGAAAAATGTCTCAGGTATTTAAATCGCAGAAATACCTCTGGCGATGAGTTGAAACTTATTGCGTTGAAAGACAGGCGCATAATGAATGATTTGTCGATTCTACACAAGATTATTAATGGAACCATTCAAAGTTTAAATCTGTTGTCAGAAGTAGCGCTGAATGTTCCTCAGCGAAATTTAAGGAGCTCAGAAACGTTTCATGAGCCATTTCGTCGAACAAATTATTCTCAAAATTCACTTCTTTGTCGTATGTAAAGAAACGCTAATTATTCATAATTGAATACGTAGACTTTTTCGGCACATGAATGAAAACACCAAAATTTGAGATAAAAAAACATTTGTTATGCCAATGAAACCTGTCGCTCTATCTTGTCCACACTTCCATAATATACAAATAATTTTTCTACCATTATTTTTTGTCGGTATTTGTGAACTCTGTATATATTAGTATATATCTTGTGATCATACCTGTATATGACACACTACGTTTATATTTCTGGCTCACATATGGCTTCTGTTTAATATTAATTTGTTAAAAGTCATCATTTATTCTTTCTTTCTTTCTGAAGTAGCTGATTTATTTATGTATACTTTACATTCAATAAGTTACCGGAAATTGGAAATCTAGTTTGTAAGTTTCCGGTGTTACACCTATTGTAATCTGTGGATACTTTTATAGATCCTGTGTCTGTTGTATTCCTAAATTGTGAAATAAATAAATAAATAAATAATATAGGTCAAGTGTGCTGAGGAAACAATTTTATAGACGTCATGCATAATTATTAAGCAGATCTATCAGGTACGAGTAGACTATGAAATATTAAACGACATGGTCCAAATAAAACGATTCTTCATTCTTTCAAACGCATTAGTTTTAGAGTGCCTCCGATCTGGATATTGCTGTTCATAGTGTTGATATATTCTAGAGGCAAGTAGGCAATTTCTCAAAGATGCTCCTAAATATCCTCAATGGAAAAATTAATTTTTAAAGCTCGTTTTTCACACAATATGGAATTATTGAGCAGGTTATGAAAACCGCCAATTTTTCAAAGCATACCTGATAAATCTGCTTGATAATTATGGATCACGCCTAAAAAATTGTTTCCTCAGCATACTTGACTTTATTATCTCGATTATTCAGGGTTTTGACTTCATCAAATACTATCATGACCTTATTATTTAGTGGTCCGTTAGGTAAAAAACAAATTCGATAGTACTTTCTCAAAATAAATAAATTTCAGTACACAAATAGAAGCTATATTTTAAATTTACCGAAAAATCGAAATATCTCTGAAACTAATGGACGTAGGTACAACAAGTGCTATACAGAGATGAAAGAGCATATTAGAAGCAATTTTTTTGGTATAAAATATATAATATTGGGGGTTACGTTTGAATAATAGAGAAAATCTGGATTTTGCATTCTACATCACCCTGTATACGAATATGCGTCGCGGGCTTTTTTATGGCCCATTTTAAAACTAGATGATGTTTTTTAGCCATCCGTGTAAAAAATATGATTTTTGATTCACCACTTTTTGATATACAGTACGTTCATTTGACAGCGATTTGGAGATAATAATGGCCATAACTTTTGAAATACCCTGTATAATGTAACAATACCATATATTGGATGAATTGAAATCATTAGTAGAAATTGAATATGGAATAATATATGGGGTGTCTCATTTAAAAAAATGCATGTTTGCATCACCACGTAGTTATGGATCACCCTGTATAAATCAAAATATTTTCTGAGCAAGGAGCATATCCTGTATCTTAGTTATGAAACAATACCACAAACATTATAGGGTATCCTTGTTATCTTTGCAAGATGATACTTCAACCTGTTCGAGTTTGTCTATCTCTTTTGTTGGACCAGCGTCGTGCGACAGGTTCTGTAAAGGCTAAATATACAGAGTATTTGCTAATACAGGATACAGTATACAGTTACCATAACAATAACAGAATGGGTAAAATGGTACTTAGTAGTGAAGATAATAATTGGGACAGGGCTGATACCTTTTTTTTAACAGGGCGCGGTGTTCGCCATAGCAATGGCTTCGACCACGGGCGAAACCGAGCTGTTCCACCTCAGAACACCAAAATCCAGGAAGCAAGCAACCAGAATCCCAGGAACCATAAACACATTCAGTGTGATATGGAAGTACTCAATTGCGCATATGCAAAATCGAATGTAACGATGGAATTGTTACCAATTTGACACAACTGATTATCAACAGGCCTCATTACAGTTATTCATATATTTGAACAAACTATATGCACAACCATTGCATATAATGAATAAAATTATTATCCGACAGGAGTGGTTATTATAGAGTACGATATTGACGGAGCACAGAACGTATAGATCGGGTAGCCAGAAGCTAGCATGAAATCAGACCGAATTTGTTAACGACGAGAGATATAACTTCTCAGAGGAAAGAACAAAAATGGAGATGGGCTTACATGTAATAGTTGACACGTTACAATCTAGAGAAGTCTTGAGGTAGCAAACCTCGGTACAAAATTACTGATTCTTTGAACTATGTCAAGAATAATTTGATCTTTGACGGTACAGTATAAAAAATTTGCGACAACTACAAAATTTTATTATCAAGTCACTTGGCAAGTTGTTTAATATACAATAAATGTTCAAAATAAATTAATTTCAAGAAATCTCATAAATAGTATTCGTAAATTTTTCTCACCCTGTAGCTTTGAAATGGAGCCTTAAGGCTTTTTGTTCACCACCGGTCAAACGGATCAAACAGAGTTCCATCCTTAGTTCTTTGTGAACTTTGAGATGCATTGCATTATGCTCTCCTGTCTTCCCTCCTGGTTCTACATTCAGATAAGCGTTCCTGCTTTTTCTTAGGGCAGGACAGTCGAAAAAACACACTTAGCTGTTTCCTCTGCCTCACCGCACTCCCTAAGTAATGGATCAGCCACATCAATCCCCATATTTTGGAGGTGTGCACTGGACGTCAAATGGCCAGTTATAAATCCAACCACTTTTCGTTGTTCCTTCTTGCTCTATCTGAGAACGTCTGCGGTATTAGAATAAGAGGGTCTCCTTAGCAACCTCTTAGACTGAACATCCTCCACTACCCTGTCCCAGCGCTTATGGTGCTCATTTGACACCTATCTGGTGACAACTGTCCTTACGATGTATGATATACCACATGCTGGTTCTGGATCGATGAGAGGGAGTTCTTCACCTTGCTTGGCACACCTGCCAGCCCTCTGATTTCCACCCACTTCTATGTGACTAGGCACCCAAGATAATCTTACGTTATAGTAGTCCCATGATGTATAGTGATGTATAGTTGATGTATAGTGGTTACTTGCGAAGGTCATCAGAAATCAATCAAGGTCATATTAATTAAATATTCTTATAGTAGTCCAAAGAATCATCCTTTAAATTTTTGCCGCAAGTTTACCAAACACCCTGAATATTGGTCGACAGATTGATCCAAAGAAGTCCCCAAATTGTGGCTTCTTGAGGTAGCTGACTTCGGTACAATACTACTGCTGAAGATAAAACTTTCAGATATAGCATAAAGTTTTCTCGAATCTATTGGTATGCGATTTAAAATTGAGCTTTGGAGCCCTTGGACATGGAGATGGTACCGTCACTGCCGGTCAAGGTGTAGCATATCCGCGCGCATTGCTGGCTCGACAAAACAACGAAGACCAGGCACGGGGCGGCTGAGGGCATGAGAGAAGAGTGAAGAGGCTAAAAAACCGCCAACAACAAAGTATTGTGTTACTGTGTTGCTAAGATTATATCTCTGAGAATAGCAGAACAAAAGTGCACTTCAGTCTCGATCTCTCGTGTAGATGATGCATGGTTTAGTGGTCGGCACACTAGGCGGTGTGGTGAACAGAGTCAATAATGTTAGTCAAAGTTATGGTCTCAGAATAAGCATGAACAAAACAAAATTTCTGGTCATTAACTCGATTAGATATTAATAATGAATAGAAACACAAAATCAGGAAATAGAGTAAGGAGATTTAAATATTTAGGGTGCTGGCTAAATAACAAATGTGATCCTGATGAAGAGATTAAAAGCAAAATTGAAGTAGCCAAACGCCGAGAACCACCGCAGTTTTACCGACGCTAGAACGACGCATTCCCTGTAATCGCGTGACTGACAGCAGCAAGGAAGAACACAACCAAAAAAATGGAGTCAAGTTGATTGACTCAGTCGAAATTTCATTAAAATCAATTTAATAATTTTTGCTACTTACAGAGAACGAAATTAAGCAATACTCGTATATGTATACATCAGTCCCTTGGTTTCTGTAATAGGCAAGGAAATGTTCACGTGGACTTAAAAAAAATACGCCGGTACGTATTTCTTCCCTAGGTCAATGGACAAACTATTATGAATACAACAAATCTTTCAGTTTTACAACCACCCCAATTTCACCCACACCCAAAAAAAATCTAAAAACGGATCAGGAACCCCTAAAACGCCTAAAAACAAGGTTTGAGCTGTTTTTTTTGTTTACTATTATTGCTGCGCCGTCACTGACACGATTTTTCCAAAACATACACGTTTTACATCCTCGTCGCGGTAGTAATACTGTGTCAAAATTTCGTTAAAATCAATTGAATAATTGCGTTACACAATATAGAAAGATCTAAAACAATACTCGTATGTCTGTATACATCACAAATTCTCCTCGGTTTCTATAATGAGCGAGGCAATGTTCAAATGGACCTAAAAAAAGTGTATTATGCCGCTAGCTTTTTCATTCACAGGTCAATGGACAGCCCATTATGAATACAACAAATTTTTCAGTTTTCCAACCCCCCACCCCCCCAACCACCCCTACCCAAAAAAAAAATAGAAAACGATCAAGAACCCCTAAAACGCCTAAAAACAAAGTTTGAGGCGTTTTAATTTTTTTAAATTTTTTTATTATTGCTGCGCCGCCACTGACACGATTTTTCCAGAACATACGCGTCTTCCATTCCCGCCGCGGTAATAATACTGTGACTAAGTTTCATTAAAATTCATTCCGTAACTTACGTTACTCGATACAAAACGATCTGAAGCAATAATACTATGTATTTATCAGAAAATTCTAGGTCCCTTGGTTTCTGGAGTAGGCAAGACGGGATGGGCCTGAAAAAGGGTATTATGCCGCTAGGTCTTTCTTTTATAGGTCAATGGATAGCCTATCATGAGTACAACACATTTTTGAGATTTATAACCCCCCAGCCCCAACCACCCCAATTTCACCCCCACCTAAAAAAAGTAGAAAATGATCAGGAACCCCTGAAACACCTAAAAACGATGTTTGAGGAATATCCATTTTTTTGTTTTTTGCTAATTACTCCGCCGCCCCTGTACCGATTTTCAAAATTATACAATGTGTTCCACCATCATGTCGACAAACTTTGAGGTATGAATCAATTTCTGTATCACGACTCCATGGGTTCGCGCAGTTGTAGCGCCATAGCTTGATTATTTATCGACCGATTCAAGTTTTTTTGGACTCATTTTATAGGGGAAAGCCTATTTCGTCGATGATTTTAGTGCTACATAAACAAATTCCGTGTCGCTAGACAGGAAACATCGTGATAAACATTAAACTGTGTTTATAAATAGGCACAAATATGGCTTTTTTTCCAAATTATTTGCAAGTAACCAAAACAAGTGCATTACAATTTTTTTAAGGTTGGTGGACTTTTTTGCCTTAGAAATTGTCAGATATTATTTTTTTGCCTCAGTTGATATGCCCAGCCGTTCCCCTATCAAATGGGTCCAAAAACTTGTGAATTGCTCAATAAATAATCAAGATATGGCGTTACAACTGCGTGAACACATGGCGCTGTGATAAAGAAGTCATAATACAAAAAGGCCTATTCTGTCGAAAATTTTCGTGCTACATACACCAGTTGCATGTGGTTAGACAGGAAACATCCTGCTAAACATTAAACTGTCTCAATAAATAGGCACTAATACGGCTTTTTTTCAAATTATTTGCAAGTAACCAAAACAAGTGCATTACAAACATTTTTTTTCAGTTTGGTGAATTTTTTTAGCCTTAGAAATTATCAGATATTGTATTTTTTTGCATTAGTTGATATACCCAGTCATTCCCCTATAAAATGAGTCCAAAAAGTCGTGAATCGCTTGATAGATAACCAAGATATGGCGTTACAACTGCGTGAACACATGGCGCTGTGATAAAGAAGTCATAATAGAAAATGGCCTATTCTGTCGAAAATTTTAGTGCTACATACACGAATTGCATGTGGTAAGACAGGAAACATCCTGCTAAATATTAAAATGTCTTAATAAATAGGCACTAATACGGCTTTTTTCAAATTATTTGTAAGTAAGCCAAATAAGTGCATTACAAAAAAAAAATGTTTTTTCAGTTTGGTGAATTTGTTTGGCCTTAGAAATTATCAGATATTAACTTTTTTGGCTTTAGTTGATATGCCCAGTCATTCTCCCTTAAAATGAGTCCAAAATGTCGTGAATTGGTCGATAAGTAATCAAGCTATGGCGCTACAACTGCGCGAACCCATGGAGTCGTGATACAGAAATTGAAAATGTAATAAAAAATTAATTAAAAGGTTGACCCCTTTTTTTCGCATTTTTTCTCGATAACTTTAATTATATTTTCATACCTCAAAGTTTGTCGACATGATGGTGGAACACATTGTATAAACATTACCTACTATGACCCCCAGCATATCGCTGCCCAAATTTCATCACAATCCATGCAGCGGTTACTGAGATTACGAGGCTAGAAAAACGCGCACAGACCGACAGACAGACAGACCGACGGAAATGAGTGACATGGATTTTCGTTATGTATACATCATAAAACGCCCAAAAAGCGTGTTATCTCAAAATAGAAAATTTTCGCGATCACAATACTCCCCTCACCTATCGATATGGGAAGTAAAAGTAAGAACAAGCTCCCCTTATATCCTAGTTTATCCAGAGCATGCTAGTCTGTAGCTAAGGCTGTTAGTCAGAACCTTTCCTATTCGTCAATACCACCCTTGACCAGAGAGGACAAGTCCATCGCTTCTACTCCTAAAGGAAAAGCACAGCGCAGCTAATTCTACTGTAGACTTCCAAGAAAGTACTCCGACCACCACCATAAACGTGACCTCGAGAATGGCAGAGGTAAAATTTCAACATCTTCCTTTTCTTCTTCACTTCAGGTTTTACTTTTAGGCACTTTGGTTGTTACGATACCCATCTTTTTTCTCGGCCTTCCGATATCTCTTCTTCCAGAGCATTGATAAAATCTGGCTCTGGCTGGATTTCATGCAATCGTTCTATATGTTCTTTCCATTTAGTTTTATTTTCTTTTATTTTCTCGCTTATTTCGAAGATGTTTAATTCCGCTCGTATATCTCTATTTCTGAATGTCTAATTTTGTGCAACTTTCACTCTTCTTAGAAATTTCATTTCATGTGTTTGTATCCTATTTCGTTGTTGTCCATGTTTCACTACCATATAAGAGGGTTGAAACAGCTATCGTCTTGTAAAATTTCATTCGAGTATCTTTCCTTGTTTATTTTTTAACGCTCTGCTGATAGTTCCGCAAATATTTGAAAATTTATTAATTTTTTCTTCTATATCTTTGCTTTTGTCATAGGATATATCGCAGCCTAAGTATTTGAAGCGTTTTACGTGTTCCAGTACTTCACCGTTTACAATCTTTGTCCTAACTGGATATTTATCTAAGAAAGCCATGGTTTTAGTTTTATTTGTCGATATTCTCATGTCGCATTTTTGACAGATTTTTTGTAGGGTATAGACTTTTCTCTGTAGATCGTCTTCTGTTTCGGCTAAAAGTACTAGGTCATCGGCATATAAAATAGAGTTTAGGGTGGTATTTTGGTCAAGATGTATACTTTCAGGGCATTCCGTTTTCAGCTCTTTTATAATGGCGTCTATACATATGTTAAATGGTGCTGGTGAAATACAGCAGCCTTGTCTCACTCCCTTATTTACTGATATTTCTCGAGCTAATTTTCCCCCTATATCTATAGCAGCCTTGTTCGTGTACAAAATTTGTATTGCTCTTATTAAATGTTTTGGATACCCCTGTTCTTTCATAATATCCCATAGGTTACATCTATTCACATTATCAAAAGCTTTCACAAAGTCTGTGGAACTTATATGCATTTCTGTATTGTATTTTTAGTGTTGTTTTTCTATAATTTATTGTGGATATTCCATCTATTGTCGATCTACCTTTTCTGAAATCCATTCGTTGTTCTTCTATTAGCTGTTCTGTTATGATTTTAAGTCTATTATTCAGTATCCTGGCATAAATCTTATAAGCGGTATTACTTTTACTTTTTTCCAGTCGTCAGGGATAGTGCAATTTATTATTTTATTAAATAAGTGTAGTGGTTTAAAGTGTAATACGAGTCCGCCGTATTTCCAAAGTTCTGTATTGATGCCATTCGTACCAGTGGCTTTTCTGTTTTTTGTAGTTTTAAATGCTTCTGTCCGTTCTGCTGATCTATATTATCCAAACCTCTTACGTCTTCTTTTTGTATTCTTATTTCGTCTGCATTTTCATTGTACCAAAGCTCTTTGTAATAATTTACCGGGTCTTCTTCGTTTATGTTACTTATTCGTATTCGCATAGAATACGAAAAAGTATACAAATACGAATTAAAAAAAATCAACATCGAGATGTGAAAACCATCCTCCAAAAACTAAACACGAAGAAAGCTACTGGTCCTGACCAAATTCCAGACATTGTCCTTAAATGCTGTGCCGCTGAGCTTTCACCTGTTCTTTGCAAGCTCTCCAAGCTACCGTGTCAGCGAGGCTTGTTTCCCGCTGCATGGAAGATTGGCTGCATAAGACTCATTCCTAATAAAGGCAAAAAATCGATCCCATCTTCTCAACATCACGTCTAAGGATATGGAGACTGTCTTTAATACTCATTTCCTGAAATAACTAGACAACAATAACATCATAAATGATCAACGGTATGGCTTCCGTCAGCATAGATCTACAGTTGACCTCACTCGCTTGCGGAACAGAGCTATTGAGAATCATGATGAATCCCGTGTTGTTACACCTGACATATTAAAAGACTTCGATAGAGCATGAGGGACTGTTGGTCAAACTTGCTGCTGGCCTGCGCCAGTGGCTGAAAATATTTTTGAACGACCGATCTCTGTTTGTTGTAGTCGCAGGCTGTTCATCCAACGTATTTTCAACAAACGCCGGCCAGGGATCTGTCCTGCCCCTACACTGTTTCTGCTGTACATCAACGAGCTGCTGGAAATAACATCCAATCCAACTTACAGCTTCGCAGACGACAGTAAATTAATATCGTGTATGGAACCAGGCAAGCCACTGTCATCCCAGGAAACGGTACGTCGGCGACAGCAACATGCCTCACAGGTCAACGTAGATATCAAAACAATTGTCAAGTGGTAATTTTAGTGAACAAAGAACAATTTTACGTATAGAAAACAACACTGACCAAGAAGTCTTACGTTGCCTTACCAACTGCAGAAATGGAAGGTCACCCAATAGTCGAGTCACCTTCTGTCAAACTTTTTAACGTGTCCTGACACGACCATGTCGTTAGTATTGCTACAGGATCCCAGAAGCTAGGAGTGTAGTTCCGCTATAGGAAGCTGTATACACCAGAGCAACTACTGCTGCTCTACAAGGCACAAATCTGACCATCGTTGGAGTATTGCTCCCATGTGTGGGGATGCGCACCGAAGCCCTCTCTATCCAGAAGAGAGCAATTGTTAGACTAACTGATACGCCTAATCTCACAAAGGACCTCCCGAGCCTGAAACATAGAAGAAGGATGGCTGACCTGTCCCTGTTTTAGAGATTCAATCACGATAGATGTTAGAGTGAGGTCTCCCAGATAATAACACCAAAGGCCGTCCGAACGAGGAACACTAGAGTGGCTCTGCGAACTCATCCTTGCCAGGTCGAGATTTCTACTCCCCGAACCAGTCTCCTCCAGCATTCCTTCTTTTAGAGATGCTGTGGAATGAGCTGCCGCGGAATTTGTTTCCCGATGGCTACAACCTACAGCGTTTAAAATCTAACGTGCACAGACACTTATCCTCCCGCAGCGCTTCTACAGCCTTTGTGGGAGGCTGGCCATAAAAAAGCCAGAAATACTTTTGTACGTGCAATTTTCATTATTAATCCTTCGCTTGCTATTTGTGTTGCCTAATATACCATGCAAATTCAAAGGTACACATTTACCCGCCAAGCCAACGGTTACGTTTTTATCCGACCGACGAAAAAGTTACAAAAAAAGCGAGTTCGAGTCGATTCCTTAGAAACGTGCAAGACGACACACTTCTTCCACACTCCTTCGACTACTTCTTCGATCTTCATACGGTGATACAATAAAATTCGTTAGACCATTTTCCGTCCGAAAAACGGTTTTGAAGATAAGTGCTAAACGAGACCAGGGGGCCCCCAGCAAAGGCAGGCATCAGCGAGACCGATTCTAAGGTAGGTGTCCTTGACTTTGCATGGGTTCTCTATTTATCAAACAAAAAAATACAGTCCACTGAATTCTACATACATTTTTTGGCCCTTCTCACCCGATGATTGAATCGGCATTTTTCAATTCCGTTCATTAGTTTATCATTTCATTAGTTTCTTTTTACAACCATATTCTCGAAAATTCATTAGTCATATAAAATCTTTAGAATCGTATCAAATTGAATTCTGCAGTTAGCAACTACTCGTATTCTTAGACGGTTGATTGATAGAGAGGCTTGAAAATATTATATTTTAGTACATTTTTAAATAAATTACGTACATAGTTTTGGTGTTTTTTCTTGAGGAACTACTTTTTGCGTTACAGCTGAATTACTTAAGGGGACGCTAGATTTCTTTTGTATTATAATATTTATCCTTAAGGGGATTATACTCAGATTTTGGAATCACTATAAGACTTTAGTTTGCTCTTTTGCTTCATTATGTCGAAAAATAGGCTTACGCAACAGAGGAGAGTGGCAGTCACTCGGATCACTGAGACTTATACTTTGGCGGTGAAGGCTAAAACAGACACTAGCCAGCATGGACTATTTCGAGTCAAATATGAGAACTTGGAAGAATTCTACAATGAGTTCAAAAGTCTTCATAGTGAAATTATTGGCCTCACTGAGAATGATGAGGACTTTACAGCTGAAGATACCATTAGACAAAACACAGATTCTTTCTATTTTCAGTCCAAAGAAATATATCTCTCTTTATTTCCGGATACAGCCAGTAATCAAAATTTTGTTTCCGCTCCTACACACCAAGAACAGGCTAAATTACCAAAGTTAAAGGTACCATCCTTTGATGGAAATTTGCAGAAATGGCCAACCTTTTATGATATTTACTGTTCTTTGGTTCATGAGAATACGGCTTTGCCAAATATATCAAAGTTTCAATACTTACTTTCGTTTTTAGAAGGTGAACCCTTAAATTTGATAAAATCTATACAAACCACTGATGCTAACTATCCAATTGCATTTCAAACTTTGACTAATAGGTATCAGAACAAAAGAATCTTAGCTACAACATACTGGAATGCTATTACAAATGTTTCGCAAATGAAATCGAATTCTTCCAAGGACCTTCGTAATATTTTAGACGTTTTTTCCGAAAATTTAGCAGCACTTCAAATTCTTCAGTTTCCAGTCGATCACTGGTGCTTTGTGTTATTCAACCTTTTACTTCAAAAACTCGACATTGGAACCAGAACTGCCTTTGAACTAAAATATAGTGACACAGAAATACCAACGTATCAAAATTTGAAACATTTTCTAGAGAGACAATGCAAAGCTTTGGAGTCTGTACACTATATGCCAAATACTATAGTACCCAATCACAAATATTCCAAACCGTTAGTATATGGGCATAATCAAAACCAAAATTGCTCTTCTTACCAGTCACGAAAACATGCTCATACTTCGACCTTCATTAGTCAAAATTCTCATAGTGGGCGACCCACTAACACAACACAGCCTCCCCATTCTCATCCTACTTCAGCCTTTGTAGCCAGTACGTCGTCTATACAAAATGATCCAGATAAATGTCGTTTGTGCAATAATCAGCCACATATTTTGCCGCAATGCCCTGTATTTATTTCAAAAAATCCTTCAGAGCGATACTCCTATGCAAAACAACAAAATGCTTGTTTAAATTGCCTTAGATTTTCTCATCAATTAAAGAATTGCACTTCTCGCTACAATTGTCGCATCTGTCGTTATAGACATCATACTATGATTCATTTTGCATCTAGCAATGATATCAACCGATCCAATAATAATTCGCTAGCTCAAAACGCCAATGCTTCTCAGAATATGTCGCAGAACCAACATAACGCATCAAACTTTCTTCAAAACCGTATACCCCCAAATTCATCGTACAATAATAGTACCTGTATGCCTTCGACTTTGCAAAATTCAACCTCGCAAAATTCTTCGCTTACTACATCTTTAAATCACACGTCTGTTCAACCAAACAATGAGTCGTCCGTAAACTGCAACTGCACTGCTCTTTCTTCTTATACCCCCACTACAACGGTACTCTTGTCTACTACCAAGGTAGAAGTTTTAGACGCTAGGGGAAATTATCAGACTGTTCGAGTAATTCTAGATTCCGCCAGTCAAGCTAACTTCATTAGTCAAAGTTGTCTTAATCGACTTGGATTACCAAGAAAAACACATTCGGTGCCGGTTCTTGGTTTGAACCAATCATCTTCAGTTACAAATGGCACAAGCTACTGTACAATTCGACCTTTCAAACAAATCGAACCCACTTTTTCTTTTGAAGTTTTTGTTTTGCCGAAACTCTGCTCAGATATGCCTTCAGTAAAAATCAATCCAGCAGATTGGACACACATATCGAACCTAAAATTAGGTGATGATCAATTCCACACTCCCTCGCCAGTGGATATGCTATTAGGTGCTGAGATATACGCACATATTCTAAAGGCAGGTCGTGTCCATGGCAAGCCTGGACAGCCGACGGCTATCGAAACTATTTTCGGTTGGGTTCTTTTAGGGAGAACTGAATTTCTGTCGAATCCTCCCATTCAATCCTATCTAGCTTCGTTCGATTCAGCAATAGAGTCAACAATTAGGAAGTTTTGGGAACTCGAATCAATTCCATCCAATATTCACACATCTCCAGAGGATAGAAAGTGTGAAGCCATCTTCCAATCCACCCTCACCAGGGAGAGCTCTGGTCGCTTTGTAGTATCTCTACCGTTTCGACATGGGGAACCGGATTTGGGAGATACTTATTCAACAGCTTATCGTTGCTTTATGTCACTGGAAACTAGACTTCAAAAAAATCCTGAGTTAAGAACCTTGTACTGCAGTTTTATGAACGAATACTTGAAAAATGGGCACATGAGCCTCATTGAAAATCCGACACAAAAACCAAAACTTCTTTGCTATCTTCCTCATCACGGAGTGCTTAAGTATGATACTGATAAACCAAAAATCCGAGTCGTTTTTAATGCCTCGGCAAAGGGATCTAAGGGCTTAAGTTTAAATGATACCTTATTGCCTGGCCCAAAATTACAGTCAGATATCACTGTCATTCTTTTGAAATTTCGAATATATCCTGTTGTTTTCATAGCCGACATTAAACAAATGTATTTACAAATCCGTGTAACCGACACCCATCGCGATTTTCAAAGACTTCTTTGGCGTTTCGACCCTAGTGAACCTCTACAAGAATATCGCCTTAACTGCGTTACCTTTGGCATAAGTTCGAGTCCGTTCCTAGCCATTAGAACTTTAAAGGAGTTAGCAAATTCAGAAAGCTTAAATTTTCCCGAAGCATCAAAGGTTCTTCAAAATGATATATTTATGGATGACATATGTGTGGGAACTTCCACTTTAGAACGCGCGTTAGTATTACAAAACGATTTAATCTCATTGCTTAAGTTAGGAGGGTTTGAACTACGTAAATGGGCAAGCAATTATCCGGAACTTCTTGCATCTTTAGCTCCATCCGATTGCCAAATGCCTATATCCTTTGATAAAGAAGACCCAACTAGCATAAAAGTTTTAGGTCTAAAGTGGGATCCCAAGGCCGATACATTTTCATATACTTGCAATCCTAGGGAAAGCCCATGCACTAAGCGAAATATATTATCAGAATTGGCACGCATATTTGATCCGTTAGGTTTTTTATCTCCAGTGTCATTTTTAGCTAAGCATCTCATGCAAAGACTTTGGATTTCACAGGTAGACTGGGATGAGATTCCGCCACAACCTATTGTCGACGTTTGGTCCCAATTTAAATCAGAACTTCCATGTCTTTCTCAAGTTTTTCTTCGTAGACATATTTTCTCTGAACATATTCAAAGATGTCAGCTCTTTGGCTTCTGCGATGCATCTGAACATGGGTACGCTGCCTCAGTATATTTGCGCATTGAATTACCAAACGATATCTATCAATCTTCTTTAGTCATAGGGAAAAGTAAGGTATCACCACTTCGAACCATTAGTATTCCTAGGTTAGAGTTGCTTGGAGCAACATTGCTAGCAGATTTACTAAAGTTTGTCATTAGTACATATTCTTCGTTAGTAACAATCGACGAAATCTATGCATTTTCCGATTCCCAAGTGGCTCTTTCGTGGATATCCAGTTCTCCACATAAGTGGAAAACCTTTGTTGCTAATAGAGTGAGCCATATCCAAGAAGCTATTCCACATGTTTCTTGGTATCATATAGTATCTTCGGAAAATCCTGCAGACTGTGCCAGTCGTGGATTAACGCCAAAAGCGTTTATAAACCATCCTCTTTGGTTCAAGGGTCCACCTTGGATCACTTCTCCTCGTTCCGAATGGAAACTCACTTCATTATCTTCTCATCCATTAGACATCTCTCAAATTTCGGGAGAAGAAAAAACCCTAGTCTTATCAACAGTTATTGAACCAAATTTCTTAGATAATTTCCTAGAGAACATTTCTTCGATTACAAAAATTCAACGAATTATTGCTATATGCCTACGGTTTATACACAATTCCCGAAAGGGGACTACAAACCTCGCAGGCGCCTTTTCGGCCGTGGAACTTCAAAAGGCTTTGTTGTTGCTGGTTAAAAGAGTCCAGGAAATTCACTTTAATGATATAATTTCAAAAATTCAAAATAATGAACTACTTCCAAAACCTTTTCGCAAGTTGGCCCCATTTCTCGATTCAGAAGGGTTTCTCAGAGTGGGCGGAAGACTTCGTCACTCAGAACTATCCTTCGATGCTAGACATCCTCTTCTTTTGCCTAGAAACAGTAGACTAACCGAGTTGCTAATATTAGATATTCATCAGAGAAACTTACATCCTGGCTTAACTACCGTGCAATATTTATTACGTCAACAGTTTTGGATACTATCCGCTAGGCGAGCAATCAAAACCATTTTGTCTAATTGTATAAGATGCTTTCGCTTAAAACCAAAATCTTACATCCCATATATGGGAGACTTACCTTCGTTTCGCACATCCCAATTGAAATGTTTCTCTCACGTTACGCTGGACTATGCTGGACCTCTGAGAATTAAGATGGGAAGGTATAGGGGTGCGAAAATACTAAAATCCTATATCTGCATTTTCGTTTGTTGCGCGACAAAAGCGATACACATTGAGCTGGTGTCGGATTTAACTTCAGAAGCATTCATAGCCGCCTTTCGTCGTTTCATTTCACGTCGGGGTAGATGCACCAACTTATATAGCGATTGTGGAACTAATTTTATTGGTGCAAAGAATCAGATTCTACAATTTTCAAAACTTGCCGCAGAGAATCTCCAAATCGTTTGGCATTTTAATCCTCCGGGTTCTCCTCATTTCAATGGTTTAAGTGAAGCCGGAGTTAAGTCGATCAAAACTCACTTATTCCGAGTTATCGGTGATCAAATTTTAACATACGAAGAGCTTCTCACAGTTCTCACCCAAATCGAGGCTTTGTTAAACTCGAGACCTCTTTGCGCACAAAGTTCGGACCCTAATGATTTGCTACCACTTACACCAGGACATTTCTTAACGCTTGAGCCCCTGAACTCATGTCCTGATCCCGACCTTTCTACATTGAAACTGAATACATTATCTCGTTGGCAATTAGTTCAAAGACTCAATGCAGATTTCTGGAAACGATGGAAAAATGAATATTTAAACACATTGCAACAGCGATCCAAGTGGACAAGCCCGTCAAACAAAATCCAATTAAATACATTAGTTTTGCTAAAGGATGAAACCAAACCGCCTTTGCATTGGTCTCTGGGTCGCGTAGTTGAGCTACATCCCGGTCCTGATGGACATGTAAGAGTAGTTACAGTGAAAACTCAAAGTGGATTTTTTAAGAGAGCAATAGTAAAGCTTTGCCCTCTACCTATCAATTAGCCAGTTTCTTAAATCATTAGAATATTTGTTTGTAACGTCCTTACGCATAGTTTTAGTTTCATTTCATAGTTTCTTTTGCATTCGCATTTTTGCCATTTGGATGGTAAAGTGTGAGTTATTTTTCTTTTTTCGTAAATTTATCATTAGCTTGTTATATCTGTATAAAACGTTGTTTTATAGTGGGCGGAAAATGTACGTGCAATTTTCATTATTAATCCTTCGCTTGCTATTTGTGTTGCCTAATATACCATGCAAATTCAAAGGTACACATTTACCCGCCAAGCCAACGGTTACGTTTTTATCCGACCGACGAAAAAGTTACAAAAAAAAGCGAGTTCGAGTCGATTCCTTAGAAACGTGCAAGACGACACACTTCTTCCACACTCCTTCGACTACTTCTTCGATTTTCATACGGTGATACAATAAAATTCGTTAGACCATTTTCCGTCCGAAAAACGGTTTTGAAGATAAGTGCTAAACGAGACCAGGGGGCCCCCAGCGAAGGCAGGCATCAGCGAGACCGATTCTAAGGTAGGTGTCCTTGACTTTGCATGGGTTCTCTATTTATCAAACAAAAAAATACAGTCTACTGAATTCTACATACAACTTTATTCAAAATGAAAGCGTTATTTTGCAACCGAAATTGAAGTCTGACTTTTCGATGCCAAGCAACGAAATGCTATATACTGTCTACATTATTAAGAGGCCTGGATTTTAAAAGCACGGACCATGTCGCGTTTGGATTCTTTTGAGATGCGGCTATACAGATGCATATTAAGGGTTTGCAGTATAGAGCATGATCTCAAGAATCTAAAAAATACGTATTCCCGTGTTAGCGAGGAGTCGTAGCCGCCTGCTTCCTTTATCCTTTACGTGTTCAAAATGAGGAAAGATAAGTTCAAGGGTGCGAATGTAAGGTCGAAAGGTCCAAAGGTAAGGTCCAAAGGTCGCCCTAAAAATACATTTCGCATGTAGGAGCTCCTGATGTTACCTTTCATTTTACAATAATGATGCAAAACGCAAATTGAAGAATAAAGCACAGTGGCCTTGTTTTAATATCGTGTTTGGTAGCTAAATTACAGACATTTGAATAATGTATGATTTTGCATTGCGAGTTTTCTTTCACGCTGATTTTTTTTTTTTGAAAAAAATCGCTGTGTTGCCCTTCGTCAAGGTCTTAACTGTGACCTTCTAAAATTTTTATGTATGTAGTTTGAAAAACAAGTGAGCTCTGCTCTACATACGAATCCGTATTTTACATGGCAAATAAATATGTATAGATGTGTGGACCCAGGCCCCTTAAGGATATTATGGACCGAGCGTGTGTATATGTGTGTATATGTATAGAAGGAATAAATAATAGGAAGTTTTAACCACAATAAAATGAAAAAAAACAGCGTATTTTGGCAACATTTTTAGAAACAGCAGGTGCGTTATTTTACTACTGATCATTAAGGGGAAGATCGAAGGACCACGAAGGATCAGGCATAAAAGGTTCTCCTCGCTTCGGAACCTGATGTAAGAGAGCTCTGCACGATCATCCATTTAGCACAAAGCAAAGAGGTGTGACAGATGGTCCTGCTATAATCAGGAAACGAGAGCGAACCTGCCTGCCTGAGGACCTGACCCCAGAGAACATGGTGCCTATAAGGATTTCGATCAAGCAACGCTGGACGACAAGATGGCCCAAAGCATTTTAAAATCGAAAGAGGCAGAGGAACGTAAGGACATGTAGCAAGAAGAAGGAGAAGAAAATCATACTTAACCCATCTTGTACTACGAAGAATATCGTTCACGATGATGCCCGGTGTAGATGGAGATTGAGCAGAGGTAAGAAAAGAGTGGGCGGGTTTTATTCGTTCGGGCCGTGGTGACATGTCAGATGGACATAACGGACATAACGTCAGAGGACTCAAGCTGGTTCAATGTCGGGCAAGCAGACTCTCTCTCACAGTTCAAGGTGTGTGAGTGGTTCTGTCCCTGCGATCAAGCCGATTTCCTAAACCATCTATGATAAAAAAGCAGAGACGAATTGCAAATAATGGTCGCTATCCTCCGTTGAGGAGAATGTACTAAAAGATTAATAAGAGGCTTTAGGCTTCTTGCATGTACGAGAAAGATATCCAAATTCTTTGCAAGTACGTCCCTGTACAGCCCACAAAAAGGAACAGTTTAGGGCGCGCGTAGGATGTGAACGTTTCATATCTTTTTATTGCATTTTAATATTTGCGTTTCAGTCGACGAATGTTTGGTTTGGACAGTTTGTTTGGGTTGTCTAGAAAAGTCGTTTATTCTGTCTCGTATTTCGATGAAACGGGACTCTGAATTATAATTTACGGCATTGTCATGGCGGCGTTTCTGATGAAAGACTGCAAATGTACTTTTTGATGTATGGAGAGTGAGCAGTTTGTATGTATTAACAATGACATTATTTCAAACAGTACTTGTGTGAATATATGCTCAAAGCCCGGAAATTTTTTAACAGTTTTAACACGCTTTTATTAGCTTCATCTGTATGCTTGTGGGTTTGTAACTCCTCTTTGGATTAATACTTTGGACCGAACATTGGTCGTTCCAACTTTGCCGTGAAAATGATTCTGACGGCTTCAAACCCGTGGGACCAGCGGTCGTATCCGCTGACAAAGAGATGTCGCAGACACATCTCATAGTTTGTTAATATTACACAGAAAGTAGCGATGAGAGCTCGAAAGGCGTGACATCCAACTGTTTGGGTGTTGGTATTTTTGTGAAATTTATTCTGGAAAGTCGGCAGTTTTAATTATGATTTATGCAGTAATGGTAATGATTATGCTATGAATATTGAACAGAAACAATTGTTCATATTCACTACACAGAGTATTCATAAACACAGTTTAAAAATCAGAAATGAACTATACAGTTACCTATAATTACCTAAAAAATAATAATACTTAAAAAAATAAGAATAAGTATAGCTAAAAAAATAAAAAACAAGCTTTTAACAATTTTTAAAATTTAAATAAGCCCAAACAATGTTGAACGAAAACTAGTAGTATGATTGTGAAAAAACTATTGGGTCCTCGATTTACGAATAATATGGCACAAGGCGCTCACGCTTTTTTCACAATGTTACTAATATTTTTCATTCATTACTGTTTTGAGCTTATGATAAAAAATATTTTTGACTTTTTAGCCCAACGTTCTTTGAAAGCACGCTTTCTAGTCTTTTTAACTTTACGGTGTGATTACCATCATCATCATAGTCACAATGTCTTAACAGACATGTTGTGAACTCGTAAAACACGTTAAGTTGGAGCTGTGTGTTTACCAAGGTGGGACTTATCTTCCTAGGGTACGTAGTGCTCGCAAAAAGGAGTAGTTTTTCTCAGTAACATATAAATGCTTAAAGATATTGTCACAACGGCCTCTTTTTCTTCACACCAGGGAATGAAACTAGACGTAACTTTCACCGTCTTACTTCACAATTCAATACAATATCTCTTAACCTTATCTCAGATACAACTCAACTGAACTGAACCCACGCTACCCGTGCCGCCTTATATACACTTTATCGAACCATCTAGAGAATTCGATGACATTTGAGAATGCCCATCCGTCATTCCCGAAAACTCTCGACGATTCGATTACGTTTACACTTCAAAGATCTAACCTAACACTTTGACTTTACATCATGTATGACAACCAATGACAACTAATACAAATACAGAATACCATAATATACAGTATGTTACATTCTTGCCCCCTTAGCGTTCGGCGTCCTCGACGAACAACTTCGATTCTTGTATGACCACAGACATCAGTATAGTCGACCTTCGGTTTTCCACTTCCCTTACATAACCTGTAGACCAAGTCATTGAGGCGGTTCGTCTCCAAGTAGGGTCCCTCCAAATGATGTTGAAACTTCGGACATCTACCCTTCTTTCTGTCGTGTGTTGTAAGACCATACCAGATCACCTTGTAACTGCGATACCCTTTGCTGTGATTCTCATTTTTAGTTCCAGCAGCGTTCTCTTTTCCTAACTCCGCTATCATCCTCTTCACTTGGGCCTTTTCGTCTTGTCGGCTGTCAACTCTCGACACTACCTTCTCGTCACTCAGGTTGCTCTCCAGTTCCTCTGTGAGTCTGCTCAGTTTGTCTTCCTGTTCCGCAATCCTGTTCTTCTGCTTACCATTCTCGCTCCTTAGTTGCGCGGCTGCCTCGTCTTGATGGCGCTTCTGCTCGTCCAACCGAGTCGTTACCAATTCCTGCCCACTCTTCAAACCTGCGACTGCCTCGTCTTGGTGGAGCCTTAGCTTTTCTTCAAGGTTCACGACTGCTTCGTCCTGGTGGTTCTTTAGCTTTTCTTCAAGGTTGTTTGGGCTGGTCTTCATTTCTGCGTTTTCTGCCCTCATTTCTTGTAGCATAGTCATCAATGCATTCATTTCAGACGCCATAGCTCTGGTTACTGGCATTAACTGACGCTGTACTCACTTCTTGTTTCCTTTTCCTGGCTTGATGCGCTGGATAATACCACACTTCCGACACCAATTGTCACGACGGCCTCTTTTTCTTCACACCAGGGAATGAAACTGGACGTAACTTTCACCGTTTTACTTCACAACTCAATACAATATCTCTTAAGTGTCTAGGGTATAGCGCGCGAAATTGAGAATCAAAGATAAGACGTATTTCCGTGTTAGCGAGGAGACGTGGGCGCCCGTTCCCTTTCTCCAGTGTGTATGTCTAAAATGAGGGGAGATAAGTCCAAGAATCCAAAGGTAAGGTCAAAAGATCCAAAGGTAAAGTCTAAAGGTCATTATAAAAATGAATTTCGCATTTCCAAGCTTCCGACGTTACCTTTAAACCTACAGTAATGATTCAAAAAGCAAATTGAAGAAGAAAGCTTGTGCAGCTATTTAGCCTTTTTTGATGTCGTGTTTGGTTGTTAAATTGCTGGCATTTATAAAATGTATGATTTTGCACTGCGAGTTTTTTTGCACACTAAAAAACTTTTTTGAGAAAATCGAAAAAAGTTGTCATTCATTAAGGGCTTAACTATCGCCTTCTGAAATATTAAATATATAGTTTGAAAATAAAGTGAGTTGTGCGGGAAATTCTGAGTCCGTGTTTTACATGGCAAATACATTCGTATAAAGGCCCCTTAACCTTATCTCAGATACAACTCAACTGAACTGAACCCACGCTACCCGTGCCGCCTTATATACACTTCGTCGAACCAACTAGAGATTTCGATGACATTCGAGAATGCCCATCCGTCATTCCCGAAAACTCTAGACGATTCGATGACGTTTACACTTCAAAGATCTAACCTAACACTTTGACTTTACATCATGCATGACAACTAATACACAGTACACGAATACCATAATATACAGTATGTTACAATATTAAAATATTGACATTTAATTAAATCCTCATTTCTAATTCCGTCCCTGTGCGACTAGATCAAAACATAGAGAAACGACGGACTACGGAGCATAGATATACGTAGCAGTGCGCGCTTGAGATCTCTCAAATTGTTGACGTGCTACATCGAACTTTAAAAACAACAAAAATGGTGCAGCGTTACAACTATAATGAACTGGTGGAGATTACTTTAGTGTATGGCTAGTGTGGTGGAAATGCATTCGAGAGTATATGCGGATCGTTTTCCTGACCGTATTCGCCCCGCATCCCGTCGATTGTCCAAATGGCTTGAGACACAGGATGTTCGTATCCACATCATGGTGGACACGCTGAAAGACCTAGACAACCTCGAATGGTCCAAATTGAACAAGAAATACTTGCGCTTTTCAAACTCACGGCGCGAATTTCGAACCGTATGTATAAGGCTCATGTGATAGGACCGCACCTGGTCAAATGGGGGTAAGCTATTACAATCGGCCCATTTTCATAAAATTTACTGAAATCAGCGTGCGAGGTGTCATTTTCAAAATAAAATCACCTCCTGACTCATTTTCTGAAAAGAAAATGCTATATTATATCATTATTTTTCCGAGTAACCCTCCATCATCCTCCACCATCATAAAACCATAGATTTGCCTAAAAAATAGAGAACAAAAACCTTTTTGTGACAGTAAAATTTTAAATTTGGATCACCTTTGTGACAGTTATTGCTATTTTAAAGTAGGAAAATTTGCTACTTTTTATGCATCTTTAACGGTTATTCAAAAACGCCTCAAGCTATTGCTACCAAATATGGCCAACTTGAAATAATAAAGGTCCTTTCAAGTTGAAAAGGTTTTGGTGCCGATCGGACTATGGAGGTGGAAAAGGGTGGGGAGCGCACAAAAATATGTTTGTAATACATATAAATACATATAAATTTGATAGCACCAGTTGAAAGAGAATGTGTTTATTAACAATTGTGTTCTAAATAATTGTTTTATGGACTGTATTCAATGCAGGTTTATTGCTTGAAGATAGATTCGTTGAAAAATAGTAATATTTACAAAATAGATAAATACAAATTTCAAAATTGATTGATTCTTGTTGTCACGGAAACGCTAGCCTACTATTCGGTTTGCGTTCTTCTACTCAAGTGCACAGGGCGTTGCTCAGTACACTAACGATGCCGTTGAGGACTTAAGTTTCTTGACCAGTGTTTTTAAATCTAAAACGATATATCACATGTTAACTTTTTTGCTGAAATAGAGGTTAAAAAAATAAATAAATTGAAATACTTAAATTACAGTCGGGAAGTTCTTAGAACGAGGTCTACCTCGTAAAACGTTCGCATCTTTTTTTTATTCTTCTGCTGCTGATTCACCATACATTAGTTTTATTATTTCAAAGGCAATTGGCTCTGGAAAGGAAAGTTAAGAACAACCTTTACTTATTATCAATACTCTCAATAACATCCCAACGTTTAGGCAAAATGTGGACAAAATCATGGGCCTGTATACCATTTTATTGTTTTTGAAATACAATTGCTTTATAATTGTAATTCGATACGTCACAAGTATTGTAACACAATAAGGACAATAGCATCTTGATTCTGACCCGGTTGCATTTTGTACTTCACACAAGATATAATATTGTCACGACGGCCTCTTTTTCTTCAGCCAGGGAATCAAACTCGACGTAACTTTCACCGTTTTACTTCAGAACTTAATACAATAACTCTTAACCTTATCTCAACTAGATCTCAACTCAACTGACTCCTGCCACGCTACTCGTGGTGCCTTATATACTTAATCGAACCATCTAGAAGATTCCAGATACCCAGATGACATTCGAGAATGCCGATCTGTCAGTCTAGAAAATTCCAGATGATTCGATGACGTTTACACATCAAAAAAAATCTAACCTAATCATTGTGAAAGAAACGTTAACAAATCCAAATAAGCAATGTAATATACAGGATGTTACACTCTTCCCCCCTTAGCGTTCGGCGTCCTCGACGAACAGTTCGCTTCGATCCTTGTATGGCCACAGGCGATCGCTATGGACGACCTTCGGTTTTCCACTACCCATACGTATCCTGTAGACTACGTCGTTGAGGCGCTTCATCACCACGTAGGGTCCCTCCCAATGGCGTTGTAGCTTCGGACATCTACCCCTTCTCCGTCGTGGATTGTAGAACCATACCAGATCACCTTCGACGAACTTTGGGCTATTTGCTTTGAGATCGTATCTGGCTTTCATTCTGTCGCTGGCAGACTGGATGTTTCCTCTAGCAGACTCATGGATATCCCAGAGCGTTTTCTGAAGCTCGCTCACCCATTCGCATGGAAGACGGCGTTCCGTTTCTGGGGGTGGACCAAGAGCTAAGTCCAGAGGCAGCCGTAGTTCTCGACCAAAAATTATCTTCGCTGGGCTCAACCGAGTTGACTCGTTCACCGCTGATCTGTAGGCCAACATTCCCAGAGGAATCTTCGTATCCCAATCAGACTGATGTTCGTTAATGAATTTTGATAGGTAATCCAGGATTGTCTTGTTGAAGCGTTCCACCATACCGTCGGACTGCGGATGAAGAGCAGTTGTTCTAGTCTTCCGAATTCCGAGTTTTCTCATCAGCTGTATGAAGACTTCCGATTCAAAGCTTCGTCCCTGGTCTGAATGTAGTTCATTAGGGACTCCGAATCTGGACACCACGTGTTCTAAAAGAGCCTGTGCCACTGTGCCTGCTTCTTGATTGGGCACAGGAATTGCTTCTGGCCATTTAGAGAAATAATCCATTACAACAAGCAGATACTTGTTCCCAAGGCTGGTTTCCGGCAAAGGACCCAAAATGTCTATGGCGATTCTCTCAAATGGCGCTCCAACGTTGTACTGCTGCATGTGTGATCGTTGACGAATACTTGGACCTTTTCTTGAGTTGCAGACATCGCACGTGGAACAGTAATTTTCAACATCTTCGCGACAGCCAACCCAGTAAAATCTCTCCTTGATTCTTTCCAGGGTCTTCCTGATGCCAAAGTGACCCCCACTGCTACTATCATGTAGTTGTTCCATAATTGCTTTCCGTAATTTCCTCGGTACTACAAGTTTTTCTTTAGCATGTCTGCCATCAGTATCCTCCCAGATTCGATACAGGAGGTTACCCCTTACCTTTAGTGAGTCCCATTGTGCTAGGTAGGCTTTAGTGATGGGACTCATAGCACTTATTTCCTGTTGATTAGGCTTGATTCCATTTAATAGCGAACGAATAACTAACCCTAGCTCAGCGTCTTGTGACTGAGCTTGCTTGAAGGTTTCTAGTGAAATCTTGGTTCCTTCCAATTCAAATTCTTCTATTCTTAATGTGTTTATGTCGAATTCTCGTTGTTTCTCTTCTTTCGAGCAGTGCTTACAGTCTTCATCACAGGGCCTGCGTGACATAGAATCGGCATTTCCGTGTTGCTTTCCTGGACGATGACGAATTTCAAAGTCATAGCTTTGAAGGTATTCAATCCATCGAGCAAGCTGGCCTTCTGGATTCTTGAACTTCATTAACCACTGCAAAGCTGAATGATCGGTTCTCACGACAAATCTTCTTCCGTACAATAAATGGTGGAAATTTCCGATCCCTTTCACCACACTGTACAACTCTTTTCGTGTCACACACCAGTTTTTCTGCGCTTTGTGCAAAGTTTTACTGTAGTATCCAATTACCTTTTCGATGCCATCTTGTTCTTGAGATAAGACAGCTCCAACAGCATATTGGCTAGCGTCTGTGTCCAAGTAGAAAGTTCCTTCCCTTGTAGGATGAGCTAGTATCGGTGAGGAGGTCAAAGCCGTTTTCAATGCGTCGAAGGCTTCTTGGCAGATGGAGTCCCAATAAAACTTATTACCATTTTCAGTTAAGGCAAATAATGGTTTGGCGATGGTAGAGAAATCTTTCACAAATCTGCGATAATAACTGCACAGTCCCAAAAAGCTTCGTACCTCATGAGTGTTGGACGGTACTTTCCATTCCTTCACAGCCTGCACCTTCTCTGGATCCGTCCGGATTCCGTCTTTGGTTAACAGATGTCCGAGGTATTTTACTTCCCTTTTGAAAAGATGGCATTTCTTAGGGTTTAGCTTCAAGTTCGCTTCCTTAAGCCGCTGGAAAACTTGTCTTAGTCGGAGTAGCTCTTCTTCAAAATCCTTTCCAAACACAATAACGTCATCGAGATATATCAGTGCTGTCTTCCAAGATAAACCTTGTAGTACAACATCCATTAATCTTTCGAAGGTACTGGGTGCATTGCATAGACCGAAAGGCATTACTGTAAACTGCCATAGCCCAGCACACGATATAAATGCCGTTTTCTCTTTATCTTTTTCATCCATTTCAACCTGCCAGTACCCACTTTGCAGGTCCAAGGTGGAGAACCATGAAGAATTTCCAACTGCATCCAAAGTGTCGTCAATTCTTGGTAAAGGGTATGAATCCTTTTTGGTCAAATCGTTGAGCCGCCTGTAATCCACACAAAACCTCGTTGATCCGTCCTTCTTCCTAACAAGGACTATCGGAGAGGCCCAAGGGCTAGATGATGGCTCGATTACTCCTCGTTTCTGCATATCTTTTACCATATTCTGTACTTCATCAATCCTAGATAATGGAGTTCTTCTTGGGGGCTGCTTGACTGGCTGGGCATCTCCTACATTAATTTTATGATGTACCAGATGGGTTCGCCCTAGGTCATCATTATTTTTAGCGAAAATCGAATGAAATTCTCTTAGTAGCTTCAGGACCTTCCGCTGCTGTTCGGGTCGCAAATGCTCACAGCTTCTATCATACAAATCTTGAAGACTATCTGAGATTTGGGTGAAGTCACTATCATCTTCTTCTTTCGCGCCATCTAGCCTTCGTATCCATGCTACTGGTTCTAGTCTACCCAGTGGCGTACCTTTCTTGATTTGTATTGAATTCCTGGATACATTTACGGCCCTTATTAACATATTTGAAGAATCCGTTATTGTTCTGGCTAATAAAATAGGTTTATTCCAACCTAGCGTAGGATCTGGTTCAAAAACGCATGGGGTAAGGTTATGTTCAAGTGCCTTATGTGCATATATGGGTATAACAATCTCTTTCTGTGGTGGTATTGTAAAATTCCTTGGTGCCATAACATTCATTTCCTCTAGCTGAACAGCTCGGCAGCTAAATGAAATCTCTTCTGAATCCCCAATGCTTAAGGTATTACCAGTGAAGTTTATTACGCAGCCAGAACTCTGCAGAAACTCAGCACCAAGGATGCAGTCATTTGTGACTGAAGCTACTAAAATGGGATGCTTCTTACCGAAACTGCCAATGCGAATCTCTAATTCTTCAACACCCAGTACTGGTATACGGTCTCCATTAGCGGTCCTCAGCAACATTCTATCCGTTTGCGTGGTTCTGCTTGGCAACTTCCTTCGAATTTCTTGGTATATGTTAGGGCTTATTATAGTCACATTTGCTCCGGTATCGACTAACATCTTGCATGGTATATTTTCTATGTAACCTTCAACTACTGGACTCTTCTCAATTTTATTAACTTCAATTTCGATGACCATGGGGCTTTCGTCATGATGGCCAGCCAGTTTTTGCCCCCTAAAACTGGCCGGCTCTAGTTTTCCGACTCATTATCAGTATTAGTACTAGCCTCCCTTGACTTCTCTGCCACCTGCATGCGACAGCCTACTCGAAGGTGCCCCTTCTGCCCACATCTCCAGCACGTAAACTTCTCAGGTCCTTCTAGATTTGTGCGAACTGGGTTTCTTTGGAAGGTACCACCTCTTCTTCTTGGAGTGAACGCTGTCGCCCTGACTTCTACTTCATCATCTTGTTCTAAAGAGCGCACCCTCCGTGTCATTCGCGTAGCTTTTGTGGCAGCCTCAATTTCTAGAGCCTTGACCAAAGCGTCTTGTAAGGTTCTGGGACTAGATAGTCTTACGATTCTCTGGACGTCAAGGTCTGCGATTCCTTCGACAAACTGACGAGCAGCGACGTATTCCTGTGTCTCGATGGGACTGCTGACGAATGCTCGTTTAGCTAAGCCTTGGACTTCGTATGCAAATGTGGTTAAATCTTCCTTAGCTTGTTGTGTCCGGTTATGCAACTGGCCATGCAACAGCTCTGTTAAGTGTGCATCTCCAAAGCGTAACTTTAGTGCAGATGTTATCTTATCATAGTCACGTAGATCTGATGAGCAGAGATTTTCCAAAATAGCTGCGGCAGAGTCTCTAAGCATGGATGTCAGCACACAAGCTTTTTCTTCATTTGACCAGTTATTCATACGTGCGATGTTTTCAAATTGCATATAATAAATGTCCCATGATGTTTTGCCATTATATGGATAGGGCTTTGCGACTACGCCACTGTGTCTATCAGGAAAAACGGGTGGTTCAGCTGTTAAATTACGCTCACCTGCACTAAACTCTCGCAGCTCCTCTCTGACCATTTCTTTGACCTGATCTTTCATCTGCTGTAGCTGTTCCTCCACGTGCTTCTGTGATGTCACTAGCTCTTCCACCTGCTTTTGTGATGTCGCGAACTGTGTCTCTATTGCACTAATGCGTTGGTCTTGAGTTTCTAGTGCCTGGCTTACCGCTTGCTTCTGCTCCTCCAGCCTAGTCATCACAAGTTCCTGTCCACTCTTCAAATCTGCGACTGCCTCGTCCTGGTGTTGCTTTAGCTTTTCTTCTAGGTTTACGACTGCCTCATCCTGGTGTTGCTTTAGCTTTTCTTCTAGGTTTACGACTGCCTCATCCTGGTGTTGCTTTAGCTTTTCTTCTAGGTTTACGGCTGCTTCGTCCTGGTGGTGCTTTAGTTTTTCTTCCAGGTTCACGACTGTTGCTTGCATATCTGTTCTCGTTTCGGCTGCACTTCGTTCTAAGCTAGCTCTCGTTTCCGCTGCACTCTGTTCTAATCTGTTTCCCATTTCTTGTAGCATAGTCATCAATGCATTCATTTCGGATGCCATAGCTCTGGTTACTGGCATTAATGGACACTGTACTCACTTCTTCTTTCCTTTTCCTGGCTTGATTCGATGAATAATCCCACACTTCTGGCACCAATTGTCACGACGGCCTCTTTTTCTTCAGCCAGGGAATCAAACTCGACGTAACTTTCACCGTTTTACTTCAGAACTTAATACAATAACTCTTAACCTTATCTCAACTAGATCTCAACTCAACTGACTCCTGCCACGCTACTCGTGGTGCCTTATATACTTCATCGAACCATCTAGAAGATTCCAGATACCCAGATGACATTCGAGAATGCCGATCTGTCAGTCTAGAAAATTCCAGATGATTCGATGACGTTTACACATCAAAAAAAATCTAACCTAATCATTGTGAAAGAAACGTTAACAAATCCAAATAAGCAATGTAATATACAGGATGTTACAATATATAATCTTAAGCGGCCTACAGTCGTTGATCATCATCATCATCATCATCATTTATTATCCAACTGACATTAAAAAAAAATGTATAGGATTCGTCAAGAGTGATACATGTCCATACACATATATACAAGTACACAAAATATATAAACATTGTATAAAACAATCGAGTGACAGAGAAAAATAAACAAAACAAATATTATAAGGTCAAACACTTAAATACTAATATACTCATTAATGGAATAAAAACTGTGATAGATAAGATAGCTTTTCAAATTAGTTTTGAATACTCTTAAGCTAGTTATACACTTTATACTGTCTGGTAAGTTATTAAAAATTTTTGGACCAAGAATATTTGGTGATCTGCTGCCAAGCTTATATTTTGTAAAAGGTACGTGAATATCAAGTTGCTGTCTTGTACCGATGTCATGGATATGTTTATTTAATTTATAGTTCTCCTTGGTATTAAAGGTATATACAGCCATTTCGTAGATAAACAGAGCCGGTAACGTTAATACATTTAATTTTCTGAATAGTTCCCTGCAGCTATAGGTGCTATCAACCCCTGCTATACATCTAATTACCCTTTTCTGGCTCAAGAATACTTTTTGAGCATAACCGGACGAGCCCCATATACAAAGCGCATACCGCAGACGAGACTCAATCTGTGCATGATACAGCATCAATAACTGGCTTTCATTGAAAATTGATCTTAAGTTTTTAATCATATAGGATTGTGAATTTACTTTGGTTGATATGTAGTCACAATGTTTTTTAAAATTGAGGCAATCGTCAAGGTAGAGTCCCAGAAACTTGGTCTCCAGATCGGACTGTAGAACCAAGTCATCCAACACTATACCCAACGGCTCCATAGACCTTTTGACATTGTGAAATCTAACTACTGCTGTTTTTCCACTGTTCAAATGGAGCTGGTTATTTTTGAACCAGTTACTGATGTTGTCTAGTAAGCTATTTCAGTTGTTTTCTAGAGTTACATGTTCTTTGTTGGATACAACGATTGAGGCATCGTCAGCATATAATGTAAAATAGGCCGAGTTATCCGACTGCTCAAGAGTATTGATGTATAGGGAAAATAACACCGGACCCAGGATTGACCCTTGTGGCACACCTACCCCTACATCTATCGTTTCAGATTTTACATGTTTTATTTCGGTTTCGCGAGTATACGTTATAGACACGTATTGCGACCTATTCTGTAAATAAGACTTTATCCATCGGTACGATGACCCGCCAATCCCGAGGCTAGACAATTTTTGCAACAATAGATCATGATTAACACAATCAAAAGCCTTACTAAGGTCACAGAAAATGCCAACGGGACATTCTCCATCCTCTATATAGTTGACTAGCTTATTATAAAAAGAGTGTAACGCTGTAGCTGTTGATCGCCCGCTACGAAAACCATGTTGGTTTTGTGACAATATATCGTTACCATCTAAAAATGCAATCAGGCGCTCCAAGAAACAATATTCAAAAATTTTTGCAAAGCAACACGGCACAGTCACTGGTCTATAATTGGCAACCTGAGTAAAATCCCCTTTTTTATGTATAGGAGTGACCTTACCTATCTTGAGATTATTTGGGAACACTCCGTTACAAAAAGATAAGTTAACAAGATACACAAGAGGTTTTGTGATGTACAGTAAAACTCGCTTTACTAAAAAGTTGGGAATTTCGTCTACACCAGAAGAGATCTTGTTTTTTAGTTTCCGGTGAATTAAATTGAAAAAATCTTCATCTGTGTAGGGATACAAAACAATTTTGTTGTTATGGGTTACATTTAAAGGGGTTACATCATTATTGCAATTTTTCTGAATATCTTTAATTATGTTTAGAGGAGCATTTTTGAAGTACGCGTTGAATTCATTTGAAATTTTATATGGATCAGTTATTTCAATTCCCTCTTTATCTAGAACAATATTTTTATATGATCTAGTTTTCCCCGTAATCTCGGATACTACAAGCCAGGCAGCCTTTGTGGTATTATGGGATGCAAAAATTTTTTTCTGATAATAGACCCTTCTCGTGTCTCGAACCAGTTTTTGATGTCGCTTCTTTGCCTCTTGATATGTTGGTTTACTGGCAGGTAATACACTTGCCAATGAATGAAGTTTCCGTAGCTCCAAACTGGATTTTTTGATAGTATCACTTACCCACGATTTTTTTCCTGTAATTACTCGCTTTCGTGATGGAAAATGTTTCTGAAAGTAGTAATCAAACACTCGATAGAAATAGTCAAATGCACTGTTAACATCTAGCATAGTATACAATACTGACCAGTCTTCATTACGTAAATCCGACGTGAAATTACGTACAGAATCAGTATCAAAGGTTCTTTTTGTCACATTGGTCGGTTTGTTTTCAATTATAGAATGGTCTAATAATTCTAAAAGTACTATTCTGTGATCAGATATGGCATTATCTATGACACAGTTGGTACATCTGTGATCGAAGTTTGTGAAAATTTGATCTATTGCGGATATAGAAGTACGACCGATTCTGGTAGGCCATTGTATCTCTGGATATAAGTTGAATTCGCTTAAAATCTGAATTAAATGCTCGTGCTGACTATTATGGTTGTAAGAATCTATATTGAAATCACCACAGAGAATAATATCAATATTGGGTTTATATATAAAATTGAGAGCTCTATTCAGGTTATCAGTAAACAATTTCATATCACCTGATGGGGACCTATAGCATAAAATAATTATAGTACATTTAATTCCACTATAATACTGAATAGCACATAATTCAATGTGTTTTTCAACTATAAATTGACTTAAGTCAACAGAACTGGGATTGATGTGAATTTTGCTATATATAGCTATACCTCCAGCTCTATACTGAGTTCTACAAAAGGAACTACTCAAGTGAAAATTTGGTATTATACACTGACTTATGGAGTCATCCGTGGCCCATGTTTCGGACAAACAGACGAATGCAATGCTATTATGACTTGATAACATGACATGTAGCTCATTAATTTTATCCGAATTTATGCACTGAATATTGAGTAATAAGAGATTTGGTTGAAAAGCTAAGTTACCATCAGAGCTCTCTTCCTGCATGCTGCGATTCCTGAATCGACTCAAGGTTTCATGAAACTGGTGTCAGTTGCATAAGTTCCTACTCAAATCGAAACCTGTTGCAATGCCTGAATCGCTTTGATATTTTATGCACGAGTCGTGCAACACAGGAATAGAAGGGTGGAGTTATTTCTTTGCATCGACGCAATTCTATACATCACGTTGAAACACTTGAAACCTGCATCAGCGTCACCGACTCGGCGGCATAGCTCACCGACCAAAATGCGATTCCAGACTCTGCATCGCTGCAAGCCGCAACTGATGCCAAATACGTGATTCAGTACTACACACGCTGCTACTTGCATCATGAAACGTAGAAGTTGAAGCCTGCATCGCACCATGCATCAACGTCTATAGGCCGCTTTTAAATGGTGCTTGATGCTTGACTGTTTTCTTGATAGCAACAGCAACATCCAGTTTGTAACCGGAGGTTCAACAGTCAGTAGGGACCTTTTGCAGGACGCTTTCCAAAATGCCAGTAGTAAAACGTTAACGGTTATTGACGTTATCAAACGATCCTAACGTTACGCTATGTAGAGTATACAATTTTGACTTTTTGCATGCACCTTTGTTTAACGTAGCGTAGAATAAGTGAGGTTCGTGCTCTAGGCTTTCTGTGTTTTTTTTTTTTAATTATTTTTATAGACTTTGTATTGCAAACGCTCAGAATGAAACAAGCTTTATATATCGTTTTCAGGCGTCGGCGGTATTGGACGTGATCATAAACAAATAAACACATAATAATATAGGTTTTGCAGGACCACCGAAGCATGACATTTGGCTCTCATAGTTCAGTTCCGTGATGCTAACGCGATGTTGCCGGAAACGCCGGAAACGCCTAATTTTGTAATATTGTCAAACCTGATCCTTTTATGCAATGATAAACCAACAACAAGTAAGTATTATTGCTATCAAAATCACCACGGTTCTGTTCTCATTGTCGCATAGTGGTTTTTAGACCTGGCAATACCGAACGTAATAATATCGTACCGTAATATTTCGTAGAGAGTGTACAACTTTATCGGTTATTCGCCGATCCGGTCATTTCGGGAGAACTGCGCATGCCAAAAATAGCCGATAACGTGGAATAACGTCAGGCAACGGACGTGCAAAAGGTCCCAAATCTCCTACACATGCTCGTGCCGTTGAATCGCCGGCCATTCTCCGATCCGACGTTGTCGGTTGGTATAAGCTATCTCCGGGGGTTCGCTCAATACATGGTAGAAATATTTGTAAATATTTATGGTTTAAAGTACCACAACTATTTTGTTTTGTGGAAAATACATTAACTCCACTAAGCTTGGCTGAGTCACTCGTAAATTATGCCGTAATCAAACTTTTCAGTCTGCTTCCAAAGCTGAAACGCAGAGCAACAGATATCAACCAGGTTCACAAATCTACACTACAACCTGATACTTTGTCCGTTTATTTGTGCGACACGCATTAACCTGTCCGTAAAATATACTTTGAATTTGCATCGCAAATTCTATTGCCTATTGCCTTTCTCAATCTTCTCTCTAAGGTCTTCCCGTTCCCCACCGTAAATATTCGTTCAATATAAAATAAATCAGAAGACTGACATGGACGTGCTTGAATGTAGCATCAATGGTGCTATATTTTTTGTTTTATAATATTTATGAGCCGACCGGTCATAGGTCTGCATACAAAAACATTGGTATACATTAAAGGTACTGCAAAATAAAGATTTTGATGCAACAGTAACAACAGTAAAGCCACACTTGTACCTTTAGAGCAGCACTATCAAACACTACATAAAAAATCAGGTCATGTTGATTGACTCAGTACTTCCCACACATTACGGTAATAGGGTGATACCAGTTTATTATTTCCGCATAGCATGAATCTAGAGTCTGAGATCCCCTTGCAACTAAATCATCGCCCGCCCGACCACAAAAAAAGTGTGTTATGCCGCAAAGTCTTTCCTCATCCAAGACAATGGATAGCCTATTATGAATACAAAAATTTTTTGTATTCTGTATTATTTTGAGTTTTAAGACCCCCAACCCCCAACTACCCCAATTTCAACCGCACACAAAAAAAGTAGAAAACGATCAGGAACACCTAAGACGCCTAAAAACGAAGTTTGAGCTGTTTTTATATTTTTAGTCTTTTTTATTATTGCTGCACCGCCACTGACACGATTTCTGAGAACCATAAACATTTTCCAGCCTCGCCACGGTAGGAATTTCATTCAAATTAATCCAATCGTTTCCACGTTACACAAACAGAGCGATCAGAAACAATAGTCATCATAACACGCCCAAAAAGTGGATTATGTCAAAATCAAAAGTTTACGCGATAACAATATTCCACTCACCTATCGGTGTGGGAAGTAATACGTATAAAATGTTGCTAGAGTCAATAGCTATAACACAGAAATGATTCAAAATTACAAAACATAGCTCTAGAAAGGTAAAGAAGTATATAATTCTATGAACTTGAATGAATGAAGTTGAAAGAGGCAGGCCTAAGAATGTTTCAATACCCTTTCACCCAATAAGGCTTTTTGAAAAGATTTTACAAATCTAGGATTGAGAACTGTATACCAGTATGTTCCGAAACTTAAAGATGCTTAGGCACATCAAAGGACAAGGTTCATAGGTGTGGACAAACTAAGAGATCAATAATTAGGACTAGGAGATAACGCACATACAGGGTGAGTTTTTAGTGCCGGATCGGTTGATAACTCCACTATACCCTGTACAATGCTATAATGCCTTTTATTTTAAGGACGAGAAACGTTAGTAGAACCGAAATATGAAATAATATATAGGGTGTCTCGTTTAAAAAAAATTATGTTTGCATCACCAGGTAGTTATGGATCACCCTGTATAAATCAAAACATTTTCTGAGCAAGGAGCATATCCTTGGATACAACTTTTATGTACATTTTTTTTTGCTATCTTCTGCAGTAGTGGAGTTATTGACCGATCCGGTACTAAAAACTCACCCTGTATAGGATATGGTAAAATATAATAATAGTCTAGAGCGGCGGAACACGTGTTCGCCCATTATCATAATTTAGATTTGACTAATTTAAAATTAGTTCGTAGTACTAAACGCATATGAAGGGTTGGAAATAACAGACAGGGCGGACACTGTAATAAATTCACATGAAGGGCCGATTGCAAATATAGTTCCTTAATTGTTTTTGTTAGACTATGAACTAGCTAGTTTCTAGGATGGCAATAAACCATATTATTTTGAATTTTACTAGTTACCAGTGACAAATCGTTGCAAACAAGATAAAAAACTAACAATCAACAAATTTTGATAATTTGCAATTATTCTAGTCCTGAACATCAATTAAAAAATATTGAATATCGCTCCAATCTCCAGAGATCTGTGTTGCAACCTCAGAGGTTGCAACAAATCCCGTACCTAATGAATTGTGGTTGCGAATCATGCTATTGATCATATTCATTATAGTGTAACGGTACAATAAACCTAAACGGCAGCTTACTTTCGGACACCGATTGTGTCTGGATATGCTGCGTAGGTTGCATAATATGCAAAGTACAATGGAATTATATACAGACTATCTTAACGACATATTTGTTAAAAATGCCATACTTGCATGCGGTTCGTTCAAGCTTTGTGCTCTGCAGGCATTTGACCAACATTTCAGAAAGATAAAGACACCCGACTGGTTTCTAAGTGAGACATATACCTAACAACAGATATTTTGATGCCAGTCTCCAGATAACAAATAATCATATGGAGACATTTAATTATTAGTCCAGTCGAGCAGTTTCGAATACACCGATTTTTCAATACACACATAAACATAAATTCTTGGACAAAGAATATAGGGTGAAGGTTGTCCATATTGAACGCATTTTTGAAAAATTGTCCGTACATGTATAGCATTAAACAAATAAAATAAATTGATAACGCAAAACAAATCTGTTTGAGAGATATTTTGAGTAGCATAAATTATGTTTATATTTGTAAACAACAAAAGAAAAGCAAAATTAAAATACACAACACCAACACACTAGCAATGAAATCAGGTGTGGCAGTGCAGACACTGAACCGTTTTATCTCAGTCTTAAGTCTTATATTTAGTACAAAACCACGGAAGTTCAAGAGCATTAAATATTTAAAATGGTCTTAATTGAGCCAGGGGCTTAATTATAGGTTTTTTAAGTGGTTCAATATGAACAACTGGCTCCAATATCAATCTAATTTTTATATTTTTGTTTTTGACGCCGCTATTGTTAGATAGCGCTTTAAAACGGTACTATCTAAAAGACAAATTATAAAATTGACTTAGATTTGAGGCCTTCGCCAGGTTCATAGAATATTACTTTGCACGTGGTCGAAATCTTCAACACTTCACAAGTATTACGCTGTCCTAATCTAAATATCAACTGAGTCGTAAGAAGGTTCAAAGGCGTGGTGCCGAATACGCGATGGCAACATTGCCAAGTTTTACGGGAAGTAACAAAACAGCACAGGTTCAATTTGGCAGACAGTTCAATAACGGTAACCCCATCCTATACTTTCGTTCAAGTATACTATATCTCCCTACATGCACAAACCTGTAACATGCGCAATCCTGTAACAATTTTGAAACAAGAATGTGATATTTTTGGGAAAGTTTTGAGAGTAAGAATACCGAAATGTATGATAATTTTGAAAACAAAACAACGAACATATCACTTATTTCTTATAATTATATTTACTGAAGCATTTCATAATCTTGCGTCAAACAGCTCAAGATTTTGGTCTTGGAACAAGCATGGAAGATTATCTGCTGTATAAGAATTACACAAAATATAAAGAATATGCAGCTCTACTTTTGAACTAGACGATTATGTTACGTCCGCCAGTCTACTTACATAAATGTAAATATCACATTGCTTGATACTTACATACGAACATCTGTATGAAGTCCCCACAACCTCGACTACGCAACAACCTTTTCATGAGTTTGTAACGGTGCACCCGTTTTGAAAACTATTTTCATATTGTTTACTTGGCTGACATACATAAGTAGTTTATATGTTCCATATTTAGCAACTACTTCTTCATTATACCAGTAATGTTTCCATACTTGTTCGATTGTACCACTTTTTATATCTTCCTTTTCCCATCGGGGAGTGTGCTATCTCTCTATACGAATATTACCTGGTAAACAAAAATGAATAACTCTCCCATTTTCATATTTAGAACTCGAGCTGTAAATAGCTATGTCTCTGTAAAATAATTTCTGTGTATATGCAAAATTTTAATAATTTGATTGCTATGGTTTCGCATGTTTTTATTGCTTCTGCTCTGTATTTTTTTAATGAACATGTTATTGCAAACATTTTAATGCTTGAAGATCAAGTTAGTCATGCACTGCATATTTACTATCTATTATCTAATGAAAGAGTCACTGAACATCATTCTTTATTTCTAGCCATATATTTTTGCGTTAAAATACCCTACTTTATGTGTATTTCATGTTTGACATTTTTGGATAATATTCCTTCCGTAAAAATACCTAGCAGTCATACTTGCTAATCAAGAACGTACTGAAAAGATCTGTCGGATAGTTGTGTGATTTCGTTTTACGAGAGGTGAGGAAAAAGTTGTAAATTCTATAACACGTTTTATACATTTTTTCTATTGCTATATACCGGATCGGTCGATAACTCCACTACTATAAAAGATAGCAAAAAAATGTAGCTAAGAATATGCTCCTTGCTCAGAAACTATTTTTAATTATACAGGGTGGTCCATAACTGCCTGGTGATGCAAACATACATTTTTTTAGATGAGATATCCTATATGTATGCCTATACCCCGCCACAAGGCTCAGCCTTCTAGGGGTGGCATTATTTGTAGTTTTATTGCAAATAAAAATGAAAAAAAAATGAAATATATTATTCCATATTTAGATTCTACTAATAATCCTTCTTAAAATATTAGGTATTGTAACATTATACAGGGTATTTCACATTTTTATATCCAAATCGCTGTCAAATAAACGTACTGTATATCAAAAAGTGATGAATCGAAAATTATTTTTTTCACACGGAAAGATAAAAGATATCCTCTAGTTTTAAAATCAGCTATAAAAAATGCCGGCGGGCATATTCGACTACAGGGTGCTGTAGAATGCAAAATCTAGATTTTCTTTTTTTAAATGTAACCCTCAATATTTATTATACCAAAGAATTGCTTTTAATATGCTCTTTCATCTTTGTATAGCACTTGTTATACCTACATCTATCAGTTTCGGAGGTATTTCGATTTTTCTGCAAATTTCAAATATGCCTCCTATTATTATCCTGATTTTCCAAGTCTCTCTCGCATGACTGCGGTAGCAGCAGGTGTTGACGGGCTGTGCCAAGTCAGCACCTGAACTATTACGGATCGGAATTTAGGAAGGATCGCACAATATTGCAGGTCTTCAGGATTACAGACTTCTGAAATATTTTGTGTAACCTTTCGTCCAGGCCTAACTGTTGTAGGTGTGGTGTAAATGTGTTTGGTGTGAGGCCTGAGACAGACATAATTAGGGGGACAATGGTAACTTTGTTTTGCTTCCAGAGTCGTTTTATTTCTATCGCAAGGTCCGTGTATTTAGATATCTTCCCAGCGTAGGCGTTTTGGATATTCGTATCGTTGGGAATAGCAATATCTATCAAATAGGTAACTTTGTCTGCCTTCGACTGGAAAACTATATCTGGCCGATTTGCCGGGATAGTCTTATCTGTATGTATTTCAACATCCCAGTACAGTTTATATTCATTGTTTTCGAGTACTGATGTCGGTGTATAATTGTAATATGGATCTGTGTTGTCCATTAGCTTGTTTGTTGTGGCGAGTGCTTGGTGAATGACTTTGGCTGCAGAGTTATGTCTAGCTGTGTACTCGTTATTATTATTATTATTATATAACAGATATGAGTTGAGCTAAAATGAAAGTTATTTATTTTGAGATGTACTATTGCATTTGTTTTTTATTTAACGAACAACCAAGTTATAAGGACATAATAGTATTTCATGAAGTTAATACCCCAAAACCATTATCGAGATAATGAAGTCAAGTATGCTAATGAAACAATTTTGTAGATGTGATGTATAATTATCATAGCAAATTTATCAGGTAGGCTTTGAAATATTGACAGTTTTCATAACCTGCTTAATCATTTCATACTGCGTGAACAACGAGCTTTAAAAATGAATTTTTCAATTGAAGAACAAATAAAGGATATTTAGGAGAATCTTTGGCAATTGCCTACTTGCCTCTAGAATATATCAACTAACAACAAGCAATATCCAGAACGGAGGCACCCTAAGACTGATGCATTTGAAAGATTGAAGAATCATTTTATTCGAACTGTGTGGTTAATATATTTTGCAGTCTACCTAATAGATCTGCTAGATAATTATGCATGACGTCTATAAAATTGTTTCCTCAGCATACTTGACTAATTATTATCTAGTTAATTCAGTGTTTTGACTAGATAAAATACTATTATGGCCTTGTGGTTTAGTTGTTCGTTAAGTTACAAATAAAATTCGATGATATTCTCTCAAAATAAATAAATTTCGGTACAAAAATAGGAGTTATATTTGAAATTTGCAGAAAAATCGAAATATCTCGGAAACTGATGGATGTAGGTATGACAAGTACTATACAAAGATGAAAGAGCATATTAAAGGCAATTTTTTGTATAATAAAACATTAGTGGTTACATTTAAAAACAAGAGAAAATCTAGATTTTAAATTCTACATCACCCTGTATACGAATATGCTTCGTTGGCTTTTTTTATAGCCGATTTTAAAACTAGAGGATATTCTTTATCTTTCCATGTAAAAAAATAATTTTTGATTCATTACTTTTTGATATACAGTACGTTCATTTGACAGCGATTTGGATCTAAAAGTCGTCATAACTTTTAAAATACCCTGTATAATGTTACAATACCTTATATTTTAAGAAGGGAAATTACTAGTAGAATCTAAATATGGAATAGGGTGTCTCATTTAAAAAATGTATGCTTGCATCACCACGTAATTACGGATCATCTTGTATAATTAAAAATATTTTCTGAGCAAGGAGCATATCCTTAGCTACAACTTTAGTACATAACTTTTTTGCTGTCTTTTACTGTAGTCGAGTTATCGACCGATCCGGTTCTAAAAACTCACCCTGTATATGAAAAGATGAGTATAAAGCATGTATAAATTATTCTTTATGCCATTATGTTATCTGTTCGGTCTTGCATATATATTTTTTTCTTACCATGGGAACATTTGAAAGTTGTCTGCTGTTTGGCAAAATGTAAGAACACATCAAGATCCATACTTCAGACACAAATCGTGAAGTCCGGTGAAGTTCTGTACAAGGTGCTAATATCAACCATAACCCAGTCACAGGAAACCACCCTTCTTTGGAATGTGAATACAACTTCTTCTTGATGTCAAAACTTCTTCTTGGGTTGCCAGCACCACAAGTTTCCTCTCTATGAGGAAAAATGCTTCTTTGGAAGGCTTCTTGGCAAGACTGTCTTGCTTCTAAGAGCACGACAAGAACAAGACCTCTTCTCGATGTTAAAACAACTTCATGTGTGACCACTACCGATTACAAGAGCATCATTTATGGGTGACCAGTACTCATGGCTGAAGGCACCATTCTTCAACCACTCCATGTTATCCACATATGCATTCATATGCTTGAATAAATTTTTATTGAACCATTGTTATCCCGTGTTTTCCATTCTTGACGGCTAACTAGGCACGCCCTGGTGTTATGCAATCCTTTTGAGCAACTGGTTCCTATGGGCATTATGTTGCTTGGTGGCTCAGTGACCTGAATTTCAGTGACCTAGGGATTAGCGATCTGAATTACCAAGCAATATAATTGTTACAAGTTTTCAACAGTATAGCATTGCCATAATACCCTAAAGACACTAGCGAAGATCAACAAGGTAACATTATCTTCGGTGCCTAGTCACATAGGAGTGAGTTGTAATGAGAGGGCCGACAGGTGTACCAAGGTAGATGCAGAACTTCCTTTTATCGGGCCAGAATCAACATGTGGTATATCATAAATTCTGGTACGGACAGCTGTCACCAGATAGGTGTCAAATGAGCACAAGAAGCGCTGAGATAAGGTGGCGAGAAATGTTCAGTCTAAGAGGATGCTGAGAGGACCCTCGTGTTCCAGTACCGCAGACGCTCTCAGATTGATAAGGAAGGAACTACGGAAGGTGGTTGGATTTATATTGGACATTCAGTGCACATCTTCAAAAGCTGGGGATTGATGTGGCAAACGAATTATGCAGGTAGTGGGATAAGGCAGAGGAAACAGCTACGCAGCTACGCATGTTATCTTCGACTGCTTTGTCGTGAGTGAAAGCAGGAACTCCTATCTGAATGTGGGTTAGGAGGGAAGACAGGAGAGCATAGTCGAATGCATCACAAATTTCGCAAAGAACATAATGATGGGAGTCTGTTTGATCCCTTTCACCGGAGGTTCAAAATTAATACCCTAACCCTGACCGGCCATTACAAAAAAATCATTCTGGGAAATGCTGATATTCCATGGCCAGATTGATATATTTGCAATATAGAATGTGGAAGTGGTTTTCATTTGTAATTTGTAACAATTTTGCTAGTCTCCAGAGTGAAATACTTGAGTTAAGCATTCCTTCCAGAAATTAAATCCAGTGCCCGTTACAAAATTATTAGAGTGCGTTTCTCACTTCATGGAGCAATTACCGAGGCCAAGTCACATGTTTCTTTTTCTTTAGTGATCTATGACATTTAACCCGCGTAAGTTCTTTGGAGGGATATAGCTTAGTTGTGGCAGTCAATAATAACTCCAAATAAACTTAAGTTCTGAGCCTCATTGTTCAGACCACAGGTTGACTACCGGTTTCCCTGGGCTGTATGTCAATTAATCGGGTGTTTTTTTTCGTAATCTGCTAGCCGGTGATAAGCTAATTTCGATCCAATTATTGCAGCGATGGCGGCCGTCGGACTGCCGGAATAAGCAAATCGCCCCCGGCCGCCTGGTGGCTTTCACTGTCAACTAGCTGATTTGTGTAATCGAGGACTGCTTGATTAGACGAATTTGACGTGACCAGACAGGTTAATAAATAGAATTAGGGCGGTAGAGCTTTTTTTCTTCTTCTACTTCCCACACCGACAGGTGAGGGGAGTATTGTGATCGCGAAAATTTTCGATTTTGAGATGATACGATTTTTGGGCATTTTAAGATGTTTACATGATAAATCCACGTCACTCATTTCCGTCGCTTTGTCCGTCGGTCTGTCTGTCAGTCTGTCTGTTTGTTGGCGTTTTTTAACGTCGTAATCTCAGTAACCGCTGCTTTGATTATGATGAAATTTGTGTAGCGATATGCTGTGGGGTCATATAGTAGGTAATGCTGCTATAATTTTGGAAATCGTGGTACGGAACAAAAAAATAAAATATTCCTCATACTCTGTTTTTAGGGATTTTTGGGTTTCAAGATCATTTTCTACTTGTTTGGGTGGGGGTAAATTTGAGGTGGTTGAGGGGTGAGGGGTTGTGAAGTAGTAGTTGTAGTAGTGATGGAGAGGCGAAGCCAGGCAAGCAGGCCGCCTTTGGCTCTTTTTGCCAACCCCTCCGATCCAATACTGAAAGCACCAAAACGCTACGTCCCAGAAAGGTCCTTGTCGAACCTACCACACCTCCTGATGAAGGTCAGTATGTCCGACTATCTCACTAAATATAGTGACTTCTTCCCAAACTCTATCTTGACGAATACATGAACCCTAAGGAAGTGGAACGCTGTCTCGTCCTCCTCCCAGCATCTGGAGCAGGTGGGGTCCCCTACCACTCTCATGAGTGACAAATGTCTATTTAACCGGCAATGACCAGTTAGAACCCCCACCAGAAGGTTGAGCGTCTCTCTGCCTTTATTCAGAACCCATTGCGTTCGGCCCTTATCAGGGCCCGCAGTGAATATTTTAGCTTGCCGTCGTCTCTCTCTCTCTATCTCTAACCAGGTTCTCGACAACTCCTTATAGGCCCAGTCATCCAGGGCAACATTGGCTTGGTGCCTACTAATTCCAAGCATAGGTTCAGGGCCGATGCAGGGGCTGCCGACCCCTATCCTAGCTAATCAGTCCGCTCTTCCGTAACCTGGTACACCAATGTGTCCGGGGATCCACAGCATGGTCACCTTCTTATGGATTGCTAATTTCTGGAGTGCGACAGAGCATTCCTGAGCCAGAACTGACCTGGCTCTCGGAGCTGCCACCGCTTTTAGAGCTGCCTGGCTGTCAGATGTCAAAGCATATACAGGGCGTCCCATGACGATTAAGACAAGCAATATATCGGAACTGGGCAGTAATAGCGAATTGTAACTTTGGGGGTATAAATTAGAGCAAATATAGTATCTTTTCTTATTATTGGGTCTTCCAATGAGGTATTTGTTTTTGGTCACGTGACGTCCGATTCAAAATTTTTTATGGGACATCCCGTATATTTGTGACTTCTTGTGTTCCTCCCGATAAAACAGTTCCAACAAACTGCACACTTGTTGTTTAAAGTGATTAATTCAAGAGCTACAGGCACTTAAAGTACTGTATCACTACCATTACGAAACACTACCAAAGTAATTTAACTGTAGGGGTACATGTTACAATAAAGGGTAGTGGTATCATCCTTTAAGTACCTGTAGCTCTTGAACTAATTACTTTAGACCCCAAGTGTGTTCGTTTGTTGGAATGGTTTTATCGGCAGAAATACAAAAAGTCACAAATATTCAGAGTGTTCCATTAAAAATTTTGAATCGGACGTCACGTGATTAAAAACAAATACCTACTTGGGTGACTCAGTAGTAAGAATAGATACTATATTTGCTCTAATTTAAACCCCCAAAATTATAATTCGCTACTACTGCCCACTTCCGAGATATTGCTTGTCTTAATCATCGTGGTATATACAGGGTGTCCCACGGCGATTGAGACAAGTAATATACCTGGACTGGGCAGTAGTAGCCAATCACAATTTTGGGGCTGTAAATTAGAGCGAATATAATATATTTTCTTATTATTGCGTCATCCAATGAGGTATTTTTTTTTAGTCACGTGACGTCCGATTCAAAATTTTTAATGGGACATCCTGTATGTTTGCGACTTTTTGTGTTCCTCCCGATAAAACAATTTCAATAAACTAGCACACTTGCTGGGGTCTAAAGTGATTAATTCAAGAGCTTCAGGTGCTTAAAGGACCGTACCACTACCATTATGAAACACAGGTAATAATTTAACTGTAGGGGTACATGCTATAATCGAATTGGTGAGTCAAAGAACAGTACAAGTTCAAAAAGATTTTTGAGATAAATGAAAAAAAAACATATTAACTCCAAAACGAGTAAAGTTACTGTGTTCGCCATCATATAAAGGTCGTTGTAATTCCTTAGACTAATGAGAATCCAACATAACTATCCAAAAGTATCACTCTCCTCCAAGCTATTAAAAAAAAGTTCATGCCTTTGTACTGTTCTTAGACTCAGTCCTCTTTTTACAGACTTTTTTGCATTTTTTTGAGTTTCAGCGTATGATAAGGTTATGACAACGTCAATAGAGGGTGCTAAGTATGTAAAAATTGTTTTATTATTATTAACGACATCGCGAACCGTGGCGCTGACAGCCAACAATGAGTTGACGAATGACGTTAAGATCAGTATATGTCCTGGGACTTGTAATGTTTTTCATCGCAACGCCGTAAACAGATGGTGCGTATAATGGGGTTATTCTTATATTTTGCAATCTTTTTAAGCGCAACCGATGGATCTTGCTATTTTAAACGTTTTGGCCATCTTAAGTCAAAACGCCATTTTTTGGACTTGTACTGTTCTTGGACTCACCGATTCAATCAATGGTAGTGGTACCATAATTTAAGTACCTGTAGCTCTTGAACTAATCACTTTAGACCCCAAGTGTGAGTTTGTTGGAAGTGTTTTGTCAGGAAGAACACAAATAGTCACAAATATACAGGGTGTGACATTAAAAATTTTGAATCGGACGTCACGTGACCAAAAACATATACCTCATTGGATGACACAATAATAAGAAAAGATACTATATTTGCTCTAATTTACACCCCCAAAATTATAATTCTCTACTACTGCCCAGTTCCGATATATTGCTTGTCTTAATCTTCGTGGGACACCCTGTATATATGCTCTGTTCCGAACACTCTTCGACTTCCGTCGAATGTGCCGCCATCAGTATGGCATACACCTCCGCCTGGAAGACAGTCGTGCAGGTCCCTAGCGCAAAGCTTCGATGCACTCCTTTTCCCTCCATAGGGAGATGCCTGTTCTTCTGGATCCTGACTCATTTGAGCGTGATTCGTCAGTGAAGCACACCAGACTATGGGGCGAAAATTTAACTTTTCCACTAATCCAGTCGTCCCTTTCCGGGATGACTAGTGAGAATGTATTGTCTAGGCTAAGGTATCTTTTACTCTTGCCACCCTGAATGACGATATCGGGATATTACTCTCCACGAATCGCTCTATTCTAGTGAGGCTAACTAGTGGTTTTCTTCCTCTCCACGTTCCCCCGTCACGCAGAGGTGCAGAGGTGGCAAACCCAAGGGTACCTCCAGGGCAGCAGTGGGAGTTGTCCTCATGGCACCCGTTACAGTCATTGCTGCAAGTCTCTAAATCTTAGCGAGCTTGAGCCCAACAGAGGACTTCTCTACGCTCGGCCACCAGGCGGAGCAGCCATATTGGATCCTGGTTCTGACTGCTGCCGTGTACAGCCAGCTCAGGACCTTGGGCATGAGGCCCCAGGTCCTACCAACTACCCGGCGCAGCTGCCACATAGTAGCTATAGACTTTTTATACACATATGTCGATATGGTGTGCCCATGTGAGATTACTAACAACTACCACCCCCAAGTACTTGACCTCTCGTGTTAGGGTCAGTGGTACACTGTGGAGAGTGGTGGCTTTGAAATCATTAACTTTCTTCCTGTGAGTGAATAGGACCAGCTCAGTCTTCACTGGTTTGATTCAGAGTCCTGATTCGCCACACCACCTGTCCAAAATGTTGCACGCCATCTGCATCCTATCGCAGACGACGCCCAGGAATTTACCAGAGACTAACACCAGGCCGTCGTCAGCGCAGGCCTGGGTGTAGAAGCCGGTCGAATGAAGTCTCGCAAGGAGGCCATCCATAACAAGGCACCAGAGGCGGGGAGGGGGGGGGAGAGGCAGCTGCCCTACGAGCAACCCCCGCTCACCCGAATCTCCAGCTGAACCTCGCCTAATGTTGCACTAGCCTTGCGATTCCGAAGTGCTGATCTTACCCTGAAGGACGGTGCATATATTAGCTGTTGGTGCTTTATCAAAAGCTCCCTGTACGTCGAAGAATACTCCCAGAGCCACTTCTTTGTGACAGAAGGCTTTTTCTACTTTTCCTACTATGGCATCAGTGCCGTCCCCGTGGAGCGGCCCTGCCTATAGGCGTGCTGATTATCATGGATGGGATAGGTAATGAGTATTTCCTCCACCAAATATCTGTCCACGATCTTCTCCAATGCTTCGTAAGGTAGTAGGTAAGACTGATTGGTCTATAAGACTTTGCTAAAGAGTAGTCGATCTTCCCTAGTTTAGGACAACGATACATATCCTAGCGCCATAGAGCTCCGGAAAGCTGCCTCATGGGGTTGTAAAACTGAAAAAAATATTTTAATCATAATATTGTCCATTCATGCGAAATAAAAACCTAGCGGCATGATACACTTTTTTAGTTCCCTCCGAACATTGCCTTACCTATTATAGAAACCAAGGGACTTAGAATTTTCTGATGTTTGCATACGAGTATTGCTTTAGATTGTGGTCCATTGCGTAATCCGAAAATTATTGTACCGATTTTAATGAAATAAAAACTGTGTCGTCCTAGTTCCTACGGCGAGAAATGCAAAAAACTATTTTCGAGAGTTTTTGTATTGGATCTTTTTTGCGGACGGGCAGGCGACGATTTGGTTGCAAGGGGATCTTAGACTATAGCTTCATGTACTGGGAAAATAATAAAATGGTATCATCGGTATCATCATTATGTGTGAAAAGTACTGAGTCAATCAACTTGATTCCTTTTTTTACTTCCCACACCGATACTGAGCGCGAAAATTTTTAAGCAAAAATGTGAGATAATACACTTTTTGAACGTTTTATATTATCTACATAACAAAAATCCATGTCACTCATTTCCGTCGGTCCGTCTGTCTGTTGGCGTTTTTCTAGCCTCGTAATTTTAGTGACCACTGCATGGACTGCGATGAAATTCGGGTCTCAAAATTATGTGTGGTCATAGTAGGTGATGCTGCTATAACTTTGAAAGTCGATACATTAGCGGCGGAGTAATTAGCAAATAACAAAAGCGCAATAAACAAAATTCGATTGAAAATGTATTAAGTTTGTCGGTGGAGTCAGTACAGACTTATCAGTACCGGGAGAAGCATTCAAGTAGATGTCAGCTATCAGGTAACAGAGTTAATTTGCAGTAAAATTTATTTATATTATTCTTCTTAAGTTCAAGTATGAGCCTAGTAATCATTTGTGCGGAAATACCGATAATTCAGTTGTATTGGACATTTCAATGAAGGTTATCCCGAAAACGGTTACCTCTAGGGACTTGGACAAAGTATACTATACCTTTTCCACGCAAAAATTATTTAAAGAACGATTTTTTTGATAATCACATTGGTGCACCAAGCCAGAATAAATAAGTTCAATGTGCCGTAGGTGGCGTCCTCAATTCATGATAGAAGAACCGTAATTAAATTTGGATTTCTTGCCTTCCCCCGAATTAACTTCATGTTCCTATCTCAATGCTCATAAAAATGTGAGGTTTATCACCTCTCAAGCGTTGTCGGTCGAATATGCAGACAACCTGTATAAGTACTAACCCCGCTGACCCTATACCGATTTCTCAGGACTCGAAGAGGTAACATCTTCTGAGGATGACATCCACTTGTGGTGACTAAACATGATGTCAAGAAGTTCGTCAACGCCACCCTGTTAGTATGTATATTATGTAGGTGCTGCGTTCGTGCTCCACAAATACCGACAGTCCGTGATCTGACTTATGGGATTCCAATAATAATCCGATACAGGCAATTAGACAAAAAGAAGACCGAATCTGCAATCCTCGCGTCTCGTCTGCACAGAAATTGCGTTCGCTCTGTCCGAGCACATTTATTATTTATTTATCAATGCTCCAAGTCCCAGGCTCGTTTTTCAAATGGCACGGCGCGCAATGCCAGCCCAGCTACCCACCCCTCATCCCTGCACCTCCCCGTACACCCCTCTGAGCTAGTTTTTAATGCAGTCTGCAATTACGGGATCCATATCGATGCTACAGGATGTATAAACATTTTCAATATATCCCAGAAAACCAATCAATAACAATAATATGCCTCCCACGACACCCGTGGGGGGGTGGACCATTGAGTTTGGAGCGTCAACACTATTTAACATACAGGTTATTCATTTGAAAACTTCCCACCCCGGATTTCTCGAAAACCGCTGATTGAAAGAAAAAATGCCGAGACACATCGAAAGATTTGTTAAGTTGGATAACTTTTCAACCAAAAACTACTTCACCCCCTTGTACAAATGACAAGGGGTATATCGAGTAATATCTTGTTTAAAACGTCTGTCGAAGTCCTTTATTTTAATGTTTGATTTTTTTAAAATCGGTCGATTCGTTTTTGAGAAAATTAAAATCTTTACGTATCTTGTGCAAATAGAATACAAAAACGTACGAAAATATCACTTTTTATTACAATATGTGTCCAAATGTTGCCCCTTATTGGCCAAACAATGATATGGGCAATTTTCAAATTCCCGACGGGAGTTTGGATGACCTTCGTCAACGCATTATCGAAAGCTGCCATGATATCCCACAAAATGTTTTTGCAACTGCACGTCAGGGATTTGAAAATCGCCTATATCATTGTTTGGCCAATAACGGTCAACATTTGAACACTTATTGCAATAAAAAATGATATTTTCATGTGTTTTTGTATTCTATTTGAACAAGTTGAGTTACATGAAGATTCTAATTTTCTCGCAAACGAATCGACCCGTTTTAGAAAATTAAACGTCAAAATAAAGTACTTTTATTAAGGGTATTACCCCTTGTCATTTAAAATTTTTCAGGGGATGAGTGAGAGAGAGAGGGGGGTACAAGGGGATGAAGCAATTTTTGGTTAAAAAGGTGTCCCCACTAACCTTACTTTCGTTTTTGTGTGTTTACACTGGGTTATTCACGTTAACCGACATGGAGCATTGTGGCTAAAGTGCCGGATGAAAAAGAATTTCGGATGGATAGGGACTTTGGTTACGATTGGTATTTACCATTTAAATAATTTTGTATATTCGAATCTCCCGCGTTTTGACTTGCGAGTTTGAAGTCTGACGGTTGACGCGGAAGAAGGAGAGAAAAGTGAAGCCAGTCGGGTCTGTTCTCTGTTCACTGAGACGGTGAACCGTGGTCGATTTTTCGTGAATATAGCTGTATAGCATCGAAATTCCCGTCTACAATGGCCGAAGAAGTAACATCCCATTGAGTACAACGCGTTCAAGTACCCAGCTGGGGAAGACATCCGGCGCCAACCAACAAGGGGTGAGTCAACCGATGCATGATTAACTCGTGAGTCATTTGCGGTTATTTGCCAATTTAGTTGGTCCTTCACAATTGGCTACAATTACTTTATGGATCGAATTGTAACCATTTTTTGGCCCTCCGAGCACGGATAAATAAATCGCGCTATAGTAAAATAGTCTACGTAAAATCTAAATTGGTACGTATCCTTGACAAAAAACGGAGTTTTTTTGTGACATCGGAATTTGTTAGTGTTGCGCGCTGTTTGTAAAAATTGGTTATATTCGAAAACAAGCAACTTTTGGTGTATTGTGTTGGTAATACATATCTGGGGAGTTTTCTGGGCATTTGAAATTGACATTTTGCGAATTGCGTGAGCGCAAAAGTTGTTTTGATTCAGTTGGTTACATTCGGTTGGGGGTTCGAAAACCGGCGTTTCGACAATTGGTGTAGTCGACGGAGATTTCGAAAAAGAATAACAACTGAAAATTTTGTGATTTGTGTGTGGTTGCCGTATTGTTTGTGTAAAGAAGTTGTGTTTACTAGCAGATTGATTCTAAATTTGATTATTTTGGTCTTGTGTTTACATTGAATCGTTACCTGATACCTGAACATGCCTAATGCAAATGTTGTGAAGTTGCAACGGCAACGCGCGCTAGTTTTAAAATCTATTAAAAATGTTCTTGAGGCGGCCAAGAAGGCTCGTGATAATGGCGAGTATCGGACGGAGTTTTTTCTCAGGTATGGAGAGCTGGATGGGTATGTAACGAGGTTTGAGAATTTGCAATATGAAATAATAGCCTTGGTAGATGAGTCTGCCTTAGAGGAGGAGGAAGCAGTTCATACAATGTTTGATGATATGAGATATTCAATAAGGGGCATTCATAAAGATCTTTCTGATGAGATGATGGCTCGTAGTGAGCATGAAACATCTGCAGTGGTCGTAAGAGAAAATTGTTTGAGGCTTCCCAAAATTGAAATACCGAAGTTTGATGGTGACCTTACAAGGTGGCCTACGTTCATCGACTTATTCAATACTCTTATTCATAGAAATAATTCGCTGTCAAAAATAGAAAAGTTTCAGTTCTTGATTTCTTATTTAGAAAAAGAGGCAGGTCTAATAGTAAGGAATGTGCCCATTACTGAGGATAATTATGAAATAGCCTATAATGCATTAATGAGTCGATATCAGAATGAACGTGTTTTATTGAGCAATTATTGGTTTTCAATTTATAATGCTTCTCCCTCTAGGCATGATTCTGCAGTTGAACTTCGAAAATTGTTGTCAATATTTTCTGAAAATTTGGTGGCTTTAGAGATGAGTAACTTGAACCTATGGGATTTTACCAAATTCAATTTATTGTTGCAGAAATTACCTTCTTCCCTTAAAACGCGATTTGAACTAGAACATAATGGGAATAATGTTCCGGGGTTTGACATGCTTTTTGGATTTGTTGAGAAAACCTGTCGAGCTCTGGAAAATACATCCCTTACTTCCGCATATCAAGGGAGTAATGTGTCTAATGCTAGTGGTGGGTTTAGAAAGAATAATAGTCCTGCTAATCCCAAGGGAAGGCAGACACTTAGTTTTTCGACTGGCACATTAACACAGGAAAAGTGTAATTTTTGCAAGGGTTCACCACATTCGTTGATCAAATGTGATAGATTCTTGCAGGCAGAATGTCGTAAGAGGCATGCCTTTGTCAAGCGGACTAGAATGTGTTTTAATTGTTTGGGAGCTACTCATCTAGTAAATAAATGTAAATCAAAAGAACTTTGTGGGGTTTGTGGTGGAAAACACCATGTACTATTGCATTTTCCGGACATTAAAGTGACAGATTGTGATGTCAGTGGTAGTACCTCTAATGAATCTGAGAGTCATGTTCAAGTCATGGCAAGTAAGTTGTCTGTGCAGCCTAGAATGTTGCTTGCTACTGCACTAGTCTCAATATTGGATTCTGAGGGTAGATCCACCAAATGTCGTGTTTTGTTAGATTCTGCTAGTCAAGCCAATTTTATTAGTGAATCTTGTGTGAGAAGGTTGAATCTTACTCGTAAGGAGTATTCAACCCCTGTTGTTGGCATTAATGGAATGTCATCGAATGTGAGTTCGGGAAAAGTCTCTTGTGTTATCTTTCCCTACAGCAAACCGTATCCTAGCTTCAATTTGGAAGCTATTGTGATACCTCAGATTTGTGAGAAGGTACCTCAAATTCCTGCTGTTGTTCAGAAGTGGAAGTATTTAGAAAATCTTTGCCTCGCAGAGCCTTTGGCTGCACATGATGAAATGGAAATTGATCTGCTTCTAGGGGTAGAAGTATTTGGTGAGATCTTACGTTCCGGTTATGTGAGAGGACAGAATGGTGGGCCACATGCTATTAACACCGTATTTGGGTGGGTGTTAATGGGCAAGTTGGGTGGTGTTTCCACTAATAGTGTGCTGAATTTTCTAACTTCTGTGGGGGAATTGGATTGTACATTGAAAAAGTTTTGGGAAATTGAAAGTATCCCTAAGTGTGTCGCATTGTCTGAAGAGGAACAGCAGGCTGAGGAATTCTTTACGTCATCTTGTTGGCGTATGGACTCAGGAAGATATGTGGTGAAGCTTCCCTTTTCTGAATTCCCCCCAGTTCTGGGTGATTCCTATTCACAGGCTTTACATAGATTTAAGCTGTTGGAAGGACGTTTTCGTCGTGATTCCGTCTTACATGAAGCATATTGTGATTTTATGGCTGACTATTTGGAGCAAGGCCACATGTCTGAAGTTGGGAACCAAGTGGGGTCTAATAGTGAGTATTACATTCCTCATCATGCGGTGGTGAAAAGGAATGCGAATGGTGAAATAAAGCTTCGGACTGTCTTTGATGCTTCAGCTAAAACTACCAATGGAAAGTCCTTGAATGATGTTCTTCTAGCAGGTCCCAAGTTACAAAATGATATCGTCTCAATATTGTTATCTTTCAGGTTGTATTTGTATGTGTTTACCGCGGATATACGGCAAATGTATCGACAGATTTTAGTTGAGGAGTCTCACACTAGTTATCAAACTATTTTGTGGAGACCTAACGGTGACGAGCCTATAAGGAAATATCAGTTGAAGACCGTTACCTATGGAGTAACGTCTAGTCCTTTTCTAGCGATTAGGACGTTGCTGCAACTGTGTAGGGATGAGGGTGAAAGGTTTCCGTTAGCTGTAAATATTTTGGAGAATTTCTGTTATGTTGATGACGCCATTGGAGTAGCAAACTCCAAGGAAATTGCCTTGGATACTCAAAACCAGTTGATTGAATTATTGGCGTTGGGAAAGTTTGAACTGAGGAAATGGGCAAGTAATTGTTCTGAAGTACTTGCTCAGGTACCTGAGGTTCATCAGCAGCCACTTGTATTTGATAAGGATTCTCTTGGAATAAAAGTGGTGGGTTTGCAGTGGTGTCCCACTACGGATTGTTTTTCTTATTCTGTACATCCTCAGATACGGTCCTGTACAAAGAGGAATATTTTGTCAGAAATAGCAAGACTGTATGATCCTCTAGGATTCTTAGCTCCAGTAATCATTGTTCCCAAGCAAATACTTCAGCAATTGTGGGCTTTAGGGATAGGTTGGGATGATGAGCCACCGCTGGAAGTTGCAAACCAGTGGAAAACTTTTGTGGCTGAGTTACCTGAGCTATCTTCGTTGAAAATTCCTAGACATATACTTCATATAGAGGCAAAGTTTACAGAAATTCATGCTTTTTGCGATGCTTCGGAGAAGTCGTATGCAGCTGTAGTTTATCTGAGACAGGTTTCCACGGAGAACAGTATTTCTGTACATTTGGTGTGTGCCAAAACTCGAGTGGCGCCTTTGAAAAGACTGTCGATTCCACGACTGGAATTGTGTGCAGCCTTATTAGCCGCAGAGCTGATTGATTGTGTATCCCATATAATGGTAACACAGAAAATAGATAATGTTTGTGCTTGGACGGATTCGAAGGTAGTTGTGACGTGGGTCAAATCTTCTCCGCATAGGTGGCGGAGCTTTGTAGCCAATCGTGTAGCTATAATCCAGGAGAAGGTAGCTCCTGATTCATGGTATCATGTGGTTGGGAAAGAGAATCCTAGTGACTGTGCTTCTAGGGGGACTTTTCCTCGGCAATTTCTAGAACAACCCTTGTGGTGGGAGGGGCCAACTTGGCTTAAGCTTCCTCGGGATGATTGGCCTGTAACTTGTGTAGGTGAGCCTTCCTGTACAGATGTACAAGAAGAAGCAAAGGTTGTTTGTATTACTATTCACGGCTCTAGTATTGTTTCAGAATTGTTGAATAGATATTCTTCCTTACGCAAAATTGAGCGTGTTGTTGCTTATTGTTTGAGATTTCGTAAAAATTGTTTGTGTCGAAAAAGGGGTTACCCGCGTGAGATAGGTAATTTATCCGAGGCTGAATTGTATGAGGCTATGGTGGTTCTGGTCAAAGACGTGCAAAGAGTTGAATTGGATAATGAACTGCGGAAAGTTCGTCGAGCGGAGGTCTGTCCCAAAGCTATACAGAAGTTAGCTCCTTTCATTGATTCCCAGGGTGTCCTGAGGGTGGGCGGTCGCTTGAGACAGTCTAGTCTAAGCTATGATCGGAAGCATCCAATTCTGCTCCCTAGGAAGCATCGATTGACTTATCTCATTATCCAAAGTGTGCACAATAGGAGTTGTCATCCTGGACCACAAACTTTGCATTATCTGTTAAGGCAGAGATATTGGATACTATCTGCCAAACGGGCTATAGCTTCAGTGTTATCTCGTTGCATAAAATGCTTTAGAGTTAAGCCTCCTCCAGTGGTCCCCATAATGAGTGATTTACCTTCCGTTAGAATTTCGGAAGTCAAACCTTTTTCCCATAGTGGCGTAGACCTTTTTGGTCCTTTGAGGATGTCTTTAGGTAAAAGACGAGGCATTAGTTCTCAAAAGGTGTATGTGTGTCTTTTCGTGTGTATGGCTACTAAAGCAATACATTTAGAAGTTGTGTCAGATCTAACTAGTGAAGCTGTTCTTGCAGCACTTAGGCGTTTTATAGGGCGGCGAGGACGTTGCAGTGATATTTATAGTGATCAAGGTACGAATTTTGTTGGTGCTTATAAAACTTTACAGTTATTGGGTGCTAAAGCTTCTGAAGCTTTGCAAATTAAGTGGCATTTTAATCCTCCAGCTAGTCCTTCCTTTGGAGGTATATGGGAGTCCGGAGTGAAATCTGTGAAAACTCACTTGCGGCGGGTGATAGGTGCGCAAGTGTTGACTTATGAGGAATTGAGCACCACTTTAATCCAAATTGAGGCAATGTTAAATTCGAGACCCTTGTGTAGTTTGAGTTCTGATCCTAACGATGTAGGCAGCTTGACTCCGGGTCATTTCTTGACATTAGAGCCCCTGAATGCTCCGCCTGACGAAGATTTGTTGTGTGTGAAACATAGTCGGCTGAACAGGTGGCAGTTAGTGCAACAGATGCAGCAACATTTTTGGCGGCGCTGGCATATGGAGTACCTCCACACCCTTCAGCAACGACATAAGTGGAATACACCACATAATCCTCCCTCGGTCGGCCAGTTGGTTCTTCTCAAGGATGAAAATACCCGTCCTTTACAGTGGCCATTAGGCAGGATTATTAAGTTATATCCCGGTACGGGAAACATTTCGAGAGTCGCCCAAGTTAAGACGAGTAAAGGGCTGTTAGACCGTCCTTTATTGAAACTGTGCCCTTTGCCGGCACAATAGGCCATGATTTGCTTGTATATGATAATTTTTTTTTTTTCGTGTTGTGTTATGGGTGGGATAATTCCACTAATTTTCTTTTGTGGGTAATATAGGAATTACTATGATTGGAAAAAATATTTTTTTTTTTTTTTATATTTTTTGGTGGGCGGAAAATGGTTACGATTGGTATTTACCATTTAAATAATTTTGTATATTCGAATCTCCCGCGTTTTGACTTGCGAGTTTGAAGTCTGACGGTTGACGCGGAAGAAGGAGAGAAAAGTGAAGCCAGTCGGGTCTGTTCTCTGTTCACTGAGACGGTGAACCGTGGTCGATTTTTCGTGAATATAGCTGTATAGCATCGAAATTCCCGTCTACAATGGCCGAAGAAGTAACATCCCATTGAGTACAACGCGTTCAAGTACCCAGCTGGGGAAGACATCCGGCGCCAACCAACAAGGGGTGAGTCAACCGATGCATGATTAACTCGTGAGTCATTTGCGGTTATTTGCCAATTTAGTTGGTCCTTCACAATTGGCTACAATTACTTTATGGATCGAATTGTAACCAGACTTATTAAGGCTACATTTAAAAAATATTTTCATGTTATACAGGGTGTCCCAAAAACACAAAATGTACATATATTATTGCATGTTCAGATTCCTTGATGAATTTTAGTGCGACTTTATGTACCTATTACACATGGGACGAACCGTTTGTGTGTAAATCACCATTTTCGGTATAAGCAGATGCCAGAAAAGAAATAATATCACAGAAATTACAAAATCTAAAGGCTGTAACTTTGTCGTATTTCTAAGTATGAACTGCGTCAGCTTAGGTTAGACGGTCAAATTTGAATTACGGGTGTGGGCGAGCTCGTACAGTGTTGCCAGATTACACACGATTAATCGTGTAGTTACACGATTTTGGTCAATATTACACATAATATGTACAGAGGGCAAATTCTAACGATTTTTATTACAACTGGTGCGATGTAATTTTAGTATTTTCATGACTGTACATGATTTTTGGGAGGCGAGTTGCATAAATTTCTCTCTACTTCATCTGACAACACTGGTTATATGAGCTCGTACACCAGGCATGCCCACATGCGACTTAATACGGAAATGATCTATTGGGTATTCTTAATTTTATAAAATCAAATTCCTTGTTATGACTTTTGTTTTACAAGACGAACATGAAAATTACAATAATAATTTTCCATATTATTAAGGAATGTAGTGACGACCGATGAATGTGCAGCGATAAAAATCATGAGCAGGTTCACAATAATGCAAAATGTAGAGGAGCGGAAATGCCAATGTTCCTTGCAACGTGATTGCAAATTGGTTTGCCTAAATTTGAATTTAGAATAAATAATTAGTATAAAAGGATATTAAACTTATTTGATACATATGTATTGATTTGGATCTGAAGCCCTAAGCAGCAATAAATATTGTTCACATTACCATACATTTCTACTATTGTCTTGATCTACTGAAAACAGCGAAAATATCTGTATCTAGCACTTCATTTACAGCTGTGAAATTTAAGGGTTAGTGTTTTGTGGTGAGAAGCAAAATGTGAGGCAACTCGTTTACTTCATGTAAGTATGATGTTTTTCATTTCAAGAAATTAAGTGATATATTTGTCTCCAATGTGAAATTTGTTGCTTTTGACAGACGCGCACTTTTACGCGCAGTTTTGATATCAAAATTGCTAGTATTTAGAAGACTTTCTAAATAATTTGATATCAAATTTCATCTGGAATATTAATCCAAAAACCAGTATGACACGTTAACAAATTTCATAACAGATTCGTTCGTAAGTTTGATATGAAATTTGACAGCAAATTTAGTATCATGTCATACGGCTCTAACAGGCAAAGCGCCTAAAACCTGAAGAGAAGTAGTAGTGCGACCTCCGCACGGTGTGAAAAGTAGCAAACGCCTAATCTCTTCCTGGTGTCCCAGCGCAGCCGTCTTCGGTCTGCGTTGCTCTGCATTCTGACCTTTCCCGCCCATGTATGGAACACTTGGCCGTTCAGCGTTCAGATAAACCGTGAACTGATTATGCGGCGTGTAACTGCGCATATAAGCGAATATTCTGTTATATACCGTGTGGGCGAAAAAGAAAAAACTAAGGCGGTGGCCGGACGAAGCTGGCCCGGCACATGTGTGCTGCGACTAACGGTCTCCATGCTGAGGCTGAGCCTTTGATACCATCTGTCTACTGCTGGTTCAGAATCGTGATGGGCTGTAAACAGACGTAACATTGAACGATGGATAAATAATGAACAAACATCTAACATCTTCGAATACGAACTGGGCTTTACAGTCACTTAGGTTAGATTAGATTAATATACCATGGTATCACACTTGGTGGCACCAAAGGAATAAGAGCTGAATAACAGCAATGTTGTCACGCGCCCTTCCAACAAATCTACTATAGATTCGCGATCTGTGTTAAGATCAATGTATGATGTATGCACAAGCTAGGAATAAGAGTTTCTAATTCCTCCATCCTCCATCTAGTGCCCAAACCTCTTAGATATCCGCATACCGTTAACGCCATCAATTGTGGTAACAAGGCATAATGAGTGGGGCGATTATACCTCCTTCCACTACGACGCCATTGTGCCTATTGAGGCTCACACCTATCTAGAGTTCACCGTACAATCGACACCTTTTAACGAAGGCGATGGTCGAGTTGGGTGAAACTTCGTTGAAGTCAGTAGGTTTCAGATGGGTGAATCAGAGAGACCGAAACCTAGCTCTTTCTAGTCCTACATAGACAGGAGCACAATATGTGCTTCGATGTTTCGTCCCCCATATAGCAGAAATGACAGTCCGATGTTTAAACCAGAGCTATTTGCCTCAAGTGGTTTCTCATACGACAATTACGACAATATCCTGTGAACTGACCAGAATGGGCAGATCACTCCTGCTCCATTCTAGGATCCTCGGAGGGGCCTGATTAGAGGGGTATGGTCTAGTCTGAGGATGATCTCACTAGATTTGGTAAAATATGAGGTTCAGTCTCTCAGCACTGCCCTCGTGGTACTCGTTCGCTATCAGTGCACACCAGTGGAAGACGAAACACAAGGTGCCACACGAACGGCAAACATGTGTCATGGCTTCAGAAATGACAACAGCCGCCAAAATTTGCTTTACGTTAATACTTAACCGAACCACTATCCACATTCGGTCTATACGGACTGTCGAATAGTTAAAGTGTGTTCCAGATCGTGTTTGGAGGGAAATAATTGTAATTTCCCTTCCAAGATAGCGCTATTACCCAGTGGTGGTAACAGACACAGAAATTGGAGCATTCTCCTGCCTTCATAATGCAATAACTTCAGTGAACGACCCATCGACCCTTCTATAGAATAGCTGCACTTCGAATCGAAAGAGTTACCTAGTGGGCTGGTGTAAGGTCAGGTACGCTAATTATTACTGAGGGAAGGTGTACAGAATTAAATAAGGTACCTCCACCGTGCTCCTCACTAATCTCATGATATAGAAAATTCTTCACTTCCTTTCCTTCCTTTAGTCCACGATTACATGGGACATCCTGAGGGCACTAGTTGGGGCACTAGGATGACTCAGTTTCTTTGTGACTTGCCATCTGAAACAGTGACAACACCAACTCCAACAGATGATGTTGAATTACAAAGGAGTTAGGCAAGTGTGTATCTTGTCGCCGCCGCCGATGTTATTCAATCTACAGGGTGTCCAGATATTCGACCTATAATGCTTGACAGGTAATAGGCCTTACGTTTCTATGAAAATTGTTATAGGAACATGAAGCCATACAATGCTTAATTTTTAAGATACAGGGTGTCAAAGTTTTACTTTTATTTTCGTTTTTTCTCAATTATTCCACAATAAAATGGCACAACGATCTAAAATTACGTAACGGGGGGTTTTTCAAGGCGAGAAATCTAAATTCAACAACTGTTTTTTATTGTGAATACGGGGAGCCACTTACGGCACATTGAACTCATTTAAATTATCAAAACTTTTTTGCGCTTAGGTGCATCAATATGAGTATCAAAAAAATCGTTTTCTCGATATGTTTTACGTGAAAAAGGTATACTTTGATTATGTCCCTGGAGGTAACCGTTTTCGAAATAACCTTCATTAAAATTTCCAATGCAACTGAATTATCGGTATTTCCGCACCAATAAATATAGGGGTCATACTTTTAAATACCATTAACGAAGTATTCTTAAACTTCAACACCACCTATTTTAAAATTAGATATGTCTGAAATATGTTTTTTGATCTAACAGAATTCGTTCGAGAATACCGATAATTCTTTCTTTCGTGCCTTGAAAACTTCAGGAGATAACATGCAGAATTTAACAAGCTAGGACAATTTTCCTAAAACTTCGGAAATTTCTCACCACCAAAAACTTGAACTTCAGTTTTAGACACAGGAATTACAGGATGATGAAATGTTCTGGTCTGATCTATTACACGGCACGGAAGTATAGACGCTGAAGGCATCAATTATTATAAATACTCGTAAGATCAAAGCGTTCGAAATGTGGCCTGTGCGACGAATGCTGTGTATCCTGGGTCGATCATGTGAGAAACGCGAACGTTCTTCAGAGAGTCGGTTTAGCAGAACGAGAGCTTTTTGATGTTGTAAGGAAGATCAAAATAGCTTACCTAGAACATATAACACGTGAGGAACGCTATCACCTCCTGCGTCTCTTTCTTCAAGGAAAGATCCAAGGAGGGAGAAGACGAAATAGAAGAAAAAGGCTATAGTGGCTGAGAAACACCTGTCACTAGACAGGAATAAGCGACTTCCAAGAATTGCAGAGGGCTGCAATTAATGGGATCATCTGATGATAGAAGGGATGGACGCCTAAGCGGGAATCTGCATGGTACCCTAAGAAGAAGAAGAACACAGAATAAATACAACAAATCCGCTTTTCCAAATAAGTTTTTGTTGCTGTATGGGTACATATACGCTCTACTTTGCCCATCACTAGGTACTGAGGTTAAGTAAATCACCTGGTGTGGCGATACGGACTGCAGATAATAAGATCTCGATTGAATGTTGTTCTGTTATTGTGCGCGAATGCTTGTCAGAGGAATAGACGGCTTTCGAGCATACATACGGACACCACGTACCCCATTATTGCTACAAGCTACTCAGATTACTGATGAAACAAATACAATCTTTTAGGCATTTTTATATGCTGTGTTTTAGTCCAACAACAGTACAAAAAATAGAGGAGAAATACAAACATAGGAAATTACTACTTTTTTTAAATTTTAAAGAATTGAATGAAAGTGAATTCCCATTATAGACAAATCTAAGAGGAGAGACTTATAGAAGTAGTAGAGGCGAATATCTAAAAGAACCCCTGGTGTCAAAATCTAAGGTGACATAATATATAATAAATTATGTGCCTCCTGCTTGCACGAATAATACAGATAGCAATCCCAAGATGAATTACCACATTTCAATCTAGTAGCATGCCAAGGTCTTCGGGGGCCCCCCGCAATTTTTTTCACGGGGCCCCCACTACATAAAAGTAATGGGTTTATAGATAGAACAAATTTGGTGTGACCTTAACTTTATATTTAGATTTTTTTTCGTTTTTGAAGAATAAGAACTCATAGACCTTACGTAAAATATGATTATACATCGATTAGTGGCACAGATACGCGTCGCGTCTGTACTGTCAGTACTTATAAGGCAAAAGATATTTAATTTGATTATGGAAAATTATAAGGTATAGACATATTCTGTCTCTATAAAATAAGTATTATAGTTGTCACTATGTAAAAAATGGAGCCAAGTTGATTGACTCAGTACTTCCCAAACATAATAATGATTTCGTTTTATTGCTTTCCCATTTCATTAAACTATAGTCTGAAATCCCCTTGCAACCAAATCATCGCCCTCCATCCCGCAAAAAAACGTCCAACACAAAAACTCTCGTAAATAGTTTCTTGCGTCTCCCTCCTTTAGAAACTAGGACGCCACAGCTTTCATTCTGCATGCTTCAACTGACGATGCAAAACGATCAAGAGCCTCTAAACCGTCTAAAGCGAAGTGTGAGCTGTTTTTATATTTTTCGTTTTTTAATTATTGTCGTGCAACCACTGACACGATTTTTCAGACACTGGCGCGTTTTCCACTCCCGCCGCGATAGTCACTTCTGTGTCGAAATTTCATTAAAATCAATTTAATGATTTTTGCTACATACACAGAACGAAATTAAGCAATATTCGTATATGTATACATCACAAAACTCTAACTCCCTTGGTTTCTGTAATAGGCAAGGAAATGGATATGGACTTAAAAAAATACGCCATAGGTCAAACTATTATGAATACAACAAATCTTTCAGTTTTACAACCCGCCACCCCCCAACCACCCCAATTTCACCCCCACCCAAGAAAACGTAGAAACTTATCAGAAACCCCTAAAACGCCTAAAAACAAGGTTTGAGCTGTTTTTATATTTTTAGTTTTTTATTATTGCTGCACCGCCACTGACACGATTTTTCCAAAACATATACGCTTTCCATCCTCGCAGCGGTAATAATACTGTGTCAAAATTTCGTTAAAATCAATTTAATAATTGCGTTACGCAATACAGAACGATGTAAAACAATACTCGTATGTCTGCATACATCACAAATTCTAAGTCCTTTGGTTTCTATACTAAGCAAGGCAATGTTCAAATGGACCTAAAAAAGTGTAGGTACCTATTTTGCCGCTATGTTTTTCATTCACAATTTTCCAACCCCCCACCCCCCCAACCACCCCAAATTCACCCCTACCCAAAGGAAAAGTAGAAAATTATCAGGAACCCCTAAAACGCCTAAAAGCAAAGTTTGAAGCGTTTTTATTTTTTTTTTTGATTTTTTTATTATTGCTGCGCCGCCACTGACACGATTTTTCCAGAACATACACGTTTTCCATCCTCGCTGCGGTAACGATACTGTGACAAAGTTTCATTACAATCCATTCCCTAACTTACGTTACTCGAAACAGAACGATCTGAAGCAATACTCCTATGTACATATTTATCAGAAAATTCTAAGTCCCTTGGTTTCTGGAGTAGGCAAGGCAATGTTCGAATGGGCCTAAAAAAGGGTATTATAATAATAATAATAATAATAATAATAATAATACTTTATTGCCCTACAGATAAATCCAATTACAGGACAATTTAAGAGAACTTAAAGCTAACAGTTGCAACCAACGGACATACTTATAACAAAAACCTGGAGGTAACATAATAAATTTCAGAATATTTTTGAATAATTTCCTTGATATGGCTATAGTTAATATCACAATGATCAGAAACCGAATTGAAGTTAGAACACATTACATGCAGTGGCGCTTTGGCTAAAAGATTAGTTCTCGGCATGCTCATATAAAAAGTGCAACACCTACGCGAACTTTGTTTTGGCACATAAAAGTTTAATTTTGACAGTAAGAACATAGAATCTATTTCATTATGTACTAATTTACAAAGAAACTTTAAACCAAAACTATCTCGCCTTAGATCTAGCGGCTGGACATCGAACTTTGCTAATAAGTTTACATGGTTTGCACCTCTGCGAGGATAAACACCATCTTCTTTGAATGCAAGATATTTTAAAAACTTCCTCTGAACATTTTCTAAAGCTAGTGTGTGATTTGCATAGCAAGGATTCCATACAATTGATGCGTATTCCATCTTAGAGCGTACTAGTGTAAAGTAAAGTGTTTTTAAAGTAGAAATATTGGAAAAAGATTTACAGTTTCGTATTAGAAATCCAAGAGTTTTTGTCGCAGAGCTAACAATATTATCTATATGAGGCACAAATTCTAATTTAGCATCAAATGTCACCCCTAAATCCTTCACTACAGATAGTCTAATTAAACTAACATTACCTAATTGATAATTGAAGTGTATAGGCTGCAACTTTTTTGTGAATGTACAGATTTTACACTTATTCACATTCAAGTGCAGCTTGTTTTCATCACACCATTCAGTTAATGTAACAAGATTATTTTGCAGTGTAAGACAGTCGTTACTACTCTTCACTTCGACATAAATCTTTAAATCATCTGCAAACAATAGTTTGGAGCATGTCAAACGTTCAGAAAGATCGTTGATAAAATAAAGAAATAATAATGGCCCGAGGTTAGAACCCTGAGGTACTCCAGAAGTAGCCCTATACTGTGCAGAACTGTATCCATTATAAAACACATATTGCATCCTATTTGATAGGTAGGATGATATCAACTTGATCAGATCATTGTTGAAGCCAAAGTAGGATAGTTTGGCGATTATTTTCGAGTGGCTTATTCGGTCAAATGCCTTCGAGAAATCAGTATATGCAACATCAACTTGACCTCTATTGTCTAAAATCTCCGATAGCTCCTGTGTTAATTCTACTAGATTAGTCACGGTAGATCGGTTACGCATAAAGCCATGCTGGGATGTTGACATCAACTGACATGTCTTTGGATAAATTGAGGCATATAACGACATCTCGTAGACCTTTGCAAAATTGTTCAGTATTGCTATACCTCTATAGTTAGCTATGTCACATCTATCACCTTCCTTAAAAATAGGACAGATCCTGGCAATTTTCCACTTGGTAGGAAAGACACAAGTTTGAAGTGAGGCATTGAATATTTTATGTAGAGGTAATACAAGTATGTGAGCGGCATCTCTTATGATGAAGCTGCAAATCTTATCCTCGCCAGCGGTAAATTTATTTGGAAGAGCTAATAGAGAATTGAGAATGGTCTGCTCGGAAATGGTGTCAATTTTGAAAGTGTCAATACTGATTTTATTTGAGGGTGTATCGCCTATTGATTCGGTCAAATACACATTACAGAAGAAATCGGCAAATGCATTCACAATAGAGTCTGGCTTGTCAAATACACTGTCGCCTAGTACCATACGACCAGGAATTCTAGTAGACTTTTGTTTAGAATGTATGAATGACCAAAACTGCTTAGGATTAGCTATCATGTCACTTTCAATTTTCCGTAAGTAAGAGTTATACGCCAAAGATATTTGTTGCTTGATTATCCTACGCAGTCTGGAAAATTCATTGTAATCCTCTAACCTATTGTGACGTAAGTATTTGCGATGTACTTTATCTTTCAACTTGATATTTTGTATAATATCAGAGTTATACCACAAAGGATATTTACGACTATAAATTTTGTATTTAGGTACGTATAAATCGAGCAAAGAATAAAGTTTCTTATAAAATAGATCACACATAATGTTGACGTCATTAGCCTCGTCTAAAAATGACCAATCTATGTAAGTGAGTGCGTTATATAATCCAACAAAGTTTGCTTTTTTGAAATTGTATGCAAGATTTGTTACATTAGCATCGAATTGAGGATCACTTCTAGAATTAATATTACATACAATTGATAGAGCTGGGTGATATGAGTCCTCCCTTACTAATGGCAATTGATCCTGCGAAACATTGCATTCAATATTCGTTGCAACCAGATCCAACATTCTACCCATGAAGTTCAATATAGTATTTTGTTGTGTTAATCCAGTAAAATCGAGAAAATTGTTAAATACTTTAGTAGACCTATCAGCATCATGATTAGTGTAATTAGCTATATTAAAGTCTCCCAGGATGAGGATGTTGGATTGATTGACAACTATTTGACTAAACATATCAAAGAATAATTCAAAATCACTAAAACTAATATTAGGTGGGATATATACAACATAAATGAATAATATTTGATAATGAGCAGTACACTTAGCACCCACAACATCGATGGATGGAAACTCATGATTCAATTGATCAAGCGTAATTTTTTCGAGAGTATACTGGGTATTCCTGCATGCTAACAGCACTCCACCGCCGCAAGTGGTCCCAGATCGTATAAGATCACGATCAGCACGTAGAACAGTGTAGTTGGGGGAAAAAAGTTCACTGTCACGAACATCACTACGCAACCATGTTTCAGTTAACCCTACAAAGTCGTAATGGCACTCCAAGACTGATACGTAAAATTCATTGAGTTTTGTATTAAGTCCACGTACATTTTGGAGATAACAGTGGAATGAGATTTTTCTGCTGGGCTTATCTAGTTTTCCTGAACTATTTTCGGGACACCCCTAACGTATTTTATTTTCAAGCCTCTTTCACCGTTAGCAGATCGATTATCAATTTCTTGCTTCAAATTTTTATAGTGTTCTACCTGACGTGGCGTGCGATCAAAAGCTACAGTTACTCTTGAAAATCTTTCATGTCTTTTTAGGTTTGAGACTCCTTTAATACATCGGTGAACACAGCTCTCATCACTTAATTTTACTTTAATCGGTCTAGGTTTGTTACCATCCACTGTTCTGCCAAGCCTTATTAAATTTACGTTATCTAAACTGATGTTATCTGCAAGAACATTTATGACAGTTTTCACATGCTCAGTATCTTGGGCCTTTCTCTGATTATCAGACAGACGACTATCCTCCGGAACGCCAAATAAAATTAGGTTGCTTTTACGGGAGTTCCTGTCGCTTATTTCGTGAATTATCTCCTCAAAATCAATGGAATGAGTTGCTACAGGACCACTTTTGGCAGACTTTAGCTTGGTGACCTCCTCCTGCAGAGATACCACCAGAGCCTTTAGGTCAGCCATCGTGGAACCCATTTCGCTGCATACCTCGCAAGTGAAATTTATATTTGGTTTGATTCGGATTGCCTTTACATCGTTCAAGGATAAGTCGACACAGCTATAATAAAAATATTTTTTGCATACAGAACAATTGGCGAATTTCCCTTCATCGCCGACCTTTTGACAACAAGAACAGGTAATTTGTGCTGCCTGTGGCATTATTCAAAAGTTAAATAATAAAAAGGATAGGAAAATGGGCGAGGATGGACACACTTCACTCCCTTGGGTCGATAAGGGAGACTTTATTTCACAGAAAGGTAGACCACGGAAGGGAGAAGGTACGTGAGACAGAGGTGTGAAAATGAGTCGCAAAAATTAATAAATGCTGTGGAAGCGTTATAGCTCTCTCCGTATGCCGGCGGACACCGCAGATATGTAATGAACGGGGCACAATCGTCAATTATTTGTAAACAGCTACGAGCCGGGCTAGTACCCGCCAACACAGCCGCGTACCGGCGTTGTCTGATTATCTTGAAAAACCAGCGAAAAACAGTCGTATATGAAATAGAATTACAGTTATGATACCTGCATATCTATGGTAATCACTGGTTATCACCAATTTTAATAAATCACTCTGGAAGATACAGTAAATACGTGAAACTACACAGAGAAAAATTAAACACGTCCGTTCGTCACGACAGACACAACAGACATTATGCCGCTAGGTATTTCTTTTACAGGTCAATGGATAGCCTATTATGAGTACAACACATTTTTGAGATTTACAACCCCCCACCCCCCAACCACCCCAATTTCACCCCCACACAAAAAAAAGTAGAAAATGATCAGGAACCCCTAAAACACCTAAAAACGAAGTTTGTGGAATATTTTTTTTTGTTTTTTGCTAATTACTCCGCCGCCCCTATACCGATTTTGAAAATTATAAGGACATTACCTACTACGACCCCCCAGCATATCGCTGCCCAAATTCCATCACAATCCATGCAGCGATTACTGAAATTACCAGGCTAGGAAAGCGCGCACAGACCGACAGACCGACAGACACCGACAGACACGGACAGACAGACAGACCGGCGGAAATGAGTGACATGGATTTTCGTTATTTAGACATCATAAAACGCCCAAAAAGCGTGTTATCTCAAAATCGAAAATTTTCGCGATCACAATACTCCCCTCACCTATCGGTGTTGAAGTAAAAGCGAGGGAAAAAGCTTGCTCAAGGTAGTCGAGGCTGAGTGGGGGCCCCTTGGATGTCCGAGGCACCGCGGGCCCTGCGGGCCCTTTCGGCACGCCACTGAAGGAAACCTGGAAAAAATGTACGCCTTACTCTTTGATTTGGACAACATAGGATTTTCCTTTAAAGCATATCCAATCATACTGAGTCACAGTCAACTGATGAGTTAGGAATATGATCGTGATTCAACTTCATAAGTTGGTACTTTCCTTTCCAGAAGCAACCGCCTTTGAAATGAGAAAGTTGTACGGTCAGTCAGCAGTAGAAGAATAAAAAATAAATGTTAAAAAAATACGTAATATTCGTGCGCTGCGAAGTTTTAAGTGCGTTCCTGTCACATCAGCCTTATACAGGGTGTCCAGTTAGTGTGTAATTCTTCGATATCGCGCAAGATATACCTGATAGAAGAAAATGTCAAATACAAAAGTTATTTGGTTACCTAAGACGCATATTCTAAAAACATTTTGAAATATACAGGATGTTGCGGGAAAGTAGGATAGTGATAAACTTGATTTTTTTTATATGGAACTATAACTTTTCGTTAAATTCTTCTGATGTCCATCATTGATCTCTATTCAACCCTAAAATATTTTGGGGATCGATTTCGACGTTGCCAAGTTATAATTTATTTTCTATTAATTTCCGGATTTGTTAGGTCGCAAGTAATACGTCCAAATTGATATATTCCTTTAACTTCTCTCAATTATATTATACAGCGAGTTACTTGAATATTGGTTGGATGTTATTTTGGATGTTACCAGCAATTTGTATCTACAGGGTGTTTTTGGCAGAATTTTAAATTACGGCAACTTGAAGGTCATTTTACTTTGTTTTTTAAATGTAACACCCTATATTCTTTATTTTAAATCGAAATATCTACTAGTACCCTATCTCGTCTTGTAATATTTTTTTTCGCACTTGCGACGTTGCCAAGTTATAAATTATTTTTCCAAATTTTTAAACAACTATCCCGGATTTTAATTTATTTTAAATAGAATCCTCTAATTATTTATATTGTAGTGAATTGCGCATGTCGAATTTAGTGAGATCTCACAATTTCAAAATTTTTGTTTCTATTAATTACTGAGATACGGCAACACCGCTTCTTGAGTAAACGGTACCGGAACGCTTCAATATTTCCAAAACTACCACAGCTGGAGAGGTGAAATTCAATACTTGGGGGTTTTTGAACATACAGAATTCAAAAACGCTAACATCAGTGCTGTCAGATTTACCACTTTTACCTTAGACTACATAAATAGGGCATTCCTTTCAAAATTATGACGTAAAATCGGTAAATCTGACAGCACTGATGTTAGCGTTTTTGAATTCTGTATGTTCAAAAACCCCAAGTATTGAATTTCACCTCTCCAGCTGTGGCAGTTTTGGAAATATTTAAGCGTTCCGGTACCGTTTACTGAAAAAGCGGTATTGCCGTATCTCAGTAATTAATAGAAACAAAATTTTGAAATGGTGAGATCTTACTAAATTCGACATGCGCAATTCATTGAAATGAAGATAAGTAGAGGATTTTATTTAAAATAAATCAAAATCGGGGATATTTGTTTAAAAAATTCGAAAAATAATTTATAACTTGGCAACGTCGCAAACGCTAAAAAAAATATTACAAGGCAAGGCAGGGCATAAGTGGATATTTTGATTTAAAATAAAAAATACAGGGTGTTATATTTAAAAAAACAAAGTAAAATGACCTTCAATTTGCCGTAATTTAACATTCTGCCAAAAACACGCTGTAGATACAAATTGCTGGTAACATCTAAATTAATATACACTTGATATTCAAGTAACTTGCTGTATAATATCATTGAGAAAAGTTAAAAGACTATATCAATTTGGACGTATTACTTGCGACCTTGCAAATCCGGAAATTAATAGAAAATAAATTATAACTTGGTAACGTCGCAATCTATCCTCAATATATTTTAGAGTTGAATAGAGATCAATGATGGACACTAGAAGAATTTAAGAAAAAGTTATAATTCCTTATAACAAAATCAAGTTGATTACTATCCTACTTTCCCGCAACACCCTGTATATTTTAAAATATTTTTAGAATATGCGTCTTAAGTAACCAAATAACTTTTGTATTTGACATTTTCTTCTATCAGGTATATCTTTCGAGATGTCAAAGAATTACACACTAACTGGACACCCTGTATATGTTACGGTCAAAGATGATATTTCGGTCTTAAACCATATTGGCCGGCCATTATCGTGAATGTCGGGACGGGGACGTCCTGATATTGACCAGCCAATAGCATAAATATCCATGTAAACTGGGCAGTGTTGATAGACTGGGAATGGATTTACGTTTTTCCGACTTTGCCCGGGCAATCTCGTTAATGTTTGATCAAGAGCGGGCTTGAATGAAGTTCCACAAATAAAGGAGCCCTCAAGCAAAAATGTACGCAAGCGAATTCAATCCATGTTTGGGAAAGCTTCTACACGTATTATTGGAAAATCTCAGTGACGATGTTAAACGGAAATAAATTTTACTTAGAGAAGCTGAAAGCCAAAATACAATTTTTGGAGGCCAAGGATATAAGCGTTGCTATAAGTAAGGGCGGCTGCAAAAACAAGAAATGTGCGTGCCGTGTCAATGGCAAAGTCTGCCATTCAAAGTGTCATGGCTCATTACCATGTTGTAATAAAAATGCTCAGTGGATGCTTTGATCTAGTTTTTATAGATATTTTACTGGGAAAAGTCAATCTTTTCGGCCAGTACTACCTTTGAAGAAGAGTCGTAACTTAGGAAGCACCCTGTATTTATAAAATAAAAGTTGAGGGGTAGAGGTAAATAGCTGTAGACGAAACAAAGTTTAAATTTTGTGCTACCAAGACATATTATGGCGCTGACTGTTGTCTCATAATTTACTTTATACTACAAAGAAAACTATAATCCCATACATTACTGATATTTCGTACTATTTATATAGAATACATACTTATTGCCTGACTTAATGTTTGGGAGATATTTCCAGGTTATCCTTTATGGCCTATAAATAAAGCATTAATAAAGTTCCACCACAAGGGCGAAATCTATGGATGTTTTCCTTCTAACGCTTATTCCTGTTTTTCTACTTGTTCCTGTATGGAATTTTGTGTTTTCAACGGTATAAGACCTGTTCTGGTGTAAAAATAAACTGGACTATAATAATTATGCAATTACTAGTGTCTAATGGGAAAAGAAATAGGTTAGTAAATAGTAATGTTTTTGCTTTACTTTATTAAACTAGTGGCATGAAAACCGGAATAGCGACACAAAATATATTATAGTAATTTATACAAACTGGGTATTATAAGCTTATGTATAGTTCTAATAAAATTATTAAAATTGCTCGAAACCACTATAGTATCTAATTTAACGCACTATATTTCATTGAAATTTCGGTTGTTATGTTGGTCCAAAATCGACCTGTACTCTTTTGTGTTTGTGCTACTGCTGCAGTTTTCTGTATTTCTATTGTGGACACCATGGGTGAACTAGCAATAATGATAATATCTAGTTCTTTTGAAGCCTTCCAAGTTAAAATGCTTTCTTGAAGTAAATAGCATAGCGTCAGTTTAGTAAATTGCATCTCAATGGTACAATGGCAGGATGCAGCTAGCAGAGATCTGATTGTGTATGCGCTTTGCTTTGATAGGTTCTCCGAGATGCAATGGACGTCCTTGAGACATTCAGACTTGCAATTGTTTATGTAAATAGATCGTGCCCAAGCAGGCAGGATGAATAATTGTTGGTGGTCGATGATGAGATGCGAGAATACACCGATGTTTCCTTTCTGATTATTTCATTTTTTCCATCAAATCATGTCAGCTCGATCGTACACGTGTATACAGGGTGGGAATCGTTTGGATAAGAACCAGATATCTCTAGGTTTGGTTAGATTAGGGTTGGTTGGGGTGGACTCATGTCATCTGGCTGCATCTCACCAAACAGAGCCTTTCTCCTCGCTCCAAGTGCCTCGTTGTCCAAAATGATATGTAAAGCAATCTCTTGAGACTAATGGCAAAATCTACACTCCTGTTCTCTGTTGGTGATTCCAAGAGTGTATATATATTGTCTGAAGTAACCTTGTAATAAGAGCAATAACTGCCGAACATGATGCCCTTCAAGCTTCACTAACCAGCTAGTGAGCCGCTCATTTGAGCGTCTCAGCAGCTTATGGTGTAGTGCTTGTCCAAGGTAGACTCGCCAGTGGCTGAATAGCCTTTTGAACGATCGATCTCTGTCTATTTAGTCGAAGACTGTTCATCAGACGTATTTTCAATAAACGCCGCGCCGGTGACCCTCAGAATTCTGTCGTATCCCCTACACTGTTTCTGCTGTACATCAACGAGCTGCTGGAAATAAAATCCAATCCGTTTGCAATACAAAGTCTATAAAAAAAAAACAAAGAAAGCCTAGAGCACGAACCTCACTTACTCTATGCTTCGTTAAACAAAGGTGCATGCAAAAAGTCAAAATTGTATAATCTACATAGCGTAACGTTAGAATCGTTTGATGACGTCAATAACCGTTAACGTTTTACTACTGGCACTTTGGAAAGGGTCGTGCAAAAGGTTGCTAGTGTTGCTGCCTGAGTTTTCTGTACGTCAAACTGTAATTTATTTAATAATTCCTACTCGCCAATTGTTTTGATATCTGTGTTTATCTGTGAGGTATATTGCTGTCGCCGACGTACCGTCTCCTGGGATGATAATAGGTAGTTTTCGTTGTTCTTAATTAATCTTACCGCTTCGGTTAACAAATACGTTGTCAGATCCGCTATTTGACAGATAAATAAATAGTTTTCGGAGCAAGACACCGCTGTAAGATGCCCCCTAACCTTATTTTGAGCTATTTGGTAGCATTTGTGTAAAACGACGGATAATAATTGTTGCAGATCTACTCAAAAGTCAAAATCAGTGTCACTGTCAAAATCAAAACAGGTTATGATCTAATTTTTATTCGTGCTGCGCATGCATGTCACTTCGTCAATCGCTATGGCTATCGTCCGTACAATACCGGCATTTAGCGGTTACGATATACGTAAAACGAAATGCAAATGTCAAAGTTGTCAAATAGCGTTAATCGGAACATCACTTTGTAAGTAACGAAAATTGCCTAGTGACACTGGTTTTGACCTTTACAATACTCATCTGCTATTTTGACGTTATGGTGTCAAAGTTGTAGCTCAAAATAAGGTTAGGGGGCATCTCACAGTGGTGTCTTGCTCCGAAAACTATTTATTTATCTGTCAAATAGCGGTTCCGACAACGTATTTGTTAACCGAAGCGGTCAGATTAATTAAGAACAACGAAAACTACCTATTATCATCCCAGGAGACGGTACGTCGGCGACAGCCATATACCTCACAGATAAACACAGATATCAAAACAATTGTCGAGTAGGAATTAGTAAATAAATTACAGTTTGACGTACAGAAAACTCAGGCAGCAACACTAGGGATCTTTTGCATGACCCTTTCCAAAGTGTCAGTAGTAAAACGTTAACGGTTATTGACGTCATCAAACGATTCTAACGTTACGCTATGTAGATCATACAATTTTGACTTTTTGCATGCACCTTTGTTTAACGAAGCATAGAGTAAGTGAGGTTCGTGCTCTACGCTTTCTTTGTTTTTTTTTTATAGACTTTGTATTGCAAACGCTCTATCTGGGGTGTATTGTAAATGAGGCATGTGACCCGAAGAAAGAAGTAAGATGCCGCATTGAACAGGCCACAAAGGCATTTATGAGTATGCGAAGATTTTTCATAAGGTCAGATCTCAGCCTAAAACTTCGGATACGCATGGTCAGATGCTACATTTTCTCGGTTCTTCTGTAAGGATGTGAGAGTTGGACCCTAGATGCTACGTTAGAAAAGAAAATCGACGCCTTTGAAATGTACATTTATCGCCGTATACTCAGAATATCATGATGGGTTCAAATAATAATGAACGTTGAAGACCTTAATCGTATGAAGAAACAAAAAGAACTCATGCTTACCATCAAGGAACGAAAAACGGCTTATATAGGTCATATCATGCGAGGGGAAAAATACGAACTTCTGCGACTGATTATAGAAGGAAAAGTCCAAGGTAAAAGGTCTGTCGGCAGACGACAAAATTCTTGGTTGAAAGACATCCGAAGATGGTTTAGTGGCTCATCGCTTGATATTTTTCGCATGGACGTATTTAAGACTACGTTAGCTATTTGGATCGCCAACCTTCAAAAGGAGACGGCGTCATAAGAAGAAGATTGCAAACGCTCAGAATGGAACAAGCTTTGGATATCGTTTTGAGGCGTCGGCGGCATATTGGACGTGATCATATACAAATAAACACCTAACAATATTGGTTTTGTAGGACCACCGAAGCATGACATTTCGCTCTCATAGTTCAGTTCCCTGATGCTAACGCGCTGTTGCCGGAAATAGTGGAAACGCCTAATTTTGTAGCTTTTATTAGAACATACTGTCAAATAAAAACGTGTGAAAGAAAACGTGGTCCTTTTCTACAATGATAAACCACAAAGTAAGTATTATTGCTATCAAAATCATCACGGTTCTGTTCTCATTGCCGCATAGTGGTTTTTAGACCTGGCAATACCGAACGTAATAATATCGTATAGTAATCTTTCGTCGATAGCGTAAAACTTTATCGGTTATTCGCAGATTCGGTCATTTCGGGAGAACTGCGCAAGTCACAAATAACCGATAACGTGAAATAACGTCAGGTAACGGACGTGCAAAAGGTCCTTTCTGACAAAGAAGTCTCACGTTGGCTTACCAACTGTGGAAATGGACGGTCACCCAATAGTCGAGTCACCTTCCGTCAAGCTTGGAATTTTGTTCAGCTGTAGGAAGTTTTATACACCAACGCAACTACTGCTTTTCTACAAGGCACAGATCCGACCTTCGTTGGAGCACTGCTCCTATGTGTGAGGAACTGGGGATGCGCTTCCGAAGAACTCTCTGAAACTTCTGGACACAATCCAGACGAGAGCAATTAGACTAATCGATACGCCTAACCTCACAAAGGACATCGACAGTCTGGAACATCGAAGAAGGGTGGCTGACCTGTCCCTGTTTTCTATCACGGAAGATGGTCGAGTGAGCTCTCCCAGATTAGAACACCTAAGGCCGTCCTAACGAGGAAAGACTCTGCGAGCTCATCCTTATCAGTTTGGGGTCCCTACTCCCCTGTAGAATGAGCTGCCAAATTTGTTTCCCGGCGGCTACAACCAGCAGCGTTTCAAATCTAACGTGCACCGACACTTATCCTCTGGAAGCGCTTCTACAACGCCATAGGCTTTGCTGGAGGCTGACCATAAAAAAACGCTGGCGTTGTTTTTCGTTGGACAATTGGTGCTAACCTTATGGGCGGTAGTTATGCCTTTGCCACAGCTGGATTTTGGACCGAAGAATAACATGCTTTCGCCACTTCTTGCAAGCTCGTCTATATACCCATTGCCACCAATACTTGCGTGGTCTGGTACCCAAAAGAGATGTACACAGTTGTGTGGAGCTAGTAAGCTAAGGATGTTGAAACAGTCCCATACCAGTTTTGAATGAGAGAAGATGTAGTTTAGTTATACTGAGTCACAAAAAAACTGAACACCACGGCTGCCCCAGGAAAAATCACAGTATTCTGAGAAGTCAGGTGTGAAAGTTCCTTCCTTGTAACGATCACAATTAAGTTTATACTTATATTCATTTAAGTGAAATAAATGGGTAAGGCTTTGATTAGAGCTCTAATATGGATGGACTTCAAAGAATGTTGAGAAATAAACAGGTTTTTAGGAAGAAATGCATATACTGTGTTTTGATCTTAATAATTTTTTAGATAATATAATTAACGAAGACAGTAAGTACATGCTGTGTTTTTACTACATCGCATGTATGCATTCATCGAAAGTTAATAACAGCATTAACACAGTAAAATACCACAATGTTTATTCTGAATGAACATTTATTGCACAGGTATTCTCACAGGCAGTTATAATAATGTTAATAATGGTGCAGAAAATTAAAACTGGTGTGTTAAAAAAAGTTTTTGATAAAATACATATTATGAAACAATAAGTTCCAATCTAAAAATTAACAAAAATTAAATTCTAACGCTGGCTAGCCTGATTTCTATTCTACTACTACCTGGCTCGCCCCGTGTGGGGCGGGATAGAATATCTCCCATCGTATATTCTGCGTGTTGTAAAAGGCGACTGAAAGGAACCGAACAACTATTGGTATAAGCAGTAACCTCTTCTCAACCAACAGCTTTGGGTGGACGATTTGACAAGAGTCAGGACACGTTCTTGTCCTTGGGGTGATAAATTGTCCCTAAAGGCGGATGATCCAGTAGATACATCTGGTCAACGGCATGAGGATGCAGCAAGCAAATGGGAAACTACTGAATTAAAGATCTTTAAGACATCCCAAGAGAAACTCGTAAAATGGGTAACGTGAGAAACTATTGATAATATTAGTGTCGGCAACACTCTAGCTCCAACTTAATGCATTTCACGAGTTCACAACATGTCTGTTAAGACATTGTGACTAAGATGATGATGATTCAGATTACACGATTGCTCAGTTTTAAGAAGATTTAGCCAGAACGCAGGATGATTAATGTTTTCAATTTTAGGTACTAGATACCCGATTATAGTAGACCTTTTCTCTGCATTTATACCGCAGTAGGCACCTTTAATTATTGTCGATTTTGTCCAAGTTAGCCTCTCAAAAACACTACCTTTTAAGCCGCCAAAACAAACTAAAACCCTACTAAAACAAATGTCAATACACATCATCCACAATGGCCGTTACAAAATGATGATCAATGATTGGTTGGTGCATTTACTGTGTTTTAATATCTAGCTGGCACGCAGATACTGTGTTGGAATTTTGATAATTCTTGTTGTTGTGTAGATACTGGGTTTTGTCAGTCAAAATCTCCGTTATTTCGGAATATATTGAAGTTTTTACTGTTTAAACAGATAGATCATGGCCCAGTATGTACAAATTCATCAACACATCAATATATAACAAAAATGCACATACCTACTGTGTTTTTCCTTGGAACAGCCGACCAATGTCACTATGTGTTCCGATATAAGACGTTTTTTACATGTCAAGGTAGTTAAGGCAGCCATTTTCATCAAGTTCCAATGTTCCTTCTACCGAGTTTCATGCATTCCCTCACTTTGTGTGTACTGAGCCTTGAAAGAATTGAAAAATGTTACCACACTATTTAATTGCAAGACTAGCCTTACATTTGGAGGCTCTATAAATTTTACACATTCACTAAGATTCATGTTTGTCTAGCTGTGCATTTATTAATACGGAACGCAACTGATTTTTCATGCAAACAAAACTGTTAGTTATACGCCACCTACATTTCCATATTTCTTATGAAATTTCGAACATTAACATTTTACGAACAACGTCTCTACTTCATAAATCTAAGCTTGCATCGGCTCATAAAGTGTTATAGTGAAAAATTGCAACCAATAAATAAAACCCGCTTAGTATTTTCATTACAAATTGCCGTCGATGATTTTATAGTCTAGTGAAATTAGTATTAGAGGCAAGACGTTCAGCATCTGTCAACAAACAAGCTGATAACAATCCAGGAGAGATGAAGTGTACTAAAATATAACGTTATGCCTTATTCTAACCGGTGATTCTACACATTCATCACATAAGCTTATCTCCAGTTTAGGTTAATCCTATTTATCTATTTTATTGATATAAATACACTATCCGAACGGTTTTCACCATTTAACGGATAGGAGTTGCACTAAAGTAGATAAATACAATATGTTGCAAATAAATAAACTATAAACTAAACTATAAACTATTGTCATATGCACATATGTCGAACTAAATTGACTTTTTAAAATAAATCTTAACCCAAAGCTGAGAACTCGTGCGCATTACAAAAAACAGTACTTATGTCTACAGCATGCTTTGTATTTTGATAACTGTTACACATCACATAATATAGTACAGTACGCCTATGGGTTATATTGAGTAGACGTGTTGATTGTTGGGCTCCCGAAAATCTACAAAATTCTCGGTGTAAACAGCAAATTATTTCTTAAAAATCGCATAGTGCCTTGCATTAGTGATCTTGTGACCTGTGTAAAAGTATTAATCCAAAATTATGGTGATCACGAGAGATATTAAAGAAGAAATAGAAACAAGCGTTAACCAAGCTGTAAGTAAAACGTTGAAATCTGACACTCTTATCGCCCACCTGGTGCAAAAAGTAACTGAGGCACTGACAAAAACGTTGGAAAATAAATTGGCCGCATTAGATAAAACAGTGGCGGAACTTGGAGTGGAGTTGAATTTACTTAAACAGAAAATAATAACGATAGAAGAGAACGCAACTAAGGGTATGGAAGAGAGGCACTATGTAGAAGAAAACCTAGATAGATTAGATCAAGATAGCAGGGCAGCAAATCTGCGATTGTTTCAAGTTAAGGAAACCGCACAAGAAAACACGAGAGAGACAGTAATACAACTTTTGCAGTCACAAATGTCATTAAAACTCTCCCACAGTGATATCGAAGTATGCTATCGGACTGGTAAGAAAGAAGCCGGTAAGAACAGAGGAATATTTCTGAAGCTAACAGATATTACCAAAAAGCAAGAGATTTATGGAAGAAAGAAGCTACTAAAAGGAACTGGGGTGGTAATAAAAGAGGATCTGACCAAGAAAAGGCTCAATCTACTAATTCAGGCAGTTGATAAGTTCGGTCTACGTAATACGTGGACGTATAAAGGAGACATATTTGTGAACTCCAATGGGAAAGTAGTGACTCTAAAAAATGAATCTCATTTGAGCAATCTCATTTCAAAATAGGTGTATGCTAAGTTGGAATATTTGTGATATTAGTAATTTAGCTACAACCGAAATAACAAAAAATCGTAGATTCTACAAATTGTTGCAAATTGCTCATGTCTGTTTCTTATCTGATTGTAAATAAATGAATCCAATTTTAGGGGCTCAGCTAGTCTCAACAGGTGTATACTGATTGATGTACTGGATGAGTTGGACAGCAATGCGGAGGTGGAAACTAAGGTATATGACACAATACAATGCTACTTAAAAACAAATCCGAATAAAAGTGAGTATGGCTTAGGTATTATACACTTTAACATAAGAAGCCTTCAAAAACACTTTGATGAATTGCTGCTCTACATTGAGATGGCTCAAGATAAATTAGACATAATTGTGTTATCAGAAGTTGGTGAGTTTAAAGACAAATCTGATTTTGAAATTCCCAATTTTAACTTTTTTTATAATGAATCCACCATGAATAAATGTGATGGCGTAGCGGTATATGTAAGGAAAGGTATGATAATAGGAGGGAGGATAATAAAAATAAATGATTTTAATTTTTTAAGACTAACAGGTTCTATTGAAAAATCGTCAGGGAATTTTAGCTTAGGTATAACGGCTCTATATAGGCTTCCCTCTACCAACACTGCACAATACATTAATGATCTAGAAAGCTATCTGTCAACCATAAACAAGCAACAAATGGAAATCTACATAGGTGACATAAATATAGACCTTCTAAAAAAAGATTCTAGGGATACTACTAACTACTTGAATATTCTGAGTTCTTTTGGCTTTATTTCTCTAATAAATGAGCCTACCAGAGTCACGGATAACACAAAGTCAGTAATCGATCATATATTTAGTAGGATGCATAGTAATTTACATAAAGACGTTACTATAGAACCCATAATATTTCGAACGGATATGACTGACCACTATTCTCCTTACATTCATGTATCCTTTTCACATAATAAAACAAAAAATAGTCCCGACAAATTTAGTGTTAACAAGGTCAATTTTCAAGATTTGAAATATCTTGTCGGTGAACAAAATTGGGATAAGGTACTGAGCACTGATGACCCAGAAACAGCTTATAATGAGTTTATAGAAAAATTTAAGAATTGTATATCTTTGGCAACAATCAAAAAGCAAATAACGATCGGTAAAAATAAAAAAATTAAGCCATGGATCACCACGGGGCTCGTTACTTCCATTGTTCATCGTGATACTTTAAAAAAGAACTTATTGAGAAATTATTCTATAGAACGGGCAAACGAGTATAGGGAATACAGAAATAAGGTAAATAAGCTAATAAAGACAACGAAAAATGGCTTTTACATGAACAAATTTCAAGAAGCAGGTAAGGATTGTAAAAAAGTTTGGAATGCTATTAATGAAATATCTAGACCTAGAAAAAGTAATGATAAACAAGTTGAACAAATACCCTTGAAAAACGATACAGGCGATTTAGTTCATAACAACAACGATAAAGCTGATATGTTAAATACCTTTTTCACAAATATTGGAGAAGTAATGTCAAATAACCTCACCCAGGAAAAACTACCCGATAATTTTTTGAAAAATCAATTAAATAATAACACAATATTTATTCAACCAGTGACAGAAAACGAAGTAATAATTTCCATATCCAATTTAAAGAGTACCTAATTGTTCCTCCGGGCCAGACTCGGTTAGTGCTAAAATTGTTAAAACAGTTCACGAATATATAGTAAGGCCATTAGTACACATTATAGATCTATGTTTCATGAAAGGGAAGGTGCCATCACCTTGGAAAGAATCCGTAGTAACGCCAATTCATAAGTCAGGTGATCCTAGCTCAATGACCAATTATAGGCCAATATCTGTCATCAATACTTTTGCTAAAATATTTGAGCGTCTCCTAAAGAACAGATTAGTTGATTTTCTTGAAGCAAATAATATTTTAACTAAAAGACAATTTGGTTTTATTAGAAATTCTTCTACTGAAGACGCATTATTAGACTTTACTGAGCAGGCGGTGAGAGCTGTAGATAAATCGGTAAAATGCATAGCTGTGTATTTGGACTTAGCAAAAGCATTTGACACTGTGTCTCATACTCTGTTGTTAGAAAAAATGAGTTGCTATGGCATTCGTGGCATTGCCTTAGAGCTCTTCAAAGATTACCTGAGCAACCGTACACAGAGGGTAAAAGTAGGCCATACATTGAGTTCTAAATGCGTAATAAAATCTGGCGTTCCACAGGGAACGGTCCTTGGACCAATACTATTTATCATTTACATGAACAGCATTGCTAGTATGAACAATTTTGAGGGTAATCTTACTAGTTATGCTGATGATACAGCATTAATTGTTACTGGTGACAGTTGGAAAGCAGCTAAAGAATCTATGGAGCGAAGTTTACGAAAGCTACATCTTTGGTTAAGTTCCAATTTATTAACATTGAACGTTTCAAAAACAAAGTTTATGACTTTCACTGCAAATATAGTTGATCAGCCGATTGACCTAAAAATACGTATTCATACTCAGAACTGTTCTCAGGACGACAACCAGTGCCGTTGCGTAGAAATAGAAAAAGTTTCATCAATCAAATACTTAGGTATCATAATAGATCAGAATTTAAGGTGGACTGACCATATCATACACGTATCAAAACGGCTCCGATGCTTAATACACAAATTTTACATTTTAAGAGAGGTACTGTCCAGAAAAAACTTAGTATTGCTGTACAAGTCTTTAGCTGAATCAATCTTGCGTTACTCAATTGTTATATGGGGAGGAGCATTTAGTACATCGATCAAGCTGTTACAAATCTCACAAAATACCCTCCTCAAAATAGTATTTAGGAAAAAAAGATTATATAGTAGTGAGGCATTATATAAAGAATGTAGTATTTTTAACATCGACCGTCTTTTCATTTTTAATTGCATAACGAAAATGTATGTCAAACAAAAAGAATATTCACGTTGTTCAAATCGTTTTACCCGAGCACATGTAAACAACTGCATAGGAATACCAAGCTTCAAAAAAACTGTCACCCAACGATCTTTTAATTTTTTTGGCCCAAAACTCTTTAACAGTGTTCCAGTTCATATAAGGCAAATAAGAGAATTACGCAAATTCAAAGCAGAAGTAAAGGAGTATATAATGAATACAAGCACTGTGTTCAGTAACGTTTTGAAGCTTTCAGAGTCATATTAGTCATCCTCATCAGAAATTTACATTTATTTAATCGTTCCAAGCCAATTTATGTACTTCCACACTGCATTGCTGCCCATAGGTATAGGTATAGGTAAGGTATAGGTAGGTATATAGCAGGTTCATATATCATTATAATCTGCATTGTTATTATTATTTTTTGTTTACCTGTTATGTACCTGTAGTCTTACATAAGGGTCCTTGTACTACTCCAAATATTCGAGAGGCAAGACAAGCAGTACTGCTTAGGCTGAACGAATATTTGAGGGTAGAATCTTTTATTTGTACAATTCTGTCTGTTTACCCCTTATGTACATAAACCAATAAACAATAAACATATTAGAGAGAAAAATAATACGTTAGTTTCTACTACTTTTACTACTATCTTGCTAGTCGTAATATAAATACTGAAGATGCTATTTATTGTTAATGGTTTTGTTGTAAAATGACACATTTTTGATAGTCTGTTAAGTAAATGCAAACAAAGACATTTATTATTATTATCCTGACTTTCTAAATTCCTCTCGCATAACTGCGGTAACAGCAAATGTTGACGGGCTATGCCAAACTGCCAACCTGCCACCTGAACAGTTATTGATCTGAATTTAGGAAGGATCGTACAATATTACAGATCTTCAGGATTACAGACTTTTGGAACGCTTTGTGCAACCTTTCGTTTAGTCCTAATTGTTGTAGGTGGTGTGTAAACATGCTTGGTGTAAAGCCTGAGACCGATATAATTAGGGGGACAATAGTAACTTTGTTTTGCTTTCAGAGTTTTTTTATTTCTATGGCAATGTCAGTGCATTTAGATATATTTCCAGCATAGGTGTCTAGATATTCATATCGTTAGAAATATCAATATCTATCAAACTTTTTCTGACTTTGACTAAAAAACGATATCTACCCTATTTGCTAGGATAGTCTTGTCTGTATGTATTTCAACGTCCCAGTATAGTTTGTATTGATTGTTTTTTGAGTACTGATGTCGGTGTGTAAGCCTACTTGAGTGAAAGTACACTAAAGGTAAGGCTTCCATGTTTAATTTTTTGTTTTGTAATTTTTGTACATTTGAAACTACAGCACTAGCCTCCTTATATAATTTATAATTCCTCATATAGTAGAGTTTAAAAGCTATACCAGATGTTTCAACAGTGACCGTTCTATGAAGCCAGTATCTGTCGCTTATTAAAATAATCGCTGACTAATCCGGCCTGATCTATCGCCATGACGAAATATGAAACTGAACGCAATTTTACATAACAACAAATGTGGCCGTATCGCCTACGGATCCCGCTAATCTGACCGCCCGATCTAATTTTGCTTCTAACTACACCTCAACAGACGGTCGTACCTGAAAATCAAATTATGGTATGTCTCGATTAAGGTGCCATTCCTCTAGAGATGAAAAAAAGGTTTTCTCATCACTAGAAAACAAACATGTTTATCTACTCATTAATTTATACAGCGATTACCTCCAAACTACCTTTGAACAGGTAATAAGTAGCGTGAGTTACTCCAGGTCTCTAAATCTAAGAACAAAGTGGGCTATGTGTAAAAATGTCAGTGTCATTCAAACGGAACTGGCTGGCATATCGATAGCTGCTAAGGAACTAACCAGGAGCAATATACACACATAAATTCTCAAGTCAAGAATTGTGATATTCTTGTAAATACATACTCACAACAAGAGTATCGGTTCTCACTCTAAGAAAGAATATTTGATGAGAAAATTTTAGAAAATTTGTATCAAGAATAATATATTTTTGATTTATATACTTATTTTAAAGAAATATGCTCCAAAAGAAAATATAATTTTCTTTGCAACCAAGGCTATAATAATTTAATAACAAATATTACATAATTTTATATCAAGATTATCATTTTTTCAAGAATATAGACAGCTTGCAAATGCGAACCTTCATTTACAATATGATAATCTTGGTATGAAAATGAACGCTGTTTTACAAGCACACCCTATATGTGTATCAAGTAAATCATTTATTTGACGTCTACCAACGTCGGAGTGCGCAGGCGCGCAGCGTGTCACGGGTCACCTCTCCCTCTCTACTCAACAGCCTGTTGCCCGTCCGCGTCGCCATTATCGGTTTTCGGATTGTCGTATTCGCCGCCGTCTTTGGCACCGTAGCGTAATACCTGCATCCTGGATCCTGCGTAATAGCACATAATAGTATCTAGTCAAACTGTTAAATAAATTGCCGTTGCCACGTGATACCCGTGATACCACCGTCAACCATCAGTCATCGAATCTGCAGGTAGTGCTGGTCCACCGCCATTTGAGTCGCGTCCCAGTTCCCATCAGCTTCCTTATCACTGGAACTATCCAACCATGAATGAGCTACTAAAAAAATTGGGATGCGAAGACCTGACTCAGGTGTTCCTAGATAAGTACTGAGTATATTAAAAGTGATTTAAGAAATTTTGCAGAACTATTTCTCCAGAAAAATTTCTACATGCTCATAGAAGAGTTTGAATGCTCAAATTAATACTACTAGATTCCTCATCCAAGAATATCACAATTTTAGAATAAAGTTGAGCTACTTGCGTCAAGTTTATGAAATGCTCCCAGTTAAGATTATGAAATGCTTCAGTCAAGATTATGAAATACTTCGGTCAAGATTACCATATGCTTGATTTAATATTTTGGTATTCTTACTATCAAGAATTTCCCAGTTTTGCATTGAAGATATTTTCTCAATGTAACCCTTATATGGTCAAAGATATCGTATTCTCACTTTAAGATTAGCATAACTTTGCGCGTATAGGAAGTTATGGTATACTTGAATTAAAGCATCCGTGTTCCATCTAAGAAATTATTTTTATGTGTGTATCTGGCAAGACTGTAATTATCTGCACCGATTGCAGATAAGCATTTCTAACCCTGAAAAGACCTCGCTAACATCAGGGCTAGGAATGAAATGCTTCAGACAAAAACAGTATTGTCCTGAGGTGGGTTAAAGGGCACAACAACAACAAAGGCAACCGTATAGTGGACGGTGTAGCCAGGAAGGCTGCTGGCCAATGAATTTTAGGACCATGTGACCTTTCTGGATTGTCGATAACCACAATTGCGGAAATAGCCAAAAAACACCCCCATGCCCAAATGGTAAAACGGTGGGAAGGACTACAAGAATGCCGATTTGCCAAGGAAACCCTTGCGGGTCTTGAAATGGCAATATGCAAGAAGTACTTTGCAATGATCAGGTCAAACCTACATCTCATAGTAGGATTCTCGGCTGGCCATTGGCAACTCCGGAAACACCTCCACGTTATGGAGTTAAGTTATATGCCTACTGATATGTGGAATGTATGAAAGCGAAGACGAAGCTTGTCATAATATGTGAGTGCCCAGAGTTATCTTCTATTAGAGAGTCTGCGTTCGGCGAGTCTTGGGCTACACCTGCCCACATAAGGGAGATGTCCACAAGCAACTTGTCCACCTTCCTAAAATTGGCAGGATAAACGATGATCTGAGGAAACAACTCTATGGGAGGATACACCATGGGCCAGTTGTGCCCTAAGTGCAGTGAGACTATACTCACCTTTCCCACACCAGATACAGATACAGATACAGATGTAGATGCATATGCAGGTACAAGTACAGGTACAGGTACAGTACAGGTACAGGTACAGGTACAGGTACAGGTACAGGTACAGGTACAGGTACAGGTACAGGTACAGGTACAGGTACAGGTACAGGTACAGGTACAGGTACAGGTACAGGTACAGGTACAGGTACAGGTACAGGTACAGGTACAGGTACAGGTACAGGTACAGGTACAGGTACAGGTACAGGTACAGGTACAGGTACAGGTACAGGTACAGGTACAGGTACAGATACAGGTACAGGTACAGGCACAGGTGTTGGAATCTATGATTCCAACAAAATATATCCAAGTCCGGCCCTGGCAAAGCTATGCTGTGTGCGCAGTGACCGCTCTGCGCCCAGTCCCAGTCGGCGTCAACGTTTCGTTGAGAAAACATGCACATGTACCATGTACTGTTTGAATGCTATTTAAAAGGTTATAAGTGTATAAACTAATCCTGCGCTATGCTCAGTGTTCTATTGTAATTCATCAATGATGAATAGTTAGTTTCGCTACAATGTCGTAAGCGCTAGTGCAGTGCAGTGTCCTGATAAGGAAAATAAAAAATTGCTATCGACTGGTGCAAGAAGTTTTAATTATGTAGGAAAAAAAATCTACAGTACACATTTCTCCTCAAAATAATTCCTACAACAGGTACAGGTACAGGTACAGGTACAGTTACAGGTACAGGCACAGGTTCAGATACAGGTACAGGTACAGTTACAGGTGCAGATACAGGTGCAGATACAGATACAGAACTAACCCGTTTATTTCACACGTCAGAGATAAATTATATCGTCTGCCAGTATGTTGGAACCTGCCTATGTGTCATATATCATTTTCATCCTTGCTAAAATGACGTAAATTTTCATAAAATTTTCAACCTTTGAAATTTTATAAGACACATTGGGTATAAGGAAAGGTATACAGGGTGGGCCAATAGTGCGTGGGCGGAGGATTGTGGGCTTAATAAATAATTTTTCAAAAATCTGTCACTTGATCGTGGTAGGGACCCTTGAGGGCTATGACGTAAAAATATTTTCACTCAAATTTTGACGTTTATACAGGGTGATTCATATCAAACTTACATTTTTTTAAATGGAATCCCCTATATATTATTGCATATTTGGATTCCTCGGTCAATTTTAATATGACTTTATGTATCACACATGGAACTTTAAACGAACCGTTTAGGTGCAAATCACCATTTTTGGTATAAGTAGGTATTAGAAAAAAATTGAATATCGCAGCGACTATGAAACTTAGGAGGCCGTGACTTTGCGGTACATTTAAGCATGAAATGCGTCACCTTAGGTCAGACGGCTAAAATTGAATTCTTTTTGTACTTGGAGAAATCAGTAGATTAATTAAGGAAACTTCAATCACAGATAACTTGATTTTTTCAAATGGCAATGCCTATTTTGGTTTAAAAAATCGAATGTAAAATTTGATCACCTTTCTAACGATATAGCATTCTCGATATCAATCTTTTTTGGTTTTCATTTTATTTCAAATTCTCAGTCAAATCGGTGTTTTTCAATTTTCCTGCGTGCAAGCAACCTAGCAGGCCGTGAAAAATAAACAAAAGCTCGTTAATGTGGAAGAAACCAACTAACTTAGTAGAAAGATGCAAACTAACTGGAGCAACGAGGCAAGATTATGAAAATTCCTTGCAACATATTAGCCCTAACCGGATACAACAGCCCCAAGATATCTAATGTAAATGAGTAGCTGGGCTATGACAGAAGTATTTGTTTTTCACAGCCTACTAGCTATCGAGGTCTACTAGAGCTTGACAACTTTCCAAAACGTTAAAAAATTTTGAAACAAAAGGAAAACTACCAGCGATTTTTGCTTACAGTCTAACATATTTAGAATTTCATATCTAATGGGATAAAGAGATTAGTCACTTCCCTTTAGTTAAGTCAAAAGTGAAATCTCCAACTGGAGCATTCTGAACATCTATTGAAGTAATTGCTAGAATTTTTTAATTACGCTATGTTGTAATTTTGTTTATTTCATGTAGTTTTCTGCAAACTAAATTATGTTTTACAATTCAAACAGACTGCAATTCAAGTTTCATTTTCCGCGATTTTGCTAATAAGTAGAAGTACCTACTGAAGAATTTGCAGGGTTCCAGTCAGAGGTATCATTACTTTTGACTTACGGAAATGGCTACTTTTTTATAGCATTAAATGTGGAAATTTATTCAGAAGACATAGATATTATACTGCCAGCAACAATCACTAGTAGTTTTCCTTTGATTAAAAATTTTTTTACTGACGTTGGAGATTGACTAATAGCTAGTAGGCTGTGAAAAATGAGCGTTCTTGTTACCGCTATTGTTTCTGGTTAGAGCTAATATGTTCTAAGAAATTTTCATAATCTTGCCCCGTTGCTCTAGTTAGTTTGCATCTTTCTACTAAGTTAGTTGGTTTCTTCCATATTAACGAGCTTTTGTTTATTTTTCATGGCCTGCTAGGTTGCTTGCATGCAGGAAAATTGAAAAACACCGATTTGACTGAAAATTTGAAATAAAATGAAAACTAAAAAAGATTGGTATCGAGTATGCTATATCGTTAGAAAGGTAATGAAATATTACATTCGATTTTTGAAACCAAAATAGGCATTGCCATTTGAAAAAATCAAGTTATCTGTGATTGAAGTTTCCTTAATTAATCTACTGATTTCTCCAAGTACAAAAAGAATTCAATTCTAGCCGTCTGACCTAAGGTGACGCATTTCATGCTTAGTTGTACCGCTTAGTCACGGCCTTCTAAGTTTTATAATCGCTGCGATATTCAATTTTTTTCTGATACCTACTTATACCAAAAATGGTGATTTACGCCTAAACGGTTCATTTAAAGTTCCATATGTGATACATAAAGTCACACTAAAATTGATCAAGGAATCCAAATATGCAATAATATATAGGGGGTTCCATTTAAAAAAATGTAAGTTTGATATGAATCACCCTGTATAAACGTCAAAATTTAAGTGAAAATATTTTTACGTTATAGCCCTCAACGGTCCCTACCATGATCAAGTGACAGATTTTTGAAATATTTTTTAGTAAGCCCACAATCCTCCGCCCACGCACTATTGGCCCACCCTGTATACTACAATATATTGGAACAGCGGGCTTGCTAAAATGACGTTTTAGAATTCACTTTTTTGCGCTTTTGACTCCCGCCCACGCCCAAAGGAACCGTCTGCCGATCACTGGCTCTTAGACTAAAACGGTCGTAATAATATAAACTACATACTCCAAAGAATATTTTTAGGTATTAATTATTTTTGCATCTACTCCTAAAATATGTTTGTTCTACCTTTAGATGCAAAAAAACGCTTATCCGTCATAAGGGCCCATGTTATAATTCTGATCTTTTATCGTTAATAACTTTCTGAAATGATCAATAAGAAATTTTGAATTTTTGTATGTAGATCTATACCTATGTGATTAAACTGTGTATTGGTCATTACACCGCACTATTCGTATTTGAATAAGCATTTCTGAGAAAATGATGTTCTCAAGAAGCATAAAGCAACAACATCCGCTACAATACAGTCAACGTTCCCATGCAATTTTTGCGCGGCAAATCACAATTAGCTGTTGGGTTATGATTACTTCCTTTAATTGTTCCTAGTCTTCTATCTCTGCTACCGCTACCGTGATACGATGTCGTCCAGCGAAATTGCAGCCTGTTCATTATATTACCGACTTTAATAACGTTAATGTTGGACGCATAATTGACTGCCTCTACTTGCCTTTCAAGTTCAGGTTTGTGTGTGAATTCACCTATAGTGTGGTTTACATCATAATAAAACGCACAAGTAAGTGGAGAAAAATAAAAGTGCTACTATGGTTTTGTTCAGCAATCCAAACAGGTAACACCAATACTACGACGTATTACAGTTTCATCTATCTTATGAACTGTGTTTCAATAAAATCGCAAGCATACGTTTTGTTTTACTATACTATTGAGGATAGTTAAGAGAAGCAGACTCCGTTCAAATATCGATAGAAGAATAAGAGGTAACAAACCGCACGCCAGTGGGAAAGTGGCTGGAGCTGGCGCGTTAAGGCTGGATCCTTAGAAATTTTAATTATGATTTACTCAGCTTAGTTTGGAAATTTCCATAGACATTGTGATTAAAAACGTCGTCACTTTCAAATAGAACCTGGGTCTGATTTGCGTCAAACGCTGAGCCTTCGTCCTCGATTCCACGGGACATCCTCAGAGCACTATTACGACTAAGACTACCCTTAGAACTTACCTAACCTGCATATATATGCAGGGTATATTACCCAACCTTGGCAGAGGTGAAGGGAATGAGCGGACGGGTATGGTGAATGTTCAGCACGTAGGTTTCGATGTAGATAACGTGGATTAATAGTGATAAACTTGAAGATCTGAAGGCCTTAACATTTTTGACGTCCGTTACCTGACGCTGAAACTCAAAACAACGGCCGGATTTGTGATTAGCACCCTTATAGATTAAATTGCAATACATTATACGAGTTTTCGTCCTCATAGGAAGCCAGATAACGATTTTAGGTTTTTAGGGTTAACTTGAAGATCTGGGTGTTTGAAAATTTTTGATGTTCGTTACCGGAGGTTGAAACTCAAAACAACGGTTGGATTTGTGATTAGAACCCTCAAGGTATACATCAAGGTATACATGATACGAGCTTTCGTCCTGATAAGAAGCCAGATAGCGATTTTAGATTTGAACCTGAAGATTGGGTGTCTGGAAATTTTTGATGTTCGTTACCGGAGGTTGAAACACAAAACAATGGCCGGATTTGTAAATAGCACCCTCATTGCAATACATTATACGAGTTTTCGTCCTCATAGAAAGCAAGATAACGATTTTAGGTTTTTAGGGTGAACTTGAAGATCTGGGTGTCTGAAAATCTTTGATGTTGTTACTCAAACTCAAAATAACGGACGGATTTGTAATTAGCACCCTCAAACTATACATTACACGACTTTTCGTCCTGATAGGAAGCCATATACTTGATTTTATAAAGGTTTTAGATTTTTAGGGTGATCTTAGAGATCTGAGCGTCTGAAAATCTTTGATGTTCGTTACCTGAGGCTAAAACTTAAAACAATAGCCGGATTTGTAATAAGCACCCTCAATCCACGACAAAATGAAAATTTTAGGTTCAGTATATTATTCCATTGTAGAAATTTACCATGCAATGTAACATCATAGCATAGAGATGTAGAAACAGATACGTGAGAAACACCGTTATTGCATGTAATTGTCATACTGTCATCCAAAAAATTCTGTGAGACCCGCGACATGTCTGAATGTTACGACATCTCTTGGACACATTTCCACAATACCAGCTTCCTATCTGAAGTAATTAATCGTCCACCAGAACGAAACTAATGTGTTATTAGAGTCCAGTTAGTAGTATGTTTGCCATACACTATCCACATGCAACTAACAGAGAAGAAGGAAGAAACGGTTAACCCTTCATACGTCCTACTTTCACAGTCAGACGCAGGAGGAAATCAGTATCGGTGACGCATATTGGCGTCTTACTCAAAGTGACTATCGCATGCTGCCAGGTAATAACTATGCTTTTAGCCAGCTTTTCGCATGACAGTCGGCAGAAATCGCCAATCTGTGATTGTGAATTTCAAAATTGTCAAAACCGAAACGGCCCATTATGACATATTTTTGTAAATAAGGGTGACCAGCTACCTACGGAACTGCAAAAATATGTCAAACCGAAATTATCCTATAATTAGGCTTTGGCCAAGGTTATACTCTAAAAACTAAGGGCCATAGTGATCCTCTAGGATTTTCAGGCCTTGGCCTCTTGGAGGAGATTGCATCGAAACTGGTATGGGGGGCTGTTTCAACATTATCAGCTTACTAGCCCCAAGCACCGTACATTAACAAAGACAAGTAGGGTCACTCGCCGTGCCGACTTTGATGTGAGTCTCACAAATGCGAGCCGCCTCGAATTCGGAGGGGTTCCCTTCATGCGACATCGTTTACTGTGTTTACAGGGAATGCGACTGTGCGATAACTGTCGACGTCAACGGTCGACGTTTACTTTACTTATACGGGGGTCAATAGAAATGAATTCTATAGTATAGATAGAATATAATTTGGCAATTTGGGTGGCAAATAGCTCAAGGAGTATTGTAGATCATGTTTTGTCAGATAGATGTAGTAATTTTAAATGTAAGATTCAAGTAGTAAGTAACAGTAACAGTCTGATCATTCATAATTTGTTGTCAATAACCTTAGGTGTAAACATAAAAGTAATTGCGACAAAATATAGAAAAAAAAGTAAATAGATTAGATCATAAAAGATTCATCTCAAAATTTGAAAAGAATATTCAAACTACAGAAGCTCAATCATTTCAGGAACTAATTGACTTAATCGCTTCTTGTAAAAAAGATTCGGAATTCAAAAAGGCGTACAAGATACGTGAAAATAACGACTGGCTAAATCAAGAAATTCTCGAAATGATCGAAAACTGAGTCAAAATTTATAAACAAAAGGTTAAAGACTCGGGAAACACGAATTTGGAAAATCAATTTAAAAAGCTTAAGAATCAAGTAAATAATAAAATTAAAGTATTAAAAACAGATATTTTATAAATCAATGGGAATAAGTAGGGGCACAAAATCAATGGGCCATATTCCGAGCATGTCGCCGCCATTTTTTGGTGAAATACGCGCAAAACGCTCAATAACACACAAACACTACTTATTTAGGCACCCCGGTAGATCCGACCGATTGTATCCCGTGCACCGTGTCGCGTGTTAGGTGGTGTTAGGTGGACTGACCCTGTAAACCACAGCTGTTAGCGTTCGGCTACTGCTCGAGATCAGCGGGTGCCAGAATCTGCCAGTGATCCGCCAGCTTGCGTAGTATTCGAGAGCAGAGCCGGAAAGACCACATTGGGGGCGGAACTTAGAGTGACCCTACTTGTCTTTGTTAATGTCCGGTGCCCCAAGCAACGCTGAACATTAGTGTGCATCTCTCGATACCAGGCTACGAAGAGATTGGGGTACAGTTGAAAGTACATAAACGGAACCATATATCAGAATCGAAAAAACAACACCTCAGCACTTGTACTCTAAATTTTAAATTCATGTCCCCGCTGCAAATGACTTTCTTCAGCCTTTTACAAATGCAGCTCATGCACTTTTTTTCGAGCTCTTATTTCCTGACATTGATCGGCAGGTTAGCCAAGTTCCTAAATATCCATACTCCCCAAGCTGCTCAAATGGCGCGTTACTTGTTGTAAGATGTAGTAAACAGCTAAACTAACTATTGTAAAAGTGGGTCTCAGTATTTAACCTCTCCCAATAGCTGGATTTGTCTCGACACTTTATTCTAAATGCAACTACGGAGGATTAAGAAAGACCAACATTTTAACCTTCCTTCAATGTCAACGTTTAGTGCCTTTTGCATTTTATCTCTAACCGTGCTATTGAATTTATCTGTATCTAGGGTCTAGGAAAACCGAATTATCCGCATATTCCATAGCTCTATTACTATTTTTGTCTAACAAACTTATCAGATTCAAAAATCATACAACAAAGTTTGAATCTGAAACTGGATTTGTATCATTCCTGGTAAGTGTATGGTCAGCTTCATGCGGAGATAACTCGAATGCAGCGTCGGTGGCGAAAACTGGCTCTCATTAATTAGAAAACTTTTACTTGTCTGCGTCAGATAAGACACCTTCTGTGAGTATGGCGGACTCCAGCAAAATACCGCGGCGGGATTTACGAGGACTTGCGGCGTACGACAAAAGATATGCGGAATAATACGGATTCTTGGGTTTAGTTCATCGATATTTAACACATTTTACTAGACCGATACCAACAGTTACCAATACCTACCATACCTACAATACCGACCAGACCTATTTCCGCTGTAGGGCTGTGACGACCCCATCGCCTAGAGGTGATGGTGCTTCTTGTGCCGTCAGCCTAGGGAAGACGCACTGTAGAAGCGCTGCGAGAGGATTCGTGTCGGTGCCCGTTATATTTGAAACACTGCAGGGTGTAGCCGTCGAGAGACAAATTTCCCGGCGGCTCATTCCACACCGTCAAAGTTCCCTAGAATTTGTAGAACAGGGACAGGTCAGTCACCATTCTTCGATATTTTAGGCTGTAGAGGTACTTTCTGAGGTTAGGTGTATCGATTAGTCTAACTGCTCTCTCCTGGATAGTTTCCAGAAGCTTTAGAGGGTGCTTCGAAAAACATCCCTACACATTGGAGCATCTGTGCTTTGTATAGCACCTGTAGTTGCTCTGGTGTATACAGCTTCCTACAGCGGAGCAATCTGGGACGTCGTTTTAGCAATACTGATGAAATGTTCGTGCCAGGATAAGTTGACGGAAAGTGACTCAACTGTTGGGTGATCCTCCATTTCCACTAACGTGAGACTTCTTTGTGAGTGTTGTGTTGAGTGTTGCCTATGTTTTCTGTACGTGTACTTTATTTACTAATCTCCACTCGACAATTGTTTTGATACTTACGTTGATCTGTGAGGCATATTGCTGTCGCCGACGTACCGTCTCCTGGGTCCTCCCATAGTGGCTTACCTGTTACTATCCACGTTATTGATGTACTGTCGCTTGCGAAGCTGTAGATTGGATAGGAAACATAAATCCAACAGCTCTTTGATGTACAGCAGAAACAGTGTAGGAAATAGGACAGATCCCAGAGGAATAGCGGCGTTTGTTGAAAATTCTTGATGAACAGCCTTCAACTACAACAAACGGAGAACGGTCGTTCAAAAAGCTATTCACCCACTGGAGCACGACAGGTGGTAGTCCATAAGCAGCAAGCTTAACCAAATGTCCCTCATGCCACGCTCTGTCGTAGGCCTTCGATATGTCAAGTTCAACAACATGAGATTCGCCATGATTTTCAATTGCTCTGTTCCACAAGTGAGCGGCAAACAGCTTAGGGTGTCCATTTAATGTGTAATTCTTCGATATCTCGCAAGGTATAGCTGATAGAAGAAAATGTCAAATACAAAATTTATTTGGTTACTTCTCCTAAACATGTCCCATGTCCTAAAAATATTTTGAAATATACAGGGTGTTGCGGGAAAGTAGGATAGTGATCAACTTGATTTTTTTATATGGAACTATAATTTTTTTAAATTCTTCTAGTTTCAATCTATTTAACCTTGAAATATTTTATGGATTCGTTGCGACGTTGCCAAGTTATAATTTATTTTCTATTAATTTCCGGATTTGCAAGGTTGCAAGTACCTAATACGTCCAAATTGATCTATTCCTTCAACTTTTCTCAATAATATTAAACAGCGAGTTACTTGAATATCAAATGAATATTATTTTAGATGTTACCAGCAACGCACACCTACAGCGTGTTTTCGGTAGAATTTTAAATTACGGCAATTTTACTTTGTCTTTTCAAATGTAACACCCTGTATGTTTTATTTTAAATCGAAACATCTACTAATACCCTATCTCGCCTTGTTATATTTTTTTTCGTGTTTGCGATGCTGCCGAGTTATAAATTATTTTTCCAAATTTTCAAACAAATATTCCCGACTTTTATTAATAGAACACACTGTATATTTTATTTAACATGGACGTACTCCCTAGTAATGGTTTACGGCTTGAACAAGTTTTAACTGGTGTTCCTAAAACAATAAAACCGGTTTCCTTGCACATACTAACTGTTTCGAATACCAGGTCAGCAAAAAGTAAAGGGACGCTTAGATATCTTCAAAACTTGCACAGCTGGAATGAGAAAATCACTACCCGCAGGTTTTCGAACATGCAGAATTCAAAAATTCTAACGGCAGTGTTGCCAGTTTTACCACTTTTAAGTTACACGTCATAATTTTGTTATTTTAAATAGAATCCTCTACCTTATTTTTATTGCAATGAATGGCGCATGTCAAATTTGGTAATATCTCACAATTTCAAAATTTTGTTTCTATTAATTACTAATATTTCCAATACTGCCACACCTGGAGCGGTGAAATTCAATACTTGGGTGTTTTTGAACAAACATAATTCAAAAATGCTAAAATCGACGTTGTCAGATTTACCAATTTTACCTTTTACGTCATAATTTTAAATGGAATGCCCCATTTATGAAGTCTAACGTAAAAGTGGTAAATCTGACAACACTGATGTTAGCATTTTTGAATTGTGTACGTTCAAAAACCCCCAAGTATTGAATTTTACCGCTCCAGCTGTGGCAGTTTTGGAAATGTTTAAGCGTACCTGTACTGTTTACTGAAAAAATGGTGCTGCCGTATCTCAGTAATTAAGAGAAAAAAATTTAAATTGTGAGATCTCACTAAATTCGACATGCGCAATTAGCTGCAATAAAAATAAGTAGGGGTTTCTATTTAAAATAAAAAAATTATGACGTGTAACTTAAAATTGGAAAATCTGGCAACACTGCTGTTAGAATTTTTGAATTCTCCATGTTCGAAAACCTGCAGGTATCGATTTTCTCGTTCCAGCTGTGCAAGTTTTGAAGATATTCAAGCGTTTTTGTACCTTTTACCGACCTGGTATCCGAAATAGATAGTATGTGCACGGAAAACGGTTTTATTATTTTAGGAACATCAGTTAAAACTTGTTCAAGCCATAAACCATTACGAGAGAGTGCTTCTATGTTAAATAAAATATACGGTGTGTTCTACTAACAAAAATCGGGGATATTTGTTTGAAAATTTGGAAAAATAATGTATAACTTGGCAACGTCGCAAACGCGAATAAAACGATTACCAGGCGAGATAGGGTATTAGTAGATATTTCGATTTAAAATAAAACTTATAGGCTGTAACGTTTAAAAAAACATGAAAAATGACCTTCAAATTGGCGTAACTTAAAATTCTGCCAAAAACACGCTGTAGATGCACAGTGCTGATAATATCCAAAATAATCAGTATTCGAGTAACTCGCTGTATGATTATTGAGAAAAGTTGGAGGAATATATCAATTTGACGTATTACTGCAACCTTGCAAATTAGGAAATTAATAGAAAATAAATTATAACTTGGCAACGTCGAAACCATTCTCAAAAATATTTTACGTTTGAATAGAGATCAATAATGGAAACTACAAGAATTTAAAAAAAGTTATAGTTCCATATAAAAAAATCAAGTGGATCACTATCCTACTTTCCCGCAACACCCTGTATATTTAAAAATATTTTTAGGATATGCGTCTTAAGTAACCAAATAACTTTTGTATTTGATATTTTCTTCTATCAGGTACACCTTGGAAGATATCGAGGAATTACACACTAAATGGACACCCTGTATATTTACCGGGGTACCTGAACGCCGGTGCTTTGAGGTTCGTTTAAATTAGGGTAAATTTTGCGCAGGTCCCAATTTACGTGAATTCGTATAGTCTGTTGCGGCAAATGTGACTGACTACTGACGTCACGCGGCCTAGTCTTGCGTGCAGGTACGTTTTAGCTTTTAATTTTGCTTGACCGGAAGACTTAATCAGCTCGAAAATATTAATCGTGGGAGAGAGAGCATATTTGGGGATTAGATTTTTAGGCATTAACGTTTTGGACCCCCGTCCTGGAGCCCTCCTCCTCCTAAATACATACCTGTACATGCTTGTGACAAACCTTGTGTAGTAAGAAACGTTTGACAGAACAAATATCATGATTGTAGGGACACCTATTTGATCCCCAGAAATACTACAGGGTTTAGTAAAGAAATGATGTCAAACGAATCTGTTTGTTTTATGTAAAGGCGCAGTTGGCTCGGTCTACGTGAAGAGAAAATCCTTAAACAGAGCGTAAGAGTAAGAGATATCCAAATACGTGACGTGCACTTTAGACGTGTCCAACACATTTCGTCCGCCATTTCTCATACTCACTGTTCGTTTTTTGTCTTGCATCGTATCTCCATTATAAATCGGTATGACAGATTCCATTTATAACCACAGAGCTAGACGAATAGTGCCATTTGCGGTAGCTAACTAGATTCAACCCTTTTTATTGATGCTCTGCAGTAGAACATTAAGGGTGGAGGGTGGTTTATACGCTACGACTTACCGTACTTCACTTGAAAAATACTTCAGCTTATAAAGATAGCATTCACTCAAATATGACACTACTCAAGTAAAGCCTTAGATAGGTATAAATCAACCACATGATACTTCAATCGGTAGGTTAGAACCTGACACTACAACATAATGGACTAGCACCATGAAATTGAAAGTAGCATTTTCGCAATCAGGACATTGTATGGCATACAAAAATGGTCGCAACGGAGCGTTCAATTACTGTTTTAAACCTTAGTATCTTAATAAAATAGTTTTGAAATCCAGGAACTGAAATTTACATGCAGCTAACAGTTGCAAAGCGCGGTTTTGATCGTGCGGCCACTGTTGCCAAAGCTATTCTGTCACTTTCTACTTCACCCATTCTTATTTCTAATGCGAATGGATAAATCTGGGGAAAAATTAAACAGGAATACAAGAAAAGGCCAAATAGATAACAGAAAACTAACAAAAATTAAAAACGATTACAGTTGACTCAAGAAACACAAACCATAGGATGGGGTTAGGTTTAGGCAAAAAGGCGAAATGTTGAGAATATGTTGACTGCACAGAACGAATGGTACCGTCATCGTACACGTCATGGCCGACTCTACACTAGGCCGGAGCCTTAGATGTGGCAACGTGGCTTAGCTGTCAAATAGTGGGCCTATAGTTTCAGAATAATTATTACATTTTATATGTATTAGAGTTCATCTGGGTTAATAAATTAGGAAAAAAATGCTTTTTAGAACTACTACTACTAATACCACTTACATCTGATGTCTGGTTCATCATAGTTAGACACTACAAAATAAAAATAAAGCAACCTGTTTCCTGCTGCCACTTCACTTGCACTTGAATGAACACTCAATTTACTTTGTAAATTGTCACTTGAGCTAGAAAAATTCACTATTAGTTCACTGTGAAGCCATTCTTGCTGATCTTGATTCCTTTCACTATCAAATGTTTTCACAGGTATGCCCAGATGCATGCCCTTGTTGGCTTGCCCAGATGAGTTCTATTAACTGTATTTTTCTGTGATATTTGGGAGGTCCAGAAAACATTGTAGGTACCACATTGTGCAAAATATCTTTTAGAACTACTACTACTAATACCACTTACATCTGATGTCTGGTTCATCGTAGTCAGACACTACAAAATAAAAATAAACGGAACCTGTTTCCTGCTGCCACTTCCACTTAAATGAACACTCAATTTACTTTGTAAATTGTCACTTGAGCTAGAAAAATTCACTATTAGGTCACTGTGAAGCCATTCTTGCTGGTCTTGATTTCCTTTCAATATCAAGGTATGCCCAGATGCATGCCCAGATGAGTTCTATTAACTGTCTTTTTCTGTGATATTTAGGAGGTCCAAAAAACATTGTAGGTACCACATTGTGCAAAATACCTTTTAGAACTACTACTACTAATACCACTTACATCTGATGTCTGGTTCATCGTAGTCAGACACTACAAAATAAAAATAAACGGAACCTGTTTCCTGCTGCCACTTCCACTTAAATGAACACTCAATTTACTTTGTAAATTGTCACTTGGGCTAGAAAAATTCACTATTAGGTCACTGTGAAGCCATTCTTGCTGGTCTTGATTTCCTTTCAATATCAAGGTATGCCCAGATGCATGCCCAGATGAGTTCTATTAACTGTCTTTTTCTGTGATATTTAGGAGGTCCAGAAAACATTGTAGGTACCACATTGTGCAAAGTACCTTTTAGAACTACTACTACTAATACCACTTACATCTTACATCTGATGTCTGGTTCATCGTAGTCAGACACTACAAAATAAAAATAAACGGAACCTGTTTCCTGCTGCCACTTCCACTTAAATGAACACTCAATTTACTTTGTAAATTGTCACTTGAGCTAGAAAAATTCACTATTAGGTCACTGTGAAGCCATTCTTGCTGGTCTTGATTCCCTTTCAATATCAAGGTATGCCCAGATGCATGCCCAGATGAGTTCTATTAACTGTCCTTTTCTGTGATATTTGGGAGGTCCAGAAAACATTGTAGGTACCACATTGTGGTTTAAAATAGGTCTTATCCTTTGAAATGTTTGTAATTATTGTCTTTATTCTTATAAATATAACCAGCCCTTATGAGGAATACCTTTCACCCACTTCTGTTTATGTCCTTCTTTGGAAGCCCCATGCCATTGCAACCTGGTACTACACACTTTGCAGACATCCTGTTATCTTTATAGTTTCGTTTGTGCAGGTAAATGATTAGAAACATTAAAATTCACCTTCTAATCTTATTTTTCACTCTGGAAGATTACACTAATGCCATGACTAATGACTTAACAACAAACAAAATGACGGCCCGTAGATTCAGTGTTGCCATATTTCATGCTCCGGCCTAGTGAGTAGAGACGGCCATGTACACGTCAATAATTGTGATGTTTTGTGGAAATGACAGAACATTGCGTTTCATCTGCGTTGTGATTTATGATGTTCATCAACTTCAATTAACTTTATCTATGTTCCGTGTTCCGTGATCTAGTTTGTTAACCTTTCCATTTCAACTCGACGCTCAAAAAGCGGCGGAAATTAATCGTAAATTCACTATTGGCATAAAATAGCTGTCTTTCCATTTACCAATGGTCTGTCATGAACGAGTTCCTGCCAAATGGATCACGAACATTTCCACGACGAATCAAAAGGGTATAGGTTATTTTTTTGTGAAAGTTGGTGAAAAGGACAGAGAAAGTGGTTTGTATGATGATTCGTGTGTGTGGTTTTGAGTGAAAAAAATTACTGGTGATTCAGTTATGCCATTTTCACCTAATTGGACTACTTATGGACTACCAACTGGCCTGCGTCAGTGACTGAATAGCCCTTTAAACGACCGATTTATGTGTGTTGTAATCAGACGTATTTTCAAGAAACTCCGGTGTTCCGCAGGAATCTGACCTATCCCCTACACTGCTTCTGCTGTACATCAACGAGCTACTGGAAATAAAATCCAATCCAACCTACAGCTTCGCAGACGACAGTACATTAATATCGTGCATGAAACCAAGCAAGCCATTATCATCCCAGGAGACGGTACGTCGGCTACAGCAACATGTCTAACAGATCACGTATACAGGGTGAGTTTTTAGTGAGTTTTAGGCTTGGTCGATAACTCCACTACTGTAGAAGATAGCGAAAAAAGTTGTAGATAAAAATTGTAGCTACGGATAGGCTCCTTGCTCAGAAAATATTCAGATTTATACAGGGTGATCCATAACTACGTGGTGATGCAAACATGAATTTTTTTAAATGAGACATCCTATATATTATTCCATATCCAAAATCTACAGATGATTTTCGTTCTACCAATATAGGGTATTGTTACATTATACAGAGTATTTAAAAAGTTATGACCATTTTTATATCCAAATCGCTGTCAAAAAGTGATGAATCAAAAATCATTTTTTTTACACGCATGGATAAAAAATATCCTCTAGTTTTAAAATCGGCTATAAAAAGCCCGCGACGCATATTCTTATACAGTGTGATGTAGAATGCAAAATCTAGATTTTTTTTGTTATGGCTGGATTCATTAGTTTCTGAGATATTTCGACTTTTCTACAAATTTTAAATATACTTCCTATTTGCTTATTAAAATTTATTTATTTTGAGAAAATACTATCAAATTTTTTATTTTTTTTATTTACAGAAACAAAGCCGCTTCAATCGCGCAGGGTTATTAGCGGCTATAATTTAGTCAATACAGTTTGTGGCAGTTTACAATAGTTTATAGTAATTTATAGCTTTGAGGAAATCTAAGACACTTTTGTACTGTTCACTTAAAGCAATTCTAAAGTCAGAAAGCGAATAGTTCTCTCGTTCGTTAGTAAACTTGGGACAGTCCATCACTATATGTTTCACTGCGAGTTTTACACTACAGGTGTCGCATACAGTTTCTTCGCCTCCGGTCAGGATATAGCCATGTGTTGCGAGGGTGTGACCCACCCGGATGCGGGAAAGGACCACTTGGTCCCTCCGCGAAGCAGGAAGGCCAAGCCTCGTTCTCACGTTGGGGGATGATTTCGTAGAGCTTCTGGTTGTGTCTCGCAGTCCACTGGATTTGCCATTGGTCCCAAGTGTAGTTTTTGATGGCAGTTTTGAGGTCTTCGTATGAAATTCTCTGTTGTGTGTATGTAGGCTCGGTCACCGCGCGTGCTGCAGCTCTGTCTGCTACCTCATTACCGACGATCCCAGTATGAGATGGTACCCATAGAAATTTCACCACATTATTTCTTAAAGTGAGATTGATCAGTTTCTTCTTCACTTGTCTTACTATAGAGTTAGTGGGATACATTTGCTGCATGCTCTTGAGTGCGCTCTTTGAGTCCGAGATGACAAGAAAGTGTTGTCGGTTGGTGTGTTCAATAATGGTGAGTGCCTCTCTAATAGCCAGAATTTCGCTCGAGTAGATACTGCTCAGTGGTGGGAGTTTCACTAGGCTTTCTATGCCGTCTGTGACTGCTGCGCATCCTACCCCAGAAACTGATTTCGATGCATCTGTATAAATATGTTTGTAGTTTGAGAATTCAGCTAATATGTCTTTGAATTTATGGCGTAGAAGCAGGTGACTCGTTTCGTTCTTGGGATATTTTTCCAAGCATGTATTGACTTCTGTGGTTGGTAATGTCCATGTAGGAGGAAGTGGGATATAAGGTACTGTTCGTTTAAATTCTGTGAGATCGAACTCAGTACGTCTCAGCCTCTCAGAGATTGGTACACGATTTTTGGCCTGTAGTGTTTCGGTGTAGTCGTTATTGAAAATAATTGTATGGGCAGTGTGGTTTTCAAATGCAGATATTTTAGCTGCATAGCATAGTGACAAGTACTGTCTACGCAGGTGTAATGACGGTTCGTTGATTAAAACATGAATACTTGTATTGGGGCTGGTTTTCAGGGTTCCGGTTACAATTCTGATGGCTGTGTTTTGTAGTACATCTAGTTTTTTTAGTAGTGTCCTGCTAGCTGAAGTGTAGCTTATACATCCACAGTCGAGTTTGCTTCTTATTGTGGCATAATAAATTCGAAGCAGACATGCTGTATCGCTGCCCCACGTTTTGTGAGCGAGAACTTTTAATAAGTTAATTCTGCATTGACAGGACGTGATTATGTAGGTTATATGAAGGTCCCATTTCAATAAGGAGTCGAATATCATCCCTAGGAATCTGAGGCTTTCTACTTTTTCTATAGCTATGTTGTTAAGTTTTAAGTTTATGTTGTTCGTGGAATTCCTAGTTTTTGAAAAGATCATATATTTCGTTTTTTCATTAGAGAATCTTAGCCCTGTTTTTGATGCCCATTTTTCTATATCGCCCAGTGAGTTTTGCAAGATACTTTGACCAGTGTTTAAGTTGTTTGTGGTGAGGTATAGCACTAAATCGTCTGCATATAGTAGATATTTGACTGGTAGGCGAAGCTTGTTAGTCAGGCCATTGATAGCTATAAGGAAGAGGGTGACGCTTATAACTGAGCCTTGAGGGATACCATTTTGTAATCGCCTGTTAGTTGAGGTATAGCCATTTGCTTCACCTTCATTGATCTGTTACTCAGAAAGTTGGATATGAAAGCCAATATATCCCCTTGAATGTTCATTTCAAGCATGGTTTTCAGAATATGATGCTTCCATACCATGTCGTATGCTCGGTGAATGTCAAAAAATACTGCTATGACTTTCTGGTTGTTGGCGAATGCTTGGTTTATTGAGGATTCTAATACTAGTATGTTGTCTGTCGTTGACCTGTTATTTCTAAATCCATTTTGATTGGCGCTTAGAAGGTTGTTGTTTTCTAAGTACCACATTAGTCGTTTGTTGAGGATTTTCTCCATCAACTTACATAAACAGCATGTTAGAGAGATAGGGCGGTAAGAACAGGGGTCGTCTTTTGGTTTATTGGGCTTTAAGAAGGGGAGAACTATGGACTCTGACCATGCTATTGGGAATTGTTTTTATCGGAAGATCATATTGAAGATGTTTACAAGTGATGCTTTAGCTGAGGGTGGGAGGTATGTGATGAAATCATAAGGAATGTCGTCTGGTCCCGGTGTCGAGCTTTGAAATGTTGTTATTGCTTCGTTAAGTTCTTCTATGGTGATTTCGCTATTTAGGGGAGAGTCGTTGTCTTCAGAGAATATTATAGGTTCAGTTTCTGCCTCGCGTTTGCTTTGGAGAAATTCTGTGTCGTGGTTGTTATCGCTAGAGTACGCCTCATAGGTATTCGCTAATAGCTCTGTGATTCTAGTTTTGTTTGTGACTAGATCCCCGTTTAGAGCTAAGGAGTGTATTTCGTTATACGTTTTCGATCCACATATTCTCCTTACTTTTCCCCAAATTTCTTTAACAGGTGTTGATGATGTGATGCTAGAGGTGTATTTCGCCCATGACTCTTTCTTCGCTTTTTTCGTGAGGTATCTTGTCTTGGCTCTGAGTTTTTTAAACAGATCGAGGTTTTCCGGAGTGTTGTGTTTTTTTAAGACATTAAAGGCATGTTTGCTTTTCTTCATAGCCTCAGATATATCTCTGTTCCACCAAGGTACTGCGTGTTTATGGTGACAAGGATCGGTTTTACCAATAGAGGCGATGGCTGCTTCCTTCATTATCTGGACGAAGCTGTTCACAGTTATGTTTATATCTTGATCGGGCTCAAATTGCAGCCTTTGATCTATAAGTTGTTCATACATCTGCCAGTTGGCTTTTTCTAGTTTCCATCTTGGTATGGGTAACTGTTCTGAATTAGTATCCCTGTTATCACTAATGGTTATGGGGGAGTGATCGCTGTCATATAAATTGGGCATAGTATTCGATGTGAGGTGAATGGCTAGGTTGGGGTCACAAAAGGATAGGTCTATTGCCGAGAATGATCCATTGTATGCGTTGAATCTAGTTCTCAGACCAGTATTTAATAAGACGAGATTACTATTATTCGACAGATCTTCAATGCCTTTTCCAAAATTGTCAGAATAGCAGGAGCCCCATATAACGTTGTGACTATTCATATCACCGACTATAATCCTTGGCGTGGGGATTTGGTTAATGAGGTGTTGTAGGTCTTCCAGATTTATATCTTTTGGATGAGGAATGTAGATATTTCAGATGTTTACTTTTGAATGGTGCTGAATTGATATAGCTACTGCTTCAAGGTTGGTTGATATGGGGATTTCTGTAGCCTGTATGCTGTTCTTTGTGAAGATAGCCACTCCTCCACTAGCTCTCTCTGGGGAAGGTCTATTTTTGAAGAATCCTGTGTAGGTTTTAGGTGCATAGTTGTGTTCGTTATATTTAAGGTGGGTTTCTTGTAGGCAAATGACCAGGGGTTGTTGCTCGTTTATTAATAGCGACAGCATTTACGAAGGGTAGCCGTTTATGTTCCATTGTATCAGAAACATTTTTTTTATTTTCTTATTATTTTTTTTTATTACTGTGGCGAAATATTTACAGTGTTCTCAGACGCAGAAGATCGGGCTTGTGATGAAGACAGGGAGCAGTCGCTATCTTCGGTGGAATCTATTTCTAGTTTTCTTGATAGCTTTTTTCTGATTTTAGTGATCCTCACCCTGATACTTCTGTCTTTTACTTGAGTATGGAGTTGAATCAGGAACGTTAGGATTCCAGGTATGTCGTTTGTATAATTGTGGACGGTGGCTATAATGTCTTTGGACTTGAGAGCATTATCTATAAAGTCTGCAATTTCAGTGATATTTAGTTTAGTTGTAGCTTGTTGGGACTCCATAAATGATTTCGCTGGTTTTAACATTGTCTCTGTGTGTCCTAGTGGCTTCATCTTCTTAGATTGAGGTGCAGGTGGTGCGAAGACCTCCGATTTCTCTTTGTTGGTATCTGAGGAAGTTGAAAGTTGCCTTTTGGTTTGTTGTGCTGAGGAAACAATTTTATAGTCGTCGTGCCTAATTATCAAGCACATCTATCAAGTAGGCTACGAAATATTGAACGACACAGTCCAAATATAACGATTCCTCAATCTTTCAAACGCATTAGTTTCAGAGTGCCCCCGTTCTGGATATTGCTGTTTATAGTTGATGTATTCTAGAGGCAAGTAGGCAATTTCTCAAAGCTCCTTCTAAATACACTCAATGGAAAAATTAATTTTTAAAGCTGGTTTTTCACAAAATACAGAATTATTGAGCAGGTTATGAAAACTGCCAATTTTTCAAAGCCTACCTGATAAATCTGCTTGCTAATTATGCATCACGCCTACGAAATTGTTTCCTCAGCATACTTGACTTTATTATCGCGATGATCTAGGGTTTTGACCTCATCAAATACTATCATGACCTTATAATTTAGTTGTTCGTGAAATAAAAAACAAATTCGATAGTACTCTCTCAAAATAAATAAATTTGAGTACACAAATAGAAGCTATATTTTAAATTACCGTAAAATCCAAATATCTCGGAAACTGATGGACGTAGGTACAACAAGTGCTATACAAAGATGAAAGCGCATATTAAAATCAATTCTTTGGTATAATAAAATATTTGGGGTTACATTTAAAAACAAAAGAGAGAAAATCTGGATCTTGCATTCTACATCACCCTGTATACGAATATGCGTCACGGGCTTTTTTATAGCCGTTTTAAAACTAGAGGATATTTTTAATCTTTCCGTGTAAAAAAAATATTTTTGATTCATTACCTTTTGATATACAGTACGTTCCTTTGACAGCGATTTGGATACAAAAATGGTCATGAACACCGATACTTATTCTCTGGCAGCGCTTCTACAGTGGCTTAGGCGGGAGGCTGGCCATAAAAAAAATAATTTGCTTAAAAGCAGATTTTGGTCTATTTTGTCAAAAGCCGAAGATAGATCTCTATAGATAATGCCAGTTTGGAAGTTTCTGTCTATATTCTTTGAAATGAATACTGATCAAGTTCGTTGTAGTTCAGTTAATATTGATACCAAAACGGTCTTCACCATGACGAAGCGTTGAAAATTCGATCATGGGGATCATTAGCTTGAGCCTGTATATATAACTGCCTCAACAGTTATTGCCTAATTGTAAAATTATGACCGATATTGCTAAGTATGGTGAAGATTGATTATCATAGATCGGTTGTTATCCACTCAGATACTTTTTGTGTACCCTGAAACACTCGATGTTGCAACGACCGCTCGAGGAGAGTGAAATGCTAATTTCTCATTTGCACTGATTCATTATGGAACTAGAGCTGACGGGTTAGGTTTGCCAGGTGGCCGGGATTTTTACGAAATAAAAAATCCCTGGATCCCGGAATGTGCCACTTTCATCCCGAATTCAATTGCAGTTTCTTGCGTAATCGATATCACTCAGCGGATTTGACGTGCTTTGAAAACGCAAAATTTTGAATTAGGATGGGGTGAATTTTTCGAGTCATCTACTGAAATGAACATTACTCATCAAATAGACATAGGCAAGTAAGAATAATTATTTCGTTTGTCTCCTTATTCCGAATTTCTTACGAAACTGAGTCCATCTACTTGATTCCTTTTGTAATTAAATTTATACGTATTGATGTTTCCTTCGCTGGCAAATCCTTTTCATGAACATTAAATTCACGTATCGATTAAGCAGTCCATATTCAGAATTGTACGCCGAATTGAGTCGATCTAATTTCTGTTTTGCTGTTTGAGGTGTTCCTTTACTGGCAAGGCCTTTTCATGAATGTTAAGTTCGCGTATAGATTATGCAATGCATATTCAGAATTGCATAAGGAGCTGAGTCCATCTACTCGATTCCTTTTGCCAGTCAATTTTTTTCATGAACTTTTAATTCGCGTATAGATTAAACAATTCATATTTAGAACTGAATACGGAACTGAGTCAATTTAGATGTTGATGTTTGAGGTGTTCCTTAACTGACAAGTCATCTTCCTGAATTTTAATTTCGCGTTTAGATTAAGCAGTCTATCTTCAGAATTGCGTATGGAAATGAGTCCATCCACTTGATTGTTCTTTCGGCCAATTTATGTGTTGATATTTGGAGTACTCATTTACTGGCAAATCCTTGTCATGAATATTAAATTCACGGATCGACCAAGCAGTCCATATTCAGAATTGATGAGTAACTGAGTCCATCTACTTGATTCCCTTTTCAGTCAATTTATATGCTAATGTTTGGGGTGTTCCTTCACTGGCAAGGCCTTTTCATAAATTTCAAATTCGCTCACGGAGCTGAGTCTATCTACTTGGTTCTCTCTTCAATCGATTTATCTGTTGATGTTATCGAATAGTGGAGTACCCAGGGAGATTGACGTCAGACTCCGAAACCTGTCCATGTATTAACATAAGTCGTTCTGAACTACAATAAATGCATAAAATACTAAAACGTTTACCATTTTTTTCTGTCGCTTTCGATTATTTATAATTCTTTTAATGATTTTGATTAATGCTCGGATTAATGTTTAATTTTTTCCCTCAAATGAAAATATATTTTAATATTTTCAAGATATATCCATAACTAAGTGAAAATTGACATTAAGCGTCGGCTTCTATAACTCCAAAAATATGTATATAAGTAGGTGTGAGTAGAAAAAATGGAGCGGAGGGGGACCGCCAGATGTTAAGATAATGAAAAAAACTGAGAATCAAACTATAAAACAACTTAAATTATCGTATAAAAATAATGTAACCTATTTATTGATGAAAAATGAGATTAAAATAAACGATGATTTTATTGCGGTTGGTATTCTGCACTATTTGTGTTTTGGAAAAAGCTGATGAAGAAGTGGAAGATTATATGGCTTATTAGGTAGCGTGCACAGGCGTATACAATGAAGGGTAACAGTGGTAATTACCCCACCCCCCCATCTAAGGTTTTCGACCAAAAGTTTATTTCGTTGTTTTTCTCAAGTATTAAATGGTTCATATCTAAACCTGAGTTACGTAATATACCTTGCGTTGCTAATAAAAATTACAGATCAATGTATTATATACTGCATAATGTATTTCTATTTTCGCATCTTTTGCACACTAATTTCCATTTTCCTCGTATTTTTGAAAACTGATTTTCTAAATAAGTTATAATATGAATCAGATATCATTCAATTGGAAATAAAATTCTGCAAACCTTGCAATAACTCAAAAACCTGCTGCAAATTTCTTGTACGATTTCCGAAAACCCATTACGTCACTGGAACAAAAAATATTGTTTAACGTATTAACCCATTGTTTCACATGTATATAAATATTGTCACATTATTAATATTTAAGCCGGAATGCCCAGGTTTCCTGACTGTTTAGTGTTTATGACCATTTAGTTGTTTGTGCTGTACTAATAAAATGCTTACGCTAATACAGTGCTATTTTTTGTTATGTATTCCATCAAATTAAGATTGATTATTACATCGACCGGTTTTTTTATCTTCCTAAAGTGCCAAAGACTCGACTGTTTCAGTTGGTGCTTATATTCTCCTTATTTATTATAATAGTATTCATATATCCCTTTCTGCTGTTTCAACTGCCGCGAAGAAGGTATTACAGAAAATGAGGAAAGCATACACAAATCGTATTCCCTGCTGCCCCCTCAACTCAAGACTGATGTCTGGATACGCCCTTTGTAGCACTATATCCTCTTGCTCTCATTGAAGGTGGGCAGATGCGGAAAATCAATCAATCAACATTATATCAAATACTTCAGAAGGTCTCGATAACTGTCCATAATTTAAAATATTTCTATTATGAAATTGAAGTTATGATATTACACCGATGTACCAGGTAAGTTGCCACTAGAAGTGAAAATGGGAGCTATATGTGATCATTGTGTTAGCAGAAAAATGATTGCCATTGCAAAAATGTATACGCAGCTTTTGATGGATATCAGAAAGCTAATATAAAGTCAGCAAAAAGCAATCACCATGCACTAAAAGACAAATTTGCAGCAAAATTATGGGGGGAGGTTCGGGGGCTAAATCTTCATCTGCCATATTTTCTGGATATACTAATACATAATTTCATTAGCACATTTGTAATAAAACCCTAAGCAACCGCTGCTTATTCACCAAAAGTATTTTTCAGTTACTTAAGAATGCGAATACTTTGATTTTAAAGTATACGTTACTTTTCTAGCACCTTTTAATAGTAAAATATTGCTGTTTGATCCCGTATTTCTACCTATAACCGTAATATGAGTGGCGTATTCAGGAAGTTATTCAAGGGTGGTTTAATAAGGCGGATCGTGAAGACCAAAAAAAAATTTTTTTTCTCACAAACTTGGTCTAGAGAAAAGTGTACCTAGTATGAGGGGGGGGGTTGTTAATAATGAGGAGTCACCTTACTTAAAAATAAAAAATAAAGAAACAATAACTCTACCTTTCTCTGAACTTTCCGTCAAAATCGGCGGGGGTGGAACAATTACTACCACCCACCACTACCCCCCGTAGATGCGCCACTGATTTATAATTTGTATATGTATATGTTTGTTCCCACCACCACCGAGAGTACCCCTAGTTGGAGCCTATGACTAATCGGCCAAGAATCTCTGGAAATAGCAATATTAAAAGCCGACTCACAGAAATGTTGAGAAAAGTTAGAATAATACACAATAATAATATAACTTTCGAATAATGCACAGTGCAGTGGCAATAGCTATTCAAATGCTTCTCCTATTATATGTGTAAGTAAAATAGAAGCTGAAGAAAGCGAAATAATGTAATAAATTTATCCATGCAGCGGTTACTGAGATTATGTGGCAAGAAAAACGCGTACAGACAGACCGACGGAAACGAGTTGTGTGGATTTTCGTTATGTAGACATCATAAAACACCCAAAAAGCGTATCATCTCAAAATCGAAAATTTTCACGATCACAATACTCCCCTCACCTATCGGTGTGGAAAGTAGAAGTCCATAATCATGTCATCCACTTTAGGAAGATTACTAGAATCACCACGAACGTAACCTTCCTCCATACTTCAAAAATATACTGGCGTCTGCCCGTTACAACAAACACCTTTGCCGTTCCACTCAAGTCTGAATGTCGCATACTGTACAGCGCAGCGTATGCATAGCGGAGTCCCGACCAGACTGTGGCTGCCGCGAACAATTAATAACATGTGACGTCATACAGCTTTTCACCTCCGCGGTGGCTTTACGCAAATATAAAATTGAATAACTGCGCCGTTTTTTGGAATATTCAGATGATTTCTTCGACGTTCTTCAAGTGAAGAAACAGACTATCAGATAGTAATGAATTTTCCAAATTTAATTTTTTTTGGAAATTTCTCCATTGTTATACACTTTTTTATTGTTTTCTACTATTAAAGTTTAATATTTATTACTTCAGAAACATATTCATAAAACATCCTTGCCCAATACTGATCTCAAAAACGCGTCATGCATCAGATTACATGCAAAAATATAATTTTTTTTTTTATATTAATTTTTTTATGTAAAATAAAATGCGGCAAGTTTTAAGTGGTAAAGTTCATAACATACCATATTAAGAATGCAATTCAACAGGTTTTATAATTATTCGTTGACAGTTTATGTATTCCGAGGTTTTTACATTTCAGGGGCCTAAGGTACTGTACTAGAATGTCCATTCACTGTTTTTTTAAATTCGCATATACAGGGTGAGTTTTTAGTAACGGATCGGTCTATAACTCCACTACTTTAAAAGGTAGCAGAAAATGTTGTATACAAAAGTTGTAGCTAAGGGTATGCTCCTTGCTCAGAAAATATTTTTATTTATCCCTGGTCATCCATAACCACGTGGTGATGCAAACGTATATTTTTTAAATGAGACACCTTATATATTATCCCATATTTAGATTCTACTATATTCTTTAGGTTCATTGCTTTTAGCGATCATATTTTTAATTTTTTTTGCATGAATTCATCTCAAATTTCAATTGTGCAATTTCATTTTGATGCCCCTCAATATAAATATCTGGTAAATAATTACGAGCCATCAAATTGCCGTGCCGGGTAATGTACGGCAAAGTGTCTTGATTAGAACTAAACAGCTACGGCTAGCAGTCTTGAACAGTAATGTACGGCAAAGTGCCTTGCTAAAAAATAACGGCCGCGGGTGCATATACAAACAGGGCCAGCGCCGTATGGTGGGATGTTCGCTCGACCATGATCTGGCCGTATGAAAAGTGTTTGCTGGAATACTGTATATAGTGCTAGCGTTTTGTTTGTTATTGTTGTCATGTATGACGTTTCTGTCAAAAGTAGGTACAGGTTAGAAGTTAGATGTTTAAACGTCAAGGAATCATATGGAAATTTTGAGCCTGTCAAGTGTGCATCATGGAAATCACAGCATAGTAAACAACCAGCATAATATCTCTGAGGATTTCCTATATAAAAATAGTTCCCACAACGTTTGACCTTGGGAGGGTTTATGGATGATTTTACGGCTGTGAAATTTGGGTAGAGATGTGAAAATGAAAATATCGATACCGGTACCAACTCGATATTTTTTAGCCTCATAGGCGCGTTTGGTTCGTCCAGAGAATTTTGTGCAATTGATTGCACCCCTCAATAATTATATACCTACCGATACACCTACAAAAATATCGATACCAGCCTGGAATCGCTCAAAAAGTATCTAAGATAAAAATAGTCGATATTAGTGGAGAAGTAGTATGGAAGTACCGTTATTATCCCTACAAAAAATCATCCAAAAGTGAGGATGCGCATGTAATTTCCGCCAACTTGAGTAATTGTGCTGGTTGTTTACTATGCTATGGTGGAAATAGTGACGAGTACATAATACAGGGTGTTAATTAATGAATGACCGTCATTTCAAGGGCATATTTATGACTCAAATAAAAATAGAAAAACTCATACAGGGTGTCCGGATAATCAACCAACAACGCTTGACAGGTGAGAGACCTCACATTTTTCATGAACATTGAGATAGGAACATGAATGCGCTAAAATGCTTAATTTTCAAGATACAGGGTGTCAAAAGTTTTACTTTTTTTTCGTTTTTTCTCAATTATTTCACAATAAAATGGCACAACGATCTAAAACTACGTATCGGGGGTTTTTTAAGGCAAAAAATCCAAATTCATCCACAGTTTTGCTATCATGAATAGAGGGCATCACCTACGGTACATTGAACTCATTTGAATTATCAAAACTTTTTTCCGATTTGGTGCATCATGTGAATATCAAAAAAATCGTTTCCTCAATTTGCTTTACGCCAAAAAGGGATAATCTGTTTGAGTCCCTAGAGGTAACCGTTCTCGAGATAACCTTCATTGAAGTTTCCAATGCAACTGAATTCAAGATCGACAAAAGTATCGGTATATCCGTACGAATGGATATTATGCTTAGGCTCATACCTTTACATACCATTTACGAAGTATTCGCAAACTTCAACACCACCTATTTTAAAAATTACATATAGGTATTTGAAAATGATTTTTGATCTACATACCTGATATTCATTCGTGCGAGAATACCGACAATTCTTCCGATCACATTTTAGAAGTAATTGGGGTGCCTTGGAAATTTTAGTAAAGGTCATCTCGGAAACGGTTACATCCAGGGACTTAAACAAAGTATACCTTTTTACGTAACGCATATTGAGGAAACGATTTTTTTAATACTCATGTTGATACACCAAAACGAAAAAAAGTTTTGTTAATTTAAAGAGTTCGATATGCCTTAGAGGTGGCGCCCTCTATTCATGTTAGCAAAAAGCATGGTCGAATTTGGACTTCTTGTCTAAAAAAAACCCCAATACGTAATTTTTCATCGTTGTGCCGCTTTATTGCGGAATAATTGAGAAAAAAATGAAGTCAAGTTGATTGACTCAGTACTTCCCACACATTACGCTGATACCAGTTTATTATTTTCGCATAGCATGAAGCTTTAGTCTAAGATCCCTTGCAACCAAATAATCGCCAGCCCCCCTCCCCCTAAAATTGTCTTATGCCGCTAGGTCTTTCCTTCACAGGTCAATGGACAGCCTATTATCGATACTACAAACTTTTCAGTTTTACAACTCCCCACCCCCCAACCACCTCACTTTCACCCCAACCCAAAAAACTAGTAGGAAATGATCAGGAACCCCTAAAACATCTAAAAACAGAATTTGGTTGGTTGGTTGGTTGGTTAACATGCTTTATTGCCAAAGATAGATATATAAAAAATCTTATTGACAAAGCAAATAAGTAAGTAAAAGTACATAATGAAAATACATATACATAAAAATTAAAATACAAATACATAAAAATAAATAAAATACTTAAAAGTCAGACATTCACAAATTAAAAATTTTACTGACACCCCATAGATGAAGGTTATTTTTATGTTCATCAAACACTTGGGGCAATAGTTGACTAACTCGTTGAGTGAAGGAAAATTCAAAATATTGGTCCAGCGAGTAGAATGCTTGTGTTATTAGTATTTTTTTTAACGCTTTACGGAACTTCATAATATTTGGGATTGCTTTAATATCCGATGGCAAGTAGTTATATATTTTCACACTATTATATATTATGGAATTTCGCACGAGGGTAGAATGAGGTATTGGTAGCGGAATGTCATGTCTTCGGCGAGTTGCATAAGCTTGTCGATGGTCGGAGAATGAAGAACGATGTTTGTGTATTAGGCTCGTAGTCTCTAATATGAAAAGAGATGGCAGTGTAAGGACTTTGTGACGAATAAAAAGCGGTCTGCAAGGATCTCTACAAGAAGCACCTACAATATATCGTATTGCACGTTTTTGCAACTTAAAGACAGATTGGAGCCCCAAAATGGTAGACCGTAGAACAGACGAGATTGCACCACCGCGAAAAAAACTGTCCTAGCAATCGAGATGCCCAAGTTTGTTGCTGCAGCTCGTACGCAATAACAGCCTGATGCAAGCTTTTTGTTCAAACTGATAATATGTTTTTGAAATTTAAGGTCAACGTCAAGCTGCAATCCAAGAAACAAGTACATTCAGAGCTTTTGATGGAAAATTGTTCACAAACGATGTCATTGATATAAACACGAAATCCAAGAACTTGTGTTTTTTTAAAGTTAAATAAAAGCCCATTTGAATCACACCAGGTTTTGATAACAACGATCTCACGTGCAATCGTTTGGACCAGATCTTCTGGCTCATCTTTGTGCCATATCACAGTAGCATCATCAGCAAAAGCAGTGAACTTTCCAGATATATCAAGATGAAATAAGTCGTTGATATATAAAAGAAATAAAATTGGGCCCAGCACGGAGCATTGAGGGACCCCATGCTTAATAAAATGATCAGAAGAGTTTCTGCCATTCGCTAAGACACACTGGAGTCTTGAGGAAAGATAAGACTCGAACCACTCCAGTGCCACACCCCGAAAACCATAGACTTCAAGCTTCCGCAGCAGCGTTCTGTGATTAACGCAGTCAAAAGCCTTCGAAAAATCACATAACACCGCTGCAGTTGCCTGGCCGCTGTTGTAGTGCGTGAAAAGTTGCTCAAGAACGTAAAACATAGCGTCATGAGTACTTTTGGTGGGAAGAAAACCAAACTGAGAAGAGCTAAAAACAGCGTGCTGAGATAGGAAGTCCATCATTCGTCTTTTAACTAGTTTTTCAACGACTTTGGAAATAGTTGAAAGCAAAGAAATAGGGCGGTAATTTGATGGATCCTTTACATCCCCGCTTTTGTGAAGTGGAACTACAAGAGCTTTTTTAAAGCTAGGAGGAAATGCGCCTTCTGAAAACGATCTGTTTATTGTTTCTGATAAAACACTCAAAGGGCGATCTGGGCGATCTTTACTTCCCACACCTATCGGTGTGGGAAGTAAAAACAGAATAAAGGTGAAACTTTGACACCCTGTATCTTAAAAATTAAGCATATCAAGGCCTCATGATCTCAATGTCCAAAACAATGTGAGGTCAATCACCTGTCAAGCTCTGTCGGACGAATAAACATGTATCTCGAGGATTTTGGATTTCAAGATACAGAGTGTCAAATATTGGAAATAACATTAGTCTTTTATCAATGTCTCAAACATTAATTAACCTTTTTACTTCCCACACCGATAGGTGAGGGGAGTATTGTGATCGCGAAAATTTTCGATTTTGAGATAATCCACTTTTTGGGCATTTCATGATGTCTACATAACGAAAATCCACGTCACTCATTTCCGTCGGTCTGTCTGTCTGTCGGTCTGTCTGTCGGTCTGTCTGTCGGTCTGTCTGTCGGTCTGTCTGTCGGTCTGTCTGTCAGTCTGTCTGTCGGTCTGTCTGTCGGTCTGTCGGTCTGTCGGTCTGTCGGTCTGTCGGTCTGTCGGTCTGTCGGTCTGTCGGTCTGTCGGTCTGTCGGCCTGTCGGTCTGTCGGTCTGTCGGTCTGTCGGTCTGTCTGTCTGTCTGTCGCGTTTTTCTACCCTCGTAATCTCAGTAACCGCTGCATGGATTGCGATGAAATTTGGGTAGCGAAATTGGGGTGGTTGGGGGGTGGGGGGTTGTAAAACTGAAAAATTTGTTGTATTCATAATGGGCTGTCTAATAACCTGTGAATGGAAGACCTAGCGGCATGATTTACTTTTTTAGGTCCAACCAAACATTGCCTCACTTATAATAGAAACCAAGGGACTTAGAATTTGTGATGTATACATACGACTATTGTTTTAGATCGTTGTACATTGCTTAACACGAAAATGATTGAATGGATTTTAATGAAATTTTGACACAGTATTACTACCGCAGCGAGGATGGAAAACGCGTATGTTTTGGAAAAATCGTGTCAGTGGCGGCGCAGCAATAATAAAAAAAACCAAAAATATAAAAACAGCTCAAACTTCGTTTTTAGGCATTTTAGGGGTGCCTGGTCATTTTCTACTTTTTTGGAGTGGGTGAAATTGGGGTAGTCGGGGGAAGGAGGCAGTGGGCCGTAAATCTGGAACATGACTATAGCCTCATGCTATATGGGAAAATAATAAACTGGTATCACCATAATGTGTGGGAAGTACTGAGTCAAACAACTTGACTCCATTTTTTTTAAATGTGTCGCTGTTTTTCACTGCATTAAGAATCTAAGTCACAACTGACGAGAAGATAATTATCCTCTCCAGTGGCGTGTCGTGCCGAGGGTAGTCCCACGAAAATATTAGCAGAACGATGTACGCCAGTGACCTTGAAAAAATTAAATGATGTTTTCCAGACTAAACAGAAAAACATGTTTTTTCTTTTAATGCCTCCTAGTATGTCACTTTGTTTTGGAACAAATAAAAAAACCACTTAATTTCATAGCTCCACTTTTACGATGGGCTATGAAGTGTTTTTTTCCAAAACAGTGGTATACGAAGAGACATCAAAAGATGGGTTTTCATCTGTTTCGTCTGAAAAACAATATACAGGGTTATTCACGTTATTCGCCACATTATGGCTAAAGTATTTGACAAAGAAGAAAATAATAATTTCGGATGGATAGAGACCCATAAAGGCTACATTCTAAAAATATTTTCATGTTATACAGGGTGTCCGAAAGACACGAAATGCATCAAAGTTATGCTTTTTTAAATGGAACACCCCGTATATTATTGCATATTCAGATTCCTCGGTGAATTCTAGTGTGACTTTATGTATCATATATGGTACCTAAAGCGAACCGTTTAAGTGTAAATCACCATTTTCGGTATAAGTAGATATCAGGAAAAAATTGAATATCGCAGAGATTATAAAATATGGAAGGCTGCGACTTTGCCGTATTACTAAGCATAAAATGCGTCAGCTTTGACGAAACTGTCAAAATCAAATTACGTTTATGCTTGGAGAAATCGGTCGATTAATTGAGGAAACTTCGATCAGCGATAACTTGATCTTTTTCAAATGGGAATGCCTATTTTTTTATACGGTTAAACGCAGAATTTGATAACCTTTCCAACGATATAAGATTGTCGATATCAGTCTCTGGTAGTTTTCATTTAATTTTAAATTTTCAAACAAATCGGCGATTTTCAATTTTCCTACCTATAAGCAACGTAACAGGCCATGACATATAAACAAAAACCTGTTTAGGTAGAAGAAAACAGCTAACTTAGCTAAAAATACACACTAGCTAGACTAAAGGGACAATATTATAAAAATTCCTTACAACAAATCAACTCTCCCAGAAACAACTGCGATAACATCTCTAAGGTCAAAGAGAAGTTGGAGAATGGCAGTAATAGATATTTTTTACAACCTACTGGCTACCGCAATTTACTAGAGGTTAAAAATTTCCAGGACAATTGAAAACCCTGATATGAAACAAAAAGAACCAGCGACTGTTGCTCCAGCACGCAACTATCAATCATAATTATGTAATGGTGTAAAAAAGTACTAATTTTCGTCGAAGTCGATACCTCTGACTGGAGCCCTTCTATTTTTCAATATCTATTAGCAATATTGCAAAAAAGGAGTACTTACAAATCAGATTTAAATGTTCTGCCATTTAAGTTATGTTTTATAATTTGAACAAATTTTAATTCATTCTTCATTTTCTGCGATCTTGCTAATAGGTACTGAGGAATTTTCAGAACTCCAGTCAGAGGTACCTTTGACTTGAGTTTTGACAGAATTGCATACTTTTTTATATCATTAAATGTGAAATTTTATTATGAATATAATAAACTGCTTACAACATTCTCTAGTAGTTTCTATTTTATTTCAAAATTTTTAATGGTTTTGGAAATTGCCAATCTCTAGCACATTGCAGTACCTAGTAGTCCATGAAAAAAGCCATTTCTGTCATACTCCAGCTTCTCTTTGACCAAAGATATGTTACCGCCGTTGTATCTGGTTAGACTTCGTTTGTTGTGAGTAATTTTTATTATCTTGTCCCTTTAGTCTAGTTCGTGTGTATTTTTCGGCTAGGTTAGTCGTTTTCTTGTACCTGAACAGGTTTTTGTTTATATTTCATGGCCTACTACGTTGCTTACAGGTAGGAAAATTGAAAAACGCCGATTTGTTTGAAAATTTAAAATTAAATGAAAACTACCAGAGATTGATATCCACAACCTTACATCATTAGAGAGGCTATCAAATTCTACGTTTAACCATATAAAAAAATTAGGCATTCCCATTTGAAAAAATCAAGTTATCGCTGATCGAAGTTTCCTTAATTAATCGACCGATCAGCATAAACGTAATTTAAATTTGACAGTCTCATCATAGCTGACGAATTTTATGCTTAGTAATACGGCAAAGTCGCAGCCTTCCATATTTTATAATCTCTGCGATATTCAATTGTCTCCTGATATCTACTTATACCGAAAATGGTGATTTACACCTAAACGGTTCGCTTTAGGTCCCATGTATGATACATAAAGTCACACTAGAATTCACCGAGGAATCTGAATATGCAATAATATACGGGGTATTCCATTTAAAAAAACATAACTTTGATACATTTCGTGTTTTTGGGCCACCCTGTATAACATGAAAATATTTTTAAAATGTAGCCTTCATGGGTCTCTATCCATTCGAAATTATTATTTTCTTTTTTATCAAATACTTTAGCCATAATGCTCCGTGTCGAATAACGTGAATAACCCTGTATATTTTTTTGAGGTCAGTGGCCTACATTCAATATTTTCCGAACTTTGACATCATGTATCTTGAAGACCAGACTTTAGGGCACATGCTTAAGTGAACTTTTCTACTTAAATTTGGGTCAGAAATACGCCATCGAAATTACGACCTATCATGAATTAACGGTCGACGATAACGTTCAGATAAATAATGTAAAATTGATTAAAAAACAAAAGCGATAACGTCTTGATTCCACGCATCCTTATGATTCCAAACAACAAGCCATTCGACTTTAAACGGTTGCAATTTTCAGTACGTCTTGCATTTGCAATGACGATATTTAAATCGCAGGGGCAGTCGTTGAATGTTTGTGGGATCAATCTTGATAATCCATGTTTTCCACATGGTCATGTAGCCTGTTACGCGTTGACAAAATCATCATTATTTATTTACGCGCCAGAAAAAGCAAAACGTGTTGGATATCAAAATTTCAATTTCAGTGCTTTTCAGATAATTATTATTTATTGCATAGTTAAGTTGAATTTCAATATTCATAGCTAAGACAGGACAGCTTGTCGGGCCAGCTAGTGATTTAATAATTCCAAGCTTCAGTTCTAATTTCAGTACTTCGGGGAAGGATTGGAGAAACTTGCGCATACTTTCTGCAAGTTGGTGCCGGTCGTTTCAAGCCCAACGTCGCTAAAATGGGGGGTGGTTCTAAGTGTAAAGTGTCTGTGTCTGTCTTTGATGACGTAATTCCCACCGCGAGGAGAAGCGAAGGGAAGAGTCGTCGCGTGGAAGGTATTCGAAGCAACCAGGCAAGGAACTTGGCTTGCACTCTTCGTCACTTGTAGCAATTTTTGTTTCTCGATCTCTGGCATGTATTCATGGACAAGTGGGTGTAAACAGTTGAAATTCGCAAATTCATAATAGTGAGATTTCGAAAATGGACGACGAAAATATCATTATATTTCCTACCGGCCTTTCGGGAATTTGAGCATCTGAATGGAAGTCACAGCCATATGCACTCACTTGCTTCTTCTATGGTATTTCCTCTTCTGCCATACCGGCAATTAGACAAACACAAGCAAATCAGAAGATGGGCTACTCATGTTGATAGATTCACGTCCAACATCACATATACAGTTTGATTGCTCCACGCAAATTGGTAGGTATCATCTCGCGACTATTTCTTCGCTTTGCTTCTCTTAAACCTTGATAATAGGTTAAAAGGAGTGAAGTGAATTTGTTGTAGTTTTTTTCGCATAAAATATGACCTGTTCTCGATGATTTCGGAAAATCATTGGTGATGTTTCAAATGTGCTATAGTGTAATATGTAGTGCCCTATTGGATACATTTTAAAGGAAAGACATCATCCATGCTCTCTAGATCTACAACATTTGAAAGGTATTTTTTCTAAATTCTTCCTATCCTATCCTTATACAGTTTGTCAATTTTAGTGCGTGATTCATCAATATCTCGCAAGGTATACCTTGTAGAAAGAAAATTCAGATACAAAAGTTGTAGTCGCACGGCCTTAGAATATTTTGGTCTATAGAGATTACAGGGGGTTACAGCAGAGTAGAGTGATAATAAATTGCTTTTTATATGGAACCCCTTTTGGCAGTTTCCGTTCTTACAACCTGCGCTATTCAAAAAAGGAATAACAAAGTTGCTGTTGGCAAATTTGTATGTATTCGAAAACGTTTAAGTATCAGAGGCGTGCGTCTTCATGGCAACCTCTGTTTGCGGCCATTTTCCAATCGGCGACAATGGATTTTTGTAATTAATATGGATGAAATTTTGTAAACAACAGGTGTATGCAAACGATAAACAATATTATACCTCTCCACACCTGGCAACCATAACGCTGGCAACCATTTTTTTCTTCAATCCTTTACATAATTTTATCTCAAATGACGTAAATTTTACTAAACAACCATATAGTTGCATGTCATATTTGCGAATAAATAACCTTGAATTAATTACAGGCAATTGTGGCTAATTTTTTTCAAAATCGAAATATCTACTAATATCTCCATAACGTTTTTCCGAGTTTGCGTTGCCAAGATATAATTTATTACTACAGAAATAGTAACAAAAATAAAATGAATTTTCAAACCAACTAAAATAGATATCGAAATAAATCATAACCATTTGAAGTGGAATGATATGTAAATAATATCGTAAAATTAAAAAAAATATTTTCATCCGGTTATCAGGTGAGGGGTGAAGGTCAACTCTAGTTCGGGTCTTAGACTTTATCTTAGTTATAATATACAAACATTTTGTTACAATCAAATTAGGAGTTTCCATGTGATGCTATTATCCAAGTTATGTAATGATGTACAAAATAATACAGGGTGCTACTCAATGATATGCCGTAATGCCAAAGGCGTATTTCTGACCCAAATTTTAATATACTCGTGCATGGTGTTTTTTCCAAATTTTGACACCCGATATATTGAAAAGTAGACTCTTTAGGACACATTTTTTTATATGAACTTTTCTACTTGAATTTGGATCAGAAATATGCCCTTGGAAATATGGCTTACCATTAAGTTTTAACATTTTTATTTTCAACAGGCTATAAAGTGGTTTTTATTTTTTCCTCGATAGCAAAATGAGATACGAAGAGACAATGAAATTATGTTTTTGTCTGTTTAATCTAAAAAACAAGATTTAATATTTTGAAAGTTCAGAGGCGTACATTTTTTTGCTAATATTAATAAATTGTGGAATTGATTTTTCTATTTTTAAACTTATCAAAGTGTAAGCATATCGATATCAAAACATAATAAAAATTATTGTAGTTTAAAAAACACGCTCTTAAAAAACAACGGACTAAAAAGTTAAAAACAATTTTTGAAATAAGCTTAAAACAATAATAATGACAGCGAATACAGCCGCTTGTTCGACGGATTTGAAGTCGTCAAAATCGCTTTCGCGGCAAAGTTGAAACGTTCAATGTTCGGTCCGACATCTTAGTCTAAAGGAGAGTTACAAGCTCACAAACTTACATACAGGTGAAGCTAATAAAAGAGTGTTACAAATGGCTGAAGTACTGTTAGCGGTGAGACGGTACTCTGACCAAATATGACACAGGATTTTTCTTGAGCGCTATTTCTATGTGTGTTACATATAATGCGGGTATAGAGGAAGTAAATTCCTAGCAGTTCATCGCGGCACCGTCTTCTTTTGAAAAGGACGCGCTATCTTCAATCATCGGACGCTTCTTTGCTCCGCATTCCATGCAGCCTCGTGTCATTTTTAGGCGCTATCATCTCTAACGGAGCTCTTGTGGCATACCGCCGCGGCTTAACAGTCTACTATACAGGGTGTCTCGTCCATTTAGTTCAGGGGTGTATAGTACCGAGAAGGTAGGTTAGGTTAGGTTGAAATTTGAAGCTTGGAGGTTAGGCATCTTTCCACTCCGACCCTATTGTATCTGTTGTGGCTCACACCTACACAAGGTGTTCATTTGAAAACTTCCCACCACGGATTTATCGAAAACCACTGATTAATAGAAAATACTTCGAGACACGTCAAAAGATTTGTGAAGGGGGATAACTTCTTAACTTAAAACTACTTTATCTCCATGTTCCATCTGCACCCCAGGGAGATTAGATTTGAGTCTCGTCAAGTATAGGGTTTCCATCCTCATCGATTTGGCTTCAGTGACAAGCGGATTGATGGTATTTCCCAATATACGCAAATAAATGTCTCCATTCAAATTTCCATTAATAAACAATAACCCAATCACTTTGTTTCTTAAACCGCCAATTCATACAAAATTTTTTCGGGGGTACCGCCGGGTATGCTCTTCTACAAAAGCAGGAGGATTTTCATTGCTCCAATACTTGCAGTTATGCTTATTAACAAATCCAGTTAGGTAAAATGTGCATTCCTCAGTGAGGCAGATATTCTCACACTCACATGAATGGTATTACCATCAATTCCTTTAGTAATTTGTTCTCAAATCTCAACTCGTCGATCGAAATCGTTTCCGGTTAACTCTTGCACTATAGTTTCATTTTGAATTAATGGACTTTAGTAACTCTGTGTATAGATCCAAATGAAGTGTCAGTCGGATCTACAATTTTGCGTAATGTAAGTAGTAGGGTTATTTATGCCAAACTTCAACTTGAGCGGCTTCATCCAGAACTTTCCGTTTTTTTTTTATTTGCAACAGATCCAGTTTGATTAAATTTCGTAACAAGGTCCAAAGCATACAGTATGCGAAGTTATCTTCCCCCTTCCCAGATGTCTGGCGTTAAACGGAACGACAGTTTGCCGAGCACATTGATTTTGGACTATAAATTGGAATATTTTCCACTGTTTTTGCAACTGTTCTTCAGGAACTTGAACATCGCTTATTTCATTGTTTGGCTAATAACGGGCAATATTTTGAACACTTATTGTAGCAAAGAGTGGTAGTTTTGTACATTTCTATTTCCTATCTGAACAAATTATAAGATACATACAGATTTTTTTTAATTTTCTTAAAAACAAGTCGACCGATTTTAGAAAGTCAAACGTCAAAATGAAGGACTTCGATATACCTTTGAAACAAGCTATTGCTCGATACCCTTTCTCATTCAAAATTTTGAAGGGGATGACCAGGGGGATGACCCTGGTGACAGAGGGTACAAGGGGAAAAAGTAGTTTCTGGTTAAAAAAATTGTCCCCCTTGACGAGTTTTTGGAAATGTTTTGCCATTTTACTTCCCACACCGATAGGTGAGGGGAGTATATTGTGATCGCGAAAATTTTCGATTTTGAGATAATACACTTTTTGGGCGTTTCATGATGTCTACATAACGAAAATCCACGTCACTCATTTCCGTCGGTCTGTCTGTCGGTCTGTCTGTACGCGTTTTTCTGTCCTCGTAATCTCAGTAACCGCTGCATGGATTGTGATGAAATTTGGGCAGCGATATGCTGGGGGGTCGTAGTAGGTAATGTTCTTATAATTTTGAAAATCGGTGCAGGGGCGGCGGAGTAATTAGCAAAAAACAAAAAAAATTAAATATTCCTCAAACTTCGTTTTTAGGCGTTTTAGAGGTTCCTGATCATTTTTTACTTTTTTTTGGGTGGGGGTGAAATTGGGGTGGTTGGGGGGTGGGGGGTTGTAAAATTGAAAAATTTGTTGCTTTCATAATAGACTGTCCACTGACCCATGAAGGAAGACCTAGCAACATAAATAACTTTTTTAGGTCAATCCGAACATTGCCTTGCCTATTACAGAAACCAAAGGAATTTTTTCTGGTGTAAACATACGAGAGTATTGCTTTAGATCCTTCTATGTTGTGTTACAAGGAAACTGTTGAACTGATGTTAATGAAATTTTGACACAGTATTACTACCGTGGCGAGGATGGAAAAACGCGTATGGTTTTTATAAATCGTGCCAGTGGCGGCGCAGAAATAATAAAAAAAAAGTAAAAATATAAAAACAGCTCAAACTTCGTTTTTAAGCGTTTTAGAGGTTCCTGATCATTTTCTGCGTTTTTATTGGGTGGGGTGAAATTGGGGTGGTTAGGGGGTGGGGGGTTGAAAAACTGAGAAATTTCTTGTATTCATAATAGGCTGTCCACTAACCTGTGAAGGAAGACCTAGCGACATAAATCAACTTTTTAGGTCCTACCGAACATGGCCTAGCGCATTACGGAAACTAAGGGACTTAGAATTTTCTGTATACATACATACGAGTATTTATTGCTTTAGATCTTTTTGTATTTTGTAACGTGGACACTATTAAATTGATTCTAATTAAATTTTGACACAGTATTATTACCGTGGTGAGGATGGAAAACGAGTATGTTTGTTAAATATCGTGTCAGTGGCAGCGTATATAACAATAATCAAAAAACTAAAAGTATGAAAACAACTCAAACTTCGTTTTTAGATGTTTTAGGCTGTCCATTGACCTCTGAAGGAAAGACTTAGCGGCATAAGACAATTTTAGGGGAGGGAAGGCTGCCGATGATTTGGTTGCAAGGCGATCTCAGACTAAAGCTTCATGCTATGGGAAAATAATATACTGGTATCACAGTAATGTGTGGGAAGTACTGAGTCAATCAACTTGACTCCACTTTTTTCTTTTATGAAGGCGATGGTCGTGCTGGATGAACCTTCCTTGAAGTCAGTAGGTTCCAGATGGGTAAATCCAACCAGAACTCGCATATAATTCTTGCTCCATACTATGATCCTAGAAAAAAATGTGTGTAACATGGGCAAAGAGCATATTCATAATTTTTTTGGAACAGAATAAATAAAAAAAGAGTTGCAAGGCCTGGGTTTCGAACCAACACCCCGCTCGAACACAGATTGACCGGCTAACATTCTAACACCCTACGCCATCACGCCATCACGGCGTTGCGGAAGAGGTTGCTTCAACGAGACAAATTTAATTAGGTACCTACTCTATTACTGGAATTTGTAATCTAATTTCAAACTTTCAAAATGATATTTATTTCGATCGTAGACTTTGTCTCGACCTGCAAACTTAATTCATCGTCTATGTTGCATCAAATATGCACTAATGACAAGTAACTATTTTAGCAATTGGCTGGGAATCTAGAATCTACTATCGGAGTAGGATGCCGTTGGTGGAAGGAATGCAGCATTGTGACGTCACACGCGTTCGGGATCTATCGGCGTGTCTTCGGTACTGGATTCGAAAGCTCATTTTCATTTTGAATTATTGTGAAATAAAAAAAATAGTTTTGTTGTAAAACCACAAAAACAATTTTTTTTTATTCAAAACGCCAATTAGGTTTTATCTCGGGTTTTATGGACTTGCCCAAATTATTGGCACTTGATGATAAAGACCAAATTCTTGTACTAAAAAAAAAATAGTTTTGTTGTAAAACCACAAAAACAATTTTTTTTTATTCAAAACGCCAATTAGGTTTTATGGACTTGCCCAAGTTATTGGCACTTGATCATAAAGACCAAATTCATGTACTTGTTACATAAATTGCCATTATAGATTCGTTTATCGACCATGTCTTACTCCATGGTACAGATTTAATTTATTCGAATTCCACAATCGACCGCCATGCTAAATATTTTTCGCTATACTAGATTAAGGGGCTAGGCCCGTGATAAATTGGCGGGAAATTTGTAGACGCGTTGCAAGGGAACGCAGCATGGTGCATCACTGGATTCTCTCACGCTTTGTTGGCATTCTGTTTAATATGGATGGCTGCTTAACGAGAATCAATTTCTGATTAACGGTTAGATGAATCGTGAATGTGTGTGTATGTCTTTGCGTGCGATGCCTTTTCACTTTTTTCCTTCTTACCGACGTCACTTACGAAAGCCTCGTATGACCAAGGATGATTTCATGCGATATGGTTGGAAGAAACTTAATTAACTGATATCAATAACTAACAACGCACGAAAGCAGTAAATGACATTTATCCGTCTCATTTAGGATCTTCATTTGATCGCTGGTGATTAGAACCTGGATCCGATAGATTCATTTTCATAAGCAGGTGTTTAGTGGTAACATCTTTACATACGGATCCAAGAAAATTAATCAAACCTCTAATATAAAAATTGTTTGGGGGTTTTATTGGTAGAGTGTAAAATGTTACTAGCGTAAGAGTTAAGGGGTGGTTGTTGCTATACATAGGTCGTGTGAAGCCAGTTATATGTATAAGCCATTCAGAAAATGAGGTGCGTGCGAATGGGAAAACAGTCGCAAGTGGTTTCTTAAAATCAGTAATCAGTAGTCTAGATTTTATTACTTTAGAAATATAATGTATGCAATTCAATTGTAAGAGTTTACCTATAAGCTAGTTAAATGCACGTGGTTGACCTGTCATCCTTATATCCTTCATGTCATCTGTTAAAGTAAACATATATATGTAGTCATCAAATTTGGTGCAACGATAATTATTCACTACTTGATTAAATACAAAATCTCAAGTTTTAATACTATTAATAAAATTTTTGAAAGATCAATCCAAATGTACATTTGTACAATATATATTACAGAATAGATCAGTCTTTCATTGCCCGAAATCTAATGCGCCAGAACGTACAATAACTATAATTTATGCACTTTTACAGTAACGAAGTAATATTAAAACTTAGATCCATATATCCAAATGGAAAATGATGATGTACTCTGTCAATAATTTAGAAATCCAAAAATGGGTGGGAAGAAAACATCTCTCGGTATATGAGGTATATCTATCAGTTGATGAAGAACGAAAAAACCCACTGAAAATGCAATATACCACTATCAATGTCAGTGTGCGAAGATATCTAAAGGGTTTTTCAATTAGGACGGGTCGATCTTGGTAGGCTGTGGCGGCCATGTTGTTTTGACAGCGTGTGTCTAATCTAGTGATTTATGACTAGTGACTTATGCCAAATCACCGTGACAGGTTACACAATTGAGCAGCGAGTACAAATGATAAAACTTTATTATCAAAATGAGTGTTCACTAGTGCAGACCATGCGCGCGTTACGCCCATTTTACGGAAGACGCGGGGGTCCTTCAAAGTCGACTTTGCAACGTTTGGTGTGGAAAGTCGAGACGACTGGTTCAGTTAACAATCAGCCAATACCCTTACATCAAAGGAGTTCCAGATCAGCCGAGAACATTGCCGCTGTCCGTGAAAGTGTCCAAGAGAACCCAAGGAAGTCAATTCCTCGCCGTTCACAAGAACTCGGCCTTTCGCAGACTTCAACCTGGAGAATTTTGCGCCGGGACTTCGGCCTACATCCATACAAGATCCAACTTACCCAGGAGCTCAAACATGATGATCATAGACAACGTCGTGTGTTCGCTGACTGGGCTTCGGAGCGTTTGGAAAAAGACCCCAATTTCGGCCGCAAAATCATCTTTAGTGATGAGGCGCATTTTTGGATGAATGGCTATGTTAACAAGCAGAATTGCCGTATATGGGACAACGCTAATCCTCGCGAGATTCACCAGGCAAAAATGCATCCACAGAAAGTTACTGTTTGGTGCGGATTCTGGGCCGGCGGCGTTATTGGTCCGTACTTTTTTGAAAACGGCGTTGGTGAAGCCATTACCATTACCGACGAGGACTACAGAAGGATGCTAATGGATTTCTTTTATTCCAAGTTAAACAACATGGAGGTGAACGACATGTGGTTCCAGCAGGATGGCGCTACCTGCCACACAGCGGACGCCACGTTGGCCCTTCTGCACGAACGATTTGAATTTATGGTTATCTCTCGCAGAGGTGACGTGAATTGGCCACCAAGATCGTGCGATTTAACCCCACTAGACTTTTTCTTGTGGGGTTTTCTGAAGCGACAGGTCTATGCTAATAAGCCGGAGTCTACCGCTGCCCTTATGGTGAACATAATCGAGTCCATGGCTCGAATTCAGCCAGATTTATGCAGCAGAGTGATTGAAAATTGGACTACTCGGATCCGTGCCATCGTGAGAAGCCGCGGAGGACATTTGAACGATGTGATATTCCACACCTAATGGCATACATGGGCCTTCCAAATAAAAACAAAAATTATTTGATATCCCACACACAGCTTGTTTTATTTCATTTCAACCCGTCCTTATTGAAAAACCCTTTATAATGGACTAGCATCATGAAGTTGAAAGTATCATTTTCGCAATCAGGACGTTGTATGGGATACAAAATAATCGCAAAGGAGCGATCATTTATTTTTTAATCCTCAGTGTATCTTAATACAATGGTTTTAAATTCCAGGAACTGAAATTTAAATGCAACCAAAAGTTGCAAAGAGCGGTTTTGGTCGCGCGGCCAGTGTTGCGAAACCTATCCATTGCCTATTATAAGTGGTTTTCGTTGAAGATCATTTTGTGTTAAATTCCGATGACGTCCGCATCAGTCAGTTGCGATTTTCGCATATACAGGAAAATGTATGTACGAAAAGCATATCAATGTACCAAAATGTACATGATCATATGATAAATTGATAACTTTTAAAATGCTAAATAGACTAACGGCCTCACTAACATATAAAAATGAGCCCTAAGCTGCAATTTGATCATTCCAGCGCCACCTTAATTTCAAAAATGGGAGGGTCCAGACGTATTAATGCCAACTAGATATTACCACTGTGCGGAACGTAGAACATACAATAGGTTAGTGCGGAACTCAGAACTATGTCAGATTGTCATTCCGCATGGTGATTGAGATTTAACGTTTGTGTCCTATGAATCTGTTGTAAATCGTTAAATCTCAGGTTAAATATAAGCCGTTCTCGTTCTACCATTCCTACCCTATGGTTCCTACTGCGTTTGAGTTTTATGTTTTCGTTTTTCGTTGTGTTTTTCTTTTGTCACTGGTGGTTATGTGATGTGACAGCATAGAACAAATAGTACTGCCATCGTACATGTGTATAATTGTGATGTTTCTTGGAAATAACAGAACATTGCGTTTCATTTACATTGTCCCACTTGTCTAAGATGCTACTACCAGAACGTTCGAGGCTTAAATACCAAAATTGATGCATTCCAGTCATCTATTAGTGACAGTGAATACCAGTTAGTTGCTCTAAGTGAAACATGGTTGAACGAAGGTGTTCGCAGTTCGGAGTTGTTTCCTGAGTGCTACGTGGTGCATCGAAAGGATCGTAAGTTTACTGAGACAAAAAAAGATATTGGTGGTGGCGTCTTATTAGCAGTTAAGGACCAAATTGCTTCGGTGAATATTGATGTAACACCATTTGACCTAGCTTTTCCTGATATAGACTTGTTGGTTGTTAAGTGTATTATAGATTATAGGCAAATTTTCGTTGTAGTAGTTTATATTCCAGATAAAGTGGCGAGTAATGATTTTGAAAAGTTTTTTGATTGTATTGAGCAGCTGGATTTTTTAAATTCAGGTAGTACCTTATTCTTAGGGGACTTTAATGCGCCTCTCTTTAACACAACTTGCAATGGTAAGCGATCGACAATCATTATTCATTACTTAGATCTGCTCAATATAGTTCAATACAACAACATTGAAAATCATTTAGGCAGGCTGCTAGATTTAGTACTGTCACATTTCAATTGTGTAGTATCTCATGATGAGTGCCCAGTTGTACCTGAGGATATCCACCATCCAGCCCTTGCAATAGAAATCTCGGAGATATTGATTAAACAACCTAAATTCAAATTTAATCCTAGTCGTAAAACCTATAACTTCAGAAAGGCGAATTTTGAATCACTGTATAGGGAATTGTGCGAAACAAATTGGGAATTTTTATTATGTTACAAAGATGTGAATTTAGCCCTTGAAGTCTGGTATAAAAAAATTTATGAAATATTTGATAAACATGTGCCAGTGTATCGAAACTTTAGTCATAGGTATCCACCATGGTTTGATGCAGAAATAATCAGAAACATCAAGCTTAAGGCAAAATTGAGAACGAAATACCGTAAATTTGGGAACAATGCTGATCTACTAGAATTTAAGAGAATCAGGCGGCTAGTGAAGTCAAAAATAAAACAGGTTTACGCTAACTATTTAGAAGATACCGAGGAATCATTGCGAATTAATCCAGACAGATTTTGGAATTTTGTGCATTCCAGAAACGGCATTACTAGGATACCTGGAGTAATGTATTATAATAATAATGAACTCCGAGAACCTCAACATATTGTGAATGCGTTCGCAGACTTCTTCGAAAGTGTATATTTTAAAGCAGATTATTCAACTAGGCAACATTGTACGAGTAGCAAAGACTCGTATATTCACTTTCATCCTATCCAGGAGTCTGAAGTTATGTCCGCGGTTAGAAAACTGAAAAATAAATTGACATCAGGGCATGATAATCTACCTTCATTTATAGTTAAAGATACTGCATCAGCAATGGTTCATCCTCTTACATTCTTGTTCAATCTAAGTCTAAAGACCAGAATATTTCCAGACTCATGGAAAACAGCAAGGGTATGCCCAGTCTATAAAAGTGGAGACAAAAGCAACATATCTAATTATCGACCTGTATCTATTGTGTCTATGTATGCCAAAATTTTTGAAATAGTTTTGCATAACCGCATTTATTTGGAAGTTCAAAATCAGCTCTCGACTTATCAACACGGATTTATTGAAAAAAGATCAGTAATCACAAATTTAGTTATCGTTAGTCAATATATATCAGAGGTATTAGATAACAGTGGCCAAGTCGACATCATTTATACAGATTTTGCGAAAGCTTTCGACAAGATAGAGCATGACGTTTTAATTGATAAGCTAAGGTACTTTGGTTTTTCTGATGAGTCGGTAGAGTTCATGGTGTCTTACATGACAAACAGAAAGCAATTTGTTTCCTACAATGGTTTTCAGTCGAGAACATACCAAGCTTCGTCGGGGGTGCCACAGGGCTCAAACCTGGGACCTTTGCTTTTTCTGATATTTATAAATGATCTGATAGAGACAATCACAGTAGAAAAACTTTGCTTTGCTGATGATTTAAAAATATATTTAGAAATAACTGAGAACAATGATTGCCATGAACTCCAAAGACAACTAAATATGGTACAGTCTTGGTGTATGAAAAATAAATTAAATTTGAATGCAGATAAGTGTAAGGTCGTGAGTTTCACCAGGAAAAGACAAGGTATTACTTTTGGTTACAGTATAGGTGGCCAAGAATTAGCTAGGTGTAAGGAGATCAAAGATTTAGGTGTTATTTTTGATGAGAAGTTATCTTTTTCAAGGCATGTTGAACAAACTGTATCGGCAGCTTTAAAATCTTATGGGTTCTTAATAAGAAATTGTAGAAACTTCCAAAATATTGATGCTATCAAAACTTTGTATTTCACTTATATTAGGACAAAACTTGAGTATGCTAGTGTCATATAGAGTCCATACTACGATTTATACAAGATTTCTATCGAGCGAGTTCAGAGAAGGTTCCTTAAATTTCTTTCATTCAAAATTGATGGCATTTATCCGGAAAGGGGAATTGACAACACAGAGCTCTGTAGTCGTTTTGACGTAGCAAGCCTAGGAAATAGAAGAAATTTTGCTGCAGCAGTATTCTTATTTAAGTTGTTAAATAGTCATATAGATTGTTCCATATTTCTTGGTAAAGTTGATTTAGCTGTGCCTCCTTACACTTCTCGAAGTAATGTTACATTTAAGTGTCCTAGAGCTAAAACGAATATGTTGCTAAAGTCTCCCTTGTATAGTATGACGAATAATTTGAACCATGTTAGTAGAACCTGTGATATATTTTTCTGTTCGCTATGTGAATTTATTAGGATAGCTAAGAGGTTCTGGCATTAAGGATGTATATTACCCGTCTGGGTCCGGGTTTAGAATGTTCCCAGGGTTTAATCTGCCTGTCGTAAGAGGCGACTAAAAGATTGGTAGTCCTTGCCTTAAAAGGGCCTATGGTGGTCACCGGCTGTGAAAGCAGGCGTATGAACCACCATAGTGAGGAAGCGGCTGCACCTATGTTAAGGACGGCTTCCCGACAGCGTCTGACCCCAGGTTAGGGGCGGCTGATAGCAAACCTGGCAGTAGGTATAAAATGCGCCCCCAGGAAGCCGACCAACATCAAACGGCTATTCGGTGCGTGGCGACACTGTGGGGATAACCCAAGCCAGGGATGAAAGCCGGCCGGCAACCTGTACAGGTCATCCCTAGGAGGCAATGTGGTCGGCTGCCTCCGAAATGTCGGCTGGGGGCCCTAAGGCTAACCACCGGACGGGCCCTACCTTCTGGTTCGACCGCCCCAGAAGAAGAGCACCCACACCAGGCCGGTATCGGAAGCCGGCTCTGGGCAAGGTGGCGGTGCCTCGGATCGCCCTGACGACGACACACGCAACGACATGGACCGTTTTAGGTGGACGACGGAACTGAAGGATGACCTGCTGAGCTGCTACGAGAGCAGTAGCCCGCGCCGTAGGGGATACATGTCCCGCATGCATGGGAGGTGGTGTGAAATGCATCCAGAGCATAGCACAATTACCTCCCAGAGCTTGCGGAACCAGGTATTTTACCTTCGGGGGCAGGGATACGTTCGTGCTCCAGCTCAGCCTGCCCCTCCGGCGACTGAAAGGCCTGTTAACCAGGCTGAAAGGTCGCCGATGAGGCCCGCTGAGAGGGAAATCGACGAAGCCGTCTCACCTGGAGATTTCAGTGACCGAAGGGCCTTGCATAACAACAAGAGGTCCTTCAAGCTGGCAGATTTAAAGAGAGAGGATGAGGCGTTGAGTGAACGTCTATCGGAGGTCTCTGACATTTGGAGCATCAATTGCGAAATTTACGCTGCGGCTCTGAGGCTGGCTGGACAGGGGAGAGTGAGAGACTCTCCTGTCGAGAGAGCACAGAGGCGGGTGCGCCAGATGGAAGCGAAAATCCAGTTGGCTCGCCAAGAAGCATCCCGTATCCCGTGTGTGATGGAATATAGAGCGGCCGGTAGGCCTTTTACGCGCCGCGTGCGCCAGATAGCCCGAGAGCTAAGGCGCGACCATCACACGCTCAGTCAAGCGGTACTGGTTGTTGTCAAGCAGCATTGTCTTGACAGGATACGGACGCTAATCGCTGCTAAACGATCACTGGTGACGCGGGCGAGAGGTTTGGAGGAAAACAGATTGTTTTCCGAAAAGCCTGCTCGTCTCTTCCAACAGCGACCACCAGTCATAAAGCAGCCGCCAACTGCTGATCGCGTGGAGACTTTCTGGAGGGGCATTTACGAACACCCCAAACCTCTCCAAGCAGCCACTCCGGCCTTGGCGCAGTTCGAGTCCGTTTGTAGGAGGACTCCAAACCTGAATGTACTGCGTCACCCGATAAACACGGAAGAAATTCTTGGTGCCTTACGAGGCGCAAAGAATTTCGCAGCTCCTGGCCCGGATGGCATAAACACCTACTGGTTGAAAAAGTTTCCCAGTTGCCACCGGCATTTAGCTAGAGTTTTTAACTCGTGGCTAAATCAGGAGCAGCCAATTCCGGCTTGGTTTGTCGAGGGTCGAACCGTGCTTCTCCCGAAGACCGGAGATTTGTCTGATCCTAAAAACTACAGGCCAATAACATGTCTGAACGCATGTTACAAGCTCTTCACCAGAATCTTGTACATGCGTATCCTTCAAGCTGTAAATCCCGTATTTCTCAGCGTATATGAACAAAGAGGGTCTAAGAAAGGAGTAGCTGGCTGCAGGGATAACCTGTTGATTGACCGCTGTGTCACACAGGACTCCGTGCATTACCTGCGAAACCTTTCTATGGCCTGGATCGACTATCGGAAGGCATTTGACACTACGTCTCATGAACTGATTGTGCGGCTGTTGGAATGTCTTTCGGTAGATGATCAAATAGTGGGATGCATCAAACAACTGATGCCGCTCTGGAAGACTCGGTTCACTATAACATCGGGTGAAACCAGGGTTCGAACAGAGTTGGTATCATTTAAAAGAGGGGTCTTCCAAGGAGACTCCTTGAGTCCCTTGCTCTTTTGCATCTCGCTACTGCCTTTGTCCATAGCGCTGAAAAATACTAAGGGATACAGCTGTGGCAAGCCCAATTACCGGAGGCACAAGGCCACCCATTTATTTTACATGGATGACCTGAAGCTCTATGCCTCCGGACATCGCGATTTAGAGCAGTCGCTGAGGGTAGTGCAGGATTACAGTCAAGCTATTGGTATGGAGTTCGGGATAGACAAATGTGCCATGGTTCATCTCAAAAGAGGACGTTGGGGAGATAGTGAAGATGAGGAGCAGCTCGTTGATGGGAGCATCTTGCGACAACTGCATGCCGGAGATACCTATACCTACCTTGGAGTGGCGCAGCGTCACATCCAAGAGGCAGAATTGGTCAAAGAGTGTCTCCGCCGCAAGTATTTGCACCGACTCCGGCAGATCTGGTCGTCAGAACTGTCCGGCAAAAACAAAGTCGCTGCCACAAACATGCTTGCGGTCCCATTGTTGCTATACAGCTTTGGTGCTGTCCACTGGAACGTGGAAGAGCTGCGACAAATCGACATAAAGACCCGCAAAAGGATGAATATGGAGGGAAGTCTACATCCTAGATCCTCTGTCCCGCGAATATACCTCCCGCGACACCTGGGAGGGCGTGGACTATTGAGTATGGAGCATCTGCACAACAGAGTAGTACTGGCCACTGCCTGCTATGTTACGACGAGCACCGATCCCCTGATCCGCTTTGTGCGAGAGCACGAGATTGCGGGTAAAGGAGCCTTCCTTTTTAAAGCAGCAACACGGGCAGCCGAAGAACTTAGTCTCACGCTCGACTTCACGCGGAGGTGTCAGCAGTCCGTTACGGAACTTGCTCCCGCACAATTAAAAACCCGGATTAAAACTGCTGAAGTCCAATTGCTTTTAAGACTTCACAAAGATAAACCAATGCACGGAATCTTCTACAAACATCTAGAAGAGCATGGTTTATCTGAGCAGTTGACCTTCTCCTTCCTAAGGTCTAATGGGTTGAAGTCGGAGACTGAGAGCTCTATAATGGCTTGCCAAGACGGTGTCTTCAACACCTTAGTATACCGTAGCCGGATTATGGGTATGGATGTGCCCGATATCCGCTGTAGAGCCTGCCTGCAGGCGCCAGAGACCCTTACGCACCTCTTGTCGGCGTGTAAGGTGTACGCTGGCACAGCCTACGTCTATCGGCACAACGCGGCTCTACGAGTGCTATACTACCATTTAAGGCACTCATACGGTATAGATGAGACACCGGTGGTGCTGCCATACGCTCCAGGGGACATTGAGTCCGTTGTGGAGAACGAGAGGTGCCGAATTTACTGGAACTACTCATTCTCCACGCTCGAGCTTATACATGCAAATAAGCCCGACATAGTCCTCCTCGACTACCAACAAAAGACGATGTTCGTTATCGAGTTCTCGGCACCCGCCGAGGGGAACATCGTCTCTAAGGAGGAGGAAAAGCGGACCAAGTATCAGGAGCTCCTCGGACAACTTCGCAGGCTCTGGCCGGACTACACTGTGAGTCTGCTAGTAATGGTCATTGGATCCCTAGGTGGTATGAGGGATACGCTGCTCTCTGCACTGCGCAAAATGCCGGTGTGCCGTGCGGCGGCGCACATCTTAGCCGCCAGAATGCAGAAGGCAGTCATCCATGGGTCCCTTCGTCTGCTTAGGACGCACGATACGCGGACCCAGTGATTGCTCACCTCACGGTGTGAGGAGTAGTCGCTGGGGAATGGAACAGCAGCCCGGTGTGTCGGAGCCCGGGTTGCACCTTTTTTTGTTTTTGTTTTGTTTATATATATATATATGTTACCCGTCTGGGTCCGGGTTTAGAATGTTCCCAGGGTTTAATCTGCCTGTCGTAAGAGGCGACTAAAAGATTGGTAGTCCTTGCCTTAAAAGGGCCTATGGTGGTCACCGGCTGTGAAAGCAGGCGTATGAACCACCATAGTGAGGAAGCGGCTGCACCTATGTTAAGGACGGCTTCCCGACAGCGTCCGACCCCAGGTTAGGGGCGGCTGATAGCAAACCTGGCAGTAGGTATAAAATGCGCCCCCAGGAAGCCGACCAACATCAAACGGCTATTCGGTGCGTGGCGACACTGCGGGGATAACCCAAGCCAGGGATGAAAGCCGGCCGGCAACCTGTACAGGTCATCCCTAGGAGGCAATGTGGTCGGCTGCCTCCGAAATGTCGGCTGGGGGCCCTAAGGCTAACCACCGGACGGGCCCTACCTTCTGGTTCGACCGCCCCAGAAGAAGAGCACCCACACCAGGCCGGTATCGGAAGCCGGCTCTGGGCAAGGTGGCGGTGCCTCGGATCGCCCTGACGACGACACACGCAACGACATGGACTGTTTTAGGTGGACGACGGAACTGAAGGATGACCTGCTGAGCTGCTACGAGAGCAGTAGCCCGCGCCGTAGGGGATACATGGCCCGCATGCATGGGAGGTGGTGTGAAATGCATCCAGAGCATAGCACAATTACCTCCCAGAGCTTGCGGAACCAGGTATCTTACCTTCGGGGGCAGGGATACGTTCGTGCTCCAGCTCAGCCTGCCCCTCCGGCGACTGAAAGGCCTGTTAACCAGGCTGAAAGGTCGCCGATGAGGCCCGCTGAGAGGGAAATCGACGAAGCCGTCTCACCTGGAGATTTCAGTGACCGAAGGGCCTTGCATAACAACAAGAGGTCCTTCAAGCTGGCAGATTTAAAGAGAGAGGATGAGGCGTTGAGTGAACGTCTATCGGAGGTCTCTGACATTTGGAGCATCAATTGCGAAATTTACGCTGCGGCTCTGAGGCTGGCTGGACAGGGGAGAGTGAGAGACTCTCCTGTCGAGAGAGCACAGAGGCGGGTGCGCCAGATGGAAGCGAAAATCCAGTTGGCTCGCCAAGAAGCATCCCGTATCCAGTGTGTGATGGAATATAGAGCGGCCGGTAGGCCTTTTACGCGCCGCGTGCGCCAGATAGCCCGAGAGCTGAGGCGCGACCATCACACGCTCAGTCAAGCGGTACTGGTTGTTGTCAAGCAGCATTGTCTTGACAGGATACGGACGCTAATCGCTGCTAAACGATCACTGGTGACGCGGGCGAGAGGTTTGGAGGAAAACAGAATGTTTTCCGAAAAGCCTGCTCGTCTCTTCCAACAGCGACCACCAGTTATAGAGCAGCCGCCAACTGCTGATCGCGTGGAGACTTTCTGGAGGGGCATTTACGAACAGCCCAAACCTCTCCAAGCAGACACTCCGGCCTTGGCGCAGTTCGAGTCCGTTTGTAGGAGGACTCCAAACTTGAATGTACTGCGTCACCCGATAAACACGGAAGAAATTCTTGGTGCCTTACGAGGCGCAAAGAATTTCGCAGCTCCTGGCCCGGATGGCATAAACACCTACTGGTTGAAAAAGTTTCCCAGTTGCCACCGGCATTTAGCTAGAGTTTTTAACTCGTGGCTAAATCAGGAGCAGCCAATTCCGGCTTGGTTTGTCGAGGGTCGAACCGTGCTTCTCCCGAAGACCGGAGATTTGTCTGATCCTAAAAATTACAGGCCAATAACATGTCTGAACGCATGTTACAAGCTCTTCACCAGAATCTTGTACATGCGTATCCTTCAAGCTGTAAATCCCGTATTTCTCAGCGTATATGAACAAAGAGGGTCTAAGAAAGGAGTAGCTGGCTGCAGGGATAACCTGTTGATTGACCGCTGTGTCACACAGGACTCCGTGCAGTACCTGCGAAACCTTTCTATGGCCTGGATCGACTATCGGAAGGCATTCGACACTACGTCTCATGAACTGATTGTGCGGCTGTTGGAATGTCTTTCGGTAGATGATCAAATAGTGGGATGCATCAAACAACTGATGCCGCTCTGGAAGACTCGGTTCACTATAACATCGGGTGAAACCAGGGTTCGGACAGAGTTGGTATCATTTAAAAGAGGGGTCTTCCAAGGAGACTCCTTGAGTCCCTTGCTCTTCTGCATCTCGCTACTGCCTTTGTCCATAGCGCTGAAAAATACTAAGGGATACAGCTGTGGCAAGCCCAATTACCGGAGGCACAAGGTCACCCACTTATTTTACATGGATGACCTGAAACTCTATGCCTCCGGACAACGCGATTTAGAGCAGTCGCTGAGGGTAGTGCAGGATTACAGTCAGGCTATTGGTATGGAGTTCGGGATAGACAAATGTGCCATGGTTCATCTCAAAAGAGGACGTTGCGGAGATAGTGAAGATGAGGAGCAGCTCGTTGATGGGAGCATCTTGCGGCAACTGCATGCCGGAGATACTTATACCTACCTTGGAGTGGCGCAGCGTCACATCCAAGAGGCAGAATTGGTCAAAGAGTGTCTCCGCCGCAAGTATTTGCACCGACTCCGGCAGATCTGGTCGTCAGAACTGTCCGGCAAAAACAAAGTCGCTGCCACAAACATGCTTGCGGTCCCATTGTTGTTATACAGCTTTGGTGCTATCCACTGGAAAGTGGAAGAGCTGCGACAAATCGACATAAAGACCCGCAAAAGGATGAATATGGAGGGAAGTCTACATCCTAGATCCTCTGTCCCGCGAATATACCTCCCGCGACACCTGGGAGGGCGTGGACTATTGAGTTTGGAGCGTCTGCACAACAGAGTAGTACTGGCCACTGCCTGCTATGTTACGACGAGCACCGATCCCCTGATCCGCTTTGTGCGAGAGCACGAGATTGCGGGTAAAGGAGCCTTCCTTTTTAGAGCAGCAACACGGGCAGCCGAAGAACTTAGTCTCACGCTCGACTTCACGCGGAGGTGTCAGCAGTCCGTTACGGAACTTGCTCCCGCACAATTAAAAACCCGGATTAAAACTGCTGAAGTCCAATTGCTTTTAAGACTTCACAAAGATAAACCAATGCACGGAATCTTCTACAAACATCTAGAAGAGCATGGTTTATCTGAGCAGTTGACCTTCTCCTTCCTAAGGTCTAATGGGTTGAAGTCGGAGACTGAGAGCTCGATAATGGCTTGCCAAGACGGTGTCTTCAACACCTTAGTATACCGTAGCCGGATTATGGGTATGGATGTGCCCGATATCCGCTGTAGAGCCTGCCTGCAGGCGCCAGAGACCCTTACGCACCTCTTGTCGGCGTGTAAGGTGTACGCTGGCACAGCCTACGTCTATCGGCACAACGCGGCTCTACGAGTGCTATACTACCATTTAAGGCACTCATACGGTATAGATGAGACACCGGTGCTGCCGTATGCTCCAGGGGACATTGAGTCCGTTGTGGAGAACGAGAGGTGCCGAATTTACTGGAACTACTCATTCTCCACGCTCGAGCTTATACATGCAAATAAGCCCGACATAGTCCTCCTCGACTACCAACAAAAGACGATGTTCGTTATCGAGTTCTCGGCGCCTGCCGAGGGGAACATCGTCTCTAAGGAGGAGGAAAAGCGGACCAAGTATCAGGAGCTCCTCGGACAACTTCGCAGGCTCTGGCCGGACTACACTGTGAGTCTGCTAGTAATGGTCATTGGATCCCTAGGTGGTATGAGGGATACGCTGCTCTCTGCACTGCGCAAAATGCCGGTGTGCCGTGCGGCGGCGCACATCTTAGCCGCCAGAATGCAGAAGGCAGTCATCCATGGGTCCCTTCGTCTGCTTAGGACGCACGATTCGCGGACCCAGTGATTGCTCACCTCACGGTGTGAGGAGTAGTCGCTGGGAAATGGAACAGCAGCCCGGTGTGTCGGAGCCCGGGTTGCACCTTATTTGTTTTTGTTTCGTTTATATATGTAATTAGATAATTTACTGATTTTGAGTTAGATAGATTAAGATCTGTCATCTGTTGTTTCAAGTTATTTTTTTACTTAGGCAGCGTCGACTGGGCTAAGATCATTGGGAGGGCTATAATAAGTCTGATTAATCAGATGATTTAGTTAGATTTTAAGATGTATTGTAGGATAGCTAAAAGGTTATGGTATCAAGGATGTAAATATGTGTACATGTATATAAGTAATTAGGTAGTTGATTTATTTTGAATTGATCGATTAAGGTGTAACATTTGTTATTTCAAGTTACTTTACTTAAGCAGCGTCGGCTAGGATAACTGGGGGGGGCTATAATAAGTCTGATAAATCAGATGATTTCTAGTCTATTTCCTGTTATTATTGCTGCTCCGGCACTATTTTGTTATATTTTGTTATATTTTGTTATGTTATTTTCCAAATTTGGACTTATTTCAACACTCAATTATCATGTTATTTAATTTGTGTATTACCCTGTAAATGGGAAACTGTTGGGTAATAAAGCTATTATTATAGTTCAAAACACAAAAAGTGCAGCCCGGGCTCCGACACACCGAGCTGCTGTTCCATTACCCAATGACTACTCCTCACACCGTGAGGTGAGCAATCACTGGGTCCGCGAATCGTGCGCCCTAAGTAGACGAAGGGACCCAAGGATGACTGCCTTCTGCATTCTGCATTATTATTATTATTATGCATGTCTTATTTTTTCTCGCATGGTTGCGGTAGTAACAAGTATTGACGGGCTGTGCCAAGTCAATACCTGACTATTATTATTCTGAATTCAGAAAGGACCGTACAATGCTACAGGTCTTGAGGATTACAGACTTTTGGAAGGTTTTATGTAACTTTTCATCCAGGCCCAATTGTTGCAGGTGTGGTGTAAATGTATTTGGAGTAAGGCCTGAGACCGACATAATGAGGGGGACAATGACAACTTTGTTTTGTTTCCATAGTCGTTTTATTTCTATGGCGAGATCGGTGTATTTAGATATCTTCCCAGCGTAGGTGTTTTGGATGTTCATATCATTGGGAATCGCAATATCTATTAAGTAGGTCACTTTGTCTGTCTTTGACTGGAAAACTATATCTGGCCTGTTTGCTGGGATGGTTTTATCTGTATGTATTTCAATGTCCCAGTATAGTTTGGATTGATTGTTCTCCAGTACTGAGGTCGGTGTGTAGTTATAATATGGATCTTTGTTTTCAATTAGCTTGTTTGTTGTGGCTAGTGCTTGGTGGATGACTTTGGCTGCAGAGTTATGTCTGGCTGTATACTCAGTTCCAGCGAGAGTTTTGCATCCACTAGTTATGTGTTCTATTGTTTCCTTCTGTTGGTGGCATTTTCTGCAATTGTCATCAGAGATGGATGGATCTTTCATTATGTACTTCCTGTAATTTCGTGTCGCAATCACTTGGTCCTGGATAGCAAGCATAAAACCTTCCGTTTCCGGAAAAAGCTGGCCATCCTGCAGCCAGGTGTATGACTGCTTTTCATTAATGTGGTCTTGTGTAACACGGTATCTATGTTTGCCGTGGAGTGCCTTCTGCGACCAGGTGTTTATTTTTTCTTGTTGTGCTTTTATGTGGTTGTGTGCGTCTGCTGCGTGGTCTGGACAAGAAAGGGTGAGTGGTGTGTAGTTTTTGTCTGCTTTTACTATTGCTTTATGCAAGTTTGTTTGTTTACTGTGGAAAAAATGTCTAAGTGATTTTATTTGTTTTGCATGAAGTGACTGTATATCTATAATTCCTCTGCCCCCTTGTTTTCTGTCTATGGTGAGCCTTTCCTTGCATGCTTTGGGATGTGACATTCTGTGTTTTGTGAGTTCTGTCCGGATGAGTATCTGGATGTTTTCTATGTCAGTATGCGACCACCTGATAATGCCAAATGAATATGTTAGGATTGGTATAGCAAATGTGTTAATAGCTTTTGTAAGATTTCTAGAATTTAGTTTTGTTTTTAACAGTCTAATAAGGCGGTCTTTAAACTCTTGTGTTAGTTGTGTTTTGATTTTTGTGTGGTCTATCTTAGCGTTTTGATTGATACCCAGGTACTTGTACGTTTCATCCTTGTCCATGTTGTCTAGCGCCTGGCCAGTTACTACTTCCTGTTCGGGATGGTTTTTCCATTGGCCTTTATTGATGTGAAGCACCTTGCATTTACTCATGCCAAACTCCATCTTGATATCTGACGTACAAACTTCTGTTATCCTGAGTAATTCTCTCAGTTGCACTTCTGTGGCGGCATATAGTTTTAGATCATCCATGTAAAGAAGATGATTGATTTTGTGTTGATTTGCTTTCTGGTGCCTGATGGTGAAACCACAGTTTGTGCTGTTAAGTGTGTTGGAGAGCGGATTGAGACAGAGGCAGAACCATAGGGAACTGAGAGAGTCACCCTGAAAGATACCACGACGTATATGTAGCTGATCCGTTTGAATATGACCGTCCTCAGTTTGAAGGTGTATATTTGTTCGCCACGTCTCCATCGTTCTTGTAAGAAACTGACGAAGCCCTGGGTTGATCTTGTATATTTGGAGAGTTTTTGTTAGCCAGCTATGGGGTACAGAGTCGAAAGCTTTTTTATAGTCGATGAAACAGGTATGAAGATTCCTGTGTTCTTTTCTGGTTTGCTCCATGATCACACTATCAATTATAAGTTGTTCCTTGCATCCTTGGCTTTGTTTTCTACATCCTTTTTGTTCTTCAGTCAGGATGCTGTTTTCCGTGAGGTGTTTTTCAATTCTTCTGCATATCGTTGCGGTGATGATCTTGTACAAGGTGGGAAGACAAGTGATTGGGCGATAGTTGGCAGGGTTTTTGGTGTCTGCGTTTTTGGGTTTTATATACGTTATTCCTTGCGTGAGGAATTTGGGAAGCCTATTGGGTTGGAGTATGGCTTTATTAATTTGGTCTGTGAGCACTTCATATACTGAGCTGAACTGCTTGTACCAAAAATTTTGTATATTATCCACGCCTGGACACTTCCAGTTGTGAGTATGTTTTATTGTTTCAGCTATTTCCTCTGGCGTAAGAATAACGTCTCCCTGTTCCGCTATATGTTGATGTTTTTCCTCTTCCTGTCTGATCCATGGAGCGTTTTCATTATGTGTTTTGGGTTCTGACCATAGGCTTCCCCAAAACTCAGTTAACTCTTGTTTATTAGGAAGTTCTATTGCTGTTATCTGGTTGTCGGTTGTTATCTTTTTGTAGAATTGTTTTTCACTTTTCTGAAAAAGGTTATTAGCGTCCTTTCTATCGTTTGATTCATTGTATCTGCGTAGTCGAGCTGCGTAGACTGCAAGTTTTTGTTTGAGTGTATCAGTTATTTCTGGTATTGATTTTTGGGGCGACTTGGATTTGAGGATATCTATTGTTGTCTGTATGCGTTTTGAACGGTTGTTGTTGTTGGTGTATTGCGCGAGGTGTGCCAGTTCCTTTCTGATTGTGGTAATTTTGTTTTCGATTCGTATTTGCCATTTAGGTTTCGACTTTTTGCTTCTGTGGTTATTGGACCGTTTCGGAAGTTTTTGGCCGTTAACTATAAGTGTGGCTGCTGCGGCAGCATATATGACGGTGTGGATGTCCTCTAGGTTACTGTCCTTTGTTAAGAATTGTGGTATTACGTTGGTATTTATTGTATGTAATATTTTTTGGGTGTTGCTGTTGAAAATTAGTCTGGGCAGGGGATCTCGCAGTGCAGGGTTAGTGCCACACCATTTGTTAAATTGTGCGTTCATCACTTGTTCGGCAGATTGTGTGAAGGAAGATGTTTGAGTAACGTTTTGGTTTCGTGTGGTTGTGGGAGGCCGGTTAGTGCATACTGTGTCTGGGGCATCTGGTACAAACTCATGTTCTGGGTTTTCTTCTAAGTGTGTGCTTGTGGTGTTGGTTGTGTTTGTGTTTGGAGTCTTATCGTTTAGGGTATGATCGTGTTGTGTTTCCATGATTGATTCATTGACTAGAGAATCATTCGTTTCAACTGTATTTATTTCGTCCGCTACAAGATTCTTTATAGCTTGTAGTTGTTGAGGTGTAAGTCGGTTATTTTTGGTAATGACACGTTTTTGGTCAATAAGTCTTTGTTCAGTTACCCGTGCTGAGAGGTGTGGGTATTGTGCTGTAAATAGCCTGTGTAGTTCATGCCTGTAGCCTGTGGAGATTGTTTCTAGTTTTGTGGCGGTATAGTAACAGTGCATTACAGATGTGTTCATCTCAGTAGTCCACTGTAAGCGCTGTCTTGGCTTGCCAGCTTTGGTGGTTGCCGGCTCTACCGGCAAAACATCCGCAACTGGGTTATCTCCTATTGGTTGTTCTTTTTCGGTTTGGGGTTCAGGTGAGTTTAATCGACGTACCCTAGGCCGTCGTTGGTTATTTGTAGAAGTAACTTTATGCATCGTGTTCCCACGAGTAGGGACGATCTAAATGTCGCTCTCCCGGGTGACGCCCATTCCAGGAGAGAAGGGACTTATATTTACTCCGAAGTTGGCCCAAGGTGCTCCGGAGGATTTGCGACTTTACTGTCGGGTTTTGTTGAGGCTTTCTCCTCGCGGGCCGGCCGGTTAAGGCAAGCCCCCCGGTTGCGTACCCCCCACAACGTTCCACAGCCACGCCCTGCTGAGGTCGTTGAAGTGTGGGGCGCAATAACGGTATATGACAGAAGGACCGGCGCTCAGCCTTCTGTGGCATTTCTCCCCGGATTTGCCAAATCCCTATCTGACTGAGGTCAGGATAGCTTGGGGAAAGAAGCTTTGTGCTCGGTAGAGGATGTAAGGTCTACCTAGCCCACAGCTTCCTGAGTGTGCTAGCCTTAGTTGAAGTGACTTGTTGATCACGAGCCATGCCGGCATGACAACCCTGCGGTGGTATTAGAGCCTCCGATGAGCCATCAACCGACATAGCTTGCCCATCAAAAAGTCACTTTCTAAGCCCCCAAACGAGCGACAACGTTCTAGCACCTGATGGGGGTTTATTATTATTATTATTATTATTATTATAAACAAAAAAGTGCAGCCCGGGCTCCGACACACCGAGCTGCTGTTCCATTACCCAATGACTACTCCTCACACCGTGAGGTGAGCAATCACTGGGTCCGCGAATCGTGCGCCCTAAGTAGACGAAGGGACCCAAGGATGACTGCCTTCTGCATTCTGGCGGCTAAGATGTGCGCCGCCGCACGGCACACCGGTATTTTGCGCAGTGCAGAGAGCAGCATATTCCTCATTCCACCTAGGGATCCAATGACCATAACCAGCAGACTTACAGTGTAGTCTGGCCAGAGCCTGCGAAGTTGTCTGAGCAACTCCTGATATTTGGTCCGCTTTTCCTCCTCCTTAGAGACGATGTTCACTTCGGCAGGCGCCGAAAACTCAATAACGAACATCGTCTTCTGTTGGTGGTCGAGAAGGACTATGTCGGGCTTGTTTGCCTGTACAAGCTCGAGCGTGGGGAACGAGTAGTTCCAGTAAATCCGGCATCTCTCGTTCTCCACAACGGACTCTATATCCCCTGGAGCGTATGGCAGCACCGGTGTCTCATCGATACCGTATGAGTGCCTTAAATGATAGTAGAGCACTCGTAGAGCCGCGTTGTGCCGATGGACGTAAGCCGTCCCAGCGTACGTCTTACACGCCGACAAGAGATGCATAAGCGTCTCTGGCGCCTGTCGGCAAGCTCTACAATGGGTGTCGGGTACATCTACACCCATAACCCTTTTACGGTATACCAAGGTGTTGAAGACACCATCTTGGCAAGCCATTATAAAGCCCTCAGTCTCCGACTTCAACCCACTAGACCTTAGGAAAGAGAAGGTCAACTGCTCAGACAAGCCATGCTCTTCTAGATGTTTGTAGAAGATTCCATGCATTGGCTTATCTTTATGAAGTCTTAAGAGGAAGTCGACTTCGGCAGTTTTAATGTGGGCTTTTAATTCTGCGGGAGCAAGTTCCGTAATGGACTGCTGACACCTCCGCTTGAAGTCGAGTGTGAGGCTGAGCTCCTCGGCTGCTCGTTTCGCTGCGCTAAAAAGAAACGCTCCTTTTCCCGCATTCTCGTGCTCTCGCACGAAGCGGATCAGGGGATCGGTGCTGTTCGTTACATAGCAGGCAGTGGCCAGTACTACTCTGTTGTGCAGACGCTCCAAACTCAATAGTCCACGCCCTCCCAGGTGTCGCGGGAGGTATATTCGCGGGACAGAGGACTTAGGATGCAGGCTTCTCTCCATATTCATCCTTTTGCGGGTCTTCGTGTCGATTTCCTTCAGCTCGTTCACTTTCCAGTGTATAGCACCAAAGGTGTATAGTAACAATGGGACCGCAAGCATGTTTGTGGCAGCGACTTTGTTCTTGCCGGACGGTTCTGACGACCAGATCTGCCGGAGTCGGTGCAAATACTTGCGGCGGAGACACTCTTTAACCAATGTTGCCTCTTGGACATGACGCTGCGCCACTCCAAGGTAGGTATAAGTATCTCCGGCATGCAGTTGTCGCAAGATGCTCCCATCAACGAGCTGTTCCTCATCTCCACTATCTCCGCTTCGTCCTTTCTTGAGATGAACCAATGCACATTTGTCTGTCCCGAACTCCATTCCGATAGCATGACTGTACTCCTGCACCACCCTCAGCGATTGTTGTAGTTCGCGTTGGCCGGAGGCATAAAGTTTTAGGTCATCCATATAAAACAGATGGGTGACCTTGTGCCTCCGGTTATTGGGCGTGCCACAGCTGTATCCTTTAGTATTTCTCAGCGCTATGGACAGAGGCAAAAGTGAGATGCAAAAGAGCAAGGGACTCAAGGAGTCTCCTTGGAAGACACCTCTTTTCAATGACACCAACTCTGTCTGAACCCGAGTTTCACCTGATGTTATGGTGAACCGGGTCTTCCAGAGTGGCATCAGTTGTTTGATGCACCCCACTATCTGATTATCCACCGAAAGACATTCCAACAGCCGCACAATGAGCTCATGAGACGTGCTGTCGAATGCCTTGCGATAGTCAATCCAGGCCATAGAAAGGTTTCGCTTGTACTGCACAGAGTCCTGCGTGACACATCGGTCAATCAACAGGTTCTCCTTGCAGCCAGCTACTCCTTTCTTTGACCCTCTCTGTTCATACACGTCGAGAAATACAGGATTCACAGCTTGAAGGATACGCATGTACAAGATTCTGGTGAAGAGCTTGTAACACGCGTTCAGACATGTTATTGGCCTGTAGTTTTTGGGATCAGACAAATCTCCGGTCTTCGGGAGAAGCACGGTTCGACCCTCGACAAACCAAGCCGGAATTGGCTGCTCCTGATTTAGCCACGAGTTAAAAACTCTAGCTAAACGCCGGTGGCAACTGGGGAATTTTTTCCACCAGTAGGTGTTTATGCCATCCGGGCCAGGAGCTGCGAAATTCTTTGCGCCTCGTAAGGCGTCAAGAATTTCTTCCGTGTTTATCGGATGACGCAGTATATTCAAGTTAGGAGTCCTCCTACAAACGGACTCAAACTGCGCCAAGGCCGGAGTGTCTGCTGAGAGAGGTTTGGGTTGTTCGTAAATGTCCCTCCAAAAGGCCTCCACGCGATCAGCAGTTGGCGGCTGCTCTATGGCTGGAGGCGGCTGTTGGAAAAGGCGAGAAGGTCTTTCGTAGAACATTCTGTTCTGCTCCAGACCTCTCGCCTGCGCCACCAACGATCGCTTAGCAGCGATTAGCATCCGTATCCTGTCAAGACAGTGTTGCTTGACAACAACCAGTACCGCTTGACTGAGTGTATGATGGTCGCGCCTCAACCCGTAGGCTATCTGGCGCACTCGGCGCGTAAAAGGCTTCCCAGCCGCTCTATATTCCATCACACACTGGATACGGGATGCTTCCTGGCGAGCCAACTGGATTTTCGCTTCCATTTGGCGCACCCGTCTCTGTGCTCTCTCAACAGGAGAGTCTCTCACTCTCCCCTGTCTAGCTAGCCTCAGAGCCGCAGCGTAAATTTCGCAATTGATGCTCCAAATGTCAGAGGCCTCCGATAGACGTTCACCCACAACCTCATCCTCTCTCTTCAAATCTGCCAGCTTCAAGGACCTTCCGTTGTTATGCAAGGCCCTTCGGTCCCTGAAATCCCCAGGTGAGACGACTTGGTCGATTTCCCTCTCAGCGGGCCTTACCGGCGAACTTTCAGCCTGGTTAACAGGCCTTCCGTCCGCCGAAGGGGCAGGCTGAGCTGGAGCACGAACATATCCCTGCCTCCGGAGGTACGATACATAATCTCGCAAATTCTGAGAGGTAAGCGTGCTATGCTCTGGGTGCATTTCACACCACCTCTCATACATGCGGGACATGTATCCCCTACGGCGCGGGCTACTGCTCTCGTAGCAGCTCAGTAGGTCATCCTTGAGCTCCGTCGTCCACCTAAAACGGTCCATGTCATTGCGGGGGTCGTCAGCAGGGCAATTCGAAGCACCGCCACCTTGCCCAATGCCGGCTTCCGAAACCGGCTCGGTGTGGGTGCTTTTCTTCCGGGGTGGTCGAACCCGAAGATAGGGCCCGTCAGGTGGTTGGCCTTAGGGCCCCCAGACGACATTTCCGGAGGCAGCCGTCCAAATTGCCTCCTGAGGATGCACCTGCGAAGGTTGCCGGCTGGATTACATCCTTGGGCTTCGGTATACCCTGCGGTGTCGCCACGCACCGGATAGCCTACTGATGTTGGGTGGCTTCCTGCGGGTGTATTATCAGCCGCCCCTAACATGGAGTCAGACGCTGTCGGAGTACCGCTCCTCACTTGGAGATCCGTCGTGTCCTAATTGTTGAGGAATAGCCGATCCTCTGGATGCAGACGCTATTCCACCGTGCTAGTTTTGGTCCGCCCCGGGTATTTGATTTCCCCGGTACCACCCATATCTGGGAGGCGTTCCCCTATCCGCCACCTTGGGGAGGCACCACTGAGGGGATCTAGCAACCCCTCCCCTATTATTATTATTGTGATTTTCCATCAATTTTAGTTAACCTTATCTATGTTCTGTGCTCTAGGTTGTTCACCTTTTCATTTCAACTGGACGCTCAAAAAGCGGCGGAAATTAGCCGTAGAATCAATATTTGCAATATTTTCATGTAATAGCAACTTCTACAGTGTCTTTCCACATACCGGTGGTCTGGCATAAACGGGTTCCTCTCAAACGAATCACGAACATTTTCACGGAGAAACAAAAAGGTATAGGTTATTTTTTGTGAAAGTTGGTGAGGACAGAGAAAGTGATTTGGTGATTAGTTTCAAAGTGCCTTGTATGATTATTCGCGCAAACTTTTCCCTACTGCCACATACTAGTGAGGACAAGTCGGCCTTGCGTTTCAACGTAGCACAACTCTACGTCTCCTGATTGGCTAATTTGAATTCAGTCCATCCCCGAAAAAATGGCAAGCTTTTTATCACATGCTCTACCGGAAACAGTGATAAACAAAACATCATGATACTAGTCAATTCGTCACACAGAGCAAAGGAATGTGCTAACTCTTATTCCAATCTTATGAAAACTAACTTACATACTAGTAAAAAATGTACTCAAAACTTATCTTAAGGTTTCGATGACCTAGGTGGTTCTAGCTGGATAGCGAATTACCCCGATGATCCTCCGAAATGCCCCCAAATGCTCTGAAATCGACTCTGCCGTAAGCCATAGTTGGCATACTCGTCCCTATTTCTCGCTTGACCCTCTAATATTAGAAATCTTATCGAGATCTCCCCAGGTCAAGTTACTGATAGCGAACGGCGTAGCAGTTGAAAATGGGAATCAATCAAATAGGAATACCTATTTTTGTTTATATAATCAAATGTAAAATTTGATTCCCTTTCTAACGATATAGGATTCTCAATATCAATCTTTTTTAGTTTTCATTTTTTTTTATTTCGCGGCATCAACTGCTATGGTTATTAGCCGCAAGTGGTAGTTACGTAATACTCAGGGATTTATTGGCTGTATGTCGAAGTTGGGCAGGGTTTCTATTACAACCGCCTTGAAATCTTCATAGTATGTATCAAGGGGTTATATTTTTCTGAAAATATTTATATTTTTCAGAAAGTTTAGAACATTGTGTATGCAAACTGTATTGGTTAGGCTTAATTGCAAGTCTTGTGGGATATTATGAAATTGCTGAGACAGAGCAGTTTAGGATGATATGGGTCCGAGTGAGACTGGTTTGATATGACTCGCACTGTGGAGGTGTATTTCTCAGAAGGAGAAAACTATGTGTCAAAAAGGTATGCCCTATACGGAGACGAGTTATTGCGCATTGTTTCCTTGAGGTCTGAGGGTAGTTCCCAGGAATTCATGGATGGTTTGATAGCTCTAAGTTGGCTGGTGCTACGGTTCCATTCCTGTTGCTATTGGTCAAGCACCTACTCTTTGAGGTGTTTTTTTTAGGTCTTCAGGTGTAACTGGTACATTTAGGTATTCCTCCTCAGCAGCTTTCTTGGCAGCTATATCTGCGATTTCATTTCCACGAATTCCTACGTGTTCTGGTGTCCATATGTATATCATTCGTGAATTTATTTGTTAAGTCTGATAGTATGTGTGTAGAATCTCTTGTACCAAAGGGATTTTATTGTATTTATTAGAGATCGCTTGGAGGAGCGAAACATAGAATCACTGCAGATTATGTATAACCCTTGCTCCTGTTCGTGTGTGAATTTTAGAGCCTGTAGTATGGCACATAACTCTGCCGAAAACATTTAGAACATGGAGTTTAAACGTCATTTGCGTGTCTTTTCTAGGGTTGTTATTGCACATCCCATACAGATATCACTTTTAGACCCATCGGTGTAAATAATTTTGCTAACGTTTTGGTACTTGCTGATTATATCAAGGAATTGTTGTTTGTAGAAGAGTTATTTACATCTGAGAGTGCTTATTCCAATTGATTCAAAGTTATAGGTAAGTTATATTCAAATATAATATCCTCATCAAAATTAGTACTTTCATTTTCCGCTTGGCTTTTTAGCTGAATGAAGTTGTTGGTATATTTTGTATACCCACTATTTTTTTGAAACTGTTCTGCAAACGTATTCAAGACTTCGCCCTTAGTAGAGTTTTCTTGATCATCAACGATTAGGGTGGAGCTTGGTGGAGAAAAGCCTCTGCCCGCTATAGCCCAGATTTCAGAGGTAGGTGTTTCGGTAGAAATTGTGGAGACATAATTCCTCCACGAAGCTTTTCTGCTACTAAGTAAAATATGTCTTGCTTTAGCTTTATATTTTTTTAAATATAATGAGGTGTTCTTGCAAAGGATATCTTTTAAATCTGTTTAAAGCATGATGCTTCTCTTCGGTGCCATTCGATAACTATTCATTCCTCCAAGGGACGGTAGGTTTTCTAATGGAAGAGCTATAGTCCTTTAAATCTCGATCTCGACCTCGATCGGATCTCGATACCATTACCGCTTGGGGGCTTAAGAATATGGTTAAATTTAATACCTCCAAGACCCAGTATTGTACGCTATCAAACAAAAAGTGCCCAAGCCAACACCAGGTTCTAATGAACAACCAGGATCTATCAAGGAGTCACTCATTCAAGCTGTTAGGAGCCAACATTACAGAAAATCTGATCTGGCACGAACACGTCGCGTCAATTGCAACAGCTGCTGGTAAAAAGCTTGGGTACCTATTTAGAGCCAGAAAGTATTTCTCACCATCTAACCTCCTCACGTTATATAAAGCCCAGATAAGACCTTGCCTGGAGTATTGCTCTCATGTCTGGAGAGCTGCTGCCCCTACTGCCCTGTCTATACTAGATGCCGTCCAGAGAAGGGCCATTCGACTAATTGGCGATCCGGCCTTAACGCGCCACCTTCAGTCACTTTTTCACCGGCGTGTTGTTGGTGACCTCTCACTCTTCTACCGATATTCCAACGGAATCTGCTCCTCTGAGCACTGCTCCTATCAGATGTACCCGTGCAACCGCTGCATCTCATCCTAATGTGTCCTGACGAGATCGTACGAACTCCTCGTCAGAACAAGGGTGGATCTACTGCACGCGTTTCCAGGGTATTCTGATCGTCAGTGCGTTTCTGCCACTCAGCGGAAGATGTACAAACTTGATGAGCTACATTTTCTTGAAAATTATATAATAAAGCTATTTCTTTTAAATAATGGAAAATCGGAGCACGTGAGCCAGTCATTTAGTAGTAGAAATGAAAAAGGCAAGTTTCATACGTTGTTTGATGAATTATAGGACCAACCAGAAAAGTTTTTCGAGTACTTCAGGATGACACCAAAACACTCGAATATATGTATACTGAATGGGGATAAAAGAAAGGATCGAAAAGTTCTCCAATTTTCGCGACTGTATTTTGCCAAAAACAGACTCGCTGTATGGTAGTTAGTTGTGGTAGCTTTTGTCCATCATGTCCCACAAACATCTGTTCTCTTGCATATAAACAATCAGTTTTTCCACGTCCATGGTGAACCCTCCACAGTCATCAGTTCCAAACCACGTGAAACAACCAGCCAACACGTGGCAAAATAGCTACAGATTCTGACGAATTCGCTCAAAAATTTCAAACGTTTTTGAACGCTCAAATCGTACTGACGACGACGTGCGTATTCCGACGAGGCTTCCTCTCCCATAGTAACCACTTTCATTGGAAATCAGGCGTTTGATTGTTCAAGCGAATTCGTCAGAACTTGTCAGAACACATTTTCGTCAGAACTCGCATGCATAGTAACCTTAGCCTAAGACGGTCGTTCTTTATACATCAAGAACTGAGCGGTACAACCGCACATTCATTCCCAGGATGTTCAAGGCTTGGAATGGACTGCCAGAAGATGTATTTATTGGGCCTGCGGGTATTGGCCCATTCAAATCTCGCGTTAACAAACTTCCCCTAACATAACCCTTTCACAGCAGCCGCGGTACTTTGGTATTTAGGCTCTGCCTGCGCGGTCTGCTCAGTTATAAAAAAATAGGTATGCTTGCTTCAGCTGCATCTAGGATATTTTGGGCAAGTTGTTTTACGGCCCCTTGAATGGATTCTGTGATTTCTAATGGTTTAATTTTTTTCTTGGAATTTATTCCAGTTTGCGTATTTAATTTGCCATTTAGGTGGAGAGTCATTATCTAGGGATCGTGTAGCACATTTCATCTTAATTGGAAGATGATCAGAAAAATGGTCATCCATTGTTTCCCAACTGAGTAAATGTGCAATCTCAGAACTGCACATTAATAGGTCAATGACACTGAGGCTGATCGGGTATTTAAGTATGTACCAGAGCCTGTGTTCAAAATAGTTAAATTGTATTAATTGATAATGTCTACTATGAGGCAGCCTCGCATGTCTAGTTTATTGGATCCCATAGAGGATTATGGGCATTAAAATCACCTAGAATGATACGAGGCGCAGGAAGTTGAGATATCAGGTGCCTTAACTGCCTTGAGTCCCAGCTAAAATCAGGAAGATAGATATTGCAGAGTGTTACTTTGAATGGGTGGAAGATTTGCACTACGACTGTTTACAGAGGGAAGATATCACTGTCGACTAGATGCGTTCTTGTAAGTACAGAAAAGGGAGCCTCATTTAATAGAAGTGACTTAAGCTCAGGGTGGTGTATTCTATAGCCGTTCCTATTCCATTGAATTATGGAGTACATTTTGTTGTATATATTATATAGATAGATAAAATGGAGGGCAAATGTATATATATACATATAAAATGTTATAGGTAAACATTATAAAGTATAATAAAGTTATTTAAATATAATATAAATAAATAAAATATATAATAACTAAATAAAATAAGACATTTGATATTACTATTAACTAATATAACAGATTCACTTGGGGGGATGGAATGTAGACTTTTGGTAAAGAGCTTGGGACAGAGCTTCGGTATCTGGGGGTCTTCTTGGCTTGTCTTTCGGCCACCCTTTCCTTTTCTTCACTAGCGTAGACGGTTCGCTGGCTTGTGAGGAGAAGTTCTCATCACTCTCGTCAGCGGGATTTTCTGCATTCTCTTTTCTAGTTACTATACGTTTTCTTTTTTCTGATACGGATAGCTGGGTTGACGTATCAGAAAGTTCCTGATTAGACGGATGTGGAATCACAAACGTCGGATTTATTCTTAAGTTGTTCACAAATTTGTCGAAAGTTTGTTTTATCTGTGTTTCTACAGTTTTAGATAGCAGGGGAGAAGGCCTCGAGCAATACTGCTACTAGGTAGCTAAGTTTTTCCAGTGTCCGTAATTTTTGAATTGCAACCTCTTCCTGCATCTTTAGGCAATCTGAACAGTTGCTACAAGACTCTCTAGGATGACTAGGATGGCCGCAAATGCACGTTTCGGGATTGGAGCAGTTTTGGGATGTATGGCCGAATCTCTGGAATTTAAAACATCTCATAGGGTTTGGATAATAGGGCCGAACATAGGCTTTAATCTTCTCTGGTAATTTTGCTTGTCAAATGTAAGTATCAGGTTGGCTGTTTCCTTGAGAGTGCCATATTTTCTGCACATCATTCGTTTAACTTCAATTACCCCTTCTGATTTTAAGCCTTCAAGAATTTCCTCAATAGAGCAGTTTAATAGATCCGCGCATGTTACAATACCCTTAGAGTGGTTCATTATAATTGTGGACTTTGATTTCAATGCTGTGCTCTCCCTTTCTTTGTAAATTAACAGTCTAGTTGCTTGTGCTGCACTACAGGTTTCAGCAAGTAAACCAGATTTGATTTTCTTTATAAGTTTTAGGTTTCCAACAAGTCCAAACAATAGTTTCGATATAATAAAGCACAGAAAAAAATACTGTTGCGTTTCCAATTAATTGTTAGTATTTGCATGTTTTTCCATGGCTTTAAATGTATTTACAGTTGTTTCAAATCCATATCATTGAAAGAATTCAATCCTTATATTCGAAGTATTCGCAGGTACGCCAATAAATTCAAAATAATTTTGTATTCCTTCTAACGATATGTATAATCCTTCTAATACCAGTATTGACATATAATGCAATCAAAACATCCTTTTGTTTTCGAAGGAAAAGAAAGTAGTTTAGAATCAGTTACGAAACACAGATTCGATTCAACAACAGGCTGCGATTGAATTATTCATTGGAATCCAATGACATCTTGTAATTGAATCGACAATACGATATATTTCATTACCAACTATACACTTCTCATTGGATAAAACATCGCTGTATTTGAGGAATGCTGAGTGTAACGTCCCATTGAATCCAAGCGTAAGTCTTGGCAGAACGACACATTTTTCTGTGTGAGGGGCTAATTTTATCAAAGTTACCTCCAACCAAACGTTTGATCTCCAAAAACCGGGGGACATTTCCCTCCTTTTTCTGGCTGATCGCAGCCGCTCGCGCGGTAGATGTCAAGTTTGCCCCCCCCCCCACCCCAGATTCCGTGGGGCAGACTGCCAAAGCAGTGCAGGATTGTGATCTATTAGCCCTACCCGCCTGGGGTCCAGTTTCCTTGCTTGACAATTTCATGTTTACCCCTCTATCGTAGGGGACACACGCCACAGTATCGCAGAAGGATGCGAGCCGTTAGTGACACACTTTTTTAGAGCCATCCATCCTCTCAGCATGGCCAACACCTTAGGATTACCGGGAGGTGATGAGTGTTAGGGACGAAAGGTAGGGATGGGTGAGGAAAAGGACTGTAGGAATCTACTCGGGTCGACGCAGCAGTGGTAGAGTAGGCAGGGAAGTAGCCGAGATACGCACTTGCTCCCCCCCCATTTCCAAAGTCTACATCGCCTCGGACAGATTAACTGGAAACATTTTACTTTATCCGCTTCCTTAGCAGGTGACAAAATAAATATGTTTCCAGATGTGCTAGCTCTGGTTTAGATGCTCTCTCCCCTCCATCCTTACCGGCATGAGTGACTCTACCTATATAGTAGTCACAATATCAGTCTTTTTTAGTTTTCAATTTATTTCAGTTTTTCAGTCAAATCGGTATTTTTGAATTTTCCTACGTATAAACAACCTAGCAGGCTATGAAAAATAAACAAAAGCCCGTTAAGATGGAAGAAACCAACTAACTTAGTAGAAAGGTGCAAACTTACTAGAGTAACGAGACAAGATTATGAAAATTCCTTACAACACATTAGCCGTAACAAGAAAAAATAACGGTAACAAGAATGCTCATTTTTCACAGCCTACTAAATATTAGCCAATTTCCAAGCAAGTAAAATAATATTTAGTCAAAGGAAAACTATCAGCGCTTCGGCTTAAGGTAAGCCGACGTTGAACCACGTCAGTGGCAAAATGTCCGATGTACAATGCTGGCTTAACCCCCCACTCCAAGCTTAACACGAGCTTACGTAAGCCGATGCTCAACGCGAGCTTAGCTGAGGTTTAAACCTAACCTGATATAAAAATGACATGATTTGTCAAAGATGAACCTTCAAATTGCTTGTCACCTTATTAGGTCAAATTTTTTGGAAGATTTGTGCCTAATTTAACAAAGAGAGCGAATGAAAGGACAGAGACAAAAACAGTCGTTGCCAAAATTTGACACAAACTGTCATAAGTGCCTAACCAAAAAAGGTTTCAGATCATTATGTCAGTACGTATTGCTTCATTGATGCCAACTGTAGTGAATTTCATTATCAACCAGGTTTAACTAAGCCGACGATTGTACAACGGGTGTCGACTTTAAGCCTGAGCTTAGCTAGGCTTAGGCTTAACAAAGCTCGTGCTAAACCCGCATTTCTACAACCGGCCCTTAATGTTGTTAAAAAGTAGTCGTTTCTGTCAGTCAAAGGTAATGATATCTCTGACTGGAGCCCTTCAAATTCTCCAGTAGGTATTTCTACTTATTAGCAAAATCACGGAAAATGAAACCTGATTTGCAGTCTGTTTGAGTTATAAAACATAATTTAGTTTGTAGAAAAAATCATGAAATCAATAGTAATACAACATGGAGTAACCAAAAATTCTAGCAGTCATTTCAATACATGCTCAGAATGCTCCAGTTAGAGTGAGAGAGAGAGAGAAATATGTTTACATTCGACTTAACGGAACGGAAATGACCAATTTTTTTATCCCATTAAATGTGAAACCTAAAGATGTTAGACTGTGAGCAAAAATGTCTGGTAGTGTTCCTTTGGGTTCAAAATTTTTAATCGTTTTGGAATGTTGTCAAGATCTAGTAGATCTCAATACTCTCAATAGCTAGTAGGCTGTGAAAAACAGCCACCTGTTATGCCCTTGCTTTTCATTGCGTTAGATATCTTGTCGCTGTTGTATCCGGTTAGAGCGGATGTGCTGTAAGGAATTTTCATAATCTTGCCTCATTGCTCTGGTTCGTTTGTATCTTTCTTCTAAGTTAGTTAGTTTCTTCCATCTTAACTAGCTTTTGTTTATTTTTCATGGTCTGCTATGTTGCTTACACGCAGGAAAGTTAAAAAACACCGATTTGATTAAAAATTTGAAATAAAATGAAAACCAAAAACGATTGATTTTAAAAATCCCATATCGTTAGAAAGTTAATCAAATTTTACATTTGCTTCTATAAACCAAGATAGACATTCCCATTTGAAAAGATAAAGTTATCTGTGATTGGAGTTTCCTTAATAAATTAATCTACTGGCTCCTCCGAGTACAAAAAGAATTCAAATCTAGCCATCTGACCTAAGGTGAAGTATTTCATGCTTAGTCGTACCGCAAAGTCACGGCCTTTTAGGTTTTATAATCGCTGCGATATTCAATTTGTTTTGTGATTTGCGCCTAAACGGTTCATTTAAAGTTCTATATATGATACATAATGTCACACTTGAGTTCACCAAGGAATCCAAATATGTAATCATGTATAGGGGGTTTCATTAAAAAAAATCCTGTAATCACCCTGTATAAACTTCAAAATTCAAGTGAAAATATTGTTCCGTTATAGCTCTCAAGGGTCCCTACCATGATCAAGTGACAGATATCTAAAATGTGTTTTAGTAAACCCACAATATTTCGTCCACTCACTATTGGCCTACCCTGTATAGCTAAGATGGCTAACCACTCAGTCTGTGGGATCCTGAACAATGAGCACAGTTGGTGACTCAACGTCAGCTGGTAACAACTGTAATAACTGCTTGAGTTATTACAGTCGTTACCGCTCGTTGAACAATATACTGTTTTACGTAATTTTTTGATGCCGCATCACACGTATGCCATGATGCATTCAGCGAGAGCGATAGAAAAATCGCCGATCATATTTGGTCAGAAGTGGTACCGTGACGGCGTTAACAGTACCTGGGTTGCGGCACGGCGACTACGGCTGTACGACCGGCCAGTACTCGCTCCATATACAGAACGGCCGGAATCCGCGGCTTTTAGTTTTAGTATCGCGCGGTGCGACCATAACATATTCGTGTACCAACACCGAAACTATCTACATTCACCCAAAATTCGTATACACAAAGAGAAGTAGTGTCAATTTTGAATTGATTGATACATATTGACACTATGGTGGCTTTATTGTACAGGGTGTCCGGATATTCGACCGACAACGGTTGACAGGTAATAGACCTCGCATTTTTATGAACATTGAGATAGGAACATGAAGCCTTAAAATGATTAATTTTAAGACACATGGCGTCAAAGATTTACTTTTATTTTCGTTTTTTCTGAATTATCGAACAATAAAATGGCACAACGATCTAAAACTACGTATAGGAAGATCTTTTAAGGCGAGAAATACAAACTCAACCACGGTTTTGCTATCACGAATAGAGCGCGCCACCCACGAGGTTTCTGATGGCCCATCGGCCTTGGTTCTGTGGCCATGCTGACCTAGATGTTTTCAGCCCGGCTATAAAGTTCTTGGCTTGTTCAATCCCTCACCTTGCCTCCACTGTTCATCTATGGTATTGCCGTTTACCCAGATTTTGAGGGCTGACGTTACTTGCTGCCTACTTAATCCTACAGCGGCCTCCGGGTCAACAATCGGTCTCTTCATTACCAAGAATGCCGGCATGACCCGGGACCCACATCAAGGTAACTTCCTTCAGTTTCGCCAGCTCTTCCAGTCTCTCCGCGTACTCCTCAACCAGGGGTGTCCTAGTTCTTGGGTCCGCAGATGGCTTTCAGAGCCGCCTGACTGTCAGAGCAGATGTAAATTTGCTCTGTGCCCTCACCTCGTCATTGCATCCAGAAGAGGGTATTGCATATACTTCTGCTTCTAAAATCGTGGTGTACATATCTAAAAAGTAACTCTTTTGTACTTCTCGACTTTCCACATCCCTGCTCCTGAGGCCTTTCCACTAGCTATAGACAAGAGCCATACGTGTAGCATACCAATGCCTCTCTAAGAAAGTGAATCGCCCCTCTTTTCCACTCCTCCATACTAGGAATGGTCAGTGTGAAAGGTTTATCCAATATTCATAGACGGTTTGCCTCGGACAATCCTGTACGCAGAGATATGCTATGCTTCCTCCTCCACCTCCAGTGCTGCAGTTGGGGTCGTCCTCATTGCTGCTGTGATTCCCATGCAGGCAAGCTTTGCATCTATCCTAGACTTCGGGCTACTGTGGATTTCTGCACACAAGGCCACCAGACCATCAGTGTATTGGATTCGGGGTCTTAAGATGGCAGTACTAGGGTTTCTAAGAAGTTCTTTAGAATTTGAGCAGCAAGAAGTGCCCTTTTTAGGCAATTCAATGCTTAAAGCACTTGAGAGCTAGTAACGACTATCTGCTGCCTGTGCAGATTTTGATAGGAATATAAAAAGGACCGTATCGATATTTTCCTGCAATAACGTAATGTAATTTCTATCGAGTCGCACTACTGGTACTGGTACATGAATATGCTGCAGCAAGACCGCCGACCGCCGCTACAGGACGTGCCCAACACCAGGCAAAGCTCTTCCAATTAATCAGTACCACTCGGTACGCTAGGGCAGGAGCGTGCTCTAACGGTTCCTTTTCCTTTGTACGACCACACCGATTCATATTGAAAAGTTCCATCCCGGCCCAAGCCCATCTCGATTCACATAATACTTTACTTCCCGCGTCATATTGCCTGAAAGATTGTCAATCGTTGCGTTTTACTGGCTATTAGACGAAATTACAACCATTTGAACAAAAAAATCAAAAACAAATTGAGAAACAAATTTTAAGTGGATGCAAAATTCTTGGTTCTTAACTTCTCCGACAAAGCAGGGGTAAGTTATTCGAATCGGCCTGTTTTCGCAAATTTTACCGAAATCAACGTGCGACCACATTAAATCATAGATCTGCACCAAAAGTGGACCAAAGATAGAGAACAAAAATCTCTTTATGACAGTAAAGTTTGAAATTATTTGGATCGTTTTTGTTACAGTTACTGCCATTTTAAAGTTCAAAAATTTGCTACATTTTATGAATTTTTCTTCTGTCATTTTAAAAATTTGCGCCATGCGCGGTAGCGCTTTCAACATAATAGAACCATGCTCTTTACACTATGGTAGCATTAGATTTTCACGTTGACATTATTTTTTGAGTTACCTCCACCCCTTTTTTATCATCGCAGCCGGACCAAAAACTAGATTTTTGTTTCTAATGATAACCTTTTTATAGTGACTATATAAGAAAATCGGAAAACTTTGTTTTTTTATGTCCGTCTGTGTGTCTGTGCGTCCGCGATTTCGTTCTCCAATGATTACTCAAAAAGGCCTCAAGCGACTGCTTCAAAATTTGTTCAAATTGATTTATTAAAGGTCCTTTCGAGTTGAAAAAGTTTTGGTGTCGATGAGGGTGAAAAAGGGTGGGGAGTGCACAAAAAAAATGTAATAAAACATATAAACTTGATAGCATTACTTGAAAGAGAATGTGTCTTTATGTCTAAAACGATATATCACATGTTATTTTTTTCTGAAATGGAGGGTAAAAAATTAAATAAATTGAAATACTCAAGTGCCATTAACTGCTGTATTTGTGCACTGATTTGTTTGATATTAGGCAGTCGTAAATAACTTGAAAGATGTCTATCTCAAAATAATATTGCTATTCGATTGGACTCTTAAGGGTCAAAGGGAATGAGGGTTGCACAAAACAAGGACAGAGGATGAACAGTAACCATTTGAGTCGAGGAAGTTCCTAGAACGATCTCTACCTCGTTCAACGTACACGTGTTTTTGGTAATTATTATGTCACCAATTCGGATGATTTTCAAAAACTGTACTATCTTTACCCGTTGTAGTAGTAATACTGGTAGTTCATGAAATTTAAGTTGTATTGAAATAAGTTCACATACACAACTCGGAAAGTTGGATCTGGAGTGCGAAATCTCCGATGTACTTAACAGGGAAGGTATAGTGCTCATCTATATAACACTTGTTTTCAAAGTGAAAAGTTTCACAAAAATGTCTACAACGGCTCACAATTTGTACAACCGTTATAAATAAATAAATAAATAGATAAAATAAAAACTTCTTATGGTTTTTTTGACAAACCATGTTGCATGACCCTCATACACGTACATTCTCACTAAATTCGCAGCCAGGCGCAGTAGGAAAGCAGTTTCGGTGCGCATTGTTGCCTTACTCAAAGCGAGTATCGCATGTTGCCACACACAGAAAAATCTGTCGTTTTGTCAAAGACTTACGCTTTGATTCAATAGGACGTTACACTCAGAATTCCTCAAACACAGCGATGTTTTATTCAATGGGAAGTATATAGTTGGTAACGAATTATATCGTATTGTGGATTCAACTACAAGATGTCATTGGATTCCAATGAATGATCCAATCGCAGCCTGTCGTTGAATCGAACCTGTGTTTTATAATTGATTCTAAACTACTTTCTTTTCCTTTGACCAACACATTATATTGCGAGCATAACTGATCGATTCGTTTGGATGTTTGATGGTGTGATTTTGTAGTTATAGGGAGTATGCATGATATAAGAATTAGAGATAAGCCTGCACCAGCTGTTGCATTTTTACCTGAAATATAACTGTCTGACTAATCTAAATACCTACATTCAAATGTGGATGTTAGCTCTTCTAAGCACCAGTTTCTCAGTAGGACCTCCTTTTAATATATAACTGGACACATTCGAATCACAAAATTGCTGCTGCATTACGCGAAACCACGAGATGACACAATATGACAAACAACGAAACAACACAACGAAACAACCTCGTCCATGTTGGCGCCGATAATAACACTAAGATGATCTCCCTCTTCTTCCTTTTTACGTTAATTGAATCGGGACATCAGTCCCGCCGAATACTGATTATAGTTCAGCAAACAACAGGGGCTATTGAATTCAATGAATGTTGTTGGTACGAATACTACTTACCAGTTTCTCTAACAGCATAGACAATGTTTCGAAAGCATGGGCTATTGTTCGTGTAATAGTTACTTTTGAAACCAAATTAATTTTTATAAGATGAATTATCACGAACTGTTGTTGGAGGAATAATTTTTGTACATCGAATAGATTATATGCTTTAAACATAGGGTAAATTCCGAAAACAAAAGGATGCTTTGATTGAGTTATATGACAATACTAGAATTAGAAGGATTATACATGTCATTAGAACGAATATAAAGCTATTTTGAATTCATTGGCGTACCTGTACTTACTTCGATTATAAGGATTAAATTCTCTCAATGACATGGATTTGAAACAACTGTAAATATATTCAAAGCGATGGGTAAATATCCAAATGCTAACAAGTAATTGAAAACGCAACAGTATTTCTTCCTGTGCAGGTTATAAGTAAGCTTGTTGCCAGCGTTTGGCACGAAAATCGCCAGAAGTCGCCAACATTTGGCACGCATGAATGAAAATCTCCAGAAATGGCGATTTCGCGGTTGTGAATGTCAAAATTGGTACAACTGAAACCCCCAGTATTACTTATTCTGTTTCTGTGGGTGAGGGTAACCTCTGACCTACGGAATTGCAAAAATATGTCAAACTGAAATTATCCTACGAATAACCTGTGGCCACGTCATACTTACTGTAGAAACTAAGTGCTATTGTGATTCTCTTGGACTCCCAGACCGCTTAAAAGGCCCCCGACTCCCGGAGAAGATTACATCAAAGCTGGTATGGGACTGTTTCAACACTAAGCTTAGCTTCACGTAATGCTGTATATCTCAATTGGGTAAAGTAGAGCCCAGAGATATACCATTTGTGTACGTTTTGCGCTATATAAAAACTGCATACCATCTCTTAGTACAGTTCATCATTTGGAATAGATACAGTTTTGATAATATTCAATGGTTACCATTATTTTACTTTCGTACTCGTAACCAATTCCTGGAATGTGCTTTTAACCAATTTTCTAACAAAACACAACCTTTTAGAATGGTGAAAATGAAACACTAAGTTGTATTTGAACGTAAATCTGTCGGATGACGTTCACGATGTATATTTTGACTGAACTATGATAAGACCGACACATTCCAGGATTATTAACGACTCGATCGATGAAGAGGACCGGACTTAGTCAAATTGTTTGGGCAGGTATTGCTACCGCTAGCAACGCCAATCTACTTTTACTTTTGTGCGTCACTTTTCTGTCTGAATCGGACGTTTTCTTCTGAAGTGTGACAGCTAGAGTATGTTTCGGCCTTGGGAAGATAATGGGATTTCACAGCGATGTGAATTACCCTGCAGCAGTGAAGCTACGTCGGTGGTTTGTCATTACGGTGGTGAAAGTAGTGACTATAGTACGGACACTGATAATGAATTTGAACAAAGGGAGGTGGAGGTAGACCAATTAAAACCTGACAAAAGGTCACATCTTAGCGCAGATGCAAAACAAATAGTAGTAAATGATAATGAACTAACGAACGATCCAGAGAATGAAAATAAGGGGAGTATGATCAAAAAGACGTCACTTCTAACACACAAAAGAGGAAGCGTAGGTTTGATGCTGCTGTTTCAAAAGAACTAGATCCCACGATCACAAAATTATTGAGGAATATTGTGTACGAAAGGTACAAAATTAATGAACTGCCCACAATCGAATCCGTTCAAAACAATTGGCTAGAATGGGGTAACAGTATCCAAGGAGTACGTTGCAGCGATGGATTAGGAAGATTGGGTTTAGGTACAGAACTGTGAACAAACGAATGGCTATAATGGAAAGTGCAAGGGTTGTGGGATGGCGGCACGATTACTTGCATAAGATAGAGCAATACCGGAACGAGGGGAGGTCAGTGTACTACCTTGACGAGACCTGGTATGATACCCATAATACCGCTAAAAAGGGATGGACCGACGGTACAAAGAAGTGTTAGCTAAAAGGCGTTCCACCAAATAAAGGATCCCGTATAGTTATCTTACACTGCGGATCATCTGACGGCTAGGTCGAAAACGCACTCAAAATTATGTGGAAAGAAAATTGAAGACTGCAATATAGACTACCACAAAAACATGGACTCGCGAATATTTGAGCAATGGTTTGAGTATAGCCTTATTTCCAATTTAAAGCTATTTAGCGTCATCGTAATGGACAACGCAAGCTATCACTCCACAAAGGTACAAAATTCCGAATTCAACGTTATCGAAGGCGGAAATACAAGATTTTCTCATAAAACAGGATTTGTACTTTGAACAAACTTACAAAAAAAAAAGTGAATGATTGATCCTCCACACTGAACAGTTTGAGAAACAATATGTCGTAGAAAGCATAGCTAAAAAGTATGGTCATGATGTCTTCAGGTTGCCTCCCTATTTTTGCATTTTCAGTCCTATAGAATTAATTTCGGGACAACTAAAACAACGAATCGAACGTTAAAATTGAGTGTAGAAAGGAATAATTTACCATATGGTTTATACGGTTAAATTGAAATGTCTCTACCATATATTTATCAACAGATAATAAAGTTTCAAACATCTTGTTCAACCAACTGATGTATGAGCACTTTATTGGATGGAATGAACATTTTCGTTGTTGCCCACTCCAACGAATTTGAACGCCCAGTCCGACCCCGTTCCCTTTCTCTGTCGGCACTTTTTGCGGAGATCCTCACTTTGTAAACAAATGGTATATCTCTGGGCTTTACTATACCAGGCCACGAAGGTATTGGTGGCAATGAGTATACAATGAAATCGTGGTTCTCGAGTTTTTACTCCTATGACATCTTGAGCGTTGAGGCTTGAGGTTTCGCCACCACGAGTGGATGGCATCTTTAGAAGTTATTTCACTTACCACACCATACCATGTGTAAAATGCCATACGATGATTTGAAATAAATAAAACCATACGACAATTGCAAACTCACAATCATCAGGTTTTATAATTCTTCACTTCTGATAGAAGACCATTTTCGATTCTCATCTGCAAATCGCGAACATATAAATCTGATATGTTCGCTGCAAGACTTGTAGATGCTATCTGTATCTCTCGCTAAACCCTACGATGGCCGTACAAAAATCACAAACATAATGAACAATATATGTCATTCATTATGCCGGCTGCTATCTTTACATCTCAAATAAAATTTCTATAGGACATTGCTAAATGATAGCATAGAGTATGAAAAGAGATATATATCCAGATCAGATCCCGCCCAATAGATATGCAGGCCGTAGTCTTGCATACAGGCGTAGCCAAGGCTGGGGTTTTGAGGGCCAGAGCTCCCCCATGTGAGCTTAAAAATAAGTAAGGTAATTTCAGTCTATGACAGCGCAATAGAGAAAGTTGGGAAATTTAGATATTTTGGTAGCTGCATTTTTAAAGACGAAATACCTACCATGTAACGCAATCTTAAACTTAAACCTAAGATACCGTTTTGTAAATGCATACGAGCACTCAGTTTTTTCGTATGGAGCAGAAACGTAGACATTGCAAGTGGATGCCATGAACAGACTCGAAGCTTTTGATATCTTGACCTTCCGTAGATTATTAAAAATATCATGGACTCAACATATATCTAACGATGAAGTGCTTAGACGTATGATAAGGGAAACAGAGTTACTTGCTACAATAAAACGAAGAAAGACCGCTTATATGGGTGTCATATACCGTAACAATAAGTACAATATACGAAAACTAATAGTATAAGGAAAAATCAAAGGAAAACGTGGTCCTGGTCGCAGACAACATTCGCGGTAAAAAACATGGGACTGGTATGAACACACCATCTTCAATTCGTACCACTCAGGACCGAAATAAGTATGACGAAATTGTCGCCATCCTTCATTAAATGGCACCTGAAGAAGAATTTCAGTGGCACCTGATCTCTTCAGGTTTGTTTTTTTTATAGCTGAGCAGACCGCGCAGGCAGAGCCTAAATACCAGAGTATCGTGGCTGCTGTGAAAGGGTTATGTTAGGGGAAGTTTATTAACGCGAGATTTGAATGGGCCAATACCCGCAGGCCCAATAAATACATCTTCTGGCAGTCCATTCCAAGCCTTGGACACCCTGAGAATAAATGTGCGGTTGTACCGCTCAGTTCTTAATCTATGAAGAACGACCGTCTTAGGATGAGATGCAGCGGTCGCTCGTGTACATCTGATAGGAGCAGTGAGCGGCGGAACGATAGAGGATAGCTCAGAGGAGCAGATTCCATTGGAATGTCGGTAGAAGAGTGAGAGGTCACCAACAACACGCCGGTGAGAAAGTGACTGAAGGTGGCTCGTTGAGGCCGGATCGCCAATTAGTTGAATTGCCCTTCTCTGGACGGCATCTAGTATAATAGACAGGGTAGTAGGGGCAGCAGCTCCCTAGACATGAGAGCAATACTCCAGGCAAGGTCTTATCTGGGCTTTATATAGCGTGAGGAGGTTACATGGTGAGAAATACTTTCTGGCTCTAAATAGGTACCCAAGCTTTTTATCAACAGCTGTTGCAATTGACTGCCCGTGTGGGGGCGGGTTAGAATATCTCCCATCGTATATCCTGCGTGTCGTAAAAGGCGACTAAAAGGAACACCGAACTACTGACGGTATAAACAGTAACCTCTTCTCAAACAACAGCTCCGGGTGGACGAGTTGAGAAGGGTCAGGACACCTTCTGGTCCTTGGGGTGAGAAATTGCTCCTAAAGGCGGATGAACCAGTAGAGACCATCTGGTCAACGGCATGAGGATGCAGAAAGCAAATGGGAAACTACTGCATGAAAGATCTTAAACATATCCCTAGAGAAACTCGTAAAATGTGTAAATGCATTTTACGAGTTCACAACATGTCTGTTAAGACATTGTGACTATGATGATGTTGCAATTGACGCGACGTGTTCGTGCCAGATCAGATTTTCTGTAATGTTGACTCCTAACAGCTTGAATGAGTGACTCCTTGGCAGAGCCTGGTTGTTCATTAGAACCTGGTGTTGGCTTGGACACTTCTTGTTTGATAGCGTACAATACTGGGTCTTGGAGGCATTGAATTTAACCATATTCTTAAGCCCCCAAGCGGTAATGGTATCGAGATCCTTTGGAAGTGAAGCTGCCACTGCCAGTCTTCTGCGTTCCAGCTCGACCACAAAGATCGGCCTATTGCTATGATGCCTGCTTGCAGCGTACTGTCATCAGCATAACTGTGGATTTGGTTTGTAGTGCTAGAGAGTAGATCATTAATGTGAAGCAGAAACAATGTCGGAGCCAATAACGATCCCTGCGGAACCCCGGCATTGATGCTATGGAAAGAAGAGGAAAAGCCGTCTACCACGACAGAGATTTTCCGACTTGAGAGGAAGTCTGCGAGCCAACCGCAAAGCTTAACAGGGAGCCCATAAGACGGGAGCTTGTTTAGGAGAGCTGCACGCCACAGTTGATCGAATGCCTTTAAAATGTCGAGAGCAACGACGTGAGCCTTGCCAAATGACTGGATAAGTTTGCTCCACACATGTGTGACGTAAGCCAGGAGATCTCCAGTTGATCTTTGGTGTCGGAATCCATATTATCTGTCGTTGATTAAGTGATGGAGCTCCAGGTATTTAATGAGCTTGTTTATGGACTTATACGTTTTGACCATGTTTCTAGCAGTCTGGTTAGACTAAAATGGATGAAAATTAAGGATGTAGTCAAATATCACTCTCCTGTATCTATTAGTAGAGGTTAATATTTACCGGCAAGCCCATGTATCTAAAGGAAAAGCTCATTTTTAGGTAAGGGGATCGCGAAAATTTTGAAGTTTGGATAATACGCCTTTTGGGCGTTTTATGATTATCGACATAACGAAAATCCAGGTCTTTCACTTCCGTTGGCATGTCTGTCTGTCTGTCTGTCGGTCTGTTGGCGTTTTTCTAGCCTCGTAATCTCAGTAACCGCTTCATGGATTGTGATGAAATTTGGCTAGTGATATGATGTGGGATCGTAGTACGTAATGCTGGTATAATTTCGAAAATAATAATAGTCTGTCCATTGACCTGTAAAACAAAGGCCTAGCGCCATAATGCATGTGTTTAGATCTATCCGAACATTGCCTTGCATATTACAGAAACCAAGGGGCTCATTTTCTGATGATGGACGCGAGTATGGTTTTTAGAAATCGTGTCAGTGGCGGGGCAGCAATAACAAAAAAATGAAGTCAAGTTGATTGACTCAGTACTTCCCACACATTACGCTGATACCAGTTTATTATTTTCCCATAGCATGAAGCTTTAGTCTAAGATCCCTTGCAACCAAATAATTGCCAACCCCCCCCCCCCCAAAAATTGTCTTATGCCGCTAGGTCTTTCCTTCACAGGTCAATGGACAGCCTATTATCGATACTACAAACTTCTCAGTTTTACACCACCCCCCCCCCCCCCCCCCAACCACCCAATTTGAGTTGCTTTCATTCTTGTCGCGTTCTTTGATTATTGCTACGCTGCCAGTGACAAGATTTTTAACAAACATACACGTTTTCCATTCTCACCACGGTAACAATATACTGTGTCAAAATTTCATTAGAATCAATTTAATAGTGTCCACGTTACAAAATACAAAACGATTTAGACCAATAAATTCTCGTATAGTACACAGAGTCCCTTAGTTTCCGTAATAGGCTAGGCAATGTTCGGATGCACCTAACCACCCCAATTTCACCCCCACCCAAAAAAAACGCAGAAAATGATCAGGAACCTCTAAAACGCTTAAAAACGAAGTTTGAACTGTTTTTATATTTTTAGTTTTTTTATTATTTCTGCGCCGCCACTGGCACGATTTATCAAAACCATACACGTTTTCCATCTTCGCCATGGTAGTAATGCCGTTTCAAAATTTCATTAAAATCAATTCAACAGTTTCCGCGTTACAACGATCTGACGCAATACTCTCGTATGTTTACATCAAAAAAATTCTAAGTCCTTTGCTTTCTGTAATAGGCAAAGGCAATGTTCGGATGGACCTAAAAAAGTTATTTATGTCGCCAGGTCTTCCTTCACAGGTCAGTGGACAGTCTATTATGAAAGCAACAAATTTTTCAATTTTACAACCCCCCACCCCCCAACCACCCCAATTTCACCCCCACCCAAAAAAAAGTAGAAAATGATCAGGGACCCCTAAAACGCCTAAAAACGAAGTTTCAGCAATATTTAATTTTTTTTGTTTTTTGCTAATTACTCCGCCGCCTATGCACCGATTTTCAAAATTATAGGAACATTACCTACTACGACCCCACAGCATACCGCTGCCCAAATTTCATCATAATCCATGCAGCGGTTACAGAGATTACGAGGGTAGAAAAACGCGACAGACAGACAGACAGACCGACAGACCGACAGACAGACCGACAGACAGACCGACGGAAATGAGTGACGTGGATTTTCGTTATGTACACATCATAAAACGCCCAAAAAACGTATTATCTCAAAATCGAAAATTTTCGCGATCACAATACTCCCCTCACCTATCGGTGTGGGAAGTAAAACTAAGAATATAAAAATAGCTCAAACTACGATTTTTGACGGTTTGAGGATTCCTGATCATTTTCTACTTTTTCTAGGGTGAGAGTAATATTGAGGTGGTTGGGGTGGTGGGGGGTTGTAAAACTGAAAGGTTAGTTGTATTCATAATAGGTTTTTTTATTTGAAGTGATAGAAAAAAGGTCTTTATATGAAAGTTTTATAGTTTTTGCTTGACATTCAGAATTTGACAAGAAAAAACATATAGTTTTATTTTTTTGAATGGGACACCCTGTACATGTGATATCACGGGAAGAAATACATTTTTTCTTGTTTTAAAAAATATAGGGTTCGTTCACCTTATTTTGACAGATTTTTGAAGTATTCAACTTTGAAGTTTCTAAAATGTGGAAGTAAACCTCAATCCACTATAACCATGGCGACCAAAAAACAAGTACAATAAACAAGTAATGTTTGTGTCATTCTGACATTTTGCTGAGGTAAAAGGCATCGCTTTGTTTACAAGTGCAAATAACTTCCAGTTTTATTCAATATAAAAAAATGCCGTTAAATTATTATTATAATGAAAATCAAAAACTAAGAATTGTACGTTTATTTTATAAAGATAATAAAAGTATATTTCAATCAAGAAGAAAGTACAGGGCATTATTTGGCGAACCTGAGCCGTCAAGAAGCACGTTCAGATAAATAGAAAACAACTTCAAGTTTCATCTTCATTATAATAATATAATGGCATTTTTTACAATAAAACTGAAACTTATCTGCACTTGTAAACAAAGCGATGCTTCGGCAAAATGTGAGAATGACATAAACATTACCGTATTCAATTGTCTTTCGGTTGCCATGGCTATAGTGGATTGAGGTTTACTTCCACATTTTAGAAACTTTGAAGTTAAATATGAAGTTAAATATTTTTAAAACCTTTCAGAATAAGGTGAACGAACCCTATATTTTTGAAAACAGGGGGGAAATATATTTCTTTCCGTGATATATTATACAGGGTGTCCCATTAAAAAAAAGATAACTTTATACGAAAGAACGGGAATTTTTATGTAAAAAAAGACCTAGTGGCACAACTTTTGGCAGACTATAGTTTCATGCTATGGGAAAATAATAAACTGGTACTTGACTTCATGTTTTGTCTAGAAATGATTGATGTATGTGTGGGATGATATTTGTTTATATTTTCATATATCTGCTATTGAGCAACTTAATCTTATGCAGTGTAAGAGTAGCTTGTTATTGAACTTCGTCACTGTTACACGTTTTCCTGACGGTTATTATTAAACTGTCCCCCCAAATTCCTAGCTTACTCTAAGTGACCTGCCTCTTTTATGCCAAACCCTGTAGATTTTTTATTGTTACGCTTCAAACAATGGAGGCAAACCAAGAAGGAACCCACATGGTTCCGGCTTTTTTTTGCTTTCCGCCGACTCTTAAGTGAGTACTAAAAATGAGCGACGGACCGTAGGCGAGCTGGTACTATTATTTTGCAGTCGGGGATTAAGGAGTGTTTATGATCTGGTAATATATCTCAATGAAATGATGGTTCTGCTAAGTGCTGTTTTGTGTTGCTTTGTTTTCGAAATATTCTTTCTTCTGCGAATTTTGTTTTGGCGGCTGTTACCCATACCCCTGATTTATAAGCTGTAGTGGGTAGCTTTATGATAAAGTTGTATTATGTTTGTGATTTGTCAATTTGTCATACTCAGTATAAGAACTTTTTTACTTTGAACATGGCATCATGAGCCACACATGTGACATGTGACACGTATCTATATATATGTATGTCTGTTCGGATGGAATCTTGCTACTTAATTCTGAATATAGGTACGATAAGCTCTGTGACAGCATTTTAAATCCAATATGGCGGATCACCCATTTTTAATGAATTTCTACCATATGGGTATTAAATGAAAGGGCTGGTTGAAAGTAACTCGAGAAATAATGTAACGTCACTCTAAATTCAATATGACGGACCATCCAAGATGGCGGAATAGTTATTTGTTATGCACTTCTACAATATGGGTATCAAATTAAAGGGCTTGTTAAGAGTAACTCGAAAAAAAATGAGACGTCATACTAAATCCAATATGGCGGAACGTCCAAGATGGCGAAATAGTTATTCTTAATACACTTCTGCAATATGTTGTTGTGTTGTTCCTGGCGAGAGTGACTCGAAAAATAATTTAACGTCATTCTAAAACCAATATGGCGGACCATCCAAGATGACGAAATAGTTATTTTTTATGCACTTCTACAATGTGGGTACCAAATCAAAGGGCTTTTTGAGAGTGACTCGAAAACAAATGTAACGTCATTCTATATCCAACATGGCAGACCATCCAAGATGGCGGAATAGTTGTTTTTATGCACTTCGACAATATGGGTATCAAATGAAAGGGCTTTTTGAGAGTAACTCTAAAACAAATGTGTCATCATTCTAAATCCAATATGGCGGACCATCCAAGATGGCGGAATAATTAATTTTTATGCCCTTCTACAATATGGGTATCAAATAATGAAAGGGCTTTTTGAGAGTGACTCTAAAACAAATGTGTCTTCATTCTAAATCCAATATGGCGGAATAGTTCATTTTTATGCACTTCTACAATATGGGCATCAAATGAAAGGGCTTTTTTGAGTAACTCGAAAACAAATGGGACGTCATTCTATATTCAATATGGCGGACTATCCAAGATGGGGAATAGTTACTTTCAATACACTTCCGAAATATGGATGTCCAATGTAAGGTCTTGTTGAGAGTGAGGCAAAAAATAATGTAACGTCGTTCTAAATCCAACATGGCGGACCATCCGATATGGCGGGGTTTTGAAGCTTTTTATGCTCTCCTATAGGTTATTTATTCTTATAAAAAGTAAGAAATGAATTGAAACAAAAGAACTCTTTTAAAAAAAGCTTTTATTTCAATGCTCTGGAAAGAAGAAAATTAAATATTCCTCTAAAATGTTAACTATCAACTTATAGCCTCATTATATATACAATTTATATGGTCATAAAAAGTTGTCGTTTGATTTACTTGTGTAAATGAACTATTACCTATTTAATTGACTAACTTAATCTGCTAATTTTAATTATGTTTAAATTTTAGTTTAACTAAATACTTATAGGTACTTACCTAAACCTCGCGACAAGCTTTTATGATGATATAAATTGTGTATAAGGAGGATCTAAGTTGATAGTTAAAATTTTAAAGGAGGATTTAATTTTCTTCTTTTTAGGGCATTTAAATGGAAGCTTAAGTTTTTTTGCTTTAATTTTTCGGCTTAATTTTCTATTGAGAATCAAAGCCTTCAGTCTAAGGAATGATACAGTTGGAGTCAGGAGATCTAACCGAGTCGATTGACACCCCTTTTTACCTCGACCGATTTGATTAGGTCATTTAGGTAAGGTATTGCAATTTCCAAATTTCAAAGTCCATCAGAACATTTCCTCACTCCGAAAGTGGTGAATGTTTTCTCAGTAGAATAGAGTCGAATAACTTGATTCACAGCTATTACTCAGACTATTGCTCTTAGGTATTTGTTTCTTTAAATATTTCTTGGCATAAAATCTGTATCTGTAGAGTGGGGAGGGTGAGTAGTCCGGTTGTAGTTAGGTCACAAATGGCCCAATGTGCATTGGTGCATCCTCCCAGAGAAGATTTTAGGAAGGTGGACAAGTCGCGAGGGGACATCTCCCTTATGTGGGCAGATAACTCTGGGCACTCACATATCACCTGTCCCACAGTTTCGTCTTCGCTTTCACAGATTCTCCATATCTCAGGTGTTTCCTGAGTAGACAGTGCCAGTCAGGAATCCTACTATGAGATGTAGGTTTGACCTGGTCATCGCCAAGTACTTGTTGGATATTGAGACGTCAAAACCCGCAAGGGGTGGTAAATCAGCATCCTTGCAGTTCTTTCCATCATTTTACCATTTGGGCATGGGGGTGTTTTTTGGCTAGTTCCGCAATTGTTATTGTCGACATACCAGAAAGGTCACATGGTTCTAAAATTCTTTGGCCAGCAGCCTTCCTGGCTAGACCGTCCGCTATACGGTTACCTTTGTTGTTGGTGTGCCCTTTAACCCTCCTCAGGATAATATTATTTTTGTCTAAAGCATGGGCGAGCGGTACTATAGTCTCGGAAGCCCTACAAGGAACTGTCCGTCTAACGTTTGCTTAAATAGCTTCATTGCATGCACTTAACTAATAATTTCCGAAACCTTCCGCATAATATAAAGACTTCCCGATAAAAGCACCGTACGGCAAAACCGTTCTTGACGGCCGCAACATGCGGAAGTTTGACCATCGCAACGCACTAAGGATGGGCAACAATCGTCCGTCGATATTAATTCAGATTCCACATAAAAATAAATTGAAACAAAAAAAAACTTGAAAAAAGCTTTTATTTAAATGCCCTAAAAGAAAGAAAATAAAAATTTCCAAAAAAATGTTAACCACCAACTTATAGCCTCATTTATACACTATTTATATGACCATAAAATCTTGTCGCGAGGTTTATGTAAGTACCTATAAGTATTTAATTAAACTGAAATTTTAACACAATTAAACCTAGCAGATTAAGTTAATCAATTAAATGACTACTAGTTGATTTACAGAAGTAAATCGCGCGACAAGCTTTTATTATCATATAAATTGTGCATAATGAGGCAATTAGTTGATAGTTAACATTTTTATTTTCTTCTTATTAGAGCATTTAATTAAAAATTAAAATAGTATTTTTGTTTCAATTTATGTTTAACTTTTTAGTTATTAACTTGCATTTATATTCTCCGTACTATAGGAAAGCATAAAAAACCTCAAAACTCCGCCATATTGGATTAAGAGTGATGTCAAAATATTTTTTCAATTATTCCCGGTAAGCCCTTTTATTTGATACCCACATTGCAGAAGTGCATAAAAATATCTATTCCGCCATTTTCCATGGTCCGCCATATTGGATTTAGAATAACGTGATATTATTTTTCGAGTCACTCTCCTTACATTGGATACCCATCCTGTAGAAATGCATTAAAAATAATTATTTCGCCATCTTGGATGATCCGCCATATTGGATTTAGAGTGACGGTGTATTATTCTTCGAGCTACTTTCAACAACCCCTTTCATTTGATACCCACATTGTAGAAGTGTATAAGAAATAACTACTCCGACATCTTAGATGGTCTGCCATATTGGATTTAGAATAACGCCACATAGCTTATCGTGTATTGTCATCCAAACTGTACGTGTATACAAAATGTCAGCACAATCGGTTGAAGATTTCTGCTTCTAAATTGAGTAGTAGCAAGATTCCACACGAACAAACATACATAGATACATGCAGGGTGTCCCACGACGATTAAGACAAGCGGTATATCGGAACTGGGCAGTAGTAGAGAATTATAATTTGGGGGGCGTAAATTAGAGCAAATGTTGCATCTTTTGTTGTTATTATATTACCCAATGGGGTATCTGTTTTTGGTCACGTGACTTCCGCTTCAAAATTATTGATGGGACACCCTGTATATTTGTTCCTTTCTGTGTTCCTCCCGATAAAGCAATTCCAACAAAGTAGAATACTTGGGGTTTAAAGTTATTAGTTCAAGAGCTACAGGTATTTAAAGATTGTACAAATATACAGGTTGTATCGTTAATACTTTTGAATCAGACGTCACGTGACCAAAAACATATACCTCATTGGGTAACACAATAACAAGGAAAGATACATTGGCTCTAATTACACCTACAAAATTATGATTTTCTACTACCGTTCTACTACTACCGATATACTGCTCATCTTAGTCGTCGTGGGACACCCTGTATATGCATACATATGTACATACATTGAAGGTTGAATAAAAGCTTTTAAAATACAAACACAGACAAAAGGGATATATGAAACCAACAAATATACACAAGTGGCAAGCAGGGATCTAGAATGTGGATATAAACGCATCGGACGCACATAGTCGAGAAGATAACTTAGTCTTTAACAGGTTGAACAGAAAACACAATATCCCCTACCATCCACCTTCCATTGTTTAGAACACGTCAAAGTGGCGATTTCAAAATCGAGTTGGCGACCAAAAATCGTAGCTGGGTGATTGGCGACTTTTGGTGGCGCAAAACACACAGTGAGGAGTGAGCTGGCCAGTTTGGTTTCGTTGGTTTCCCCTTCTAAAATAAGGGCTAGCTGCATGGAGCGGCACAATATTGCCGGTTGTTTTCGGTTGTTTTACAATTGACACTTTGACCAAAGTGAATCTTCAAACAGTCAGAGAGAGCAGGTCAGTAAAATTGGTCCAGCCACGAAATTCATTATTTCTGCCTCAATGTCTCAAAATAAACATTATATGAAAAGCTAGAGTTGATTCGCAATAAGAAAGTATTCCTTAGAAATATTAAAATATATAAATTGATCACATTGGGAAGTTGTTTTAATTTCATCCAAATAGACAGATTGATAATACCTACTCAAATCTTTTTTACTAAATAAATACAACAAATACGGGCAATTTTGATGTACTTTCAACGTATACTCATTGCCACCAATACCTTCATGGCCTGATATCCAAAACCGAGATGTACAGCGTTGCATGAAGCTAGTAAGCTGAGAGTTTTGAAACAGCCCCATACCAGTTTTGATGTAATCTTCTCGGAGCCCAAAGTCTTTTAAGCCGCCTGGGAGTCCGAGAGAATCACAATAACCTTCTACAATAAATATGACCTTGCCCACGGGCACAGATCACAGAAATACCTATCAGTGTTTAGATGTGAAACTTGACCCCTGGCGTTTGCGATTTTAACTAAAGCTCATACAAGGTGTGACCTTTAAGCAAGGATGGTTTTTGTTTATACTTGTACGAATAAATTAGAGTAGATGTTACGCGGATCACGTCTCGAACAGGTTTGGGACTGATTCGGGTGAAAAGCGCATCCGCATTACGATTAGGGGCACTCGTGGTATATAAATCTTGTATGTTAGCTCACTCTATTTACATCAGTTTACATAAGAATTTACATACCGCGAACGCCCGTAGTCATACTGCTCATGCGCTTTTCACCCGATCTGGTCGCGAACTAATTTGCTTACCGATTTGAGGAAATATAACAAAATGCATATAATGCACAAGCAAAATAAACGTGAGCTATATGTGGAAATTATTATTATTTTAACGTGGAAATAATGAGTAAAAGGTGATTTTTTTGACTCTTATCAGTTTATTTAACATTTTATCTCTATTCAGTTCATAACCCCTTATTCAATAGTCGTCACGTATAAACAATGAATCGTGCGCTGTTGTACAATTAAAATAAGTAGGTAATGTAATCCTTCTCTTCTCAAATTAGTAAAAAAAATCCACCTACTTTCTGATACAAATTCTAGAAGGAGATAAAAACCAAATAATTACTTTTATTCATTTATATTATTTATGTAGCGTATAATAACTATAAATGAAAAGACCAAGTCGTCAACCATCTACTTAAAAGATGATAAAAAAGGGATATTTACATTGAAACTTTGTACACAGCTTGGCAGTGCCAACTCTAGTACACAAGTAACACTTTTTGTTCATTCAGATGCTATTTGCCTACATGGCAACTCTAAAAAGACTCAAGACGTGTAAAAACAAAGCAGGCTTTTTGTCGATTCAAAAACGATGATATCGCTTGCAAGTGTGGCGAGAGACCACTTGGTTGTGTAAAAGAGGAATTGGTTGTGAAATGATACCCCCTAGAAGACGACAGCCCCAGTTAACGCAATTACGCCCCTTTGAACGGGGTCGGATTTTAGGCTAATGTGAACGTGGTGCTTCATCCAGAGCAATTGCTGTAACCATGGGGGGTAGCGTGGCTACAGTTGTAGCAGCACAGTGCGCATGGATCGCAGAAGGGCGAATGCAGCAAGCTAGAGTTTCTGGAGCACGAAGAAGAACTAGAGACCGGCAAGATCGTCATGTACCACTACTGGCCCTTCGAGACAGAATGCGATCCACTCGAGCTGTTGCTGACGCTTGGTATGCAGCTATAGGGAGGCCCGTATGAATCCGTTTAGGACCATGTCGTCCGTATCTAGTGCTTCCACTCACTGCAAATCATCGTCGCCAACAACGCCAACACCGACAATTCACAATGGCATGCTGAGTGGCATCAGACTCCACGTACATTACACTTTTTCAAATTCGAACGTTCAAAGAATTTTGAATTTATCCAAAGCCAAGTCAAACTATCCCATGTCGCAAGCTTGTGACTTTTAAGACAATATACAAGCAAACTTATAACCTGACAGCATGCGATGCCTACTCGCTTTGGGTAAGATACCAACGCGCTCGACCGAAACTACTTTCTTACTGCGCCTGCCTTTAAATGTAGTGGAAATGTTGGATATATGAGGGGTCTCTTTTTAACTGATAGCTTTGCCCGCATGTACCTTCTCTCTTAGCTGCAATGGAGATTTCACATTCCAGATCCATCCCTGCCAATCATGTATAGTATTTTTATAGATGTTATATGCGTTGTTTTGTTTTCGAGATTATCATATACTTGGTTTAAAATTTCGGTATTCTTACTTTCAAGACCGAGTTTAAGACTTTATCAGTTTCGAATTGAAAATATTTAGTAATTATAACCCTATGTGATCAAAAATATTATATTCTTGGTTTGAGTTTATTATAGCTCTAGACATATCTATGTAGAAAGATATGGCTTAGTTGAATGAAAGTCATCCAAGAATTTATTTTTATGTGTGTACTGGTTTACCGGGCTGATGGAGAGATTTAGCTTTAATATTTTTACGGAGTGATACAACATATTTATTCTGCAAACTTTGGTAATAAAATAGTGAAGAATTAAGTCAGTGTGAGATCACGGTATAGGCCAACGAAATCGAATAAGTTTGAAGAAGTCGACGGCTGGATTGCCATGACCGTAATGGCTCAGATGGTAAGAGCGTCAGACTAGAATTTCTAAGTTGTACAAAGTCGCGTCATTATATGAAAAAGACCTCTTTAAATAAGGCTGTAGAATGAACAGGAGTAGTTAAAGCATATAAACCTTATACGCCTGATTTTTAACATTCATCCACTTCAGTCCAACTAGACTATTAGAAACATGGTGAAAACGTTTCAAGTCCACAAACAAACTTGACGCAGTTATTTTGCACAATTTGGATATATTTATATCGAGCGTCAGCTACAGCAAGGCAAGAGGAGCCGAACGCCTCGCACTTATCGAGCGCTCTTGATTGCAAGCTCCTTGCGATAGCGCAGATCGTTATAAGGGCGCTTCATGTTTTAGACGTGATTAGGTTTTGTACCTGCTACGCAAGTATACGATTATATTGATAAGCCTTGCCGCTTTTCAAAAAAGGATACAGATCAATGCTGTAAAAAGAATAAACAAAATGACGATCGATCGGCTTTCATAATCTGAATAATAAACGGTACGATTGGTTTGAACTGCTTTAGGACCATCCTTTTTTCAATTTCGATTAAAGCGGATTTTAAACAACGTACACACTAACATGTATACAAATAAAAATCACAAAAATTGGCTGTATTGCTATTTTGGCTCGTTTTCTGATTGTTGATTGAACATTTGATGAAACTGTCCCATAATTTCCAAAAGAAGTTAATAGGATGGTAATAAATGTTGAAGGTTTTTTATATTTCTCTTATAATTAAAGACTCCAATGCAAGAAGTGTATAAGTCACATTTTCATCAATTATAGCGCCATCGATGCAAACTTTTTGTAAGCTTTCTGATAGTATATCAATTACTGTAAGATGTACCTAGGTGATTATATGAGCATATCATTTTTTCAGTGCAGCCAAATATTAGATAAAATACCTCATAAAATATTTTCTATGGAAGATGAGCGTAAGTACACGGTCGTTGGTCACTATGAATGACCACTTCAACGCAAAAATTGCCTTAGTCCACTGGCATATTATTTATGCTTAGCTTGTGTTTGCCCGTTCGTTTTTCCATTCACCGATAGAAGCCTGCTCATATTGATTGATTATTTCACTCAATTTATCTAATCGTTTATAGCTGAAAAATTGTGGAGAGATAGTACAAGAAACGCAGGTAAATGGGTTTTTTAATATTCTCCATGATATTGCGATTGTATAGGAAAATCCTGTTTTATGCTGAGATAACATACAAATTTTATCATATAAAGCAAAACCTCGAGCAAAACTGTCAATTTTATCACATTCCTCTCTTATAGATATCACATATCTGACCTACAGATAATAAATAATACATCTGATATGCGTCCTGGCTCAGAAAATGTAGTTCTTGATGAAGCAATAGACTCTGACATCGATGTTTATGAATAACTTTTGTATTTGTAATGTGTTTTGTATTCTGATATATTATAAAATAAAAATACTTTAAAGTATGTACAGGTCTTTATGACGCCCTGTATAGGCTTGAGACGTAAACGTCAGAAAAAGTTCGCTCCAAAGTAATAGTATATTTACAAAGAAAGCGGACCATTTAAATATGGAGGAAGACTCTGGAGGAACAATCAAAGGTTCCTCGACCACCACCGATACTGCAGCCGAACCGAGCAATGACCCTTGGAAGGAGAGATGCCTGAAAAGCGAGGAGGAACTGTCACGCCAGCTGTCACGCCGAGATGAGGAGCAGTCAGCAGCTAAGAAAACCATCGAAGAACTGACCCAGCTAGTCGCAGCCCAACAAAAACAGATTACTGATCTAATGGTAAAGATAGACCGCCTACTTGAAATCCAGGTACTGCTTACCGATAATTCTTCCAAACAAATATATGATAGTAAAAATACTCAAAATTCTGACAGAGCTGTCAATCTGAAAAGACCGCTAGAAAATTCTACGAATGACGAAAAAATGAGTACCACCGACGATGACGCCTCAAATGACGGTTTTATTAAGGCAAAAACAAGGAAAAGACGCTCCGGCAAAACAAACAAGACTGATATAACAGGAGATTTTCCACCACTACCAATGCCTAAATCATTAATTACTAAGAACACTACCTCTTCGACCAATATACAGCCTGTGTCTTTGCTATCGACTACTATGCCTTCAACGTCAGCCAGTGAAGCAAATACAGCATCACAACCAATAAACACTTCGTTGACTGACGTTGGTGGCCAGCCATCTTCGCGGGCACCCCGGGAAGCGACTGAACCACGGAAATTGCGTGTTACTCCGGTTGTTCTTCGGGATGCGTCGAGGTGGCGTGCTGTCAATCATAAATTCACTTCCTTGGGCATCAAAATTGAACGCGCGGTTGCTGTCGATGCAGGGATTAGGATAATTCCCAAGTCCGAGGATGATTACCGCAAAATTGTGCGCCTCTTCAGAGAGGAGGATGTGCCCCACCACACGTTCCCTCTCCCTTCGAAGAGAAATATTCATGCGGTAATCAGAGGAGTACCTGCAACCATATCGGAAGTAGAGGTCAAGGAAGAGTTGCAACAGAGGGGATATGCTCCTCTACACATTATTCGGCTTAAACGCAGCGGCACTCCTATGCCTTTGGTGGTAGTGATCTTGCCCAAGCTAGATAAATCAAGGGAAGTGTTTAATGAACATGAGCTGCTAGGGTTGGCTATACGAGTTGAAGTTCAGAAGAACTCTAGACTCATTGGGCAGTGTCACCGCTGCCAAAGATATGGGCATGCGCAAACGTACTGCACCGCGCCACCTAAGTGTTTAAAATGTGCTTCTGACCACATGACCCACTTATGCCCTAAAACAGGTCTAGAAGAGCGAAAGTGCGCAAACTGTGGAGAGGGGCATCCTGCTAACAGCCCAACTTGCAGATTTGCCCCTAGGAAGAATTTGCAAGTGATAGCGCAAAGGCGTAACGCCACATACGCGGATGCAGCAAAAGACGCAATCTTGACTGTTCCCTCTTTGAACTCTTCTGTGACCCCGCAGAACGTGGACCTGGCAACCGCGCTAAGGTCCTTACAACAGATCATAAGTCCATTGATCAGTGCAACTCAGGCATTGCAAGCGATCTTTCCCACAAATGGCTAAGTACAATAGACGTCAGCCTGCATTTATCAAAATTCTTTTTTGGAATTGTTTGGGTCTAAGGGATATTCCTAAAAGACGGGAATTTCATCAAGCCCTTTTGGATGAAAATATAGACGTGGCTTTGCTTCAGGAAACATTGCTAAACCCAGGAGATCGTCTAACTTTCTCAAATTATGATGTTGTCCGCGCTGACAGATTGAATGGGCGAGGCGGCGGCTTGGCGGTGCTTGTCAAACGTGGTATTGACTATTACAGAAGTACAAATGCTGTGATGCAAACCATCGAGGCAGCTTCTGTGGTGGTTAATATGGCGGGAGCTGTCCCGTTGAAGATTACCTCGGTGTGTGTCAGGTGTGGTGCCAGGCTGCAGGAGGCTGACCTGGAAGTCCTTCTGGATTGCTCGGGCCCGCTAATTGTAGCAGGGGACTTCAACAGCAAACACCAAGCGTGGCACTCCAGATTGAATTCCACTAGTGGAATTCGACTGTATAACCATGTAATACGAAACGGGTACCTCATATATAGTACGGTTGAGCCTACTCATCATCCATTTAATCATCTTCAGGCACCAGATGTCATTGATTTCGCTATATCTAAAAATTGCAGATACAGCATACATTCTCGGATTATGTATGATATCTCTAGCGATCATCTACCGGTCATCTTGGAGGTCGGTAATGAGCAAACTTTGGGGGAGGATACGTCTCCAAGGAAACGCATTGATTGGGAACTATACAAGTTGCTGCTTAGAGAGTTTCCCAGTATTCCGATCATAAATGATGAGAATGGAGTAGATGCTGCTCAATCTGAGTGGACAAGTTTCGTTCAACAAGCTATTCAGCGTGCAGCGGTACTACCTGTACAGCGACCGGGCAGGCCTTTTCTTCCAGCGGACATTCGACAAAAAATATCTGATAAAAGGGCTGCGATTAAGCAAACAAAAAGGTCTTGCCATCCAAATGATATCCGCAGAGCGACGAACCTTGTCCACGAAGTGAGAAATGCACTTCATGAATTCCGAAATGAGCAGTGGAATGACTATCTGGAGGGAATGCTTGACTCAAGTATTCCTCTCTGGAGAGTAGCGAAATTGCTCAAAAATGGCAGACGGGAGAAGCTTCCGCACATCCATGGTCCTGGAGGAATTGTCTTCAGGGCTGAGGAGAAAGCTGAGGTTTTTGCTGATGCCATGGAACGACAATTCTCACCCAATTATGATCTGGATAATGACCTTGATGAGGAGCAACAGATTGTAAGAACCGTCAGGAGATACTTCAGGGCCAATGACGTCAGAGGTGTCGCTAACGTAGGTGAATACTCTTCGGAAGATTCTTCTTCAGAAGACTCTTCCACAGAAGCTTCACATAGCACATTAGCGGAATCTTACGAGGTTCCGCATTGCACACCAGTAGAGCTTCAAGGTCACATTAAAGGCCTTAAGGTGCGCAAAGCGCCTGGAGAAGATCAAATTACCAACAAGGCGTTAAAGCTTCTTTCGTCAAAAGCACTGATGTATCTGGTGACTATAATCAATGCGATGCTCAGAACGCAGTACTTTCCTGTGGGGTGGAAGATGGCTCACGTCATTATGATCCCAAAGAAGGTGGGCTCGATATTCCCTCAGGATTATCGTCCCATCAGCCTGCTATCGGCTCCCTCTAAACTCGCAGAAAAGGTGATTCACCGCCACCTTTTGGATTTCTCGTCAGAACATCACGTGATTCCTGACGTGCAATTTGGCTTTCGATCCGAGCATAGTACTGAGTTACAGGCAGTTAGACTAGTGGAGAGTGTTACCAGGGGTTTCACCCTAAACAAAAGTACTGGCATCTTGCTTTTGGATGTCTCGAAGGCATTTGACAAGGTGTGGCATGCTGGCCTCCTCTATAAACTAATTCAAAAGGGCTTTCCTTTCTGGCTACTAAAACTTTTGAAATCTTTCCTCGAGGGAAGAAAATTTCGGATCAAAATTGACAACATTGTGTCTACAATACGGCCGGTAAGGGCCGGTGTACCTCAGGGTTCGGTCCTTGGGCCAATACTTTACTCACTTTTTGTCTATGACGTCCCTTCCCCACGCAACTGTGAAGTCTATCTTTATGCTGACGACACTGCTCTTGTAGCTCAGTCGTGGTCTGGTGAACTAGTTCGCGACAGGCTGCAGGATGCGGTGGAAGAAGTATTGGAGTGGGCGAATCGGTGGCTGATTAAAATTAACCATTCTAAGACGCAGGCAATCTATTGTACGAAAAAACGTCACGGTGCCCCTATTGAGGTTTCGGTGGATGGCACTCGTATACCATGGGAAAGTTCAGTCAAGTATCTCGGTGTCATTATTGACAAAGGGATGATCTGGCGGTATCACACTGAGGCATTAAAAACCAAATTCCAAATTACGTTCCGGCAACTGTACCCACTGTTGTGTAGACATTCAAAATTAAGTTTGATCAACAAGATTCGGCTTTATAAAATGGTAATACGACCCGCAATTACTTATGCATGTGCATCTTGGTGTTTTCTTGCCAAAACGCACTTGCGAGGCCTGCAGGTTCTGCAAAGCAGAACCTTACGCACAATTACGAACGCCCCATGGTACGTTTCAAACGAGACCCTCCATAGAGACCTTGATATCCCTTATTTAGGGGACTTCATTAAACAACAGGCGCAGCGACGCTATAGCCAAGCAGAATCGCATAGCAACCCTTTGCTGCGCGAATCAGTGGACTACACAGTCGAGCATATTCGCAAGCATACAAGGCCGCGGCTCGCTCTGTGAATAACAAAATTGCATCGCGAATTTAGTATAGTAAAAATTAAACCATTCCACGAAAACAAACCAAAATTAAACTCTCGACTATATTTTAAAAATTGCCGCAATAATAAAAAAAAAGCCTAAGAGCCTCCTGTTCTAAAAGATTTTCTTCCCCCACTTTGCTCTCCACCTGTCTTCCTTACTTTTCTCTTCTCTTCTTTCTTTGACGTTGTCTGGTTCCTGGATTTCCAGACCTGACAGACTTACGAACTGATACTATGACACAAGAGCTAAGGTCCCACGGACCGCTCTGATAATCAACAATGACTTGACTTGAGGTCTTTATGACCCTTTTGAAATCCAAAGAAAAATGTCCACTTTTGAAAAAACAAAACCTTGGCAAGTAGACCACTAAGCTAGCTCTTACTTAAAGTCGCTCACTCTAAAAGTAATAAAATTCAAGATTATAACAAATCAAATAGTTATTCGAAAAGGCATTGTTTTCAGAAAGAAATATATCTAAACTTTAGCGTTTTTCTCAAAAACAGAAAAATGTCACTTTCTACATTGGGCCCTTCAATTGAAAATAATTCGGTGTGCAGCAGACGAGAAGCCACTATAGGATCATCTCTTGAAATTAACCGGTTAATTCATGTATTATCAACAAATAGCTTTAACCTTTGAATGTACTTTTAACGAGGGTCTAGGAATGCAGCTTCTATGCGGTAAGAGCGCTCGATGTAGATCACTACTCGGAAACTTTCGGGTTCCTTCCTCACTGCGATACCTTACGATCAATATGAATATGGATATGTGCGCCCATCTCTAGACCAGTCAATCAGCGATCCCCTGCGATGATTTTTAACAATATAATTAGTTATTAACATCGGCTGTGCGGCGTGCCGCTCACAATGCCGCTTTTTCGTGACCTGCCGCCGTCGAACCGTCGAAGAGGCATCGATAACGAAACAGAAGACGAGAATAATTGCCGATCGGTCGGTCGCGGTAGGCCAGTCCAGCCGCGCGGCGCGCACAGCCGACTTCGACTTTTAACACTGAACTTGACCTTTCGACGGCACTTGCGTACAATGCTCGCTCCTCATCTACTCTTATGCCGGTGATCAACTTCAATATTCCAGTCGGATGGTTATTTTGAAGGAATCCATAGGCTCATTCGTCATAAAGGAATTACGTTGATAAGAATTGAGAAACAGTTGGTATACTTTTTAGACGTATGCCAATATGGCTTCCAAGTTTCAAGAACACGATTTCGACCTGAAATTTTTGATTTTTGTCAAACGAGACAAAAACTCAAAACTGTGACCGGATTTGTAATCAGCACCCTTAAATTATTCAAAACACGAGGTTTTATCTCAATAGAAAACCAAATAGTTTTCGATTTTTTATACAAACCTAGAGATCTGAAATTTTTTATTTTTAGCAAATGAGACTCATTTTTTCTAATCTACACCCTCAACTTAAGCAAAACACGAGGTCTTATCTTAATAGAAAACCAAATAATGGTTTCCGATTTTTTAGGTAAACCTAAAGATCTGAAATGTTCGATTTTCGTTAAACGAGACTAAAACCCAAAACTGCGACCGGATTTCTAATCTGCACCCTCAACTTATCGAAAACACGAGGTCTTATCTTAATAGAAAACCAGATAATGGTTTTCGATTTTTTATGTAAACCTCAAGATCTGAATCTTTTTTCGTAAAACGAGACTGAAACTCAAAACTGTAACCGGATTTGTAACCAGCACCCGCAAGTTATCCAAAACGCAAGGCTTTGTCCTAATAGAAAACCAAATAAAAGTTTTTATTTTTTAGGTACCTATACCGCAAGACCTAAAATTTTTGATTTTCGTCAAAGGATGATGAAACTCAAAACTAGGAACCGATTTGTAAACACCCTCAAATCATCCAAAACACAAGGTTTTATTTTAGTATGAAATCCAATAAAGATTTTTGATTTTTTAGGTTAACCTGATATGAAGGATCTGAAATTTTGGATGTTTGTCAAACGGGACTGAAACTCAAAGCTACGACCGGATTTCTAATCTGCACCCTCAACTTATCCAAAGCACGAGGTCTTATCTTAATAGAAAACCAAATAATGGTTTTCGATTTTTTAGGTAGGTAAACCTCAAGACCTGAAATTCCTCATTTTCGTCAAACGAGGCTGAAACTCAAAACTAGGTCCGAATTTGTAATCAACACTCTCACATTATCCAAAACAAGATTTTATCTTAGTCGAAAACTCAATAATTTTTGATTTTTTAGGTAAACCCAATGATATCAAGGATCTGAAATTTTTGATTTTTGTCAAACGGCACTGAAGCTCAAAACTGAGACCGGATTTTTAACCTACTGCGCCCTCAACTTATACAAAACACGAGGTCTTATCTGAATAGAAAACTAAATAAAAGTTTTCGATTTTTTAGGTAAAATCTTCAAGGTCTGAAATTTTTGGTTTTCGTCAACGAAACTGAAACTCAAAACTATGATCGGATTTGTAATCACCATCCTCAAATTATCCAAATCATGAGTTTTATCCTCGGTTTTATCTTAATAGAAAACCCAATAAAGGTTTTTGATTTTTTAGATAAGCTTGATATGATGTGGATCTGAAATTTCTGATTTTTGTCAAACGAGACTGGAACTCAAAACTGCGACCGGATTCTTAATGAGCACCCTCAAATGATCCAAAACACGAGGTTTCATTTTAATACAAAGCTAAATAAAGATTTTCGATTTTGTAGGTAAAATTCAAACCTGAAATTTCGCCAACGAAACTGAAACCCAAAACAGCGATCGGATTGGTAATCAGCACCCTCAAATTATCCAAAACAGGAACTTTCACCTCAATATAGAGCTAAACAATAGGCTAAACAATCATTTTCAATTTTTTGAGGTAAGCGTAACTGGAATTCAAAACTGCGACAGGATTTGTAATCAGCACCCTCAAATTATCAAAACCACCAGGTTTTATGTTAATTCAAGGCTAAATAAAGATTTTCGATTTTTTTGGTAAACCTGGTGCTCAAAAGGATCTGAGATTTTTGATTTTTGTCAAACGAGTCTGAGTCTTAAAACTGCGATTGGATTTGTAATGAGTACCCTCAAATTATCAAAAACACGAGGTTTCGTTTTAAAACAAGGCTAAATAAAGATTTTCGATTTTTTAGGTAACCTGATCATCTGAAGGATCTGAAAATGATACTGAATCTCAAAACTGCGACCGGATATCTAATCTGCACCATAAACTTATCCTAAACACGAGGTTTCATCTTACTAGAAAACCAAGTAAACTTTTCCGATTATTTAGGTAAACCTCAAGGTGTAAAATTCTTTATTTTCGTCAAACGAGACTGAAACTCAAAACTGTGACCGCATTTGTAATCAGCACCGCCAAACAATATCCAAAACACAAGGCTTTATCTTAAAAGAAAACCCAATAAAGGTTTTTGATTTTTTAGGTAAGCCTGATATGAAGGATCTGAAATTTTAGATTTTTGTCAAACGAGACTGGAACTCAAAACTGCGACCGGATTTTTAGTCAGCATCCTCAAATTATTCGAAACACAAGGTTTGATTTTAATACGAAGCTAAATAAAGATTTTCGATTTTTTAGTTAAATCTGGTTCTCTGGAGAACCTGAATTTTTTGATTTTTGTCAAACGAGACTATAACTCAAAACTGCGACCGGATTTTTAATCAGCAACCTCAAGTTATCCAAAACACGAAGTTCCATTTTAATACAAAGCTAAATAAAGATTTTCGATTTTTTATCTGGTTCTCTCTCTCTAATAGAAAACCGAATAGTGGAGTACCCCGGGAGATTGACCTCGGACTCCGAAAACTCTCAACGTATCAATGTAAATCTTTCTGAATTCCATTAAATACATAAGATACCAAAATGTTTACCCATTTTTTTCTGTCGCTTTCGACTAGTTATTATTTTTTAATTTTTTTTAATGTTCCCCCTCAAATGAAAATTAATATATTTTAATATTTCCATAGTATATCCATAAGAAAGTGAAAAGTGATAATAAGCATCGTCTTCTACAAATGTTCAACTCCAAAAATATGTAAATAAGCAGGTGAGCGTAGAAGAAAATGGAAGGGAGGGGTACCGCCAGAAGTCTGAAGAAGGAATAAAGATGATCAAACAAACTGAGGATCAAACCTTAAAACAACTCAAATTATCATACAGAAATAAAATTACCTCTTTTTATTAGGTAGCGTGCACGGGTGTATACAAGGAGAGGGGGGTAACAGAGGTAATTACCCCCCCCTAAGATTTTTGACCAAACATTTATTTTATTGTTTTTCTCAAGTATTGAATGGTACTGTGATCGGATTTGTAATCAGCACCCCCAAATTATCCAAAGCACGAGGTTTCATTTTAATATAAAGCTAAACAATCATTTTCTATTTTTTTTACGTAAACCGTTTGTAAAGGATCAGCAGTTTTTGGTTTTTGTCAAGTGAAGTTGGAACTCAAAACTAAGACCGGATTTTCGATCAGCACTCTCAAAGTATACATGTATTATTTTTCACAAAATATTTGTAAAATTACAAAGCTGATTTGCATTTTTATAACACGACATTACAAGATAATTGTCATTTTACAAAATGTTTGTTTTTTCACAGTTTTCTTTTGTAAATTTATAATTATGTTAGAAAAAGGCCTCAATAATGTTAGTAAAATGTATGATTTCTTCGGTTGGTATCAATGATAATTTGTCTAAAACGTTTATATGGCCATTTGCCCTTATATTACGCGTTGCCGATAAAAGGTAGCACTGGCGGGCGACAAGAGTCAGCGTGTGTGAATAGAGAAACAGCAGACGGGTCGTTATTTTATGTATTTTGTTTTGAAAGTGCTAGCGTATAACGTGTAATGGTGATATTTTTGTTTGAAGTTTCATTGGATAAAATGATAAAATGCATACAAAGTGCATTTAAACAAATTAAGCCGCCATCTTGAAAATGTTTTAACCTGGATGGCCCCATTGCCTTTTGTAAAGTATTAAATTAAGAAAAAATGTGAAACCTATTTCCCAAGAAATTGATCACGTTGGTCGATATCGATCGTGGGCCACTCTGTATACCAAATTTATTTAGGGATGCATTCATTTTTATTTTCCTTCGATATGATGTGATTAATTATTAATAAAATTTTCTAGTAATGATACTTTACTTTGAAAACAATATATTCTTCAATTTCAGATGAAGAAAGAAGAAAGAAAATTTCCGTTTACAATAAAAAGACCCAGCTCATCAACAAAAGTTCCTTTGAAGAAGCAATAAAATTAATATTTGTCATATATTTTATCATTTATTTCTCATTTATCAAAAAAATGTTTCAGTAATATTGGAAATGAGTCAAAGATATTTTATGAAAGTGCATCTTGACTCTGGGACAAAGTCAAGTCAAACTCCCAGTAAGAAAACAGTAATTTCTTTTATTAATAAACTGGCACGTTAACTAGCTGTTTGCCTGACCAGCAAGCTGGTTTATGCTCTCTTGCCATTTTTTTTGTGTTTATATAGAATTTTAATGCTGTGTTACCTTATTTTCAGACAAAAAATAAAAATATACTTATAACCATAGCCTTTTCATAAACCCTATTATAATAGGTTTTTTTGCAATTTTATAAAATGACGTAAAATTATAAGATAAATTATTAAATAATTTGTGAAAAAATGTTTTACAACATAATATAGTGATTTTACAAAAAAAATATGTAGAATTACATATCTATGATAATCATAAATAAACAATAAACAATAAAACAAAATATTGTAACATACTGTATATTATGGTATTCGTGTATTTGTATTACTTGTCATTGGTTGTCAAACATGATGTAAAGTCAAAGTGCTAGGTTAGATCTTTTGAAGTGTAAACGTCATCGAATCATCTAGAGTTTTCGAGAATGACGGATGGATCCTAGAAATGTCATCGAATCCTCTAGATGGTTCGATGAAGTATATATAAGGCTACGGGTAGCGTACTGGAGTCAGTTGAGTTGAGTTGTACTTGAGATAAGGTTAAGAGATATTGTATCCAGTTGCGAAGTAAAACGGTGAAAGTTACGTCGAGTTTGATTCCCTGGCTGAAGAAAAAGAGGCCGTCGTGACAATATATATGTAAAAAACCAATGTGATACCCTTCAATTGTGTAAAATCGCATAATAATTTTTTACAATTTTACAAATTGTTATGTTATATCACAGACAAATGTTGTGATATTACAAAAATGTGTTTTTGCGAATTTACAATATTAGAAGATAGCTAAATAAAATTACAAATCTGATTTGTAATATCGCTAACAAAATTGGTGGCACTAAATAACCAACGATTTTGTTAAAAATTTTACAAATCAGTTTTTAGAGTGTAGATACCTAAACTTCAAGATCTGAAATTTTTCGTTTTCGTCAACGAAGCTGAAACTCAAAACTGTGATCGGATTTATAATCAGCGCCTTCAAATTATCTAAAACACGAGGTTTCGTCTTAAAGGCTAAACAAGGATTTTCGATTTTTTAGGTAAACCTAAACGACACGAGAATAAAACTGAAAACTGTGACCTGGTTTGCAATAAGCAGCCTTAAATTATCCAAAACGTGAGGTTTCATCTTAATGGAAATCAAAATAAAGATTTTCGACTTATTTAACATGATATGCACTTTGATAACACTGGTTTTTCAGAAATAACTTCACTTGATTTGAAATTTAAAAATATTACATAATATTCATGATACGTTGCATACATAGCATCTCTGAGCAAGGATCTCTTTTAACCCTTAAGTTACTGACGTATCGCCAATGGAGCACATGCAACCCCCCTAGACATACCACTACGTCACATCACACGGTTTTCAAAAAGCAACGTGGTACGCGACGTAGGGGTGGACCCTGGGGGATATTTTCACCTGTTTGTATGTGGAAAAAAAGCGTCTCCTACATACCTTTCTTCTGGGGCTCCCATGTGGGGTATGATCTGTGGCTTCCATCTAATGCTGAAACAAGATAAAATACTCTATTAGTATGTACAAAGTGTCGAAACTTACATTCAAATAGAATTAGTAGTTTGAAAGTACAAAACGGCATAGAAATATGAAACAATCGTTTAGCAAAGTTATGTCATCAGTATTCTGGGATGTGTATGGTACTATACAGGGTGTTTCCTAAGTTGAGGCTTTTCTTCATGGGGCATGGTACTCGTCAGAGGGAGTGATTTTTTCCAGTAATATATAACCGAAATGTTTCTAAACATAGAAACATCAAGATATTGACCGTCTCGCGGTGTGAACTTCGAACCATATCTATAAAGAATCATGTGACAGTACTGCACTTAATACTTTGCAGTGAACGAATAGTAAGTATTTTCGTATCCTTCCTCTGCTGATTCATCGTACATTAGCTTTGTAATTTCAAAGGAAAAGTCTCAACTTTGGAAACACCCTGAATCCATCAGTTGTCTCAAAAATGGCCGGACAACAGCGATTATGTATTGTAATGTCAGATTTTAACTACTATGATGTCTTATTTTATCCGTGTCTTGGTCAGGTGACCAGAAATCGCATCCAAATTATTCAAAATAATAATCAACTATATGGGATACTAAAATTTAATGTTATAAAAAACATGGGGTTTTTTATTTATATTTCCACTAAACTGGTTTTTCTCCACAGATTTGTTGTAACTGAACAATTAGATTAATATGGCAAACTTACTCAAAATAAATACAAGAGCATAATGTTTTTTTTTAATTTTTGTATCATCACATTCAAACGAATTGTATTACCAAGTTCTACACATACAGGGTTTAATGTAATTGGACGTATTCTTGTCGCTGTATGATAGGAAACCTAAAATGTAGAAAAAAATTCTTAATTTACATAATTATGTATGGGCTAAAGTCAACAGTTTTTGAAATTTCTGAATTTCAACGGAATTTTCAGTTCAATATATAGGTGCAAGGGTAAGACACTTTACGATACTTTAGAAAGAAAACAGATATTGACAGAAATTGAATAACTCCCATTTTCGTTTTCGTTTCAAAAAAATCATATTTAGCTCAAAATATTGCCAAGACACTGCGCGTTAAAGCCACTGAAAAAACTGGCCCATAATTTCAGCTTCTCAAAGAGGTAAAATATCGAATAGAAAACCTACATTCAGGGACATCTAGTGATAATTATTTTTCATAAGGTGGTATAATACATCATTATGGTAGCGAAGATAATTTTAGGGGCTAAAGCATCTCAAGCCCCTCTGGTTATACAGAGTGTTTGATAAACATGCGGCAAAAATTTGAAGGCTAAGCTCTTGAACCATTATATTTTGTTCTTTGATGAGTTTTGAAAAACCTCTCCCTTTAATAGACACAAGATGAAAAAAACGCGACTGCTACATTTTATAATCAAAAATCATGTGATAAGTTGCTCAATCTACAATAAATGTTCACTCCAGCAGCTTGAATACAAGCAGGTAATGATCTCATCAGTGACTGCCGAACTCTTTCATGCTTAATAATACGGCAAAGTCACAGCCTTCTACATTTTATAATATGAGTGATATTAAATTTTTTGTGACATGTAATTATACCGAATATGGTGAAATACACCTAAACGCTAGTCACGCTAGAGTTCACCAAGGAATCTGAATACGCAATAACATGCAGGGTGTTCTATTTAAAAAAATATAAGTTTCATACGTTTCGTGTTTTGGAGACATCCCATGTAACATGAAAATATTTTTAAAATGCGCCCCTATCCATCGGAAATTATTATTTTCTTCTTTATTAGATCATTTAGCCATAATGCTCCGTGTCGAATAATGTGAATATATTAAGCAAAATTTGTTGCATTTTAGCTCTTCTATCATGCCCTGACAGGAATACATCGAATTGCATTAAATTCTGTACTTTTATGTATCTCAGAAAAGAACTGTAAGTCATTAGAATTATTATTGTTAGTACTATTATTATACTGTACTTACATAGAGGAATTGGCAGTCACAGGAAACTATTTCAAGACATAACAGAGAACAGACTTGCTTTAATTACTGAGGCGGTACTAGCGACACGTGCCGATCAAAGTAGTTTTTATCACTTACGCAATGCCCCCACCAACAAAACTATAGTTTTTGCATATTTGTGGAAAATGGCAGACGTTGAACTTCCGCTGACATGTCGTATGAGCCGAAATTGATGAACTTGCAGAAAATTATATACCCTTCCTTAGCAATATGAACCGCTTGCATGGGCGTACGCGTGGAAATTGTCGAGAGTAACCAGTCAGTATGGCTGGATGAGGTCATTGTACCTGTTGGCTGGGGTTTTCTTATGATCAGCCTCCCGCAAAGGCTGAAAGCTTATGGCGCTGTAGAAGCGCTGCGAGGATTAGTATCGGCGCACGATAGATTTGAAACGCTGCAGGTTGTAGCCGTCGGGAAACAGCTCATTCCACAGCGTCGAAGTTCTCCAAGAGAAGGAATGGTGGAGGAGACTGGTTCGGGGAATTAGGGACCTCGACTTGGTAAGAATGAGCTCGCAGAGCCTCTCTAGTGTTCCTCGTTCAGACGGCCTTCGGTATTAATATCTGAGAGAGCTCACTCTAACATCTTCCGTGGTAGAATCTGTAAAAAAGGGACAGGTCAGCCACCCTTCTTCGATGATCTAGGCTATGGAGGTCTTTTGTGATGTTAGGCGAATCGATTAGTCTAATTACTCTGTTCTGGATAGTGTCCAGAAGCTTTAAAGAGTGTTTCGGCCCATGGGAGCAATACTCCAACGATGGTCGGATATGTGCCTTTTAGAGCAACAGTAGTTGGTTATATAACTTCCTACAGCGGAACAAAACTCCAAGCTTGTCAGATACCGTTTTAGCAATACTGACGACGTTGTCATATCAGAACATGTTATTGTTGATGTTGATCCCCAAAATCTTAACGGTCGGTGACTCAACTATTAGGTGACCCTCCATTTTCACAGTAGGTAAGCCAACGTGATACTTCTTTGTCAGTGTTGTTGCCTGAGCTTTCTGTACATTAAACTGTGCTTTGTTCACTAATCCCCACTCGGCAATTGTTTTGATATATACGTGATCTGTTAGGCATGTTGCTGTCGCCGACGTACCGTCTATTGGGATGATAGTGGCTTGCCTGGTTCCAATCATGATATTAACATACTGTCGTCTGCGAAGCTGTAGATTGGATTAGAAGTTATTGCCAGCAGCTCGTTGCTGTACAGCAGAAACAGTGTAGGGGATAAAACAGATTCTAGCGGAACACCGGCGTTTATTGAAAATACGTCCGTTGAACAGCCTTCGACAACAACAGACAGAGGTCGGTCGTTCAAAAGCTATTCAGGTGGGCCAGGTGGTAGTCCATAAGCAGCAAGCTTGACCAGAAGTCCCTCATGCAACACATCGAAGGTTTTCGATATGTCAAGTCAACAACATGAGATTCGCCATGATTTTCAGTTCCTCTGTTCCACAAGTGAGTGACGTAGGCCAGAAGGTCACCCACAGACCTGTGCTTACGGAAGCCACACTGGCGATCATTTCTGATGCTATTGTTTTCCAGGTATTTCAGGAGCTGTGTGTTAATGACAGCCCCCATAACCTTAGTCATGCCTGCTTTCATTTGTAAGTCCACATTTTCTGAGGCATCTGGATCAAAGTCATCATTTCAGAATTTTCAGTAGGTGTTGGACATGTAACACACTGAGATATCAATAGTAAATGAATCAAGGCCCGCTTGAGAGAAAGTAGATTCCATTTATTGTTTTGTGTGTTATAGAGTCTTGCCTTTGAAAGAAGTTACAGTGCACGTTATAGTGCCAGTTTCGTTATATATCGTTTTAAATATCTAATGGAAGCAATATGGTAAAGAGCTGTCAAGACCAAGGTACGGGATAGCACGGAATAGAGATCTGGCGACTAGTCACTTGAAAATCTTCGTTACTCCCCTTCTGTTCAGTCGTTGAGTCAAAAACGTACGTGGATTTATATCGAGTACCGTACTGGGTTGAAATAGTTAAGCCCCGTATCTACCTCATGTCGCTCGCTGTCTTGTGCCGATTAAAATAAATACTGCCATTACGGTTATAATAATAATAAATCTTTGATAGCTTAAGAGACAAACGCCCTACTATTATTCTTTGCTTACTTTGCTTTCTTTAATCCCTAAATGTTCCCTCCATTTGATTTCGTATTATGGGGTCAGGGCATGGTCCTTAGAGAATCCTAACAGGGGACACACTGTCATCCTCTCGGAACTGCAAAGGGATGGAACTATTCTACATATGAGGAGTGATATAATTTACCCTTCAACTTGCTTTGACTGCAAACTTGATGTATCCTACATGGGAAAGGTGGGGGGATCAAATGCAAACCTCTTCCTCTCTTTTAGAGGTTTCACCACGATATTGCAAGCAGAAATCTACACAATATTAACTTGTATTTCTTGTATTCACGAAATTCAGGAGCCTATGAGGTGGATTACTATCTGCTCTGATACACAGGCACCATTAACAGGTTTGATTGCTTGTAGGTTTACACCAAGGCTCGTTCTGCCATGTAGAAAGGTCTTGGATTTCGGCGGGACATCAGGTGTCACTTATCTGGAGGCCGAGTCATGCTAGAGTTTGCGGTGATGAAACGGCGGACGCGGGGGTCGGGAAATCATTTTCTGAGTCCTAAGCCGGCTATGGGGCTGCCAGCAGGTACCATTAGCAGGAAAACAATCTTTGGACATCTCTGTCAAGCTAGAGAACTTATTTAGGACCTCTGGAGGGGTCGACAGACTAAGGTTACTTGTAGGCCTGCTGTCTGGTCATAACACCTTCAAACGTCACTTGTATGTGATGGGGCTGGCAAGCGACCCGACGTCTGTACGGTGTGGCGAGGGGGAAGAGTCCATGGCACACATTCTATGTCGCTGTGAAGCCCTTGGGCATTATAGGTCGACTATACTAGGTTCAAGAGTCCTTGAACCTGAGGATGTAAGATGGGCAGGACCCAAGGCCATCCTCACATTTGCGATGAGGGTCGGATTTGGGAACTAGGGTATGGAGAGGTACATAAGGACCCGCTTGAAGGCCTATGCACTGGTAATTCTGGTCACCAGAAAGCCTCTCTCCTTTCATTCATTCATTCAAGAACACCAATGATGGGGAGAGACTGCCGGTCCACGCCCGTATAAAAAGTGATTCAATGCTAGACGGGTAATAGGTCCCCAACAAGCAAATACAGCCGTAATTCGCAATTCTTTGTAGAAAATAACCTAATTAGGTAACAAACTACTACATTTTGCGGTACGAAAATGCCTTGTTAGTTAAAATTCTCTATTAATCTTTTTAGTATAACTTAAATTAGAAATTTCTAACCTATATATCGCCTTTAAAGACAATGGCCCTCAAAGTTATAATGTTTGGTTCCAAATTACTTGATTTTGACATAATTTATGCTTTCGTATTCCAATAAAATATTTGGTGAAAACCTCTACCATAATTTTACTCCATTGTAGCATTAAAAAGTCTTTCAAATTCCAAGGAGGAGCCAGTTAGGTTATTAAAAGGTAATTTTTTACCTAACTCTTTGCTTAATAGTTAAAGCACAGAGTTTAAAATAGCAAATTTATGACTAACGTTCGACTTACTGAGTCGCTTATTGTCAATGTCTAAATTTAGTATTTTATTTACTCTGAGAAGACCGCATGTGAAGAAAAAAATAGGTTAATTTTAACTCTATAGAGAAACATCGACTTGCGTGCAGTCAAAACGTAGCTGTATGACACTAGCAACGATGCCCCTCTATTTTTCATAACAGCAACTACTTTAAACGTATCCACTTTTTTAAATAGTGCTTAGAAATTGTTACAGCAAAAGCAAAACCAAAACACAAGGCATTAAAGCACGCTAAGCACCAAAAACAAAAATATGTGAGTTTACTTTCTCCGAATAGAGTTGGTATGTTAGTACAAAAAAATCGAACGTCGATAGTTGCGTTTTCGATATCCCAGCTTCAACACTAAGAAAGAATTGAAGTAGAATATTTGCTTTAAAACGAGTCAATAGTTATTTAAAGATAAAGGAAACTTCATAACAATATTATATTTATAATAAAATATACGCTCACTGCGTATGTATCTAAAATTCGCATCGAACATCGATCGTGTAGGAATAATGTCACCACCGCTGAAGCGTTTCTTCACCTTTTGCTTTCCTTCAGTACCAAATTTCGACCTAATTTTAACTATTATTCACTGAGCTTTGTGACCAGATTTTTCCTACGAAGGAATAGCGAACTTTGAGGGTAAAAATTTGATGTCGATTATCACTTGTTTAAGAAAAAGTGGCCAGAAAGTAAAAAACAGGTGAATTTGGACTTCAAAGTTGATAAATACTTCCTCGTCACTTTTTATTTGTGGGAGCCATATTGACACCAAAAAATTTCGTAAATACAAATTCATCATTTTTACACTAAATAAATTCAGATACACAGGCACCATTAAATGGTTCATAAGTTTTCGGTACTTTAAATGCTTAAGTATCCAAGTTATGACACCGAGCTGAGAAAAATTGAAATAATGGAACTCAAGGCCATCATTTATATTGCTATTATAATTTTATATTATTAATAAATATGCTCATTTTTTTTGGCCCGCTTGTTTTTTCGTAGTATCTTATCCAATATCCACAATAAATTTTGCTGTGCAACGAAATTTTGGGTTGTAGAACGGGTATGGAGATCTAGTTATTGTTTATACCTAGGTGTGTCACAGCCATATTGTCGCCCATGTTGGAAACTTATAAACAGCGTTTTGAGATTCATTTCATGCTTTATTGATGTACCCAAGTATAAACGAAATTCCTATGACCTATTATCAACCACATTCAGTATACGTTCCATTATAGGTTTATATTTGGGCCTGTTTAGGGCATCAACGACCACATTTTTACCAATTATTTACCTCTGTCTAGACAATCAGCACCAAAATGGGCTTTGTCTTTGTGAAAGAAAACTATCATTACCTATTTTTGACCTCTAAATTACGTCGATTTCATTCCCCACTTTGGGAAAAACAACGTGGAAAACAGGTAAATTTGACTTAACGCAACAGGGTATGGGTCAAGCTTGGAAGTAAAAAAGAGGTAAATTCAACTTCAAATGTTTGTTGGGTAGCTTCTTTGGAAATATAATTTATTGCTTTGCCGTGACACTGCTTTGACGTGCGGCGTCCTATGGCACATTGTAACTCATCTTAATATTGAATATTGTTTGCTTTATAATATCAAAGACGTCGTCGGTCTCCGTGCAGGTGGTCTATTGTAAACAACTCCAAGCAGAAATGGTGCGCCTGAAATGTAAAAACCTCGGAATACGTAAACTGTCAACGAATAGCAATAAAACCTGTAGAATTGCATCCTTAACGTGGCGTGTTACAAAGTTTACCAAAGCTTACCAAATTTGCCGCTTTAAATTTTATATAAAAAAACAAATATAAATAAAAAAAATTGGACTTTCACATGTAATCTGATGCGCCACTTTTAGGCAAGAATATTTTATAAATATATTTTTCAAGTAATTGATGTTAAACTTCAATAGTAGAGAATAATAAAAAAGCTTATAATAATTATTTATTTTCTCTCAATTATCGTGCATACCTTAAAATTAGATTCATTACATTATTTCGCTTTTGTCAGCTTTTATTTTACTTAACATATAGTAGGAGAAGCATTTGAACAGCTACTGCATTGCACTGTGTATTATTCGATAAATTACATTATTACTGTGTATTATTATAATAACTTATTTCTCAACAGTTCTGTGAGTCGGCTTTTAATATTGCTATTTCCAGAGATTTATATTGGCCGATTAGAGTCATAGGCTCCAACTATGGGTAATCCCGGGCGTGAGGGGGAACAAACATATACATATACAAATTATAAATCAGTGGCGAACCTACGGGGGTAGTGATGTGTGGAAGTAATTGTTCCATCCCCGCCGATTTTGACGGAAAGCTCAGAGAAAGGTAGAGTTATTTTTTCTTTATTTTTCAAGCATCCCCCTCTCTCTCCCTCCCTCATAGTATCTAGATCTCTAGATCAAGTTTGTGAGAAAAAATCTTTTTTCTTGCTCTTCAGGATCTGCCTCATTAAAGCACCCTTGAATAACTTCCTGAATACGCCACTCATATTACTGATGTAGGTAGAAATAGAGGATCAAACAGCAAGTTTTACTATTAAAAAAAGGTGCTAAATAAAGTAACGTATAATTTAAAATAAGGAGCATTCGCATTCTTAAGTAACTTAAAAATACTTTTGGTGAATATTGAACCAAAAACAATAGTTGCTTAGGGTTTTATTTCAAATGTGCTAATGAAATTATGTATTAGTATATCTAGAAAATATGTCAGATGAAGCTTTAGTCCCCGAACCTCCCCCCCCCCTTAGTCGGAGCCTATTTAAGGGACGTATCTTCCTTAAATTATTCATTTGCCGCACATTTACTTTTTAATGTATGGCCATTTCTTTTTGCTGACTTTATACTAACTTTGTGATATCCATCACAGATGGATGGCTAACATCTGGCGATCCCTCTCCCCTCGATTTTTTTCTACTCACACGTACTTATATACATACTTTTGGAGTTAAGCATTTGTAGAAGACGACGCCTAATATCAATTTTCACCTAGTTATGGATACACTATGAAAATATTAAAATTTATATATTTTCTATTGACGGAAAAAATAAAAAATTGATGAAAATCATTAAAAAAATTATAAATAATCGAAAGTGGCAGAAAAAAATGGTAAATATTTTAGCATTTTATGTATTTTATATAATTCAGAAGTATTTACGTTAATACATGGACATGTTTCGGAGTCCCAGGTCAAACTCCCTTGGTACTCCACTAAAATGCGATGCGTGATTTAGTGGTTTTTAAGATGGATCATACCATATATTTACCTGGGTTGTTACGATTTGTCGAACTGACCCGGTAGTTTGTGTACGATTAGAAAGACTTTAAAGGTCTCCTCAAGCCAGTGCGGAAGGTTCTCGTGCATTCACACTGGTAAGTCAAAAGTGATCCAAACGAACGAAATGTATATAGGCGACGGTTCACACGTGTATTCAAAACAAGTGAGGTTACTTCAGTTTGGCTGCCAGGAATGACAAGCAGGAGCAGTGCGGACTGCGGAAAAGAAGGGTGCACGCTACGAATCACAACAATTTCCCGCCATTGGTTTGAGCAAACGTTAATGATAGTCCAATCGTTACGTCGCAAAAAAGGCTTTAGACAGCAAAAGATCGGAAAGAAATGAAATTTGGTGACATGGTAGACGTTGGTCCCCTGAACATACATCTAAGTTTGCGACCTCGAAGGGTTGCCTCTCGAGGCCGCCGTCAACATGACATTTCGTTGCAGTCAAGGCGATTTTGTAGTGTTAATTTTGTACGGTGTTGTCAGTTTCTGTCACATCCGGAAAAATGTCCGCCACAGAACACAAAATACTGGCACAAAACAAAAAGAGATACCAGAAAACACCAAAATGCGTAGGCATAGGCACAACAAATTGACTTATGTTTGAAATATGACAACGTCGCTAAATGAATCCAGCCATCTGGTAGATGTTGTCTAGGAAAGATATACACAAGGAAAGCTACACTTGAGGGTCCCTTGAGTAACCCTCAGGTAACCGTTAAGTATCCCTTGAGTGATGCTCAAGGGAGTAATACTCAAAGGATACTTGAGGAACGACTATGAATTCGGACCTACCACCTGGACTATGATGGTACAACCGCGTTATGTGTAAGTGGGGCTTTATGCGTGGACGTTGTTCCCTGTCGTGGCGTACGTGTTTCCCGCGCGCGAGATGCTGCAGCATGGACGTGAATGTCGTCGTCGTTCTCAGGCATCGCCAACGGATCGGGTACTACCAACGGGTACTACCACTTCCTGCTCTGGTAAGGAACGCGCGCGCGTGCTCTCTACGATTTATATCGCGCCCAGGAATTTATGATTCGATCGTGTTGTGCCGCCGTCGTGCCTTCGTGACGTCGCTACGTCAGAGGCAGGACCATCATCAGGGCTCCACTACGTCCATAGGCTGCCGATGTCGCACCCATCGTGACCAGGGCTTGCTCTTATCCAGCGGACGTAGATTTCTCAATTCAAATTAGCTCTAGCTGCCTCTCTGAAAACTTTAGTGCAGATGTTATCTTATCATAATCACGTAGATCTGATGAGAGATTTTCGTTTATTTGAAAGTATTGCGTATATACCTGCCACGAATGTTATACCAAAAAAGTATTTCTTACGAAGGTAAATAAGAATTCCAGTAAAAAGTAAACTGTATACTAAAAGTCAAGAATAACACCTACCTAGGGTTGAAAACTTCAACCATCAACCATCCAATAGACCAAAAATAGAAATATATGAGCATTATTTTCTAATCTTCAAAATAAACCTGATAAAGCCCTTCTAAACAACGTAAAGTCTCCTACAGGTTACTTGATCCAAAGGGGGGCAACAGACATCAGGGCTGTGCATAAAAACGGAATAGAGGAAGTCTCACATTTTTAACTTCCCCGGCAAAAGAGGGGCAAGTTCTTAAAATCAGTCCGTTTTCGCAAATTTTACCGAAATTAACGTGCGAGGTGTCGTTGTAAAAGCACCTCCTGACCCATTTTCTGAAAAGAAAAAAATGCTATGTTACAATATTATTTTACCGAGTAACCTCCCCCACCACTACCGCCCCCTCCATTAAATGACAGATTTGCACCAGTGGACCTAAGATAGATAACAAAAACCTCTTTATGACACTAAAGTTTGAAATTATTTCGGTCATTTTTGTGAGAGTGACTGTCATTTTGTGTTCCGAAAATTTGCTACTTTCTATGAATTTTAATTCCGCCATTTTGAAAATTTTGCTGCATGCGCGGTAGCGTTTTCAACATAAGAAAACATGCTGTTTATTGTGGTAGCATCAGAATTTCACGTTATGATATTATTTTTTGAGTCACCCGCACCCCCACCCCTTTTTTAACATCGCAGCGGGACCAAAAACCAGATTTTTGTTTCTAATGATAACGCTTTTATAGTAACCAAGTTTGAAGAAAATCGGAAAACTTTGGTTTTTTGAGGTTCACAATTTTATGTGTGTGTACGACATACGTCCGCGTTCTCCAACGATTACTCAAAACGTCTCAGTCGATTACTCCCAAGTTTGGACAACCTAAATTAGTACAGGGTCCTTTCAAGTTGAAAAGGTTTTGGTGCCTATTGGACAGTGGCGGTGAAAAAGGGTGGGGGGTGCACAAAAGACAACATACAAATTTGATAGCACCAGTTGAAAGAGAATGTGTCTTTATGTCTAAAACGGCGCATATCGCATGTTAATTTCTTTCGAAATGGAAGCAAAAAAATTAAATAAATTAAAACACACAAATGTCATTAACTGCTATATTTGTGCACTGAATTGTTTGATATTAGGCAGTCGTAAATAACTTAAAGATGTCTACCTCAAAATCATATTTCTATTCGATTGGACTCTTAAGGGTTAAAGGGAGTGGGGGTTGTATAAAAAGTGCCAAATAACATACTGGTACATCTGATCCCACCAGTCAAAAGACGACGTGTTGTTATGCTAGAAACGATAATCTCATGTCGCTTTTTTCTCAAAATAACGGCAAAAAAAATTAAATAGGGTGAAATGTATGAATATCAAAGAACGACTTAAGTCGGGGAAGTTCCTAAAGCGAGGTCTACCTCGCTTAACGTTCCTTTTACTTCCCACTGCGATAGGTGAGGGGAGTATTGTGATCGCGAAGGTTGTTGATTTTGAGATAATCCACTTTTTGGGCGTTTTATGATATCTACATAACGAAAATCCATGTCACTCATTTCCGTCGGTCTGTCTGTCTGTCTATTGGCGTTTTTCTACCCTCGGAATCTCAGCAACGGCTGCATGGATTGTGATGAAATTTGGGTAGAGATATACTGGGGGGGGGGTCGTAGTAGGTAATATGCCTCAAAGGCGTTTTAGGAGTTCCTGAGAATTTTCTACTTTCTTTGGGTGGGGGTGAAATCGAGGTGGTTGGGGTGTGGGGGGTTGCGAAACCGGAAAATTTATTGTATTCATAACAGGCTGTCCATTGACCTGCGCAGAATTGATTTAGCGACATAATACACTTTTTTACGTCCCTCTAAACATTGCGTTGCCTATTACAGAGTACGAGTATTGCCTTAGATCATTTTGTATTGTGTAACGTAGAAGACACTGAATCAATTTTAATGAAATTTTGACACATTATTATTGCCGTCGCGAGGATGGTAAGCGCCTAGGGCTTTTGAAAATCGTGTCAATGTCGGCGCAGCGATAAACAGAAAACTAAAAGTATAGAAACAGCTCATATTTCGTTTTTAGGCACTTTAGGGGTTTCTTATCATTTTCTGCTTTCTTTGAGTGGGGGTGAAATTGGGGTGGTTGGGGGGGGGGTAGAGGGTAGTAAAACTCACACCGTATTACTACCTTGGAGGAAATGGTAACAGTGTTTTGTTGTTGGGGGAATCAACAAAAAACTAAAAATTTCATAATCGCTCAAACTTCGTTTTAGGATGTTTGAAAGGGTCACTGTTTACTTTTTTGATGAGGATGATGTAGATATCGAGGAACTCTTAATTTTTTGTTAGCACTTATAATATGTGGGAAGTACTGAGTCAAAGTTATCTTGAGTCTGAGAAGAGTAGGAAGTGACTGGTCATCGATGCGGCACGACGCAGCGCGGCGAGTGTCCGCGCGGCACGGCCGGCGGCGTATATAGGATGTAAATCGGGTCGTTTAGATGGCCGATGTGCGACTAATTTCGTTTTTATAAGCGCCTTTGTCGGCAGAATAAGAATTGGAAATCGGTCAGCGCGGTGCGGCGCAGCGTAGCGTCGCGCATTGCATTGCGATTCAAGCCGCACTGATTGAATAAGCAAGCAGCCTGTTCTTCAGGCCTGAACACCGCCAGACTAGAACCGCAAAAAAATATGCACCGGTAAGTGAGAAGAATGTCGATTTGAGGATGGCAACGTATGTCCTTGGCTGGGATAAATATTGAAGGCAGGCCTTGTTTTATACTACAGGATCCGCATAGGATATAATTACAGTAGACTTCGCTTATAACGATATTGCCGCCAAATTAGGTTTTTGAAAAAAAAAGTGAAAAAGTGAAAAGATCGTTTGTAAGTGTATTATATCAAAACTATTTTTTTCGAAATAATTCAAAGGTCATATAAAAATAAAAATTGACTTTTGAATCCAGTATCTACCGAAGACACGCCAACAGCCCCCGAACAAACAAATTGTCAAGCGTGTATGACGCCAGAATGTTAGTTTTCACCAACGGCGGACGTCTTATCATTATCTTTTCTAGATTCCCAGCTAATTTTGAAAAGAGTTACGTGTGTAGCTCGTGTATATTTGTTGCACAATAGACAATGAATGAAGTTTGCATCTCGAGACGTGAAATCTACTATCGAAATAAATATGTTTTTGAATGTTTGAAATTATATCACAAATTCCAGTGATAAAGTAGGTACCTAATCAAATTTCCTTTGCTGTAGCAATTTTTTAGGCACCGTGGTAGCTCAACGGCTAAGAGCGGAGCCTTCCACCCTACAATGTCCGGATTCGAACCCAGGGCTCGACAACATTTTCATTTTTTTTTACCAAATAATTTATTGATATATGCTTTTTGCACATGTTGCACACATTTTTTTCTACGATCTAAATAAATATGTTGTTAAATAAAATTCTATTAAACATTTTACTTGCACTGTACCTTTTACAGCTGTAGTTTCTAAAGAGTCAAGTGATAGTTCAGAATAGTCAAGTTAATTTTCCAAATTTGATATAAAAACATACTTATTTGGGTGTAGAAAAAAATGTGTGCAACATGTGCATATCAATAAATCATTTAGAAATCGAACCCAGACATTGTAGGATGGACCATTGACCTACCATGGCGACGGAAAAATGTTTCAATAACATATTTGATTAGGTACATTATTACGGGAATTTGTGATCTAATTTAGAGCCATTCATCGTGAATAGTTCAATAAATATACACTAGTTACACAAGTAACCCTTTTCAATTCGATTCAATTCCCTCATTTGAAACTTTTTTCGATAGCACTATCCAAAACGGCGCTATTTTTTCGACCCCTCCCCCCCCCCCCGCAGCAACCGCCCCAAATCGCAAACTTAGGTGCACATTGAGGAGACTATAATAGTGTCTATCATCCCAACAAAGTTCATTTCTTTCCGACCTTTTGCGCTCAAAAGACTATTGGCTAATATCGGTAGTAGGTAGCGTTATGTTCCTAAATGTACTTTTTTTAAACCCAAATCGTTATTTAGGCAGCCGCAGATAATAGAGATATGATAGAGATATGAGAAATGTTATTCTCTTAGGAGAAAAAGTGTTACAGAAGTTTTGATAGCGTTCTTCGGCTTAATACGCGATAATGTTCTGATTTTAGTAAAAACCACAAACCACCCCACAACTTTGGGGCACTACAGAAATGAAAGTATTGGTCACAGATGCAAAATGTAAAGACCAAAATAATGGAGAATTTTGTTGTCTCGATATACAATTTGAACTTTTTTTCGAAACACCACAATGGCTCTATTTGTCGAAAAGCGTCACGAAACAGTTTTCACCTCCGTCCCCTCCACCCTCGAGCGGCAACCCCCACACGTCACAAATTTAATTTTGATTAAGTAACATCGATGTAGTATCATTTCGACAAAAAGTATGCACATATAAGATATTTTTCGCAACAGCACATATCGGTAGTACCTGTTAGTGTTCCAAAATGTATTTTTTTTTTTTAACCAAATGCGTGAGTTTAGACAGCTGCAGATAGAAAATAAATAAATTCTTTTAGGGAAATAAAAATTTTAAATGACTTTTTGATAGTTTTTTAATTTCGATGAAATTATGATTTTGCTGAAAATCACAAACCAACCCCTAACACATTGTAGGACGGAAACTATTGGTCGAAAAAGCCTTTTTTACGACGGACGTAGCGATTGGACTACTCGGTTATGATCAACTTTTGGACTGAGGTAAGTTTGGTTGAATGTCAATATTTTTACCTGGATAGAATCTGCGGTTTTGCTGTGTCATTAATTAGTGGACACGCTGTATATGGGTACCACTTCAAAGAACTGACGCCATGACTGACGCTAATTCATGCTTCTTCTCTTGTCAATCTTCGGAGACTAAAGTTAGGAAGCTTTCATTTTCGACCGTCCACCCGTACTAAAACATGTCCGTATGATCAGCACCATTGCAAAAAGTAAGTTCACTTTCGTCCAGTCTCAGTCCGTTTTTTACTTTTTCGCCCATCGCAACATCATGGTGGACCGGATGGTACGTGGGTTTTTGGCGGGCGGGTCTATTATTGTCCGCATCACCAAACATAGACATGTACTCGGTAACCGGACGGTATCGTTCTGGTCATTTGTGTGTGCGTAAAATGCTCTTTATAGTGTCTCACAAGAAAAGTAAAAGAACGGTACAGGCCAACCGCATAATTTGGTTCAAATCTCTGGCTTCATTCAAAAGGTATGTCACTGACGTCTACTGTTGTGTCAACTGCCATTTATTACGTTTACACGTCTCGTTAAACTGTTTTTACTTTGAAACGATTCAACTAAAACCGCATTACATGAGAATTTACACGTCAATTTTGCGAACCAATCTAATCAGCTGATTCAAAATAGTAATAGTGCTGCCAACCTATCACTTATTGGGTCAAAAACGTCAAAATGAAAATGCGTTAACAAAAATAACCTCACTTTTTTCCAAACGCCTTATCCATGAGAAAGTGTAAATAACCGTATCTGTTTTGTGTCTTATTCTACTAAAGCTGTCCTTGTTATGTTATGTTTTATTTGCTATATACAAATATTTGTGCAAAGCAAATAAACTGGCTATGGTTCGTGGAAGGTATCATCTTGTGTACGGCCATCAACCAAGTGACATACACGATGGATTTGGTGTTGGATGTATCCCTTGATCACTCATCTTCATATTCTGCATCTGCTACTCTTTCTTCACTCACAGGCACGATGTTTGTAAATTCCACATTTTTTCTGCACACGATAACTCAAATTTTGACAAGTTATTTAGCCTGATTTGGCGTCTAAACGGCTAGATGTTAGAAGTAAGGTTATAGCTGTCACAAACACCAAATTTGAATTTCGCAAACCGGATATTGCATTTCTAAGTGGTCATTGGCACCACTGCATCTAAAACAAGTTGGACCGTTTTTAGCTCTCACTGAAGAGAGGCTATGCAGAGCCTCTGTCTGTCTGTCCGTATACAAAAGATAGCCAAATCTACAGATGCTAGAGAACAACTAAAGACAGATTCGGAATCAGCATGAAAAGACTAGTCCGGGAAAAATCCGGTTTTGTAATATCGCTTTTGGTTCCACAGTGAGAGCGCCGTTTAAATTTACTCAAGCAAATTCTTTCCTACTTTTCTCTGTTTGTACGGCATGTAAAACCAGTTTAAGCCATGTTAAACCTCATTTTTAAAACACTTTGAGTCAAACCGTGTTAACGCCGTAAATCGTTTTAACAAGCGTTTATACCTGGGTTTTAACTAAAGCGTTTTACAGTAAACCGTTTTAAAGCAAACGTGTAAGCGTAGTAATTATAAGTTTAAACGTCAAACCAAGGTTAAGGCTTCTCTATGTGGAGAAACCGTTCATAATGTGGAATCGTGGAGACACGGGAACGTTTTTTTGGCATCTCAACAACATCCATAAAATTCACCGAAGAAAAAGAGCCTTCGCTTTTTGGATGTCCTGGGAATGAGAAAAAATACTCAAATAGAAGCCAATGTGTACATAAAATCAACGTACACAGGACAGTACCTGCTTTATACCTCAAACCGCCCAAAATCATCGAAGAAAGGAATTATTCGAACCTTCGTCAATCGAGCCACGAACACTTATAAATACACAACAGGGGCTGGAAGAAGAACTGCGTCGTAGAAAAGAAAGCAAATTCCAAGAAGCTAGTGGAAGCTGCAGTACAAGGATTATCAGATGCAGTCAGGAGAATAGGGCAAGAATATAAAATTCTCAAGAAGCACCACTCTCCGAAGTCTACTAACGTAAATAAAACTCGAAAATAAATGCATGAAGACATGCATCTACGAAGTACCATGTGAATGCGGCAAAGTATACATTGGAGAAATGAAAAACATCTAGGGGTGAGAATTAAGGAGCATCGACTCAACAACTAGCGAGCAGAGACAGGAAAGTCCCGAATAGCGGATCACGCATGAAACGGGCACCACAAAATTATTCTGGAAGACGATAAGGTTGTTGACAAAGAACCTCACTGGTATCGCAGGAATTTCAAAGCAGCTTATATCGGCAGCAACAATAACGTGTACCGCAAGCCCCTCATAAGAAATACAGAAAAACTACAATTGGATAGAATAAACTTGTACACAAATGTGGAGCACAGTGATCATCGAACGGCCACGTTAGTAAGAACTAACGCCACGAAATGTGACACGTCAGCTAGACGAGAATAAATAGTAACGAAAGGAGAATGTTTGACAGTTTACCTAAAGACGGTTGAAGACAGTAGATCAATCGAAACGTTGTACTCAAAAATTTTATAGACAATGGAAGTCCAAAACAGACATTTTGAAACATATAACTTGTCTACAAACTTCACACAACAGCCGGTCTACATTATTTTGAATATTCATATTCATTGGACAATGGGTTTTCTGCATACTTCAGTTTTTAATTTGGTGTCGCTTTTCATAACTAAAACATCCAAAATGGCAGGCTGTTATTATTGTCTTCTTTCATGACAGAAGAAGATAGTAATAACATCCTAGATGTTTTAGTAATGAGTAGCAGCATCAAAATAGTGTCCTTTAATATACAGGACAATACGTTCTCTATACCTCTAATCGTCCAACGTCAAAAAAGGATGGAGTTGTTCAGGAGAGGTTATACACAACCGAGGCTAGAGGAAGAACTTCATAACACTAAAGATCTGATAATGAATCCATACCCTGAAAAGCCGGTTATTTTATTTAATCGTGTCTGAGCTACACTTGTTGCAGTTGAGAACAGTAGAAAAAGCCGGTAGAGGCAAAAAACTATATAATATATACATATAAAGGGTACTAGGAATGTATAAGGAATGAATAGATATATTTAAGAATAGCCGTATTTTTTAAATCGAGTGAAATTAGGGATAGCGCCGTTTTGAGTACACAGAAGATAGTCACAGCTAAGTGGTCTACTGAACAGTGCCTGTCTAAAGTCATTGAATCTATGAAGACCCTTTGGCCAAAGTCAAGAATGATAATGATAAGTGATTTCTTTATCAAAACAACGCTCTAGCTCACCTCACTGTTTCCTTCTGAGGGCTCGGGACTACGAGTGTGATACCTAGTGAAACTAGTTTGCAATATGGTGTCAGAGGATGGAGAGGTGACTTGAATGTAGGAGAAAATTACTTTGAAGAAATGAAATAAATAAATTAAGCTTGCAAAACTTTCCTAGTACCTAGTATAAGGTGATTTTTCTTTATTATTTCAATTTGCAAATTGCTATAAAAGCCATACGACAAATAAAAGAGTATAGCTATAATACGGTTAAAGACAAACGGTTTTTTCTGCGGCCGTATTCATCATCACCTGTACTACACAGCATTCTATGACGGGAAAACATAAAAAATAAGATGGGGCCGTCGTCCGAAAGCGAAATTTTTGCAAGTGTGTCGCGCATATACATAAATACACGACCCGACATCGTCGGTCGGCCGTTTATGTAACGAGAAAAGTAAAAGTTGGCTGTGACCGAGTACGGATTCGCGATTGTTTCGGCGTAGCCGCCAAGGAAAAAAATCCGACGATAACGATTTTAGGTAAATAGATTTGCTTATGCGTTGCATAAGTCGTATAGACAGACGTATGTATATACCGACCTTATATGCCAATGGCCTAATACCTGCACCTGTTCGGTTGCAGTGATTTCTAAACCACCTCGGAGATGAGCCGCGACTAGTTATGTTCGGCATGTCAGTGAAATGATGACATGCCGCTAAATGGGACCCATTTTGTTTTTATGGATAATTGGATAATCTTTCAAAGGAGGCGTTACGACATAAAAACAGAAAATGACCTCCTCTCTCCTCTCTCCTCTCTCCTCTCTCCTCTCTCCTCTCTCCTCTCTCCTCTCTCCTCTCTCCTCTCTCCTCTCTCCTCTCTCCTCTCCTCTCCTC